>OX387967.1:20671415-22161415 GCA_947578425.1 Eugnorisma glareosa | reverse complement strand
CATCAGCAGATCCTGGGCTGCCCTGCAGTGGTTGGTGTTCGCCTGAAGGATGCGATGTTCCACCCTATCCATCAGTCGGACATCGCACCCCCCTCCGCAGCCGCCGCAGGAACGACGTCATCAGCGGGCCCGGTCGGCGCCTGCGCTCTGCCCCGCTTAGGGGGAGGATTGCACTTCCTCCCCTTCATTACGTGGCCTGCCCGGCGGCCACTGGCGGCACACACCGCGCAGTGCGGCGTGGCGGCCTCGCAGGAGGCGGCTTTGTGGCCCTCCTTGCCGCAGCGGTAGCATGTGTCCGTCCTGTCTACCTTGGATGGACACAGGGGCCGGGTGTGTCCGATGCCGAAGCACCGGAAACACCGCAGAGGCTGGTCCTCGAGTGCCCGGACTGCGCCCGAGCTGAACCCGACTTGAAGCCGTCCTTTCGCAAGGACGGCTTTGGCAGCGGCGATTGGGCACTCGAGGCGAATGGTTCCCATACCGCCGCGGCCGGGCCTTATGTCCCGGCCTTGGACCGCTGCGGCGCCACAGCCCCCTACCGCTGCGACCGCTGCCACCACCTCGTCCTTAGTGACGGAGTCGTCGAGGTCAGATACCTCTATGGCCGCCGACTTGACTGGTCGGGCCACCTTGGCCGAATCCGCTATGACCTCCTGCAGCTTGGCCGCAAAGAGGTCCGCATGGGCACTCCCCTCTGCCCCCGGGAACTCGAAAATTCGAGCCCCGGCTTGGGTCCGCCTGCAAGTCACACTGCCGATCCCCATTTGTGTGGGATCAGCATTGGCACGCGCCCGCATCAAAATAGACATGTAAGTCTCCCCGCGCGCCACAGCCTCCGTGGTGAGCGTCACTACGACGGCCGCGGTTTTTGGGGGGACTAGCTGCTTCTTTCCCCTCCCTTTCCCTTTCCCCTTTTCCTTGCCGGTTGTCTGCGACCGGCTAGGAGCGTTGGTGGCGGGGACGACAGGGACGGCTGTCACCGACTTTTTGGCTTTGCCCTTACCCTTACGGACCACTTCCGTCCACTCGTTGGACGGGGTGGTTGAAGGGAGAAGGGCGTCTTCCGCCTGGGAGGAGGACGGCCCCGGCTCACACTGCCTCATATCCGCAGCAAGCGGCGGTCGAACGCGTTTCTCCGGCAAGAGCCGGTCCTCAATTCCTGCAAGGCAGGCTCTTGTGAAGGCCCTCTCCTCCATTACAACCTTGCGGATGATATCCTCAAGGTTGGAGGCGGGGCCCTCTGCCGCAGGGCTCGTCTTGCCTTGTTGTGGCTGGGCCATGGCTTCAGCCAGCTTCTGATGAAGCTGGCTGACCTCCGACTGCAGGCGGTCTATCTTCGCCTGCAGTTGCCGCGTCTCGTCGGTGGCCGTACGCTGGACCAGCTCCGCGACGACACCGCGCATGCTCGCGGCCCTGCATTTGAGGGCCTTCTGCAAGGTCCCCTTCAGGTTGGAGGACTTAGAGGCGACCTCCACGATCTCCTCCTCGTCCTCCTCCGCCATTCTCTCCAACTCGGCCAGAGAATGGTCCGCGTATAGAACGCGGGACGCACCGTACCCGGACTTGGCCCGGGCGACGTGCGCCCGTCTCTCTCTGGCAGCAACCCGCTCCTCCAGCTCTTGCTGGAGTTGCGCCCGCCGAGCCAAATCCAACTGGCGTTGGGCGTCTGCGAGTCCAACGTCATGGGTATCCGCGACCGCCGTCGGCTTTTTAGCCTTCGACAACCTCGTCGACCCCGAGGCCGAAGAGCCCTCGGACCCACCGCTCCGGTGGACCCGCTTCCGCGACCGAGCGTCGTCCGCGTCCGACAATCCAATAAGCGAGTCGTTGTCAGACGACTCACTCACCCTTCCAAAGAAACTAGCCGCAGACGGCGCGCTGCTAGTCTCTGACGCCGGAGCGTCGTTGTGGCCCTGAGAAGGGCCTTTTGGTTGGCCCTGAGAAGGGCCTTTTGGTTGGCCCTGAGAAGGGCCTTTGGGTTGGCCCTGAGAAGGGCCTTTTGGTTGGCCCTGAGAAGGGCCTTTGGGTTGGCCCTGAGAAGGGCCTTTGGGTTGGCCCTGAGAAGGGCCTTTTTCTTTTAAAAACCGCCCGCAGGCGTCCCGCGTGGGTTTAGGCATTGCCTCCGCCAGTTCGCAAACAACAAGACACTATAATAAAATTCGCTACGAAAGCACAGAGCACTTTAGCCAACCCAGTCTGCCACTCCGTTACGGTGGTCAGAACTGGGCTGTTTCCAGGGGACACGACGTGGACGTAAGCTCTGTGGGGGGTCCCCCAACCTAACCTAACCTAACCTAACCTAACCTAACCTAACCTAACCTAACCTAACCTAACCAAAATATAGGAAAAGGGCTAGAAATCCGCATACCGGCCACATTGTGCTTAGCGTCTCGCCAACCATCTGGAAAAGGGTTACAGCAAAGGGATATGTACACATCGACCTCCAGCGCATCAGGGCCGAAGATCAGACCCCACTGATGCAATGTACGCGCTGTCTGGGCTTTGGACACAGCAAAAAATATTGTGAAGAGTCAATGGACTTGTGTAGCCACTGCGGCGGCCCCCACCTGAGATCTGAATGCGCGGACTGGATGGCAGGAACACCAGCAGCATGCAGAAACTGCAAGAAAGCAAAAAGCACCCAGACAGAGCACAATGCCTTTAGCGCCAGTTGCCCGCAGCGTCAGAAATGGGACGACTTGGCGCGAGCGACAGTGGCGTACTGCTAAGGGCACCCAGGGGGAACATCACGCTTACAAATTCGCACAGGCTAACCTCCAGCGAAAGAAGCTTGCGACAAATGAGATATTCTTAGAAGCAGAAAAACGCGGAATAGCAGCTGCGCTTATTCAAGAGCCTTACGTCGGCAACCTCAAGACTGTGAAGAGTCAAAGAGGAGTGAGGATCTTCCAAAGCACTGATGTAGGAGAAGGGATTGTTAAGGCGGCAATTGCTGTCTTTGACAATGACATTAACGTTGTACAATACCCAAAACTCACCACTAACAACATCTCTGTGGTGGGAATCCAAACCAGTGCTTGGGAGATCACACTCGTCTCGCTCTACTTTGAGCCAGACAAGCCGATAGAAGCATACTTAGAACACCTCAGGAAAATCGAGGTTGTCAATGGCTCGAAGCCGCTGATCATTGGAGGAGACGTCAACGCGAAGAGCACGTGGTGGGGAAGCCCAGTCATTGATCATAGAGGCGAAGAGGTGTGTGGAACTCTCGGAGAGCTAGGGCTCCACGTACTCAACACAGGGGAAATCCCGACCTTCGACACTATCAGAGGAGGACAGAGGTACAGCAGCTATGTCGACATCACAGCCTGCTCGACGAACATTCTTGGGTTGGTAGATGACTGGAGAGTAGATGAAGGTCTAACAAGCTCCGACCACAACGGCATAACTTTTAATATTAGACTACGGAAATCTAAAGGCATTAGAATAGAAAGAACGACACGAATCTATAATACTAAAAAAGCCAATTGGGACGACTTTCATGAGAAATTCAATCAATTGGCAACAGAGTATAAAGTCACAAAACTGGAAATTGATAAGGTTAAAAACACTGAAAAAATAGACATAATAACAAATAACTTAATAAAAGCAATTAAAGAAGCATGCAATTCGGCAATGCCAATCAAAACCACAAAAGAAAATTTTACCTTGCCGTGGTGGTCGGAAAACCTCGATAAGCTAAAGAAACAAGTCGCTACCAAGAAGCGAAGAATCCAGTGCGCCGCTCCTGTCCGAAGATCGAAGGTCGTCGGAGAGTACCTGAAACAGAAAGAAGAGTATGAATTAGAGGAAGCGAGGGCTGCAACTGAGAGTTGGAAAGAGTTTTGCTGCAAGCAGAATAGAGAAGGGGTTTGGGAAGGGATTTATAGGGTAATAGGAAGGACTACGCGTAGAGAAGAGGATCTGCCGATGGTGAAGGACGGAGAAGAATTAGACGCGAAAGGCTCCGTGAAATTTATCACGGAAACCTTTTACCCGGATGACTTGGCCAGTGCTGACGATGTTTACCATTGCCATATTCGACTGGAAGCAGGCAAAGTCAACTTAAAGGAGAACAGGGACAGCCATGATCCGCCCTTCACCATGGCAGAATTGAAAACAGCGAGTGATTCCTTCAACCCCAAAAAGGCTCCGGGAATAGATGGCTTCACGGCCGACATCTGTAGCCGTGCCATTGGCAGTGCGCCAGAGACGTTCTTGGCCCTTTTGAACCAATGCCTGGAACATGGATACTTCCCACAACCTTGGAAAGAGGCTACGGTTGTGGTACTAAGGAAACCGGGAAAAGGGGATTATACCACCCCGAAAGCATACAGACCAATCGGCTTGTTACCTATTCTAGGAAAAATATTTGAAAAGATGCTGGTGGCCCGCCTCAGGTTCCACATTCTACCTAGGATGAGTACTTGCCAGTACGGATTCATGCCACAGAGGAGCACCGAAGACTCTCTCTATGCCCTTATGCAGCACATTCGCAATAAGATTGAACAAAAGAAAATTGTAATACTTGTATCTCTAGACATAGAGGGAGCCTTCGACAGCGCCTGGTGGCCGGCTATCAGAGTCCGGCTGGCTGAGGAAGAGTGTCCAGTCAACCTGAGGAGGGTCATCGACAGCTACTTGAGGGACAGAAGGGTCAGAGTCCGGTATGGCGGAGAAGAATATGCAAAGGGCACAAGCAAAGGTTGTGTACAGGGCTCCATCGGAGGCCCCTTTTTCTGGAACCTGCTCCTGGACCCACTTTTGAAGACACTGCAGGGGAGAGGGGACTATTCCCAGGCATTCGCGGACGATGTTGTTCTTGTCTTCGATGGTGACACAGCAATAGAAATCGAGCGGAAAGCCAACGCCGCCCTCGACCATGTTCGGGCGTGGGGTGTTAGAAATAAACTTAAATTTGCACCACAAAAAACCAATGCGATGGTGATTACAAAGAAATTAAAGTACGACACCCCACGCCTGAGCATGGGCGGGATTGACATAACTATTTCAAAAGAAATCAAGATTCTGGGTGTCACCATCGACGACAAGCTAACATTTAACAGTCATGTGTCTAATGTATGCCGCAGGGCCATAGGTGTTTACAAACAACTGTGTAGAGCGGCAAGGGTGAGCTGGGGACTAAATCCAGAGGTTATCAAAATTATATACACAGCAACTGTAGAGCCGATCGTCCTGTACGCCGCTAGTGTTTGGGCCCCAGCAGCAAGTAAGTTGGGAATCATAAAACAGCTGGCTGTCGTGCAACGTGGGATTGCGCAAAAGATATGCAAAGCCTACCGCACTGTCTCCCTGAACTCGGCACTGCTTCTGGCTGGTGTGCTCCCTCTGGATCTCCGGGTCCGCGAGGCGGCCTCACTCTATGAGACCAGGAGAGGCGTACCCCAGACAGTGCTAGTGGGTCGGGAGGTGGAACGGGTGGCATCCGCTATGGAATCCCCGCATCCAGCTAGGCGTATCGACCTGGAGTTCGTAAGCCTGGCGAGCCGTGAGCAAGTCCACGCCAGCGCAAACTTGGAAGTCAAAATCTTCACAGATGGAAGTAAAATAGACGGGCGCGTTGGGGCCGCACTTTCCATATGGAAGGACGACACCGAGGCACGTGCTATCAGATTGGCGTTACCGGATTACTGCACGGTCTACCAGGCGGAACTCCTGGCGATATGCCGGGCAACCAGGGAAATCCAGAAGCACTCGGCATCCAGCTTCGGAGTGTACAGCGACTCCATGGCGGCCCTCCAGACAGTGAAAAACCACAGCTGCCTTCATCCCCTGGCAGTGGAAGCCAGGGATAATTTAACATCAATATCCCACCAAAACAAGGTGGTTAACTTGTTTTGGATTAAGGCCCATGCAGGGTTTGAGGGCAACGAAAGAGCGGATCAGCTGGCAAAGGAGGCCGCCTTGAATAGCAAGAAGAAACCTGACTACGACCTGTGCCCGGTTTCTTTTATCAAGCGTCGCATTCGTATGGTGACGCTTGATGAATGGAACCAAAGGTATACGGCGGGTCAGACGGCCTCGATTACAAAAATGTTTTTCCCGGACGCAGTGGCGGCGTACAGAACGGTCAAAAAGATAAAAATAAACCCGACACTAACACAAATCATGACGGGGCACGGTGGGTTCTCCGAATACTTGCATCGCTTCAAGTGTAAGGGGAACCCATCGTGCATCTGTGACCCTGGAGTAAATGAAACAGTCCCACACCTACTCCTGGACTGCCCGGTGTACGCGATGGAAAGGTACGAATTAGAAAATAAAATAGACACAAAACTCGAGAGAGGTAGCATTGCGGAAATTATATCGGGAAAAGAGAGACAAGAATTTTTAAACTATTGTATCAAAATCTGTAGTAAGGCAATGGAAAGAAACAAAACTGTTTAAGATGTTTAAACTATGTTTCAAATATATTGTTATATATATTTTATGAAAACATAGAAATTAAGAGTAAAAATAGATTGTATATCAGAATAAGTAAAAATAAAAATAGTATGTAAGATACATGTCAAAAGTTGGGACAATAAGTTGTACATAGGTTAAGAAAAGAATAATGTTAAGATCGTTGCACTGATTTATTTACCCTAGCAGTAATGCAAATAAGAATGAATATGTAGCATAGAGTAGAATAGAGTAGTAAAAATGGGAATCCCCCCCATTGAATAAATGTGGATGGCTGTGAGAAAGAACCAGTATGCGGAATAAAAGTGCGAGAGGAATAACTGCGAGAACTAGAATGAAAGATAAATAGATAAATAAGGTCTCCGACGCTCGTTGGAGGAACTAGACACATAATAAAAAAAAAAAAAAAAAAAAAACCTAACCTAACCTAACCTAACCTAACCTAACCTAACCTAACCTAACCTAACCTAACCTAACCTAACCTAACCTAACCTAACCTAACCTAACCTAACCTAACCTAACCTAACCTAACCTAACCTAACCTAACCTAACCTAACCTAACCTAACCTAACCTAACCTAACCTAACCTAACCTAACCTCAGTACCCCCCCAACCTCCGTGGTGGTCGGATCGTTTTTAAAGTCGCTCCGCGCTTAAAAATCCAAGAAAATTGGTTTTTGTTACCCGATCGTGAAGAGTGAGGTGTCTATGGGTTCGGGAACCTGTGCCGCTTAAAGTGCCGTTATCAAAGTGTGACATTACGCAGTGCCTATAAAGTTATTGTTAAAAAACCTGAAATTTAGAGGTTAAGTGCAACACAAAAACCGCAAAATCGCATGCGCTGCCGAAATAAGATCGGCGACCCCCGTCTTTTTTTCGGAAGTCCCGTGGATAACAAGGCTCCCGACCATCTGGGCCACTCCAAGTCACCCTGACATCGCAGCTTACGGAGATATTCAGGAATTCCTGAAAACCACGTGGAAAGAAAAACTTGAAGGAGTGGAAGCAGCAGCGCGAAATTTGGAGGCATCTTAGACCTACTCAATACAAGGCGAGTGCGATGATTTTTAGAATTTTATGTCTGCTAGAAAACATTATATAAGATTAAGAAGTTCCCAACTTTGACCCCGCATAACTCCGGATAGAAGAAGTTTTTCAAAATTATTCAACTGCAGCCTGGTGCGCGCTTGTGAGTTTAGTAGAGACTGTAAGATTTAGATTTTTAGCTCCAATAGTTTTTAAGTAATATCATATTTTAAAGGAAAACCACATTTTCAAAATTTTTAACAATTGTTTTTGGTTTCAAAAAATTTTTATTTTTGTATCTTGTAGCGCTCTAATTTATCTATTTTTAGAATATTTTTCCAATATTTTTAGTCAAATAGTGGCAAAGTTATCGAATTTTATATGTTTTTTGCAGATAATTCCCTATAAATAGGAAAAATTCACTTTTTTATTGCCTTATTGCTTTTTCCACCTTATTTGGGCTCACTTAAGCCGAAACTCGGCCCTTGTAACGTTAGAAACGCCAAAAATTTGAAAAGTCAGCCATTTTAATAAAACCGGGTACTTGTTTATAAATTGCATAACTCTTAAACCGTTTGGTGTGTCGAGCTGCGGTTTTCAGATTGGGAAAGAGCACCAATTGTAGATTCCTGAAATATAGTTTTCAGGTGTTTTCGGGCTGAAAACTTTTTCAGGCCTGAAACTCGTATTTTCAGAAAGAGAGGGTGGAGCCTAACTGTCAGTTGAAAGCCCCGGTTCGATACGACTATTGGTTGCGGAGAAAGCGGAAGTTTAGGTTGTCATTTGACAGCTCGGCGGCCATCTTGGCTAGTCTAACTTGGCTCTAACTTCTGAACCGACGGAGATAAATCGATTCTGCTTTCAGAATATTACTAAAGGGATCAACAGCTACCCCCTCCCTTGGTTTCAGGAGGATTCGAGCCAAAAATTTTCAGCTCCCTGAGATTGGGTCCGGCATACAGGGCGAGCCGAGCTGAAACCAGCGAGCCCAAACTCGGGTCTTCTGCGACGCTTAGGACCGGAGATATTACAGGTCAAAAAGTCACTTTGACGTTTACGGCGGCCATTTTGTAAAAATAAAAACACCCATATCTCCGGAACGGGTGGTCGTGGAGGGCTGGGGTTTCTCTTGTTGACTCTGGCTGGACTTCGGCTACCGGGGAGGACTTGTTTCGGGAGCTTTCAGGACGGTAAACTTTTCAGTGCTGAAAATCCGGGCAACGGGGGGATCTCGTCGAGCACTTCCATTTCAGCCCAAACACGGTACAATTCGGCCGAGGCGTTCGGAAGATAAGGCTTATATCCGTTTTCTCGGCGGCCATCTTGTGGAATACCCGGAAATTTCGGAACGCCATATCTCCAGAACCCCTTAAGCTACGGAACCGTGCTTGGTGTCATCTTGAAGGGCTTGAGGAGATCTACCCGCTGAGACTACTAAACCGTCTCTACATAGAGCACTGAGGACTTTCGATCCCAAGTCGGGAACTGGGAACCCTGAAACATTTTTTCTTGCGGATCGGGGATACTGTGACTATATAGTATTAATTTATAGGAACTCTACCGGTTTAATCCAGTGGAGGTTGACTCTACATAGAGACTACAGTTATTTTTAACTTGTTATTTTTTAGTTTTTCTTTTTATTAAGCGTACCACGAAGGCTTTATTGAGCCGGACTGCAACTTGTGTTCTCTTTACGACTGTTGACTAGTAATTTTCTAGTTTTCCTTGTTATTTGTTTGTTTGTCGGTTTTATTTTATTTTTAGTTTTAACTGCACACATCTTTACACTGTGTGCAGACCACGATTGACATAGACACTATTGTGCTATTGTTTTCTACTTCACCTGACTCCTCCTCTGACAATGTTCGTGTCCGCCAGAACGCCGATGAAGCTGGTGGAGGAAAAGGAGAAACAAAAATCTCCCCCTCGAACACAGACGCTTTCGTCCACAACTTCTCCACCAGGGACACAAACACTCTCGTCCAACGTCAGACGAAGTGTCGAAAATTTGGAAGCCGCGGCGTCAGCATCACAGCACGTGACTCCAGCTTCCGGCAAGACAGAGGCTCAAATCCAACCAAGGCAGGTTTTGCCTACCCGTTTGACTCGTCTGGCGGAAGCCAAACAAAATGTAATAAAGGCTAAGACAAATCTTAATAATTCACGGAACACAAAAAATGAAATTAAAATTGCTGTGCTGGAGGCAGTGGACAAGTTGTTCCAAATTGTTAAGGACGCAGACGCCGAGATTAAAAGGCTCCAAAAGACCGGGGGAGCGTCTACATCGGTAAAAACTCCGACAACACCAAAGGAGACGACCGAACTGGAGACCCCCGAAGCCAATAGTCGCATCGTCAGACAATTGGAAGAGCAGAGCCGGCTACTCTTAGAAAATGGCAGAAAGTTAGATGAGCTGAAGGAAAAAATGGAAGAGCAGCACCAACAGGTCCTAAACACGCAAACATATGCTGAAAAGACGGCAGTC
The DNA here is from genome assembly GCA_947578425.1 of Eugnorisma glareosa. NCBI lineage: Eukaryota > Metazoa > Arthropoda > Insecta > Lepidoptera > Noctuidae > Eugnorisma > Eugnorisma glareosa. The sequence continues at coordinate 22,151,481 of OX387967.1, read as the reverse complement.
CGCTCCACCTTGCACCCGCCTCCCCAAACTGCACTGCATTCAGTGGTCGTAACGTCTCAGGACGAACAAGACACAGGAGACCACGTACTTGCAAAAGTAAGAGAGGCTGTGGATGCAAAGGAAGGGTGGATCAGGGTGGAAAGGACTCGAAAAGGGAAGGACAGGAAAGTCATAATGAGCTGCAACACGGAAGAGGACAGGCAAAAAGTCAAACAAAGAATAGAAAAATCAGGGAAAAATCTGCTCGTGGAAGAGGTTAAAAACAGAGACCCACTCCTAAAGCTCGCCGATGTCCTGGCAGTAAACACTGATGAGGATATCTTAAGGGCTTTTAGGAATCAGAACAGGGGAATCTTCCACGACTTAAAGGACAACGAAGACAGAGTAGAAATAAAATATAAAAGGAAAGCCCGCAACCCACACACGTGCCACATCGTCCTCAGTGTGTCTCCGGGGATTTGGAGAAGAGCTACCGACGCTGGAGCAGTCTACATCGACCTGCAACGCATCCGGGTACTGGACCAGTCACCACTGGTACAGTGCTCGCGATGCCTTGGGTACGGCCACAGTAAGAGGTTCTGCACTGATCTAGCGGACCTCTGCAGCCACTGCGGAGAACCGCACCTTAGGGCGCAATGCCCAGAGTGGCTTGCAGGAGGTGTACCCTCTTGCAGGAACTGCACGGCGTCCAAACTAGAGCGTAATGACCACAACGCATTTAGCCAGGAATGCCCCATAAGGAGAAAGCGTGACGCCATAGCTCGCATGTCTATAGCGTATTGCTAAGGGCGTCAAGGTGGACAAACACCTGTACCGGGTGCTCCAATGCAACCTCCAACGCAGGAAGTTGGCCACCGAAGAGCTGATGATTGAAGCAACCGAAAGAAAGATTGCAATAGCGTTGATCCAGGAACCTTATGTGGGTGGGTCGGATAATATGAAGTCATACCGTGGTGTTAGGATATACCACAACACCAGAGGAGGAACTACCAAAGCAGCTATCGCTGTCTTTGACCCTGATCTTGACGTCACACAACACCCGGAGCTCACCACAAATAACATCGTTGTGGTGAGCGTAAGCACCAAAGAATGGTATGTAACATTGGTTTCATACTACTTTGAACCCGACCTACCCATAGACCCGTACCTGGATCACATTAAAAAGATTGCAACGGCCAAAACACGGAGGCTAATCATCGGAGGTGACGCCAATGCTAAGAGCACCTGGTGGGGAAGCCCTGAAATCGACCACAGGGGGGACGATGTGGCTGGTACGCTTCACGAGATGGACCTCCATATCCTCAACAAAGGTGACACCCCTACCTTTGACACTATTCGTGGCGGTAAACGCTATACCAGCTTCGTTGACGTGACGGCCGGCACTATTGATATGCTGGACCTAGTGGAGGACTGGAAAGTAGTCGTTAATCTCACGTGCGCTGACCACAGTGGTATTAGTTTTAATATTAAACTTAAAAAATCGGTTGGGGTAAGTGTCAAAAGAACAACTAGAATTTATAACACAAAGAAGGCAAACTGGGAAACCTTTCGTCAAAAATTCGAACAATTAAAATCAGAGTATAATTTAGAAACTGGGGTAATCAAAACCATTAACACTGTTGAAAAATTAGAATCATCCATAAAAAAATATAATAAAGTCATCACAGAATCTTGTAACGCTTCAATTCCAGTTAAGAAAAATACAGAGACACTTACCCTGCCATGGTGGTCAGAGGAGCTCGCGAAGATGAAGCAGGAAGTCACCACTAGGAAACGCAGAATCAAGAACGCCGCACCGATTCGAAGACAAAGTGTAGTGGACGCATATAAAATGGCCAGAGACGAGTATGAAACTAGAGCTATGGAGGCCCTGATCGGAAGCTGGAAGGAATTTTGCAGCAAACAGGACAAGGAGAGCTTGTGGGAGGGTATCTACCGAGTAATAGGAAGAACGGCAAAAAGGGAGGTGGACATACCCTTGGAAGAAGGCGGCATCACTCTAGATGCAAAAGGTTCAGTGGAGTTGCTAGCGAAAACGTTCTACCCGGAAGATCTAAGGGAGAACGATAACTGGACGCATCAGGAAATAAGGGACCGAGCATCAGTACTGAACTCACAACAACCTGAGGAACAGAACGATCCTCCGTTCACAACAACGGAAATGCTCACTGCTCTGGATTCCTTTAATCCAAAGAAAGCGCCCGGTGCTGACGGATTCACTGCCGACATATGCAGTCATGCCATTAAGAGTGACCCAAAACTTTTCCTGGAAGTACTCAACAAATGTCTAGAGCTCCATTATTTCCCAATTATCTGGAAGGAAGCCACGGTGATAGTGTTGAGGAAACCAGGAAAAGAATCGTATACAACTCCCAAATCGTACCGCCCTATAGGACTCTTACCGGTACTGGGCAAAGTGTACGAGAAAATGTTGGTCGCCAGACTCAAACACCATCTGCTACCGAAGCTAAACCCCAACCAGTTTGGATTCATGCCCCAGAAGAGCTGCGAAGATGCCCTCTATAAATTTATGCAACATGTAAAAACTAAACTGGACGAGAAGAAAATTATAACCGTCGTGTCTTTAGATATAGAGGGCGCCTTTGACAGCGCATGGTGGCCAGCGATCAGGGTCCAACTGGCAAATGCGAACTGTCCACTAAACATTCGTAAAGTGTTCGACAGCTATCTTGACCAAAGGAAGGTCACGGTGAGATTCGGCGGGGAAACTTATACAAAGGTGACCAACAAAGGGTGCGTCCAAGGATCTATAGGTGGGCCCATCCTATGGAACGTGCTATTGGATCCCCTGCTGAATACACTCCAATCCGCAGGTCACTACGTGCAGGCGTTTGCCGACGACGTCGTCATGGTGTTCGATGGTCAGACCGCACAAGATGTGCAAAGACACGCCAATGCCGCCCTCGAACTTGTTCGGGTGTGGGGAGTCGAAAATAAGCTCAAATTCGCGCCTCATAAGACCAACGCAATGGTAATCACGCGCAAGCTTAAATTCGACACTCCACACTTGAGCATGGGCGGGGTGGACATTGGCATGTCCAAAGAAATTAAGATGTTGGGTGTGACATTTGACGAGAAGCTCACCTTCAAGTCACACGTGTCAAATGTGTGTAGGAAGGCCATAAATATTTACCAACAGCTTGCAAGAGCAGCGAAGGCAAGTTGGGGCCTTAACCCCGAAGTGATACGCACAATTTACACAGCGACCATCGAACCCATCATTTTGTATGCGGCAAGCGTCTGGGCACCGGCTGCCGAAAAGCTGGGAGTGCAAAAACAGCTCGGAACTTTGCAGAGGGGCTTCGCACAAAAAATGTGCAAGGCTTATCGCACGGTCTCCCTGAACTCAGCAATGGTCCTTGCAGGAGTGCTCCCGCTTGATCTTCGTGTACGCGAGGTAGCCTCGCTATACAGGATCAGGAGGGGGGCGTCCCTGCCGGGACTAGGGGACAGGGAGATCGAGCGATTAATGCCAGCAATAGAAGCGTCACACCCTGCAACAGTAGCGAACTTAGAGCTGACATGCCTCAGAGAGCAGAGCGACGTAGACGCAAATAGCAGCTGTGCTGTAAAAATCTTTACAGACGGCAGCAAGATTGGTGGAAAGGTTGGTGCAGCGCTTTCCGTCTGGGAGGGCGATGCGGAGACCAAAGCCATCAAACTTTGCTTGCCGTCATATTGCACTGTGTACCAAGCGGAACTGCTGGCCGTCTGCGAAGCCACGAGGCGGATCAAGAAACACAGAGCATCCACATTCGGGATTTTCAGCGACTCAATGGCGGCATTACAGACGATCGCTAACCTCGGCTCCCTCCATCCACTAGCGGTAGAAACACGCGAGAACCTTACAGAATCATCTCGACAGAACAAAGTAATATCTCTGTTCTGGATAAAAGCACACGCAGGATTGGAGGGTAATGAGAGGGCTGATCAACTTGCCAAGGAAGCCGCTGCAGCAACAAGAAAGAGAAAACCGGACTACGATCTGTTTCCCGTCTCATTCGCGAAGCGACAGCTCAGACTGGAGTCGATTCGCGAATGGGATGCGAGATACAAATCAGGAGAAACAGCCGGAATAACGAAACTTTTCTTCCCGGATGTGATTGCAGCATACGGCGTGATCCGAAAATTCGAGCCGACATGCCTGAGCACTCAACTACTGACCGGCCATGGGGGATTCTCAGAATACCTATGCCGCTTTAAGTGCAAGGAGAGCCCCTCATGCACTTGTGACCCAGGTGAAAAAGAGTCCGTTCCCCACATCATCTTGGAATGCCCAGTGTTCGGATACGAAAGATATAAGATTGAACAGATTATTGACACGAAACTAACAGTAGAAAACATTAAATTAATTATGATGGATAAACGAAGAAAAAAGTTCATGGACTATTGTCTTAAAATTGTAGAAACAGTCGTAAAGAGAAATAAGTAATAAAAGTATGATGACCATATATTATGTAATATACTGTACATCATACATAGAATTCATTAAGGAATATTAAATTATAGGTAGGAATAAGATTAGTCTAAGTTATAAATAAGTACAGAATGAAAACCAATAAAGTAAGAAAACTGTGTAAGAATAAAAAATACTGGGCTAAAAGAAGCTCAAAAATAGTGGGTATTGTAAAGTTATAAACCCTGAATCCCATATATTATGTAAAAATAGATTTAAAACTAGTTATAAGAAAAATGATGTAATAAATGTAAGCACTAGATGTTAATTAGATATTAAGAATAAAATTGCCTAATGTCTGCTGTCCATTAATATAATAAAGAAACAGTGTATGTTGTAATTTGGCACCCAAAATAAAGAATAATTATAATAAGAGTAGATAGAATAGACAGAAGATTAAGACCGGAATCCCACCGGAAATAGTATGACAGAGTAAGTAAGAAAGAAAGACAAAGTATGCGGAATAAAAGTGCGAGAAGCATAATTGATAGAACTAGAATGAAAGAGAAGATTAGTTAATATAGGCTCTGATTTCGTGTCAGAGGAAGTAGATATTAAAAAAAAAAAAAAAAAAAAAAAAAAAAAAAAAAAAAAAAAAAAAAACCTAACCTAACCTAACCTAACCTAACCTAACCTAACCTAACCTAACCTAACCTAACCTAACCTAACCTAACCTAACCTAACCTAACCTAACCTAACCTAACCTAACCTAACCTAACCTAACCTAACCTAACCTAACCTAACCTAACCTAACCTAACCTAACCTAACCTAACCTAACCTAACCTAACCTAACCTAACCTAACCTAACCTAACCTAACCTAACCTAACCTAACCTAACCTAACCTAACCTAACCTAACCTAACCTAACCTAACCAGTAGCGCTCTGGCAGCCGTCCGATACGCAGCTAAACTGCACGTGCTCCCGATAAAAAATTCAAATTTAGGGGTTTTTGTTGTCCGATTTCATTGTTTTTGGTGTCAAAATACGCGTCTTGGTGTGCCCCATACGGAGGATACAGTTTTGTGAAGTGCACGTCATATACCAGTGAGTTATTCGTGAAAAACCGAAAAATAACGCGAAAAGTGGAAAAATTTCAACAGTTTTTGGAGTGCGGCGCACGCTAAACGCTGCGCCCCCTGCAGACTCCATCATCACTTTGTGCACCATCAGCGCCTTCACCTCTGCACCAAATTTCAAGACTCTACATCCACGCCTTCAGGAGTTATTAAAGATTTTCTACAAAATCCACGTGGTTTGAGGTTATACCAACTTTGGAAGAAGACGAGATACGACTTCGGCGTCTTCGAGGGGCAGGTAGAAGCTGACACCTTTAGAGCACTGGACCATTTTTCAAAATTTTTGGACCACAGTAAGCGAAGTTATCTTAATTAGAACTTTAATTTTCAACCACTTATATCTCCGGAACAAGATCGACGACCCAAGGTTTTTATTGAAGATTCTGAAGCGCGCTACACTCCTTTATCCAAATCAGATTAGTGCATATTTTTAGTTTAAATAATTTTTAATATAATTGTAAATGTAAGTAAAAATCACATTTTCAAAATTTTCCAACCCTGTTTTCTGTTTTTAAAATCTTTTTCTATTGTATATAGTAGCGCCTCAATTAACGTATTTTTAGACCATTTTTTCAGAATTTTCCGACAAATAGTTTCTAAGTTATTGAATTTTATATGTTTTTTGTACATAACTAATTATTAATAGGAAAAATCAAATTTATTATGTTGTCATAGTATTAATATACCGGGTTTGGACTCACATAAGCCCAAACACGGGCCCCTTAGCTTTGCAATTGGCGATTTTGTAAAAAACACGCCATATTGGTTTTTAGGTTTTAAATTTTACACTGTCGTAACTCTGGAACTGTTGGTCCATTTTAGATCGGATTTTCGCAGGTACCTGAAGCGCACTGTAAATTTTAGGTTAGGTTTACTTTCAGGCTATTTCAGGCCGAAGGGTTTTTTATCGCTGAAACCGCTTTCAGGTCATACCTGAAGTGACGCCAAGCTGTGGATCCAAGACCCCGTCCTTCTGGGACGAGTAGTTCCGGAGATACGGACGTTTTTATACGAGTTTTGACAGCTCGGCGGCCATTTTGTTCAGTTTCAAACCACTGTAACTCTCAAACCGGTGGTCGTAGGAAGTAGCGGTTTTTGACGTTACAGACAGGAACCCGCTGCCCTACTTACTCCAGGATTTCAGGCGGTTTGGAGCTGAAAATTTTCAGGACCCTGAAAGTGGTTTCGGCAGACAGCGGAGCTCAGGCCGAGTCGGGAGAGCCCAAACTCGTGGGGTCTGCGGCTTTCCTGAGGGAAGTTATCCAAGGTCAAGGATCCACTTTGACAGTACTGCGGCCATTTTGGAAAAACTTTAGACGGCCATAGCTTCCTAACGGAGAGTCGTAGAGGGCCGGGGTTTTCGCTGTGTTTATCGTTAGGACACTGACTATAAGATAGGGCAGCTTTTGGGCATTTTCAGTAGTTAAAGATTTTTCGGCCTGTAAACTGTTCCAGTGGGTTGGTCTCGTCGAGCCAAGTTCGGAAAGCCCAAACACCGCGGTTTTCAGACCGGTGGTTCCGGAGATATCCTCTTGTAACCACTTTTGGTTTTTATTTTTGCAAAAAACAAAATTTTTCAAGTTGAGATATCTCCGCAACCCTTTGGTGTAACCACACCGAGTTTGGGGTCATCTTAAAGGGCTTGGTGGGAGCTGTTCACTGAAAGTAGAGAAACGACTCTACATAGAGTCTTTCCAAAAGTAACTCTACATTTACGGTTTTGACTCCGGAAAAATATTTTTTACCGTTTTAGATTGTGTGACCCGTTCCTTAGAACGAAGGGCTGACCGTGATTTACTCCACAAAGAGATTTAGACCGCTGAAGATTTTTTAATCTTAAGCATATTTACATTTTTACTTTATATACACTTTTACCTTATTTTGTTTCCCAGTTTGTTGATAAGACAAGTCCTATCCTTAGGACTTAAAATTACTCTTTTTACCCTATTTATTCCCTAATCGCAGATCCCCCCTTTACAGGGATTCAGTAATTCTAAACAAGTATTGTCCTCTAGCAAATCATTTTACTAGGATGTTCGGACTCAGGACCCCCATTAACAAGCCGAAGGCTACAGAGGAGAGCTCGGGCGTTGAGGAGGCATGCACAGCACCAGCGGGCCCCTCAGTGAGGCGCAGTGTCGGGGAATGGGAAGCGGAGAAACAGAAAGTGGGGCAACCCCAAAGAACTCAAACATCTCCTAAAAAAGCACCCGTTCCCATTTCCCCCAAGAAGACAGCCGAGTCCACATCCCCCAAAGCCAAGCCCAAAATATTGGTCACCCAGCGGATAAGGTCAGACACATATGAGATGCCAGGAAAAGCCTTGGAGAGTCCGCCTCGAGAAGTACCACCCATAAAGTACCTAAACAGAACCACAGAGGCAAAGGCGTGTCTCTCCAAGGCCAAGATCCACTTGGACAGCTCCAGAAATCTCAAGAAGGAGATAAAAGATGGGATCACCAAAGCTGTTGAGAGACTTTATCAACTAGTCAGAGAGGGAGAGAGTGAGAGGGCAAAAACACCCGGAGAGGCAGCTGAGCCCGAAAAAGCTCGCGTGGACCCAATGCCGACCTCAGGTGAACCGACGGCGCTCATGAAGCAGCTAATGGAGAACCTCCAGCAGCACAATAAGGCGCTGGAGGAATGCCAGCTGCACACACGGGCTCTGTCGGAGCACCTGCAACAGGTGCCGCGCTTTGTCGCAGGACAGGGACCCTCGTTCGCGGAGATGGCCGCCGTCCCGAAGCGCCACTTCCAGGAGCCTCTTCACTCGGTGGTTGTGTCATCGGTCGATGACAAAGACACCGGGGAAGAGGTTCTTGAAAAGCTGAGGACGGCAGTGGATGCCAGGAATGAAGGGACCAGGGTAGAGAGAGTGCGGAAAGCGAGAGACCAAAAGGTTGTGGTTGGCTTTAAGACGAGGGAGGAGCTGACAAAGGTGACCGAGAGGATTAAAAAGGCCGGAAATCTAACGGTGGAGGAGGTGAAAAACAAAGATCCTCTCATCATCGCCAAGGATGTCCTTTCGTGCCACTCAGACGAGGAGTTCATTGAGGCATTAAAACGGCAAAACAGTCACCTGATCGGGGACGTGCCTGCGGATGAGCTGAGGATGGGAGTGAAGTACCGTCGCAGGACGAGGAACCCCCACATGTGCCACGTCATCCTGCAGGTGTCCCCCGCTATGTGGCAGAGGCTGACGCACGCGGGTCGAGTGCACATCGACTTGCAGCGGGTACGTGTGCTGGACCAGTCGCCACTGATTCAGTGCACCCGCTGCTTGCGCTTCGGCCACGGTCGTAAGTTGTGTACGGAAACCGTCGACCTCTGCACACATTGTGGGGACCCCCACATGAGGGTGGACTGCCCCTCACGCCTAGCCGCGGAACCACCAAAGTGCCGAAACTGCGTTTCCGCAAAGATGGGTAAGACCGAGCACAACGCCTTCGACAGCGAGTGTCCAACTCGTCTCAAGTGGGACGGATTGGCGCGGCTGTCGGTGGCGTATTGCTAAGGTGGTCTCGGGCGGTAGCGCAGTAAACAGTGAAGTTAGACCTCACCAGTATCGCGTCGTACAGGCAAACCTCCAAAAGAGCAAACTGGCTACAGCTGAGCTCATTATGGAAGCGGAGAAGCGAAAGTTGGCGTTTGCAATGGTACAAGAGCCATACATAGGTGGGATCGGAGAAATGAAGAGCCATCCGGGTACACGGGTAGTACAGTGTGCCAGGAAGACCGAGAAAGTCAACAAAGCGGCCATTGTGCTATTTGACTACACCATAAACCTCACACAGTGCCCAACCCTAACTACAGAAAACTTTGCAGTTGCGAAACTGAGGACCGGAGCCTGGGAAATAGGAGTGGTGTCGGTGTACCTGGATGGTGGACAGCCTATAGAGCCAGACTTGGACCATCTAAAGAAAATTTTGGAGGGGATCGGAGTGCGCGACGTGATACTGGGGGGAGATGTCAACGCTTGGAACACATGGTGGGGAAGCCGAGAGGCGGATCATAGGGGTGAGGCTCTAGCAGGTGCCCTCGATGAACTAGGACTCCAGATCCTGAACATGGGAACGGCCCCTACCTTCGACGTCATCAGGGGTGGCCAAAGGTACTGCAGTTGCATTGATATTACTACCTGTACGGAAGACATGCTCAGAAGTGTGGCAAACTGGCGACTATCCGGAGACGTCACCACCTCGGACCACAAGGCAATCCTGTTTGAATTAAAGCTAGAAAAATCAAAAGGTATGGACATAGTAAGAACCACTAGAAAATATAACACTAGAAAGGCAAAATGGGGACAATTTTACGAGAAACTTGACGAAATTTGGGAAACACAAAAAATTAATAAAACTGAAATAGACAAAATATTAACGACAGAAGATTTAGACAAGATAACAGAAAGATATACAGAAGCAATAGAAAAAGCATGTGAAGGAACCATACCGAGTGTTAGCAAGAAAAATCAGACAGGATTGCCTTGGTGGACCGAGGAGTTGACACGAATGAAGGAGGAGGTCAAAAGACGTAGGAGGAGAATCTCCGGTGCCGCGCCGAGACGCAGAGCATGGGTCCTGGGCTTATATCTCGCAGCCAAAGAGGAACTGAAACAGAAGATGGAGAGCACGCTGACATCCAGTTGGAAGGAGTTTTGTGGAAGGCAGGAACGAGAGACAATGTGGGACAGTATTTATAGGGTAATAAGTCGCACTACCAATAGGCAGGATGACATACCGCTGGTGCAGGGTGACCGTGTACTAAGCGGTGAAGAGTCAGCCCGGATGCTCGCAAAGACCTTCTATCCTGACGATAAAACACAGGATGACAATGCGGACCACAATAGAATGCGTGAGCTGGCGAATAGAGTGAACGAAATTACGAATGGTGAGACATTTGATCCTCTATTCACGGCGGAGGAACTAAAGTGGTCCGCATCTAGTTTTAATCCAAAGAAAGCACCGGGCATTGACGGCTTAACAGCGGACATATGTCAGGCGGCTATTACCCACAACCCACAACTGTTCTTAGCAGTTTTAAACAAATGTCTCTCTCTGTCCCACTTTCCGACCATCTGGAAGGAGGCAGTAGTCGTGGTCCTTAGAAAGCCAGGCAAGGACGACTACGCGCACCCCAAATCATACAGGCCGATTGGGCTATTGCCTGTATTGGGTAAAATATTAGAGAAAATGCTGGTGCGTCGCATTAGATGGCATATATCGCCACAAGCTAGCAGGAGCCAGTACGGTTTCATGCCGCAGCGCAGCACCGAGGACTCCCTCTATGACCTGATAAAACACATTAGAGATAGACTGGAAGAGAAGAAGATCGTCGTCGTCATATCATTGGACATAGAGGGAGCCTTCGACAATGCCTGGTGGCCAGCCATGAAATGCCGACTGGCAGAGACGCCGTGCCCGATAAACCTGAGACGCCTGGTAGATAGCTATCTACTGGACAGAAAGGTAAGGGTACGGTATGCCGGAGCAGAGTTCGCACAAGGCACGTCCAAAGGATGCGTACAAGGCTCCATAGGTGGGCCCACGTTCTGGAACCTGCTATTGGATCCCCTGCTTAAAGAGCTAGAAAAACGTGGCGATTATTGCCAGGCATTCGCGGATGATGTGGTCCTGATTTTTTCGGGCGAAACAGCGCTTGGTGTCCAGAGACAGGCAAATGCAAGTCTTGCTCATGTCCAGAAGTGGGGAATCGAAAACAAACTGAACTTTGCACCCCACAAAACCAAAGCTATGGTGGTCACAAAGAAGTTGAAATACGATTCACCACTTCTGCACATGGGCGGTGAGGGCATTGACCTGTCTCGGGAGATAAAGATTTTGGGGCTCACAATTGACGATAAGCTAACGTTTAACGCACACGCCTCGAACGTTACAAGGAAGGCGTTAAGCTTATACAAACAGCTATCAAGAGCCGCCAAAATCAGCTGGGGACTAAAGCCCGAAATTATCAGGACCATATACACCGCAGTAGTGGAGCCGGTGATAATGTATGCTGCCAGTGCTTGGGCACCGGCTACAAACAGAAAAGGGATGCGGAAGCAGCTGGACACTGTCCAGCGGGGCTTTGTGCAGAAAATCGTAAAGGCGTACAGGACAACATCGCTGAACTCGGCCCTGTTACTCTCCGGACTGCTTCCCCTGGACCTTAGGATCCGAGAAGCAGCCTCTTTTTATGAAGAGAAAAGAGGATACTCCCGGAGAGTGACAGGAGACCGGGACATCGAAACACTAGTTCCTTATACGGAACTACCACACCCAGCCAGCCAAATTGGTTTAAAGTTCAAGTGTGTTGTGAACGGTGCAGAAATGGACCAGCAAGAACTCTCAATCCCAAAGATCTTCACCGATGGAAGCAAAATCGAGGGCAAAGTCGGTGCTGCACTGAGTTTGTGGGAAAATGGGGTTGAAGTCAAAGCCCAAAAGTTCAAACTGGATCATTTTTGCACCGTTTATCAAGCCGAACTACTGGCTCTGCACAAGGCCTCGGAGCTGGCCTTGAAGCATCCCTCAGCCGTTGTCGAAGTGTATTGTGACTCTAGATCAGCCCTGGAAACCGTCACCCAAGGCGTTTCTCTCCATCCCCTAGCATTTAAAACGCAAAGAAACATCCAGGCACTGAAACTTTGCGGGAAAACCCTTCAGTTGTTCTGGATTAAGGCACATGCAGGAATGGAGGGGAACGAGAGGGCAGACGTGTTGGCGAAAGAGGCAGCAATAGGCAGCAAAACAAGGCCACACTATAACCTGTGTCCGGCTTCATTCGTCAAGCGACAAATCCGAATGGAGTCGCTTGACGAATGGAGCGCGAGATACGGGTCGGGCGAAACGGCCACAACAACAAAAATTTTTCTCCCTGACGCAATTGCTGCCTACCCCATAGTCAGGAAAATTGACCTCAACCCACTAATAGTTCAGGTTCTTACAGGGCATGGTGGGTTCTGCGAGTACTTGCATCGCTTCAAGTGCAAGGAGAGCCCGGCATGTCCCTGTGACCCTTCTAAAAATGAGAGCATCCCACACTTGATCACAGAGTGCCCAATATTCGCAATAGACAAGCTGAACATAGAGTTAGAAATAGATATGGAAATAAAATTAGGAAACATTCCGACAATAATGGGAAATTCAAAATTAAGGGAAAAGTTTTTAAAATATTGTGAGAACATTGCTAAAAAAGTCGTTAAAAATAATAAAGTCTAAGAAAGTAGATATACTTTTGTGTATTATCAGAATACATAAAGAGTAATCGCCTAGAAAATAAAGATTTAAATATTATGATAGCTGTAAATCATAAAACTTTAGATGTTAAGAATATAGCATTAGAAAACCAGAGTTGTCAAAATTTAGCGTTAAAATGTAAAAGTTATGTAAATGTTATGTAAATGTTACGTAAATGTTATTAAGGGTGTATAAAAAGATAATAGAAGTGTAAATTTAAAATTTTTTTTTTTTTGAGAACCTGTAAGTAGATATAAGATGGCTGTAAAACCTTTAGCAAATATGTAATAGCATAAGTTAGATAATAAGATAGAATAAGAAACATTGTAAAAGAAAAATAAAAATCATGTGTCTGTGCGTTATACCCGAAATAAAAGAAAAACAGTACATAATAGGGACAACTAGAAGGGCGCCCCACCCTTAAGACAGAAAGATGAATGAATGAAAGAAAGATAAAGTATGTGGAATGAAAGTACGAGAGGCATAAAAGCGGGAACTGGAATGAGTGTAAATAGACTAGAAAGATTATTTTTGATTAAAAAGGTCTCTGATCTCCTATGTCAGAGGAAAACAAGAAAAAAAAAAAAAAAAAAAAAAAAAAAAAAAAAAAAAAACCTAACCTAACCTAACCTAACCTAACCTAACCTAACCTAACCTAACCTAACCTAACCTAACCTAACCTAACCTAACCTAACCTAACCTAACCTAACCTAACCTAACCTAACCTAACCTAACCGTACCCCCCCAGCCCTCGTGGTGGTCGGATCATTTTTAAAGCTGATCCGCGCTTAAAAAATCGAAATAATTGGTTTTTGTGCAGATATTACCAAGTGAAGTGTGTCACTGTACGCGGAAAATCAAGCCGCATCAAGTACCGTGCCCCAAATGTGTCTGTATTCAGCGGAAAAAGTGCTATTCCTGAAAAACCTTAATCTTTGAGGTTAAGTGAAACGTGCTAAAGTTTAAAACGCTCACGCCGTCAAAACAAGATCGATGACCCCCAAATTGTTTCTCAAATTCCTGTGAACATCTTGGTCCCCTACCATCTGGGCCACTCAAGGACAGTCGGACGCGTTATCTGGGCGAGTTATTCAGGAAAAACAGAAAACCACGTGTGCTGAAAAAGCAGAAGCAGTGGAGGTACCTTCACGAAACTTGGCGCCGATCAGGACCCTTGACAGTAAAGGCGAGTGGAACACTTTTCAAAATTTTATCGCAACTGGCTATTTTTATATCGCAAATTAAAAGTTGCAAAATTGGACCAGTTTTTCTTCGGAACGGAGAGGAATTTTGAAGATCTACAACTGCAGCCTGTTGCGCGCTTTCTAGATCACTATAAGTTTTTATTTTTAGATTTTTCGGACTAACCATTTTCTTAAAATCGTTAAAAAACCGTTAAAACCATAATTTTGGATTTTTTATAATAGGATAAGTTATTAAAATTAACAAATTTATTTCATAGTCAAGCCGCTTATTTCCAACATATTTTAACATTTTTCTCAAAATTTTCTGCCCAGCCGTTTTGAAGATATCGATTTTCTAACGATTTTATGCGATAAATTGTAAATAATAGGATAAATCACGTTTTTTATTATATATTTGTGTTTAGGCAACTTATTGCAACTAGTTTAAGCCCAAACTTGGGCCAGGTAGCCCCGGAATTGCCGATTTTGTTAAATGTCGGCCATTTTGTCCCATTAGGATAATTGTTTGTTTTTATTATAGCTCTCGAACCGTAAGACTTACGGGCTCGCGGTTTTCGGTTCTGAATAGAGCACAGTTTGATGAACGATATCAGTAAAATTCAGGCTTTTTCAGGCTGAAAACTTTTTCAGGCCTGAAACCCTTTTCGGCTGTAAAAGAGAGTGGGGCCGATCTGTCCGTCGAAAACCAGGGCTCGCTGCGACCTATGGTTGCGAAGTTATCGTCGGTTGAAGTGGTCGATTGACATTTCGGCGGCCATCTTGGCAAAATTAAACCTGCCATATCTCCTGAACCCGTCGGGATATTTGCATTCTGATTTCAGATTCACGCTCAGGGGCCCATCGTCTTTCCCTCCCCCCTGGTTTCGGGAGATTTGGTGGCAAAAAATTTCAGGATCCTGAAATTGTTTTCGGCCGCTAGCGGAGGTCACGCTTAAACAAGCGAGTCCAGACTCGGGCTTTCTGCGACGCACATGACCGGAGTTATCGCAGGTCAAAAACTGTCTTTGACGTTAACGGCGGCCATCTTGGCAATATTCAAACACCCGTAACTCCGGAACGGGGGGTCGCAGAGAGTTGGGGTTTCGTTTGTGCCACCGGGCTAGACCTCGACAATCCTTGAAAAGTCATTTCAGGACTTTTCAGGACGAAAAATTTTTCAGCGCTGAAAATCCGCTCATCAGATAGAGCTCATCGAGCACATCACTTCAAGCCCAGGCACGGGGCAATTCGGCCCAGGGGTTCAAAAAATATAGCTGTTATCCCTTTTGTGGCCGCTAATCTGGTCGAATATCCCAAAACTTGGATCCCCTGTATCTCAGGAACCCTAAGGGCTATTGGCACCGTGTTTGGTATCGTTTTGTAGGGCTCGTGGAGACCTATCGGGCGGGCATAGCAGATTGTCTCTACATAGAGCAACTTTTTGCTTCCCCTAGAAACCTGGTGTTTTTGGACCTGGAAAAGATTTTCTTTGGGAATTGACTTCCCTTGACCCCGAGTATTGGCCCGCGAGTAGACAGTACCCCATTTAATAACATTTGACACCGACAGAAGCTTGCTCTATGTAGTGACAAGAGTTGATTTTCGCACCGTTGCAATAGGACGGAATATCACGGAGGCTTTATTGAGCCTAACTTATCTCTCTCCACGACCGCGGATTAGCAACTACTGCCAAGTTTTCTTGGTTTTATTTTACTTGCTTTCTGTTTTTAATTAGTGTTAATTGTTTTCATTTTATTCTTATTTTGTTATTTTATTTGGATTGCACATATCTTTACACTGTGTGCAAGCCGCTATTGACATTTATTTTTACCCCAAATATTGACGCACTCTACCGACAATGCTTGCCAGAACACCAGCAAAACCCTCTGAGGATAAGGAGTCACAAAAGTCACCACCTAAAGCACAAATGCTCCCGAGGAAAAATTCACCACCAAAGACTCAGACTCTCTCGTCCAATGTAAGGCGCAGCGTCGAGACATTGGAGGCGGCCGCATCTGCGCAACACAACGTGACCCCGTCTACCAGCAAGCTAGAAATCCAAGTCCAGCCGAGACAAGTCCTGTCTAGCCGTTTGGCGGAAGCCAAAGCTAATGTAATAAAGGCAAGAACCAACCTGAACAACTCGCGAAATACTAAGACGGACATAAAACTAAATGTGCTGGAGGCGGTGGAAAAACTCTTCCAGTTAATTAAAGATGCAGACAGTGAGATTAAAAAACTCAAAAAGACCGGGGAAGCATCTACACCTGACCCAACACAGACAACACCAGACAAGATGAGTCACAAAGAGACGCTCGAAAATAACAGTCTCATCATCGAGCAACTGAAAGAGCAGAGCCGTCTACTTATAGAAAACGGCAGAAAGATGGATGACCTAAAGGAGACGATGGAGCAGCAACACCAGCAGGTCATAAGCATTAAAACCTACGCAGAGACCGCGGCAGCCCGACCAGCTCTGCACATGTCACCACCGCAAAACGTACTACACTCAGTAGTCGTCACGTCGAAAGACGAAAGCGATACTGGCGATCAGGTGCTGACAAAGGTCAGGGAAGCAGTGGATGCTAAGGAAGGCTGGGTCAGAGTAGAAAGGACTCGGAAGGGTAAAGACCGTAAGGTGATAATGAGCTGCAACACGGAAGAGGATAGGCAGAAAGTCAAACACAGACTTGAGAAATCGGGGAAAGACCTAGTCGTGGAAGAAGTGAAAAATCGGGACCCTTTACTGAAGCTCACGGACGTCCTCACAGTCAACACTGACGAGGACGTATTAAAAGCTTTCAAGAAGCAAAATCGCGACATCTTCCGCGACCTAAATGAAGAAGAAAACAGACTGGAGATCAAATATAAAAGGAAGGCTAGGAACCCACACACCAACCACATAGTTCTCAGCGTGTCACCAGTTATCTGGAAACGAGCAACGGAGGCTGGAGCGGTCTACATTGACCTCCAAAGAATACGGGTGATGGACCAATCACCCCTAGTGCAGTGTTCGCGATGCCTTGGGTACGGCCACAGTAAAAGATTCTGCGTGGCTCCAATGGACCTCTGCAGCCACTGTGGAGGACCGCACCTCAGAGCGCAGTGCCCAGAATGGCTGGCTGGAAGCGAACCAACCTGCAGAAACTGCACAGTGGCCAAACTCGCTCGCAACGACCACAACGCCTTCGACTCAGAATGCCCGATACGGAGGAAACGAGACGCAATAGCCCGTATGTCAGTGGCATATTGCTAAAGTGGTCCCAAAGAATACTCCTGCGTCAAAAACAGCAAGACCATACCGAGTGGCCCAAGCAAACCTCCAGAGGAAGAAACTGGCGACCACCGAACTCTTCTTAGAGGCCAGTGAACGCAATATCGCATGGGCACTGATCCAGGAGCCGTATGTGGGGGGGGCGAGGAGTATGAAGAGCTACCGTGGCGCGAGACTCTACCAGTGCGAGGTTGATGGAAGTGGGAGGGTAAAGTCGGCGATTGCCGTCTTTGACGATGACCTGGATGTCATCCCCTACCCGAAACTCACCACAAACAATATCACTGTGGTGGGGATCCGGACCAAAGCCTGGGAAATCGTAGTAGTCTCTTACTACTTCGAGCCAGACCAACCCATAGGGCCCTACCTGGACCAGTTAACTCAGATCAAAAGAGAAGTGGCCACCGGTAGATTGCTTATAGGGGGCGACGCAAACGCGAAAAGTCACTGGTGGGGCAGCACGACAGAGGACCCCAGGGGAGAAGAAATGCTCGGGACCCTGGGAGAATTGGAGCTTCAGGTACTAAACACGGGAGATACGCCTACTTTTGATACCATCAGAGGTGGAATAGCGTTGAAAAGTCACGTAGACGTCACGGCATGTTCGCTGGATTTGTTTGACCTGGTGGAAGGCTGGCGGGTCGACACCGGCGCAACGAGCTCGGACCACAACACCATATTTTTTAACATTAACGTACAGAGGGAGAAGGGGATAAACATAATTAGAACCACTCGGAAATATAATACAAAAAAAGCAGATTGGGACAAATTTGGCGAAGAAATAAAAAATTATAAATTAGAAAATAATATAAATTTAGAAAACGTACAAAAATTAACATGTAAAAACGAATTGGAAAAAATAGTCATAAAATATCAAAATGGAATAGAAAAAGCCTGTGAAAGTGCTATACCTAAAATAAAAACCAAAACTAAATTTACCCTCCCGTGGTGGTCCGAGGAGCTCGCTGCGATGAAAAAGGAGGTCGCAAGGCGGAAGAACCGCATCCGCAACGCCGCACGGGTCCGGAGAGCGAAGGTCGTAGACGAGTACAAGAAAGCGAAAGAGGAATACGAGTGCCTAGCCATACAAGTCGAAACCACCAGTTGGAAGGAGTTCTGTAGAAAACAGGACCGCGAAGGAGTATGGGAAGGGATATATAGAGTTATCGGGAGGACCGCCAGGAGAAAAGAAGATCAGACCCTACTTAACGATGGTGCATTCCTAAACCCAAAGGAGTCGGCAGCCCTACTTGCCGATACGTTCTATCCCAAGGACACAGCAGAGGAGGACAATGAGGACCACAGGCTCATAAGGGAAGCAGCCAGTCGGGTAAACGAGTGGAAGCATGGTGAATACCATGACCCACCGTTTACGCCGCTGGAGCTGAAGACAGCCGTGGGAGGTTTTAATCCAAAGAAGGCCCCCGGATCGGATGGACTTACATCGGATATCTGCTGTCGAGCGATCAACCAGGACCCGGACGCATTCCTTGCCCTGTTCAACAAATGCCTAGAACTGGCACACTTTCCGAACGTCTGGAAAGAGGCTACGGTTGTGGTCCTCAGAAAACCGGGCAAGGATAACTACCTGAGCCCCAAGTCTTACAGACCGGTAGGTCTACTGCCCGTCTTGGGGAAGGTCCTGGAGAGGATGGTAGTAACACGGATCAAGTGGCAGCTTGTACCGCGGCTCAGTACTCGTCAGTTTGGCTTTATGCCCCAGAGGAGCACCGAGGACGCCCTCTATACGCTAATGAAGCACGTGAAGGACAAGTTGAGGCTGAAGAAGCTAATTGTCCTGGTGTCATTGGATATAGAGGGTGCCTTCGACAGCGCATGGTGGCCAGCTATCAAAGTCAGGCTGGCTGAGGAAAAGTGCCCGGTGAACACCAGGAGGCTACTTGACAGCTATCTCGACAGCAGAAAAGTTAGGGTGAGATATGCCGGGGAGGAATGCACAAGAGAGACAAACAAAGGCTGTGTTCAAGGGTCAATTGGCGGTCCAATATTGTGGAACCTTCTGCTGGATCCATTGCTCCAGGATTTGGAAACGAAGGGACATTTTGTGCAGGCTTTTGCGGATGACATCGTGCTAGTGGTGGATGGCGACACAGCAAGTGAGGTAACTAGGATAGCCAATGCAGCCCTCGCCCGTGTTCAGGACTGGGGTGTCCGAAACAAGCTTAGGTTTGCACCGCACAAAACTTGCGCGATGCTCATAACCAACAAGCTTAAGTACGACACCCCAGCCCTGAGCATGGCCGGGGTCAACATCGGCCTGGTGAAAAGTTTAAAACTGCTGGGGTTGACAATTGACGATAAATTAACCTTCAACGAGCACACGGCGAACATATGTAAACGAGCAGCTGAAATTTACAAGCAGCTGTCTCGAGCGGCCAAAGCTACTTGGGGGTTGAACAGGGAGGTGATCCGCACCATTTATACTGCAACAATAGAGCCAATCGTCACCTACGCGGCTGGCGCCTGGGCTCCCGCTACGAGAAAGCTGGGGATACGGAAGAAGCTTAGCTCTGTCCAGAGAGGCCTTGTCCAGAAGCTCTGCAAATCTTATCGTACTGTCTCCCTAAACTCGGCACTGGTACTGTCTGGTATACTACCTCTAGATTTGCGCATACAAGAGGCAGCCGCCCTGTATGAAGCTAGGAGAGGGTCGTCCCAGTTCGTGCCAGGAGATAGGGAGATTGAAAGTGTGGTAGGATTTGCAGTAGCCCCTCACCCAGCAATGCAAATGTCCCTGGAGTTCGTGTGCCTAGCTGACCAACAGCAGGTAGACACAAACAATGTGCAGGCAGTGCGAATCTTCACTGACGGCAGCAAAATTGAGGGGAAGGTTGGAGCCGCATTATCTTTGTGGGATAATGAAGGCGAAATCCAAAACCTCAAACTAAGTCTCGCCGCATACTGCACAGTTTACCAGGCGGAACTCTTGGCCATTTGTAGAGCAACGGACGTGGTCCTCAAGCGCAAAGAAACGAGCTACGGTTTGTATAGCGACTCAATGTCAGCATTGCAGACGCTTGCAAACCATGGCTCCCTCCATCCCCTGGCAGTCCGCGCACGAGCCAACTTGGCTCAAGCTCTGGATCAAAACAAAGATGTATCCTTGTTTTGGATCAAGGCACACGCGGGACTGCCGGGGAATGAACGCGCGGATGAGCTGGCGAAGGAGGCAGCATTGTCGTCGCGGAGGAAGCCGGACTATGACCAGTGTCCGATTTCATTCATAAGAAGTCAGATCCGCATGGGATCAGTTGATGAATGGAATCGGAGATATGTGTCTGGCGAGACTGCCTCGGTGACGAGAATGTTCCTTCCGGATGCCAAGGCGGCTTTCCGTATTGTGAAACGGGTGCAGCCAACAGGTATACTTACACAGGTCCTGACGGGGCACGGTGGGTTCTCCGAATACTTGAATCGCTTCAAGTGTAAGGAGAGCCCATCGTGCATCTGCGATCCAAATGTGAGTGAGACCATCCAACACTTGCTCTTGGATTGCCCCGTTCATGCCACCGAGCGATTTAACCTGGAGCAGGAAATAGATGTAAAACTAAATAAAGAAAGTATAGGGGATGTATTTAGCGGAAAAAACAGAAACCAATTAATATATTACTGTTTAAATATAGCGTCAAAGGTTGTAGAGAGAAATAAAACAGCATAGAAACTATGTTTCATAAAATATTGGTACATATTTATATGTTAACATAGAAATAGATATTGTAAGTAGAATAGCAGTAATATGTAGATAGATTTAAGAGCAAAAAAGAAAATGCAATAGTATAAGTAAATTAGTTTAACAGTAGTTATAAAATGTAATAGAATAGTATAATAGCAAGTATAGTAGAAAGAAAATGTAATAAAAGTAAGACTTAGTAAACAATTCTAAGAAATGTATTTCCTGAGGATGCAAATAAAAATTTGTAACATGTCACTTCCCCTGAGTGAAAAAGAAATAAATAAAACATAAGATAGTAGATTAGTTAAATATATGGGAATCCCACCCATAGACACGAGAGATGATGGATGCAAGAAAGATACAGTATGAAGAATGAAAGTACGAGAGGCAAAAAAGCGAGAACTAGTATGAATGTGGTAAGACTAAAATAAGCACCAATAATGTTGGTGGAGCAAGAAAAAAAAAAAAAAAAAAAAAAAAAAAAAAAAAAAAAAAAAAAAAAAAAAACCTAACCTAACCTAACCTAAACCTAACCTAACCTAACCTAACCTAACCTAACCTAACCTAACCTAACCTAACCTAACCTAACCTAACCTAACCTAACCTAACCTAACCTAACCTAACCTAACCTAACCTAACCTAACCTAACCTAACCTAACCTAACCTAACCTAACCTAACCTAACCTAACCTAACCTAACCTAACCTAACCTAACCTAACCTAACCTAACCTAACCTAACCTAACCTAACCTAACCTAACCTAACCTAACCTTTTTTTTTTTTTTTTTTTTTTTTTTGTTGTCGCTGGGAAAAAATGCATTACGCATACCCTCCCATCGGGGGATGGGAGGGGTATGTGGGACTCCCCGGGCGGACTCGGTATACCCACTAAAACGACCCAGCGGCATTCCCGCTTCGTCCGAGTGGCGGGGAACTGGGAAACCGGCATAGCCTTTGCGTCCAGTCCTCCGCCGACGATTGCCCTTCATGGCGGACCCCTCACGCCCTCACGGGTGTGGGGGGTCGGGAATGACAGACGAAGGTGACGAGTGCAATGCGGGCGAAGGCACCCCCGCGCCTGTCGCCCGCCCGTCACCATGGGGAGGGAGAGGACGACGCCTTCTCCGACCCCTTCGTCTGCGGAGCGGCGCAGCGAGAGGATCGTCCTCCCGCGCGCGCTCCGCCTCCTCCTTTTGCGACATTACGTCCTCGCAAAAGGAGGCGACTGCTGACCAGGCCTCCTCGCTCCCCAGCATGGCGTCGACCACGCCGGGAAGCGAGAGGTCCAGTCCGACCACCGCGGTCAGACCGCGGCGCAGCTCGGACCAAGCCGGGCACACCTCGAGGGTGTGCTGCGCCGTGTCCACCGGCGCGCCGCAGTCGTGGCACGCCGGGGTCTCCTCCCTCCCGATCCGGTGCAGGTGCGATCCGAAACAGCCATGCCCGGACAACACCTGCACCAGACGGAAAGAGAGGAAACCGTGGGACCGCTCGAGCCAGCCCTGCAGGACCGGACCGAGCGCGTCCAACGTCCGGCGGCCAAAGGCGGCGCTGGCGAGGTCCTCCGACCAATGGAGGACGATGGCGTCCCTCGCCTCTCGCCGCACGGCCTCCCGCTCTTCGCCCATGGGGCGCTCCCCGAGCGCCTTCCGGCGCGCCGTCCATTCGTACACTCTGGCGAGCACCCAAGCCTCCAACTCCCAAGGAGGGGTGCCGGCCAGAGCGCACGCCGCCGAGAAGCCCACTGAGCGGTAGGCCCTCGCCACCCGCTGTGCAATGGCTCGCTGGGGCCTGCGGATGGCGGTCGCATTCTCCCTCCTATGGAGGGAGTCCGCCCAGATGGGGGCCCCGTATAGGGCCATGCTCCGCAAGATGCCGGCATAGAGGCGGCGGCATTTCGCCTTAGGCCCCCCCAGGTTCGGGAGGAGCCACGAGAGGGCGTCCGCGGCCTTCAACAGGCGCGTCGACAGCCCACTGAAATGCGGGCCGAAGCGCCACCTGTCGTCCAGCACCAGCCCCAGATATTTCATCTGGGGCTGCACCCCTATCCGCACGCCCTCCACGACTATGTGGGCGTCGGGAGGGCAGCGCTGCCGGGGACCGCGAAAGAACACGGCCTCCGTCTTGTGCAGCGCCACCCTCAATCCCAGGCGGCGGATCCTCTCTGCTACCAGGGATCCGCCAGCCGAGGCCAGACAGGCCGCGTCCCCGAAGTTCCTCCCCCGGGCAGTGAGGAGAGTGTCATCCGCGTAGCAGATGACACTCGTGCCCGGGAGGAGGGCTCCCCGCAACAGCCAATCAAATCCGATGTTCCACAAGGGGGGCCCCAGCACCGACCCCTGCGGAACACCGGACTCTGCGCCGTACCGCCTCACCGTGGCCGTCTTGTCTACGAGGAGGACCTCTCGGTCCTCCAAGTAGCTGGCCAGGAGGTCCCGCAGATATTGGGGCACTCCGTGATACCGGAGCGCCTCCAATATCGTCGAGTGGGGGACGGAGTTGAAGGCGTTGGCAATGTCGAATGACACCGCCAGCACTCCGTCCCCCGCCTCCACCGCCTCCTTCACCTGGCCCTTGAGTAGGGCCAGTGCGTCGATCGTCGAACGCCCACGACGGAAACCAAATTGGGCGTCCGACAGATCCGGCCCTACCACCCGCAAGTGGCTTTCCAGCCTCCCGGCGACAATCCCCTCGAACAGTTTACCGACCTCATCGAGCAGAACGATGGGCCGGTATGCCGAGGGGGAGTCCACCGGGCGTCCCTCCTTCCGGAGGAGGCACAACTGCCCCTCCTTCCACAGTTTCGGGAACCTCCCAGCCGTAAGGCACGCGCTGAAGAGGTCCCGAAACCTGTCCTCCATTTGGGTGGCAGCGATCGCCACCACCCGCGCGGGGACGCCGTCTGGCCCGGGGGCCGTCTTTTTTGCGCGGAGGCTAAGTACCCCCGCGTAGAACTCCGCCGCCGTCACCGGGGGAACCTCCTCCTCCGGCGAAGCCGCCCCTTGAGGAGGAACCATCGTTGGTGGGGTGAAGTCGGTCCTGCGCGGAAACAGGGACCGGACCACCCCATCCAGCAACGCTGGCTCGAGGGTCTCCGACAGTGGGGGACCATAGGGGCGGAGCTGGTTCCGCGCCGCCTTGTATGGTCTCCCATAAGGATCCCTGTCGAGATCCTCCAGCATCTCGGCCCTTGCCGAGTCTTGCGCAGCGCCCATTGCAGACTTGAGGGCCGCCGTAGCCTCTCGGTAAGAGGCGTACAGGCGGTCCTCCTCTGCCCGGACTCGGTTTTGGGCGCTGCGCCGTCGACTCCGCGCGTAGGCCCTTCTGGCCGCCACGCAGGTGGCCCGGAGTCCCGCCAGCTCCTCCGTCCACCAGTAGACGGCACGACGGGGAGGCGGACGGCGAGACCGAGGCATGCTGGAGTTGCACACCTCGGTCAAGGACCCCCTGAGCCGGACCGCTGCGGCGTCCACGTCCGGGACCTCCTCGACAGGGGGAGGCGACAGCCAGTCCTGGAGAAAGGCGGCCTCCTTGGCTGCCTCCCGGTCCAGGCGGGTGAGTGCCCACCGCGGGAAGGGAGATTGCCCAGCGCGGGCCGTCCCCCCTCTCTGCTGTGTGGAGATGTCGAACCGCACATAACGGTGGTCCGACAAGGTCTCCACCAGCTCCACCCGCCAGTTGACGACGCGGGCGGCAAGCGCGGGGGTGGCAAACGAGACGTCCACCACCGACCCGCCCTGTTGCCGCACACATGTGTGGACCGCCCCCCTGTTGAGGAGGGACACACCACACGAGGCCGCCCAAAACTCGACGGCCCGTCCCCGGACATTGCAACCGGCTGCCGGGTTGCCCCAGGCCGCCGACTTGGCGTTCAAGTCGCCGAGCACCACGACCTGGCGTGGCGCCGCCCTCCCTACGACAGCAGTGAGGATCTCTAGGAAATCCTCAAAGTCCGAGAGAGGGCGGTTTGGGGAGAAATACACCCCCACCATCGCCATCTCTCCCCACGCGGCGGCCACGTATCCCGGTCCCCTCTCTAAGAGCGAGAGGGGAGGGGAGTCTGTGGAAGACCGCGCCACCAACGCCACCGAGCCGTCCCGGTCGCCCAGCCAACGGCCAGGGACCGAGTAAGGCTCGGCGACCACCGCCAAGTCCACCAACCACTCAGCCATGGTCTGCATCAGCAGATCCTGGGCTGTCCTGCAGTGGTTGGTGTTCGTCTGAAGGATGCGATGTTCGACCCTATCCATCAGTCGGACATCGCACCCTCCTCCGCAGCCGCCGCAGGAACGGCGGTGTCTACAGCAGCGGCAGGCCCGGTCGGCGCCTGCGCTTTGCCACGCTTAGGGGGAGGATTGCACTTCCTCCCCTTCATTACGTGGCCTGCCCGGCGGCCACTGGCGGCACACACCGCGCAGTGCGGCGTGGCGGCCTCGCAGGAGGCGGCTTTGTGGCCCTCCTTGCCGCAGCGGTAGCATGTGTCCGTCCTGTCTACCTTGGACGGACACAGGGGCCGGGTGTGACCGATGCCGAAGCACCGGAAACACCGCAGAGGCTGGTCCTCGAGTGCCCGGACTGCGCCCGAGCTGAACCCGACTTGAAGCCGTCCTTTCGCAAGGACGGCTTTGGCAGCGGCGATTGGGCACTCGAGGCGAATGGTGCCCATACCGCCGCGGCCGGGCCTTATGTCCCGGCCTTGGACCGCCGCGGCGCCACAGCCCCCTACCGCTGCGACCGCCGCCACCACCTCCTCCTTGGTGACGGAGTCATCTAACTCCGTCACTTCAATGGCCGCCGACTTGACCGGTCGAGCCACCTTGGCAGAGTCCGCGATGACCTCTTGCAGCTTGGCTGCAAAGAGGTCCGCGCGGGCACTCCCCTCTGCCCCCGGGAACTCGAAAATGCGAGCCCCGGCTTGGGTCCGCCGGCAGGACACACTGCCGATCCCCAGTTGAGTGGGATCGGCATTGGTACGCGCCCGCACCAAAATGGAGGCGTAGGTCTCCCCTCGCCCCGCGGCCTCCGCGGTGAGCGTCACCACGACGGCTGCGGTTTTTGGGGGGACTAACTGCCCCTTTCCTCCTCTCCTGCCCTTTCCCTTGCCGGTCGTCTGCGACTGGCTGGGAGCGGTGGTGGCGGGGACGGCAGGGACGGCCGTCGCCGACTTTTTCCCCTTCCCTTTGCCCTTCCCCTTACGGCCCACTTTCGTCCACTCGTTGGACGGAGTGGTCGCCGGGAGTTGGGCGTCTTCCGCCTGGGAGAAGGACGGCCCCGGCTCGCTTTGCCTCTTATCCGCCGCAAGCGGCGGTCGGAGGCGTTTTTCCGGCAGGAGCCGGTCCTCGATGCCTGCTAGGCAGGCTCTCGTGAAGGCCCTCTCCTCCATTACTACCTTGCGGATGATATCCTCAAGGTTGGAGGAGGGGCCCTCTGCTGCAGGGCTCGCCTTGGCCTGTTGTGGCCGGGCCGAGGCAGGGCCCTCTGCGGCAGGGCTCGCCATGGCCTGTTGTGGCCGGGCCGTGGCTTCAGCTAGCTTCAGGTGAAGCTGGCTGACCTCCGACTGCAGGCGATCAACCTTCGCCTGCAGTTGCCTCGTCTCGTCGGTGGTCGTCCGCTTCACAAGCTCCGCCACGACACCGCGCATACTTGCGGCCCTGCACTTCAGGGCCTTTTGAAAAGTCCCTTTTAGGTTGGAGGACTTAGAGGCGACCTCAATAATCTCCTCCTCGTCCTCCTCCGCCATTTTCTCCAGCTCGGCCAGAGAATGGTCCGCGTATAAAACGCGGGAGGCACCGTACCCGGACTTGGCCCGGGCGACGTGCGCCCGCTTCTCCTTAGCGGCAACCCGCTCCTCCAGCTCTTGCTGGAGCTGCACCCGCCGAGCCAGGTCCAATTGGCGTTGGGCGTCCGCGAGCCCAACGTCATGGGTGTCCGCGGCCACCGTCGGCTTTTTAGCCTTCGGCAACCTCGTCGACCCCGAGGCCGAAGAGCCCTCGGACCCACCGCTCCGGTGGACCCGCTTCCGCGAACGAGCGTCGTCCGCGTCCGACATACCATATAGCGAGTCGTTGTCAGACGACTCGCTCACCCTTCCAAAGAAACTAGCCGCAGACGGCGCGCGGCTAGTCTCTGACGCCGGAGCGTCGTTGTGGCCCTGAGAAGGGCCTTTTGGTTGGCCCTGAGAAGGGCCTTTTGGTTGGCCCTGAGAAGGGCCTTTTGGTTGGCCCTGAGAAGGGCCTTTGGGTTGGCCCTGAGAAGGGCCTTTGGGTTGGCCCTGAGAAGGGCCTTTTTCTTTTAAAAACCGCCCGCAGGCGTCCCGCGTGGGTTTAGGCATTGCCTCCGCCAGTTCGCAAACAACAAGACACTATAATAAAATTCGCTACGAAAGCACAGAGCACTTTAGCCAACCCAGTCTGCCACTCCGTTACGGTGGTCAGAACTGGGCTGTTTCCAGGGGACACGACGTGGACGTAAGCTCTGTGGGGGGTCCCCCAACCTAACCTAACCTAACCTAACCTAACCTAACCTAACCTAACCTAACCTAACCTAACCTAACCTAACCTTTTTTTTTTTTTTTTTTTTTTTTTTTTTTTTTTTTCTCGATGTGGAAATCCTCTATGGATGTCCTCCGCCCTGGGGAGAGCGGAGGGGTCTGTCAGACTCGTACTGACTAAAACCACACCGGTGTTCCCTCGCACACTTACGTCGGCGGGCAACGGGATCTGATGCGACTTCCGCTGCCCCGGACTAGTGCCGGCCCGCTTGAGCTGCAGGCCTCGTCTCGGGGGGGAGTGAGGTGTAAAGCTCCCCCCGATACGTCTAGGAGAGGCGCGCGTGGAACACTACGCGCCGCCGTCTCGGGTCCAGTGTGATGGGGGGCGACGGATGTCCCCGAATCCGTCGCCCCTGGACCTGTTTAGGGGGGCCGGAAGAGGGCGTTGTCTGCCCTCTGCCGACGCCCGGTGCGTCTGCTACGGGATGGGCGGGAGGTTGTTATCTCCCTCTCCCTTTCCGCAGCTTCCTTCTGCGACATGACGGCTTCGCAGAAGGTCATCACCGCGTCCCAGGCCTCTGCGCTACCAACCATCGAGCGAACAACGGTCGGCAGCGACAGGTCTCCTCCTACCTCTGTAACGAGGGCACGGCGCGGCTCATCCCACGCGACACACTCGGCCAGCGTATGCCGCGCCGTGTCCCCCAGACAGTGGACGCAGTGATGGCACCGGGCGTCCGGCTCCCTGCTTATGCGACACAGGTACTTCCCGAAGCAGCCGTGCCCCGAGAGCACCTGCGTCGCCCGAAACGTCAGGGAGCCGTGCTTCCTCCCGAGCCAGTCGTCGAGTACTGGCCGGATCGCCTCGATTGTGTCGAGGCCGGCGGTAGGGAGCTCTAGCCTCCCCCGCCATTCCGCCACCATGACCTGTCGGAGACGAGACCGGTACAGCGTAATCTGTCGCTGCACCAGCCTCTCGCCCCGATCCCTGGCCTCCTCGCGCCACTGGTGCAGCGTCGCAAGGGTCTTCGCCTCCAGGTCCCACGGTGGGGATCCGGCCAGCACACAAGCCGCCTCGTAGGAGATCGTGCGATAGCCCCGTATGACCCTGACGGCCATCGCTCTCTGCGGTCTGCGCAGAACCGCGATAGTGCGGGCCGTCAGGTCTGTCGCCCATATCGGGGCCCCGTATAGGGCCATCGATCGCACGATCCCCACGTACAACCGCCGACAGGCGGTGCTCGGGCCCCCCAGATTGGGAAGCAGCGTTGACAGCGCGCCCGCCGCGCCCATCAACTTGGGCACCAGCCGCTGAAAGTGGGGGCCGAAGTCCCAACGGCTGTCGAGCACCAATCCCAGGTACTTCATGGTTGACTCGACAGCGATCCGAACCCCCCCGACCACAATGTGCGATCCCAACGGCGGCGCCCGTCGGGGGCCGTGAAAAGCAATGGCCTCCGACTTGTTGAGGGCCACTTCCAGGCCCAGGCGTCGGATGCGGCTCACCACCTGCGAGACCGCGGCCGTAGCCAGCAACGCTGCCTCCCTGTACGAGCTGCCCCGAGCTGTGACCAGCGTGTCGTCCGCATAACACGTCAGGTTCACTCCCGGTGGGAGCTCGCACCGCAAAACCCAGTCGTATCCGATGTTCCACAGGGGTGGGCCCAGAACCGAGCCCTGTGGAACACCGCACGACATCTCGCGACGGCCCGTGCCGTCGCGTCCCATGTAGGTGACACACCTTCCCGACAGATAAGCCCCCACAATGTTGCGGAGGTAGGGAGGCACCCGATGGTATCGCAGGGCCTCCCTAATGCAACTCCAGGGCAGGGTGTTGAACGCGTTGGAGATGTCCAGGGACACCGCCAGCACCACCCCACCCTGGGACACCGCTTCCTCCGCCAGGACTCTCACCCTCATGATGGCGTCGATGGTAGAGCGCCCACGCCGGAAGCCAAACTGGCTGTCGTCCAGGTTCGGCCCCTCTGTACACAAGTGGCTGACGAGGCGATCTGCGATTACTCGCTCGAGCATCTTGCCCGCCTCGTCCAGCAGCACTATGGGCCGATAAGCGGACGGCGAATCCGCCGGGCGCCCCGCCTTCCTGAGCAGGACCAGCCGACCAGCCTTCCACCTGGTAGGGAACTGACCCCGCTCAAGACACGCCGAGAAGAGTCCCCTTAGTGGGGGCTCCAGCTCCTTCAGGGCGAGGACTAGAGCGCGGCCAGGCACTCCGTCGGGCCCCGGAGCAGTGTTTTTTGCCCGAAGCCGCATCACGGCCGCGCCCATCTCCGCCTGTGTCACCTCTGGGACGGTTTCGCTCTCCTCTTCTTCTTCCGACTCTGCAGCTGTGGGCTGAGCCATCGACGGTGGCTCGTGCTCGGCTCTCTCAGGGAAGAGAGCTGAGACCACTTGCTCCAAAAACTGCGGCTCGAGACCTTCCGTTAGCGGGGGGGCCCATGGCCGAAGTTTCCCTCGGACCGTGCGGTAAGGGCGCCCCCACGGATCCCCATCTAGGGTCGCCAGCAGTTCCTCCCTGGAGCGCGTCTTTGATTCGCCGATGGCCAGCCACAGAGCCTCCTTTGCCGCGCGGTACACCTCATACAGCGCGGCTTCTTCGTCGGGATCCCGCAGACGTCTTCTCCGACATCGCGTGTACGGGCGTCTTGCATCTGCGCACTCGACGCGCAGCCGCTCGACCTCGACGCACCACCAGTACACGCGGCGCCTTGCGGACAGAGAGGAGACGCGTGGCATAGATGAGTCGCAGATTTGCGTCATCGCGTTGCTAAACCACTGCGCCTCTTGTTCGACGTCGACGGGACCGACGGTAGCCGACTCCCGGATCCAGGCTTGGACGATAGTGGCTTCCTCGAGAGCTTCCCTGTCAAGGCGTTTCAGCGCCCAACGCGGGCCGTTACTTCGGGGGGCCGGTTGGCTACGACCTCCAGCGGTCTGGGTGGAGACGTCAAAGCGTATGTATCGGTGATCCGATAGCGTCTCCACCTCCACTTCCACGTGCCAATCGCGAACGCGGTGCACGACAGCGGGACTAGCGAAGGAGACGTCCACTATGGACCCACCCCGCTGCCGCACACACGTGTAGGCCGAACCCCGATTTAAGACAGCCAGGCCCGTCGTAATGGCCCACTCCTCTAACACGTCGCCTCTCGGGTCTGTGACTGGGGATCCCCACGCCGCGGACTTGGCGTTCAGATCACCGAGAAGCAAAATGGGCCGAGGATGAGACTGGCCGACGACGGCTCCCAACTCGACAAGAAAACTCTCGAAGTCGGCGAGACTCTTGTTGGGCGAAAAGTATGCCCCGATAGTGACGATCCCGTTCACAAGGGCGGCAACCCAACCGTGACCCCGGGATATGTCGACAAGAGTCGCGCCGATGATGGCCACGAGGCCGTCCAGATCCCCCGCCCAGTTTTCTCGGGGGGGGACAAAGTACGGCTCAGCGACCACCGCCACATTTATCGACCACTGCGCCATGCTCAGGACCAAGAGATCCTGAGCCCTGGTGCAGTGGTTGATATTCGCCTGGAGGAAACGGACGTGTGCCATCACTGACACTCCATTTCCTTGGCATTTCCTACCACAGGCCGGGAGTCGGCCAAAGAGGTGCTAGGGGGTGCGGCCCCAGCAGGTCTTGTCCACCGCCTGCTGCGCTTTCTGGGCGCGCCGCAAGCGTTGCCACCTATGCTGTGTCCCGCGGACTTGCCTGCAGCAGTACACAAGCTGCAGTTTGGATCCGCGGCGCACTGGGCTGCCTTATGCCCAGGCTGACCGCAGCGATAGCACAAATCGCTGCGGTCTGTTTCGCCGGTGCACAGTGCCCGGACGTGGCCTTTCTCCAGGCACCGGTAGCACTGCATGGCCCTGGGTGCCAGGAGTTTAACTCTCGCTGACACCCAGCCCACCAGCAGACGTCCCGCGTCGGCGACCTGCTTTGCCGCAGCCGCCGGACACCGCACCCAGATGGTGCCAAGCCCGCCAGCATTGACGCGGATGCCGCCCGCCCGCACATTTTCTGGCGGGCATCCGCCGCTCCGGGCTATGGCCGCCACCACCTCCTCCGGGGTCACCGAGTCGTCCAGCCCATCGACCCGAACCTCAGCTGTCTTTATGGGCCTGGACACCCGGGCCTCCTCGGGGTTGAGGACGTCCCTCAGCTTTGCAGCTAGAGAGTCCGCCCTCTCGGCACTGCTGGTCCCCGCCAACTCAAACATTTTGGCCCCTGTGGCTGCAGTCCTGAAACGGAAGCCGTCTGGGGTGCCAAAATCAGCGAAGACCAGCTTGCCCCTTGCCTCCGCCAGTACCTTCTGGTACGTTACCCCCCTCTCCTTGGCTTCGGGCTGCAGCGTGACCACTACAGCCTCGGAGCGAGGCACACGGATCCTTGGGACCTGCCCTTTGGAGCCCGGCACTTTCTTGGCCTTGCGGCGCCTCTTTCGCCTCTTTTTACGGCCTTCGGCCGTCTTCCAAGCACCCTCGTTGGGAGCCGGGTCGTCAGGGTTTTTGGCCCCTTCTGTGGGCCTTATGGCCACCTGCGAGGGCCTCTTGGCCACCTGCGAGGGCCCCTTGGCCGCCTGCGAGGGTTTCTTGGCCACCTGCGAGGGCTTTTTGGCCGTCTGCTTGGGCTTTTTTGGCGCAGGTGGCGCTTTAGCCACCTGAGCCCATGTTGGCCCAGCCGTTGCTGGAGCGGGCTCCGCCTCCTTTCTCCGCTTATCTGCCGCCAGCGGTGGACGAAGGCTAATAGGGGGGTTTAGCCTGGGCTCTATGCTGTCCAGACGGGCGGTCATGATGCTCAACAGCCGGTTGAACTGGTCTTCCCCCAAAGACCCGTCCTTTGGGAGAGCACGACTGTCCGTAGTCATCGCACCCTGCTGCTGGCTGAAGTCCGCCCTCAGGGCGCTGACCTCCCGCTGGAGCTCCTCCATCCTCGTTTGGAGACGGTAGTTCTCCTCCCGGAGCTTAACGGTCTCCTCCGAGGTCGTTCGATCAAGGAGGACATCCACTGCCTCTTTTATTCCATCTGCCGCCTCCTTCAAGGCTCGCGTGAATGTCCCCTTTAGGTTGCCCGATTTTGTGGCTACCTTCAAGACGACGTCCACGCCGTCCGAAACCTGGCGGCAAAGCGCCTCCGCCGTCAAGCCCTCAGGAGCTACGGCGGTCTGGGACCGCCTCTCCCTTGCCCGACGAGCCAACTCAGCGACCTCATCGGTCGC
Organism: Eugnorisma glareosa; assembly: GCA_947578425.1. NCBI lineage: Eukaryota > Metazoa > Arthropoda > Insecta > Lepidoptera > Noctuidae > Eugnorisma > Eugnorisma glareosa. The sequence continues at coordinate 22,118,813 of OX387967.1, read as the reverse complement.
GAACCTAACCTAACCTAACCTAACCTAACCGCGTCCTATTGGTCAATACCGATGAGGACGTCCTTAAGGCATTCAGGAACCAGAACCAGGAGGTTTTCCACGGCCTCAGTGGTGGGTCGGGCAAGGTAGAGATAAAATATAGGAAAAGGGCTAGAAATCCGCATACCGGCCACATTGTGCTTAGCGTCTCGCCAACCATCTGGAAAAGGGTTACAGCAAAGGGATATGTACACATCGACCTCCAGCGCATCAGGGCCGAAGATCAGACCCCACTGATGCAATGTACGCGCTGTCTGGGCTTTGGACACAGCAAAAAATATTGTGAAGAGTCAATGGACTTGTGTAGCCACTGCGGCGGCCCCCACCTGAGATCTGAATGCGCGGACTGGATGGCAGGAACACCAGCAGCATGCAGAAACTGCAAGAAAGCAAAAAGCACCCAGACAGAGCACAATGCCTTTAGCGCCAGTTGCCCGCAGCGTCAGAAATGGGACGACTTGGCGCGAGCGACAGTGGCGTACTGCTAAGGGCACCCAGGGGGAACATCACGCTTACAAATTCGCACAGGCTAACCTCCAGCGAAAGAAGCTTGCGACAAATGAGATATTCTTAGAAGCAGAAAAACGCGGAATAGCAGCTGCGCTTATTCAAGAGCCTTACGTCGGCAACCTCAAGACTGTGAACAGTCAAAGAGGAGTGAGGATCTTCCAAAGCACTGATGTAGGAGAAGGGATTGTTAAGGCGGCAATTGCTGTCTTTGACAATGACATTAACGTTGTACAATACCCAAAACTCACCACTAACAACATCTCTGTGGTGGGAATCCAAACCAGTGCTTGGGAGATCACACTCGTCTCGCTCTACTTTGAGCCAGACAAGCCGATAGAAGCATACTTAGAACACCTCAGGAAAATCGAGGTTGTCAATGGCTCGAAGCCGCTGATCATTGGAGGAGACGTCAACGCGAAGAGCACGTGGTGGGGAAGCCCAGTCATTGATCATAGAGGCGAAGAGGTGTGTGGAACTCTCGGAGAGCTAGGGCTCCACGTACTCAACACAGGGGAAATCCCGACCTTCGACACTATCAGAGGAGGACAGAGGTACAGCAGCTATGTCGACATCACAGCCTGCTCGACGAACATTCTTGGGTTGGTAGATGACTGGAGAGTAGATGAAGGTCTAACAAGCTCCGACCACAACGGCATAACTTTTAATATTAGACTACGGAAATCTAAAGGCATTAGAATAGAAAGAACGACACGAATCTATAATACTAAAAAAGCCAATTGGGACGACTTTCATGAGAAATTCAATCAATTGGCAACAGAGTATAAAGTCACAAAACTGGAAATTGATAAGGTTAAAAACACTGAAAAAATAGACATAATAACAAATAACTTAATTAAAGCAATTAAAGAAGCATGCAATTCGGCAATGCCAATCAAAACCACAAAAGAAAATTTTACCTTGCCGTGGTGGTCGGAAAACCTCGATAAGCTAAAGAAACAAGTCGCTACCAAGAAGCGAAGAATCCAGTGCGCCGCTCCTGTCCGAAGATCGAAGGTCGTCGGAGAGTACCTGAAACAGAAAGAAGAGTATGAATTAGAGGAAGCGAGGGCTGCAACTGAGAGTTGGAAAGAGTTTTGCTGCAAGCAGAATAGAGAAGGGGTTTGGGAAGGGATTTATAGGGTAATAGGAAGGACTACGCGTAGAGAAGAGGATCTGCCGATGGTGAAGGACGGAGAAGAATTAGACGCGAAAGGCTCCGTGAAATTTATCACGGAAACCTTTTACCCGGATGACTTGGCCAGTGCTGACGATGTTTACCATTGCCATATTCGACTGGAAGCAGGCAAAGTCAACTTAGAGGAGAACAGGGACAGCCATGATCCGCCCTTCACCATGGCAGAATTGAAAACAGCGAGTGATTCCTTCAACCCCAAAAAGGCTCCGGGAATAGATGGCTTCACGGCCGACATCTGTAGCCGTGCCATTGGCAGTGCGCCAGAGACGTTCTTGGCCCTTTTGAACCAATGCCTGGAACATGGATACTTCCCACAACCTTGGAAAGAGGCTACGGTTGTGGTACTAAGGAAACCGGGAAAAGGGGATTATACCACCCCGAAAGCATACAGACCAATCGGCTTGTTACCTATTCTAGGAAAAATATTTGAAAAGATGCTGGTGGCCCGCCTCAGGTTCCACATTCTACCTAGGATGAGTACTTGCCAGTACGGATTCATGCCACAGAGGAGCACCGAAGACTCTCTCTATGCCCTTATGCAGCACATTCGCAATAAGATTGAACAAAAGAAAATTGTAATACTTGTATCTCTAGACATAGAGGGAGCCTTCGACAGCGCCTGGTGGCCGGCTATCAGAGTCCGGCTGGCTGAGGAAGAGTGTCCAGTCAACCTGAGGAGGGTCATCGACAGCTACTTGAGGGACAGAAGGGTCAGAGTCCGGTATGGCGGAGAAGAATATGCAAAGGGCACAAGCAAAGGTTGTGTACAGGGCTCCATCGGAGGCCCCTTTTTCTGGAACCTGCTCCTGGACCCACTTTTGAAGACACTGCAGGGGAGAGGGGACTATTCCCAGGCATTCGCGGACGATGTTGTTCTTGTCTTCGATGGTGACACAGCAATAGAAATCGAGCGGAAAGCCAACGCCGCCCTCGACCATGTTCGGGCGTGGGGTGTTAGAAATAAACTTAAATTTGCACCACAAAAAACCAATGCGATGGTGATTACAAAGAAATTAAAGTACGACACCCCACGCCTGAGCATGGGCGGGATTGACATAACTATTTTAAAAGAAATCAAGATTCTGGGTGTCACCATCGACAACAAGCTAACATTTAACAGTCATGTGTCTAATGTATGCCGCAGGGCCATAGGTGTTTACAAACAACTGTGTAGAGCGGCAAGGGTGAGCTGGGGACTAAATCCAGAGGTTATCAAAATTATATACACAGCAACTGTAGAGCCGATCGTCCTGTACGCCGCTAGTGTTTGGGCCCCAGCAGCAAGTAAGTTGGGAATCATAAAACAGCTGGCTGTCGTGCAACGTGGGATTGCGCAAAAGATATGCAAAGCCTACCGCACTGTCTCCCTGAACTCGGCACTGCTTCTGGCTGGTGTGCTCCCTCTGGATCTCCGGGTCCGCGAGGCGGCCTCACTCTATGAGACCAGGAGAGGCGTACCCCAGACAGTGCTAGTGGGTCGGGAGGTGGAACGGGTGGCATCCGCTATGGAATCCCCGCATCCAGCTAGGCGTATCGACCTGGAGTTCGTAAGCCTGGCGAGCCGTGAGCAAGTCCACGCCAGCGCAAACTTGGAAGTCAAAATCTTCACAGATGGAAGTAAAATAGACGGGCGCGTTGGGGCCGCACTTTCCATATGGAAGGACGACACCGAGGCACGTGCTATCAGATTGGCGTTACCGGATTACTGCACGGTCTACCAGGCGGAACTCCTGGCGATATGCCGGGCAACCAGGGAAATCCAGAAGCACTCGGCATCCAGCTTCGGAGTGTACAGCGACTCCATGGCGGCCCTCCAGACAGTGAAAAACCACAGCTGCCTTCATCCCCTGGCAGTGGAAGCCAGGGATAATTTAACATCAATATCCCACCAAAACAAGGTGGTTAACTTGTTTTGGATTAAGGCCCATGCAGGGTTTGAGGGCAACGAAAGAGCGGATCAGCTGGCAAAGGAGGCCGCCTTGAATAGCAAGAAGAAACCTGACTACGACCTGTGCCCGGTTTCTTTTATCAAGCGTCGCATTCGTATGGTGACGCTTGATGAATGGAACCAAAGGTATACGGCGGGTCAGACGGCCTCGATTACAAAAATGTTTTTCCCGGACGCAGTGGCGGCGTACAGAACGGTCAAAAAGATAAAAATAAACCCGACACTAACACAAATCATGACGGGGCACGGTGGGTTCTCCGAATACTTGCATCGCTTCAAGTGTAAGGGGAACCCATCGTGCATCTGTGACCCTGGAGTAAATGAAACAGTCCCACACCTACTCCTGGACTGCCCGGTGTACGCGATGGAAAGGTACGAATTAGAAAATAAAATAGACACAAAACTCGAGAGAGGTAGCATTGCGGAAATTATATCGGGAAAAGAGAGACAAGAATTTTTAAACTATTGTATCAAAATCTGTAGTAAGGCAATGGAAAGAAACAAAACTGTTTAAGATGTTTAAACTATGTTTCAAATATATTGTTATATATATTTTATGAAAACATAGAAATTAAGAGTAAAAATAGATTGTATATCAGAATAAGTAAAAATAAAAATAGTATGTAAGATACATGTCAAAAGTTGGGACAATAAGTTGTACATAGGTTAAGAAAAGAATAATGTTAAGATCGTTGCACTGATTTATTTACCCTAGCAGTAATGCAAATAAGAATGAATATGTAGCATAGAGTAGAATAGAGTAGTAAAAATGGGAATCCCCCCCATTGAATAAATGTGGATGGCTGTGAGAAAGAACCAGTATGCGGAATAAAAGTGCGAGAGGAATAACTGCGAGAACTAGAATGAAAGATAAATAGATAAATAAGGTCTCCGACGCTCGTTGGAGGAACTAGACAAATAATAAAAAAAAAAAAAAAAAAAAAAAAAAAAAAAAAAAAAAACCTAACCTAACCTAACCTAACCTAACCTAACCTAACCGTACCCCCCCAGCCCTCGTGGTGGTCGGATCATTTTTAAAGCTGATCCGCGCTTAAAAAATCGAAATAATTGGTTTTTGTGCAGATATTACCAAGTGAAGTGTGTCACTGTACGCGGAAAATCAAGCCGCATCAAGTACCGTGCCCCAAATGTGTCTGTATTCAGCGGAAAAAGTGCTATTCCTGAAAAACCTTAATCTTTGAGGTTAAGTGAAACGTGCTAAAGTTTAAAACGCTCACGCCGTCAAAACAAGATCGATGACCCCCAAATTGTTTCTCAAATTCCTGTGAACATCTTGGTCCCCTACCATCTGGGCCACTCAAGGACAGTCGGACGCGTTATCTGGGCGAGTTATTCAGGAAAAACAGAAAACCACGTGTGCTGAAAAAGCAGAAGCAGTGGAGGTACCTTCACGAAACTTGGCGCCGATCAGGACCCTTGACAGTAAAGGCGAGTGGAACACTTTTCAAAATTTTATCGCAACTGGCTATTTTTATATCGCAAATTAAAAGTTGCAAAATTGGACCAGTTTTTCTTCGGAACGGAGAGGAATTTTGAAGATCTACAACTGCAGCCTGTTGCGCGCTTTCTAGATCACTATAAGTTTTTATTTTTAGATTTTTCGGACTAACCATTTTCTTAAAATCGTTAAAAAACCGTTAAAACCATAATTTTGGATTTTTTATAATAGGATAAGTTATTAAAATTAACAAATTTATTTCATAGTCAAGCCGCTTATTTCCAACATATTTTAACATTTTTCTCAAAATTTTCTGCCCAGCCGTTTTGAAGATATCGATTTTCTAACGATTTTATGCGATAAATTGTAAATAATAGGATAAATCACGTTTTTTATTATATATTTGTGTTTAGGCAACTTATTGCAACTAGTTTAAGCCCAAACTTGGGCCAGGTAGCCCCGGAATTGCCGATTTTGTTAAATGTCGGCCATTTTGTCCCATTAGGATAATTGTTTGTTTTTATTATAGCTCTCGAACCGTAAGACTTACGGGCTCGCGGTTTTCGGTTCTGAATAGAGCACAGTTTGATGAACGATATCAGTAAAATTCAGGCTTTTTCAGGCTGAAAACTTTTTCAGGCCTGAAACCCTTTTCGGCTGTAAAAGAGAGTGGGGCCGATCTGTCCGTCGAAAACCAGGGCTCGCTGCGACCTATGGTTGCGAAGTTATCGTCGGTTGAAGTGGTCGATTGACATTTCGGCGGCCATCTTGGCAAAATTAAACCTGCCATATCTCCTGAACCCGTCGGGATATTTGCATTCTGATTTCAGATTCACGCTCAGGGGCCCATCGTCTTTCCCTCCCCCCTGGTTTCGGGAGATTTGGTGGCAAAAAATTTCAGGATCCTGAAATTGTTTTCGGCCGCTAGCGGAGGTCACGCTTAAACAAGCGAGTCCAGACTCGGGCTTTCTGCGACGCACATGACCGGAGTTATCGCAGGTCAAAAACTGTCTTTGACGTTAACGGCGGCCATCTTGGCAATATTCAAACACCCGTAACTCCGGAACGGGGGGTCGCAGAGAGTTGGGGTTTCGTTTGTGCCACCGGGCTAGACCTCGACAATCCTTGAAAAGTCATTTCAGGACTTTTCAGGACGAAAAATTTTTCAGCGCTGAAAATCCGCTCATCAGATAGAGCTCATCGAGCACATCACTTCAAGCCCAGGCACGGGGCAATTCGGCCCAGGGGTTCAAAAAATATAGCTGTTATCCCTTTTGTGGCCGCTAATCTGGTCGAATATCCCAAAACTTGGATCCCCTGTATCTCAGGAACCCTAAGGGCTATTGGCACCGTGTTTGGTATCGTTTTGTAGGGCTCGTGGAGACCTATCGGGCGGGCATAGCAGATTGTCTCTACATAGAGCAACTTTTTGCTTCCCCTAGAAACCTGGTGTTTTTGGACCTGGAAAAGATTTTCTTTGGGAATTGACTTCCCTTGACCCCGAGTATTGGCCCGCGAGTAGACAGTACCCCATTTAATAACATTTGACACCGACAGAAGCTTGCTCTATGTAGTGACAAGAGTTGATTTTCGCACCGTTGCAATAGGACGGAATATCACGGAGGCTTTATTGAGCCTAACTTATCTCTCTCCACGACCGCGGATTAGCAACTACTGCCAAGTTTTCTTGGTTTTATTTTACTTGCTTTCTGTTTTTAATTAGTGTTAATTGTTTTCATTTTATTCTTATTTTGTTATTTTATTTGGATTGCACATATCTTTACACTGTGTGCAAGCCGCTATTGACATTTATTTTTACCCCAAATATTGACGCACTCTACCGACAATGCTTGCCAGAACACCAGCAAAACCCTCTGAGGATAAGGAGTCACAAAAGTCACCACCTAAAGCACAAATGCTCCCGAGGAAAAATTCACCACCAAAGACTCAGACTCTCTCGTCCAATGTAAGGCGCAGCGTCGAGACATTGGAGGCGGCCGCATCTGCGCAACACAACGTGACCCCGTCTACCAGCAAGCTAGAAATCCAAGTCCAGCCGAGACAAGTCCTGTCTAGCCGTTTGGCGGAAGCCAAAGCTAATGTAATAAAGGCAAGAACCAACCTGAACAACTCGCGAAATACTAAGACGGACATAAAACTAAATGTGCTGGAGGCGGTGGAAAAACTCTTCCAGTTAATTAAAGATGCAGACAGTGAGATTAAAAAACTCAAAAAGACCGGGGAAGCATCTACACCTGACCCAACACAGACAACACCAGACAAGATGAGTCACAAAGAGACGCTCGAAAATAACAGTCTCATCATCGAGCAACTGAAAGAGCAGAGCCGTCTACTTATAGAAAACGGCAGAAAGATGGATGACCTAAAGGAGACGATGGAGCAGCAACACCAGCAGGTCATAAGCATTAAAACCTACGCAGAGACCGCGGCAGCCCGACCAGCTCTGCACATGTCACCACCGCAAAACGTACTACACTCAGTAGTCGTCACGTCGAAAGACGAAAGCGATACTGGCGATCAGGTGCTGACAAAGGTCAGGGAAGCAGTGGATGCTAAGGAAGGCTGGGTCAGAGTAGAAAGGACTCGGAAGGGTAAAGACCGTAAGGTGATAATGAGCTGCAACACGGAAGAGGATAGGCAGAAAGTCAAACACAGACTTGAGAAATCGGGGAAAGACCTAGTCGTGGAAGAAGTGAAAAATCGGGACCCTTTACTGAAGCTCACGGACGTCCTCACAGTCAACACTGACGAGGACGTATTAAAAGCTTTCAAGAAGCAAAATCGCGACATCTTCCGCGACCTAAATGAAGAAGAAAACAGACTGGAGATCAAATATAAAAGGAAGGCTAGGAACCCACACACCAACCACATAGTTCTCAGCGTGTCACCAGTTATCTGGAAACGAGCAACGGAGGCTGGAGCGGTCTACATTGACCTCCAAAGAATACGGGTGATGGACCAATCACCCCTAGTGCAGTGTTCGCGATGCCTTGGGTACGGCCACAGTAAAAGATTCTGCGTGGCTCCAATGGACCTCTGCAGCCACTGTGGAGGACCGCACCTCAGAGCGCAGTGCCCAGAATGGCTGGCTGGAAGCGAACCAACCTGCAGAAACTGCACAGTGGCCAAACTCGCTCGCAACGACCACAACGCCTTCGACTCAGAATGCCCGATACGGAGGAAACGAGACGCAATAGCCCGTATGTCAGTGGCATATTGCTAAAGTGGTCCCAAAGAATACTCCTGCGTCAAAAACAGCAAGACCATACCGAGTGGCCCAAGCAAACCTCCAGAGGAAGAAACTGGCGACCACCGAACTCTTCTTAGAGGCCAGTGAACGCAATATCGCATGGGCACTGATCCAGGAGCCGTATGTGGGGGGGGCGAGGAGTATGAAGAGCTACCGTGGCGCGAGACTCTACCAGTGCGAGGTTGATGGAAGTGGGAGGGTAAAGTCGGCGATTGCCGTCTTTGACGATGACCTGGATGTCATCCCCTACCCGAAACTCACCACAAACAATATCACTGTGGTGGGGATCCGGACCAAAGCCTGGGAAATCGTAGTAGTCTCTTACTACTTCGAGCCAGACCAACCCATAGGGCCCTACCTGGACCAGTTAACTCAGATCAAAAGAGAAGTGGCCACCGGTAGATTGCTTATAGGGGGCGACGCAAACGCGAAAAGTCACTGGTGGGGCAGCACGACAGAGGACCCCAGGGGAGAAGAAATGCTCGGGACCCTGGGAGAATTGGAGCTTCAGGTACTAAACACGGGAGATACGCCTACTTTTGATACCATCAGAGGTGGAATAGCGTTGAAAAGTCACGTAGACGTCACGGCATGTTCGCTGGATTTGTTTGACCTGGTGGAAGGCTGGCGGGTCGACACCGGCGCAACGAGCTCGGACCACAACACCATATTTTTTAACATTAACGTACAGAGGGAGAAGGGGATAAACATAATTAGAACCACTCGGAAATATAATACAAAAAAAGCAGATTGGGACAAATTTGGCGAAGAAATAAAAAATTATAAATTAGAAAATAATATAAATTTAGAAAACGTACAAAAATTAACATGTAAAAACGAATTGGAAAAAATAGTCATAAAATATCAAAATGGAATAGAAAAAGCCTGTGAAAGTGCTATACCTAAAATAAAAACCAAAACTAAATTTACCCTCCCGTGGTGGTCCGAGGAGCTCGCTGCGATGAAAAAGGAGGTCGCAAGGCGGAAGAACCGCATCCGCAACGCCGCACGGGTCCGGAGAGCGAAGGTCGTAGACGAGTACAAGAAAGCGAAAGAGGAATACGAGTGCCTAGCCATACAAGTCGAAACCACCAGTTGGAAGGAGTTCTGTAGAAAACAGGACCGCGAAGGAGTATGGGAAGGGATATATAGAGTTATCGGGAGGACCGCCAGGAGAAAAGAAGATCAGACCCTACTTAACGATGGTGCATTCCTAAACCCAAAGGAGTCGGCAGCCCTACTTGCCGATACGTTCTATCCCAAGGACACAGCAGAGGAGGACAATGAGGACCACAGGCTCATAAGGGAAGCAGCCAGTCGGGTAAACGAGTGGAAGCATGGTGAATACCATGACCCACCGTTTACGCCGCTGGAGCTGAAGACAGCCGTGGGAGGTTTTAATCCAAAGAAGGCCCCCGGATCGGATGGACTTACATCGGATATCTGCTGTCGAGCGATCAACCAGGACCCGGACGCATTCCTTGCCCTGTTCAACAAATGCCTAGAACTGGCACACTTTCCGAACGTCTGGAAAGAGGCTACGGTTGTGGTCCTCAGAAAACCGGGCAAGGATAACTACCTGAGCCCCAAGTCTTACAGACCGGTAGGTCTACTGCCCGTCTTGGGGAAGGTCCTGGAGAGGATGGTAGTAACACGGATCAAGTGGCAGCTTGTACCGCGGCTCAGTACTCGTCAGTTTGGCTTTATGCCCCAGAGGAGCACCGAGGACGCCCTCTATACGCTAATGAAGCACGTGAAGGACAAGTTGAGGCTGAAGAAGCTAATTGTCCTGGTGTCATTGGATATAGAGGGTGCCTTCGACAGCGCATGGTGGCCAGCTATCAAAGTCAGGCTGGCTGAGGAAAAGTGCCCGGTGAACACCAGGAGGCTACTTGACAGCTATCTCGACAGCAGAAAAGTTAGGGTGAGATATGCCGGGGAGGAATGCACAAGAGAGACAAACAAAGGCTGTGTTCAAGGGTCAATTGGCGGTCCAATATTGTGGAACCTTCTGCTGGATCCATTGCTCCAGGATTTGGAAACGAAGGGACATTTTGTGCAGGCTTTTGCGGATGACATCGTGCTAGTGGTGGATGGCGACACAGCAAGTGAGGTAACTAGGATAGCCAATGCAGCCCTCGCCCGTGTTCAGGACTGGGGTGTCCGAAACAAGCTTAGGTTTGCACCGCACAAAACTTGCGCGATGCTCATAACCAACAAGCTTAAGTACGACACCCCAGCCCTGAGCATGGCCGGGGTCAACATCGGCCTGGTGAAAAGTTTAAAACTGCTGGGGTTGACAATTGACGATAAATTAACCTTCAACGAGCACACGGCGAACATATGTAAACGAGCAGCTGAAATTTACAAGCAGCTGTCTCGAGCGGCCAAAGCTACTTGGGGGTTGAACAGGGAGGTGATCCGCACCATTTATACTGCAACAATAGAGCCAATCGTCACCTACGCGGCTGGCGCCTGGGCTCCCGCTACGAGAAAGCTGGGGATACGGAAGAAGCTTAGCTCTGTCCAGAGAGGCCTTGTCCAGAAGCTCTGCAAATCTTATCGTACTGTCTCCCTAAACTCGGCACTGGTACTGTCTGGTATACTACCTCTAGATTTGCGCATACAAGAGGCAGCCGCCCTGTATGAAGCTAGGAGAGGGTCGTCCCAGTTCGTGCCAGGAGATAGGGAGATTGAAAGTGTGGTAGGATTTGCAGTAGCCCCTCACCCAGCAATGCAAATGTCCCTGGAGTTCGTGTGCCTAGCTGACCAACAGCAGGTAGACACAAACAATGTGCAGGCAGTGCGAATCTTCACTGACGGCAGCAAAATTGAGGGGAAGGTTGGAGCCGCATTATCTTTGTGGGATAATGAAGGCGAAATCCAAAACCTCAAACTAAGTCTCGCCGCATACTGCACAGTTTACCAGGCGGAACTCTTGGCCATTTGTAGAGCAACGGACGTGGTCCTCAAGCGCAAAGAAACGAGCTACGGTTTGTATAGCGACTCAATGTCAGCATTGCAGACGCTTGCAAACCATGGCTCCCTCCATCCCCTGGCAGTCCGCGCACGAGCCAACTTGGCTCAAGCTCTGGATCAAAACAAAGATGTATCCTTGTTTTGGATCAAGGCACACGCGGGACTGCCGGGGAATGAACGCGCGGATGAGCTGGCGAAGGAGGCAGCATTGTCGTCGCGGAGGAAGCCGGACTATGACCAGTGTCCGATTTCATTCATAAGAAGTCAGATCCGCATGGGATCAGTTGATGAATGGAATCGGAGATATGTGTCTGGCGAGACTGCCTCGGTGACGAGAATGTTCCTTCCGGATGCCAAGGCGGCTTTCCGTATTGTGAAACGGGTGCAGCCAACAGGTATACTTACACAGGTCCTGACGGGGCACGGTGGGTTCTCCGAATACTTGAATCGCTTCAAGTGTAAGGAGAGCCCATCGTGCATCTGCGATCCAAATGTGAGTGAGACCATCCAACACTTGCTCTTGGATTGCCCCGTTCATGCCACCGAGCGATTTAACCTGGAGCAGGAAATAGATGTAAAACTAAATAAAGAAAGTATAGGGGATGTATTTAGCGGAAAAAACAGAAACCAATTAATATATTACTGTTTAAATATAGCGTCAAAGGTTGTAGAGAGAAATAAAACAGCATAGAAACTATGTTTCATAAAATATTGGTACATATTTATATGTTAACATAGAAATAGATATTGTAAGTAGAATAGCAGTAATATGTAGATAGATTTAAGAGCAAAAAAGAAAATGCAATAGTATAAGTAAATTAGTTTAACAGTAGTTATAAAATGTAATAGAATAGTATAATAGCAAGTATAGTAGAAAGAAAATGTAATAAAAGTAAGACTTAGTAAACAATTCTAAGAAATGTATTTCCTGAGGATGCAAATAAAAATTTGTAACATGTCACTTCCCCTGAGTGAAAAAGAAATAAATAAAACATAAGATAGTAGATTAGTTAAATATATGGGAATCCCACCCATAGACACGAGAGATGATGGATGCAAGAAAGATACAGTATGAAGAATGAAAGTACGAGAGGCAAAAAAGCGAGAACTAGTATGAATGTGGTAAGACTAAAATAAGCACCAATAATGTTGGTGGAGCAAGAAAAAAAAAAAAAAAAAAAAAAAAAAAAAAAAAAAAAAAAAAAAAAAAAAAAAAAAAAAAAAACCTAACCTAACCTAACCTAAACCTAACCTAACCTAACCTAACCTAACCTAACCTAACCTAACCTAACCTAACCTAACCTAACCTAACCTAACCTAACCTAACCTTTTTTTTTTTTTTTTTTTTTTTTTTTTTTTTTTTTTTTTTTTTTGTTGTCGCTGGGAAAAAATGCATTACGCATACCCTCCCATCGGGGGATGGGAGGGGTATGTGGGACTCCCCGGGCGGACCCGGTATACCCACTAAAACGACCCAGCGGCATTCCCGCTTCGTCCGAGTGGCGGGGAACTGGGAAACCGGCATAGCCTTTGCGTCCAGTCCTCCGCCGACGATTGCCCTTCATGGCAGACCCCTCACGCCCTCACGGGTGTGGGGGGTCGGGAATGACAGACGAAGGTGACGGGTGCAATGCGGGCGAAGGCACCCCCGCGCCTGTCGCCCGCCCGTCACCATGGGGAGGGAGAGGACGACGCCTTCTCCGACCCCTTCGTCTGCGGAGCGGCGCAGCGAGAGGATCGTCCTCCCGCGCGCGCTCCGCCTCCTCCTTTTGCGACATTACGTCCTCGCAAAAGGAGGCGACTGCTGACCAGGCCTCCTCGCTCCCCAGCATGGCGTCGACCACGCCGGGAAGCGAGAGGTCCAGTCCGACCACCGCGGTAAGACCACGGCGCAGCTCGGACCAAGCCGGGCACACCTCGAGGGTGTGCTGCGCCGTGTCTACCAGCGCGCCGCAGTCGTGGCACGCCGGGGTCTCCTCCCTCCCGATCCGGTGCAGGTGCGATCCGAAACAGCCATGCCCGGACAACACCTGCACCAGACGGAAAGAGAGGAAACCGTGGGACCGCTCGAGCCAGCCTTGCAGGACCGGACAACCTAACCTAACCTAACCTAACCTAACCTAACCTAACCTTTTTTTTTTTTTTTTTTTTTTTTTTTTTTTTGACGCTGGGAAAAAATGCATTACGCATACCCTCCCATCGGGGGATGGAAGGGGTATGTGGGACTCCCGGGCTGACCCGGTATACCCACTAAAACGACCCAGCGGCATTCCCGCTTCGTCCGAGTGGCGGGGAACTGGGAAACCGGCATAGCCTTTACGTCCAGTCCTCCGCCGACGATTGCCCTTCATGGCAGACCCCTCACGCCCTCACGGGTGTAGGGGTCGGGAATTACAGACGAAGGTGACGGGTACAATGCGGGCGAAGGCACCCCCGCGCCTGTCGCCCGCCCGTCACCATGGGGAGGGAGAGGACAACGCCTTCTCCAACCCCTTCGTCTGCGGAGCGGTGCAGCGAGAGGATCGTCCTCCCGCACGCGCTCGGAGAAGTAGTCCCCCACAGGGGCCATGTCTCCCCACGCGGCTGCCACGTATCCCGGTCCCCTCTCTAGCGAGAGGGGAGGGGAGTCTGTGGAAAGCCGCGACACCAACGCCACCGAGCCGTCCCAGCCGCCCAGCCAACGGCCAGGGACCGAGTAAGGCTCGGTGACCGCCGCCAAGTCCACCAACCACTCAGCCATGGTCTGCATCAGCAGATCTTGGGCTGCCCTGCAGTGGTTGGTGTTCGCCTGATGGATGCGATGCTCGACCCTATCCATCAGTCGGACATCGCACCCCCCTCCGCAGCCGCCGCAGGAACGACGGTGCTGGCGTCATCAGCGGGCCCGGTCGGCGCTTGCGCTCTGCCCCGCTTAGGGGGAGGATTGCACTTCCTCCCCTTCATTACGTGGCCTGCCCGGCGGCCACTGGCGGCACACACCGCGCAGTGCGGCACGGCCGCCTCGCAGGAGGCGGCTTTGTGGCCCTCCTTGCCGCAGCGGTAGCATGTGTCCGTCCTGTCTACCTTGGACGGACACAGGGGCCGGGTGTGTCCGATGCCGAAGCACCGGAAACACCGCAGAGGCTGGTCCTCGAGTGCCCGGACTGCGCCCGAGCTGAACCCGACTTGAAGCCGTCCTTTCGCAAGGACGGCTTTGGCAGCGGCGATTGGGCACTCGAGGCGAATGGTGCCCATACCGCCGCGGCCGGGCCTTATGTCCCGGCCTTGGACCGCCGCGGCGCCACAGCCCCCTACCGCTGCGACCGCCGCTACCACCTCCTCCTTGGTGACGGAGTCATCTAACTCCATCACTTCAATGGCCGCCGACTTGACTGGTCGGGCCACCTTGGCCGAATCTGCTATGACCTCCTGCAGCTTGGCCGCAAAGAGGTCCGCATGGGCACTCCCCTCTGCCCCCGGGAACTCGAAAATGCGAGCCCCGGCTTGGGTCCGCCTGCAAGTCACACTGCCGATCCCCAATTGGGTGGGATCAGCATTGGCACGCGCCCGCACCAAAATAGACATGTAAGTCTCCCCGCGCCCCGCAGCCTCCGCGGTGAGCGTCACCACGACGGCCGCGGTTTTTGGGGGGACTAGCTGCTTCTTTCCCCTCCCTTTCCCTTTCCCATTCCCCTTTTCCTTGCCGGTTGTCTGCGACCGGCTAGGAGCGGTGGTGGCGGGGACGACAGGGATGGCCGTCACCGACTTTTTGGCTTTGCCCTTCCCCTTACGGACCACTTCCGTCCACTCGTTGGACGGGGTGGTTGAAGGGAGAAGGGCGTCTTCCGCCTGGGAGGAGGACGGCCCCGGCTCGCACTGCCTCATATCCGCAGCAAGCGGCGGTCGAACGCGTTTCTCCGGCAAGAGCCGGTCCTCAATTCCTGCAAGGCAGGCTCTTGTGAAGGCCCTCTCCTCCATAACAACCTTGCGGATGATATCCTCAAGGTTGGAGGAGGGGCCCTCTGCTGCAGGGCTCGCCTTGGCCTGTTGTGGCCGGGCCGAGGAAGGGCCCTCTGCCGCAGGGCTCGCCTTGGCCTGATGTGGCCGGGCCGTGGCTTCAGCCAGCTTCTGATGAAGCTGGCTGACCTCCGACTGCAGGCGATCTATCTTCGCCTGCAGTTGCCGCGTCTCGTCGGTGGCCGTACGCTGGACCAGCTCCGCGACGACACCGCGCATGCTCGCGGCCCTGCATTTGAGGGCCTTCTGCAAGGTCCCCTTCAGGTTGGAGGACTTAGAGGCGACCTCCACGATCTCCTCCTCGTCCTCCTCCGCCATTCTCTCCAGCTCGGCCAGAGAATGGTCCGCGTATAGAACTTGGGACGCACCGTACCCGGACTTGGCCCGGGCGACGTGCGCCCGTCTCTCTCTGGCAGCAACCCGCTCCTCCAGCTCTTGCTGGAGTTGCGCGCGCCGAGCCAAATCCAGCTGGCGTTGGCCGTCCGCGAGTCCAACGTCATGGGTATCCGCGACCGCCGTCGGCTTTTTAGCCTTCGACAACCTCGTCGACCCCGAGGCCGAAGAGCCCTCGGACCCACCGCTCCGGTGGACCCGCTTCCGCGATCGAGCGTCGTCCGCGTCCGACAATCCAATAAGCGAGTCGTTGTCAGACGACTCACTCACCCTTTCGAAGAAACTAGCCGCAGACGGCGCGCGGCTAGTCTCTGACGCCGGAGCGTCGTTGTGGCCCTGAGAAGGGCCTTTTGGTTGGCCCTGAGAAGGGCCTTTTGGTTGGCCCTGAGAAGGGCCTTTTGGTTGGCCCTGAGAAGGGCCTTTTGGTTGGCCCTGAGAAGGGCCTTTGGGTTGGCCCTGAGAAGGACCTTTTTCTTTTAAAAACCGCCCGCAGGCGTCCCGCGTGGGTTTAGGCATTGCCTCCGCCAGTTCGCAATCAACAAGACAAATTAAAATAGCTACGAAAGCACAGAGCACTTTGGCCAACCCAGTCTGCCACTCCGTTACGGTGGTCAGAACTGGGCTGTTTCCAGGGGACACGACGTGGACGTAAGCTCTGTGGGGGGTCCCCCAACCTAACCTAACCTAACCTAACCTAACCTAACCTAACCTAACCTAACCTAACCTAACCTAACCTAACCTAACCTAACCTAACCTAACCTAACCTAACCGAAGTGCCACCCGTAAAGTACCTTAATAGAACTACGGAGGCAAAGGCGTGTCTCTCCAGCGCTAAACTTCAGCTGGACAGCTCCCGTAACCTTAAAAAGGAGATCAAAGATGCTCTTATAAAAGCAGTCGACCGGCTCTACCAGCTCGTCAAGGAGGGGGAAAAGGAGAGGGGCAAAACATCCGGAGAGGCAGCCGAACCCGAGAAGGCCCCCAAGGACCTGACGCCGGCCTTGGACGCACCGACAGAGCTCATGAAGCAACTCACTGAGAATCTCCAGCAGCACAAAAAGGCGCTGGAGGAATGCCAGCTGCACACACGGGCTCTGTCGGAGCATCTACAACAGGCACCCCGCTTTGTCGCAGGCCAGGGACCCTCGTTCGCCGAGATGGCCGCCGTCCCGAAGCAGAACATCCAAAAGCCACTTCACTCGGTGGTCGTGTCATCGGTCGATGACAAGGACACCGGGGAAGAGGTAATTGAGAAGCTCAGGACGGCAGTAGATGCCAGGAACGAGGGCACCAGGGTCGAGAGGCTGCGGAAAGCGAGGGACCAGAAGGTGGTGGTCGGTTTCAGGACTAGGGAGGAGCTGAATCGGGTGACGGAGAGGATTAAGAAGGCCGGAAACCTCGTAGTGGAAGAGGTTAAAAACAAGGATCCGCTTATCATCTTGAAGGACGTCCTCTCCTGTCACTCTGATGTGGAGGTCATCGAGGCGTTGAAGCGACAGAACACCCACCTGATTGGGGACTTACCTGTGGATGATGTGAGGATGGGAGTGAAGTACCGTCGCAGGACGCGGAACGCCCTCATGTCTCACATCATCATGCAGGTGTCCCCTTCTGTGTGGCAGAGGCTGACTAATGCGGGTCGAGTGCACATCGACTTGCAGCGGGTGCGTGCGCTGGATCAATCGCCACTTATCCAGTGCACTCGCTGCTTGCGCTTTGGCCATGGCCGCAAACTGTGCATGGAACCCGCCGACCTCTGCACACACTGTGGAGACCCCCACATGAGAGTCGATTGCCCCTCACGGCTAGCTGCGGAACCGCCGAAATGCAGGAACTGTGTGACCGCGAAGCATGGGAAGACCGAGCACAACGCCTTCGACAGCGAGTGTCCGGTGCGTGTGAAGTGGGACGCACTGGCGCGGCTGTCGGTGGCGTACTGCTAAGGGCAAGCCAGCGGCAACAGGAAACAGGGACTCATCCAGGGATTCCCGAACACAACCGAGTGCCCGGAAGGACTACCAGGCAATCCAAGCGAATCTGCAGAGGAAGAACCTAGCAACCCAAGAGCTTATGATTGTGGCTAGTGAGCGGAGGGTTGCGTTCGCACTGCTCCAGGAGCCGTATGTGGGTGGGGTTAAAAGGATGCGAGACTACCGGGGAGCGAGAGTCTACCAGTGCGCTGAACAAGGAGGTGGAACTGTGAAGGCGGCAGTAGTCGTCTTCGATCACGACCTTGACGTGACACAGTGTCCGAAACTCACCACTAACAACATCGTGGTGGTGAGGATCCGTACCAGCGCCTGGGAAATCGCAGTAGTCTCCTTCTACTTTGAACCAGACCAGCCCATACAGCCATACCTGGAGCAACTCCTGCAGATTCGCAAGGAAATAGGCCCCATGAGGATGATAATAGGCGGCGACGCCAACGCCAAGAGTACCTGGTGGGGCAGCCTGGTAACCGACAGCAAGGGTGAGGACATGTCGGGAACCCTGGAGGAAATGCGCTTGCAGATACTCAACGTCGGCAACACTCCGACCTTCGACACCGTCAGAGGAAACACCTTGTACAGCAGCTTCGTTGATGTAACAGCCTGCTCAACGGACCTGCTGGACTTGGTGGAGGACTGGCGAGTCGAGGAAGGCCTCACGAGCTCGGACCACAATGGTATAGTTTTTAAAATTAATCTAACGAAAGCAAAAGGAATAAACGTCAACAGGACTACTAGACTCTTTAACACAAAAAAAGCTAATTGGAGCCAATTTCATGAGAAATTGGCCCAATTAAAAGCTCATGCCAAATTAAATTCATTAGAAATTAGTCAAATCAGCAGTAAAATAGAATTAGAAAATAGTGTTAGTAAATATATAGAAACCATCACCAAAACCTGTGACGAAACTTTGGATAAATATAGTAACAAAGAACAACTTACCATTCCGTGGTGGTCCAAG
Organism: Eugnorisma glareosa; assembly: GCA_947578425.1. NCBI lineage: Eukaryota > Metazoa > Arthropoda > Insecta > Lepidoptera > Noctuidae > Eugnorisma > Eugnorisma glareosa. The sequence goes on along the minus strand of OX387967.1, from coordinate 22,100,074 downwards.
GAGCTCGCTGAGTTAATGTCGGAGGTCAATACCCGGAGACGGCGCATTCGGTGCGCTGCACCAGTCCGGAGACAGAAAGTCGTCGATGAGTACCTGCAAGCCAAAATTAGATATGAGTCCCTGGCCCAAAAGGCGCAGACGGAGGGCTGGAAGGGTTTCTGCGGGAAGCAGGACCGGGAAGGGATGTGGGAGGGCATCTATAGGGTCATAGGACGGACCGCCAAGAGACAGGAGGACTTGCCGATGGTGAGGGACGGAGTGCCACTGAGCGCACAAGAGTCGGCCCTGCTGCTGGCCGAGACCTTCTACCCCGAGGACCTAGAGGAGGGTGAAAATGCTGACCACCGTCGGACACGTGAAGCGGCCAGTCGTGCAAACGAGTGGACGCATGATGAACACCATGACCCACCGTTTACACCTCTGGAGCTGAAAACCGCGGTGGAAAGCTTCAACCCCAAGAAGGCACCCGGGGCAGATGGTCTCACAGCCGACATCTGTGCCCAGGCTATTTCTCGGGACCCAGGGACGTTCCTAGCACTGGCAAACAAGTGCCTGGAGCACGGACACTTCCCTGGGGCCTGGAAAGTGGCCACGGTGGTAGTCCTCCGTAAGCCCGGCAAGGAATCCTACACCACCCCAAAGTCATACAGGCCGATTGGCCTCCTACCAGTCTTAGGCAAAATTCTGGAGAAGATGCTAGTAGCGAGGCTCAAGTGGTACCTGATCCCGAGGCTCAGTACTCGCCAGTTTGGCTTCATGCCACAAAAAAGCACTGAGGACTCCCTCTACACCATGATACAACATATCAAAGGAAAGCTGAGTGAAAAGAAGCTGATCACTGTTGTGTCACTGGATATAGAGGGAGCCTTCGATAGCGCATGGTGGCCGGCCATCAGAACCAGACTGGCTGAGGAAAAGTGCCCGGTGAATATCAGACGCATGCTGGATAGCTACTTGACTGGTAGGAGTGTCCGAGTTAGGTACGCGGGCGCGGAGTGCCTGAGGCGCACGAACAAGGGGTGTGTGCAAGGGTCTGTTGGCGGTCCGATTCTCTGGAACTTGATACTCGACCCTTTGCTGAAAGGTCTGGAGGAGCGGGGAGACTGCTGCCAGGCTTTCGCCGATGACGTGGTTATGATCTTCGACGGTGACACAGCATTGGAAGTTCAAAGACAGGCCAATGCCGCCCTCGAGTATGTTCGGGAGTGGGGCATTCGTAACAAGCTCAAATTTGCACCACACAAGACCTGTGCAATGGTAATCACCAAAAAGCTAAAGTACGATGTCCCGCTCCTGAGCATGGGCGGGGTAGACATTGGCATGTCTAAAGAAATAAAAATACTGGGGCTCACCGTCGACCACCAGCTCACTTTCAACACCCACGTCGCCAACGTATGCAGAAAAGCTGTGAATATTTACAAACAGCTGGCACGAGCGGCCAAAGTGAGCTGGGGCCTTCATCCGGAGATCATCCGCGTCATCTACACGGCAGCAGTCGAACCTATCATCCTCTACGCTGCAAGTGCATGGGCGCCTGCCGCCAAAAAACTAGGGGTAATAAAACAGCTCAGCGTGGTCCAGAGGGGTTTTGCTCAGAAGCTATGCAAAGCCTACCGCACGGTCTCCCTAAACTCGGCACTGGTGCTGGCTGGGATACTCCCACTTGACCTTCGTATACGGGAAGTCGCTGCGCTGTACGAGGCCAGGAAGGGGGTGCCCCAGTCCGTGCTAGGAGGCAGGGAGGTTGAGCGAATGGCTCCAGCAGCAGAGGCTCCGCACCCCGCGGACCATCTGAACCTAGAGTTCGGAAGCCTGGTAGACGAGGAACAATACAGGAACCACAGTGATTTCGCTGTGCGTATATTCACAGACGGCAGCAAGATTGAGGGCAAAGTCGGAGCGGCGCTATCTTTGTGGAATGGTGCCACCGAAACTAGGGCCCTCAAACTTGCTTTGCCGTCCTACTGCACCGTCTACCAGGCGGAGCTTCTAGCCCTACAAAGAGCGGCAGGCGAGGTGCTCAGGCGCAATGACTCGACATTCGGCATCTTCAGCGACTCCAAGGCGGCCCTTCAGTCGGTCGTAAATGTTAGCTGTCCCCATCCCTTGGCTGTGGAAACGAGGGACACCATTCGACGCTGTAAGCTCCAGAACAAGAGTGTCTCCTTGTTCTGGATCAAAGCCCACGCGGGTTTGGAGGGCAACGAACGAGCCGACCAACTCGCGAAGGAAGCTGCCTTGAGGTCGAAGAAGAAGCCGGACTATGACCTGTGCCCCGTTTCATTCGTCAGGCGGCAGATCCGTATGGAGTCGCTTGACGAATGGAACCACAGGTACAAGCAAGGTGACACAGCAAGTGTCACCAAGATGTTCCTCCCAGATGCGATCGACGCCTACAAGATTGTGAAAAAAATAAAACCAGCTGGAATAGTTACACAATTCATGACGGGGCACGGTGGGTTCTCCGAATACCTGCATCGTTTTAAATGTAAGGAGAACCCAGCGTGCATCTGCGAACCAAATAAAGTAGAGTCGATCGCTCACATCCTAACGGAATGCCCAGTGTTTGAGGCAGAGCGTTACAATGTCGAACGTAAACTGGAGACAAGCTTAAACAAAAACAGCATACAAAATCTTATGTCTGAAAATAGAACAAGAAATATCTTATTGGAGTACTGCTTATTAGTCACGACAAAAGTAATCGAACGAAATAAATAAAAATAAAACTATGCTTTTCCAAATATGTATATTTCTTTATAGAAAAGATATTTAGGTATAAGTATAGGAAAACGTAGCTCTTAAATTAAATAATAAATGAACGTTGGATTTATAAATTAAACACAGAATATTCATGTAGATTATAGTAAACTTTTTTCAAAATTAACGGTTAACAATCAATCAAACGGCAGTAAAAACAAAACAAGCTTAAAAAGGTCTCTGACAACGTCAGGGGGACACGAGCAGAGCAGGAGTGGGTTTTAGTCGGTTCGAGTCCGACACTACCTCGACTGTCTCACAGCCGTGAGATAGTCGAGGTGTCCGTGGGGATTTCCCACTCCTGCCAAAACAAAAAAAAAAAAAAAAAAAAAAAAAAAAAAAAAAAAAAAAAACAACCTAACCTAACCTAACCTAACCTAACCTAACCTAACCGTTGATATCTTCGTTTCCTGACGTGCGATTTTGAAGCTGTTTTCAGCATTTTTAGACCTTACTAGGCCTCCGCCTACGTTTTGACCATATCGCACTCACCTGCACGCGCGTATAAAAAACTTCCCCTACAACCCTTGGAAATTTTTTGAATTTTCATACAGAATCATCAAAATTTAGTGTTTTTCCAAATTTTATTTCAAAAGTAACGTTAGAATATAGTTTCAATAGCACTCACCCTTCATCCCTGCTTTCTGGTCCGCGTTCCGTGAGCCGGTCTTCAGGTTGGGGGTTGAAAACCAAAATTTTTTGTTTCAAAAACTGGTTTTTTGACCAAAAGTCCAAATTTTTGTTCGGCACCTACCCCGTTTTATTTCGTAGATCGCTAGCCCGCGCGGAGACGCGTCTCTGGACACCCCTCACGCCCGGCTAGCTCAAATAAAACTTGTTGATTTTTATAAAAAATCGTTTTTTCTATTAGTCTCTGTATACACCAAAATCTACCTTAGGAAGTTAGTTTTAAACAGAAACGTTGATATCTTCGTTTCCTGACGTGCGATTTTGAAGCTGTTTTCAGCATTTTTAGACCTTACTAGGCCTCCGCCTACGTTTTGACCATATCGCACTCACCTGCACGCGCGTATAAAAAACTTCCCCTACAACCCTTGGAAATTTTTTGAATTTTCATACAGAATCATCAAAATTTAGTGTTTTTCCAAATTTTATTTCAAAAGTAACGTTAGAATATAGTTTCAATAGCACTCACCCTTCATCCCTGCTTTCTGGTCCGCGTTCCGTGAGCCGGTCTTCAGGTTGGGGGTTGAAAACCAAAATTTTTTGTTTCAAAAACTGGTTTTTTGACCAAAAGTCCAAATTTTTGTTCGGCACCTACCCCGTTTTATTTCGTAGATCGCTAGCCCGCGCGGAGACGCGTCTCTGGACACCCCTCACGCCCGGCTAGCTCAAATAAAACTTGTTGATTTTTATAAAAAATCGTTTTTCTATTAGTCTCTGTATACACCAAAATCTACCTTAGGAAGTTAGTTTTAAACAGAAACGTTGATATCTTCGTTTCCTGACGTGCGATTTTGAAGCTGTTTTCAGCATTTTTAGACCTTACTAGGCCTCCGCCTACGTTTTGACCATATCGCACTCACCTGCACGCGCGTATAAAAAACTTCCCCTACAACCCTTGGAAATTTTTTGAATTTTCATACAGAATCATCAAAATTTAGTGTTTTTCCTAATTTTATTTCAAAAGTAACGTTAGAATATAGTTTCAATAGCACTCACCCTTCATCCCTGCTTTCTGGTCCGCGTTCCGTGAGCCGGTCTTCAGGTTGGGGGTTGAAAACCAAAATTTTTTGTTTCAAAAACTGGTTTTTTGACCAAAAGTCCAAATTTTTGTTCGGCACCTACCCCGTTTTATTTCGTAGATCGCTAGCCCGCGCGGAGACGCGTCTCTGGACACCCCTCACGCCCGGCTAGCTCAAATAAAATTTGCCCACCCACCCGCCCTCTGGTCTATAGGAAGGTAGACGTGGGGTTCTCGGCGAAATTTTTATTTTTTATTTTATATTCTGTTGCTTTTTAGAGAACTTGCCGAAGGGTTTTTCAGGGAAGGCTCGCTTTTTAACGATCCTGACAAGTGTGAAATTTATTTTTCGTAATTTTAATTTTAATTTATCTAATTTTTGTAGTTTTATTGAGACAGTTGTTTGTGATTGTGCGACAATAATTATATGACATTTTGTATTTTTATATTTTAATTGATTATCTTTTTTTTTTATTACTTATTGTGTTCCCCCCTTTACAGGGTCACATAAGTACCAGTGTCTCACTCTCCTCTCGAGCAGATATTGTTGTCCCGACCCCCTCCTTACAGGAGTCGCTCTGATTTTATCTGCTCCTCGACGGTAAATATGTTCCGCACCCCGGCCATGAACGCGAAGACCCAGAGCTCCAGGAGCTCGCCGCGATCGGCGGAGAAGGTGGGGCCTTCGCCTTCTGACGCGAGGAGGAAAATTGTATTCGGAGACGATACACCCCTTGCGTCCGAAGAGGGCCCTACTACTCCGGTGACGCGGCGAGCTCCTGTCCACGCTTCAGGATCGCTCATGAAGCCTGAGGCTGAGCATCGCAGTCGCATTGCGGAGGCGAGAGCTTGCCTAAATAAGGCAAAGCTCAATTTGGGCAACTCTCGCAACCTCAAGGCGGAGATCAAGACTGCGGTGCTCGAAGCCATAAACAGGCTTTATGAGCTGGTCAAGGAGTCGGAGCGAGACAAGGCCCCTGCCGCACCCATCACCGTGCCAGAACCCGCGCCCACTGCTGACCTCGGACCCCAATCCGTCTCCTTCGAGGTTGTTGCTGGCCAGACTGAGCTTCTTAATACCCTTAAGGAGCACATCTCGGAGATTAGAGACAACTCCGAGAAACTGGACAGGCTCCAGCACAGTCTGGCCAGCAGGGAAAGTGTGGGGGAGACAACCTACGCGAGTGTAGCCGCCGTCAGTAAAAGCCACACCGGGGCACAGGTCCTGGAGCGAACGACGCTGCACTCAGTGGTTGTCTCCTCAACACAAGAGATGGATACGGGGGACGAAATACTTGAAAGAGTTAGGAAAGCAGTGGACGCGAAGGAGGGCTGGGTGCGCGTAGAGAGGGTCAGGAAGGCCAAGGACCAGAAGGTCATCATGGGGTGCGCGACGAAAGAGGAGAGGGAAAAGTTAAAAAAGCGACTTGAATCGGCCGGAGAGAACCTCGTCGTCGAGGCGGTAAAGAATCGGGACCCGCTTCTGGTTCTTAGGGACGTGCTGTTAGTTCACACTGATGAAGAAGTGCTGAGAGCCCTTAAGAACCAGAACCGGGAGATCTTTGACGGCCTCGGTGACGAGGAACAGAAAATATCAATAAAATTCCGTAAGAAGTCACGTAACCCACACGTGAACAGCATTGTGCTGAGTGTCACCCCAGCAATCTGGAGGAGGGCACTCGAAGGAGGCAAGCTCCGTATTGACCTCCAGAGAGTGCGCGTCGAAGATCAGACGCCTCTGGTGCAGTGTACCCGCTGCTTAGCGTACGGCCATGGAAAGCGCCTATGTACGGATCCCGCCGACCTATGTAGCCACTGTGGTGGTCCGCACCTGAGGGTGGACTGCCCAGTCAAGCTCATAGGTGAAGCAGCGGCGTGCGTAAACTGCACCAGAGCCAAGCTGGGGGAGCACTCGCACAATGCGTTCAGCAACTTATGCCCGGTACGAAGGAAGTGGGACGCATTCGCAAGAGCATCAATAGCTTATTGCTAAAGTTGTCGGTGCGCCCACTTCCAAGTACACAATGATGACCAGTCTGACACAACCAGATTGCAGACGCATTGAGCGAACCACTGGGGTTGGCTTAATGGAGAACGATAATTGGAGTCACTTTCATAAGAAAGTGGCTGGAATTATACTGGACCGTAAGTCAGCGCCAGTGGAATCGTCAAGTTGTGTCAGTCTGGGTGAAAAAACTCTGAGAAAAGCTATAATATCCTATTATATATTAAATATATGTATAGTGTAGGTAGATATTATAAAAAAAAGAAACAAAAAGTATAACATGGACAAAATTTCGTAAAGAAGCAAAGACAAACGCAAAAACTGTTAGAAGGGCATAAATATAAGGGTTTATGATAGACAAAACAAACAAACGTATATTAATAGTGGCATAAAATGTTTACATTTTGAAGTAGATAAAGTAGTTTATAGTAAAAACAGCATAAAAATAAAAGTAACAAATTAAAGTGTATATCAAAAGGAGTAACATTACAGATTCAAACTAAAGAACAGAGCATGGTCTCTTCGGCCTCCTATCAATAAAGTTGAAAAATAAGTCAAAAAACTCGCTTAAAAGGTCTCTGATCCTCATGTCAGAGGGACACTGGCGGGGCAGGAGTGGGTTTTAGCCGGTTCGAGTCCGGCACTACCTCGACTGTCTCACAACTTGTGAGATAGTCGAGGTGTCCGTGGGGATTTCCCACTCCTGCCAAAACAAAAAAAAAAAAAAAAAAAAAAAAAAAACCTAACCTAACCTAACCTAACCTAACCTAACCTAACCTAACCTAACCTAACCTAACCTAACCTAACCTAACCTAACCTAACCTAACCTAACCTAACCTAACCTAACCTAACCTAACCTAACCTAACCTAACCTAACCTAACCTAACCTAACCTAACCTAACCTAACCTTTGTAAAACGTGTAGACGTAATAAGAGTAGAAATAATAAATTAGTATATAACATATGATATTTAAATATATAGTAAGTATATAGTTTAGATATCGTAGACATAAAAAAGGGTGAATAATAGATTAAATTAGGTTTAACAGTAATCATAGTTAATGGTCATAAATAGTAAAAGAAAAAGAATTTTTTAATAATGTCTATACGAATAAATAAAACCTAACCTAACCTAACCTAACCTAACCTAACCTTTTTTTTTTTTTTTTTTTTTTTTTTTGTTGTCGCTGGGAAAAAAATGCATTACGCATACCCTCCCATCGGGGGATGGGAGGGGTATGTGGGACTCCCCGGGCGGACCCGGTATACCCACTAAAACGACCCAGCGGCATTCCCGCTTCGTCCGAGTGGCGGGGAACTGGGAAACCGGCATAGCCTTTGCGTCCAGTCCTCCGCCGACGATTGCCCTTCATGGCGGACCCCTCACGCCCTCACGGGTGTGGGGGGTCGGGAATGACAGACGAAGGTGACGGGTGCAATGCGGGCGAAGGCACCCCCGCGCCTGTCGCCCGCCCGTCACCATGGGGAGGGAGAGGACGACGCCTTCTCCGACCCCTTCGTCTACGGAGCGGCGCAGCGAGAGGATCGTCCTCCCGCGCGCGCTCCGCCTCCTCCTTTTGCGACATTACGTCCTCGCAAAAGGAGGCGACTGCTGACCAGGCCTCCTCGCTCCCCAGCATGGCGTCGACCACGCCGGCAAGCGAGAGGTCCAGTCCGACCACCGCGGTCAGACCGCGGCGCAGCTCGGACCAAGCCGGGCACACCTCGAGGGTGTGCTGCGCCGTGTCCACCGGCGCGCCGCAGTCGTGGCACGCCGGGGTCTCCTCCCTCCCGATCCGGTGCAGGTGCGATCCGAAACAGCCATGCCCGGACAACACCTGCACCAGACGGAAAGAGAGGAAACCGTGGGACCGCTCGAGCCAGCCCTGCAGGACCGGACCGAGCGCGTCCAACGTCCGGCGGCCAAAGGCGGCGTTGGCGAGATCCTCCGACCAATGGAGGACGATGGCGTCCCTCGCCTCTCGCCGCACGGCCTCCCGCTCTTCGCCCATGGGGCGCTCCCCGAGCGCCTTCCGGCGCGCCGTCCATTCGTACACTCTGGCGAGCACCCAAGCCTCCAACTCCCAAGGAGGGGTGCCGGCCAGAGCGCACGCCGCCGAGAAGCCCACTGAGCGGTAGGCCCTCGCCACCCGCTGTGCAATGGCCCGCTGGGGCCTGCGGATGGCGGTCGCATTCTCCCTCCTATGGAGGGAGTCCGCCCAGATGGGGGCCCCGTATAGGGCCATGCTCCGCAAGATGCCCGCATAGAGGCGCCGGCATTTCGCCTTGGGCCCCCCCAGGTTCGGGAGGAGCCACGAGAGGGCGTCCGCGGCCTTCAACAGGCGCGTCGACAGCCCGCTGAAATGCGGGCCGAAGCGCCACCTGTCGTCCAGCACCAGGCCCAGATACTTCATCTGGGGCTGGACCCCTATCCTGACGCCTTCCACGACTATGTGGGCGTCGGGAGGGCAGCGCTGCCGAGGCCCGCGAAAGAACACGGCCTCCGTCTTGTGCAGCGCCACCTTCAATCCCAGGCGGCGGATTCTCTCTGCAACCAAGGATCCGCCAGCCGAGGCCAGACAGGCCGCGTCTCTAAAGTTCCTCCCCCGGGCAGTGAGGAGAGTGTCATCCGCGTAGCAGATGACACTAGTGCCCGGGAGAAGGGCTCCCCGCAACAGCCAATCGAATCCGATGTTCCACAAGGGGGGCCCCAGCACCGACCCCTGCGGAACACCGGACTCTGCGCCGTACCGCCTCACCGTGGCCGTCTTGTCTACGAGGAGGACCTCTCGGTCCTCCAAGTAGCTGGCCAGGAGGTCCCGCAGATATTGGGGCACTCCGTGATACCGGAGCGCCTCCAATATCGTCGAGTGGGGGACGGAGTTGAAGGCGTTGGCAATGTCGAATGACACCGCCAGCACTCCGTCCCCCGCCTCCACCGCCTCCTTCACCTGGCCCTTGAGGAGGGCCAGCGCGTCGATCGTCGAACGCCCACGACGGAAACCAAATTGGGCGTCCGACAGATCCGGCCCTACCACCCGCAAGTGGCTTTCCAGCCTCCCGGCGATAATCCCCTCGAACAGTTTACCGACCTCATCGAGCAGAACGATGGGCCGGTATGCCGAGGGGGAGTCCACCGGGCGTCCCTCCTTCCGGAGGAGGCACAACTGCCCCTCCTTCCACAGTTTCGGGAACCTCCCAGCCGTAAGGCACGCGCTGAAGAGGTCCCGAAACCTGTCCTCCATTTGGGTGGCAGCGATCGCCACCACCCGCGCGGGGACGCCGTCTGGCCCGGGGGCCGTCTTTTTTGCGCGGAGGCTAAGTACCCCCGCGTAGAACTCCGCCGCCGTCACCGGGGGAACCTCCTCCTCCGGCGAAGCCGCCCCTTGCGGAGGAACCATCGTTGGTGGGGTGAAGTCGGTCCTGCGCGGAAACAGGGACCGGACCACCCCATCCAGCAACGCTGGCTCGAGGGTCTCCGACAGTGGGGGACCATAGGGGCGGAGCTGGTTCCGCGCCGCCTTGTATGGTCTCCCATAAGGATCCCTGTCGAGATCCTCCAGCATCTCGGCCCTTGCCGAGTCTTGCGCAGCGCCCATTGCAGACTTGAGGGCCGCCGTAGCCTCTCGGTAAGAGGCGTACAGGCGGTCCTCTTCTGCCCGGACTCGGTTTTGGGCACTGCGCCGTCGACTCCGCGCGTAGGCCCTTCTGGCCGCCACACAGGTGGCCCGGAGTCCCGCCAGCTCCTCCGTCCACCAGTAGACGGCACGACGGGGAGGCGGACGGCGAGACCGAGGCATGCTGGAGTTGCACACCTCGGTCAAGGACCCCCTGAGCCGGACCGCCGCGGCGTCCACGTCCGGGACCTCCTCGACAGGGGGAGGCGACAGCCAGTCCTGGAGAAAGGCGGCCTCCTTGGCTGCCTCCCGGTCCAGGCGGGTGAGTGCCCACCGCGGGAAGGGAGATTGCCCAGCGCGGGCCGTCCCCCCTCTCTGCTGTGTGGAGATGTCGAACCGCACATAACGGTGGTCCGACAAGGTCTCCACCAGCTCCACCCGCCAGTTGACGACGCGGGCGGCAAGCGCGGGGGTGGCAAACGAGACGTCCACCACCGACCCGCCCTGTTGCCGCACACACGTGTGGACCGCCCCCCTGTTGAGGAGGGACACACCACACGAGGCCGCCCAAAACTCGACGGCCCGTCCCCGGATATTGCAACCGGCTGCCGGGTTGCCCCAGGCCGCCGACTTGGCGTTCAGGTCGCCGAGCACCACGACCTGGCGTGGCGCCGCCCTCCCTACGACAGCAGTGAGGATCTCTAGGAAATCCTCAAAGTCCGACAGAGGGCGGTTTGGGGAGAAATACACCCCCACCATCGCCATCTCTCCCCACGCGGCGGCCACGTATCCCGGTCCCCTCTCTAAGAGCGAGAGGGGAGGGGAGTCTGTGGAAGACCGCGCCACCAACGCCACCAAGCCGTCCCGGTCGCCCAGCCAACGGCCAGGGACCGAGTAAGGCTCGGCGACCACCGCCAAGTCCACCAACCACTCAGCCATGGTCTGCATCAGCAGATCCTGGGCTGTCCTGCAGTGGTTGGTGTTCGTCTGAAGGATGCGATGTTCGACCCTATCCATCAGTCGGACATCGCACCCTCCTCCGCAGCCGCCGCAGGAACGGCGGTGTCTACAGCAGCGGCAGGCCCGGTCGGGGCCTGCGCTTTGCCACGCTTAGGGGGAGGATTGCACTTCCTCCCCTTCATTACGTGGCCTGCCCGGCGGCCACTGGCGGCACACACCGCGCAGTGCGGCGTGGCGGCCTCGCAGGAGGCGGCTTTGTGGCCCTCCTTGCCGCAGCGGTAGCATGTGTCCGTCCTGTCTACCTTGGACGGACACAGGGGCCGGGTGTGTCCGATGCCGAAGCACCGGAAACACCGCAGAGGCTGGTCCTCGAGTGCCCGGACTGCGCCCGAGCTGAACCCGACTTGAAGCCGTCCTTTCGCAAGGACGGCTTTGGCAGCGGCGATTGGGCACTCGAGGCGAATGGTTCCCATACCGCCGCGGCCGGGCCTTATGTCCCGGCCTTGGACCGCCGCGGCGCCACAGCCCCCTACCGCTGCGACCGCCGCCACCACCTCCTCCTTGGTGACGGAGTCATCTAACTCCGTCACTTCAATGGCCGCCGACTTGACCGGTCGAGCCACCTTGGCAGAGTCCGCGATGACCTCTTGCAGCTTGGCTGCAAAGAGGTCCGCGCGGGCACTCCCCTCTGCCCCCGGGAACTCGAATATTCGAGCCCCGGCTTGGGTCCGCCGGCAGGACACACTGCCGATCCCCAGTTGAGTGGGATCGGCATTGGTACGCGCCCGCACCAAAATGGAGGCGTAGGTCTCCCCTCGCCCCGCAGCCTCCGCGGTGAGCGTCACCACGACGGCTGCGGTTTTTGGGGGGACTAACTGCCCCTTTCCTCCTCTCCTGCCCTTTCCCTTGCCGGTCGTCTGCGACTGGCTGGGAGCGGTGGTGGCGGGGACGGCAGGGACGGCCGTCGCCGACTTTTTCCCCTTCCCTTTGCCCTTCCCCTTTTGGCCCACTTTCGTCCACTCGTTGGACGGGGTGGTCGACGGGAGTTGGGCGTCTTCCGCCTGGGAGGAGGACGGCCCCGGCTCGCTTTGCCTCTTATCCGCCGCAAGCGGCGGTCGGAGGCGTTTTTCCGGCAGGAGCCGGTCCTCGATGCCTGCTAGGCAGGCTCTCGTGAAGGCCCTCTCCTCCATTACTACCTTGCGGATGATATCCTCAAGGTTGGAGGAGGGGCCCTCTGCTGCAGGGCTCGCCTTGGCCTGTTGTGGCCGGGCCGAGGCAGGGCCCTCTGCCGCAGGGCTCGCCTTGGCCTGTTGTGGCCGGGCCGTGGCTTCAGCCAGCTTCAGATGAAGCTGGCTGACCTCCGACTGCAGGCGATCTACCCTCGCCTGCAGTTGCCGCGTCTCGTCGGTGGTCGTCCGCTTCACAAGCTCCGCGACGACACCGCGCATACTCGCGGCCCTGCATTTCAGGGCCTTTTGAAATGTCCCTTTCAGGTTGGAGGACTTAGAGGCGACCTCAACAATCTCCTCCTCGTCCTCCTCCGCCATTTTCTGTAGCTCCGCTACAGTATTGTCCGCGTATATAACGCGGGACGCACCGTACCCGGACTTGGCCCGGGCGACGTGCGCCCGCTTCTCCTTAGCGGCAACCCGCTCCTCCAGCTCTTGCTGGAGCTGTGCCCGCCGAGCCAGGTCCAATTGGCGTTGGGCGTCCGCGAGCCCAACGACATGGGTGTCCGCGGCCACCGTCGGCTTTTTAGCCTTCGGCAACCTCGTCGACCCAGAGGCCGAGGAGCCCCCGGACCCACCGCTCCGGTGGACCCGCTTCCGCGATCGAGAGCCGCTCGCATCCGACACACCAGCTAGCGAGTCACTGTCGGACGACTCTGCCCCTCCAAAGTAGCTAGCCGCAGACGGCGCGCGGCTAGACTCTGACGCTGGAGCGTCGGGGTGGCCCTGAAAAGGGCCTTTTGGTTGGCCCTGAGAAGGGCCTTTTGGTTGGCCCTGAGAAGGGCCTTTGGGTTGGCCCTGAGAAGGGCCTTTGGGTTGGCCCTGAGAAGGGCCTTTGGGTTGGCCCTGAGAAGGGCCTTTTGGTTGGCCCTGAGAAGGGCCTTTGGGTTGGCCCTGAGAAGGGCCTTTTTCTTTTAAAAAGCGCCCGCAGGCGTCCCGCGTGGGTTTAGGCATTGCCTCCGCCAGTTCGCAAACAACAAGACAATATATATGATAAAATTCGCTACGAGAGCACAGAGCACTTTAGCCAACCCAGTCTGCCACTCCGTTACGGTGGTCAGAACTGGGCTGTTTCCAGGGGACACGACGTGGACGTAAGCTCTGTGGGGGGTCCCCCAACCTAACCTAACCTAACCTAACCTTTTTTTTTTTTTTTTTTTTTTTTTTTTTTTTTTTTTTTTTTGTTGACGCTGGGAAAAAATGCATTACGCATACCCTCCCATCGGGGGATGGGAGGGGTATGTGGGACTCCCCGGGCGGACCCGGTATACCCACTAAAACGACCCAGCGGCATTCCCGCTTCGTCCGAGTGGCGGGGAACTGGGAAACCGGCATAGCCTTTACGTCCAGTCCTCCGCCGACGATTGCCCTTCATGGCGGACCTCTCACGCCCTCCCCGTGGGGATGGGCCCGGGAATAACCAACGAAGGTGGTAACGGGTGCAATGCGGGCAAAGGCACCCCCGTGTCCGTCGCCCGCCCATCGCCACCATGAGGAGGGAGAGGACGGTGCCCTCTCCGACCCCTTCTTCGTCTGCGGAGTGGCGCAGCGAGAGGGTCATCCTCCCGCTCGCGCTCGGAGAAGTAGACCCTCACAAGGGCCATATCTCCCCACGCGGCGGCCACGTATCCCGGTCCCCTCTCTAAGAGCGAGAGGGGAGGGGAGTCTGTGGAGAGCCGCGACACCAACGTCACTAAGCCGTCCCGGTCACCCAGACAACGGCCAGGGACCAAGTAAAGCTCGGCGACCACCGCCAAGTCCACCAACCACTCAGCCATGGTCTGCATCAGCAGATCCTGGGCCGCCCTGCAGTGGTTGGTGTTCGCCTGAAGGATGCGATGTTCGACCCTATCCATCAGTCGGACATCGCACCCCCCTCCGCAGCCGCCGCAGGAACGACGGTGCTAGCGTCAGCAGCGGGCCCGGTTGGCGCCTGCGCTCTGCCCCGCTTAGGGGGAGGATTGCAGTTCCTCCCCTTCATAACGTGGCCTGCCAGGCAGCCACTGGCGGCACACACCGCGCAGTGCGGCGTAGCGGCCTTGCAGGAGGCGGCTTTGTGGCCCTCCTTGCCACAGCGGAAGCACATGTCCGTCCTGTCTACCTTGGACGGACACAGGGGCCGAGTGTGTCCGATCCCGAAGCACCGGAAACACCGCAGAGGCTGGTCCTCAAGTGCCCGGACTGCACCCGAGCTGAAGCCGACTGTGAGCCGTCCCTTGGCAAGGATGGCTTTGGCAGCGGCGATTGGGCACTCGAGGCAAATCGTGCCCATGCCGCCACGGCCGGGCCTTATGTCCCGGCCTTGGACCGCCGCGACGCCACAGCCTCCTATCGCTGCGACCGCTGCCACCACCTCGTCCTTGGTGACGGAGTCGTCGAGGTCAGATACCTCTATGGCCGCCGACTTGACTGGTCGGGCCACCTTGGCCGAATCCGCTATGACCTCCTGCAGCTTGGCCGCAAAGAGGTCCGCATGGGCACTCCCCTCTGCCCCCGGGAACTCGAAAATTCGAGCCCCAGCTTGGGTCCGCCTGCAAGTCACACTGCCGATCCCCAGTTGGGTGGGATCAGCATTGGCACGCGCCCGCACCAAAATAGACATGTAAGTCTCCCCGCGCCCCGCAGCCTCCGCGGTGAGCGTCACCACAACGGCCGCGGTTTTTGGGGGGACTAGCTGCTTCTTTCCCCTCCCTTTCCCTTTCCCCTTCCCCTTTTCCTTGCCGGTTGTCTGCGACCGGCTAGGAGCGGTGGTGGCGGGGACGACAGGGACGGTCGTCACCGACTTTTTGGCTTTGCCCTTCCCCTTACGGACCACTTCCGTCCACTCGTTGGACGGGGTGGTTGAAGGGAGAAGGGCGTCTTCCGCCTGGGAGGTGGACGGCCCCGGCTCACACTGCCTCATATCCGCAGCAAGCGGCGGTCGAACGCGTTTCTCCGGCAAGAGCCGGTCCTCAATTCCTGCAAGGCAGGCTCTTGTGAAGGCCCTCTCCTCCATTACAACCTTGCGGATGATATCCTCAAGGTTGGAGGCGGGGCCCTCTGCCGCAGGGCTCGTATTGCCTTGTTGTGGCTGGGCCATGGCTTCAGCCAGCTTCTGATGAAGCTGGCTGACCTCCAACTGCAGGCGGTCTATCTTCGCCTGCAGTTGCCGCGTCTCGTCGGTGGCCGTACGCTGGACCAGCTCCGCGACGACACCGCGCATGCTCGCGGCCCTGCATTTGAGGGCCTTCTGCAAGGTCCCCTTCAGGTTGGAGGACTTAGAGGCGACCTCCACGATCTCCTCCTCGTCCTCCTCCGCCATTCTCTCCAACTCGGCCAGAGAATGGTCCGCGTATAGAACGCGGGACGCACCGTACGCGGACTTGGCCCGGGCGACGTGCGCCCGTCTCTCTCTGGCAGCAACCCGCTCCTCCAGTTCTTGCTGGAGTTGCGCCCGCCGAGCCAAATCCAACTGGCGTTGGGCGTCCGCGAGCCCAACGTCATGGGTATCCGCGACCGCCGTCGGCTTTTTAGTCTTCGACAACCTCGTCGACCCCGAGGCCGAAGAGCCCTCGGACCCACCGCTCCGGTGGACACGCTTCCGCGACCGAGCGTCGTCAGCGTCCGACACTCCAATAAGCGAGTCGTTGTCAGACGACTCGCTCACCCTTCCGAAGAAACTAGCTGCAGACGGCGCGCGGCTAGTCTCTGACGCCGGAGCGTCGTTGTGGCCCTGAGAAGGGCCTTTGGGTTGGCCCTGAGAAGGGCCTTTTGGTTGGCCCTGAGAAGGGCCTTTGGGTTGGCCCTGAGAAGGGCCTTTTGGTTGGCCCTGAGAAGGGCCTTTGGGTTGGCCCTGAGAAGGGCCTTTTTCTTTTAAAAACCGCCCGCAGGCGTCCCGCGTGGGCTTAGGCATAGCCTCCACAAGTTCGTAATCAACAAGACAAATTAAAATAGCTACGAAAGCACAGAGCACTTTGGCCAACCCAGTCTGCCACTCCGTTACGGTGGTCAGAACTGGGCTGTTTCCAGGGGACACGACGTGGACGTAAGCTCTGTGGGGGGTCCCCCAACCTAACCTAACCTAACCTAACCTAACCTAACCTAACCTAACCCGACCAAAGCCATCAAACTTTGCTTGCCGTCATATTGCACTGTGTACCAAGCGGAACTGCTGGCCGTCTGCGAAGCCACGAGGCGGATCAAGAAACACAGAGCATCCACATTCGGGATTTTCAGCGACTCAATGGCGGCATTACAGACGATCGCTAACCTCGGCTCCCTCCATCCACTAGCGGTAGAAACACGCGAGAACCTTACAGAATCATCTCGACAGAACAAAGTAATATCTCTGTTCTGGATAAAAGCACACGCAGGATTGGAGGGTAATGAGAGGGCTGATCAACTTGCCAAGGAAGCCGCTGCAGCAACAAGAAAGAGAAAACCGGACTACGATCTGTTTCCCGTCTCATTCGCGAAGCGACAGCTCAGACTGGAGTCGATTCGCGAATGGGATGCGAGATACAAATCAGGAGAAACAGCCGGAATAACGAAACTTTTCTTCCCGGATGTGATTGCAGCATACGGCGTGATCCGAAAATTCGAGCCGACATGCCTGAGCACTCAACTACTGACCGGCCATGGGGGATTCTCTGAATACCTATGCCGCTTTAAGTGCAAGGAGAGCCCCTCATGCACTTGTGACCCAGGTGAAAAAGAGTCCGTTCCCCACATCATCTTGGAATGCCCAGTGTTCGGATACGAAAGATATAAGATTGAACAGATTATTGACACGAAACTAACAGTAGAAAACATTAAATTAATTATGATGGATAAACGAAGAAAAAAGTTCATGGACTATTGTCTTAAAATTGTAGAAACAGTCGTAAAGAGAAATAAGTAATAAAAGTATGATGACCATATATTATGTAATATACTGTACATCATACATAGAATTCATTAAGGAATATTAAATTATAGGTAGGAATAAGATTAGTCTAAGTTATAAATAAGTACAGAATGAAAACCAATAAAGTAAGAAAACTGTGTAAGAATAAAAAATACTGGGCTAAAAGAAGCTCAAAAATAGTGGGTATTGTAAAGTTATAAACCCTGAATCCCATATATTATGTAAAAATAGATTTAAAACTAGTTATAAGAAAAATGATGTAATAAATGTAAGCACTAGATGTTAATTAGATATTAAGAATAAAATTGCCTAATGTCTGCTGTCCATTAACATAATAAAGAAACAGTGTAAGTTGTAATTTGGCACCCAAAATAAAGAATAATTATAATAAGAGTAGATAGAATAGACAGAAGATTAAGACCGGAATCCCACCGGAAATAGTATGACAGAGTAAGTAAGAAAGAAAGACAAAGTATGCGGAATAAAAGTGCGAGAAGCATAATTGATAGAACTAGAATGAAAGAGAAGATTAGTTAATATAGGCTCTGATTTTGTGTCAGAGGAAGTAGAAATAAAAAAAAAAAAAAAAAAAAAAAAAAAAAAAAAAAAACCTAACCTAACCTAACCTAACCTAACCTAACCTCACAAACCAAGGTTCCCTCCACGCCCTGGCCGTGGAGGCGAGAGCGAACGTTGCCGCGGCTTTATCCCAGAGCAAAGATGTATCCTTGTTCTGGGTAAAGGCACACGCTGGGCTAGAGGGCAACGAGCGCGCGGACCACCTCGCGAAGGAAGCTGCACTCCGGTCCAGGAAGAGGCCGGATTATGACCGCTGCCCGGTTTCATTCGTCAAGCGGCAGATCCGTTTGGGGTCGCTCGACGAATGGAACCGGAGGTACCAGAACGGCGAAACAGCCTCAGTCACAAAAATGTTCTTCCCGGATGCGATCGACGCCCACAGAATTGTGCGAAAACTAAAACCAGTCGGTATAGTCACGCAGATCTTAACGGGTCACGGTGGGTTCTCCGAATACCTGCACCGCTTCAAGTGTAAGGAGAACCCAGCGTGCATCTGCGAACCTGACAAAGTGGAGTCGATCGCACACATCATAACAGAATGCCCAGTATTCGAAAAAGAGCGTTATAATGCCGAGCAGAAACTGGAGACTAAAATAAATAAAAGAAGCTTACATGAGATGATATCAGATGACAAATCAAGAAAAATTTTATTAGACTTCTGCGAAACTATAGCCACCAAAGTAGTCAAACGCAACAAAGACATTTAGTACCTAACTATGCTTTTCCAAATATGGATGTTTCTTCTCAAGAAAAGATATTTAGATGAAAGCATAGAATAACTTAGCACTTAAATAATAAAACAATTTCACATTAAACACAGCATAATTATCTAAAGTAGAGTCAATTTTTTTTTCCAAAATTTAAGAATTTATCAAAGAAACCAGCAGTAAAATGAAAAAAGTCTAAAAAGGTCTCTGACCACGTCAGGGGGACACGAGCAGGGCAGGAGTGGGTTTTAGTCGGTTCGAGTCCGACACTACCTCGACTGTCTCACAATCTGTGAGATAGTCGAGGTGTCCGTGGGGATTTCCCACTCCTGCCAATTATTAAAAAAAAAAAAAAAAAAAAAAAAAACCTAACCTAACCTAACCTAACCTAACCTAACCTAACCTAACCTAACCTAACCTAACCTAACCTAACCTAACCTAACCTAACCTAACCTAACCTAACCTAACCTAACCTAACCTAACCCAGTTGCACTCGGTCTTTCGAGCTGGAAGCAGCAAAACTCCACGCGCTCCTCACTAAAAAATACAAATTAATTGGTTTTTGTGCTCTAATTTTAACAAGTAAAGTGTCGTTGGATGCGGAAAATTGAGCCGCACAAAGTGCCGTTTCTAAAGTGTTCCGGTCTATAGTGACGAGGAAGTTTTCAGTCGAAAACCATATTTTTGGAGGTTAAGTGGAAAATTTAAAACAGAAAATCGCAAACGCTGCCGAAACTAAAGCGACGACCCCCTGATTTTTCACCGGCATCGTGAGGACATCGTGGCTCCCCATCACCTGGACTACCGAAAACCAACTTGACATCACGCAACTGCGAGTTATTCAGGATTTTCAAAAAACCACGTGCCCTGAAAAAGTGGAAGGAGTGAACACAGCGGTGTGAACCTTGGTGCCAACCTGGACCTTCATCACACAAGGCGAGTGCAACATATTTTGGATTTTTACGACAGCTGGTATATTTTATATAACAGTTGAAAATTCGCATTTTTCGACATAAATATCTTTGGACAGAAGACCTTTTTCAAAATTTTTCAACTGCAGCCTGGTGCGCGCTCATCAGTACATTAGAGACCTTAAGTTTTAGATTTTTATTTTCAGTAATTTTAAAATTATACCATTTTTTATAAGAAAACCAGTTTTCCAAAATTTTCCGGCTTGTTTTTTGAGTTTTAAAATTTTTATGTTCTATAGATTGTAGCTTCTTATTTCAAGTATTTTATGTAAATTTTTTAGATTTTTCCGACCAGTAATTCCAGAGATATCGAATTTTAACTGTTTTTCGGCCATAATTCAAAATTTAACAGTAAAAATCAATTTCTGACTTTAGGACAGGGTCCAATATATAAATTGTGACCCATTTAAGTCCAAACTCGGGCCACATACCTTTTAAATTGGCCGTTTTGACAAAAACGCGCCATCTTGGTTTTTTGGTTTTGTTTTTCAAAACAGGATATCTCGGGAACCGCTGGCCCAATTATAGTCGTTTTTCCACTGTGACCAGTAGTTTTTAGTTAATTTTAAGTGTATTTAGTTTTCAGCCTGTTTCAGTGCTTCCAAAATTTTGTCGCTGAAACCACTTTCACGACATACCTGTAGTGAAGCCGAGCTGTACATCCAAAACCCCGTCCAATTGTGGCAAGGGGTTTCGAAGTTACGGACATTTTTAGTCGACCTTTGACAGCTCGGCGGCCATTTTGTTTGGCTTCAAACCGTCATAACTCTTGAACCAAGGGTCGTGGGAGATTGCGGTTTTTGATTTTACACTCAGGGACCTTCCATCCCGTTCTCCCCACGACTTCAGGCGGTTTGGGGCTAAAAATTTTCAGGACCCTGAAAGTGGTTTCAGCGGACAGCGGAGCTCAGGCTGAGTTAGGAGAGCCCAAACTCGGGGGGTCTGCGGCTTTCCAGAGGGGAGTTATTCGCTGACAAAATCCAACTTTGACAGCACTGCGGCCATTTTGCGAAAACTTAAGACGGCCATAACTTCCCAACGGAGAGTCGTAGAGGGCTGGGGTTTTCACTGTTTATGTCAGTAGGGCTTAGGGCACAGGCCTAGTTGAGTTTCAGGCGATTTCAGCGTGCCAAGATTTTTCAGTCTGAAAACCGATCCGGTGGATTGGTCTCGCCGAGCCAACTTCAGAAAGCCCAAACACCGGGGTTTTTGGACTGGTGGATCCGGAGATATCCTCTTGTAACCACTTTGGGTTTTTTATTTGGTGAAAAACCAAAAAAATTCAAGTTGGGATATCTCCGGAACCCCTTGGTGTAACTGCACCGAGTTTGGGTTCATTTGGGAGGGCTCGGTGAGAGCTATCCACCGACTTTGACAGAACGACTCTATGTAGAGTCCTTCCAAAAATCACTCTACTATTGGGTGTTTTGACTCGGAAAAAATTTCCGTTACCTGTTTTCCGACTGGTTCTTCTTGACCCGCTCTTTTGAGCTAAGGACCGCGACTCTACATAGAGATCGACCGCCGAAGATCTTGAATCTGAGGCAGTTACATAATAATTGCGTTTTGTTTGATTTTATTTTACTTTTTGTGTGTATTATTTATATTCCCTTTTCTTGCTCTCTTTTCCTGCCTTACATCATCGCCCGGGCTTTGAAATACCAAAGCGCACCGTTGACCCCCAAGTCGCGTACACCATCTGGAAAGGAAAGCGGAAAATTAGTATATAAGTCGACAGGATTAATTGAATCCCACTTACATTATATTGTTTTTATTTATTTTTTGCTTTATATTTACACCTTAACTGACCGTGGTATCCCTTTACAATACCCGGCAGAGTTTTGACGTTAACTAGTTCCTAGGAAGAGCTCTTTGACAAAATGCCGGCAACACGCACACCAGCAAAAAAGGCAAATCCCACGGAGGTTCCAGAATTGGAAGGGAACCAAACAGGTCAGGTGGGCCCATCGGTGAGGCGTAGCATCGGACACTGGGAAGGCGGATCCAAACAAGTTCCACCCCCCAAAACACCATCGCCGCCGAAGAAGACTGTCTTGACTTATCCCCATAAACTCAAGTCAATGACGACGCTGTCGCAAGAGGCAAAGCCCGAAGCAGCGAAACGACAGGAAAGTGTTGATGCGGCTAAAAAGGACACTAGCATGCAGAGCTCCAAAACCCCTCCGCGATCTGCCGAGAAAGAACCGCTAGAGTTGCAGGGGAATAAAACCCTACCAAAGCACGCGAAATCGATAGAGGTCCATATGCCGCCAAAGCTACAGTACGCGGATCGGTCAGCAGAAGCTAGGGCCTGTTTGAACAAAGCCAAACTACACTTGAGCAGTTCAAGGAACACTAAAACTGAAATTAAAAATGGCATCGCAGAAGCGCTGGATCGCCTGTATCAGTTGGTCAAAGAAGCTGAAAGGGAGGCCAAAACAAAAAGTGCAGAAAGGGTTAAGGAAAACATAGAGCCCAAAGCTGCCGCTATTGACGCTACCTTCTCGATTAATACGGAGAATAAATTGCATTCAACTAACCAAGAGACGAGCCGATTAATGGAGAAAATTGAGGAGCACTCCAAGTTGTTGCTGGAAAGCAACAAACGGATGGAGGAGCTCAAGGATGTAATAGAGGCTCAGAAGGAAAGAATAGAGAATGTGGAGACTCCTACATATGCGGGAGTGGCCGCGAATGGGAGCGGCAGAGTGCTGGAAAAGCGAACGCTGCACTCTGTCGTGGTCACTTCCAGCAATGAGGAGGATTCGGGAGAAGAAGTTCTTGATAGGGTAAGAAAGGCAATAGATGCGAAAGAGGGATGGATAAAGGTGGAGAAGGTAAGAAAGGCGAAGGATAGAAAGGTGATTATGGGTTTTGAGACGACGGAAGAAAGAGATAAGGTAAAGGAGAGATTGAGGAAGAATGGAGCCAATCTCACCGTTGAGGAGGTGAAAAACAGGGATCCGTTGCTGATCCTCAGGGGCGTCCTATTGGTCAATACCGATGAGGACGTCCTTAAGGCATTCAGGAACCAGAACCAGGAGGTTTTCCACGGCCTCAGTGGTGGGTCGGGCAAGGTAGAGATAAAATATAGGAAAAGGGCTAGAAATCCGCATACCGGCCACATTGTGCTTAGCGTCTCGCCAACCATCTGGAAAAGGGTTACAGCAAAGGGATATGTACACATCGACCTCCAGCGCATCAGGGCCGAAGATCAGACCCCACTGATGCAATGTACGCGCTGTCTGGGCTTTGGACACAGCAAAAAATATTGTGAAGAGTCAATGGACTTGTGTAGCCACTGCGGCGGCCCCCACCTGAGATCTGAATGCGCGGACTGGATGGCAGGAACACCAGCAGCATGCAGAAACTGCAAGAAAGCAAAAAGCACCCAGACAGAGCACAATGCCTTTAGCGCCAGTTGCCCGCAGCGTCAGAAATGGGATGACTTGGCGCGAGCGACAGTGGCGTACTGCTAAGGGCACCCAGGGGGAACATCACGCTTACAAATTCGCACAGGCTAACCTCCAGCGAAAGAAGCTTGCGACAAATGAGATATTCTTAGAAGCAGAAAAACGCGGAATAGCAGCTGCGCTTATTCAAGAGCCTTACGTCGGCAACCTCAAGACTGTGAAGAGTCAAAGAGGAGTGAGGATCTTCCAAAGCACTGATGTAGGAGAAGGGATTGTTAAGGCGGCAATTGCTGTCTTTGACAATGACATTAACGTTGTACAATACCCAAAACTCACCACTAACAACATCTCTGTGGTGGGAATCCAAACCAGTGCTTGGGAGATCACACTCGTCTCGCTCTACTTTGAGCCAGACAAGCCGATAGAAGCATACTTAGAACACCTCAGGAAAATCGAGGTTGTCAATGGCTCGAAGCCGCTGATCATTGGAGGAGACGTCAACGCGAAGAGCACGTGGTGGGGAAGCCCAGTCATTGATCATAGAGGCGAAGAGGTGTGTGGAACTCTCGGAGAGCTAGGGCTCCACGTACTCAACACAGGGGAAATCCCGACCTTCGACACTATCAGAGGAGGACAGAGGTACAGCAGCTATGTCGACATCACAGCCTGCTCGACGAACATTCTTGGGTTGGTAGATGACTGGAGAGTAGATGAAGGTCTAACAAGCTCCGACCACAACGGCATAACTTTTAATATTAGACTACGGAAATCTAAAGGCATTAGAATAGAAAGAACGACACGAATCTATAATACTAAAAAAGCCAATTGGGACGACTTTCATGAGAAATTCAATCAATTGGCAACAGAGTATAAAGTCACAAAACTGGAAATTGATAAGGTTAAAAACACTGAAAAAATAGACATAATAACAAATAACTTAATTAAAGCAATTAAAGAAGCATGCAATTCGGCAATGCCAATCAAAACCACAAAAGAAAATTTTACCTTGCCGTGGTGGTCGGAAAACCTCGATAAGCTAAAGAAACAAGTCGCTACCAAGAAGCGAAGAATCCAGTGCGCCGCTCCTGTCCGAAGATCGAAGGTCGTCGGAGAGTACCTGAAACAGAAAGAAGAGTATGAATTAGAGGAAGCGAGGGCTGCAACTGAGAGTTGGAAAGAGTTTTGCTGCAAGCAGAATAGAGAAGGGGTTTGGGAAGGGATTTATAGGGTAATAGGAAGGACTACGCGTAGAGAAGAGGATCTGCCGATGGTGAAGGACGGAGAAGAATTAGACGCGAAAGCCTCCGTGAAATTTATCACGGAAACCTTTTACCCGGATGACTTGGCCAGTGCTGACGATGTTTACCATTGCCATATTCGACTGGAAGCAGGCAAAGTCAACTTAGAGGAGAACAGGGACAGCCATGATCCGCCCTTCACCATGGCAGAATTGAAAACAGCGAGTGATTCCTTCAACCCCAAAAAGGCTCCGGGAATAGATGGCTTCACGGCCGACATCTGTAGCCGTGCCATTGGCAGTGCGCCAGAGACGTTCTTGGCCCTTTTGAACCAATGCCTGGAACATGGATACTTCCCACAACCTTGGAAAGAGGCTACGGTTGTGGTACTAAGGAAACCGGGAAAAGGGGATTATACCACCCCGAAAGCATACAGACCAATCGGCTTGTTACCTATTCTAGGAAAAATATTTGAAAAGATGCTGGTGGCCCGCCTCAGGTTCCACATTCTACCTAGGATGAGTACTTGCCAGTACGGATTCATGCCACAGAGGAGCACCGAAGACTCTCTCTATGCCCTTATGCAGCACATTCGCAATAAGATTGAACAAAAGAAAATTGTAATACTTGTATCTCTAGACATAGAGGGAGCCTTCGACAGCGCCTGGTGGCCGGCTATCAGAGTCCGGCTGGCTGAGGAAGAGTGTCCAGTCAACCTGAGGAGGGTCATCGACAGCTACTTGAGGGACAGAAGGGTCAGAGTCCGGTATGGCGGAGAAGAATATGCAAAGGGCACAAGCAAAGGTTGTGTACAGGGCTCCATCGGAGGCCCCTTTTTCTGGAACCTGCTCCTGGACCCACTTTTGAAGACACTGCAGGGGAGAGGGGACTATTCCCAGGCATTCGCGGACGATGTTGTTCTTGTCTTCGATGGTGACACAGCAATAGAAATCGAGCGGAAAGCCAACGCCGCCCTCGACCATGTTCGGGCGTGGGGTGTTAGAAATAAACTTAAATTTGCACCACAAAAAACCAATGCGATGGTGATTACAAAGAAATTAAAGTACGACACCCCACGCCTGAGCATGGGCGGGATTGACATAACTATTTCAAAAGAAATCAAGATTCTGGGTGTCACCATCGACGACAAGCTAACATTTAACAGTCATGTGTCTAATGTATGCCGCAGGGCCATAGGTGTTTACAAACAACTGTGTAGAGCGGCAAGGGTGAGCTGGGGACTAAATCCAGAGGTTATCAAAATTATATACACAGCAACTGTAGAGCCGATCGTCCTGTACGCCGCTAGTGTTTGGGCCCCAGCAGCAAGTAAGTTGGGAATCATAAAACAGCTGGCTGTCGTGCAACGTGGGATTGCGCAAAAGATATGCAAAGCCTACCGCACTGTCTCCCTGAACTCGGCACTGCTTCTGGCTGGTGTGCTCCCTCTGGATCTCCGGGTCCGCGAGGCGGCCTCACTCTATGAGACCAGGAGAGGCGTACCCCAGACAGTGCTAGTGGGTCGGGAGGTGGAACGGGTGGCATCCGCTATGGAATCCCCGCATCCAGCTAGGCGTATCGACCTGGAGTTCGTAAGCCTGGCGAGCCGTGAGCAAGTCCACGCCAGCGCAAACTTGGAAGTCAAAATCTTCACAGATGGAAGTAAAATAGACGGGCGCGTTGGGGCCGCACTTTCCATATGGAAGGACGACACCGAGGCACGTGCTATCAGATTGGCGTTACCGGATTACTGCACGGTCTACCAGGCGGAACTCCTGGCGATATGCCGGGCAACCAGGGAAATCCAGAAGCACTCGGCATCCAGCTTCGGAGTGTACAGCGACTCCATGGCGGCCCTCCAGACAGTGAAAAACCACAGCTGCCTTCATCCCCTGGCAGTGGAAGCCAGGGATAATTTAACATCAATATCCCACCAAAACAAGGTGGTTAACTTGTTTTGGATTAAGGCCCATGCAGGGTTTGAGGGCAACGAAAGAGCGGATCAGCTGGCAAAGGAGGCCGCCTTGAATAGCAAGAAGAAACCTGACTATGACCTGTGCCCGGTTTCTTTTATCAAGCGTCGCATTCGTATGGTGACGCTTGATGAATGGAACCAAAGGTATACGGCGTGTCAGACGGCCTCGATTACAAAAATGTTTTTCCCGGACGCAGTGGCGGCGTACAGAACGGTCAAAAAGATAAAAATAAACCCGACACTAACACAAATCATGACGGGGCACGGTGGGTTCTCCGAATACTTGCATCGCTTCAAGTGTAAGGGGAACCCATCGTGCATCTGTGACCCTGGAGTAAATGAAACAGTCCCACACCTACTCCTGGACTGCCCGGTGTACGCGATGGAAAGGTACGAATTAGAAAATAAAATAGACACAAAACTCGAGAGAGGTAGCATTGCGGAAATTATATCGGGAAAAGAGAGACAAGAATTTTTAAACTATTGTATCAAAATCTGTAGTAAGGCAATGGAAAGAAACAAAACTGTTTAAGATGTTTAAACTATGTTTCAAATATATTGTTATATATATTTTATGAAAACATAGAAATTAAGAGTAAAAATAGATTGTATATCTGAATATAAGTTGTACATAGGTTAAGAAAAGAATAATGTTAAGATCGTTGCACTGATTTATTTTCCCTAGCAGTAATGCAAATAAGAATGAATATGTAGCATAGAGTAGAATAGAGTAGTAAAAATGGGAATCCCCCCCATTGAATAAATGTGGATGGCTGTGAGAAAGAACCAGTATGCGGAATAAAAGTGCGAGAGGAATAACTGCGAGAACTAGAATGAAAGATAAATAGATAAATAAGGTCTCCGACGCTCGTTGGAGGAACTAGACTAATAAAAAAAAAAAAAAAAAAAAAAAAAAAAAAAAAAAAAAAAAAAAAAAACCTAACCTAACCTAACCTAACCTAACCTAACCTAACCTAACCTAACCTAACCTAACCTTTTTTTTTTTTTTTTTTTTTTTTTTGTTGTCGCTGGGAAAAAATGCATTACGCATACCCTCTCATCGGGGGATGAGAGGGGTATGTGGGACTCCCCGGGCGGACCCGGTATACCCACTAAAACGACCCAGCGGCATTCCCGCTTCGTCCGAGTGGCGGGGAACTGGGAAACCGGCATAGCCTTTGCGTCCAGTCCTCCGCCGACGATTGCCCTTCATGGCGGACCCCTCACGCCCTCACGGGTGTGGGGAGGTCGGGAATGACAGACGAAGGTGACGGGTGCAATGCGGGCGAAGGCACCCCCGCGCCTGTCGCCCGCCCGTCACCATGGGGAGGGAGAGGACGACGCCTTCTCCGACCCCTTCGTCTGCGGAGCGGCGCAGCGAGAGGATCGTCCTCCCGCGCGCGCTCCGCCTCCTCCTTTTGCGACATTACGTCCTCGCAAAAGGAGGCGACTGCTGACCAGGCCTCCTCACTCCCCAGCATGGCGTCGACCACGCCGGGAAGCGAGAGGTCCAGTCCGACCACAGCGGTAAGACCACGGCGCAGCTCGGACCAAGCCGGGCACACCTCGAGGGTGTGCTGCGCCGTGTCCACCGGCGCGCCGCAGTCGTGGCACGCCGGGGTCTCCTCCCTCCCGATCCGGTGCAGGTGCGATCCGAAACAGCCATGCCCAGACAACACCTGCACCAGACGGAAAGAGAGGAAACCGTGGGACCGCTCGAGCCAGCCTTGCAGGACCGGACCGAGCGCGTCCAACGTCCGGCGGCCAAAGGCGGCGTTGGCGAGATCCTCCGACCAATGGAGGACGATGGCGTCCCTCGCCTCTCGCCGCACGGCCTCCCGCTCTTCGCCCATGGGGCGCTCCCCGAGCGCCTTCCGGCGCGCCGTCCATTCGTACACTCTGGCGAGCACCCAAGCCTCCAACTCCCAAGGAGGGGTGCCGGCCAGAGCGCACGCGGCCGAGAATCCCACTGAGCGGTAGGCCCTCGCCACCCGCTGTGCAATAGCCCGCTGGGGCCTGCGGATGGCGGTTGCATTCTCCCTCCTATGGAGGGAGTCCGCCCAGATGGGGGCCCCGTATAGGGCCATGCTCCGCAAGATGCCGGCATAGAGGCGCCGGCATTTCGCCTTGGGCCCCCCCAGGTTTGGAAGGAGCCACGAGAGGGCGTCCGCGGCCTTCAACAGGCGCATCGATAGCCCGCTGAAATGTGGGCCGAAGCGCCACCTGTCGTCCAGCACCAGCCCCAGATATTTCATCTGGGGCTGGACCCCTATCCGGATGCCCTCCACGACGATGTGGGCGTCAGGAGGGCAGCGCTGTCGGGGACCGCGAAAGTACACGGCCTCCGTCTTGTGCAGCGCCACCCTCAATCCCAGGCGGCGGATCCTCTCTGCCACCAAGGCTCCGCCAGCCGAGGCCAGACAGGCCGCATCCCCGAAGCTCCTCCCCCGGGTAGTGAGGAGAGTGTCATCCGCGTAGCAGATGACACTAGTGCCCGGGAGGAGGGCTCCCCGCAACAGCCAATCGAATCCGATGTTCCACAAGGGGGGCCCCAGCACCGACCCCTGCGGAACACCGGACTCTGCGCCGTACCGCCTCACCGTGGCCGTCTTGTCTACGAGGAGGACCTCTCGGTCCTCCAAGTAGCTGGCCAGGAGGTCCCGCAGATATTGGGGCACTCCGTGATACCGGAGCGCCTCCAATATCGTCGAGTGGGGGACGGAGTTGAAGGCGTTGGCAATGTCGAATGACACCGCCAGCACTCCGTCCCCCGCCTCCACCGCCTCCTTCACCTGGCCCTTGAGTAGGGCCAGCGCGTCGATCGTCGAACGCCCACGACGGAAACCAAATTGGGCGTCCGACAGATCCGGCCCTACCACCCGCAAGTGGCTTTCCAGCCTCCCGGCGACAATCCCCTCGAACAGTTTACCGACCTCATCGAGCAGAACGATGGGCCGGTATGCCGAGGGGGAGTCCACCGGGCGTCCCTCCTTCTGGAGGAGGCACAACTGCCCCTCCTTCCACAGTTTCGGGAACCTCCCAGCCGTAAGGCACGCGCTGAAGAGGTCCCGAAACCTGTCCTCCATTTGGGTGGCAGCGATCGCCACCACCCGCGCGGGGACGCCGTCTGGCCCGGGGGCCGTCTTTTTTGCGCGGAGGTTGAGTACCCCCGCGTAGAACTCCGCCGCCGTCACCGGGGGGACCTCTTGCTCCGGCGAAGCCGCCCCTTGCGGGGGAACCATCGTTGGTGGGGTGAAGTCGGTCCTGCGCGGAAACAGGGACCGGACCACCCCATCCAGCAACGCTGGCTCGAGGGTCTCCGACAGTGGGGGACCATAGGGGCGGAGCTGGTTCCGCGCCGCCTTGTATGGTCTCCCATAAGGATCCCTGTCGAGACCCTCCAGCATCTCGGCCCTTGCCGAGTCTTGCGCAGCGCCCATTGCAGACTTGAGGGCCGCCGTAGCCTCTCGGTAAGAGGCGTACAGGCGGTCCTCTTCTGCCCGGACTCGGTTTTGGGCGCTGCGCCGTCGACTCCGCGCGTAGGCCCTTCTGGCCGCCACGCAGGTGGCCCGGAGTCCCGCCAGCTCCTCCGTCCACCAGTAGACGGCACGACGGGGAGGCGGACGGCGAGACCGAGGCATGCTGGAGTTGCACACCTCGGTCAAGGACCCCCTGAGCCGGACCGCTGCGGCGTCCACGTCCGGGACCTCCTCGACAGGGGGAGGCGACAGCCAGTCCTGGAGAAAGGCGGCCTCCTTGGCTGCCTCCCGGTCCAGGCGGGTGAGTGCCCACCGCGGGAAGGGAGATTGCCCAGCGCGGGCCGTCCCCCCTCTCTGCTGTGTGGAGATGTCGAACCGCACATAACGGTGGTCCGACAAGGTCTCCACCAGCTCCACCCGCCAGTTGACGACGCGGGCGGCAAGCGCGGGGGTGGCAAACGAGACGTCCACCACCGACCCGCCCTGTTGCCGCACACACGTGTGGACCGCCCCCCTGTTGAGGAGGGACACACCACACGAGGCCGCCCAAAACTCGACGGCCCGTCCCCGGACATTGCAACCGGCTGCCGGGTTGCCCCAGGCCGCCGACTTGGCGTTCAAGTCGCCGAGCACCACGACCTGGCGTGGCGCCGCCCTCCCTACGACAGCAGTGAGGATCTCTAGGAAATCCTCAAAGTCCGAGAGAGGGCGGTTTGGGGAGAAATACACCCCCACCATCGCCATCTCTCCCCACGCGGCGAACCTAACCTAACCTAACCTAACCTAACCTTTTTTTTTTTTTTTTTTTTTTTTTTTTGTTGTCGCTGGGAAAAAATGCATTACGCATACCCTCCCATCGGGGGATGGGAGGGGTATGTGGGACTCCCCGGGCGGTCCCGGTATACCCACTAAAACGACCCAGCGGCATTCCCGCTTCGTCCGAGTGGCGGGGAACTGGGAAACCGGCATAGCCTTTACGTCCAGTCCTCCGCCGACGATTGCCCTTCATGGCGGACCCCTCACGCCCTCACGGGTGTGGGGGGTCGGGAATAACAGACGAAGGTGACGGGTGCAATGCGGGCGAAGGCACCCCCGTGCCTGTCGCCCGCCCATCGCCACCATGAGGAGGGAGAGGACGGCGACCTCTCCGACCTCTTCTTTGTCTGCAGAGCGGTGCAGCGAGACGGTCGTCGTCCCGTGCGCGCTCGGAGAAATAGTCCCCCACAAGGGCTATGTCTCCCCACGCGGCTGCCACGTATCCCGGTCCCCTCTCTAAGAGCGAGAGGGGAGGGGAGTCTGTGGAAAGCCGCGACACCAATGCCACCGAGCCGTCCCGGTCGCCCAGCCAACGGCCAGGGACCGAGTAGGACTCGGTGACCGCCGCCAAGTCCACCAACCACTCAGCCATGGTCTGCATCAGCAGATCCTGGGCTGCCCTGCAGTGGTTGGTGTCCGCCTGAAGGATGCGATGTTCCACCCTATCCATCAGTCGGACATCGCACCCCCCTCCGCAGCCGCCGCAGGAACGACGGTGCTAGCGTCATCAGCGGACCCGGTCGGCGCCTGCGCTCTGCCCCGCTTAGGGGGAGGATTGCACTTCCTCCCCTTCATTACGTGGCCTGCCCGGCGGCCACTGGCGGCACACACCGCGCAGTGCGGCGTGGCGGCCTCGCAGGAGGCGGCTTTGTGGCCCTCCTTGCCGCAGCGGTAGCATGTGTCCGTCCTGTCTACCTTGGACGGACACAGGGGCCGGGTGTGTCCGATGCCGAAGCACCGGAAACACCGCAGAGGCTGGTCCTCGAGTGCCCGGACTGCGCCCGAGCTGAACCCGACTTGAAGCCGTCCTTTCGCAAGGACGGCTTTGGCAGCGGCGATTGGGCACTCGAGGCGAATGGTGCCCATACCGCCGCGGCCGGGCCTTATGTCCCGGCCTTGGACCGCCGCGGCGCCACAGCCCCCTACCGCTGCGACCGCCGCCACCACCTCCTCCTTGGTGACGGAATCATCTAACTCCGTCACTTCAATGGCCGCCGATTTGACCGGTCGGGCCACCTTGGCAGAGTCCGCGATGACCTCTTGCAGCTTGGCTGCAAAGAGGTCCGCGCGGGCACTCCCCTCTGCCCCCGGGAACTCGAAAATGCGAGCCCCGGCTTGGGTCCGCCTGCAAGTCACACTGCCGATCCCCAGTTGGGTGGGATCAGCATTTGCACGCGCCCGCACCAAAATAGACATATACGTCTCCCCTCGCCCCGCAGCCTCCGCGGTGAGCGTCACCACGACGGCTGCGGTTTTTGGGGGGACTAACGGCCCCTTTCTTCCTCTCCCTTTTCCTTTCCCCTTTCCCGTGCCGGTCATCTGCGACTGGCTGGGAGCGGTGGTGGCGGGGACGGCAGGGACGGCCGTCGCCGACTTTTGCCCCTTCCCCTTACGGCCCACTTTCGTCCACTCGTTGGACGGGGTGGTCGACGGAAGTTGGGCGTCTTCCGTCTGGGAGGAGGACGGCCCCGGCTCGCTTTGCCTCTTATCTGCCGCAAGCGGCGGTCGGAGGCGTTTTTCCGGCAGGAGCCGGTCCTCGATGCCTGCTAGGCAGGCTCTCGTGAAGGCCCTCTCCTCCATTACTACCTTGCGGATGATATCCTCAAGGTTGGAGGAGGGGCCCTCTGCTGCAGGGCTCGCCTTGGCCTGTTGTGGCCGGGCCGAGGCAGGGCCCTCTGCCACAGGGCTCGCCTTGGCCTGTTGTGGCCGGGCCGTGGCTTCAGCCAGCTTCTGGTGAAGCTGGCTGACCTCCGACTGCAGGCGATCTATCTTCGCCTGCAGTTGCCGCGTCTCGTCGGTGGCCGTACGCTGGACCAGCTCCGCGACGACACCGCGCATGCTCGCGGCCCTGCATTTGAGGGCCTTCTGCAAGGTCCCCTTCAGGTTGGAGGACTTAGAGGCGACCTCCACGATCTCCTCCTCGTCCTCCTCCGCCATTCTCTCCAGCTCGGCCAGAGAATGGTCCGCGTATAAAACGCGGGACGCCCCGTACCCGGACTTGGCCCGGGCGACGTGCGCCCGTCTCTCTCTGGCAGCAACCCGCTCCTCCAGCTCTTGCTGGAGTTGCGCCCGCCGAGCCAAATCCAACTGGCGTTGGGCGTCTGCGAGTCCAACGTCATGGGTATCTGCGACCGCCGTCGGCTTTTTTGCCTTCGACAACCTCGTCGACCCCGAGGCCGAAGAGCCCTCGGACCCACCGCTCCGGTGGACCCGCTTCCGCGACCGAGCGTCGTCCGCGTCTGACAATCCAATAAGCGAGTCGTTGTCAGACGACTCACTCACCCTTCCGAAGAAACTAGCCGCAGACGGCGCGCGGCTAGTCTCTGACGCCGGAGCGTCGTTGTGGCCCTGAGAAGGGCCTTTTGGTTGGCCCTGAGAAGGGCCTTTTGGTTGGCCCTGAGAAGGGCCTTTCGGTTGGCCCTGAGAAGGGCCTTTGGGTTGGCCCTGAGAAGGACCTTTTTCTTTTAAAAACCGCCCGCAGGCGTCCCGCGTGGGTTTAGGCATTGCCTCCGCCAGTTCGCAATCAACAAGACAAATTAAAATAGCTACGAAAGCACAGAGCACTTTGGCCAACCCAGTCTGCCACTCCGTTACGGTGGTCAGAACTGGGCTGTTTCCAGGGGACACGACGTGGACGTAAGCTCTGTGGGGGGTCCCCCAACCTAACCTAACCTAACCTAACCTAACCTAACCTAACCTAACCTAACCTAACCTAACCTTTTTTTTTTTTTTTTTTTGTTGTCGCTGGGAAAAAATGCATTACGCATACCCTCCCATCGGGGGATGGGAGGGGTATGTGGGACTCCCCGGGCGGACCCGGTATACCCACTAAAACGACCCAGCGGCATTCCCGCTTCGTCCGAGTGGCGGGGAACTGGGAAACCGGCATAGCCTTTGCGTCCAGTCCTCCGCCGACGATTGCCCTTCATGGCGGACCCCTCACGCCCTCACGGGTGTGGGGGGTCGGGAATGACAGACGAAGGTGACGGGTGCAATGCGGGCGAAGGCACCCCCGCGCCTGTCGCCCGCCCGTCACCATGGGGAGGGAGAGGACGACGCCTTCTCCGACCCCTTCGTCTGCGGAGCGGTGCAGCGAGAGGATCGTCCTCCCGCGCGCGCTCCGCCTCCTCCTTTTGCGACATTACGTCCTCGCAAAAGGAGGCGACTGCTGACCAGGCCTCCTCGCTCCCCAGCATGGCGTCGACCACGCCGGGAAGCGAGAGGTCCAGTCCGACCACCGCGGTCAGACCGCGGCGCAGCTCGGACCAAGCCGGGCACACCTCGAGGGTGTGCTGCGCCGTGTCTACCGGCGCGCCGCAGTCGTGGCACGCCGGGGTCTCCTCCCTCCCGATCCGGTGCAGGTGCGATCCGAAACAGCCATGCCCGGACAACACCTGCACCAGACGGAAAGAGAGGAAACCGTGGGACCGCTCGAGCCAGCCCTGCAGGACCGGACCGAGCGCGTCCAACGTCCGGCGGCCAAAGGTGGCGCTGGCGAGGTCCTCCGACCAATGGAGGACGATGGCGTCCCTCGCCTCTCGCCGCACGGCCTCCCGCTCTTCGCCCATGGGGCGCTCCCCGAGCGCCTTCCGGCGCGCCGTCCATTCGTACACTCTGGCGAGCACCCAAGCCTCCAACTCCCAAGGAGGGGTGCCGGCCAGAGCGCACGCCGCCGAGAAGCCCACTGAGCGGTAGGCCCTCGCCACCCGCTGTGCAATGGCCCGCTGGGGCCTGCGGATGGCGGTCGCATTCTCCCTCCTATGGAGGGAGTCCGCCCAGATGGGGGCCCCGTATAGGGCCATGCTCCGCAAGATGCCCGCATAGAGGCGCCGGCATTTCGCCTTGGGCCCCCCCAGGTTCGGGAGGAGCCACGAGAGGGCGTCCGCGGCTTTCAACAGGCGCGTCGACAACCCGCTGAAATGCGGGCCGAAGCGCCACCTGTCGTCCAGCACCAGGCCCAGATATTTCATCTGGGGCTGCACCCCTATCCGCACGCCCTCCACGACTATGTGGGCGTCGGGAGGGCAGCGCTGCCGGGGACCGCGAAAGAACACGGCCTCCGTCTTGTGCAGCGCCACCCTCAATCCCAGGCGGCGGATCCTCTCTGCCACCAGGGATCCGCCAGCCGAGGCCAGACAGGCCGCGTCCCCGAAGTTCCTCCCCCGGGCAGTGAGGAGAGTATCATCCGCGTAGCAGATGACACTCGTGCCCGGGAGGAGGGCTCCCCGCAACAGCCAATCAAATCCGATGTTCCACAAGGGGGGCCCCAGCACCGACCCCTGCGGAACACCGGACTCTGCGCCGTACCGCCTCACCGTGGCCGTCTTGTCTACGAGGAGGACCTCTCGGTCCTCCAAGTAGCTGGCCAGGAGGTCCCGCAGATATTGGGGCACTCCGTGATACCGGAGCGCCTCCAATATCGTCGAGTGGGGGACGGAGTTGAAGGCGTTGGCAATGTCGAATGACACCGCCAGCACTCCGTCCCCCGCCTCCACCGCCTCCTTCACCTGGCCCTTGAGTAGGGCCAGTGCGTCGATCGTCGAACGCCCACGACGGAAACCAAATTGGGCGTCCGACAGATCCGGCCCTACCACCCGCAAGTGGCTTTCCAGCCTCCCGGCGACAATCCCCTCGAACAGTTTACCGACCTCATCGAGCAGAACGATGGGCCGGTATGCCGAGGGGGAGTCCACCGGGCGTCCCTCCTTCCGGAGGAGGCACAACTGCCCCTCCTTCCACAGTTTCGGGAACCTCCCAGCCGTAAGGCACGCGCTGAAGAGGTCCCGAAACCTGTCCTCCATTTGGGTGGCGGCGATCGCCACCACCCGCGCGGGGACGCCGTCTGGCCCGGGGGCCGTCTTTTTTGCGCGGAGGCTAAGTACCCCCGCGTAGAACTCCGCCGCCGTCACCGGGGGAACCTCCTCCTCCGGCGAAGCCGCCCCTTGAGGAGGAACCATCGTTGGTGGGGTGAAGTCGGTCCTGCGCGGAAACAGGGACCGAACCACCCCATCCAGCAACGCTGGCTCGAGGGTCTCCGACAGTGGGGGACCATAGGGGCGGAGCTGGTTCCGCGCCGCCTTGTATGGTCTCCCATAAGGATCCCTGTCGAGATCCTCCAGCATCTCGGCCCTTGCCGAGTCTTGCGCAGCGCCCATTGCAGACTTGAGGGCCACCGTAGCCTCTCGGTAAGAGGCGTACAGGCGGTCCTCTTCTGCCCGGACTCGGTTTTGGGCGCTGCGCCGTCGACTCCGCGCGTAGGCCCTTCTGGCCGCCACGCAGGTGGCCCGGAGTCCCGCCAGCTCCTCCGTCCACCAGTAGACGGCACGACGGGGAGGCGGACGGCGAGACCGAGGCATGCTGGAGTTGCACACCTCGGTCAAGGACCCCCTAACCTAACCTAACCTAACCTAACCTAACCTAACCTAACCTAACCTAACCTAACCTAACCTAACCTAACCTAACCTAACCTTTTTTTTTTTTTTTTTTTTTTTTTTTTTTTTTTGTCGCTGGGAAAAAATGCATTACGCATACCCTCTCATCGGGGGATGAGAGGGGTATGTGGGACTCCCCGGGCGGACCCGGTATACCCACTAAAACGACCCAGCGGCATTCCCGCTTCGTCCGAGTGGCGGGGAACTGGGAAACCGGCATAGCCTTTGCGTCCAGTCCTCCGCCGACGATTGCCCTTCATGGCGGACCCCTCACGCCCTCACGGGTGTGGGGGGTCGGGAATGACCGACGAAGGTGACGGGTGCAATGCGGGCGAAGGCACCCCCGCGCCTGTCGCCCGCCCGTCACCATGGGGAGGGAGAGGACGACGCCTTCTCCGACCCCTTCGTCTGCGGAGCGGCGCAGCGAGAGGATCGTCCTCCCGCGCGCGCTCCGCCTCCTCCTTTTGCGACATTACGTCCTCGCAAAAGGAGGCGACTGCTGACCAGGCCTCCTCGCTCCCCAGCATGGCGTCGACCACGCCGGGAAGCGAGAGGTCCAGTCCGACCACCGCGGTCAGACCGCGGCGCAGCTCGGACCAAGCCGGGCACACCTCGAGGGTGTGCTGCGCCGTGTCCACCGGCGCGCCGCAGTCGTGGCACGCCGGGGTCTCCTCCCTCCCGATCCGATGCAGGTGCGATCCGAAACAGCCATGCCCGGACAACACCTGCACCAGACGGAAAGAGAGGAAACCGTGGGACCGCTCGAGCCAGCCCTGTAGGACCGGACCGAGCGCGTCCAACGTCCGGCGGCCAAAGGCGGCGTTGGCGAGATCCTCCGACCAATGGAGGACGATGGCGTCCCTCGCCTCTCGCCGCACGGCCTCCCGCTCTTCGCCCATGGGGCGCTCCCCGAGCGCCTTCCGGCGCGCCGTCCATTCGTACACTCTGGCGAGCACCCAAGCCTCCAACTCCCAAGGAGGGGTGCCGGCCAGAGCGCACGCCGCCGAGAAGCCCACTGAGCGGTAGGCCCTCGCCACCCGCTGTGCAATGGCCCGCTGGGGCCTGCGGATGGCGGTCGCATTCTCCCTCCTATGGAGGGAGTCCGCCCAGATGGGGGCCCCGTATAGGGCCATGCTCCGCAAGATGCCGGCATAGAGGCGCCGGCATTTCGCCTTGGGCCCCCCCAGGTTCGGGAGGAGCCACGAGAGGGCGTCCGCGGCCTTTAACAGGCGCGTCGACAGCCCGCTGAAATGCGGGCCGAAGCGCCACCTGTCGTCCAGCACCAGGCCCAGATACTTCATCTGGGGCTGGACCCCTATCCTGACGCCTTCTACGACTATGTGGGCGTCGGGAGGGCAGCGCTGCCGGGGACCGCGAAAGAACACGGCCTCCGTCTTGTGCAGCGCCACCCTCAATCCCAGGCGGCGGATCCTCTCTGCCACCAAGGATCCACCAGCCGAGGCCAGACAGGCCGCATCCCCGAAGCTCCTCCCCCGGGCAGTGAGGAGAGTGTCATCCGCGTAGCAAATGACACTGGTGCCCGGGAGGAGGGCTCCCCGCAACAGCCAATCGAATCCGATGTTCCACAAAGGGGGCCCCAGCACCGACCCCTGCGGAACACCGGACTCTGCGCCGTACCGCCTCACCGTGGCCGTCTTGTCCACGAGGAGGACCTCTCGGTCCTCCAAGTAGCTGGCCAGGAGGTCCCGCAGATATTGGGGCACTCCGTGATACCGGAGCGCCTCCAATATCGTCGAGTGGGGGACGGAGTTGAAGGCGTTGGCAATGTCGAATGATACCGCCAGCACTCCGTCCCCCGCCTCCACTGCCTCCTTCACCTGACCCTTGAGTAGGGCCAGCGCGTCGATCGTCGAACGCCCACGACGGAAACCAAATTGGGCGTCCGACAGATCTGGCCCTACCACCCGCAAGTGGCTTTCCAGCCTCCCGGCGACAATCCCCTCGAACAGTTTACCGACCTCATCGAGCAGAACGATAGGCCGGTATGCCGAGGGGGAGTCCACCGGGCGTCCCTCCTTCCGGAGGAGGCACAACTGCCCCTCCTTCCACAGTTTCGGGAACCTCCCAGCCGTAAAGCACGCGCTGAAGAGGTCCCGAAACCTGTCCTCCATTTGGGTGGCGGCGATCGAAACCACCCGCGCGGGGACGCCGTCTGGCCCGGGGGCCGTCTTTTTTGCGCGGAGGCTGAGTACCCCCGCGTAGAACTCCGCCGCCGTCACCGGGGGGACCTCCTCCTCCGGCGTATCCGCCCCTTGCGGAGGAACCATCGTTGGTGGGGTGAAGTCGGTCCTGCGCGGAAACAGAGACCGGACCACCCCATCCAGCAACGCTGGCTCGAGGGTCTCCGACAGTGGGGGACCATAGGGGCGGAGCTGGTTTCGCGCCGCCTTGTATGGTCTCCCATAAGGATCCCTGTCGAGACCCTCCAGCATCTCGGCCCTTGCCGAGTCTTGCGCAGCGCCCATTGCAGACTTTAGGGCGGCCGTAGCCTCTCGGTAAGAGGCGTACAGGCGGTCCTCTTCTGCCCGGTCTCGGTTTTGGGCGCTGCGCCGTCGACTCCGCGCGTAGGCCCTTCTGGCCGCCACACAGGTGGCCCGGAGTCCCGCCAGCTCCTCCGTCCACCAGTAGACGGCACGACGGGGAGGCGGACGGCGAGACCGAGGCATGCTGGAGTTGCACACCTCGGTCAAGGACCCCCTGAGCCGGACCGCTGCGGCGTCCACGTCTGGGACCTCCTCGACAGGGGGAGGTGACAGCCAGTCCTGGAGAAAGGCGGCCTCCTTGGCTGCCTCCCGGTCCAGGCGGGTGAGTGCCCACCGCGGGAAGGGAGATTGCCCAGCGCGGGCCGTCCCCCCTCTCTGCTGTGTGGAGATGTCGAACCGCACATAACGGTGGTCCGACAAGGTCTCCACCAGCTCCACCCGCCAGTTGACGACGCGGGCGGCAAGCGCGGGGGTGGCAAACGAGACGTCCACCACCGACCCGCCCTGTTGCCGCACACACGTGTGGACCGCCCCCCTGTTGAGGAGGGACACACCACAAGAGGCCGCCCAAAACTCGACGGCCCGTCCCCGGACATTGCAACCGGCTGCCGGGTTGCCCCATGCCGCCGACTTGGCGTTCAGGTCGCCGAGCACCACGACCTGACGTGGCGCCGCCCTCCCTACGACAGCAGTGAGGATCTCTAGGAAATCCTCAAAGTCCGAGAGAGGGCGGTTTGGAGAGAAATACACCCCCACCATCGCCATCTCTCCCCACGCGGCGGCCACGTATCCCGGTCCCCTCTCTAAGAGCGAGAGGGGAGGGGAGTCCGTGGGAGACCGCGCCACCAACGCCACCAAGCCGTCCCGGTCGCCCAGCCAACGGCCAGGGACCGAGTAAGGCTCGGCGACCACCGCCAAGTCCACCAACCACTCAGCCATGGTCTGCATCAGCAGATCCTGGGCTGTCCTGCAGTGGTTGGTGTTCGTCTGAAGGATGCGATGCTCGACCCTATCCATCAGTCGGACATCGCACCCTCCTCCGCAGCCGCCGCAGGAACGGCGGTGTCTACAGCAGCGGCAGGCCCGGTCGGCGCATGCGCTTTGCCACGCTTAGGGGGAGGATTGCACTTCCTCCCCTTCATTACGTGGCCTGCCCGGCGGCCACTGGCAGCACACACCGCGCAGTGCGGCGTGGCGGCCTCGCAGGAGGCGGCTTTGTGGCCCTCCTTGCCGCAGCGGTAGCATGTGTCCGTCCTGTCTACCTTGGACGGACACAGGGGCCGGGTGTGTCCGATGCCGAAGCACCGGAAACACCGCAGAGGCTGGTCCTCGAGTGCCCGGACTGCGCCCGAGCTGAACCCGACTTGAAGCCGTCCTTTCGCAAGGACGGCTTTGGCAGCGGCGATTGGGCACTCGAGGCGAATGGTGCCCATACCGCCGCGGCCGGGCCTTATGTCCCGGCCTTGGACCGCCGTGGCACCACAGCCCCCTACCGCTGCGACCGCCGCCACCACCTCCTCCTTGGTGACGGAGTCATCTAACTCCGTCACTTCAATGGCCGCCGACTTGACCGGTCGAGCCACCTTGGCAGAGTCCGCGATGACCTCTTGCAGCTTGGCTGCAAAGAGGTCTGCGCGGGCACTCCCCTCTGCCCCCGGGAACTCGAAAATGCGAGCCCCGGCTTGGGTCCGCCGGCAGGACACACTGCCGATCCCCAGTTGAGTGGGATCGGCATTGGTACGCGCCCTCACCAAAATGGAGGCGTAGGTCTCCCCTCGCCCCGCAGCCTCCGCGGTGAGCGTCACCACGACGGCTGCGGTTTTTGGGGGGACTAACTGCCCCTTTCCTCCTCTCCTGCCCTTTCCCTTGCCGGTCGTCTGCGACTGGCTGGGAGCGGTGGTGGCGGGGACGGCAGGGACGGCCGTCGCCGACTTTTTCCCCTTCCCTTTGCCCTTCCCCTTTTGGCCCACTTTCGTCCACTCGTTGGACGGGGTGGTCGACGGGAGTTGGGCGTCTTCCGCCTGGGAGGAGGACGGCCCCGGCTCGCTTTGCCTCTTATCCGCCGCAAGCGGCGGTCGGAGGCGTTTCTCCGGCAGGAGCCGGTCCTCGATGCCTGCTAGGCAGGCTCTCGTGAAGGCCCTCTCCTCCATGACTACCTTGCGGATGATATCCTCAAGGTTGGAGGAGGGGCCCTCTGCTGCAGGGCTCGCCTTGGCCTGTTGTGGCCGGGCCGAGGCAGGGCCCTCTGCCGCAGGGCTCGCCTTGGCCTGTTGTGGCCGGGCCGTGGCTTCAGCCAGCTTCAGATGAAGCTGGCTAACCTCCGACTGCAGGCGATCTACCCTCGCCTGCAGTTGCCGCGTCTCGTCGGTGGTCGTCCGCTTCACAAGCTCCGCGACGACACCGCGCATACTCGCGGCCCTGCATTTAAGGGCCTTTTGAAAGGTCCCTTTCAAGTTAGAGGACTTAGAGGCGACCTCAACAATCTCCTCCTCGTCCTCCTCCGCCATTCTCTCCAGCTCTGCCAGAGAATGGTCCGCGTATAGAACGCGGGACGCACCGTACCCGGACTTGGCCCGGGTGACGTGCGCCCGCTTCTCCTTAGCGGCAACCCGCTCCTCCAGCTCTTGCTGGAGCTGCGCCCGCCGAGCCACGTCCAATTGGCGATGGGCGTCCGCGAGCCCAACGTCATGAGTGTCCGAAGCCACCGTCGGCTTTTTAGCCTTCGGCAACCTCGTCGACCCCGAGGCCGAAGAGCCCTCGGACCCACCGCTCCGGTGGACCCGCTTCCGCGAACGAGCGTCGTCCGCGTCCGACATACCAACTAGCGAGTCGTTGTCAGACGACTCGCTAACCCTTTCGAAGAAACTAGCCGCAGACGGCGCGCGGCTAGTCTCTGACGCCGGAGCGTCGTTGTGGCCCTGAGAAGGGCCTTTTGGTTGGCCCTGAGAAGGGCCTTTTGGTTGGCCCTGAGAAGGGCCTTTTGGTTGGCCCTGAGAAGGGCCTTTTGGTTGGCCCTGAGAAGGGCCTTTGGGTTGGCCCTGAGAAGGGCCTTTTGGTTTTAAAAAGCGCCCGCAGGCGTCCCGCGAGGGTTTAGGCATAGCCTCCGCAGGTTCGTAGTTCACAAGGCAATACAATAAAATTCGCTACGAGAGCACAGAGCACTTTAGCCAACCCAGTCTGCCA
Organism: Eugnorisma glareosa; assembly: GCA_947578425.1. Taxonomy (NCBI): domain Eukaryota; kingdom Metazoa; phylum Arthropoda; class Insecta; order Lepidoptera; family Noctuidae; genus Eugnorisma; species Eugnorisma glareosa. The sequence continues at coordinate 22,058,400 of OX387967.1, read as the reverse complement.
CTCCGTTACGGTGGTCAGAACTGGGCTGTTTCCAGGGGACACGACGTGGACGTAAGCTCTGTGGGGGGTCCCCCAACCTAACCTAACCTAACCTAACCTAACCTAACCTAACCTAACCTAACCTAACCTAACCTAACCTAACCTAACCTAACCTAACCTAACCTAACCTAACCTAACCTAACCTAACCTAACCTAACCTAACCTAACCTAACCTAACCTAACCTAACCTAACCTAACCTAACCTAACCTAACCTAACCTAACCTAACCTCTGTCGGTCACCAATATATATTGTTTAGGCTTTTGGTTCAAAAGTGTGTAATATCTAGTTATATATTAAATATATAGTGAAGATATTATAGAAAGTGTTAATTGGTGGAATGATAGGTGGGTAAAAAACAGCGTAAAATTGAAAGTATAATTATATATAAATTAAAGTGTAAATATATGAATGGGATTAAAATTTTAGATTTAAAATAGAGTATAGAGCATGGTCTTTTCGGCCTCTTATCAAACCAGTCGCAAAGCAAGAGAAAAACTCGCACAAAAGGTCTCTGATCATGTCAGAGGGACACTGGCGGGGCAGGAGTGGGTTTTAGTCGGTTCGAGTCCGACACTACCTCGACTGTCTCACAGCCGTGAGATAGTCGAGGTGTCCGTGGGGATTTCCCACTCCTGCCAAAACAAAAAAAAAAAAAAAAAAAAAAACCTAACCTAACCTAACCTAACCTAACCTAACCTAACCTAACCTAACCTAACCTAACCTAACCTAACCTTTTTTTTTTTTTTTTTTTTTTTTTTTTTTTTTGGCGCTGGGAAAAAATGCATTACGCATACCCTCCCCTCGGGGGATGGGAGGGGTATGTGGGACTCCCCGGGCGGACCCGGTATACCCACTAAAACGACCCAGCGGCATTCCCGCTTCGTCCGAGTGGCGGGGAACTGGGAAACCGGCATAGCCTTTGCGTCCAGTCCTCCGCCGACGATTGCCCTTCATGGCGGACCCCTCACGCCCTCACGGGTGTGGGGGGTCGGGAATGACAGACGAAGGTGACGGGTGCAATGCGGGCGAAGGCACCCCCGCGCCTGTCGCCCGCCCGTCACCATGGGGAGGGAGAGGACGACGCCTTCTCCGACCCCTTCGTCTACGGAGCGGCGCAGCGAGAGGATCGTCCTCCCGCGCGCGCTCCGCCTCCTCCTTTTGCGACATTACATCCTCGCAAAAGGAGGCGACTGCTGACCAGGCCTCCTCGCTCCCCAGCATGGCGTCGACCACGCCGGGAAGCGAGAGGTCCAGTCCGACCACCGCGGTCAGACCGCGGCGCAGCTCGGACCAAGCCGGGCACACCTCGAGGGTGTGCTGCGCCGTGTCCACCGGCGCGCCACAGTCGTGGCACGCCGGGGTCTCCTCCCTCCCGATCCGATGCAGGTGCGATCCGAAACAGCCATGCCCGGACAACACCTGCACCAGACGGAAAGAGAGGAAACCGTGGGACCGCTCGAGCCAGCCCTGCAGGACCGGACCGAGCGCGTCCAACGTCCGGCGGCCAAAGGCGGCGTTGGCGAGGTCCTCCGACCAATGGAGGACGATGGCGTCCCTCGCCTCTCGCCGCACGGCCTCCCGCTCTTCGCCCATGGGGCGCTCCCCGAGCGCCTTTCGGCGCGCCGTCCATTCGTACACTCTGGCGAGCACCCAAGCCTCCAACTCCCAAGGAGGGGTGCCGGCCAGAGCGCACGCCGCCGAGAAGCCCACTGAGCGGTAGGCCCTCGCCACCCGCTGTGCAATGGCCCGCTGGGGCCTGCGGATGGCGGTCGCATTCTCCCTCCTATGGAGGGAGTCCGCCCAGATGGGGGCCCCGTATAGGGCCATGCTCCGCAAGATGCCGGCATAGAGGCGCCGGCATTTCGCCTTGGGCCCCCCCAGGTTCGGGAGGAGCCACGAGAGGGCGTCCGCGGCCTTCAACAGGCGCGTCGACAGCCCGCTGAAATGCGGGCCGAAGCGCCACCTGTCGTCCAGCACCAGGCCCAGATACTTCATGTGGGGCTGGACCCCTATCCTGACGCCTTCCACGACTATGTGGGCGTCGGGAGGGCAGCGCTTCCGAGGCCCGCGAAAGAACACGGCCTCAGTCTTGTGCAGCGCCACCCTCAATCCCAGGCGGCGGATCCTCTCTGCCACCAGGGATCCGCCAGCCGAGGCCAGACAGGCCGCATCCCCGAAGCTCCTCCCCCGGGCGGTGAGGAGAGTGTCATCCGCATAGCAGATGACACTGGTGCCCGGGAGGAGGGCTCCCCGCAACAGCCAATCGAATCCGATGTTCCACAAGGGGGGGCCCAGGACTGACCCCTGCGGAACACCGGACTCTGCGCCGTACCGCCTCACCGTGGCCGTCTTGTCTACGAGGAGAACCTCTCGGTCCTCCAAGTAGCTGGCCAGGAGGTCCCGCAGATATTGGGGCACTCCGTGATACCGGAGCGCCTCCAATATAGTCGAGTGGGGGACGGAGTTGAAGGCGTTGGCAATGTCGAATGACACCGCCAGAACTCCGTCCCCCGCCTCCACCGCCTCCTTCACCTGGCCCTTGAGTAGGGCCAGCGCGTCGATCGTCGAACGCCCACGACGGAAACCAAATTGGGCGTCCGACAGATCCGGCCCTACCACCCGCAAGTGGCTTTCCAGCCTCCCGGCGACAATCCCCTCGAACAGTTTACCGACCTCATCGAGCAGAACGATAGGCCGGTATGCCGAGGGGGAGTCCACCGGGCGTCCCTCCTTCCGGAGGAGGCACAACTGCCCCTCCTTCCACAGTTTCGGGAACCTCCCAGCCGTAAGGCACGCGCTGAAGAGGTCCCGAAACCTGTCCTCCATTTGGGTGGCAGCAATCGCCACCACCCGCGCGGGGACGCCGTCTGGCCCGGGGGCCGTCTTTTTTGCGCGGAGGCTAAGTACCCCCGCGTAGAACTCCGCCGCCGTCACCGGGGGAACCTCCTCCTCCGGCGAAGCCGCCCCTTGCGGAGGAACCATCGTTGGTGGGGTGAAGTCGGTCCTGCGCGGAAACAGGGACCGGACCACCCCATCCAGCAACGCTGGCTCGAGGGTCTCCGACAGTGGGGGACCATAGGGGCGGAGCTGGTTCCGCGCCGCCTTGTATGGTCTCCCATAAGGATCCCTGTCGAGATCCTCCAGCATCTCGGCCCTTGCCGAGTCTTGCGCAGCGCCCATTGCAGACTTGAGGGCCGCCGTAGCCTCTCGGTAAGAGGCGTACAGGCGGTCCTCTTCTGCCCGGACTCGGTTTTGGGCGCTGCGCCGTCGACTCCGCAACCTAACCTAACCTAACCTAACCTAACCTAACCTTTTTTTTTTTTTTTTTGGTTTCGGGGTGGAAAATCCTCACGGATGTCCCCCGCCCTGGGGCGGGCGGAGGGGTCTGTCAGACTCAAACTGACTAAAAACCACCCCGGTGTTCCCTTCCCACACTTGCACCGGGGATCATGGGAACTAGTGCGCCTTCCACGATCCCCGGCTAGTCCACGATCCCCGGCTAGAGCCTAACCTAACCTAACCTAACCTAACCTAACCTAACCTAACCTAACCTTTTTTTTTTTTTTTTTTTTTTTCTCGATGTGGAAATCCTCAATGGATGTCCTCCGCCCTGGGGAGAGCGGAGGGGTCTGTCAGACTCGTACTGACTAAAACCACACCGGTGTTCCCTCGCACACTTACGTCGGGGGGCAACGGGATCTGATGCGACTTCCGCTGCCCCGGACTAGTGCCGGCCCGCTTGAGCTGCAGGCCTCGTCTCGGGGGGGAGTGAGGTGTAAAACTCCCCCCGATACGTCTAGGAGAGGCGCGCGTGGAACACTACGCGCCGCCGTCTCGGGTCCAGTGTGATGGGGGGCGACGGATGTCCCCGAATCCGTCGCCCCTGGACCTGTTTAGGGGGGCCGGAAGAGGGCGTTGTCTGCCCTCTGCCGACGCCCGGTGCGTCTGCTACGGGATGGGCGGGAGGTTGTTATCTCCCTCTCCCTTTCCGCAGCTTCCTTCTGCGACATGACGGCTTCGCAGAAGGTCATCACCGCGTCCCAGGCCTCTGCGCTACCAACCATCGAGCGAACAACGGTCGGCAGCGACAGGTCTCCTCCTACCTCTGTAACGAGGGCACGGCGCGGCTCATCCCACGCGACACACTCGGCCAGCGTATGCCGCGCCGTGTCCCCCAGACAGTGGACGCAGTGATGGCACCGGGCGTCCGGCTCCCTGCTAATGCGACACAGGTACTTCCCGAAGCAGCCGTGCCCCGAGAGCACCTGCGTCGCCCGAAACGTCAGGGAGCCGTGCTTCCTCCCGAGCCAGTCGTCGAGTACTGGCCGGATCGCCTCGATTGTGTCGAGGCCGGCGGTAGGGAGCTCTAGCCTCCCCCGCCATTCCGCCACCATGACCTGTTCGAGACGAGACCGGTACAGCGTAATCTGTCGCTGCACCAGCCTCTCGCCCCGATCCCTGGCCTCCTCGCGCCACTGGTGCAGCGTCGCGAGGGTCTTCGCCTCCAGGTCCCACGGCGGGGATCCGGCCAGTACACAAGCCGCCTCGTAGGAGATCGTGCGATAGCCCCGTATGACCCTGACGGCCATCGCTCTCTGCGGTCTGCGCAGAACCGCGATAGTGCGGGCCGTCAGGTCTGTCGCCCATATCGGGGCCCCGTATAGGGCCATCGATCGCACGATCCCCACGTACAACCGCCGACAGGCGGTGCTCGGGCCCCCCAGATTGGGAAGCAGCGTTGACAGCGCGCCCGCCGCGCCCATCAACTTGGGCACCAGCCGCTGAAAGTGGGGGCCGAAGTCCCAACGGCTGTCGAGCACCAATCCCAGGTACTTCATGGTTGACTCGACAGCGATCCGAACCCCCCCGACCACAATGTGCGATCCCAACGGCGGCGCCCGTCGGGGGCCGTGAAAAGCAATGGCCTCCGACTTGTTGAGGGCCACTTCCAGGCCCAGGCGTCGGATGCGGCTCACCACCTGCGAGACCGCGGCCGTAGCCAGCAACGCTGCCTCCCTGTACGAGCTGCCCCGAGCCGTGACCAGCGTGTCGTCCGCATAACACGTCAGGTTCACTCCCGGTGGGAGCTCGCACCGCAAAACCCAGTCGTATCCGATGTTCCACAGGGGTGGGCCCAGAACCGAGCCCTGTGGAACACCGCACGACATCTCGCGACGGCCCGTGCCGTCGCGCCCCATGTAGGTGACACACCTTCCCGACAGATAAGCCCCCACAATGTTGCGGAGGTAGGGAGGCACCCGATGGTATCGCAGGGCCTCTCTAATGCAACTCCAGGGCAGGGTGTTGAACGCGTTGGAGATGTCCAGGGACACCGCCAGCACCACCCCACCCTGGGACACCGCTTCCTCCGCCAGGACTCTCACCCTCATGATGGCGTCGATGGTAGAGCGCCCACGCCGGAAGCCAAACTGGCTGTCGTCCAGGTTCGGCCCCTCTGTACACAAGTGGCTGACGAGGCGATCTGCGATTACTCGCTCGAGCATCTTGCCCGCCTCGTCCAGCAGAACTATGGGCCGATAAGCGGACGGCGAATCCGCCGGGCGCCCCGCTTTCTTGAGCAGAACCAGCCGACCAGCCTTCCACCTGGTAGGGAACTGACCCCGTTCAAGACACGCCGAGAAGAGTCCCCTTAGTGGGGGCTCCAGCTCTTTCAGGGCGAGGACTAGAGCGCGGCCAGGCACTCCGTCGGGCCCCGGAGCAGTGTTTTTTGCCCGAAGCCGCATCACGGCCGCGCCCATCTCTGCCTGTGTCACCTCTGGGACGGTTTCGCTCTCCTCTTCTTCTTCCGACTCTGCAGCTGTGGGCTGAGCCATCGACGGTGGCTCGTGCTCGGCTCGCTCAGGGAAGAGAGCCGAGACCACTTGCTCCAAAAACTGCGGCTCGAGACCTTCCGTTAGCGGGGGGGCCCACGGCCGAAGTTTCCCTCGGACCGTGCGGTAAGGGCGCCCCCACGGATCCCCATCTAGGGTCGCCAGCAGTTCCTCCCTGGAGCGCGTCTTTGATTCGCCGATGGCCAGCCACAGAGCCTCCTTTGCCGCGCGGTACACCTCATACAGCGCGGCTTCTTCGTCGGGATCCCGCAGACGTCTTCTCCGACATCGCGTGTACGGGCGTCTTGCGTCTGCGCACTCGACGCGCAGCCGCTCGACCTCGACGCACCACCAGTACACGCGGCGCCTTGCGGACAGAGAGGAGGCGCGTGGCATAGATGAGTCGCAGATTTGCGTCATCGCGTTGCTAAACCACTGCGCCTCTTGTTCGACGTCGATGGGACCGACGGTAGCCGACTCCCGGATCCAGGCTTGGACGATAGTGGCTTCCTCGAGAGCTTCCCTGTCAAGGCGTTTCAGCGCCCAACGCGGGCCGTTACTTCGGGGGGCCGGTTGGCTACGACCTTCAGCGGTCTGGGTGGAGACGTCAAAGCGTATGTATCGGTGATCCGATAGCGTCTCCACCTCCACTTCCACGTGCCAATCGCGAACGCGGTGCACGACAGCGGGACTAGCGAATGAGACGTCCACTATGGACCCACCCCGCTGCCGCACACACGTGTAGGCCGAACCCCGATTTAAGACAGCCAGGCCCGTCGTAATGGCCCACTCCTCTAGCACGTCGCCTCTCGGGTCTGTGACTGGGGATCCCCACGCCGCGGACTTGGCGTTCAGATCACCGAGAAGCAAAATGGGCCGAGGATGAGACTGGCCGACGACGGCTCCCAACTCGACAAGAAAACTCTCGAAGTCGGCGAGACTCTTGTTGGGCGAAAAGTATGCCCCGATAGTGACGATCCCGTTCACAAGGGCGGCAACCCAACCGTGACCCCGGGATATGTCGACAAGAGTCGCGCCGATGATGGCCACGAGGCCGTCCAGATCCCCCGCCCAGTTTTCTCGGGGGGGGACAAAGTACGGCTCAGCGACCACCGCCACATTTATCGACCACTGCGCCATGCTCAGGACCAAGAGATCCTGAGCCCTGGTGCAGTGGTTTATATTCGCCTGGAGGAAACGGACGTGTGCCATCACTGACACTCCATTTCCTTGGCATTTCCTACCACAGGCCGGGAGTCGGCCAAAGAGGTGCTAGGGGGTGCGGCCCCAGCAGGTCTTGTCCACCGCCTGCTGCGCTTTCTGGGCGCGCCGCAAGCGTTGCCACCTATGCTGTGTCCCGCGGACTTGCCTGCAGCAGTACACAAGCTGCAGTTTGGATCCGCGGCGCACTGGGCTGCCTTATGCCCAGACTGACCGCAGCGATAGCACAAATCGCTGCGGTCTGTTTCGCCGGTGCACAGTGCCCGGACGTGGCCTTTCTCCAGGCACCGGTAGCACTGCATGGCCCTGGGTGCCAGGAGTTTAACTCTCGCTGACACCCAGCCCACCAGCAGACGTCCCGCGTCGGCGACCTGCTTTGCCGCAGCCGCGGGACACCGCACCCAGATGGTGCCAAGCCCGCCAGCATTGACGCGGATGCCGCCCGCCCGCACATTTTCTGGCGGGCATCCGCCGCTCCGGGCTATGGCCGCCACCACCTCCTCCGGAGTCACCGAGTCGTCCAGCCCATCGACCCGAACCTCAGCTGTCTTTATGGGCCTGGACACCCGGGCCTCCTCGGGGTTGAGGACGTCCCTCAGCTTTGCAGCAAGAGAGTCCGCCCTCTCGGCACTGCTGGTCCCCGCCAACTCGAACATTTTGGCCCCTGTGGCTGCAGTCCTGAAACGGAAGCCGTCTGGGGTGCCAAAATCAGCGAAGACCAGCTTGCCCCTTGCCTCCGCCAGTACCTTCTGGTACGTTACCCCCCTCTCCTTGGCTTCGGGCTGCAGCGTGACCACTACAGCCTCGGAGCGAGGCACACGGATCCTTGGGACCTGCCCTTTGGATCCCGGCACTTTCTTGGCCTTGCGGCGCCTCTTCCGCCTCTTTTTACGGCCTTCGGCCGTCTTCCAAGCACCCTCATTGGGAGCCGGGTCGTCAGGGTTTTTGGCCCCTTCTGTGGGCCTTATGGCCACCTGTGAGGGCCTCTTGGCCACCTGCGAGGGCCCCTTGGCCGCCTGCGAGGGTTTCTTGGCCACCTGCGAGGGCTTTTTGGTCGTCTGCTTGGGCTTTTTTGGCGCAGGTGGTGCTTTAGCCACCTGAGCCCATGTTGGCCCAGCCGTTGCTGGAGCGGGCTCCGCCTCCTTTCTCCGCTTATCTGCCGCCAGCGGTGGACGAAGGCTAATAGGGGGGTTTAGCCTGGGCTCTATGCTGTCCAGACGGGCGGTCATGATGCTCAACAGCCGGTTGAACTGGTCTACCCCCAAAGACCCGTCCTTTGGGAGAGCACGACTGTCCGTAGTCATCGCACCCTGCTGCTGGCTGAAGTCTGCCCTCAGGGCGCTGACCTCCCGCTGGAGCTCCTCCATCCTCGTTTGGAGACGGTAGTTCTCCTCCCGGAGCTTAACGGTCTCCTCCGAGGTCGTTCGATCAAGGAGGACATCCACTGCCTCTTTTATTCCATCTGCCGCCTCCTTCAAGGCTCGCGTGAATGTCCCCTTTAGGTTGCCCGATTTTGTGGCTACCTTCAAGACGACGTTCACGCCGTCCGAAACCTGGCGGCAAAGCGCCTCCGCCGTCAAGCCCTCAGGAGCTACGGCGGTCTGGGACCGCCTCTCCCTTGCCCGACGAGCCAACTCAGCGACCTCATCGGTCGCGATAGCCTTCCGGCCCTCTCTCCTCGCGGCATTGAGCTCCGCCTTGGAGCTCACTAATGCAATGGAGGTCTCGGTATTACTCTGCTCCACCTGCATTGCCCCGTCCGAATCACTAACTCCGCTGGTCACCGGTGCATCAGAGAGCTTTAGGAAGCGGCCCCGGGAGCCGCGTGACGATACCGGAGTGTTCGCACCGGAAGGTGTCCCGCGTCCTCTGCCCCTCCTGGCTGTTGGCACCTTGGGGGCTGGCAGGTTCTCCTCGCTAGAGGACAAACCCGCCGAACCCACGTCCGACTCACAGGCACGCGGCCGCTTCCCCCAAAACTTGGAGGGAGCGGCAGCAACTGCTTGCGGTGTGTCGTCGACCTCCGATAACACACTCACCCTCTCCAGAACCACGCGTGGTTCCGCTGGAGCCTGTGCTCCCGTCCTCAATGACATAGCGCCAGAGTCTGACACTGCGTCTTTTTTAAAACTAAAGGAGATCAGGTCTTCAAAAGACCTCGATCTCGCGGAGCCTCCTCGGCTCTTGTTGCTATCGGCAAGTGGTTCATTTGGTAAACGATTGCTGCCCTCCCCAGAATACGGTGGGCTTGACGACCCAGAAGGGATCGTGGCGGATTCTCCAGCTGTTGAGCAGCTGGTACCGCCCTGGGGTACTATCTTACAAATCGTCTTTTTCATTTTTTAAACTTTTGAAGGGTGTGCTCCCTGTCCTTACTCCCAATACTACACTTTTTTTTTTTTTTTTTTTTTTTTTTTTTTTTTTTTTTTTTTATCCCCCTTGGCTATTCTACCAGCCTCACAGTCACGTCTGATAGGCAGACGCATACCAGAGGTGGGGCGACGAATGCCAAGATCCCAGAACATACCCCGCAACGACCGTAACGTGGCATGTGAGGAGTGATCCCCAACTCTAATCACGTACCGTCCGATGAGCCCGCTCCGTGAGCTATCGCACGGTACACGACGAAATTTCCCAGCCCTGATTCACTCCCCGAAAACTTCGAGGAGTGAATCACTAATCACATACCGTCCGATGAGCCTGCTCCGTAAGCCATCGCACGGTACACGACGAAATATCCCAGCCCTGATTCACTCCCCGAGATATTCGAGGAGTGAATCACTAATCACGTACCGTCCGATGAGCCCGCTCCGTGAGCCATCGCACGGTACACGACGAAATATCCCAGCCCTGATTCACTCCCCGAGAACCTCGAGGAGTGAATCACTAATCACGTACTGTCCAATAAGCCCGCTCCGTGAGCCATTGCACAGTACACGACGAAATAACCCAGCCCTGATACACTCCCCGAGAAATTCGAGGAGTGAATCACTAATCACGTAGCGTCCAATGAGCCCGCTCCGTGAGCTATCGCACGATACATGACGAAACAAACCAGCCCTGATTATCTCCCCGAGAACTTCGAGGAGTGAATCACTAATCACGTGCCGTCCGATGAGCCCGCTCCGTGAGCCATCGCACGGCACACGACGAAATATCCCCGACCACAACCTGCGAAATAGCGCGGTCTAGACTGGACTCCCTCCCATGTCAGAATATTAGCCACGGACAGTAACATTCCCCGAAGAATAAGAATCTCTTCCCATTCCTCGGGGAAGGATACTGCCGCGCCCAGGGTGCACCGTCCCAGTAACTGCTGTTCCCTCCAGACGTATCGAGAGGGACCGGCAGCCACTAGGCACACGAGGAGGAATTCTGATAACGCACCCCAACCTAACCTAACCTAACCTAACCTAACCTAACCTAACCTAACCTAACCAGCGTTGGAGATCGAGGGACGCGCCAATGCCGCTCTTGAACATGTTCAGGCGTGGGGTGTTCAAAACAAGCTCAAATTTGCCCCTTTAAAAACCAATGCAATGGTTATAACACGCAAACTAAAATACGACACTCCGCGCCTGAGCATGGGCGGGATCGACATTGCCATGTCCAACGAGATCAAAATCCTGGGTGTCACCATCGACAAGCAGCTGACTTTCAACGCACACGTCGCAAATGTGTGCAGAAAGGCAATAGGCATCCACAAGCAAATAACCAGGGCAGCAAAGACAAGCTGGGGGCTTAACCCCGATGTCATTAGAGTAATATATGTGGCCACCGTCGAACCAACAATCACGTATGCCGCCAGCGTATGGGCTTCGGCCGTTGATAAACTAGGCGTCAAGAAGCAGTTGGGAGCGGTCCAGCGCGGTATCGCACAAAAGCTGTGCAAGGGATACCGGACGGTCTCCTTAAATTCCGCGCTAGTGCTGGCTGGGATACTACCTCTCGATTTGCGAGTCCGCGAAGCGGCATCGCTATACGAGGCCAGGAGAGGAGTACCTCAGCCAGCACTTGGTGACAGGAGCGTTGAGCAGGCCGCCTCGGCAATGGAGGCTCCACACCCAGCAGAGCGTGCTGAGCTAGAGCTCATAAGCCTGGTAAACCAAGATCAACTAGATGCCCAGAGCAAACATGAAGTTCGCATCTTTACGGACGGGAGCAAGATTGGGGGCAAGGTTGGAGCGGCACTATCCGTATGGAGTGGTGACGCCGAAACCAAAACCCTCAAGCTTGCTCTCCCACATTACGCCACTGTTTACCAGGCTGAGCTTCTGGCGATATGCGTCGCAACTAGGGAGATCCTAAAGCACAGTGCGCAGTCGTTTGGAATTTTCAGTGACTCTATGGCAGCCCTCCAAACGATTCAAAACCATAATCGACACCACCCCCTGGCAGTAGAGACAAGGGCCAACCTTAGGTCCCTGTCGATCCAAAACAAGGATGTTACCTTGTTTTGGATCAAAGCCCATGCGGGGTTGGGAGGAAACGAGAGGGCCGATGAACTAGCCAAAAGAGCCGCTGAAGGTTCCAAACGAAAGCCCGACTACGACCTGTGCCCGGTTTCATACGTCAAGCGATGCATCCGAACGGCAACTCTTGACGTGTGGAACCGGAGATACTGCGCTGGAGAAACGGCTTCAGGGACGAAGCTGTTTTTCCCGGATGCGGTGGCGGCATACGGGATAGTCAGGAAGATGAAGATAAGCAATGTAACTACCCAGATCATGACGGGGCACGGTGGGTTTTCGGAATACTTGAATCGCTTCAAGTGCAAAGAGAGCCCATCGTGCATATGCGATCCCGACATTGCTGAGACGGTGCCACATATATTGTTCAGCTGTCCTGTGTTTGACCGGGAAAGACTTGTGGCTGAGCACGTACTCGACACCAAACTGGATGCCGAAAATGTGTGGTTTATAATGAAAGGGAAAAAGAGAGAGGTGTTCTTAGAATATTGTGTGAAAATTTGCGAAAAAGTAATAAAAAGAAACAAAACAGCCTAAGTAAAAATGCTTACATAATATTGTATAGAATATTAGGGTCAAGCATTGAAAACAGATGTAACAAACTTGCTAAGAAACGCCAGAAAAACTAATAGTATGTTTAATTATTATATGTTGCCAATACCGATAAACTATTGTAAGTAGTCGTAAGAAATGGAGTAAGAAATAAAAAGGCCGTTGACCTGAAATCCGTGTATGTATTAATATTAAGAAATAGAATTAAAAGTAGTTTTAAGAAATAAATGTAAGTAGAAGTAACAATAATATAAATTAATGAAGTTGTTAAAGTTGCAAACAAACATGTCCTAGAAATAAGAAATAGAAATTTTTTATGAAATGATGTGAATAGAAATAAAAAATTGTAAAAAGTATAAAGTAGTAATGTTGTAAAGATAAATGTAATAATATTAAGAATAAGAATATATTCACTGTGGAATAAAATTAAAAAGCAATGTACTGATGTGTTACACCCGAAATAAAAATAGAAAATGGAATAGAGTATAAAATAGGGAAAGTAGAAGGGCGTCCTACCCTTACAGACAGAAAGAGGAAGGAATGATAGAAAGACAAAGTATGAAGAATGAAAGCACGAGAGGAATACTTGCGAGAACTAGTATGAATGATAAGCCTAGCATAGGCTCCAATTCCGTTCCCAATTCAATTCAAATTCTCCAATTCCGTTGGAGGTAGTAGAAAAAAAAAAAAAAAAAAAAAAAAAACCTAACCTAACCTAACCTAACCTAACCTAACCTAACCTAACCTAACCTAACCAAAATAACAGTAAAAATAATAATTTAGTATTAAAACATATGATATTTAAATATATAGTAAATATATAGTTTAGATATCGTACACATAAAAACAAAATAAAAAGTAAGAAATAGAAAAACCAAATAAAAGAAGGTAGACAATTAATTTACTGGCATAAATGTAAGGGTAAACAATAGATAAAATTAGGTTTAACAGTAAGAATATTTAATGGTCATAAATAGTAAAAGGAAAAGTAGTTTATTAGTCAATGTATACACAAATAAATATAAGTTAAAATATAATATAGTATATGAAAGCATGCATAAATAGTAATAAAAAAAAAAAAAAAAAAAAAAAAATTTTTGATAATAAAACAAAGCATATATGTATACATACTTGGAAAATAGCGTATTAAATTAAAGTAATATTTCAAAAGTAAATGCAGCGTGTTTAAGATGGTCCCTTCGGCCTTCTATAAGTATGAGAAGGCAAATAACATCAGAAACTAAGGGCTCTGATCCTCATGTCAGAGGGACACTGGCTGGGCAGGAGTGGGTTTTAGTCGGTTCGGTCGACACTACCTCGACTGTCTCACAGTCGTGAGATAGTCGAGGTGTCCGTGGGGATTTCCCACTCCTGCCAAAACAAAAAAAAAAAAAACCTAACCTAACCTAACCTAACCTAACCTAACCGATATCTTCGTTTCCTGACGTGCGATTTTGAAGCTGTTTTCAGCATTTTTAGACCTTACTAGGCCTCCGCCTACGTTTTGACCATATCGCACTCACCTGCACGCGCGTATAAAAAACTTCCCCTACAACCCTTGGAAATTTTTTGAATTTTCATACAAAATCATCAAAATTTAGTGTTTTTCCAAATTCTATTTCAAAAGTAACGTTAGATTATAGATTCAATAGTACTCACCCTTCATCCCTGCTTTCTGGTCCGCGTTCCGTGAGCCGGTCTTCAGGTTGGGGGTTGAAAACCAAAATTTTTTGTTTCAAAAACTGGTTTTTTGACCAAAAGTCCAAATTTTTGTTCGGCACCCACCCCGTTTTATTTCGTAGATCGTTAGCCCGCGCGGAGACGCGTCTTTGGACACCCCTCACGCCCGGCTAGCTCAAATAAAATTTGCCCACCCACCCGCCCTCTGGTCTATAGGAAGGTAGACGTGGGAATTCCGGCAAAGTTTTGTTTTTGTAATTTTGTTTGAATTTGCGTCAGTTAGGGTTTTGGAGGCTTTTAGCGGGATATTTATACATTTTATAATTTGACTGAGTCCGCAAAGGCTCACCTTAGACTAAAATTATTATTTAATATTGTTACATTATAGTTTTAACTGATTAGGTATTATTTTATTACTTTCTGTGTACCCCCCTTTACAGGGACACAGAATAGTCCAGTGTCGTAAGCGAGCTCCCACTTTACAGGGGTTCGATTTTCCTTTTATTTTCTGCCTCTCGAAATAAACATGTTCCGCACCCCATCCGCTACCCTAAAGACGTTGGCCTCCGGGGGCTCGACGCGATCACCTGAGAATGCGGGGTTTTCGCCCGCTGATGCGAGGAGGAGAATCTCCTTCGGAGACGACACTCCTTCCGCCTCTCAAGGGGGCCCTGCCACTCAGGGGACGCGCCGAGCTCCTGTTGACCCTCCTGCGCCGCTCAAAAAGCCTGAGGCGAGGCACCGCAGTCGCACTGAGGAGGCGAGAGCTTGCCTGAATAAGGCTAAGCTTAATTTGGGCAACTCTCGCAACCTAAAGGCCGAGATTAAGACTGCGGTCCTCGAAGCCATAAACAGGCTCTACGAGCTGGTGAAAGAGTCCGAGCGTGACAAGGCCGCTGCTGCACCCATTGCCGTACCGGAACCCGCACCCACTGCTGACCTCGGACCCCAGTCAGTCTCCTTCGAGGTTCTTGCTGGCCAGACTGAGCTTCTTAATACCCTCAAGGAGCACATCTCGGAGATTAAGGATAACTCCGAGAAACTGGACAGGCTCCAGCACAGTCTGGCCAGCAGGGAATGTGTTGGGGAGAAAACCTACGCGATTGCAGCGTCTGGGAGTAAGAGCTACACTGGGTCACAAATCCCGGAGCGAACGACGCTGCACTCCGTGGTTGTCTCCTCAACACAGGAGATGGATACGGGGGCCGAAATACTCGAAAGAGTCAGGAAGGCAGTGGACGCGAAGGAGGGCTGGGTGCGCGTAGAGAGGGTCAGAAAGGCCAAGGACCAAAAGGTCATCATGGGGTGCGAAACGAAGGAGGAGAGGCGCAAACTCAGGGCACGATTGGAGGCGGCCGGAGAGAACCTCGTCGTCGAGGAAGTCAAAAACCGAGACCCGCTTCTGATTCTTAGGGACGTGTTGCTGATTCACAGTGACGAGGACGTGTTGCGAGCCCTTAGGAATCAGAACCGGGAGCTATTTGACGGCCTCGGCGACGAGGAACAGAAAGTAGCTATTAAATTTAGAAAGAAATCACGTAACCCTCACGTGAGCAGCATTGTGTTGAGTGTTTCCCCTGCAATCTGGAAGAGGGCACTCGAAGGAGGCAAGCTCCGCATTGACCTCCAGAGAGTGCGTGTCGAAGACCAGACGCCTCTGGTGCAGTGCACCCGCTGCTTAGCATACGGCCACGGCAAGCGTCTATGCACGGAGCCGGCCGACTTATGCAGCCACTGCGGCGGTCCACACCTTAGGGTGGACTGCCCAGTCAACCTCGTAGGCGAAGCAGCGGTGTGCGTGAACTGCACTAGAGCCAAGCTGGGGGAACACTCGCACAATGCGTTCAGCGAGGAATGCCCGGTACGTCGGAAGTGGGACGCATTCGCGCGAGCAACTATAGCGTATTGCTAAAGTTGTCGATGCGCCCACTTCCACGTACACAAAGATGACCAGTTTGACACAACCAGATAGCAGACGCATTGAGCGAACCACTAGGGTTGGCTTAATGGGGAACAGCAATTGGAGCCACTTTCTTGAGAAAGTGGTTGGAATTATTTTGGACCGTGAGTCAACTCTAGTGGAATCGTCAAGTTGTGTCAAACTGGCTGTAAACCTATTTGGAATAAAAAATTTCTTTATTAAAACAAGATATTTGGTACTAAATCTAGATAAGTTGGTGTTTAAACTGTGATATGCGATTATATAATAAGTATATAGTGTCGATATTATAGGAATAAAGACTTATCTATATAATACAAAATAAAAGTAATACTATGAGGGCATAAATTAAGTAGGGACAATGACATCAAAATATAAGTAGAATCGTAAAAATAAAATAAAAGAATAAGTAGTTAAACAAATAGTATAGCAGAATGAAATGTACATTATATATATATACTCGTATTGCAACTAGTGTGTAATCGTAATTTATTAATATCCAGAAAAATAGGAACATATAAATAGTAAATAAAAATAGAAAAATATAAATATAACATAAATTGGATTAATAAACAGTTTTAAAATATAAATAGTCGAAATTAATAGCATAGAGTATGGTCTCTTCGGCCTCTTGACAAATCGAGCGTTGAAAAGGAAAAATCATCAGAAGACAAGGTCTCTGATCATGTCAGAGGGACACTGGCGGGGCAGGAGTGGTTTTTAGCCGGTTCGAGTCCGGCACTACCTCGACTGTCTCACAACGTGTGAGATAGTCGAGGTGTCCGTGGGGATTTCCCACTCCTGCCAAAACAAAAAAAAAAAAAAAAAAAAAAAAAAAAAAAAAGCCTAACCTCACCTAACCTAACCTAACCTTTTTTTTTTTTTTTTTTTTTTTTTGTTGTCGCTTGGAAAAAATGCATTACGCATACCCTCCCATCGGGGGATGGGAGGGGTATGTGGGACTCCCCGGGCGGACCCGGTATACCCACTAAAACGACCCAGCGGCATTCCCGCTTCGTCCGAGTGGCGGGGAACTGGGAAACCGGCATAGCCTTTGCGTCCAGTCCGCCGCCGACGATTGCCCTTCATGGCGGACCCCTCACGCCCTCACGGGTGTGGGGGGTCGGGAATGACAGACGAAGGTGACGGGTGCAATGCGGGCGAAGGCACCCCCGTGCCTGTCGCCCGCCCGTCACCATGGGGAGAGAGAGGACGGCGCCTTCTCCGACCCCTTCGTCTGCGGAGCGGTGCAGCGAGAGGATCGTCCTCCCGCGCGCGCTCCGCCTCCTCCTTTTGCGACATTACGTCCTCGCAAAAGGAGGCGACTGCTGACCAGGCCTCCTCGCTCCCCAGCATGGCGTCGACCACGCCGGGAAGCGAGAGGTCCAGTCCGACCACCGCGGTCAGACCGCGGCGCAGCTCGGACCAAGCCGGGCACACCTCGAGGGTGTGCTGCGCCGTGTCTACCGGCGCGCCGCAGTCGTGGCACGCCGGGGTCTCCTCCCTCCCGATCCGGTGCAGGTGCGATCCGAAACAGCCATGCCCGGACAACACCTGCACCAGACGGAAAGAGAGGAAACCGTGGGACCGCTCGAGCCAGCCCTGCAGGACTGGACCGAGCGCGTCCAACGTCCGGCGGCCAAAGGCGGCGTTGGCGAGATCCTCCGACCAATGGAGGACGATGGCGTCCCTCGCCTCTCGCCGCACGGCCTCCCGCTCTTCGCCCATGGGGCGCTCCCCGAGCGCCTTCCGGCGCGCCGTCCATTCGTACACTCTGGCGAGCACCCAAGCCTCCAACTCCCAAGGAGGGGTGCCGGCCAGAGCGCACGCCGCCGAGAAGCCCACTGAGCGGTAGGCCCTCGCCACCCGCTGTGCAATGGCCCGCTGGGGCCTGCGGATGGCGGTCGCATTCTCCCTCCTATGGAGGGAGTCCGCCCAGATGGGGGCCCCGTATAGGGCCATGCTCCGCAGGATGCCGGCATATAGGCGCCGGCATTTCGCCTTGGGCCCCCCCAGGTTCGGGAGGAGCCACGAGAGGGCGTCCGCGGCCTTCAACAGGCGCGTCGACAGCCCGCTGAAATGCGGGCCGAAGCGCCACCTGTCGTCCAGCACCAGGCCCAGATACTTCATCTGGGGCTGGACACCTATCCTGACGCCTTCCACGACTATGTGGGCGTCGGGAGGGCAGCGCTGCCGAGGCCCGCGAAAGAACACGGCCTCCGTCTTGTGCAGCGCCACCTTCAATCCCAGGCGGCAACCTAACCTAACCTAACCTAACCTAACCTAACCTTTTTTTTTTTTTTTTTTTTTTTGGTTTCGGGGTGGAAAATCCTCACGGATGTCCCCCGCCCTGGGGTGGGCGGAGGGGTCTGTCAGACTCAAACTGACTAAAAACCACCCCGGTGTTCCCTTCCCACACTTGCACCGGGGATCATGGGAACTAGTGCGCCTTCCACGATCCCCGGCTAGTGCCGGCCCGCGTCCGCGGGCCTCCTCAATTCTGCGAGGGGAGTGAGGTGTACTCCCCCCGCGACCTCAGTAGGGGCGCGCGTGGAACACTGCGCACCACCGCCTCGGGTCCAGTTATATGGGGGGGCGGCGGACGTCCCCAAGTCCGCCGTCCCTCTGAACCCGTTTAGGGGGGCTGGAAGAGGGCGTTGTCCGCCCTCCGCCGACGCCCGGTACGTCTGCTGCGGGTCGGGAGAGTGCTTTCGACTTCCCTCAACCTTTCCGCAGCCTCCTTCTGTGAGATGACGGTTTCACAGAAGGAGATCACCGCGTCCCACGACTCTGCGCTCCCGACCATCGAACGAGCAACGGCCGGCAGCGTCAGGTCGGTTCCGACTTCTGTCATGAGGGCACGGCGCGGCTCCTCCCATGCGGCACACTCTGCCAGCGTATGCCGCGCCGTTTCCTCCAGACAGTGGACGCAGTGATGACACCGAGCGTCCGGCTCCCTGTTTATGCGACACAGGTACTTCCCGAAGCAACCATGCCCCGAGAACACCTGCGTCGCCCGAAACGACAGGGAGCCGTGCCTCCTCTCGAGCCATTCCTCGAGCACTGGTCGGATCGCCTCAATGGTAGCGAGGCCGGCGGTAGGGCGCAAAAGCCTATCCCGCCACTCCGCCACCAGGACCTCGCGGAGCTGAGACCGACGCAGATCGATCTCTCGCTGCATCGGTTCACAGCCCCGCGTCCGCGCTTCCTCGCGCCACCGGTACAGTGACGCGAGGACCCTAGCCTTTAGGTCCCAGGGTGGCGACCCGGCCAGTGCACAAGCCGCCTCGTAGGAGATTGTGCGATACCCCCTGATAGACCTGACGGCCATCGCCCTCTGCGGTTTTCGCAACATCGCGATGCTGCCAGCCGTCAGGTCAGAGGCCCACACCGGGGCCCCGTACAGTGCCATGGATCGCAGAACCCCCAAGTACAATCTCCTACAGGCGGTGCTCGGGCCCCCCAGATTGGGAAGCAGCGTTGCGAGCGCGCCCGCCGCGCCCATCAACTTGGGTGCCAGACGCCGAAAGTGGGGGCCGAAGTCCCAACGGCTGTCGAGCACCAATCCCAGATACTTCATGGTGGACTCGACAGCAATTTGGGTCCCCCCGACCACAATATGTGCTCCCGGCGGTGGCGCCCGCCGGGGGCCGTGAAAGACCATGGCCTCCGACTTGGCGAGGGCCACCTCCAGGCCCAGGCGCCTTATGCGGCCCACAACCTGCGAGACCGCAGCTGTCGCCAGCAACGCTGCCTCCCTGTACGAGCTCCCCCGGGCCGTGACCAGCGTGTCGTCCGCGTAACACACCAGGGCCGCCCCCGGTTGGAGCTCGCCTCTCAGCACCCAATCGTATCCGATGTTCCACAGGGGTGGGCCCACTACCGAACCCTGTGGAACACCGCACGATATGTCGCGCCGGCCTCCGCCGTCGCGTCCCCTGTAGGTGACACACCTTTGCGCTAAATAAGCCCCAACAATGCGGCGGAGGTATGGGGGCACCTTGTGGTAGCACAGTGCCTCCCGAATACAGCTCCAAGGCAGGGTGTTAAAGGCGTTGGAGATGTCCAAGGACACCGCCAACATCACCCCGCCTCGGGAAACCGCTTCCTCCGCCAGGACTCTAACCCGCATTATGGCGTCCACAGTGGAGCGCCCATGCCGAAAGCCGAACTGGCTATCATCCAAATCCGGCCCCTCTCTGTACAAGTGGCCGGCGAGGCGGGCAGCAATTATCCGCTCGAAAAGCTTACCCACCTCGTCCAGCAGCACTATGGGCCGGTATGCGGACGGCGAGTCCGCTGGGCGCCCCGCCTTCCTGAGCAGGACCAAACGACCCGTTTTCCACTGACTTGGGAATTGGCCCCGCTCAAGACCAGCTGAGTAGAGTCCTCTCAGCTGGGGCTCTAGCTCTTTCAGAGCGAGGGCAAGCACGCCGCCGGGAACTCCGTCGGGCCCCGGGGCAACGGTTTTGGCCCGAAGCCGCGTTATTGCCACCCTCATCTCTGCCTGTGTCACCTCAGGGACGCTGACGTCCTCCTCATCCTCTGACTCTGTGGCTGTGGGAAAAGCCATCGGCGGCGGTATATGCTCTTCTCTAGCAGGAAAGAGATTCGCGACCACTTCCTCCAGCAGTTGAGGTTGTAAACCTAACCTAACCCAGTAACCGATTAAACATCGCCACGAGAACATCAGCTCCGCGTTAAAAATTCTCTAAAATTGCACGCGTTGAGTTAAGTGCGCCAAAGTTTACCAGTGGAATTGTGCAGTGTTGTTTCACCAGGAAACGTGTGGGCAAGTGTCTATCTTCACGGGTTGCGGAGCAGGACCCTCAGAACTTCAGAGGCAAATAACGCGGAAGATAGCGGCGAAGTCGTTCTGCAAACACTACTCTTGAGAGACGCGACAAAGGCCTATCCATCGACACCAGGATCATCAAAATCGGAGCTGGGACTTGGAAGTTATTAAGGTTCGGAAAACACGAAAACACGTGGTTTTTTGTGTAAAAACAACCTCACTTTCTCCAAGTATTTTTCCGCCACGAGGTGTGACATACAGCCAGTCATCCCAGCCAGCACTGAAGACTCCGAAGCCGGCCGAGGAATCTCTCTGCAGATCAGACATCAGCGTGACGACTCCGCGGATTGCAACCAGGTAAGCCCCGAGGGAACTCCTGAACCCTTTGTCCTGGCCCCCCCGAGCTTGGGTTCATCCTGCTTGGGATTCCAATACCTTCCTTGAGCCATCAAGGGATCACTCAACCTCACCCCCCCTGTTACCCCCCACCAATTACCCCCCCCCCCTCCTTTTGTTAGACCCGAGCTAGGGTATCTTTTGCCCTCACCTGTTATCCCTCACATCGTGTGAGCCCCCAATATCTTCCCCTCTAACAACACCCCCCCCCAACCCCTCACCCCCCCTCGACTCCCCACGAAACCTTCCCCCCCCCCCCAACCCCCCCCCAGGGCTACCTCACCCCCCCGCACCCTAACTTCGCACTCGTTGGAGCTAGGAAGCCGAGTTTGGGCTTGTTTTAAAGGGCTCGAAGAGTTCTTTTATCTGGCCCCAACAGAATCCTAAAATTCGGCACCACACTCGAGAAACAACCCAGCGACATCGTAGAATTCTACTGTGAACCACCATCCAAGCGCATACAGGGCTCACAACATCGAGTTCTGGCAGCATCGGGCTCCTCATCGGATAGCAGACGCAGAACACCAGCGGAAGTATCCGTGAGTCCATCTAATCATAATTAAAAAAAAAAAAAAAAAAAAAAAAAAAAATAACAGGCTTAACTAACTAGAAGTATCATTAGATTTTAACTGAAAATTTCTTCCGTAATTTTAACAGTTTGATTTAATTGTAGAGTTCAACTGTGTTTTAACTGTAACCTTCCTTAATTCTTAATTCTTCCTTAAGAAACCATGTCTTCCAAGCAGTCCACCACCTCCCGTGAAATGACCACGGATGCCGCAAAAGCCCCTAAATCCCTTAGGGAAAAAGTACTAAAAAATACGGCCAAGTCAGTTGTCTCGGAACAGATGGCGCGTCCGTCGCAGACGCCACAGGTACCAAAGGCTGCGTCGGAACCGGACGTGACAAACAGTAGGACACCGCCAGTACAGACAAAGCCCGAGACTAACTCAGAAGATCGTAGGGTCGCCGAAATCGTCATTAACTGGGAGCAGTGCAGTATCTCCCCCCCCCGTCAGATCATCTCGGACGAGGAAAGCTCGGTGGCCTCCTCAGAGAGCCAAGCTCCCACAAGTGGGCGGCCGAGCCTCCTTTACAGAACGCCGAGAAGGGGCACAGGGGTGGAGATGGACCTGGCAACGCGTGAGGCCAACGTTCTCCTTCAAAAAGGGAAGGACGCCTTGGAGGCTGCGGGCAATATGAAGAGGGAGTGCAAGGCCACAGCGCATGAGTGCCTTCAGGGCCTCTACGAGACGGCCCTGTCACTGGCCGACTCGAGAGCGCGTCACAAATACAACCTCGAGAAGGAGCGCTCTCGACACGCACAAGAGCTTGTGCGAGTCGAGAGAGCTCATACTCGGGAATTGATGACGTTAAAGGTCGAGCTCTCCCTCATGCGGACGGACGTCTCGGAAACCAGAAAAGAGGCGAAAGGGATCCGGGAATGGCTTGGTCACGAGACCCTTGAAGCCTTCAACGGCATCAAGGAGGTGAAAAGCGAGGTCACAAATGCGAGCCTCCAGAACCAAAAGGAACACGAGCGGACCAGGCAGGAAAGTGCAAGAGCCCCGGGGGATCCTAAGAGGGATTCTATGGGGGCTGGCCTTTCACGTCTAGACACAAACGTGACCGGCATTTCAAACCAGCTGGACGTGCTCCGTAAGGCTCTGGAAAGGCTCAAGGAAGACCTCACCCAGCCCAGGACCATGCAGCTGGACCTCAGTAGCCCAGAGGTAGAGACGGGCCTATTGACCACCAAGAAGTTTGAGGAAGAGATGGAAAATCTACACCTGCAACTACAGGCCATTGCGAGCAGGCCTATAGTCTCCCCCCCACCACCACAACCACCACTGAACCTGACACCACACCTACAACCCCTGACCGAAAGGCTGGAGCTGGTCTCAGCAGACCTCCGCGAACTGCGCGACAAGGAACCGACGATCCAGGCGCCCTTGGCGTTGAATCTGGAAGCGGAACTTGCAGTCGGGGAGGTTAAAAAGACCCTTCAAAATATAGAGAAGGGGGTAGCAGAATTGGGCAAAGCGGAAAAGCCGCTTATACAGCAACAAGCCCCCAAGACCTTTGCCCAAGTCGCTAGCACACCCAAGCCCCCGAAACCACCCACCCAACCGAACCATACCCTGATCGTTTCATCCACGGACCCCCAGCACACTGGAGACAACGTGATCGAGAGGATCAGAACTGCCCTGGACCTCAAAACAAGCGGAGCCCGGGTTGACACGGTCCGGAAGGCGCGAAACCAGAAAGTGGTCCTGAGGTGCGCCAGTAAGTCAGACCTGAATCTGATCAGGGACCAGTTCAAGTCGAACGCAGGGCTCAAGGTCCAGGAGCCGAAACCTCAAAACCCTCTAGTGTGCATCAAGGGAGTGCTGTCCAGTTACAGCGACGGGGAGATAGTCGAACTCCTTCAGGCGCAGAATAAACACCTTCTGCAGGACGTCGCTGTGGATGGACACACCATAAGGGTACGCTATAGGAAGCGCGCGAGAAACCCCCACGAGTGCCACCCTGTTCTGGAGCTCTCCCCGGAGCTCTGGAAGTGTTACACACAGGTGCAGAAGGTGCATGTGGGCATCAAGCGGTGCTCAATTGAGGACCAGTCCCCGCTGGTACAGTGCTCAAAGTGCCTCGCCTATGGTCACAACAGATCCTTGTGCAAGGCCGGCAAAGAAACATGCAGCTACTGCAGCGGAGCACATAGCAGTAGGGACTGCCTCACTCGGGCCGACGGCAAACTGCCCACCTGCATCAACTGCAAGGTAGCACACAGAGCGGACAGCGACCTGGCACACACCGCGTTCAGCGAAGACTGCCCGGAACGCCAAAAATGGGATGGTATAGCGAGGTCGCGCGTTTCCTATTGCTAAGGGCGATCAGGAGAACATAAACCGGCAACCAGTCACCCTTCAAAACACAATAAGACCGATATCAAGATTGAATTTCATCCAAGTCAATCTCCAGCGCTCCAAGCTGGCCACAGAAGAACTCCACATGGCGGTTCAGGCAAAAGGAATTTCAGTAGCACTTGTTCAAGAGCCCTATGTAGGAAGGACAGGTGTGATGAAACAAAACCCTGGCACACGAGTCATCCAGTGCAGCCTCAACCGTCAAAAACCAGTAAAGGCAGCGATAGTTGTGTTCGGAAACAACCTGGAGGTCATCCACGACCCCCAGCTTGTGACAGAAAACATCTCCGTCGTCTTGCTGAAGGCGGGCCAGCTCAACTTTGGGGTGCTATCGGTCTATTTTGAAGGTGACCAAGAAATTGAACCATACCTTTCGGAAACACACACAACACTTCAAAAACTACACACAAATAACATCATCGTGGGAGGAGATATAAACGCCTGGAGCCAGTGGTGGGGAAGCGTCTCCGAAAACCATCGCGGGGCGGCGTACAACTCGTTCCTCAACGAGCGGGACCTCCAGATCCTAAACACGGGCCAAACACCGACGTTCGAGACCTACAGGGGAGACAGATGGTGCACGAGCCACGTCGACGTGACGGTATGCAGCCTGCCGCTGCTAGGGAAGGTCGAAGAGTGGCGGGTTGAAAGGAGTCTAATTACTTCGGACCACAATGCAATAACCTTCTCGATGCGTTTAGAAAAGGCCTTGGAACCCTTAAGGCCAATCTCGACGCGCATCTATAACACCAAGAAGGCAAAGTGGTCCGACTTCAGCACGCACTTCAAGACCAGCCTGGCGGAGGGTGACATAACACCAGTCAGAGTCTCAGCCGTCCCGAACCCAGAGGATCTGGAGTCACTTATCACATTATACGTTCGAAACATCCACCGCTCATGCGAGGAAGCGATCCCAAAACTGGGGTTGCCCAAACACAACGCCAAGCCCCCATGGTGGACACCTTCTCTAAACCGTCTCCAAACAGATGCGATGACAAAGAAGAGAAGGATCCGGAACGCAGCCGCTAGCCGGAGACAATTCACCATCCAAGAATACGTACTGGCCAAGAACACATACACAACAGCAGCGACGGAAGCGGCCACAACCAACTGGAAGGAGTTCTGCTCGAAGCAGGACCGAGAGAGCATGTGGGACGGCATCTACAGGGTACTAAGGAAGACAGCCAGAAGACAGGATGATGCACTCCTGAGAAACACCGCAGGCGAGACGCTCAGTCCAGAGCAATCCGCGAATCTTCTGGCAAAAACCTTCTACCCCGACGACTCAACGGATGCCGAACAGCCATACCACACAGCACTGAGGAGGCTAGCGGAGGAAAAGAACCCCCAAGGACTGTCTGCCGACGATCCACCCTTCATAACCGCGGAGCTGGAAATGGTTCTCCAAAACCAAAACCCGAAAAAAGCTCCCGGCCCCGATGGATTAACAGCAGACATCTGCACAGCGGCAATAAACTGCGACAGGGAGGTGTTCCTAGCGATGGCCAACAGGTGCCTGTCGCTGTCACACTTCCCAAAGCAGTGGAAGGTCGCCCACGTGTGCATACTCCGCAAGCCAGGAAAGGACGACTATACCAGCCCAAAGTCCTATAGGCCAATAGGTCTGCTCTCGGTCGTAGGAAAAATCGTCGAGAAGCTCCTAGTGGGCAGACTCCAGTGGCACTTCCTCCCAACACTCAACACAAACCAATTCGGTTTCATGCCGCAGCGCGGCACCGAGGACGCCCTCTATGCTCTAATGGGACACTTACGTGCCGAAATCAAAGCCAAAAAGATCGTGCTCTTGATATCATTGGACATAGAGGGGGTCTTCGATAACGCGTGGTGGCCAGCACTCAAAAGACAGATGGTAGTCAAGAACTGTCCCAAAAATATCTACGCTCTCGTCACCTCATACCTGGAAGACCGGAAAATCAGGGTCAACTACGCCAGAGCGACTAGTGAGAAGGGTACCACGAAAGGATGCGTCCAGGGCTCAATCGCCGGACCGACGTTTTGGAACCTTATCCTAGACTCACTCCTGCACAAAATGGCTAGTATGGGAGTATACTGCCAAGCCTTCGCAGACGACGTCGTCCTTGTCTTCTCGGACTTTACGACCGGTCCCCTGCAGCAAACAGCCAACGACACGCTAGACATAGTATCGGAATGGGGCGTCAAAAACAAGCTACGTTTCGCCGCGCACAAGACCAATGCGATGGTGTTAACGAGAAAGCTAAAATACGATGTTCCGGTACTCCACATGTCAGGCACCCGGCTGAACCTAGTCAAAGAGGTCAAGCTGCTGGGTCTCACGATAGACTGCAAACTCACCTTTAACGCGCACGTGTCTGCGACCTGTAAAAAGGCCGCAGACATCTAAAAGCAGCTTGCATGCGCAGCAAAGGTGACTTGGGGTCTCAACAGAGAGATAATAAGGACGATATACGTGTCGGTGATAGAGCCCATCGTGATGTATGCAGCGAGCTCGTGGGCCCCCGCAGCGGAGAAACTGATGACAAGGAATCAGTTTGATTCGCTGCAGAGAGGCTTCACACAGAAGATCTGCAAAGCATACCGCACGGTGTCTCTGACTTCGGCACTTGTTCTGTCAGGCCAACTCCCTCTAGATCTCCGGGTAATCGAGGCCGCAACCCTTTTCAAGATCAAAAAAGGACATTCCCAAGAGTTCATACCACCGGGCCGCGAGCTGGAGTGCAACGTGCACCCCTCCCAAAACCCCCACCCAGCGTTACTCACAACAACAGAGTATGCACGCCTAGAGGACTTGACTCCCGAGACTCTGGAAACCCATCAAGTGATCGGTCCCCAAATATACACCGACGGCAGCAAGATAGAGGGGAAAGTCGGAGCTGCCCTAACTTGGTGGGAAAACGGAAAGGAGTCCAAGTCCAGCACTTTTGGCCTGGAGCCCCACAACACGGTCTTCCAATCGGAAATGTACGCTCTCTTCAGAGCTGTCGGGATGGCAAGAGAATCCAGTGCGGCCTCCGTAAGCATATTAAGTGACTCAAGATCGTCACTTGACCTGCTGAGGAGTCCGTCCGTCACTCACCACCTGGCACTACAGATCAAGAGATGCGTCCGCGAGATCAGAGAAGAAGGCCGAGAAGTGAGGCTCTTTTGGCTCAGGGCCCACGTGGGAACCGCCGGGAATGAGAGAGCGGACGAGCTGGCCAAGGAGGCAGCCCTAACAAAAGAGACAGCAGACTATAGCAAGGTCCCCGTATCGTTCGTGAGAAGGAAGATACGGGAGGGGACTGTAAAGAAGTGGCAGGCGCGCTACGAGTCCTCGAGCACAGGATCGGTCACAAAGGTGTTCTTCCCAGACGTCTTAGCGGCGAAAAGGACACTCAGAGACGCAGTTCTCACACCGATCCATGTACAAGTCCTAACAGGACACGGAGGATTCTCAGCGTATCTCCACCGCTTTCATCTCAAAGACAGTCCCTCGTGCGTCTGTGACCCCAGCTGCGATGAAACAGTCTGGCATCTGCTCTTCGAATGCCCCAGATTCAGTCAGGACAGAATGGAGCTGGAAATCAAGATCGCAACCCAGCTGAGCCAGTCCACACTCCACACCATCATGGAGAGACCGGCCACCAGAAAACCGTTCTTGGCATTCGCGAGCAAAGTCGCCAAAGTCGCAGCAGAGGCTAACAAAACGGACGCGACCTCACAAAGTCGAAGCCGACTACCATCTAGACGAACAATCCCGACCACAACAACAACACGGACAACAACAATACAGACAACAACCACGACAACAACAACACAAGACAGAACACACACACCACTCACCACAATACAAGGTACACACGCAAGAACCAACGAACAGCAAGCACCAGCGGCAGCAGCAGTAGTAGCAGAAGCTAGCCTACCACCAGCCCCCAGCGCCATGCCCATCACGGAATTCCTGGCATGTGCAGGCGACGGAGTCCCAGGCGTCAGACTGCGACCTGTCGCTCTGTTCATGAACAGAGATACAGAAAAGCTGGGCATAAGCTTTTGCATAGGCTCAAGCCGAGCTGCAGCCCGTATCCCAATTTCACCAGGCCTTGCCGCCTTGATCAACGGAAGCACCACCAAAGCGAGCATGAAAGGTAGCAAGTACGCCGCACTGCCTCAAGTGGAAGTAGCCACTCACCGATGCTGTCTAGTACGATTCAAAGGAAAGACGATTGCACTACTCGAGTGGCGGGAGGAGACTTCATTTGCTCAGGCAAGCTCATTGCTTCAAAAGATCAGGGAGGCCGGAGAACAAGCTCCAGTCACAGCCCGCGTAATAAGTGTTGACGCGATGGAGATCGGAGGAGAGAGAGGAGACGTCGCAGATCGCTTCGGCTGCTTAAAAGCCTCGGAACAACATGAGGTAGTAGTCTATGAGGACAGAGGGGAAACTCTAAGTTTCCTTAAAGCCCCCAGAGACCCAACAGCCATCGCGACGAGCTCCACATCTAGCCCGATCACACAAAGCGGATCAGAGAGGGCTCAGCAGAAGGCAGCCGCCGAAAAAGCTGCAAAGGAGCAGAGTGCCACCACCAGCCCTGAGGAGCAAGCTAGGTCGAGGAGTCGCCTGAAAGCTTTCGGCACTTTCCTCAAAGCACTGCTCCCAAGCACCAGCCGCGCGTCACCAGCTGAAAAACAGGAAGCAGCTGTGGAGAGGTTCTTCAGGAAAACGCCAGCAGAACCGACACAACGGAAGCCTACACCAACGAGAGCCGACAAGGGGCAAGTCAGCCCGCCTGTCCTCGCAGTTAACTCGGGCACCACAGACCACGTGAAGATAGCTTTCCTCGAGTACGTAGCAATCGTGAGGGCGACCAGAGAGGTCAATCTCATGACTTGCAGGAAGATCCTGCAGACCTTCCAAAGGAACACAGAAGGACTGCTAAAGGTACTACTCGAGGAGGCAGAGGCAGCGGTGTACGACAACGTCAAATCCCAAGTCATCAAAGGGGAAATGACGGGGTCGTACATGGTAGCCTACAGCGCGAAGAACGGTTTTGTAGCCCTGGACGAGGAGGAAACGGAACGCGTGGGCAAAATAAAATTCCGAACACCAAATGACGACCCGATAGTGGTTACCGCCAAATGTACCAAGATCATGCTGGACGATAAGATCCTCGAAATGGCACAGTCCATTTCGGGGATCCTGGACAACACAGCATCGCAGGGAAGTTGGACGGTACCCAATATCAGGTGGGTAAACGGAGTTCCGGGTTGCGGCAAGACAACCTGGGTGGTGAAACACTTCGATGGGGAGAAAGACGTTGTAGCCACCACGACGACCGAAGCTGCCAAAGACCTCAGAGAGAAGCTTGCGCACCGCTTGGGAGACCGAGTAAAGACAAAGGTGCGCACTATGGCCTCAATCTTAGTCAACGGGTTCAAGAAAGAAGAGAAATGCTACCGCCTAACGGTAGACGAGGCTCTTATGAACCATTTTGGGGCCATAGTTATGGCAGTAAAGTTGTCAGGAGCAACCGAGGTTGTCCTCATCGGAGACGTAAACCAGCTACCATTTTTGGACAGAGAGAACCTTTTCAAGTTAAGGTATACCCGTCCAAACCTGGTGGCTGGCATCACCCAGGAGCTGCTTTGCACACACCGCAATCCGATGGATGTGGCATTTGCGTTGAGCGAGATATACTCCGGTATATACTCCTCCAAGTCGTCGCTGTCGCGGGTCCACTCACTGAGCGTCAAAGGTTACACAGGAGCGCAAATACCGAGCACCGCCCAAAACACCCTATTTCTGGTTCATACGCAAGAGGAGAAAGCCTCTCTCATGAGCCAGGGATACGGGTCCGGCGAAGGGTCGCGCACGCTAACCATTCACGAGGCTCAGGGTCTGACCTTCGACAGCGTAATTATCATCAACACCAAGTCCAGAAGACTCCAAATCCACGACAGCATCTCCCACGCGGTAGTGGCGGTGTCGAGACATACAGTCAGCTGCGTCTATTACACCGACGACGCCGATGACGCCACCGGCCGCTTTGCAAAGAGAGCGATGGATGCGCCAACTAAAACGGTCGTCGAGTACAACTTGAAGACGGCCATGCAGCATCGAGACGCCCCCGTTGTGGAAGCTTTGCTCAGGCTAGCGAAGTCCCTGGTCAGACGACGAAATAAATACAAAAAAAAAAAAAGAAAAAAAAACCCATCCTAACCCCAAAACCCAACGCCAAAAGAACCCAATCCCTAACAACTCTCAATTAACAAAAATAGTTTATGTACAACTGCATGGCAGAGTGAGTCTGTCATACTCACGTAAAAGCTTTGCTGATGGTGGCGCTGCGCATCCGGTCGTTAAGTTCCCTAAAAAATGGTTGAGCTAAGCGGCGCGGATGTGCGGGTCATGTCCATGAACGGATGCCGTTGGTTGGAGCTGGTCGGCTCACTTTGCCATGCAGTTATCAGACCTCTGTCCTCAAAAATAATATTGCGTAACCTTAGATTAGAAGCTTAGTTAAGAAACTTTAGATTTAATTAGTCGTAAATTAATTTAAACAAAAAACGTAAGCCTGAAAAAAAAAAAAAAATTCCATAAGCATGTTAATAAAAATAATAATAATAATCTGTGGCTCGGATGTCAAATTGACGTGACATAAAGTTTTCTGAAACCAATTTTATTTAATATTTTTACCACATTTCCATAACAAAACGAATTATAAATAACGAAATAATGAAAAAAAAAAAGCATTATCCAAATCAAACCAAACACGACAGGAATGTACGAATAACGAAAATATAAGAAAATCAATGCCATAAAACTAAAACGTCATAAAATGCTGACCAGAAGCCGAGCCAAACAACAGGCACACCCACCATCTCCGGGCTCGTCGCTCAGCTCCGCCTCGCAGCCGCCGGGACGCGCCACATCCGTGAGCATCGTGTCACCGGTCGTTGCAGTTGCGTCGAGCTCGAGCGACGAGTTTTTCTCCCCGCCGTCGACACCACCACCACCATCGCCTCGACGACGAGGAAGAGGACGGCCACCAGCGAGCTTGGGACCTCGAGGCCAACCGGCCCCGAACAGGGTCCCCGCTGCCGGTGGAAATGTGTCGCGCATGCGATGGACACATTCCATAAACGAGAATGTCATGCGCGCATATTATGGGGCTACAGAGGGAGGAAACAACCTGACTGCGTACCGTGTTCGGATGCTCTCTCTGTTTCAGGTGCTTGAGCCAGCTGTCAACGTGTCGGCGCAACGACTGTCGGATCAGGTGCGAGTCATCCAGCGTAATCGTATGTTGGATGACACCGTACTTGATCGCTTGCGGACTGAAATGCAGAGTAGCCATGTCATTGCCACGCCGTCGCAGGCTGTGGTTCCACCACAGTCTACCATATTACCAAATCGCAATAACGACGTAAGTGATGACATGGTTACTAATGTAAGTACCCAGTGCAATGAGGAAATGAGGAGTGCTTTGGAAGGTGCGATTCGGGAATATCGATTCATGCCAGCCGACCTTAGGCCACGCATACCTCGTTTGCCCATGCATAACAAAAATAGGGCGCTGGTGGCTGTTCTGGATTCGCAGTTGTCAAACTATTTTGATAACTGCGAAGACCTCATCGATGCTCATTCAATCCTGTATTGTGCGGCTGTAGCAGCATGTCGTGTAGCTCACGTCAAATTTTCTGATGACAGAGCTACACGACCTAAGCCAGCCGTACCAGCATGGCAGTACAGGATTGAACGACGTATTGGTGGGGCCAGAGCACTCATCGGCAAACTGATCTGCTTCAGGGAGGGCAATACACGCCCTAGAGTGATGCGTTTTGTGAGGCGGGCGTTCTCGGGGACTGATATCAGTCCTCGAGACTACATGTCCCGTGTCACAGAGCGCATCGACTTCCTGAAGCAGAAAGTGTATGCATGGGCAAACCGTATTCGTAGGTATAAACGGCGGGTGGACCGATACACTCAGAATCGCACATTCCAAAGAGATGAAAGGTGGGTTTATAGGGCTTGGGAGCGACCGGACCAAGGTGTGGCTGACACGCCCCTGCCGGATGATGATGCCATGTGTTCATTCTGGCGCAGCATCTGGTCGGTGCCTGTTAGCCATACCGAGGATGAATGGATCCGGGAGGTCGAGCGGGCGTGCGATCCAGTACAAGAAATGGGGGCAATCACCATCTGCCCCCAAGACGTAGTTCGTGCAGTCCGTCCGTTGCCTAACTGGAAATCTCCAGGGCCGGATGGGCTGCACAACTTCTGGATCAAATGGTTCACAAGGTCGCACGCTCGCCTGGCAACCCTGTTCCAGTCAGCCTTAGAGTCAGGGTCGCTGCCCGAGTTCCTGACAACAGGTATAACCCACCTGCTCCATAAATCGGGTAGTACTGCGGAGCCTAAAAATTATAGACCGATTACCTGTCTTCCGACAGTCCATAAAGTTCTTACATCCATTTTGAGAGCTAAAATTAACAAACACATTGATGATAATTCTATCATGTCCGCTTCTCAAAATGGATGTAGGAACGGGTCCCGCGGTACTAAGGAGCTACTCCTCATTGATATGGCCATTAGCCAACAGGTTCGCCGTTCCCGAAGGGATCTGTCGACATGTTGGATAGATTATAAGAAGGCCTATGACTCCGTGCCACATACATGGCTCATGAGGGTGCTAGAGTTGTATAAAGTAGATGCAACTCTGCGCACCTTCCTGATGTCGTGTATGGGACAATGGAGGACAGTCCTTCGCTATCCAGGATGTCGGCAAATCCAGAGGAATAGCGAGCCCATAAGGATAGAGCGAGGTATATTTCAGGGCGACAGTTTGAGTCCACTTTGGTTCTGCTTAGCCTTGAATCCTCTTAGCACGCTGCTGGAGGATTCAGGTCTAGGCTATCGGTTGAGGAGAGGTGGTCAAGTTGTATCTCACCTCCTTTACATGGATGACCTGAAACTCTTTGCCCCCAACGATTTGCAACTGATGGAGCTACTGAAGGTAACTGAAACTTTCAGTAGCGCCATCAGGATGGAATTTGGTGTGGACAAATGTGCGGTCATGCATGTAAAACGAGGGGAGATTGTGGAATCTGTGGGAACCCAGCTCTCGGATTCCATAAATCTTAGATCCCTCTCAGCAACCGAAACCTATAAGTATTTGGGTATGTCGGAAGCGCTGGGCATCAATGTTACTGACATGAAGCAATCGTTGAAGGAACGCTTCTTTGGCCGCCTGAAAAAAGTATTTAATAGTCTTTTAGCAGGCGGAAATAAGGTGCGTGCCTTCAACGGTTGGGTCATGCCGGTTTTGATGTACTCTTTCGGCATACTGAAATGGACTCAAACAGAACTAGACGCCCTGGATAGGAAGGTCCGTACATTGTTGACGGCATATCGAATGCATCACCCACGTTCTTCGGTTATGAGACTGTATATCCCGCGGAAGTGTGGGGGTCGAGGCTTTTTAAACGCTAAGACTCTCCACAACCGCGAGATATGCAGTCTCAGGGAATATTTCCTAGAAGCCGACGTGGGGATGCATCGAGATGTGGTCGCGGTGGACAAGGGCCTCACCCCGCTCTCCTTGGCTAAAGAGAACTGGCGCAAACCTGTAGTGCTTGACACTAACGACCGCAGGGAGGTATGGCAGAGTAAGGAGCTTCACGGACGCTTTTTCCGGGCCCTGCACGGGCCCGATGTAGACCTGTCAGCGTCCGTAGCCTGGCTACGTTCCGGGGACCTCTTCGGAGAAACCGAAGGTTTTGTCTGTGCAATTATGGATGAAGTTATGATGACGAATAACTACCGGAGATTTATTGTGAAGGACGGCACGGTTGACATATGTCGGGCATGCCACCGTCCAGGTGAATCAATCCGTCACATTATCTCTGGGTGTTCTCGTTTGGCTAACGGAGAGTACTTGCATAGACACAACCTTGTAGCCAGGATTATCCATCAGCAACTTGCTCTAAAATACAGACTTGTGGAATCGGAAGTGCCGTACTATAGGTATGTGCCCGACCCAGTTCTCGAAAATGGCAATATCACATTGTACTGGGATCAATCCATCATCACTGACAGGACTATTTTAGCCAATAAGCCTGATATAGTGGTGGTGGATCGATCAGAGCGGCGCGCAATGATTGTTGACATAACGGTCCCGCATGATGAGAACCTCGTGAAAGCCGAGAAAGATAAGCAAATAAAATATCTTGAGTTGGCTCGCGAGGTTGTCGACATGTGGGATGTGGACTCAGCGGACTCAGCGATCATTGTGCCGATAGTCGTATCAGCCCATGGCTTAATTGCTAAGAGCCTCGATGAATACCTGAGGAGGCTCTCGTTAGGCAGCTGGATCAAGGGCTTGATTCAGAAAGCAGTACTCCTGGACACGGCTCGTATTGTTAGGAGGTTTCTCTCTCTGGAGCCCTGACCACCGGTAGCTTGGACCCTGTTCCCGATACCGGCGGGCAACAATTTTTTATATTTTTAAATGTTTTTATATTGTTTTTTTATAAGAAATATTTAAAAATGTAACTAATTTGTATTTATATGAATAAAGGAGAATAATAATAAAAAAAAAAAAAAAAAAAGAGATGGACTCACGTAGATTTTAAGTTATTACATTTAAGTTCTAGAATAATGTAACGTGTCCGATGTAGGAGCACGAATGTCATCCTTAGTTATAAAACAAAATGCAAACAATTAATCTTTCAAAAAAGGGCGCGGACCACCATGTCTGCGGTAGTTTTACTCATTTAAAAAAAAAAAAAAAAACCTAACCTAACCTAACCTAACCTAACCTTTTTTTTTTTTTTTTTTTGTTGTCGCTGGGAAAAAATGCATTACGCATACCCTCCCATCGGGGGATGGGAGGGGTATGTGGGACTCCCCGGGCGGACCCGGTATACCCACTAAAACGACCCAGCGGCATTCCCGCTTCGTCCGATTGGCGGGGAACTGGGAAACCGGCATAGCCTTTACGTCCAGTCCTCCGCCGACGATTGCCCTTCATGGCGGACCCCTCACGCCCTCACGGGTGTGGGGGGTCGGGAATGACAGACGAAGGTGACGGGTGCAATGCGGGCGAAGGCACCCCCGTGCCTGTCGCCCGCCCGTCACCATGGGGAGGGAGAGGACGACGCCTTCTCCGACCCCTTCGTCTGCGGAGCGGTGCAGCGAGAGGATCGTCCTCCCGCGCGCGCTCCGCCTCCTCCTTTTGCGACATTACGTCCTCGCAAAAGGAGGCGACTGCTGACCAGGCCTCCTCGCTCCCCAGCATGGCGTCGACCACGCCGGGAAGCGAGAGGTCCAGTCCGACCACCGCGGTCAGACCGCGGCGCAGCTCGGACCAAGCCGGGCACACCTCGAGGGTGTGCTGCGCCGTGTCCACCGGCGCGCCGCAGTCGTGGCACGCCGGGGCCTCCTCCCTCCCGATCCGGTGCAGGTGCGATCCGAAACAGCCATGCCCAGACAACACCTGCACCAGACGGAAAGAGAGGAAACCGTGGGACCGCTCGAGCCAGCCCTGCAGGACCGGACCGAGCGCGTCCAACGTCCGGCGGCCAAAGGCGGCGTTGGCGAGGTCCTCCGACCAATGGAGGACGATGGCGTCCCTCGCCTCTCGCCGCACGGCCTCCCGCTCTTCGCCCATGGGGCGCTCCCCGAGCGCCTTCCGGCGCGCCGTCCATTCGTACACTCTGGCGAGCACCCAAGCCTCCAACTCCCAAGGAGGGGTGCCGGCCAGAGCGCACGCCGCCGAGAAGCCCACTGAGCGGTAGGCCCTCGCCACCCGCTGTGCAATGGCCCGCTGGGGCCTGCGGATGGCGGTCGCATTCTCCCTCCTATGGAGGGAGTCCGCCCAGATGGGGGCCCCGTATAGGGCCATGCTCCGCAAGATGCCCGCATAGAGGCGCCGGCATTTCGCCTTGGGCCCCCCTAACCTAACCTAACCTAACCTAACCTAACCTAACCTACCCCGTTTTATTTCGTAGATCGCTAGCCCGCGCGGAGACGCGTCTCTGGATACCCCTCACGCCCGGCTAGCTCACATAAAACTTGCTAATTTTTATAAAAAATCGTTTTTTCTATTAGTCTCTGTATATACCAAAATCTACCTTAGGAAGTTAGTTTTGAACAGAAACGTTGATATCTTCGTTTCCTGACGTGCGATTTTGAAGCTGTTTTCAGCATTTTTAGACCTTACTAGGCCTCCGCCTACGTTTTGACCATATCGCACTCACCTGCACGCGCGTATAAAAAACTTCCCTTACAACCCTTGGAATTTTTTTGAATTTTCATACAAAATCATCAAAATTTAGTCTTTTTCCAAATTCTATTTCAAAAGTAACGTTAGATTATAGATTCAATAGTACTCACCCTTCATCCCTGCTTTCTGGTCCGCGTTCCGTGAGCCGGTCTTCAGGTTGGGGGTTGAAAACCAAAATTTTTTGTTTCAAAAACTGGTTTTTTGACCAAAAGTCCAAATTTTTGTTCGGCACCTACCCCGTTTTATTTCGTAGATCGCTAGCCCGCGCGGAGACGCGTCTCTGGACACCCTTCAAGCCCGGCTAGCTCAAATAAACACCCGCCCTCTGGTCTATAGGAAGGTAGACGTGGGGTTTTCGGCAAAAAATATTTATTTGATTATATATTCTTTTGCTTTTTTAAAATACTTGCCGAGGGGTTTTTAGGGAAATCTCGCCATAAAACGACCCTGATGAAGTGTGAAAAATCTTCTTTAGTCATTTAATTTTATTTTTTTGTAGTTTTATTTTAATTTCTAATTTTATTGTGACAGTCGTTCGTGAATGAGCGACTCTAATTTTATGACATTTTTATATTTTTATTTAAACTGATTTCATTATTACTTACTGTGTTCCCCCCTTTACAGGGTCACATAAGTACCAGTGTCGCTCACTCTCCTCTCGAGCAGATATTGTTGTCCCGACCCCCTCTTTACAGGGGTCAGTTCTGATTCTATCTGTTCTCAGACATTTAACATGTTCCGCACCCCGGCTATGAACGCGAAGACCCACAGCTCCAGTAGCTCGCCGCGATCGACGGAGAAGGTGGGGCCTTCGCCTTCTGACGCGAGGAGGAAAATTGTATTCGGAGACGATACACCCCTTGCGTCCCAGGTGGGCCCTGCTACTCCGGTGACGCGGCGAGCTCCTGTCCACGCTTCAGGATCGCTCATGAAGCCTGAGGCTGGGCACCGCAGTCGCATTGCGGAGGCGAGAGCTTGCCTAAATAAGGCAAAGCTCAATTTGGGCAACTCTCGCAACCTCAGGACTGACATAAAGACTGCGGTGCTCGAGGCCATAAACAGACTTTTTGAGCTGGTGAAGGAGTCGGACCAAGACAAGGCTCCTCTCGCACCTGTAGCCGTACCAGCACCCGTGCCCACTGCTGACTATGGTCCCCAGTCCAATCCTGAGAGTCTTGTTAGCCAGACTGAACTCGTCAAGACAATGAAGGAGCGCATTTCCTTAATAAAGAAGAACTCCGAGGAATTGGTCAAGTTGCGAGACAGTCTGGCTAGCAAGGAGTGCGTTGGGGAGACAACTTACGCGAGTGTCGCAGCCGTGACCAAGAGCCATACCAAGGCACAGGCCCCGGAGCGAACCACACTGCATTCCGTAGTTGTTTCCTCAACACAGGAGATGGACACGGGGGACGAGATTCTGGAAAGAGTCAGGAAAGCGGTGGACGCGAAGGAGGGCTGGGTGCGAGTGGAAAGGGTGCGGAAAGCAAAGGACCGAAAAATAATAATGGGTCGTGCCACCAAGGAGGAGAGAAGAAAAATTAAGGAGCGACTAGAGACGGCCGGAGGGAACCTTGTCGTAGAGGAAGTGACGAACCGAGACCCGCTTCTGGTT
This sequence comes from Eugnorisma glareosa, assembly GCA_947578425.1. Classification (NCBI taxonomy): domain Eukaryota; kingdom Metazoa; phylum Arthropoda; class Insecta; order Lepidoptera; family Noctuidae; genus Eugnorisma; species Eugnorisma glareosa. The sequence goes on along the minus strand of OX387967.1, from coordinate 22,020,674 downwards.
CTTAGGGACGTGTTGTCAGTACACAGCGATGAAGAAGTTCTCAAAGCCCTTAGGAACCAGAACCGGGAGATTTTTCACGACCTCGGCGACAGGGAACAAAGAATGTCCGTGAAGTTTAGGAGGAAAACCAGGAACCCGCACGTCAACAGCATTGTGCTGAGTGTGTCCCCCACGATCTGGAGGAGGGCACTCGAAGGAGGCAAGCTTCGCATTGACCTCCAGAGAGTGCGCGTCGAGGACCAGACGCCTCTGGTGCAGTGTACCCGCTGCCTAGCATACGGTCATGGAAAACGTCTCTGCACGGAGCCAGCCGACCTGTGCAGCCACTGCGGCGGTCCACACTTAAGGGTGGACTGCCCAGACAAACTCATTGGCGAGGCAGCGGTGTGCGTAAACTGCACCAGAGCCAAGCTGGGGGAACACCGGCACAATGCTTTCAGCAATGAATGCCCGGTACGAAGGAAGTGGGACGCATTCGCCAGAGCATCAATAGCTTATTGCTAAAGTTGTCGGTGCGCCCACTTCTAAGTACATCGAAAGGACTATCAATTCGACGCAACCAGATGGCAGACGCATTAATCGAACCTCTAGGATTGGCAAAAGTAAAATAAGTAACTGGAGCTGGTTTCATGAGAAACTGGCTCAGGTTATACGAGATCCGAAGTTAGTCCTAGTGGAATCGCTAAGTTACGTTGAACTTGGTTCTAAAGATAGCCATAATCCTATTCGATCTCATTTCTTTGATATTTAACTGTATACTGAGTATAAAGTACAGATATCAGTCAAATGAAACGGATTTACAGCAAGGGTTATAAAATAAAGGGCAAAACTTTGAAATAATAAAATAGTTCTAATTGAAATAAATAGTTTAAGAAAATAGGAATAATAGATTGTAGTATATAAAAATAGTAGAAACTCACAGACTAGTAAATATGAATTAAAATAAACAGTAAAAATACAAGAAAAACATAATTATACAGAACCAAAAGGTAAATAAATAAATGAAAGTTCATAAACAGTTTTAAAATTATCAAGTCAAAATATTTATAAATAGAGCGTGGTCTATTCGGCCTCCTAAAATTTGGCGTTACATAAGACAAACCCTCCGCAAAAAAGGTCTCTGATAATGTTAGAGGGACACTGGCGGGGCAGGAGTGTGGTTTTAGCCGGTTCGAGTCCGGCACTACCTCGACTGTCTCACAGCCGTGAGATAGTCGAGGTGTCCGTGGGGATTTCCCACTCCTGCCAAAACAAAAAAAAAAAAAAAAAAAAAAAAAACCTAACCTAACCTAACCTAACCTTTTTTTTTTTTTTTGGTTTCGGGGTGGAAAATCCTCACGGATGTCCCCCGCCCTGGGGCGGGCGGAGGGGTCTGTCAGACTCAAACTGACTAAAAACCACCCCGGTGTTCCCTTCCCACACTTGCACCGGGGATCATGGGAACTAGTGCGCCTTCCACGATCCCCGGCTAGTGCCGGCCCGCGTCCACGGGCCTCCTCAATTCTGCGAGGGGAGTGAGGTGTACTCCCCCCGCGACCTCAGTAGGGGCGCGCGTGGAACACTACGCGCCACCGCCTCGGGTCCAGTTATATGGGGGGCGGCGGACGTCCCCAAGTCCGCCGTCCCTCTGAACCCGTTTAGGGGGGCTGGAAGAGGGCGTTGTCCGCCCTCCGCCGACGCCCGGTACGTCTGCTGCGGGTCGGGAGAGTGCTTTCGACTTCCCTCAACCTTTCCGCAGCCTCCTTCTGTGAGATGACGGTTTCACAGAAGGAGATCACCGCGTCCCACGACTCTGCGCTCCCGACCATCGAACGAGCAACGGCCGGCAGCGTCAGGTCGGTTCCAACCTAACCTAACCTAACCTAACCTTCAGACGGTTGCAAATGTAGGTTCCCCCCATCCCTTGGCTGTGGAAACCAGGGACACCATCCGACGCTGTAAGCTCCAGAACAAGAGTGTCTCCTTGTTCTGGATAAAGGCCCACGCAGGGTTGGAGGGGAACGAAAGAGCCGACCAGCTAGCGAAGGAGGCCGCACTGAAGTCGAAGAAGAGGCCGGACTACGACCTGTGCCCCGTATCATTCGTCAAGCGAAGAATCCGGTCAGAGACGCTCGACGAGTGGAACGGGAGGTACAGATCAGGTGAAACTGCTTCGGGCACAAAAATCTTCTTCCCGGACGCGGTAGCGGCGTACAAAGTAGTGCGCAAGATGGTCCCCACGAGCATCACCACACAAATCCTTACGGGGCACGGTGGGTTCTCTGCATACTTGAGTCGCTTCAAGTGTAAAGAGAGCCCATCGTGCGCTTGCGAGCCCAGCAAGGAGGAGACGGTGCTTCACATACTGTTGGAGTGCCCGATCACCGCTAAAGCAAGGTTTGAGGTGGAACAACAGCTTGGTGTCGGACTCATAGCAGGAAATCTCCCAAGCCTAATGTTTTCGAATAAAACGCGAAATACATTTTTAAAATATTGCACTGAAATCGCAACCGTAGTAATAGGTAGAAATAAGTAGGTAAGAAATTAAAATACTTTATTATATAATAAGTATATAATTTAAGTATTAGTATAACACTAAAAGAATTAAATAAAAATGTATAAATAAAAAGTAAAAAAAAAAAAAAAAAAAAAACAATTTGCTTGAAGGCACAACAGTAAATATAATGAAGAAGTAGATAGTATAATATAAGTAGTAGGTATAGTTCAAATAGTTGATAATATTTAGTAAATGGCTTTCCTTACTGAGAGGAGGTGGTCTCTCCGGATTTCCTATACTAATCCTTTTTAAAATAAATCAGCAGTAGCCAATGACATATTCAAGTTCAAAACGGCTCTGATCATGTCAGAGGGCACTGGCTGGGCAGGAGTGGTTTTTAGCCGGTTCGAGTCCGGCACTACCTCGACTGTCTCACAACCTGTGAGGCAGTCGAGGTGTCCGTGGGGATTTCCCACTCCTGCCAAAACAAAAAAAAAAAAAAAAAAAAAAACCTAACCTAACCTAACCTAAAAAACCAAATTTTCAAGTTGGGATATCTCTGGAACCCCTTGGTCTAACTGCACCGAGTTTGGATTCATCTGGGAGGGCTCGGTAACAGCTATCCACTGGACGTCAGATAACGACTCTACATAGAGTCTTGACGAAAATTGCTCCACACTTAGTGTTTTTTCGGCTTTTTGAAAAGGTTTTTCGACTGTTTCCATTGATTGACCCGTTCTTTTGAACGTAGGGCCGATCGCGACAACTCCATTTAGAAAAAATTTAGACCACTGAAGATTCTTAACAATCTTAAGTACGTCTACAGTTTTAATTTTCATTTATCTTTATTTCATTGTACACCTTTACTTTTATTTTTATTATATTTTATACACCTTGACGCAAACCTCCTAAAATGATCGGAATCAGGACCCCGCTCAAGGCGAAGACGGTTGAGGGTGAAAAATCACCGAAGCCAACAACATCGCCTCCAAACGTAAGACGCAGCGTCGGAGAATGGGAGGCCGCGGGGCCCTCCAGCGCGAGCGCAACCCCTACGTTAGCCACCAAGACGGTGCAGGCAGGCCCTGCTAAACCCGCTCTGAAGCCACCCCCTTCGAGACTAGTACAGGTGCACTCGCCGCCGAAACCTCATTACGCGGACCGATCGGCAGAGGCGAGGGCCTGTCTAACCAAGGCAAAAGTTTTGCTCAGCTCCTCCAGAAACACAAAAACGCAAATAAAAACCGGCATAACCGAGGCGCTGAATAGGATGTTTCAGATGGTTAAGGAGGCCGAAAAAGCCGCCAAAACTAAAGGCTCAGGAGTTGGGACTGAAAATTTACGACCCGAGGACGTTGTTGCCGACCTCACTTTCACGAGCATAGCTGACCCAGGCCGTAACTTTGGCCAACTCGAGGCTCAAATAAGGAGCCACTCGATGCTGCTGGAGAACCACACCAGGAGGATGGAGGATCTGAATTCGGTAATCGAGCAGCACAAGCAGAATGTAGAGAGCGGTGCTGCCATGACGTACGCGAGTGTAACAGCGACACAAAGCGGTAAAGCGAACCCTGTGCGAAGTACGCTTCACTCAATCGTTGTTACCTCTAAGGACGAGGCAGAGACTGGGGACGAAGTACTGTATAAAGTGCGGAAGGCAGCAGGCGCAAAGGAAGGCTGGATAAAGGTGGAAAAGGTGAGGAAGGCGAAGGACCGGAAAATCATTATGGGCTTCCAAACTAACTAAATGTAAATGGTAGCTTTACAGTACATAGTACTCACACATGTGCTATGCAGTTATAAATACTAAGAGATTGAATCTATACAATGCAAAGATATTTTAACAATCTTCTGCAGCTTCCACAATAATTTCACATGAGCTTCTGATTAGTTTGCCCCTATGGTTGTGGAGCAGGACCAGCATTGAGCCAAGCATTTTTATCATCGATGTAATCCCCTAACTTATAATATATATATATACTACGTAGTGTGCGTTTTATACAAGATTTAAATTTTGTCTCATTCAGTTGTTGAATGTGGGGAGGTATTTTATTATAACATTTTAAACAGTACCCCATGAAAGATGAGTCTACTTTAGCTAGCCTGAAACCTGGCTGAACTAGTTGGTCCCTATTTCTAGTATTATAGTGGTGTCTGTCACCTCTGTTACTAAATAAATGCAGATTTTTCCTAACATACATGATGTTTTCATAGATGTATTGACAAGGTACTGTCATGATGTTAATTTCTTTAAACAGTTCCCTTAGAGAATCGCGCCTACGTAGATCATATAATAATGGCTCTGATGGCTCTTTTCTGCAGAATAAATATAGACTCAATGTCTGCAGCCCGTCCCCATAGTAAAATACCGTATGACATAATACTATGAAAATAACTACAATAGACTAGCCTCGCGGTATCTGCATCAGTAAATTGGCGGATTTTTCTAACAGCATATGCTGCTGAACTCAGCCGCCCTGCAAGAGATGTTATATGCGGACCCCATTGTAGCCTTGAGTCGAGCGTGATCCCCAGGAAAACAGTATTTTCGACGAATTGCAGTTTCTCTTGATTCAATACTATGTCACTATCACTACTTTTAACATTCGGTAGAGCAAATCTTATGCACTTCGTTTTTTTCCCATTTAATACTAAATTATTAGCGGTGAACCAATTATGGACCTGCATTAAGGCATTATTTACGTCGTCGAGATTTGTAGCACGTCTGTTTATCTTAAATATTAAAGAAGTATCGTCAGCGAATAACACCATTTGTGGTTGGTTTTTAAATAAATGGGGTAGATCATTAATATATACCAAAAAGAGGAAAGGACCCAATATCGAACCTTGTGGTACACCCATACTTACTTTTAAACCCATTGAATTGACACCATTTATTTGTACTTGCTGATGTCTATCGTTTAAATACGATTTCACTAAACTGAGCGCAAGTTTCCTTAACCCGTAATGTTCAAGTTTTAAGAGTAGGGTTTCATGGTTTACGCAATCAAATGCTTTTGAGAGGTCACAGAAAATTCCTATGGCGTCTTGTGCCTCTTCCTACGCTGTAAATATGTGTTTTAATAAGGTGACACCGGCGTCAGTCGTACAACGTCCTTTGGTGAAACCATACTGTTTCTCATGCAAGATTTTATTGGTGTTAAAGTGGTTGAGCATTTGATTAAGCATTACCTTTTCAAACACCTTGCTGAAAACCGGCAATACGGATACGGGTCTATAGTTATTGGTGTCTTTACTGTCCCCGGACTTGAAAAGTGGTATTACCTTGCTGTATTTCATAAGGTCCGGGAAGACTCCTTGGTCCACACACAAATTAAATATTACAAGCTAAAAGAAAAATTGGCAAAAGAAAGTCAGGTCCTCCATGTCGAGGAGGTGAAGAACAAAGACCCGCTGCTGATCCTCAGGAGCGTCCTCTCCGTAAACTCAGACGAGGACGTTCTCAAAGCGATGAGAAATCAGAACCAAACCGTTTTTCACAACCTCGACAAGGAGGACGACAGGGTGGTAGTGAAGTTCCGCAGGAGGACGAGGAACCCACACACCTGCCACGTTGTGGTCGGCGTCTCACCATCCATATGGATACGGGCTACGGAACTCAGATGCCTGCACATAGACCTCCAGCGCGTAAGGGTTGAAGATCAAACCCCACTGGTGCAGTGTACGCGCTGCCTAGGCTATGGGCATGGCAGACGATTTTGCACCGGCTGACTTGTGCAGCCACTGCGGTGGCCTACATTTGAGGTCGGAATGAGCTGACTTCTTAACGGGTGTCCCAGCAAAATGTCAGAACTGCACAAAAGCAAAGCTCGGGGACGTCGGCCACAACGCTCTTAGCGCAGAATGTCCGACACGCTGCAAATGGGATGAAATCGCCAGGTCAACGGTAGCGTACTGCTAAGGGCACCTATGGCAACCCAAACCCCTACAGATTAGCCATTAGTGAAGGACGGGGAGGTATTGGACGCAAAAGGCGTAAAACTACTGGCGAAAACCTTCTACCCAGAAAATCACTCAGGCACTGACAGCACCTGCCACCGCCTTATTAGAGAAAAGGCCGACGTCGTGAATGCTGGAGGGCAAGATGAGTCATGCGATCCAGCGTTCACGATGGCCGAGCTGATGGCAGCGTGCGAGTCGTTTAATGTCAAAAAAGCGCCAGGAGCAGACGGCCTCACTGCCGACATTTGCTGCCAGGCTATTAGGGGTGCCCCTGAAGTGGCCTTGGCTCTCCTCAATGGCTGTCTAAGAAGCCACCTCTTCCCCGAAATCTGGAAGGAAGCTACTGTAATTATTTTAAAGAAGCCTGGAAAATTTGTACGAGGTACGTACGGTGCGTTGTACGAGGCCAGGAGAGGGGTGCTTCAGCTAGCACTTGGCGACAGGAGCGTCGAGCATACCGCCTCGGCAATGGAGGCTCCACACCCAGCAGAGCGCGCTGAGCTAGAGCTCGTAAGCCTGGTAAACCAAGAGCAACTAGATTCCCAGAACGAACTTAAGGTTCGTATCTTCACGGATGGGGGCAAGATTGGGGGCAAGGTTGGAGCGGCACTATCCGTATGGAGCGGTGACGCCAAAACCAAAGCTCTCAAGCTTGCTCTCCCACACTACTCCACTGTTTACCAGGCTGAGCTTCTGGCGATATGCGTTGCAACCAGGGTGATTCTGAAGCACAGTGCGCAATCGTTTGGAATCTTCAGCGACTCCATGGCGGCCCTCCAAACCATTCAGAACTACAACCGACACCACCCCTGGCAGTAGAGTCAAGGGCCAACCTTAGGTCCTTGTCTGTTCAAAACAAGGCCGTTACCTTGTTTTGGATCAAAGCTCACGCGGGGTTGGAATGAAATGAAAGGGCCGACGAACTAGCCAAAAGTGCCGCTGAGGGTTCTAAACGAAAGCCTGACTACGATTTGTGTCCGGTTTCATACGTCAAGCGATGCATTCGTACGGCAACCCTTGACGTGTGGAACCAAAGATACAGCGCCGGAGAAACTGCTTCTGTGACGAAAATGTTTTTCCCGGATGCGGTGGCGGCCTACAGGATAATCAGGAAGTGTAAAATCAATAGCGTAACTACCCAGATCATGACGGGGCACGGTGGGTTCTCGGAATACTTGAATCGCTTCAAGTGCAAGGAGAACCCATCGTGTATATGTGATCCTGAAATTGCGGAAACGGTTCCACATATTATATTATTCAGGTGTCCTGTCTTCGACACAGAAAGACTTGAGGCCGAGCAAGTACTCGACACTAAACTCGATGCTGAGAATATGTGGCTGATAATGAAAAGTAAAAAGAGAGAGTTATTTTTGGAATTTTGCGTTAAAATATGTGAAAGAGTCATAAAGAGAAATAAAACAGCATAAGCAAAAATGTTTGCATAATATTGTACGTAATATTAGGGTCAAGCATTGAAAATAGAAGTTAAAAACTGCTAAGAAACGCAAGAAAAGTTGACTAATATCTAAGTTGCCCATATTTATATACTAAGGTTAAGTAGTCATAAGAAACAGTTTAGAATTAAGAATAAAAAACAAGAGGGCTGTAATCCACACATGAAACATGTAATTAGAAATAAGATTACTGTAAAAATTGCAAACCCACATGTAGTAGTAGTAAGAAATAGAAGTAGTCCTAAGTGAATGTGTAACTAGAAATAAGTATAGATGTTTAAGATGACTGTAAAAATGGAAAACCCATATGTAATAATACAAGGAATTGGAAATAAGCTAGTAATAAGAACTATTGTAGAAAGAGAATAGAAAAAAAAAAAAATTGTGTTAATGCGTCATCCCGACATACAAACTAAAGAGGAATAGTTACCAGAATAGGGAAAGTAGAAGGGCGTCCTACCCTTGGAGATAAAAGAGAGAAGGAATGAAAGAAAGATAAAGAATGCAGAATGAAAGTACGAGAGGAATAAAAGTAGAACTGGTATGAACGTAAAGATAAGCACAGGCTCCGATCATGTTGGAGGTAGAATAGAAAAAAAAAAACCTTTTTTTTTTTTCCCGATTTGTAAATCCTCAATGGATGTCCTCCTGGCCTGGCCTGTCAGACTCGTACTGACTAAAACCACACCGGTGTTCCCTCGCACACTTACGTCGGGGGGCAACGGGATCTGATGCGACTTCTGCTGCCCCGGACTAGTACCGGCCCGCTTGAGCTGCAGGCCTCGTCTCGGGGGGATTGAGGTGTAAAACTCACCCCTATACGTCTAGGAGAGGCGCGCGTGGAAAACTACGCGCCGCCGTCTCGGGTCCAGTGTGATGGGGGGCGACGGATTTGGGGACATCCGTCGCCCCTGGACCTGTTTAGGGGGGCCGGAAGAGGGCGTTGTCTGCTCTCTGCCGACGCCCGGTACGTCTGCTACGGGATGGGCGGGAGGTTGTTATCTTCCTCTCCCTTTCCGCAGCTTCCTTCTGCGACATGACGGCTTCGCAGAAGGTCATCACCGCGTCCCAGGCCTCTGCGCTACCAACCATCGAGCGAACAACGGTCGGCAGCGACAGGTCTCCTCCTACCTCTGTAACCTAACCTAACCTAAAAAGAAACGGACATCGAGATCAAAAGACTCAAAAGAACTGGAGAGACACCTGCATCTGAAAATAAAGAAAACTCCCAGATAACACTCGACAAGACGTCTCAAAAAGAGAGCGATGAAAGGAATAGTCTGATGATCGCACAATTAAAAGAGCAGAGCCGACTACTCATGGAAAACGGCAAAAAAATGGACGAATTGAAAGACAAGATGGAACAACAACACCAACTTATATGCGCAAAAACCTACGCAGAGGCAACGGTAGTTCGATCCACCTTGCACCCACCCCCGCAGAACGTACTGCACTCCTCCCAGGACGAAAATGATACTGGAGACCAAGTCTTGACAAAAGTCAGAGAGGCGGTGAACGCCAAGGAAGGGTGGATCAGTGTGGAAAGAACTCGGAAAGGTAAGGGCAGAAAGATTATTATGAGTTTGTTGTACTCGTATGTACAATATACAGAGATGCCTACTAGGAGAGTAATGAAAGGCGCGAGAGTCAATTGCCAACTGGTTATATTTCTGAATAACTTACGTGCATGTGTGTGGGGGGGTGTGTGTGTATGTATCCCTACAGTATTCCTCCCCTTTTAAAAAAATAGTATTAATACAGATTTAAATATATTTTTTTACAAAACTTTCTTAAAGTAGTTTCTAGGCCTTAATCTAACTTAATATCTATCCTTTTGTTCCTTACATTGATGGTAGCTACCATGGTGTTCGTTCTGCCATAAAATTGAAAGAAAATATCATCCCTTGGGATCCGCAACGTCCCCATGGTAGCGGCGTTAACTCATTCATTCTTCGCTACTCGTATTCTTCTTCCTTCCGTACTATAAAAATTTGTATAATATAATTTTTCTTGATCTCTGTTGGATTATGTATTTTGATTCAATATGATTTTAGTAGATACCTAATTACAACCATACAGTCCACATTTACGACAACTTATATATTTCATTCATAACATAGCCACCTTCCTATTTAATCTGATGTTTGTACCTTGTTAGAGTAGTAGCAAAATAAACTTGTTATAAGACACACGTTCGTTTCGTTGGTCCGCCTGCACAACCTAAATTGAACCTTAAATCCTACAACATAATGGTCAGAATCGAGCCGGATTGCCTACGCATTGAATAGATAACCCGTTCCGTGAGAACTATAGGCGCCGCTTCGTACCGCATTCCATCAGAGATAAGAAGCGATCGAGCGAGTACTTTGCACAAACAAGTAATTAGTGAATATTACTGATATATCCTTCATTGGATAAGCCTCTGGCCAACCTGTACCTCTGTCTATTATTGTTAAACAGTATCTGTATTCCTCTGAGGTTATAGGTAGTGGTCCTACTATATCAATATGTATATGGTCAAATCTATAAGTCTACAGGAGGATATTTTCCATATTCTGAATTAGTATGTATATTTACTTTTGACTTTTGACAGTTGATACATGTTTTTGCCCATAGGCCAATATCTCGGTTCATGCTTGGCCACCAAAATTTTTCTTTAATCATCTGGCGTGATGTACGAATGATACCGGATGACTAAGATTGTGTATCGCATAAAATATATCTTTCCTAAAACTTTCGGTTACATAAGGTCTTGCGTTTTCCTTTGATATTTCACAGTATATGTATTGATTGGTATTTGGTACTATTATTTTTTTAAACTGATATCTGATTGTTAAGAGTGAGGTGTCTATGGGTTCGGAAACCAGTGCCGCTTAAAGTGCCGTTATCAATGTGTGCCATAATGCAGTGCCTATAAAGTTATTGTTAAAAAACCTGAAATTTAGAGGTTAAGTGCAACACAAAATACGCAAAATCGCATGCGCTGCGGAAATAAGATCGGCGACCCCCGTCTTTTTTTCGGAAGTCCCGTGGACAAGAAACAACGAAGGCGAGTTGGGGCCTCCACCCCGAAGTGATACGCACAATCTATACAGCGACCATAGAACCCATAATTTTATATGCGGCGAGCGTTTGGGCACCTGCTGCCGGAAAACTGGGGGTGAAAAGGCAGCTCGGAACCGTGCAGAGAGGCTTCGCACAAAAAATGTGCAAGGCTTATCGCACGGTCTCCCTGAACTCAGCACTGGTCCTGGCGGGAGTGCTCCCGCTTGATCTTCGTGTACGCGAGGTAGCCTCACTATACAGGATCAGGAGGGGGGCGGCCCTGCCGGGTCTAGGGGACAGAGAGATCGAGCGATTAATGCCAGCAACAAACGCGCCACACCCTGCAGCAGTCACGGATCTTGAGCTGACATGCCTTAGAGACCAGAGTGACGTGGACGCGAATGGTGGCTGTGCAGTAAAAATCTTCACAGGCGGCAGCACGATTGGGGGAAGGGTCGGCGCAGCGCTGTCCGTGTGGAAGGGCGAAGCGGAAACAAGAACCGTCAAGCTTTGTTTGCCGTCATACTGCACAGTCTACCAAGCGCAATTACTAGCCGTATGCGAAGCAACGAGGCGAGTAAAGAAACACGGTGCACTCACATTCGGCACTTACAGTGATTCGATGGTGGCATTACAAACGGTCATTAACCTCAGCTCCCTCCATCCACTAGCTGTAGAATCCCGCGTGAACCTATCCGAATTTCTCGACAGAACAAAGTGGTATCTCTGTTCTGGATAAAAGCACACGCAGGATTGGAGGGAAACGAAAGGGCTGACCAGCCAAGGAAGCCGCTGCATCATCAAGTAAGAGGAAACCGGACTACGATTTGTTTCCCGTCTCATTTGCGAAGCGACAGCTCCGACTGGGGTCGATTCGCGAATGGGATGCGAGATATAAGTCAGGAGACGTAGCCGGGATCACGAAACTCTTCTTCCCGGATGTGAGTGCCGCATATAGCGTGATTCGCAAGTTCGAACCGACATGCCTGAGCACTCAACTGTTGACCGGCCATGGGGGATTCTCCGAATACTTATGCCGTTTTAAGTGTAAGGAGAGTCCCTCATGCACTTGCGACCCAAGTGTAAAAGAGTCCGTCCCCCACATTGTCTTGGAATGCCCCGTGTTCGGGTGTGAAAGATTCAAAATTGAACCCCTTCCTGTTAGCTGACATCTCTTTGAGGTGCGCGTGGAACACGAACGCGCCGTCGACACGGCCTGTCCATAAGACAGACGGACGGCGAGCTAGCCCATAGCTCGCCCCTACGACCTAAAATAGATCTTGAATTACATTTATTTGCTTTGTTCATAAACTTCTTAGCGTGTCTTAGATAATTTAGATTGCCATCAATCTAAATTATCTGATGTCCTGTTAATTTAAACTAAAACCTGTCAGTTTATTAGTAATATTATTTTGTAGCGGTTATTAGGAATATCACCACTTCACGTTCCCATGTAATCTTCCCTGATAATGCCAAAAGAAAACGCGCTCACGAGAGTGAAGCCGAAGGAAAGCAACTCGGTTTGTTTGTAATCTTTTCACGACAAAACGGCTGATTGGATCGTAACGGAATTTGGCGAGGAGGTAGATTATGTAGCTGTTAACACCCTTCATCCCCCATGGTAAAGGGAGGATCCTCCGAACAGACGAGTGATATTCTGGTGGGTGTTGTGTGTGTACACGCCTTTTGTTGTTTTCGTCCTCCATGGACGCGTCTATGGTTTCTCCCTCTTACATTAAATGTCTTGGACTGGGTTCACATCTTTCTTTCAACAGTGGTGACGAGGTAAAGGAGAATGAACAAATGTGTATGAATCTTGGTCCAAATGTCCACTACTAACGAGACCTATGTTATAAAATAGCCTACTAAATATTATAACCTAGTTAAACAGGAATATTAAGCTTTTATTTATTGTTATTTCCTTTATTCACTTTCTTAACTTATTAATTTACATTTTTAAATCTTTCTTTAAAAAAAACTTATATAAAAACATTTAAAAACATAAAAAATAGTGGTCCGCCGGTATCGGGAGCAGGGTCCAAGCTAACGGTGGTTAGGGCTCCAGAGACAGGAACCTCCTCACAATGCGAGCCGTATCGAAGAGTACTGCCTTCTGAATCAGGCCCTTGATCCAACCGCCTAAGGAGAGCCTCGAAAGATGTTCGTCGAGGCTTTTGGCTATAAGGCCAATGGGCCGTCACGGCAATGATAGCCGATTCAAAATCCTTTATAGACAATCCTTTATGGAATAACAATTGCCTAATCCGGCTCCATCTGTTTACCGAGTGAAAAATATTTTTATTAAACCTACATGAAAAAACATAATTATATTGAATGGGTTGCCTGTTGCATTAAATCAAGACTATTTAAAATTGCGACAACCGTGAGTGAGGCTTCACTGAATTTACTTAGACAACGTTATACCATCGTGTTTGTTACAGTATATTTAAATTACGTGTTTGGTTAATACATATTTTCATAAGAAAACAGATGAGTGTATAAAATTATAGTATCATCTCATCTACCTTACAACCCTGTGGTAGGGACAAAAAAGTAGACAATCCAACATATTCTTGGCCCTTATGCTTTATCATTCAATTTTGATTTCGTTTAGTTACACATACACATTAGTTCCGTTAATTTTAATAAAACCCATATGAAGCCTTTACTTAATTTTATTAGATAACCCACTTTCAATTTGTTCATGTAAGTCTTAAAAATATTGTTTTCATTCGGTAGCCACATGAGTGAAGCTCGATCTTAGGCGGGATATTGAACTAACATAACATCTCGCTCGTAATTCCCGAAGGGTGAGGCAGAGGTGTACCTACCTAATATAGTACACCCACATTTTGCCAGTTATGTTTAAGCCCAATGAAATAGGAGGCCAGCCAATTGACATCAACCGAGCACAAATTCGGGTTTTGCAGCTGCTACTGACAATTTCCTGGTGGAAAAACTCAACAACACTTTGGCCCACCCGGGAATATAACCCAGGACCTCGTGCTCGCTTCCGATCACTATACCAACAATACGGTCTACACGATTTGTGGTATCAATCCTCCAATCATTTTTTAGCGATAGACCTGCAAGATGTTACACATCTTGCTGGTCTATCGCTAAAAAATGAATGCCTCCATCTTCTCATAATCCAGGCATATTTTTTTAAAGAAACTTCTTATTTGTTTGTAGCATACGATTTACATTCAAAATGCTTCAAAGTGATACCTAGCAACAAACATCAATAAAATTCCAAAATAAATTAAGGAAATCTCCGTGATATATTTAAATACAAACTGCGTATGAATATTGATAATTTGCAAATAGAGAAAGAAAAAGACTCTAGTACAGCAAGGTTCTGTTCCGTATTTAAGTACTACTTTTTGGAGGAATCATCATCATCATTTTTCTGCCCTCATCCCGATTTATTTGGGGTTGGCGCAGCATGTCGTCTTCTTCTATAGGTACTTTCTATTAATTTTCGGAGAAATTTTTAAAGAAAAAAATAAGAAATAATACTTACAAACGATGTCATCCAATAAAAAAAAAATATGGAAATCTCATAGCATAAAAAAATAAAAAATAAAACAAATCAAAAAAGTGAACATCTTACTGAGGTTCGAACATGCGACTGATAGTTAACAGAGTGAGTATGAATCCACTAGGCTGTTTAAACCTTTGTCAAGAGTTTTAAAATAGCTGCTCTGATGCACGTCATGGCTGAAACGTCAAACAATTGAAGAATACTGACATAATGCAATATTGCTCACCCCCTTAAGCAAGTAGCGTGATAATATATAGCCTAACATTTGAAGAAGCCTTTAGGGAATATTTGTGCAAAATTTGAACAGGATCTATGCATTAGTTTTTGCGCCAAGTCGGAACATCCATTTTCAGTTTTACGATTTTATTATTAGAAGATAAAGACAGAATAGATGAACATTCGGAATAATACACATTATTTATTAGAATATTAGGACGTATGACTTTATTTCATGCAAAATTAGGAGATTCAATTATTAAAGTACTCGATATTATGACAGAATAGATAAAGAAGTAATTAAAGATAAATAAGTAAAACACTATTTCGTATTTTTGAACATTATGGTTACTGAAGATTATAGCAAACGTGTTATGGAATTTAAATTTTATGTTTACCAAAACATAAAATTTAAATTCCACCAAGAAGAAAGGGAGTAGGTACCCTAAATTACATAGTAGTACTTCTCCATTATGAATTTGTTCTAATGTTAAGGTAAGGTGGTCTGTTGAATGAAATCTAAACGCAAACCAGCTTGCTCCATTGGTTGTGAATCATCGATTTTGGGTGATATTCTGCTTAGGTTAGCAGATGCGAAGGGTTTGTATGTAAGAAGGTGCTTTCATTAAGCTGATTGGCCTCTAATTTCCTGTGTCTGCCTGTGCCTGTATGTAAGACTTCCTTTTTTATTTACCTGATTTATGAGGGTAGTGTGTTTATCACTTTATCAGCCTTGAAAGTGGTTATACTAGAGGTCGTTAGCACCAAATTAAGCCCAGTTTTATTAAACTAACATATATACTTTTGTTAAAATAATTCAGATGAAGATTCAGGCTTGGATGCAGGAAGAAACAGTAGGTAGGTACGTAACTAGGTTCTAGGGCATGCGGACACTGTGTTTGCTCTTTAATGTGGTCATATTCACACAGTACCACTATTAAAACATTAAGTTGCAGTTTTGGATTAAAATAAAACAATGTGATCGTAATGTTAGTCTTTATTACAAGACGAACGTATTGCATGTGAATGCAAAATAGTCTCGTGTGCCTTACCGTGCTTACCTATAAATAATAATATCTGTAACTTTACAATACTTAACAGTTTCGTTCTAGTTAATAAAATCTATGACGTTACCAACTTAATATTAGGTTCCTCCTGCTCTGAGTAGGTACGTTACAGTGTTGAGCAGTGCCGGCGCCGGCGCAGGCGTGCAGCGGCGGCGGCGGCGGCGCGACGCGTTCATTTATTCATTGCATTACCAAGTTGGGTTAGTTGGGGAACATAATAATACACTTTGAAGCTACAGCGCTGCGCACAAAAAACTATTGAATTATTAGGTACTTTATAGCAAAAAAGAAAAACATTTGACAATCTGGCGACAAACTGAAACCTCTTTGATGACCTGGGCTTTACGATCATTTAATTTCTTTGACAGTTTTTTGTGTAACATGTGAAGAAGCTGGCATGTCTTTAGCTCCAAATGCTTGCAGTATTTGACTTAAGTAGGTACGACCTACGACAAATAATTGACTGTTTGTTTGTAATTTCAAAATAACAGCTTTTTACTGTGTGAGTGTAAAGTGTGAACATCAATATGAATGTATGTGCATCGCCTAGCTCATATAATCTAGATCGGTGTTCCGCAAACTTTTTGTGTTCAAGGTACTTACATCTAGGAAATCGGAAAATGTTGGAGGTAAGTACATCACATATGAAAAATGAATTTTAACAGAATAATAATCAACATCATTAAAGTTTTGCGGTTGTGAAGAAGGTATTTGTCTTCCATCTGTCTATTTAACTTTAAGAGATAACCTTATTTTCCCGAGGCACACCAACTAAACTAGTGACCATGGTACACCAGTGTGCCGCGGCACACGAACAGTCATCTAGATAAATGTCGTGAGTCTTGCATATAGGTACTATTTTCATTGAGTTAAGTATTAAGATTGAGCGTGTACTACACAGCAGCAGTACTTGATGTGAAGACGTGGAGGAGGACAGCGACGGGGGGGGGGAGCACCGGCACCGGCACAATTATAATAATGTCGTATTTACAATATCTGTACAAGTCGTTCGAGTTCCTATCTATATCTAAAGTACGATCAGACCGTCAGTTAAGTCTACGAGGGGTCGTGACACTAGCGTTTTGCTAATCGATATTATATTACATGAGTTATGTACACGAGTGTGTAGCGGTGCGGGGTGCGGGCGCGGTGCCAGGGCGCGGCGCGTTCACTTGCTCTCCTCCAGCAGCACCAGGTCGTCGGCCACCACGTCGGACACGTGCAGGTACACGATCCAGTACATCAGGTTGAAGCACACGAAGCACACCGGGAACACGATGCGCGAGTACTTGTCGATGTCCGACGGCGTCATGCCCAGGAACTTGCCGTAGTCCTGCAAGCACAACAACACTCGTACAGGACACGGCGGACACGTCGCCGGCCGGGCGGCGGCGGCGGCGCGAGCGGTACCTTGGTGGGCTTCAGCGCGTGCAGCGGCGGCGCGGGCACGTCCTCGATGGAGCTCTCCAGCGTGCCGCCCTTGGAGTGCGCCTTGGGGTCGCGCACCTTGTAGCGCACCTCCTGCAGGTGGCGGCCGCAGCGGTCCAGGGAGGGGTGGTGGTGGCGCGGCGGCGGCGGCGGCGCGCCCGCGCTGCCCAGCGAGTGGCGCGGCGGAGGGGGCGCGCCGCGGCCCAGGCTGCCGCTACTGCCGCCCTTGCTCAGCGAGTGCGCGTCCCACGGCGCGGGCGGCGCCATCTCCGCCGGCATCTTCTTCTCCGACATTATCTTTTGTATCGCGACGAAGCGCTGTTTCCTCATCTGTATTCTCTTGGACATGTACCCCACCGTCGCGTACTCTGAAACGATACAGACTCCGTTAGAGAGCGGGCCGGCGGCGGGTCGCGGGCGGCCGCACGCGCGCCGACACTCACCGAGCAGACTGGTGAACACCATCACGAAGCAGGTGCCGAGGTACACATCGATAGACTTGACGTAGGAGATTTTGGGCAGCGCCGCGTTAGTGGAAGACATGAGCGTGGTCATGGTGAGCACGGTGGTGACGCCGAGCTGCACGCGCGCCGGCGTGGCGTTGCGGTTGAGCCAGAACGACACCCACGAGATGATCACGATGAGGCCGGACGGGATGTAGATCTGGATGAGGTAGTAGCCCATCGAGCGCACGAACTGGATCTCGCACGCCAGGCGGGAGTAGTTTCCTGAGGTCGTCGATGGTAGAGTACGGGACTCGATTAGCACATGAGACAGTGAGAGTGTTAAGTACTAAGTTCAGACTAAACTAAGTCTACTGGAAGAGCACTGTATTACACGCAATCATGCGTTACTTTATCAAACGTAAGGAAGTAGTTCGCACCTGTTGTGAGAGATATCTCCATGGCGCGTTGGCGATGGCCCAACACCTTGAACTGCGGGAGCGACACTTCGTTAGAGACGCCAACCGAGTTGGGCCCCTCGTTCCATTTGTACCGGATGTCCCTCATGGTGTAGCCGACTGCGGCGCAAAGAGGGGTAAGGCGCGGGCTCGCTCGACGCGGTCGCGTGTCGAACGGAGCGCGCGCGGGCGCGGCGGTCGTGTCGCGCGGCGCGGGGGGAGGCGCGAGCGCGGGCGCGGCGGGGCGGGGCGCGATACTACTGCGAGCGGTTACCTGTGCTGAGCGTGATGACGGTGGCGCGCTGCCGGTGGCCGAGCACTCGGAACTGCGGCAGCTGCACTTCGCTGCTCATGCCGACACTCGACGCGCCGTCTTTCCAAACGTACAGTATGTCGGTCATCGTGTATCCGACTCCGGGGACATGCCAAACACAAAACGCTATCACTCGCGCCTCGAAGCGACGCGCCGAGCGCGCGGCCCACTGGCGCCGAGACGAGCCGGGCGACGCGGCGACGGTGCGCGCCGCTCGAGTCGACCCGGCCGATGATAGAAAAATACGTCGTAACTACCGTGCGCGACTACGTGTATGTGATGGGTGCGGGCGGTGAGGCGGTGAGGCGGTGAGGCGGTGAGTGAGAGCGGCAGCCGAAGGGCAAGCGCATGCAGTGGCAGCGGGTGAGGCGTGCGTGCGGCGGGGGTGCGGGCGGAGTGCTGGCGCCGTGCCCCGTCGCGCCGAGCGCGTGGACCTGCCCGCGCGGGTGCTGTAGGCGGAGGGCGCGCGCCGTGCGGTGCGCGACACGACGCAAGCCGGGGTGCCGTGCGCGGCGTCGTGTGCGGCACACGGCCGGTCGAGGGTTGCTCCGTGATCACAATACACACACACGAACATCGGTGTACATCGTTTAAGTACGTTACTATTTTTCTATCATCTGTGAGACGGTAGCTTCTGACGAGTGTTTAAATCTGTCAAAATTTTATAATTCGCATGTAAAAGTTTTTGAATACATTATTCCGATTAATGTGGTCGCCGTCGTCTCACCCTTCACGAAGAGTTACAAACAAAAGTGGTATTAATAGAACACAAATAGTTGCACAAAGTTGTCATAGTACTTGTGCGTCAAGGCACATCGCATGGTACTCAAACAACTTGCCAACGTGCAGCGTACGGACGGCAATAGTAAACAGGCTCAGACGCGCTGAAGTACGTCGGGCGCTGAACGGAACGAGGGGGACACTTACAGCTCTCGATCTCGATGTGGCACAGCTGGCGGTCCATGGGGAAGTACTGCAGGTTCATGGGGCAGGAGGCCGTGATGGTGAGCCTGCAACAGACGTGAGCGGGCAATGCGTTGCGGGGAGCGGGGCGGGCCGCGCCGACCCGCGCACTCACCGTATGCTGCGCGTGATGGAGCCCGAGTGGTGGATGCGGATGAACTCATTGCTGGTGGTGGCAGTGTGGAAGTAAGATTGCTTCTCGTTCACGAAGAACGTGTCGGGCACCCAAATGTTGCGGATGAACTCGGAGCCCACGGACAGCGTCTCCACGCCGGCACGCTTCTTGTACGCGAGCCGCGGATCCGTCCAAAACTGTCTGAAGTAAAAATCCAACGTGAAGTCCTGAGGGAGAGACATCGCAAGTTATAATATGGGCGGCGCGCTGCAGTAACACACAGTGGAACAAGATTGGTGCAACATACTTTACTGGTACTTACATAGACTATAGTAAGATTAAAACACTGCACGACATCGAATACACAGAACAGAGCGACAAGCTTCAGTTGTTAGAGTGAAAAGTGCACGCAGAGTGTTGTTAGACGTCGGACGTCAGAGTGTGAGCACACGGATGCATATACACGCATTCCGGGCCGCAGACCGCGTACAGCACCTGGCGGAGCGACAGGCGCGAGGCGGAGTGTCCGGCCCACGTGTCAGTACTTGTGACTGCGCACAGTTGCGCTTCAGTTTAATTAGAGCTCAGAACAATCTAACTCCTCACCTAACCATTTATTTTATTGCAGTGTGCCGAAGTAAAATGGTCACGTGATTACTCACTGACTTGAGCTCATTTTTCATAAAAATGTGAACGAATTTATGATAATTTAGTGAGTATGTATTATATGTATATAACAGCGCAAGTCACGAAACTCACGGAAGAGTCATTAAAGTAGGCAGCTCGCGGCGCGGCGCCAACACGCGCCGCTCTCCTACTCGCTGAGCTACACACGGCCTAGCGCCTCAGAATGTCTGCGTGTAATGTAATTATTACAAGGGTGTAGTCGGTCTCTGTAGTGTGGAGTGTGAGTGTGGTGTGAGTTGTGTGGTGGACATAAAGGTGCTGCTGTTAGCGTGCGCGCGTCGTCTCGTAGGCGCGTGGAGCGCCGTGCGCGTGACCACGGCACCGCGCGTGCTGCGTCTCGCAGCCGCGGCGCCGCGCTGCTGTCCTTAGCGGTTCAATGTCCACACATGTCGCTTATGTTACACAAATTACGTAAGTACTACGATTAGATGAGTTAAGACAGAGAAAGAGGGGATAACTAGTACAAGTTTTTATTGTAAGTAATCATCGGTGCTAATGCCCAAACTGTAGACACCTAGTAGTACAGTAGCGCGCGCGGCCGGGCGGCCGCCACCTCGGCAACCTCCACCGTAAACTCAGAGTTACTCATTAGCATTACTGAACAAGGAGCATGTTTAATCGTACTTCCAGCTGCGTTTTACTATTGTAATGGCTATGCAAACGATCGCGGACAGATGTAAGAGTTAAGTGAAGTAAGATGAAAAGAGAGCGTCGAGTGCAGACCTTCTATTGATCGTGGAGAGGCAAAAATAAACTGTTCCGTAAGTCGGAAGCGGACCGCGCGCCGCCCGTGACTCGCGAGCTCTCACCAAGAGCCTCGAACTTCTCAAATTCATGTGATTATCCAGAGTTACTTATTTAATTTAGCTCTGTATGACGCAGTGATGGCAACAAACTGTACTTCACTTTATAAAAAATCACGATTATTTTTGTTGCGAGTTTTCCATGTAGGGCAAAATTCAAAAATACCTTTTTCTAAATTCCCGACACATAACCTTCCGTTCTCATTTTCCAAACTGGGCGTTCCAGAATGGCGCCTACCAAGAGTAGGCGCATATTTATTTTTCTGAACTCGTTTCGTCCACCGTACGTCGTCGGTGGTAACACTTTGACGTCGAGCTGGCCTAGTGTAGTCCGGTCTTGCTACCACCGACGCGCGGCCAACTGTACGCTCGCTGGAAGCAGCGTGGTGGAGACGCATGGAAGGGGCAGCCGGGGCCGGCGCTCGGTGCGTCTGTATCAGTTCACAACAGTAATGCCACAGTCAACACGAGCGTTACCAGTCATCGACAAGATCACTAGGAAACAACACGAAAGCGAACAGATCCATTAACGCGACATGCTCGCAGCCTCGCGTCTGGGGCTGCTGAGGGTGCGGCGCGAGAGGTGCGAGTACTGGGGCGAGTACCATGAGCACTTCCGACACGGAGCTGATAGAGAGCACATACATGGTGACGCCCACCTCCACCGGCGGACCTGCAAGCAAGCCCACATGTAGTACTAGTTCGATCCGGCGGCGCGGCCCGGCCTGGCCGGAGGCGGCGCTCGGCGCGTCCATGCGGTGCGGTGCCACGTGCCACGTGCCCCATGCCCACATGCCCACGTGACCTCTTACTACTTAGAATAGTACTGCTAGCTAGGTACCATTTGCACTTCCGACAGAGAGCTGATGGACAGCACGTACATGGTAACCCCCACTTCCACTGGTGGTCCTGGAAACGACATCACATTCATAACACGACAACGTATCGCATCCATCATCTGGAAGCAAGCTACGCTAATCGATAGGTGCCAGCGGTTTCCTGCACAGTGGCTCTTTAAACGAAACCAGTGGTGCACCGCACGCCATACTTCGGCTGGTCCTGCACAATAATAAGTGCACTAGAACCATTGGCTTACAATTAAACACCCATTGAACAAAATGAAACAACCCGAACGCGTCTGGGTCTTGAAGCTCATCCACAATGACTCCAACTTAATGTCGTGGCTCGTGGCACCTGCAAATATGGCCATAAAGCGTTGAGGCAAAACAAAATGTCAATCAGACTGGTCGAACAGCGCTTGAGAAGGTAACTGCACGTCATTAGAATGCGCGCTGGTCCAAATGTTAGTTGATGCAACCAGAATGCTAAACAAATCATCTTTATGCAGAAGAATTTTAGAGCAGAGCTATGCCGTAATGACTGCTGCTACTCACAACCGATTGTAATAAGGTGTTGGTAGGTGCCTCCGTGCGTACATGTGATTGCGCATCTTGTGATTCCCTCATGTTGACTTACTGAGTTTTATTATTCATGTTAGTATTTTGCCTTCGCCTATGGGCGCAGTCAGTTCAATGTGAGCTGATGAACTCACAATACTTCATTAATATATTCTAGTCAAAATGGTAATCTTCACGTTCCACGTGTTCTTCATGCACTGCATTGCCTTTATGTTTCGTCAGTCATTTTGTCTGCATCAACTAATTTAACTAACTACACACCGCGATTACCACAACGCGTTAGGGTCAAATTTTAAGTGCCGTTATAGCCAAAACGCGTTGTGGCCAATAAGGCCAGAAACCACTGCACGAATTTCAGGTTGCCAATGAGATTAAGAGCCAAAACGCGTTGTGGTTAATGCATTCGTTCAAACAGGGTTTTCTATCCATGCCCTGTATGTTATGCATAAATTATAATATTTATATTAGTCATAAAGCTACGGCTACTTCACATTTATAATTGATAGCTTAAAGTATCCCAGAAGTCCATCAAACTCAAAGTAAGACGAAACTGTCATATCGACCGCCCACATTACCGTGGTGCCTGGGTAAGCAGCTGCCTTGTGCAGGCAGCTGCTTATCCAGATATTGATAGCTCAACTAAATAGAATCGTTTGTATTTTAGATCAATAAACTAAAAATATTTTCGCCGTATTGACAGGCAGGCAGCAATATAATTATTTGCATTATGACGGCTTAGACTGGCCTTTATATAGGTAGTTTTTGTAGTAATGTAATCTTCATTCATAAATAATTGCTCAATACACAGAAATTAAGGTACAATATTACGATTAAGTAGGTACCAAGTTTGATTCTTGATCGATATTCTTAACTGTATTGCTCTACTGCGCACCACGGTCAACGTTGGCGTCAGGAATAGGATCAGGACGATCCGTCGAAGCGAAGAGGACTTTGGACAATGCGGTGTTCATAACGGAAGTAAAGATAACGATTGCCACTAACCTCCATAGTTTGGTCTCACTCTCTTGTCATAACTTATGCTGAAGGAGTCCAAAATAGAGGATATATTGACGTCCCCGAACATGCTCCCGCCGCCGCCGCCGCCGCTGCCACAGGAGGAAAACGACACATGTCAGAGATGCGGAGAGATGCAGCGCAGGCTAGGGACTAGTAGTACTCACGCGACTCGGTCGGCGTGCGGCAACAGTGCAGCGGCGAGCGCGAACAGCAGCGGCGCGCGGCGGGCGCGCGGCCGGAGCGCGCTCATAGCGCGTGGAGTGCGGGCGGGGTCGCGCGGCGCACTGCCGGCCGCGCCGCTGCGCGCCGCCCGGCCAGCTCGCTCCGCCCGCTATCGATCCGCGCCGACCCGACCGACCGACGCGACCGACGTCCCGCGCGCTGCCACAGGGCCACACTCATCTCGATCGCTTGCTGTTGCACCCTAACGTCACGGTGCGGCGCGCGACGGGCGCGACGGCACCATCTTTCGCAGCACGGCCTCGTGACTCTCATATCTTCTAAAATATATATAAGGCGCTTTTCACTTTCTATTGCATTTTGAGACAAGAATAACAGATTCTTTTACGGCACCCACAGTAAATTACAGGAGTGAGAGTCGTTTTTAGGGTTCCGTAGTCAACAAGGAACCCTTATAGTTTCGCCATGGCCCTCCGTCTGTCCGCAGTTTAGCTCAAAGACTCTTAGTACTAGAAAGCTGTAATTTGGCATGAATAGACAGATTAGTTACGTCGACAAAGTGGTAAAATAAAATCTCGAAAAGTTTCTATTCTAGAGTATCTTCTGTATCTACACGTAAAGTGGGTATTTTTTGTCGCGTACCCCATAATGTGGTATGTCGTTGCGGTTGGATAGGTCTATAGAAAATATTGCTAGTTTGGACAAATAATTTTTGTGAAATTGTTTTTGTGAATGATTAAGCTTTAAAGTGCAAATTTTTGTTAGAATCAAGTGTGCCCCCCCTCTGCCAGCTAAACGGTTGTGTTTGAATGTGTAAAAAAATCACGGTGGTAGTACCAAAGTTAAAAGGATATCACAGCTAAGTAGGCTTTACAAGTTTTAAACGTGTAATAGTCGACCAATTTATAAAATGTACTTGGATAAAATATTTTCCTAAACATAATGTATGGGAGCACAGGTTTTTCTACTGTAAATGTAAGTTTGTTTTTTATTATTACAATAAAATCATCGATCGGAGGCAAATCCGCATATTTTGATGGTCAATTACGGAACCCTAGATTGTGCGTGGCTCGACACGCACTTGGCTGATTTTTAGGGTTCCGTAGCCGAATGGCAAAAAACGGAACCCTTATAGATTCGCCAAGTCTGTCTGTCTGTCTGTGTATGTCACAGCCACTTTATTCCGAAACTATTAGGACGTCACGGTTGAAACTTAGTAGATAGATGTATTCTGTGAACCGCTTTACGGTTTTTTATACAAAAATAAAATAATATAAGATTAAGGGGGGTTTCCCCATACATGGAACTAAAACTAAAAAATATTTTTTTCATCAAACCTATACGTGCGGGGTATCTATAGATAGGTCTTTAAAAATGCTATTGAGGTCTCTAAAACCATTTTCTCTCAAAGTCAATCGTTAGAAAGATAGATACTTCCAAAGTGGTAAAATGTGTGTGTGTGTCCCCCCCCTCTAATTTCTAAAGTAAGAGGAGGAAAATTCAGAAAAAAATTAGAATTGTAGAACATAAATAAAACTTTTAGCCAAAATTGGTTTAAATAAGATTTGATGTTTCGTTTTTGAGATACGGGACTTTTTCATCAAACTGCAGCAATAACTTTGTTTTCCATTAACATACTGTGTAAAACAAATTTAGTTTTGCTGTTCAATGTAAAACAATACATCATAATTATGAATAAGCCTTCCAAATATTTTTATTTTATTGTTTGGTGCTACGGAACCCTGTGTGCGTGTGAGTACGGCTCTCACTTAGCCGGTTTTTAGTATACAGGGCGTCCCGCGGCTATACCACACGTGGAAAAATATTGTTATTATAAAACTAAAAATGTTGTTTATATTTACTTACTACAAATTACTACTACAAAAAAAAGTAATTTATTGCAATTTAGAACATACCAACGAACGCCGTTAAACATAAATAGCCTTAGTAGTAAATTAAATATCCCAGAACGGGACGACCTAACGCTTCTTGGTTTAACATTGGACAATAATCTAACATGGAAGAAACATATCGAAAATCTGAAGACTAAATTATCATAATTTATATACGCATTAAGCAAATTAAAAAGCAACACAAACTATGAGACCGCGCTCTCGGCATACTATGCTTATGCATGGTTTAACTATGGAATAATATTGTGGGGCGAAAGTACTAACTTTAATGACATATTCATCATGCAAAAGAAATGTTTACGCATCCTTATGAACATTAAGCCATGGGAAAGTTGTAAACCTAGAGAATTGCAACAATATATAATAAATTACCAAATTATATAAAAGATGATCAGAATACAAATTCATTCTATAGTAAACTAAGATTACTTTTAATAGGGAAATGTTATTACACAGTAGACCAATTCATGACAGATAAAACTTTGTAGGTACTCAATTTATAACTTTTTCCGTTTTTGTAAGATCTGGTCATAATTATCAAAGACTATATAATAATATGTACATTTCAGTGACATTTTTATTTTGTATAGTAAAATGACACACCATAATTCAATTTAATCATTTACGTTATTGACATGACATGATTGTAATTATTACCTTTTCCTTATTATTTTTTTTTTCTAATTTTTACTACCTACCCGCTAATGCAATCTGACGTAAATATGACTTTGTGTGTGTTATTGTATTGTATTATATTGTGTAGTGTTTATTACTGTTAACTGGACATCCGACTCCTAGAGATATTACCTTTTTCTGAATTGTATTGTAATTACTGTGTTTTGATAAGCTTTGACTCAATTTATTATGTTAATTTAATGTTCACTAACTCAACAGCAAACCAACATTGTGCTTTGCAGTGCCCTGTCAGGGTTCATGTACAAAAACCGACAGTTATATTGTAAAATGTGTGATGTGCATGAGGGCAAATAAATAAATAAAAGACTTCATTTTGATTTAAAAAACAAAAAATTGAACTGCGTCTAAAGATTTTTAAATGATCGCCAGATTAATTTTATGATAACGGTCGAAGGGGTTAATCATAGGATTACATGTCATCTAAAATAAAAGGAAGACCATGAAATTTTACGTTTTTTTAAATTTTGTTTAGGAAAATGAATTATAGACAAACTGAACTAATACGTACTTATTATTTCAAACATTCACCCTGCAAAGATAAGTAAATCAACAGAGAGTGAAATAAAATAAAATCAAAATTCTTTCCGTAAAATTTCCTATACAGGGAGGAATTTTTCAACTTAGACTCAACTTCAATTTAAAACTGAAATGAAGATTTTCTGTGCAGTATCATCGGATGACGGCATGGATGCTGTTCAATGTGACCTGGTGTGATTGGATGATTAGCAGACATGTGACGGTGTACATGACCTAGGTATTTTTCAAAATTCGAAACTTTTATTTAACGTGCACATTGTGCAAATATTATCAAAGCTTCGAAGTCACTGGGTTTTGCCATGAGACTCGCCGAGTGTTTCAAGAAGGCCAAAACAAAGGGTGGACATTTTTTAAGTACTTAGGACATTTCGTGACTACTACCTTGAAGGATGATGCGGACATTGAGCGAGAGCAAAGGGCGCTGTCGCATGTTGGTCGGTCCGAGCGAACATGGTAATCCGCAGGTTTGCAACGTGCTTTAGCGATGTTAAAATAACTCTTTCTAGAGCCTACTGCACTACTCTGTACACGTGCAACTTGTGGACTGACTATACGCAAAAGTCGTCCAGCGCCCTTCGTGTTCAGTTCAACAACGTGTTCAGGATAATGTTGGCGCTCCCCCGCTTTTGCAGCGCATCGACTATGTTTGCAGAAGCGTGCGTGGATTGCTTCCACGCCACTATGCGCAAGAGAGGCACGTCACTAGTGCGGCGAGTGCCGGGGAGCGCAAACAGCATGCTGGTCGCGCTCTCGGTGAGGCTTGATTGCTCCATCATCTCCCACTGTTGTAAGCGACATGTGGCAGACTGATGCGACTGACAAACCTCATTTAATTGATTGAATTGTTAATTTAAGCATGATTATTTTTTATTAGGTATTCTATAATTGTGAGGGACTTAAATAATAAGTAAATTAAATTGTTAAAGTTGTTTATGTACATACTGTGACTGTATGAGTGTGTTATTTCTACTATGAGTCAGTGATACTCGAATTAAATAGATTTTTATTTTTAAAACCCTTATGATTCTCTATTATTTTAGAAAAAATATTAGGGTTCCGCACAAAAAAAAACCCTTAAAATTGGTAACAAAATTCGATTAAAAAGGAAAGTAAGTAATATTTTTTATAATAATTTCACGCGAACGAAGGTCACAGGCAACAGCTAGTAATTACATACATTCCATTTGCAGCCGCTTTTAGACTTGCAGCTTGCACTTTTCTTTTAAAAATTTTAAAGAACGGGATTGACTGTCCTGACCTCCTGCACAAATTGCATTTCAATGTCCCCCAAAGATCAGTTAGATTTAATCCACCTATGTCACATTCCTTTTTCCTCGTCTAATTACAGGCAAAACTCATAATACATAGTGCGAGCGAGTAAGGAAAACCACTATGCACGACAGAATTTTGACACATGACACCTCAAGAATTTTCGTGAACTTTCAGCATTCGATTTTGTAATGAAAAATATGTCGCGGCAGCTGTTTCATACGTTAAGTTTGTGGTTAATATCTCCAAAAACGTGTTCATTTCGGTAAAACGGCGTCAGTCTATTGCCAAATATTTGTAAATTACATACCACTACACCCTTCCAAAAATAGCTAACTTATATGGGCTGGAAATAATGTACATGGACAAGTTTTTCGTTTGCTAAAAAAACTCGAAAGGGCAAAATAAAGACAGTAACATTCTATCTGCGTTCTTATTTCTACCATTATTCATACAACATTTCATAAAAAAACACGATCAAAGTCTTGGCAAGTATTACTAAAAAGTTTTAGTGCTGACCGTAAACCTAAGATTCATCATTCGATTATAAAATTGCAGTCAGCCTAATCGATTACTCGCAATGAAATCAAGTTTGGAAAAAAAAAGATGAAACGGAATAAAAACTCCTTGGTATAATTTCAAATAATTATGACATTTTAAAATTAACATTTATGCTATGTTTCAGAATAATCTTATTTAGTAATTAATCGATGCTTTTAGCTGATTTCAAGAGAAGGAGAATAAATCTCCTCTCCTCCTCCTCTAATCTATACTAATATTGTAAAGAGGTAAAGTTTGTGAATTTGTGAGGTTGTAGGGGGTAAACTCTGGATCTAATGAACCGATTTTGAAAATTCTTTCTCTAATAGGAAGCTACATTATCCCCGAGTGCCTTAGGCTATATTTACAACGTGCCCGTTCGATAATCTCAGACCAAAACGCTACGAAAACCGCGGGCAACAACTAGTAAATGATAAGAAAAACAGAAATGTGAAATCTCAAAAAAAAACTTGCTTCAAGTAAACATTCGAATGATATTAATTTATCTTTCTCTTAAAAACTTATAGATAGTCTCTTAACTTTCCGTTGAACTAGCAGCGCGAGATTTGGCAAGAAATAAAGTCTCACAGTTCAAGCATAAAAAATCTGGAAATAGATTGATTTTCAATTGTACCTACGTACGCACGGTCGCATTATTTTTGTTTCAAAATTCAAATTGGGAATGCGCTCGCATTTCACATTTAAAAAGTATTTATTAACCTTAATTTAATATTATCATTTATTGCGAATTTTGTTTTGTAATATCTGAAGGTTGGATATAGAATCCTAGTAGGCATAGTAAAAAAAAATTGATCAGCCAAAGATAAATTACATTTTATTTCTACAAAATTGTGTATCAGTTGGTAGCGTGTTGTCGGTTGCGTTATTATGTTAGGTTAAGACAAACTTTTTTATCTTTCCCACTACTGAGCAAAGGCCTCCTCCATTCCTATCCAACTGTGTCGGTGATTTGCCTACTCTGGCCAATCAGCCAAGAACGAGTCCAAATGGTCACGCCAGCGTTTCTTGGGCCTGCCTCGGTGACGACGACCGACAAACTTATTGTCTTTTATTTCGCAATCGGAAATTCAGAAGCCGTATCCTAAAGAAACGTAGTATACTCTTTGAAAGCGGTTCACTGACCACTCTAAAACATTTTTTTACAACTGCAAAGTTCAGGTTACCCATGGAGAGGCCTTTGCTCCACAGTGAGAAAGAACAGGCTCATAAAATAAGTATTTGTAAATGGTGAATACCACAATAACCAATCCAACCTAACACAATAACTTAACCATACTAAACCCAATTTTGTAAACTAAATAAAACTAATCTTGGGAACCAAATCAATTTTTACAAAGGTTCCAAGACCCTGGGTATTCTATATCCAACCACAGATAATATAATACTTCGTCCAACCGACCGAACAATAGAAAAATATTTTTTAGTAATTAAAGTACTTAGTCTTATTTAAAAAAAAATAGTTTTGTTGTATTCTGATACCGCATCATTATATTATGCTATTCAGCGTTGAGGAGTGTCCTCAAGAAAAGACAATCCTGGCTGTAGGATCAAATTCGATTGAAATTATGTCTATTCATCCAAATTGAACGAGTATCCATACAAAGTTTCGTTTCTGGGCTATTAACCATTGAGGAATTCCCTCCTGATAAGACGATTATGGCTGCAAGATAAGGTCATGATAAAAATGATGTTATCCATCAAATATGAACGTGTCTAGAAATGTTTGTATCCGTGCTATTTAACATTGAGGTTTTCCGTCGTGAGAAGACGATTTTGGCTGTAGGATGAGGTCATGATAGAAATCATATTTATCTATAAAAATTGAAAGCGTATACAAAATTTTGTGTCCGCCCTTTTAACCGTTGAGGATTTCCGTCGTGAGAAGACGATCCTGCTAGCAGGATGAAGTCATGAAAGAAATCATCTATATCTATCAAAATTAAACGCTTAGACAGAGTTTTGAGTCCACGCTATTAACCGTTGAGGAGTTCTCTCGTGAGGAGACGATCCTGGCTGCAGGACTAAGTAATATTTCTCATAAAAATGTATTGTCACCAGAACCAAAAGTGTTAAAATTTCAGCTCAATCGGTATAGCGGAGGGGAACTGGTTTGAAATTCAGTTACAAGATTTGACCAATACTTACTAACAAGTGAAGTTAAATAAAAGAAGCATATTTTAATCATAACAAAATCACAATAAAATATGTGCTTAATTAAATACAATATAAATTTGAACAGCGAATGCATTCATAATTTAAATGTTGTTATAGAAAAAAAACGGCGCGAATTTAGGCATAGTTAGTCTGTGCTGTTTGTTGTGTTGGTTTTAGTACAACAATGTACGAAAAACTATTAAAATTACTATTGTAAACTTAAAACAATATTAGTGTTTATTTATTGTATTTTACGCTCAAAACAAAATTATTTTAATTTCCATCTATCAATTTTTTAAATTCCTTAATTTAATTTCTCGATTTGATCGAAATTTACAAAAAAGGAATCGATTGAAATAATCGCTTCCACACATCAAGATAATTAAAAAAAAAAAAATGGCCGTCAATTTCGAATACAAATTAAGGAGTGGTAATGAATATTAAGAGTTATTGGTCCCGTATTAGTAAATTACGTTAAGATCAGGGCGTTTTCATGTTGTTTATAATAATTGGAATGATATTTGTCATAGGTATTTGTTATCGAATCTTTACGCGTCTGTGTGATGTAATGTGAAAAATAAAAATGTAAACACGCACGATTGGCGCGAAACCTCGACTTTTGATATCAAAATTCATCATTACCACTGCTTATTTAAATTGAACCAAGGATTAATTCGTCACATAATTTAGTGACGAGTTAATCATTCTCAACATTCTGGAGCTTGGATGTCCGTAAACCACTATTTTCATGATTTTTAGCCTCTGCCAGCCCTGCCGTCAAAATGGCGATGACCGTATTTACGCACTTGGATTTTAGAAGGGTAAATAAAGAAACTTGCGCGCTAAAGACAGAAGTTTTAATGGCCTTGACATATGAACTTTTTATCCAACTCTCTTAATTAGCACACACTCATAGTATTTGATAATTGGAATATTACATATTTACATAAATAATGAGGATGACGTATGACTTAAACGCTTGCCCCCCGGTACCAAGTCAGCGGAGGTTTGTGTGTCGCGCCCCCAAAGAAAGGTACCCGTACCGAACTTTATGGTATTCTTTGTAGAGTTCTCATTTGACCCATTTACCACCTCGGTTGAATGCAAACTTTTTTAAAAGCGCTTAGTGCTTTATTATTTTTCCCCGTGTCATTAATGCATACCTAACCTGGTGTCAATGTGTCCTAAAGTATCTTATTTTAATTCCTTTTATTTTTAGTTTTTAACCGATTTTCTTCAAAAAGGAGGTCTATTTTTTTTTTAATGTTTTGTCGCTCATAAATAAATCCATCATTTGTAAACTGATTTGAAAAAACATTTTTCCTACTGGTCCCATAGAAATTTCATCAAAATCGGTTTAGTAATTTTGGTTGTCATATTACGCGACGTCGCGTGTTGGTTTATTGATGTTCACGCGACGTCGCGTGATAGTGCCTCACATTTATGTACGAGCACAGCTTCGTGTACGAGCCATAAAATAGCGGCCGCAGCGTATTGGGTTCTGGTATTTGGTTTATGACACTAGGGAAGACATTCAACGAATTTTTATTTCGGCCATCTAGGTAAGTTCAGCATTTTGACTTGGCAATGAACGTGTTAATCTGTATTTTTCTTCTTGGGCTATGATGATGACAAGATGATCTCTTAATAACTTCTACTAACAATGTAAATATTAATTCATGACAAGAATTTGTGTGGTATTCTACAACTAAAAAGGGTAAAATAAAAAACGTTCTGCGAAAAAAAACTGACTTCCAAAAAAACACTAAAAAAGTCTAACTTGACTTTCGCAAATCGGTGGCGCAAAAAGTCAATGAAACAAACAAAGACACTGACTTCCGAAAGTCAAGTTATTTGAGACTTTTTTAGTGTTTTTTTAAAGTCGGTTTTTTTTCCAGGAAACTTTTCATGCTTGTTATTTAGTGATCCTAAGATTTCTACTACCTTTTCTGTGTTTACTCGTAAGAACTTGTAATTGGCTCTGTGTCGACCATACAATTGTTATTCATTTGTTATAGCTGTTGGTTTAAATAAATAAATAACTACTGGATATAGCAAATTTTAACCAAAGGAAACATTCCATTATTTTTAATAAAGAGAAACAAATCTACATTAAAATATTTTCGATAATTCGCGTGTCACGCTCAAATATCGAACCAACTAAAATTCGAAAAAATAACACCTATACTTTTATGGCATCAATCGATAGATAGGGTCAATCTTATGAATCAAATCTCTGTAACATGATAAATTAAATGAATGGAAAACCATAATATCTAAATGGTTGTACACTGTTTTACAGACAAAAGTTTTATAGAATTTCGGTTCATACAAAAAAAAATCTCATATTATCATTTTATAGAATAATCAATACGCAGAATACTTCGAAAAATATTAAGTCATAGATTTTTGTTACAAATTTTAATGTTTCAATATTCGTATCCTAAAATAACAAATCAAATATTCTTAAAACTCATATTGTTTTGTTAATTTAAAACTTATTACCAAGAAAAATATTTAATCGAGTGACTGTTTATAAATGTTTCAATTCACACCTTTGAGAAAATGCATACCCTCCTATAAAATTACAACACCGCGTTCACAAAAACTATGCGGGAAATCTTGTTATTCTCATTAATAGTTACTGCTTATATACCTATACCTACACGTACAGACGCCAGCCAGCACATCAAGCTACTACAATCTGTCAAAGAATGATGGGCTATTATTCGCCAGAAATACAAATTACAGCCGGCTCAACGGCATTACGTACTTTCCGAAGTACGGAGGAAACTTGGTATGGAATGAATTAGTGGTCACCCATCCACAGACCGACCTTGGTATGCCTTATGGCTTAACCTTTCATCACTTGGCGAGTTTTGATATACGATGACCGTTCTTGTTGGTTTAAACCGACGGACGGTCAGTGGGTAGCCTCGACGCTATCCGTGCAGAACTGTCATTGTATATAATCAAAACTCGTAACAATGAACTGTTAACAGAGATCTATACGCAATAGCCCTGCAGGAGCTATGAT
This sequence comes from Eugnorisma glareosa, assembly GCA_947578425.1. Taxonomy (NCBI): domain Eukaryota; kingdom Metazoa; phylum Arthropoda; class Insecta; order Lepidoptera; family Noctuidae; genus Eugnorisma; species Eugnorisma glareosa. Next base: position 21,986,917 of record OX387967.1, on the reverse strand, counting down.
GCTACCTACAGCCTGCCCCTAATATGTAGCAAGCTAAAGTAACAAAAAGGTTAGCACTCTCCATAAATGCAACCGAAGGACAAAAGAAGAATCAATAATTATTGTCTATGATCGCCAGAAAGCACTTGTAGCGCCATACTAGTGTCTATTAGCGCCACATGGCAAAACAACGCTGCGTCAAAGTCATGTCAAATTTGACATGAATTTGACGCACCGTTGTGAGCAGCTGTCAAAAGATGACGTTTGTGTGTCAAACAATTACAAAATAAAAACAGTGTGCGGGCGGTGGCGGAACAGTGTGTGTCGTTAGTGTTACTCGCGTGGCAGCGCAACTACCAGATAGCGTCCCCGAGCCGGGCACGGCATGCCAGCGATCTAACGGCGGCGTCTCAGAGTAACCGTGCCAGCGCGCAGCGAGCGACCAGCGCGACGCATCAGGTGGGTTTGTTTACATCGCGCCATGTGACCTGTGCTAACTGCGCCGCGGCCTTCGCTGTCCGCCGCTCGGGCCACGTGCTCGCCGGTGTAATCCGGTTAGCAGCGAAGGTCCGCGGCGCTGACGGGCTTGTGTGTCACGCAGGAGCAGAGCGCGCCCCGAGCACAGCGGAGCGGACGCCGCAGCGACATGAAGCCGCACGACGACTACAGGAATGGCGACGGTGAGCACCTCACAGTAGACGACACAATGCACTGCACAGCTCACACTTGCACAGTACGACCACCGCGACTCGTAGCAACAGTGCGCAGCAGCGCCGCGCGCCGGACGCGCGCCGATCATTAAGATATGCAACTTGACCTTGAGCCGCGTCGCTTCACTTGAATTAATGTCGATTTCGAATACGACATCGTCATTAAATTTCCACTCAGTAGATGGCTTGGGACATGATTGTTAGTGTTTGTAGGTACTTGCAACCTTAAACTTGACAGCCATGAGTTAGCTGCACTGAACTGATCACCTGCTCATGCCGTTGACCTCTGCCCGAAGGTCACAGGGGCCTCCCTTTGACCTGCAGGCATGTTGTGGAATGTCATTCCATAGCAAGATGGTTTCTGCTTGAATAGATAGTAGATGTATGAAAGTTCCCTTTTATTATTGCATGTTATCATGTTTCAGAATAATAGTCATTGTGTTGTAAGTGGCAGGTGGGTGTAGTGTAGCTGCTGGTCATGATGTACTCATACACATGCTCATAGGTGTGTGTGAGCTGGTAGATGGGGCTCTCTACCGGCACTAGGCAGTGTGTACGCGGAAGCAATTGGACCAATTGATGATGACACATTGCTCTATTGGAACTTATTGTTGTTAATCATAGGATATCTGTCACACACACACACATTGGTCACAGCCGTACCTACTGAGCTAGCCGTAACACACATGATGACAATTCAATAAGTATGAACACTCTTTGGTAGTAAAGCTAGGTACAACATTCATTCCATTGGAGTCATAACTTGAAGTTTGTCATTGGTATATTAATATTATTCCGTCACATTGTTATGAAAATGTTCCCTTGTAATGTAATGATATACCTAAGTAGATAATGTCTTTATTTAGTTTGATACTGAGATAACAAAATTGATATAATTTTTAATTAAATGATAATACATGGTCTATGTCCACATGTTTAATTAAACAGGTGTGTTTATGTCTCATTTATAAACATAATGTACAGCAAGAACAACTCGGTCAAAAATAATTATCATCACAAACTATGAGCAATCACTAAACAAACCAGAAGAAATACAAAAATATCACCTGCATGCACATACAATATGTTTACCTGTTGTGTCAGTATGAGTTGACACAATACATATGTACCTACATAACTTGGTTTGTTCTCGTTGAGTTATCCTGCAACAGTATTTGTAATTGATGTAATGATGGTTTAGGGATAATGAATAGATGTGTGAATGCATGTGTGCGGGGACAGGCGGTGCGGCCGCGGCTGGCAGCGAGGACAGCTCGGAGGAGGAGACGTCGGCGCTGGAGGGCGAGCTGTCCGTGCGCGACGACGCGGCGCCGGCGCGCGTGCTGCACGCGCTCAACGCGCTGCGCAAGTCGCGCCAGCACTACGACGCGCTGCTGCTGGCGGGCGGCGCCGAGCTGCCCGCGCACCGCGCCGTGCTGGTGGCCGCCTCGCCCTACCTGCTGCACGCGCTGGGCGCGCCCGCGGCCGCCAGCGCCGCGCCCGTGCCCGCGCTGCGCGTGGACGGCGTGGAGCCCGACGCGCTGGGCGCGCTGCTGGACTACGCCTACACCGGGCGCCTGCGCGTGCGCGACGCGGCCGCCGCGCGCCGCCTGTACCGCGCCGCCTGGCGCCTGCGCGTGGAGCCCGTGCGCGCGCACCTCGCCGCCGCGCTGCTGCGCCGCCTGGCGCCGCACGACTGCCTCGAGCTGCGCGCGCTGCCCGACCTGGGTGCCGACCAGCTGGCGCAGCTCGACGCCTACATCGCGCAGAACGTGAGTAACGTCCGCCGCGCGCTACACTCGGATACCGACGCCCCTCTGGGTCACTATGAACAATCTCTGACTACCGTTCCAGTTTGACGAGGTGTGCAAGAGCGGCGCGTTGGCGACCTTGCCTCTCATTCGCATTGAAATGTTGCGCGAGACGAGTGCCGAGGGCGGCGAAGAGACGGCATTCGCGGTGGCCGACGCCGCGCTCATTTGGCTGCGCGACCAGCAGGCCGTCGACGCCGACGTGAGTATCTGTACCGTCGGCGTACGCGCACCGAGCTCGAGCAGGCGCTCAGACTGACACCGACACTCTTTGCAGCTGGACGAGCTGTGCTCGCGCACGCACCTGCTGTATGTAGACACGCGCGGCGCGCTGCGCGACTGCGGCGAGCTGCCTGCAGCGCGCGGCGACGCGCCCGAGCTGCAGGAGTACCGGCGCGAGGCGGCGGAGCGCGGCCGAGCCTCGCGTCGCGCCGCCGACGCGTCGCCGCCGGCCCTGGCCGCGCCGCCCGCGCTACAGCTGGGCGCCCGCACGGCGCGCGCCGACTGCGCCGTGCTGGCGGCCACGCGCGTGCCGGGCGCGCGCACCACGCGGGCCCTGCTGGCGCTGCGCGGGCGCCTGGCGGCGGCGCGCGTGGCGTGGCGCGACGTGGGCGCGGGCGGCGCGACGGGCGTGGCGCGCGGCGGCGTGCTGGGCGGCGCGCGCGACGAGGGCGAGGCGGACGGGCGGCGCGCGCGCCTGGCGTTGGGCCGCGCGGCGCACGGCGCGGCGGTGCTGGGCGGCCGCCTGCTGGTGTGCGGCGGGTACGACCGGGCGCGCGTGCTGCGCGCGGCGGAGGCGTACGACCCGACGCTCAACGAGTGGTCCGCGCTGCCGGACATGCGCTGTGCGCGCGCGCGCTTCCCGGCCGCGGTGCTGGGGGGCGCGCTGTTCGCGCTGGGCGGCTCGGACGGGCACGCGGAGCTGGACTCGGTGGCGGCGCTGGAGGGCGCGGGGGGCGCGGGCGCGCGCTGGGTGTCGCGCGCGCGCCTGCCGCTGGCGCTGTCGCACGCGGGCGCGGCGGGTGTGGAGGCGCGGCGCGAGCTGTACGTGGTGGGCGGCTGGTCGGGCGGCGTGAACCTCAAGCGCGTGCTGCGCTACGACCCCGACGCCGACGCCTGGAGCGAGGCGCCGCCGCTCACCGCCGGCCGCTCGCAGTGCGCCAGCGTGTACTGGGAGGGCGCGCTGTGGGCGCTGGGCGGCTGCGACGCGTGGCACTGCCTGGCCAGCACGGAGCGGCTGCGCCTGGCGGCGGGCGAGGCGCGCTGGCAGGCGGGCCCGGCGCTGCCGACGGCGCGGCGCTCGGTGGGCGCGGCGGGCTGGCGCGGGCGGCTGGTGGCGGCGGGCGGGTCGGACGGCGCGGCGTCGCTGCGGCGCACGGAGTGGCTGGCGGCGCCGGAGGAGGGCTGGCGCGCGGGCCCCGAGCTGCGCCGGCCGCGCGCCGCGCTGGCGCTGGCCGTGCTGCAGGACGCGCTGTACGCGGTGGGCGGCTTCGACGGCAAGGAGTTCCTGTCGTGCGTGGAGTGCCTGTACGAGCCGGGCGGCGAGTGGACCACGCTGCTGGCGCCGGCCGCGCCGCGCACTCCGCTGGGCCCGGAGCCGGAGCCGGAGCCGGAGCCGGAGCCGGAGAACGGCGCCGCGGACAGCGAGTGACGCCGGACGCCGGTTGCGATGGTTGGAGAACTGATCGACGGTGTTCGCAACGTTTAGCTGATCGTGTGCTGTCGCGAAACTGAACCGCTACCTCAAAATTAGACGCGTGCGGGAGCCGCGCGGCGCTGCGCGGCGACTGCGCGTGTGTGGATGCCTTTACTCCGCATTGGAACATGTCAATGATAGTTAGCCCTGTCTGTATATATTGGCCCTCACTCACGAGTAGTCTAAATTATTAGTTATCACAGAGGGGCGGGATCGTGTTTTTCTTGTTCGCGTGCTTTCCCGTGCTCGTATTATTGTTACATTCCTATTTTGTAAGATAATGTGTATCCTCCGTAGGACCGGTAGGACGTGGTTTGTGTACTGTTAGGTATTAGTTTCTTTGTAAGTTGATAACTACATGAAGTGTATCTGCGGAGCGCTGCCGGCTGCCGGCGCGCCCTATGTTTATGTTAATAAATCGTATCTCCTCACTCGCTGCCTTTCAATGTTCACCGTGCCACCCTTTGATCTGTCGGCAACCAAGATGAAGCGTCATGAATAGTCATAATGTTTTGGACATTCACAGTAACGTTGTACGGTCTCATCGCCCTACATTTTTCTGCTTCCTCGGTAACCTACTTTAGGCCTACGATGCGCGTCATAATTTAGCATAATAAAACAACATGACTAATGAAATTAAATATAGTGAACTTATAACTGGGTAGCTATCAACAACTGAGAGAAATAATCGCCTTCCACTCTAGTACTGTAACGTACTCTTAACTTAAATAAACTTAATTACTTAGTGCATCTTAATGGAACGTGTTTCTCTATACTAACTAAACTTACAAACCTTCACGACAGATCGGTGTACGGAGTTAACTACTACAACCCATACATTTATGGTCCTTCGAGCCTTCGTGTAGTTAGTGTGTTTGTCTCTTGTTACGAATGTAGTGAATCGGTTCAACTGGTCTCCCGGAAGAGGGTCGCTCCGGTTGGATTGAGAAGGCGCAAATACCTAGCCGGAATACAGGCACATTGAGTACCGGAACCAACTACAACTACTGGAAGAGCCTTCAACTACTGGAACAAACTACAACTACTGGAAGAGCCTTCGACTACTGGAAGAGCCTTCAACTACTGGAACTAACTACAACTACTGCAAGAGCCTTCGACTACTGGAAGAGCCTTCGACTACTGCAAGAGCCTTCGACTACTGGAAGAGCCTTCAACTACTGGAAGAGCCTTCAACTACTGGAAGAGCCTTCAACTACTGGAAGAGCCTTCAACTACTGGAACTACCTACTGGAAAAGCTTTCAACGATAACTAGAACAGTTTTCAACTACCAGAGGAATCTTCGGGACTTTTCGAAACGGTATTTTTTTAACTATAAGGAAGCTATAGTCTATAATCAAGATGAATAAGCTATCGCTACAATCGACATGTTTTGAAAATATCAAAACATTATGCGCCAACTATAACAAGGATGCAAAACTAGAAAAACAAAGGAATACTTGAACTAGCGGCTGTCCTCGTTAGAAGCTCAATGGATGGATTTCAACGCACGGCATACATTGCTGTTGCGAGAAATTGAAGACAGGAACATAAACTATTTTATGTGGAAGATGTCTACGGTAAGACAAAGACCGTGTACGAAACAACTACAGCAGATATTTAAAAAATGTTACAAACTACTGAAGAAAATGTCGAATTCGACCTGACAGACTTGTCGAGAGGAGAACCTGATGAGAAGACCAAGATTGTGCGTACTAAACAGGAATGCAACTTCAAGGCCATCGATCGGGCTATGGCAAAAATTGATTTTGATGCCTTAGCTGAAAAATGGGAACTTGACGATTACTTGTCAATCTGAAGTCAAAGTGGAGAGCTGTTGACAATACTCATTGGGAACTGGAAGCCTTACTGAAAGGTTCGAAACATACGTACAAGTTCAACAGCACGGAAGAAAAATATGACAAGACATGGAAACGACTGAAAAGCAAGATGTGGTCCACCGCTCATCACCAACATTCAGCACCAAGAATTGAGATCCCAGAATTTTCAGGACACTACAGCAAATGGATATCTTTCAAAGATCTGTTCCTGGAAACCATACACAAAAACGCGACTTTGAATAAAGCTTAAAAAATGCAGCATCTGAAAACCAGGCTGAAAGGTGAAGCAGAAAGACTGGTGCATCACTTGAACATCAGCGCCGACAACTACACTTCGTGTTGGGAGATACTGACTCAACGGTACGACAACCGTCGTCTACAAGTCTCGTCGTACATGAACACTATGCTCAGCGACTGATCCAGAGTTCTGACCGCCCTAGGCATTAGCCTCATAATTATATGAGGACGGACATCATAAGCGGCCATAACTCACTGGAAGCGGCCCAGGAACTCCAGACATCTCTTATCGATATGTTAAAGGGGGCCGGGATGAGCTTACGCAGGTGGTCCAGCAATGCTCCAGCATTGTAAGAAAACTTAGTGATGATCAGATTTCACGCAGAACTACTTTTGACTTCAAGCAAGAGGAATCCAAGAAAACCCTAGGACTAGGTTGGAATCCGCATGTCGACCGGAAATAACGAAAAGGCGGTTGCTTTCAGAAATTTCACAACTTTATGACCCGCTGGGTTGGCTGTCACCATAACTATTGCGGCAAAGATTATATTTCAAGAAGTATGGCTGAACAAACTTGAGTGGGATGATCAGTTACCGTCACATATAGCAGATAAGTGGCTAAAACTAAGAGCTGACGTCCCCAATGTAAACACATGAAAATCAAACGCTGGGTCGGTTCAACGAACCAGAAGATCGAACTATTTGGAATCTGCGACGCCAGCGAAAAGGCTTACTCTTGCGTGGTTTACAGCTGCGTCAGAGATGAACATAACAAGCCAACAATAATATTACTTGCTGCTAAAACAAGAGTAACAGCGTTATCACAAACGATCACATTACCGAAACTTGAACTTTGTTGAGCACTCTTACTATCCCAACTCATCGAAAAAATCAGAGAAGCACTGGATGGTTTCGATATAGCTCAAACGCTCGCGTTTGGTGTGATTTCTAAGTGGTCCTGGCATGGATACAGGGGGATACATCTAAAAGAGCAAAATATGTCTCCAATCGGGTTGCAAAAATAAGGCAAATCATACCAGCCGAGCATTGGCGTTATGTGAAATCGCAAGATAACCCTGCAGACTGTGCATCAAGAAGATGATTGGCGCAGCCGGTCTAGAAAGTTCGATACTTACGTGGAATTCTGTTTGCCATCATGCTATTGGGAAAATAGAACCTTTTAATATCGAAGGCGTACATTTGGGCCAGCTACACTGCCCTGGTAATAGCAAACGCAGTACTTGCAAAATGGCGGTTTCGAGAAAAACGCGGTTAAGTGTTTTTTTTAAATCTCTACTATAACTGATATAAAACTCAAATATTTTGTTATGGAAAAGGTACATAAAAATACAAAGTATTATTTAGTTTATTATATATACGTTTGGAGTATTTTTTTCTTATGTAGGTCTTTAGAAACTCGAATACTGCACTTAAACCTTGTGTCTCTATTTGTAATACATCAAAGTAGTGAAGTGAAACGCAGTAGGTACTCGTGTTTATAACTGCACTAGCTGACCCGCGCAACTTCGTCTGCGTGCGTGTGCACATAAAAGAAAGAGAGGTTAGAGACAGTGTGCGTCATCCTTAAAAGTTAGACATATGGCCATTGCGGATATTTTTTTAGAGCTTTTTAAGAGGGACAATTCCGACATACATGATAATTGCGTAACTTTAACCGTTCACGCACAACGGAAGCTCTCAAAAGGAGTAAATCCCTATTATATACTATTACCGATGGATAATCATCAAATGACCCCTCCCACTCTGGACGGATCGGAAGGGAGTGTCAGACTTGTACTGACTAAAATCCATCCACGTTTCTTCTATTTCCCTTTGCGTTCCAGGGCCGCGGTATCTCTTTCGAACAGTCCCGCAACCCTGGCAGGCCTCGCTCCTCTCGGATCCCTTCCCGTTTGCTGACATCTCTTTGAGACGCGTGTGGAACACGAACACGCCGTCACCACGGCCTGTCGTCATAAGACGGACAGATGGCGAGCTAGCCCATTACTCACCGTCCACAGGCCCGCGACCCTCGACAGCCTTACGTCTTCATCTTTAGACACTCGATGACAATCATACACCAGCTAGAACGAAAGTTCTCATCAAAGTTCTTGAAATGAGCCGAGACACGATAAAACTGCTGTAAACTTTTGCGGACCTGTTTCAACTGCCTTCCGTCTCCATCGTCACACCTTCGATGATAGACATACTCCAGGCAGATCTAAAGTTCTCATCAAGGTGCATGAAATGAGCCCAGACACGATACAGATGCTGTAAACTCTTGAGGACCTCTTGCAACTGTTTTCCTTCTCCATCGTCAGACATTCGATGAAAGTCATACTGAGTTAGGTTTAAAGTTTTCATCAAAGCGAATGCAATGAGCCCAATAACATTATACCTGCTGCAAACTGTTTAGGACCGCTTGCAACTGCCATTTGTCTCTATCGTTTGATCGTCGATGACAGTCATACTTCAGCAAGGCCTAAAGTTCTCATCAAGGTGCATGAAATGAACCCAAACACGTTATTGTTGCTGCAAACTCTTGAGGACCTCTTGCAAGTGCCTTCCGTCTCCATAGTCAGACCTTCGATGACGTCATACTCCAGCTAGATCTAAAGTTCTCATCAAGAAAAATAAGGAAATGAGCCCGAACACGATTTTTCAATTTAAAAAACAAAAGATCATGCATGTCGGACTTCTTTGTAAAAAGTTATGCGTGGTCAGGTCATACATAAAATAAAAAAATATAGACGCGTCGAATTGAGGACCTCCTCTTTTTGTTTCGTTGGTTAATAAACCAAGCTTCAGACATTTGACACGGGCGAGGGTCATTCTTTCACGGAAAACTTAACACCGCGACTCAGAAAATGGAGTGAAATTAATAGCGCCATCTATCGAGCACGAAATTAAACCGTTAAAATATAATGCATGTAAAGCGATCGAACACACACTCTACAGGGTTATAGCGTCATGTAGACTAATCTAGAGTACTTTTTGCTACCAGAACTTTTTTGTAAAGCTGGTCAGCCGATTTAAAAGTTATCTTGTGAGCACATTTTTATTAATTAGTACCATTTTGATGCAATAGATGTCGTTGCATGTATCTTACACAATGATGGTATGTTCTTGTTGAACACTTTAAATTCATAAATCTTTTGATAGAGAGAACTGATTACAATGAAACAAAAACTAAAACCTTCTCTAAGTTCTCCACAATATTTGTCCATTGAATCTAATCACATTGGTTTTCCCAACAACATGAAGCCCACCTCGCAGCGCGCGCAGGTTATTATTTTGATGCGGAGTTATTTTAAAACTGTGATATCTCCTAAGATATTCATCTAAATTGAATGGTGTAAAGGGCAATTTTGGTCACAATTGAATGCTAAAGATGACTAACATATTTATTTTGATAAGGATTAATACTATGTCGGTAAAAATACCTATGCAAATAAAACACTATTTTTGACCAAATTTTAAAATCATAAAAATGGTTATTGTTAGTCAACCTTAAAAGATAGGCATGTGCTCTCGCGGACTTTTTTTTAGACATTTTTAAGAGGAATAATTCCCTCATACATTATTTTTGTGCAACTTTAACCGGTTAACCAGCGCACGCAACGAAAGCACTCAAAGATAATACATATTCCCCGTTTTTGCAACATTTTTCGTTGATGCTCAGCTCCTATTGATTGTAGCGTGATGATATATAGCCTATAGCCTTCCTCGATATATAAGCTATCTAACACTAAAAGATTTTTTCAATTCGAACCAGTAGTTCCTCAGATTAGCGCGTTCAAACAAACAAACAAACAAACTCTTCAGCTTTATAATATTAGTATAGATTGTATCTAGGAAATACATTGACTGCTTTAACCGCTAGCAAAGTTAGTTACAGAATATACTTTTCAATACACTTTCTCGAAAACTGGTTCTTATCGCACTACGATTAGGTTCAACATGCAATGTATTTCACACGCGTGGATTTTTAATACTTTTCCGCACACGTGCGGGAATAAAACATTCCACAGATAAGTCCAAATGGGTTCAATGACTATAGCTTTAATCGGTGGTGATTGTTTTTTTTTAATTTTGTTTATAAATAGAATATCATAGATATACATGATTATTTAAAATAAATTTTTCAAGTAGCCGTAGGTTATTTTGTTTGTTTTTACTATTTTTTTTCCTATTATTTTAGTCGTGTAATTGCAAACCAAGTATCTATACGAGTATTCTTCTTGCTTCGATTAAGCGGTGAGTTTTCTGTTTTTGTGCTCACACTATATTTATTTTTATTTTTATTATAAGTCTATACGTGAGGATTTGTAATTGGCTTTCTGGTGACTATGGTTCCCTTTTTGTTTGTTTTTATAAGCTGTAAGTCCTCCATGTACTAAAATAAATAAATAAATATTTACTTTTATGAACAAATTAACATTTCTTTGTGCTCTAAATGCAAAAATAATAGATTTTTTTTTCTTTTAATATCATGCTGTATAGCGGCATCATACCTTTGCTTCTTCTTCAGTCTGGCGAAAGCAAAGCGCGGAAAAAAAGCAAATCAAATCATAGTTTTATAATTATTCCCGCCAAAAATACTTTCGGTTTTAATATTTTATTTCTTCGAAAGTGTATTGAAAAACGTCGTTTGATACGCATGGGGATTTGTTATTGCAGTTCTCGGCTCCATAACACCCTCGCCTGCAGCTCGGGTGTTAATTCCGCGCTCGAATGCAATAACAAAGTTTCCCCACTTATATCAAAATGTACTATATCTATGTAGAATAAAAGACTTATTGCAGTGTCAAAACGAGTTGTTATATATTTAAATATAAAAAAAGGGAAAAACATGATGAATTAAGAAAATCTTTTATTTATAATTTTAACAGTCTTTTTGTTGTCATATAAACGTGTGTTGAAGCTCATTTCAATAGGTTTCGAAGAACAAACAAACATACAGTCCACGTTTCTTTATAGTAGTGAGTGGCTGGCCGCCGATCGTATTAAATATGATGTTTTGATATTTTTAAGTTAGTTGCCAATAAACCTCAACAAAGACAGACGCTTGTTTCATTGTGCTAACTACTCGCCAAACCAAATCGAACCCTAACGTACACAACATAATGGTCATAATCGAGCCGGATCATTAGTGAAGTTAATATAGAAAAAACAACATTCCATCAGAGATAAGAAGCCGGCGAGTGACTCGTTAAGCGTAAACAAAGTAATTAGCAGTGATTTTAACAAAAAAACGTTATTTCATCAAGTTTTGCATCGTATTTGTGTTTATTATTGAAGATTTACATAATTAACAGTGAAATATGTCTAAGACGGCCGAAGAAGCACTTAGTATATTAGAAGATACGGCAGAGTTACTGAAGAAAACACAAATAAACTTACGAAAATGTCCTAAACAACGTTTGACGAAAGGATACATTCAATCTAGAATTCAGTGCCTCGAAGAATACTGGAAAACATTCAACGGTGCGCATCAAGACTTAGCGAGGTTGACACCGAGAGATAAACGTAATTTGTTGTCGTATTTCGTTAATGAAGAGTTTTTTATTTATGAAGATCTGTATGTGTGTTTGTTGGGTGAATTACGCGATATGTTAGAAAAGGTGACAACGAAATCATCGCAAACGATGAACATCGATAACGCGGACGAAGATAACCAACAAACACAGGTGAGATTGCCAAGTATAACGATACCTACGTTTTCTGGAACCTATGAAGACTGGCCTGCGTTTAAAGATTTATATGTTTCGTTAGTACATGACAACAAAGCCTTAAGCAACGTTCAAAAATTGCATTATTTGAAGACTAGCATCAGCGGTGAAGCAGCAACCCTACTTAAACATATACAAGTAACTGAAAGTAACTATTTACAAGCATGGGAAACATTGAAGAATCGTTACGGCAATAAAACATTGCTAGTAAACTTAATGTTGAAGAGATTAGTTTACCAAAAAAAGGCGAACACTCAATCCGCCAGTCAACTTAAGTCAATTTTGGATACAACTTCCGAAATTTTAGACAACCTTAAAAACTCCAACGTGAACACCGACTCCTGGGATCCTATAATCATATTTCTGGTCGTACAGAAGCTGGACCCGGAATCTCACAAGGACTGGGAAGAGTACGCCTACAAAAGCAATTCAGAAGATCTACCTACGTGGAATGAGTTGAAGACATTCCTAAATGGCAAATTTCGTGCATTAGAATTAATTACAACCTCTTCGACGTCAGCTACGCGTGAAAAACCTTCTAAAGAACGCAGTGCATTCCATGTTTCAACTAATGAGAAGGAACACACTTGTATAATGTGTAAAGAAAATCATACCCTGTCTCACTGCAAATTGTTTGCGAAGATGCAACCTTCAGAACGATTTGATTGTGTAAAGAATAACAAGCTCTGTTTTAATTGCCTGGCATCAGGACAATCGGTCTTCAAATGCCGTGTTCCAATGTCCTGTCGCATGTGTAAAAGACGCCATCATACTCTCAAACATCTAACAAAGAAGACGGATACATCGGCATCATCTGAAGCTGTACAACCGACGCCGACAGTATCAACTCAAGCAGATGTAGAAGAAAAGGTGCAAGTTAATACAATGATTGCGTCTTACTACAATGCCAGAAAAGATATAGGAATGTTAGCTACCGCAATGGTGATAGTAAAGAGTGAACAAGGACACACCATTGTACTCAAGGCACTCATAGATCCAGACTCACAAGCCTGCTTTATTAGCGAGAAGGCGGCACAACTATTAAAACTCAAAAGGCAGGTAACTAATTGCGTAATTACTGGAATGGAATCCATGAAGGTCGCTGTCAAGCATGAAGTGAAAATAGAAATTTTATCACGATGGGAATCAAATTTTGCACTACCTACACAAGCCTACGTGATGAACAAGCACTTGACAGTACAATTACCTGCAAAAACATGGTCAACAAGCAAATGGCCACACTTGGCAGATCTAGACTTAGCAGACCCAAAGTATGGAGTATCAGGAAACATTGATCTGCTTCTAGACGTCAAGGGATATGCAAGGATACTACAAGATGGTCTAATCAAAGGTCCACCGGGGTCACCCATAGCTCAGAAAACCAACCTCGGCTGGATAATATTCGGTGAAATAAACATAAAAACAAACACAAAGGAAAAATGTTTAATGGCGATAAATGAACAAGTTGATGTGAAAGAACTATTGAAGACTATGTGGGAATTAGAAACCGATACAAAAAGAAATTTTACCAAAGAGGAAATATTATGCGAAGAAATTTATGATAAAACACATACAAGAAACAAGGAAGGGCGCTATATAGTTAAATTACCCTTTAAAAACGACAACTTAAAATCACCCGACGGAAAAACAAGAGAGATAGCATTAAACAGATTTCTGCAACTGGAGAAAAGACTAAACAAAAATCCCGATCTGAAAGAAAAATACAAAAAGGTTATTGAAGAATACATAAACTTAAAACATATGGAAGAAGTACCAAAACAAGAAATAAATACAAAAGGGTCTGTCTACTTACCGCACCACGCAGTAGTCAGGAACGATAAAGAAAGCACGAAGACTCGCGTCGTTTTTGACGCTTCCTGCAAAGGTTACAATGGAGTTTCCCTAAACGACGAATTACTGGCAGGTCCTGTCCTACAAGATGACTTGCGCAGCCTGATAGTAAGATGGCGAACACACGCAGTGTGTTTTGTTTCTGACATACAAAAAATGTACCGAATGATATTGGTAGCCCAAGAAGACACCGATTACCAGAGAATACTGTGGCGAAACGACTCGTCTGAAATCATTAAAGATTTTAGACTCCTGACTGTTACCTTCGGGACAGCGTCAGCACCATATTTAGCGGTGAAAACACTTATGCAACTTGCTAAAGATGAAGGTGCCAACTATCCTGAAGCTGCTAGGGTGTTACAAGAAGATTTGTATGTTGATGCCGTTATGTCAGGATGTGACGATTTAGAGCAAGCCATTCAAATAAGCAAAGACTTGAAGAATTTATTACAACGAGGCGGCTTTCAGCTAAAGAAGTGGTCGTCAAATAACATAGATTTTTTAAAATCTATAGATCCAGAGGATAGATCTATCAATGCACATATAGATCTAAATATAGATGGTACCATGAAAGCTTTAGGTGTACAATGGAACTTAGGCAGCGACCAATTTGAATACCAACTAAACCTAGTTCCTCTTCCTGCGATCGTTACGAAGCGAAGTATACTGTCAGATGTCCAAAAGCTCTTTGACCCGCTCGGTTGGATAGCGCCATGCATCGTGCAAGCAAAAATTTTGATACAGAAGCTCTGGCAAACTAAGGTCGATTGGGATCAAGAAATTGCTCCAGCTGTGAGAGAAGAGTGGAAAATTATACGAGACGATATTGCCAATGTCAATGCAATTCAAATAGACCGATGGATGGGCTCGTACAGTTTAAAGAAGGACAGCATACAACTCCATGGTTTTAGTGATGCATCGATGAGAGCATACGCAGCTGTTGTGTACTGTCGCGTACATTACTTGGATGGTGCAGTCAAAACATCATTGATTGCAGCAAGAACTCGTGTTGCTCCGTTGAAGACAGTGTCGTTACCACGACTTGAATTGTGTGGAGCAGTTCTGGTGTCACGACTGTTAAAACAAATTTCAACAGCAATGAAGATACCATTGGCTAACGTTTTTGCTTGGACTGATTCCTCAATAGTTATTGCGTGGCTACAAAAAGAACCTAGCGGATGGAAGACTTTTGTTGCCAATAGAACCGTTGAAATAACTGGCAACATCCCGAAAGAACAATGGTACCACGTAAAATCGCAAGAGAACCCCGCTGATATAGCGTCTAGAGGTGCACTAGTATTAGAGTTGAAAACATGCGACTTATGGTGGAAAGGGCCCGAATGGCTTTCAAAGGGAAATATTTATTTTAACAAACCAGAAACCATATCCACAGAGCTAGAAAAGAAAACAACTGTACAAACCTTTACTATGACCAAGAACGAAGAAGATGAGAGAAGATTAACAGAACAATTTGAAAAATATGACTCGTTGAAAGAATTGATTAGAAGTATTGCATTCTGTAGGAGATTTTTAAAACAAAAAATGTTAAAAGAAGACATAGATACTGCTTTGACAACTGAAGAATTAGAAGGTGCATTAAACATATGCATAAAACAGGTACAAGGTGAAGAATATGCAGAAGAAATTGAGTCTCTAAGAAAGGGTAAACAGGTTAAAAGAACTAGCACATTAAAAACTTTAGATCCGTACTTAGATGAGAGACAGATGCTTCGGGTTGGCGGACGCCTTAGACACGCTAACATAGCGGATCAAAGCAAGCACCCAATCATATTGGGTCATAGAAACAAACTCACTTCTTTGATCATTGCCGATGCACACACAAGAACCCTACACGGAGGAATCCAACTAATGTTGAGTTTTTTGAGATCTAAGTATTGGATAACGCGAGCTAAAGGACAAGTCAAACAATATGTTCACCGATGCTTAGTATGCGCCAAACAGAATGCGACTGCAAGAACGCAAATAATGGGTGATTTGCCAAAGGTACGTGTGACACCAGCTCGACCGTTTCTGCATTCCGGTGTAGACTTTGCTGGACCATTACAAGTTCTATGGAGCAAGGGAAGAGGAGTCAAGGCACACAAGGCGTACATATCAATCTTCATATGTATGGCTACCAAGGCCGTTCATTTGGAGTTAGTTGGAGATATGACGTCAGAGGCGTTCATCGGTGCATACAAAAGATTTTGTGCGAGAAGAGGCCAGTGTGCACATTTATGGAGTGACCAGGGAAGGAACTTCATCGGAGCAAATAAAGAGCTGGTAGCCATGTGGAAGGAAGCTAGCTTGGAGTTCTCTGGAGCAATCGCAGACACGCTTGCAAGTGATGGCACACAATGGCATTTTATTCCTGCATACAGCCCAAACTTCGGCGGCCTCTGGGAGGCAGGAGTAAAATCCACGAAGTATCACCTAAAACGGATACTGACTAGTAATTTAACTTTTGAGGAGATGTCGACAGTGCTGTGTGAAATAGAGGCTTGCTTAAACTCGAGGCCGTTGTGCCCCCAAGATGATTTGGATAATGTGAATATCGAGCCATTAGCACCTGGGCACTTTTTAATTGGAGAGGCACCCATTGTCGTACCTAGCCCAAATTTACAAAACTTGAAGGTGCACACGTTATCACGATGGCAATATGTCCAAAAGTTGTTGCATGATTTTTGGTCTAGATGGCAACAGGAATATTTATCTAGACTACAACAACGTCCAAAATGGCTCAAACGAGGAAAGGAGTTTGAAGTTGGCAATATTGTTCTGATCAAGCAGGAGAACCTTCCACCGGGGAAGTGGTTAATGGGACGTATAGTGAGCAAACATCCAGGACCAGATGGGTGTACGAGAGTTTATAGTGTCAAGAGCGGTGACAGTATTGTAAAGAGAACTGTGACCAAACTCTGTCCACTGCCAATAGATAGTAACCCTGAATAGTTCAATCATTCAGTGTTTGATAATTTTGCATGTATAATGTTAATTGCATATTTATGGATCATTTGAAAGGACTCATATAGTCCTTTGGTGGGCGGCTTATGTTGAAGCTCATTTCAATAGGTTTCGAAGAACAAACAAACATACAGTCCACGTTTCTTTATAGTAGTGAGTGGCTGGCCGCCGATCGTATTAAATATGATGTTTTGATATTTTTAAGTTAGTTGCCAATAAACCTCAACAAAGACAGACGCTTGTTTCATTGTGTGTTACAGTACTAGAAATAGAGACCAATTAGTTCAGCCGGGCTTCAGACTCGCTAAAGTAGATTCATCTTTCATGGGGTACTGTTTGAGATGCTATAATAAAATTCCACAAAGTATTCTTGAACTGAATGAGACGAAATTTAAAACATGCATTAAACGCACACTATGTAAGCAAGCATATTACAAGTTGGACGATTATATCGCTGACAAAAATGCTTGGCTCAATGCCGGTCCTGCTCCACAAGGACAGGGACGCATAAATTGATAACATTAAATAGTATTGTTGGAGCTGCTGAAGATTGTACAACTATCTTTGCATTGTATAGATTCAATATCTTTAGTATTATATAAAGCCCATATTGTGTGAGTGCTATGTACTAAAGAGCTATCGTTCACTGGAAACCTACGTCCTTTCCCGACTTGAATGTGCCCTGGCGGTTGAGAGAATGTCATGCTCACTCAATGTCTCGCTGATGGTGGCGCGTGTGTCGGATCATTTAGTTCCCTTCAAAATGGTTGAGTTGAATGGTGCTGATCCATGCGTCATGTTCGTGAACGGGCGCTGTCAGTTGTGACTGGTCATCTCTTAGTTGCCACGGCTTATTTGAATTTATTATTTTAATTTTTTTTTAATTGTCTTTTTTGTGTTTACTATGGACACTTTTAACGTGCACATCTTGCTACATCGTTCTCACATAATGTACCATCTCAATATGAATGATGTAACCAAGGTTTTGTAACAATATGCTGATTTAAAAGAGTGTCCATGGAGTTTCTTGCCCGTTCTTCTCCATAGAGATCTACGCTAGGGAATGGGCAACTACAGTACTTTCACAGTTTTTATGCCTTGTGACTGGGACTGTAGCTACATTTCATTGTTATCTTTGTTTCGACAGTTCAAAAGTGCCTGTAACTGGCCTACTTGAAATAAATGCTTTGATTTTGATTTTGATTTTGATTGTGCTAACTTCTCGCCAAACCAAATCGAACCCTAACGTACACAACAACGTGTGTCATATGTCGTAACAAAACTATATATATATAGATATTACGAGGGTGGGTCAATAAGTTCGTGACTTTCGAGTCAAGGGGGTTGAAACTATTTTTTTTTTCTGTTTTCCTTTACAATATAGTCCCTGCTAAGCTAGTTCTCAGACCTTTCGAATAATTTATTTTTCAATACACTTTCTCGAAAACTGGTTCTAATCGCACTACGATTAGGTTCAACATGCAATGTATTTCACACGCGTGCGATTTTTAATATTTTTCCGCACACGTGCGGTAATAAAAATTTGCACAGATAAGTCTAAAGGGTTCAATGACTATATCTATAGTCGGCGGTGATTGTTTTTTTTTTAATCCCGGCAAAGAGATATGCGTCTTTACGGATTAAGTATTTTTCGAGTATTTAAATTGTGTTTATAAATAGAATATCATAGATAAAAATGATTATTTAAAACAAATATTTATTTTTATGAACAAATTAACATCTTAATGTGTTCTAAATTAAAAAAAAAATGAATTTTCTTTTTTCATATTTCGTAGGCTGTATACAGCATCATACCTTTGCATCTTCTTCAACCCGGCGAAAGCAAAGCGCGGACAAAAAGCAAATTAAATCATAGTTTCCTAATCATTCTTGACAAAAATACTTTCCGTTCTAATATTTTATTTCTTCGAAAGTGTATTGAAAAACGTCGTTTGATACGCGTGGGGATTTGTTATTGCAGTTCTCGGCTCCATAACACCCTCGCTTGCAGCTCGGGTGTTAATTCCGCGCTCGAATGCAATAACAAAGTTTCCCCACTTCTATCAAAATGTACTATATCCCGGCGAAAAAAACAAATTTGTCAAGACCCTCAAAATAGGCAGAAATTTCCGACTGCACTTCTTTGTCATCAGTGATTTTTTTCCACGAAACTCTTTTTTAATTTTTGGGAACAAATAATAATAAGGAGGGGTCAAATCTCAACTATAGGGAGTGTGGTTCAAAGTTTCAGATCCGCAATTGTGTAAGGCAGCCATTGCAACATGTCTCTTGTGAACGGGTTGCGTTGTCGCGCGAAAGGAGCTCATCACGAGATCACTTTCCCCTTCCTTTTTCCTTAATTGCTTCTTTTAATTGTTGTTGTAATGTGGGTGAAGTATTGTCACATGATATTAATATCTTTATCATTGTAATCTATCAATAAAAACCGTTCTGAATCCCAAAAAACTGTAGCCATAGGCCACCTGCAACTCCTTAGGCGGTTCTCATTTTTGTTTGTGCCGTTGCATGGACTCTTGTTTCAACTCACGTTCATAATGATGGACCCAAGTTTCATTCACAATTTGGTTCATAAATTCATTCAATTCAAACTCGCGCGAATACCCGGCACGCTGCTGTTTCTGTTTTTGCTTTGTGTTTTCTTCCCGATTGACTTGTTTATCCTGCGATATCCCAAAGGTTATAATGAATTGGTCGGGCTAAAACTTAGTATTTATTGTTATATTGAGTCACCGAGTAGAACTCAAAACTCAAAAAACTCAAAGCGTTTATTTCAATTAGACCTTCGCAGGCACTTTTGAAAGTCAGAAAAACAAAGGCGAAGCTACAGTCACAGACACAAGGCATAATAACTTGTGAAAGTACTGTAGTTGCCCATTGCAAAGCGTAGATCTCTATGGAGAAGAATGGGCAAGTAACTCCATGGACACACTTTTCAATCAAAATATTGTTACAAGATCTTGGTTACATCATTCATGTTGAGATTATACATATATGTGAGAACGATGTAGAAAGACGTGCACATTAAGAGCGTCCAGAGTAAAAGATTATAACTATCAACAATTTAAAAACAAAGTAGTTAAAATAAACCGTGGCAGCTAAGAGATGACCAGTCCCAACTGACAGCGCCCGTTCACGAACATGACATCAGCTCCATTCAGCTCAACCATATTGAAGGGAACTAAACGACCCAACACACCCGCCACTATCAGCGAGACATTTGAGTGAGCCTGACATTCTCTCAGCCACCAGGGCACATTCGAGTCAATGAAGGATAACTAAATGTAAATGGTAGCTTTACAGTACATAGTACTCACACATGTGCTATGCAGTTATAAATACTAAGAGATTGAATCTATACAATGCAAAGATATTTTAACAATCTTCTGCAGCTTCCACAATAATTTCACATGAGCTTCTGATTAGTTTGCCCCTATGGTTGTGGAGCAGGACCAGCATTGAGCCAAGCATTTTTATCATCGATGTAATCCCCTAACTTATAATAATATGCTTGCCTACATAGTGTGCGTTTTATACAAGATTTAAATTTTGTCTCATTCAGTTGTTGAATGTGGGGAGGTATTTTATTATAACATTTTAAACAGTACCCCATGAAAGATGAGTCTACTTTAGCTAGCCTGAAACCTGGCTGTACTAGTTGGTCCCTGTTTCTAGTATTATAGTGGTGTCTGTCACCTCTTTTACTAAACAAATGCAGATTTTTCCTAACGTACATGATGTTTTCATAGATGTATTGACAAGGTACTGTCATGATGTTAAGTTCTTTAAACAGTTCCCTTAGAGAATCGCGCCTACGTAGATCATATATGGCTCTGATGGCTCTTTTCTGCAGAATAAATATAGACTCAATGTCTGCAGCCCGTCCCCATAGTAAAATACCGTATGACATAATACTATGAAAATAACTAAAATAGACTAGCCTCGCGGTATCTGCATCAGTAAATTGGCGGATTTTTCTAACAGCATATGCTGCTGAACTCAGCCGTCCTGCAAGAGATGTTATATGCGGACCCCATTGTAGCCTTGAGTCGAGCGTGATCCCCAGGAAAACAGTATGTTCGACGAATTGCAGTTTCTCTTGATTCAATACTATGTCACTATCACTACTTTTAACATTCGGTAGAGCAAATCTTATGCACTTCGTTTTTTTCCCATTTAATACTAAATTATTAGCGGTGAACCAATTATGGACCTGCATTAAGGCGTTATTTACGTCGTCGAGATTTGTGGCACGTCTGTTTATCTTAAATATTAAATAAGTATCGTCAGCGAATAACACCATTTGTGGTTGGTTTTTAAATAAATGGGGTAGATCATTAATACATATATACCAAAAAGAGGAAAGGACCCAATATCGAACCTTGTGGTACACCCATACTTACTTTTAAACCCATTGAATTGACACCATTTATTTGTACTTGCTGATGTCTATCGTTTAAATACGATTTCACTAAACTGAGCGCAAGTTTCCTTAACCCGTAATGTTCAAGTTTTAAGAGTAGGGTTTCATGGTTTACGCAATCAAATGCTTTTGAGAGGTCACAGAAAATTCCTATGGCATCTTGTGCCTCTTCCCACGCAGTAAATATGTGTTTTAATAAGGTGACACCGGCGTCAGTCGTACAACGTCCTTTGGTGAAACCATACTGTTTCTCATGCAAGATTTTATTGGTGTTAAAGTGGTTGAGCATTTGATTAAGCATTACCTTTTCAAACACCTTGCTGAAAACCGGCAATACGGATACGGGTCTATAGTTATTGGTGTCTTTACTGTCCCCGGACTTGAAAAGTGGTATTACCTTACTGTATTTCATAAGGTCCGGGAAGACTCCTTGGTCCACACACAAATTAAATATTAAGGCCAAGTACGGTGCTATAGTCTCAATAATGGCTTGACAAACTTTAATTGACATACCCCATAGATCCCCGGTTAATTTGACTTTGATTTCTTTAAAAGCTTTAATGACTGCTATGGGGTTTATATGTTTAAATTGAAACTCAACCGGACAGGCCGAAACGTTGGCTCTTAATAAATCAATAGAAAACAAGGGTGAGGAATTGAAATTTTGGTGAGGAACCGATTAAAACAATACCTTCTCCCCTCTCTAACCCCTATAAGTCACGAACTTTTTAACCCAACTTCGTACCTACATGACATCAAGCATATTCGTGCGATTTAGTACCTAACATAAAATAAATAAGATCATTCTTCATTCGCTTTCGCCTTAGATTATTTAATCGGAACACTGCTTCCGTAGGAAATTAAAAACATTAATTAATAATGGCACTGTAAGGGCCATACCTCACCGAGATGCCATGGCGACGCGACGTGGCCAGCGACGTTTGTCATAGCTACGTCTGGCGTCCCTGCGTCGCCAGTCGGTCGCCAAGTGAGTTAACCATCATACATTTCAATAAGAACTAGTTGGCGACGTCGCTGGCTACGTCGCCATGGCATCTCGGTGAGGTATGGCCCTAGCAGTCTTGTAGTAAGATAAGATAAGACATTTATTTGTAGAAACATGGGTATACATACAAGACATGCAGGTTGTTCATAAACAAAAAATATCCATCATGTTCGGCCTTTGGGGCATACAAATATATAGGTAAGAAAAGTCATTCATAGGTATGTATTTAAACAAAGCTAAAAACATTATTAAATTGTCACACAAACTAGTAATTAAATTAAATCATTAAATTATAAATTGGAATTAAAATTGTCCTATAATGTAATCAAAATTATAAAAATGTCAGGTAATATTTGTCAAATTCGTAATATTAAACTTTGTCATTTAAAAATTCTAAAATACTGTAGTATGCTTTCCCAACAAGATACAATTTTAGCCGCTTTTTTAGTATGTGTACGCTTAGTTCCCTCCATCCCTTTGGAAGTTTATTAAATATTAAAGGCGCCATGCAAAATATGTTTTTTCCCATTAATGCTGTTTTGGAACCATGTGAGCAAAGCAAGGTGCTATCGCGTCTGAGGTGACTGACTTTGTCTGCCATGCGTGGAAATAATTGCCGATTACATTTTACGAACATGACAACATCAAATATGTGAAGGGACGGTAACGTCAGTATGTTATAATTAATGAAATACGGTTTACAACTGTCAGTTGAATCAGGCACGTATCCAGACTTTTGGTTCGGGGGGGGACAAACATTGAAACAACCATGTGAGCTGTGTGAAAATCGCTGTAATCACTGTACTATAATTTTCACTGTACTATACTATAATTATATAAGTATTTTTCTGTTTCCGCTGGCAGCCATTACGTCTAGTACCATATCAGGATCTGGCGCCAAAGCGGAATGAATAGACAATAGAGCGAGACCAGTAAGCCTCTCGCCCACCATTCTATTCCTTAGGAAGGATTTTATTCTCTTTAGGCATGAAAATGACCGCTCCACAGATGCCGTTGAAACCGGAAGGGTGGCCAGAATATGTATTAGCCTGTTAATGGTAGGAAAGAAAACTTTGTCACACGTGTCTAAAATTTCCATAATTTCGACTGGTTTCTTATCTGTGTTTTTCCACTTGGCACACCACATACTGTACTCTGCTTTTATTAGTGATTCTCCAACACTTTCTTCCCAATAAATTTTCATATTTTCTAATTCACTTATTTTCCTCTCGTCCACATTTTTCGGAAGAATAATTTCTAAAGAAGAAAGCAGCTCTCTTTGATTCGCAAATCTATCATTCATGCCAGATATCAAATCGTCCAAGCACGGTATAAAAATAGTTCTTCTGAAGTATTCTTCAGCAGTATCGCTGGGAGGGTTGCTTCGTGCAGTTTGGTGGGCAGTAACTCGAGGACGCTGAATTTCTATTTGCAAGACATCTTCCGCTATTTTGCAGCATGCGTTATATATTTCTGAGAATACCGGGTTAACATCGTCACGTATCTCTTTTAGTTTTCCGATAATGTCATCGGAAAATTTCATAGCAGAGGCCAGGTCGTGTGTAGGGTTCTGCAAATATGCTGACAGTGGGAGAGTATAACTGAAAAATCTTTCACAGGTTTTTAGAGAAATCAAGAAACTACTCTTTTCCATCGCAGCTATGAGTGTAGAGGCAGTTTGGGCGACAGTTCTGTTTGTGTAGGATAGTTCTCTTAATGTAATGACAATAGGTTCGAGTAACTCACCAAATACATTTATAGAGTCGTGACGTTCTATAAATCTAGTGTCACACATGCCGACCAGTCTTTTTTTCTTACTTTCTGGTGTGAGCTTTTCCACATTTTCCTTGAACTGTTTCCCGGCCATTGCATTGTTGCGAAGTAAATTGCAGACTTCCTTCACAACGCCTATTGAATTTCTCACCTCGGGAACTGAAAGAGCTTTTGAAAGAACTAGGTTCAGACGATGTGCTGAGCAATGTACGTATGTGGCCTTAGGAAATTCTTTTCTGATTCTCGTCTGCACACCACTGATGTGTCCTCCCATGGTAGCAGCTCCGTCATACCCCTGACCAACTAGTTTATCGAGATTCAAACCAATCTCATGACATTTCTTTAAAATTTCTGCACTTATATTTTCGGCACTTAGGTCGTGTATTTCAATGAAACTGAGAAAGTCCTCCCTCAAAATACCTTTATAAACGTATCTCGCACATAAAGACAATTGCTCAGTTCCACTCACATCTAAAGTTTCATCGCCAAGAATCGCGAAACACTCTGAACTATTTATTTGTGTCACAACTTTTTTCTGAATTATCTTTCCGCAAGTATCTATTATTTCAATTTGAATAATAGGGCTAAAATACGTTGCATTTTTAGGGGTTGTAATGATATGATCTTTCAGGATATTATCATAGCTTGCTCGGTATCGTAGCAGAGCCCTGAATTTTCCATCTTTACCAAGTGGCTTTTCTAAAGTCAATGGTCCACTGTCTTTGTCTCCACGAAGCGGCAACTCTTGCTCTCCACAGAAGATGATAGTTTCGATTATAGGTTTTAGTGCCGTTCTATTTCTTTCCTTTTCTTTGAGCCTTTGATCATTAAGCAGCGATGTAACGTCTATAGCTGCTGAATCCATTACGCGTAAGAAATTTTCTGCGCATAACTTAGAAAACTGGTGATATTTAGCAGCAGAATGTTCGCGAAATCTCTCTGTTGCATCTTTCCAATTATCAAATGGTTTGCTGACAAAACTTCCAAGTGTTTGGTGGGAACCTTTTCCAGCGGTGCCTGATGAAAAGACAACGCAATATTTGCAGAACACACCATTCCTCCTCGGCGAATATGTTAACCATTCCCATGATCCCATCCATTCTCTTCGAAATCTAAGTTTCCTCTTTCCAAAGCTACTAGCCGGAAACGAAAATGACGCATCTGGGACAAACGGCTGTCTAATAATATTTTTTTTCTGTTCATCTGTGAGTACAAGAGGAGGATACTGTGTGTTATATATGGCATTAGAAACCACGCCGATATCAGGAAAAGTTTCACTTATAATCATTGTATCTAAACTGCACGTTTTTGAAGTTGAACATTCTCCTTCATCTCTACATCTTCCAGCCGGTTCGGCTGAAATCACATTTTTTTCTGTAAATTTTGACGAAGTTGTTTCTAGTTGTCTACTATCAACAGCAGAAGTCATGCTTGGAGTAGTTTTTTCCTCGCTAGTAGTAACAATTTTTTTTGCCACTGGCTTGAAAAAGTTGTCAATTCTCTTCATTTTAGCAGCAGCAATTTATATACGTTCAAACAAGCACAAATCAAGAAGCACTCACATTTCACACATTACTTTACTTTATTTAAGTAATCTGTGATGGATAGGGCGAACGGTCCAACAAATTATGACGTCTGCAGGTCCAAAATTGTCCAACACTATCTCACGTACGTAACGGACTGGCGATTTGGCGAATCCAATGAAAACAGTGGTTTTGAAGTTTTTTTCCTTTATTTCACGGCACGGGCAAAGTATCAGGTGAACCAAGTCGGAAGGAATTTACTCTACTCTCTATGAAACTGAAACCAATATCAAAATAAACTGGTCTAGCACTATACTGTCACTATTGCAGAGGTATTTCACTTTTCTTCTCGCTTGTCGCTCTCGATTCTCACTTGAATCGCTCTCGAAATAAACTGACATGCAGGTTCCCGGAAACTCGTAGGATGTCGCTGCGCCCCCGCTAGGGGGCGCGGCAGACGGTCACGGGGCTCTGCCCCCTGGCCGCGGAGGCCATACCTCGGCCCGTTAAAACGGGCCCGTCATTGTATTGCCTTTAAATAGGCTGGGCCTGTTGACGTGCGTGAGACAACGCACGCCTGTGTGTGTGGTTGCGGTGAAGTTTTCAGTAGGCGCGCCACAGCGCTGTCTCATAGCGCTGCTTTCTTCACGGCACCTCGGCGGTCTGTCCCCGCCAGGTGAGACCCCCGGTTACCCGGAGGAAGCCCGGCGGAGGACGACCAGCGACAGAGGTACCGACTCGACGCACCTATGAAGGATGTAAGGCTCCCGTCCGCCCCGCTTCCAGAGCTAGCCGGTCGCGGTCCGGACTAAGAAGCCGTTATGAGTGTGTGGGCGGTATTGTACTGTGTAACACCGCCCAGTGTTGGTGTGGGTCGCGAGCCCGCGCCGCGCCCCCACATTGTGAGTCTACGTGTGTGTAGAGAGATGCATGTGTGGTGTAGCTGCGCGACGTGCCTATATTAACTTAGAACACGCCACACAGCTGAGTGTATGTGAGTTGTAGAGTCATATTGTACAGGTAAGCTGCGTGTAGCCTGGGGCAGCTTACCTGGGCGTCAATCCGGTGGGGGGGGGTCAGTGTCCGCTACCAGGTCGCGGGGGAGGGGGCGCCTCGCGTCAGGGGGGCGCGCATGCCAGGGCGCTATGTGCTTGACGTGGGGCCAAGCAGATGCGTCGGCACGCGCGAACATTCCCGTCGCGAGGCGCCGGATGAAGGCGTCCAGGCTCTCGATCCCGAGATCCCGCTGGATGACGTCGTTCCTCACGTGGCGAGGGGCGGCGACGATAGTCCGCAACGCAAAATTTTGTTGCGTGCGGAGGAGCTTCCTGTGGCCCTCGCACGCGAGGACGTACCAAGCGGGAGCGGCGTACGTCAGTATCGAGCGTATATAAGTTTTATATACGCCCAACTTGACGCGCGCCGGCAGACGGGACGAGAGCACTGGGCGGAGCTGGTGGCGGGCTATGCCAGCCCGCGCCGCGACCTGGCGGACGTGACCGCCCATGGTGAGCCGACGGTCGATGGTGACACCCAGGTACTTCACCCGGGGCGACCAATCGACGTCGGCGCCTTGTAGAGTCAGGGGTGGTGGGAGGGGCGCTGATCCGGTGACCATCGCCTGCGTCTTACCCACGTTAACCGACAGCCGCCACTTAGACAGCCAGTCAGGCAGCAGATCTAGCGCGCGCTGCATTTTGACCGCCGCGTACTTCGCGTTGAGCGAGGTGGTAATGTACGCGGCGTCGTCGGCATACAGCGCGAGCGTCGCCTCTGGCGTCGTGGGGATGTCGTCGGTGTAACGTGAGTAACACGCCGGCGAAACGCAGCTGCCCTGCGGAACGCCGGCCATCACCGGATGGGCGCTAGAGAGCGCTCCCTCAACCACCACACGGAAGCTCCTGTCTGAAAGGAAAGACTGGACCACCTTTACAACGCGGCGAGGCGCGTCGGACGTGGCCAACTTGTATATTAGGCCATCGTGCCACACGCGGTCGAAGGCCTTCTCCATGTCGAGGAATACTGCAACCGAGTACTCCTTCTTGTTCATGGCTTGAGCCAGATGGTGCAGTACCCTCGACAGCTGAAGCGTCGTACTATGTTCCGACCTAAACCCAAACTGTTCGGGCCGCGGACTGATGTGCGGCTGGAGATGCCGCAACAGGAGTGTTTCAAACACCTTGGAGATGGTGGGCAGCAATGTGATAGGCCGATAGCTCTCCGGCTTCAGGATGTTTTTCCCCGCCTTGGGCAGCATGATGACGCGCCCCTCCTTCCACGAGGCAGGAAAGGTCCCGGTGCGCAGTATCGCCGTGTACAGGCGCGCCAGCGCCGCTACCATACGGTACGGCAATTGGCGCAGCACTGCGTTGGTGATACCGTCCGCACCGGGAGCCTTCCTGGGCTTCGTTCTCAGGATGGCGCGTCTGACTGCCCCAGGCGAGAAAAATACGGCGTCCTCCTCGGGAGCTATCGGCGCGGCGAAGTAGTCCCCAAGGTGTTTCTCGACTGTTGCGACATGTTCGACGTCGCAGGTCGGGTTCGGTCGGAACTGACGCTCCAGGTGTTCGGCGAAGACCTCCGCGCGGTCCTCCGCTACGTACTTGAGCGCCCCGCCGCTGTCCAGTAGCGGGCGCACCGGAGCTGGGGTATTTGTCAGCTGCCTACAGAGTCTGTGGGCGGATGGCCAGCTGCCAGCCGCCTCTTGTATTCGGTCCTCCCAGCTCTCGGCTTCGCGGCTCCGCAACTCGGCCTTAATCCTCTCCGCGAGACGATTCACCTGCGTCTTCAGTGACGGACATCTAAGTTGTTGCCACTGCTTGCGAAGGCGCCTCTTGTCGGCGATCATACGTTGTAGATACGCTGGCAGGGGCGGCTGCAGCACTCTCCCCTGCGGTTCTAACGTTGTCGCCGCTTCCAAGGCGCTCTGGATGCAAGCAGTGACGTCGTCCGCAGTCCGGTTGACGTCCGCGGAGGTAGTCACGGGCCGAGTCGGTGTGGTGGCCTCAGTCTGTTCCTTAAAGGCTTCCCAATTGATGCGTCGACGTGGCGCTGCGGGCATCCGTCGGGTCGGCATACCCGATAGGACGACGAGTACAGGATGGTGGTCTGACTGCATCTCGTCGTCTAACACCTGCTGCGTGATCTGGCAGTGTAGCCCTCGGTAGGCCACGATGTCCAGCACGTCCGGCATGTGTGTGCAGGCGCCCGGGTAGTGGGTGGGCGCCTCTGGGCCGGACACCGTGTACCCGAAGGCTTCCGCGTCCGCGAAGAGCCGCCTGCCCCCCGTGTTCGTCACGGCCGAGTTCCACGCTGGGTGCTTGCAGTTAAGGTCGCCAGCAAGGATCGTCGCGCCGCCGCTGGCCTCAAGAAGGGCCCTCAGCTCCGCGACGTTGAGCGAGGCCGAGGGCGCCTTGTAGCAGGCGTAGATGGCGAGATCCTCGCCGGCAACGTGTAGCTGCACACCCAGCGCGTAGAACGAGCCGAGTGACGGCACAGGGAGCTCTTGATGGACGACTCTCCGCCTCACCAGTACCGCCAGACCACGGTAGGAGATGTTGGTAGCCGTCCTTTCGTCCTTCCTATAAGCGAGATATCCCGAGACTCGGAGTCCGTCCGTAGGTCCCAGGAGTGTCTCGCTTATTAGCGCCACGTCGATGTCCTGTTCATACAGGAGGCGGCGGAGGGGGGCGACCTTACCTCGGAGGCCGCGGGCATTCCAGTGAATCACCCTCAGCGGCCTAGCCATGGTAGAGCTTGAGCAAGGAGGCCAGGCCGTCGAGGATGATGAGCTCCGCGTCCTGACCCTGCCTGATGGCCTTGATAAGGTCCATCAGCAGCTGGATGACGCAGGCTGTAAACTCCTTCTTCTTTTCGGCCGTTGGGCCGGCGCTTGCAGTGCGCCTGGAAGTTGCGGGTAGTGACAGTGGCAGGACCGCGGGCCGCGCTATGCCGGCGCCGGCCGTCGGCCCTGCCTTCCTCTTCGTCGTTGTTCCTTCGGTTGTTGTGGGTGGTGGTGGTAGTAACACAGCCTGCGCCTGGGTCGAGGTGTGGTCGTCCCGGCGGTTGTCTCCTGCCTCTGGTACGGATGCGGGGAGGGGCTCGGATTTCTTACCTTTGCCCCTCCGTTTCCGGTTCCGCTTCCTCCGCCGCTTGGAGGAGGGGGGGGCTTCTCCCCTGTCAGTGGGCCCGTTTGCCGCCGCCATCAGCGACGCGCCCTGGGCCTCGGTGGAGGCTACTTCTGTTGGCCTCTCATTGTTGATGTTCGTCGCCGGTCGGCGCGAGGCGGACGTGGCGGCGACAGTGCCGGCTCGCCTGTTCCGTATCTCCGACTGGAACGCGGGGCAACGCACGTTATTCGCAGGGTGATCACCCCCGCAGTTGACACATGTCGGCGGGTCTTCCCGCGAGCGGGGGCAATCACGCGCAGCGTGCCCCTCTCCACAGCGGACACAGGCGAGCGGCCGGTGGCAGTTGTGTGACGAATGCCGAAACTTCTGGCACCGGTGGCATTGGGCGGGCCCTCTTTTTCCCCGCCAGGCCTCAATCTTCACACCACGCATGCACAGAAACACGGTGGTGCTGTAGATGGACCTGACCTCCGGTGTCCTCTTCAGAACTGCGTGGAACACGCAGCCGGGTCGTCCCTGGCGCGCCCTTATGTGGCGCACGTACTCCGGCTCGTGTCCCATCACGCGGAGCTCCTCCTCGATCTCTTCCGGTGGGGTGTCAGCCGGCAGCCCTGCGATGGCCACCTTCACGCTGCGCTCCGCTGGCAGCGAATAGGCGAACCAGGAGATGCCGCTCTCCTTTTCCAGGCCAGTCAGATATCGCTGGACCAACCTAAATTCCTCCTCGCTTTCGGGCGAGAAGCGAATCCCAGCGCCGTACGGGCGGGCGTTGGGAGGTCGGCCCAGCTTGGCCCTGATGGCCCTAAAGTGGGCGGCCCATCCTGGCAGCTTCTCCACCACCAGCGGAGGATACCTAGGCCGCTTCGGCGGCTTCGGCTTAGGCTGAGTGGTGGCCGCTCCTCCGTCGTCCGTTGGGGCCGCCGGCTGAGCTGTGGAGTCATAGTTTAGTGAGGCACTCACCCCCTGGTGTGCCTCCTGGCGTCTTGCGTCGGTGGTTGGCGTTGGCGTCGACGGCGTCGGCGACGCGGGAGGCGTACGCCGGGCCGCCTCGGCAAAGGTGGGCGATGCGGCAGCGCCCCGACCCCGCGGCGGCACGCGCTCGCGCTGCGGTCGCGGCGGGTCAAGGCAGTACCGCTTGGCCTCTTCTCCTTCAATCGACTCGTCGGTGCTTCGGCGCCGTCGCTGCGGGCGAGGTTCCAGCTGGAATTCGTACCCGAATCCCAGCGACGGCGTCGGTGATGCCGGTGGGGTGCGCCTCCTTGGTGCACTCGGCCCAGAGTCGGCAGAGCCCGCGGACACCATCGACATGCTCGAGCCGGCTCGCGACGAGCATGCCGACAGTCCCGCCGGCGAGTCGTAGGCCGAGGCACGTGGTGGCGCTGGAGAGTCGGGCGCCTGGGGCGCCTGAGGCGCCGGGGGCGTCGGTCGGGCGCCTGGCGCCAACTTCAATAAGGGGCGTCGGTCCCGCTCCGCCTGGGCCGGCCCAGCCAGCAAGCTGTGGCTAGAGCCGGCGGTGGCGGTGCGCGGAGCTGTGGTGCTGCGGCTAGCTGGAGCCGCCGCGGACGCAGCGCCGGAGGGCGCGGTCGACGCGGCGGGTCGCGACGCAGCGGAGGTGCTCGCGGCTGGTTGCGCGGTGGGGCGCGCGGCGGGGCGCGCGGTGGGGCGCGCGGGCGGGGCTGACGGTGCAGCGGGTCGGGCGGCGGTCATGGTAGCGCGCGGTGTAGGCGCAGCCACCCGTGCAGGTGGCGCGGAGTCGCGCACAGTCACGCGCGCAGTGGGTGCGGCAGCGCGCGCATGCGGCGCGCGGCCACTGAACGCGGCGGCGGGCCCTGGGGCCTGAATCGGCACCGGACGGAACGCGGACGGTCGCACGGCTACGGCGTGCGGCTGGCTCGACGACAGCGCCGGCGCAACGCGCGCAGGCGCCGATGACGTCGGCGGGCCGTACGCCGCCGCCGCCGTGCTTGGTCCAGCTCCGGTCGGTGCTTCCTCTTCCATCTTCTTCTTCTTCTCTTCCTCCTTCTTCCTGCTGGGCCTCTTCTTCTCCTCACTTCGAGGAGGAGGGGGTCCAGCCAGCATTGCACCGGGCGTCGCGTCGCCGATGTTCGGCATCGACGTCGCCCGGTCCAATCCCGGACGGGGTTCCTGGTGGCCGGCGCCTCCACGGCCAAAGCCGCGGGCGCCAGGCTTCGGCATCTTCTCAACGTTTAAAAAAAAAACTGCTCCGTGGCGACGTGATGTCGCGACCACAACGGTGCTCAGCACCGGGCAGCACGGTAGCGGCTCCCCCTGTGCTCGTACCAGTGCCAGGCACTTGTACGAACACAGGGAAAGTTAGGCTAAAGGGCGGTCCGAGCGACAAAAGTTCCCCTACTAATACCCCAAGTTGGCGGCACAGCACGAAAACTTTCCACTGCGACGATTGGGACTAAAATACACCGTCGCGGATCACTGGCGAATCCGCAGGTTCCCGGACTCCCGCCCCCGCCGTATTTATACTACATTTTCGTATTCTGGAACACTGTGGAATATTGCGCCATCTACTACCTGGTAGCAGAAAGTTATGGAAGCTTCTCGATATTTCGCTACTCAACGCGACGATCTTTCTACTATTAGTTTTTCTACTCGACGATAGATGTCGTTCATTACTGTTTTCGTTCTCGGTTTCTCTCTAAATAGGTTAGATGGCGCTACTAGTAACGTCGCTTACATAATCAGATCAAGATCTATCTATATTTTTATTTTACCTACTTATTGAAAGAACACGCAAGCGAATAAATAAACAGATGGCTTAAAACGTTTTTTTTTTTTCAGTCAGATTTCGGGGGGGGATAAATCCCAACTATCCCCCCCTCTGTATACGTGCCTGAGTTGAATCTAATTTAAACATCGTCCTAATACACCGTTTTTGGGCTTTGAAAGGTATATCCTTGCCAGTCGAATTGCCCCAAAGGCCGTGGTAGTAAAAACTACAATTGACAATTCACAGATTGAGGCACTAATGTAAAACGCAGTATGCGCTATTACAACACATCATATTTTACATTATTCTCTTTCAACGCGAGCATGGTCGAAAAGCTTGTTGTTTCATCAAGAGTCACAGCGACGATTTTCTTTCCATTCCCCCGTGTTACCCCGCCCCGACCCCGCACATCTCGTCTCCCGCGCACCTCATACCGCCTAACGCGATGACATTGAATGAAAAATAGTGTTCGAAAATTTCTTAAACTAGTTCCAGGAAATACGCGTTTTTGAATAAGTCTTACAAGTGTGTGAAATAAATATTTGTCATTAAGAATCTCCATTACATGTGCAAGGTTTCTATCGAGATGTTTTCTTTACTTTTACAGTTTATGAGTATGTACCTACATTATGAACGGCCAAAGTTCAGTTAAAATTTGTGCAAAACAGCAATTTTTGGAGGCTTATACTGAATATGTTTCTACAATTTTTTATTTTTTGCTACCATAGAAACCTAGATATAGTGCACAAAATACCTATTAGTTAAAAAAAAAACAAAGATAGATGTGTAACAACTGCATAATCACGTACGAGCGTTTGTATGAAAAGTATGACGGGTTGGCCACTCTTAAGTATGAGGGACAGCATAGGCCCGACAATAAGTCGTTGCTTACCTACTACACAAAAATATAAAACAAGATAAAAGTTAACAAGCATCTGGGAATCTACAGATTTTTTATACCTACATACATAAAAGTGAAAACTCAGTACTTAAACTCATATATATAGAATTAGACTCATTAGTGCACGAGTGTAATCATGATCATAAACAAGTTTAGTCACCTGGTTGAATTAAATAGAAGATAATAAAGGGTGTCTCAGAATGTTTTTCGTTTTTAGATGTTAAATAAAAAACAACAATATCAATTAAAACTTGTTTTATTTATGGTTTATTTAAAGAGCAGTTTATTTATGAAAAACCACCGTTTGCAAATGCGCACCATTCACTTGTTCACACTCATTTAACCTGGAGTTAAAATTTTCAATCACTCGCTGGAGCATCGCTCTTGGAATAGAGTTGATTTCTTCAGTGATTCTTTGCTTCAAAACATTCAGGTTGGTTGGCAATGGATTGTAAACTTTACTTTTTAGGTAGCCCCATAGGAAGAAATCAGCAGGCGTTAAATCAGGGCTCCTCGGTGGCCAGTTGATGTCTCCTCGGCGACTTATCACTCTTCCAGGGAATAAATCGTGAAGAGCAGCTAATGAGTCATTTGTAACATGAGAAGTGGCTCCATCTTGCTGGAAAAAGGTGTTGCGGTTGTAGCCGTTCTGGTTTTGCATTTCTGTAGCCAAAAAAGTCCGGATCATATGGCAATATCGATCAGAATTAACGGTCTGAGTTCGACCTCGGTCATCCTCAAAAAAATAAGGACCGATAATTCCTTGACTTGATATGGCAGCCCAAACAACAACTTTTGGCGAGTGCAAGGGCTTCTGATGCAGTTCTAACGGATTCTCGGGAGCCCAGAATCTGCAGTTCTTTTTATTCACGTGACCGTTGATGTGAAAATTCGATTCGTCGCAGAACCAGATGTTATTGAAACTCCTAAAACGGTTTTTCATTGTCCTGCAGAATTCGACTCGTTTATCAGGATCATCTGGTTTCATTTCTTGAACAATTACAATTCTATAGGGGTGAAAATGTAAATCTTTCGAAATAATGCGATGAACCGTAGATTTGTTCAGATTAAGAGAAGC
Organism: Eugnorisma glareosa; assembly: GCA_947578425.1. Taxonomy (NCBI): domain Eukaryota; kingdom Metazoa; phylum Arthropoda; class Insecta; order Lepidoptera; family Noctuidae; genus Eugnorisma; species Eugnorisma glareosa. The sequence goes on along the minus strand of OX387967.1, from coordinate 21,952,503 downwards.
TGCGCGCAATCTCAACGACTGTCGTGGGTCGTCCATAACAGACTGGCGAACGCGGTCGACGTTCAAGCTTGTTCTTGATGTCCTTTTGCGCCCAGCCGATTTGTCCGGCATTATATTCCCAGTCTCTTCAAACATGCACATCCAATGCTTAATTAAATTGGCACTTGGCACATGTCTTAAGCTTGTTAAATTAAAATGTGTCCTGTAGAGACGACGAACAATAGTGTAAGAATCGTTGTTTTTATAAAACGCTCGCACGCAAAACGCGCGCTGTGGTCCCGTGAAACGATTCATGGCTACTAAACTTAACAAGCCGGCCAAACATTTGAGTCCACTCCCCTCCCCCTGCTACCTGCGGTTGGCGCGAATTGGTCAATTCAAAAACGAAAAACATTCTGAGACACCCTTTACATAATTAACGTAAGTATGATTTTTAATTTAAATTAATTTGTTAACTTAACACTAATTAAATAGTTTACACAAAGGCTTCAAACAAAAGAAGATTACACATTGTTAATTACAATTATACAAACATGATTGACATACCTATAATTATACTATTCGTTGTCTGAATCGCAATCGCTGGTAACATCAGATTCAGATGTGTTTTCTCCACACATTTGCCATTTACCTTCTCTTCTTTTTAGATGGACAATATTTCTCCTCAACTCTTGTCCGGTGTTATCGTTCTTTATGTAATATTCAATACCTCTAGAAACAACCGTATGTGGTGTGGGGTTAAAATTTGGTGTCAATTTGTTTGTATTTTACTATGTTTTTTGTAAATACTGTCTCGCCGATATCTATTTTTGTGCTCTCCGCTTTTCAATTCCTGTCCACATAATCCTTTCCTTTTTCTTTCATTATTCTGTCCCTATCTCTGAACTTCTCCGGTAGTCGAGTGTGGCGTACGTACTATTGTACATAATTAATATTGTAGTAAATCATCATACCGGTCTGATTTTTGACTTTGGTTATCCGTAACCTCTCGGTAATAGGTGCTATCTATAGAAACCAAGTGATAATAAAACTATATTTAAGGAGTACTGCATCATGTTAAGAAAATGTATTCATAATCTACAATATTTCATAATAATTAAAAGCACATAATTTAAAGCACATAGCTTCGTGGGATATTGTTAAAAGTTGTACAGGTAACGAAAGGTCTCGAGAATATATTAGTAGTATAATTGACGATGATGTTACAGCAAAATCAGGCTTGGATATCGCAAATAAATTTTATATTTATCTATTGATGATGTTGAAAGCAGTACTACCTCACAAAATTCTCCTAAAACGACTAACCCAAATATTAAAAGTAACAATAATAGCATATTTTTTAATCCTTCTGATCCCACTGAAATCTTCAGCATATTAAGGACGCTAAAAACACTAAATCATGACTATGATGATATTTCTACAGACCTTATAAACAAATATCACCTTATTACGCCGAACCTCTTTCATATACGTTATCAATTTATCTTTAGAACAAGGCTGCTTTCCGGATAAACTCAAAATGTCTGTAGTAGATCTATTGCATAAAATAAAAAAGCTCTAAAACAGACAAAAACAACTACCGCCCCGTTTGCTCTGATTCTGATTCTGTCAAAGGTCTTTGAAAGAGTTATGTACAAGAGAACCCTCTCTTTCTTAGATAAATATAATATGCTCACAAAAGAACAATACGGATTTAGGAAAAACAAATCCTCATCACTTGCAGCTTTTAATTTACTTAGTTAAATAACATAAACTCGAAAAATACAACTTCAGCTTTATTTTTAGACGTAAGCAAACCCTTCGACTTTGTAAATCATTCAATTCTAATTGATAAACTAAATAAAATTGGTATTCGAGGCCCAGCCATAAAGTGGTTCAAATCATATCTCTCAAATCGTACACAGGTAACGAGAATCACTAAATTCGACGACAAATTTAATAGTATCACGAACTTTCATTCTCAACTTCGATACAATACTTTGGTGTTCCGCAGGTAAGAATTTTACTAACCTACCAATGTTTGTCTCTGCATCACCCAAAGGTTGACTGGTACAAAATGCCTATGGCATTAAGTCCGCCTCTATACTATGTGCTTGAAGTTTTAAATAAATAAATACATAAACAGTTGAACAAATTTGTAAAACAAAATTTCTTGGTAATACAATTGATGAACATTTAACCTGGAAGGATAGGGATAAAATATGTATTAAAATTAATAGATTTGTTTTCGCCTTGAAAAAAGTCAAAGATATACGCCTATATTTGTTCCATCATCAGGTATGGAATCATTGTCCGGGGAAACTCTTTTGAAGTCTGGGTTTTGTTAGCTCAAAAAATGCATTCGCTCAATTTTCAATATGGACTGGGCTAATTCTTGCAGACTAGTGTATAAATCACACAACCTCTCACAATTTCTTGTATTTATTTAAATGAAATAGCATAATTTTTCAAAACTGACTCTTCACTTTTTGAACTGAAAAACAATGGGTTGCACGACATTGGTCAAGTCTGATATTCGTCAAATCAGCAATTCGTCAAATTTGATATCGGTCAAAGCTGTAGTTCGTCGAATCGTCTGTTTGTCCAATTATGAAATTTGCCACATACGCTATTGGTCAAGTCCAAGTACAGTCGATGAAACCATGCCTTTGGAATTCACATAATTTACTTGTAGGAACTTACAAAAAGAAAAGCCGCCTGCTGTAGGTTCCCATTTACATAATTAAAATGTAGTAAATAGTAATTGAATATTCTGAGGTTTAATTTGTTACGATTGTTACCTCCTTTGTATCTGTAAGAATAGGATGTAGGCGAAAAATGCTGGCTAAATAGAATAGCTTATTATGCCGTCATTTGTTTTTCCGTCAATTATGTGACATTTCATTATTTGTAAATTACATTTATTTTCGTGTCTCCGGTTTGGTGAAATATACTCGTATATAATGGCTTCTACTAGTAAAGGCAGCCATTCTGTGTTTACATTTACAGACACTGAAAAAGGCAAAAAGAAACTATTACGTGCAGGATATCAATTCCATTCTAACTCGACAAACAAAAACGGTACTACAATCTGGCGTTGCGTAAATAGAAGCGAATGCAATGGATCCATAACTTTAAGCAGTGATTCTGGGTCAATTTTGAGGGAAAGCGGACATACCTGTAAGCCTAACTTCGATAAGAATTTGATTGACGTTAAGATGAATAAATGCAAAGAAAGAGTAAAGAAGGAATGGAAATCAGTAAGTAAAATTTTTAAAGAAACTATGGGTGAGCTTGAGGAAGAAGATGATTTTATAGACATACCAAGTTTGAAATCAAAACGTGATGGTCTATACAAAATGCGAAAGAAAGCAATTGGCGTACAAACATGCCAGTTCCCAACGGTAGATACGGTCAAATTTCCAGACATACTTTCAAATGATTTTTTGGTTTATGAAAGTAAAGACGATCTACCGAAATTCTTCATCTTTGCTACAGCTGAGGGTATAGAAATATCATTAAATACGGATTTGATTTTTGTAGATGGCACTTTTAAAACCGTACCGCGACCCTTTTTTCAACTTTTATCAATACACGTAGACGTGGGCAGTACAAGAGCAAGCACCAATATTATTCCGATATTTTTTTGCCTCTTGCCTAATAAAACTCAGCATACATATGAGAGAGTATTCTCGGTTTTGCGTTCTCAATTTAAGCTTGATATTCATTTTCTAAAATGTGATTACGAAATGGGAATAATTAACGCTGTTAAAAGCATTTTTCCTGATGTTTTAGTCAAAGGCTGCTTTTTCCACTTTAATCAAGCCATTTATAAAAAAGCACAAGCACTTGGAATGATGACTGACGACAATTTGAAAAAAGTTGTTAGACTTACCACAAATCTAGCGTTACTGCCCTATCAGTATATTTCTGAAGGATGGTCAGCAATACTTAAGATGATGCCAGAAAATGATAGTAGGGCGGAAAATTTTCAAAAATATTTTACTGAGCAATGGCATAAAAGAATATCTCAGGATATGTGGTGTTGTGCAAATGAACGCCATCGTACCACCAACGCAGTCGAGGCTTGGCATCGGAGATTAGGTATTAAAGTACAAGAAAGACATAATATTTTCATGTACATAAGTATTTTAAAAAAAGAAGCAAAATATTATTTAAATAAAGTTAGAAGAGAAGATGAGAAGCAGAGGAAAACATCCGACGTCATAAAAGATGCTAAAATAGAAAAAATAATAGAAAAATTATTGAGTGGAAAATTAGACGCGTTAAAGTGTCTAAAGCAGTTATGTTGGTTGTGAATTCTTTGTACTTAAATAAAATATATGAAATGAATAAATGAGTTAGAAAAAAATATCTTGAGGTACTTTCATTTTTACAGTTGATTGTACTTATATTACTTGACCAATAGCGTATGTGGCAAATTTCATAATTGGACAAACAGACGATTCGACGAACTACAGCTTTGACCAATATCAAATTTGACGAATTGCCGATTTGGCGAATATCAGACTTGACCAATGTCGTGCAACCCAAAACAATATTAGTAAACGTACATTTACACAGTTTTTATTAACAATGTCTGTACTTAGGATTCAATTATTTAGACGTGATTGTGTGTATATGGCTCCACTCATTTTTAATTCTCTACCAAACTTTATTACCTACTGATCTTCCGTACAGAAAATTCTGCATAGTTCTGAAAAAAAAGCATAATTCACATAGCTTTTATTCCATAGCTGAATTTTTGTTATGAGTTTTTTTTTCGAATTGATTATCAAATTCTAAATTAACGCGAGCGAGGCCGCGGGCAAAAGCTAGTGAAAAATAATAACCCAGATCATAATCAAACAGCATACCTTATTATTTGTTTACGTTGCAGTAATTGCAATAAAAGTCTACTACGACCACAGCGAGCTATTCTTTATTTGTATTTCCCGTACGTAATGCGTGACAGGAATTGAAACCGTCAAAAGATCTAGGTATACTAGTTTGTAATATAACCTAAGCCAATAGATATATCTCAAATAAGCTAATAGATACGTTCTTCTTCATAGTATCAGCCGAGTACTTTTAAACTACGCGTATAGCTTGTAACGGAATTTAAAATAACAACATTGTGGGTAGTGTTGTTATTTTAGAAAGGTACCCACTTTTCTACGGTTTATAACCAAACAGCTTACCAATACCATTGGTAAGATGTAATGAAAATTATATTAGCAAAACGCATATCGAGCCATTTTGGGCCGTTCGTAAATAATAAGCTAAATAGGTATAAGTTGCACGTAAACACCGCTTAGCATAATGGTCATTATGGGATAACATTTCCCGTTAGTTCACTCGTTTTTCTTGTATTTTTTTTTTGTATATCGGTTAACTTACCCACAAACTCGTCGCCACTTGTGACGTCCACAGGTCATGTCACAGGGGTAAGCACAGATGGTTTAATAAAACAATAGTGTCTTTAAATAGCAAGTTTTGGGTGCACGTCCGCCCGCTTCGAGTGACAGCTGCTCAGTGACACATCTACCCGCACGGACCTGCCTCCGCGTCTATATATTCTTTAATCATCACACTATACACATTTATGTGGTGTACTATGTACATAGATGTGTACAGTACAGCCAGATTTTGATAGTTCAGAGCATACACGATATTGTATAAACAATAAATATCCAAGCGATTGCAGCAATCACGGCAGATTTTCTGTCTATTATTAAAGAGTTAATTATTTATCTCCGAATATCAGCATTAGATCTTCACCAAATTTAAACGGTGATCCCGTTTAAACTGCGAAATAATATTCTTCCAAATAAAGAAACCGGCCAAGTGCGAGTCGTACTCACGCGCACACAGGGTTCCGTAGCACCAAACAATATATAATGAAAATATTTTGAAGGCATTCGTTCATATGTTGTATTGTTTTACATTAATCAACAAAACTAAAATTGTTTTTCATAGTACGTTAATGAAAAACAAAGTTGTTGCTGTAGTTTGATGAAAAAGTCCCATATCTCAAAAAATAAACATCAAATCTTATTCCTTGGTTGAAAGTTTTTTTTACGTTCTATAATTCTATATTTTTTTCAGAATTTTTCTCCCACTTTGGAAGTGTTTATCTTTCAAACGATTGACTTTGAGAGAAAATGGTTTTAGGAACCTCAAACACCTATTTATAGACACCCCGCACGTAAAGGTTTGATGAAAAAAATATTTTTTAGTTTCAGTTCCATGTATGGGGTATACCCCCCTTTAATCTTATTTTATTTTTAATCGACTTTCTTCAAATAGAAATTTCATCAAAATCGGTTTAGGAATTTGGTTGTTTTCCTCACGTTAATTGTCACATCACGCGACGTCGCGTGCTGGCGCTCTGATATACATCACGCGACGTCGCGTGCTGGCGCTCTGATGTACATCACGCGACGTCGCGTGATACTTGCTTGTTAAATTTGACACACTTCCCGATTTCTGATTGAGCTGAAATTTTGCACGCATGTGTATATCGCGAGACAATGCAATATTATGATGACATGGAGCTGAGCTGATGATGGAGCTGGAAGGTGGCCATACGAACTCTGTAATAAAACGACGCAACGCCGTCGAGTTTGGACTCGTTTGATTTGTCTTGACAAGTATTGTAGTCCTAAATGGTAACCAGGGTCTGATGATGGAGCTGGAAGGTGGACATAGGAACTCCATTAAAACCACATAACCCCATGCATCGAGTTTGGGTTCGTATAATTCATCTTGTTGAGTACTTTGTCTCTAGCTGGTACCCAGGGTTTGGTGTTGGAGCTGGAACGTGGTCACAGGTAGTCCGTAATAAAATGACACAATCCCATCCAGTTTGGGCTCGTATGATTCGTCTTGACGAGTACTTTGGTCCTAAATGGTATCCAGTGTCTGATGATGTTCTATATATGCATATGGTGGCAACACTGACAATCAGAATAAAACAAGATGTCGTAATATTGAAAAGCGTCTATTATTTCTTATACAAATATATCATGGTGTCAGGTGAAAACTAAGTTAAAACAAGTAACTCTAGTGTTAGAAAACTACTGTGACGACAACCTTTGTGGAGAACTAGAAATCTTAGTGAAAAAGTGAAGATCTTAGTGAAAAACAAAATCCAATATGCCGGACGAAGAAGTGACGCGGCCGGTTCATACAGTGGATGGGCTACGACCACCAAAGGGTCTAAAACTTAGTGGGGCAGACGCTAATTGGAAAAAGTATAAACAACTTTTCGAAATATACATAGAAGCAGCAGGCTTAGAAAACGTCCGAGAAAACCGCAAGATCGCCATCTTTCTCAATGCAGGAGGTGAGGAAGTTGTGGAAGTTTATAATACGCTTAAGGAGAAAGACAAAGGTTCTCTGAAGGCCTTATTCTCAGCTTTAGACGCGTATGCAGAGCCATTGAAGAGCTTGGTGCTCAAAACATATGAGTTCCTAAACTACAGGCAACAGGATGGTGAAGCAATTGACCACTTTGTGACAAGGTTGAAAAATCAAGGAAAAAAGTGTGAGTTAGGTGAAATGGAAGACAGGCTAGTTGCAATAATGTTGGTTATTGGTATTGCTGATAGTAGTTTAAAGGAAAGATTGCTTCGGGAAGAAAGCTTGGACCTGGACCGTGCAGTAACAATCTGTAGGGCCGCAGAAGCTGGAAGAAAACAACTACAAGGCATAGGTGGTATGGCAAAGGAAAATATAGATGCATTCAGGAAAACTACAGTGAGGAGCCAACGCAGAGAAAAAGAAACAGGCAAAAATGAAGGGAACAAGTTGTGCAGCAAGTGTGGACTACATCACGAGGCTAGAAAGTGCCCCGCCTTTGGTAGGAGGTGTGCAGTGTGTAGCAGGTACAACCATTATGCAAAGCAGTGCAGGTCTAATAAGAAACAGGAAGAGAAGAAGCTTAGTGAAAGAAAGAAAGTACATGCCGTAGAAGAAGAAGACAGCACTGACAGCGATAATAATGTCTACCTGTCGAGTATCCTTACTAATAACAGTGTCAAACAACAGTGGTTGGTTAAAATAAAGGTGTGTGAAAAAGAGTTAGAATTTAAAATTGACACTGGGGCGGACTGCAACACTTTGTCCTTAAAAACTTATGATAAAATTAAAGATAACAAATGTGTGTTAAAAAGGTCTAAACATGTAAGTCTAATTGTGTATAATGGAGAGAAAATTAAAACAGTAGGGCAGGCTGAATTGGATTGTTATTATAAAAATGAAAGTAAAGTGTTAAAATTTAATATTATTGACTTACCAGTGCAGCCAGTGATAGGCTTGCCTGATTGTATTAAATTAAACCTAGTGAAAAGAGTAGAAAGTCTGTCACAGTCCAATTCAACCAAAGAAAGTTTTGTAAAACAGTTTATGGATGTTTTTAAAGGTCTTGGTGATATAGGTACTTATAAAATAAAGGTAAAGGATAATGCAGTGCCTGTAATTAAACCAATAAGGCGAGTTCCTCATGCAATTAAAAATAGGTTGAAAGAAACCCTAGATAACTATGAAAAAAGGGGTGTGATTGAGAAAGTAGAGGGTCCAACTGAGTGGTGTAGTAACTTAGTGATTGTTGAAAAACCTGACGGGTCACTTAGGTTATGTTTAGATCCAAAGGAGTTAAATATTAATATCTTGAGAGAGAATTTTTTGATTCCGTCTCCAGAGGAGATTTATAATAATTTACAAGGAAAACAAGTGTTCAGTGTGTTAGACATGAAGGATGGATTTTTTCAAATTAAATTAGAGGATGAAAAAAATCTTTGTACTTTTGGAACATGTTTTGGTAGATACAAATTTAATAGAATGCCTTTTGGTATATCGTCAGCACCTGAAGTGATGCAAAAAATGAATAGTAAGATATTTGGGGACATAGAAGGAACTATGATCTATTTCGATGACTTGATAATAGCAGGAAAGGACGAAGAGGAACATGATAAGATTCTAACTAAAGTGATGGAGAGAGCCAGAAAGTATAATGTTAAGTTTAATAGTGCAAAATTACAATATAGACAAGAACATGTAAGGTAAGTAGGGTTGATAATAAATAAAGAAGGAATTAGTGTTAATCCAGATCATATAAAAGCAATAATTAATCTAGAAGAGCCAAAAAATGTAAAACAGTTACAGAAATTTCTAGGTATGTGTAACTACCTAAGCAAGTTCATTCCACAGTATTCAAAAACAACAGATCCACTGAGAGTTCTGTTAAGGAAAGATGTAGAATGGAACTGGGGATCAGCCCAAGCACAGGCTTTTAGTGAAATAAAAAAGAAATTAACTTGTGCACCTACATTAGCAATGTTAAGTAGTAAAGGAAATGTAGTTTTACAAACAGACAGCTCAAAAAATGGTATGGGAGCATGTTTAATGCAAGAGGGGAGACCAATATCATTTTATTCAAGGGCATATACTGAGTGCCAGACTAGGTGGGCTCCTATAGAAAAAGAGCTCTTTGCAATCTGCGTGGCAGTTGAAAAGTATCATCAGTTTGTATATGGACGCAAAATATTAATTGAAACTGACCACAAACCGTTGGTAGCAATCATGTCAAAAGATATATCTAAAGTTTCAGCCAGGTTGCAAAGGATGGTTCTTAAACTTTTAAAATACAATTTTGAGATTAAATATATACCAGGGTCACAGATGTATATTGCTGACTATTTGTCAAGAAACTTTTGTAATAACAAGCAGGAAGAGCCTACTTTGCAAGAAATTGTACATACAATTGATACAGAAATAGTGTATGGTTTAGAGAAAGAATTGCCTATTTCTAAAGAAAAACTACAAATCTTAAAAAATGAAACTTTGAGAGATGCAAACTTGCAAAGTCTGCTCAGCTGGTATTGTAATGGATGGCCAAGTAATGACAGAAGTTTTGATAACAAAGAGTTGAAAGTTTTTTACAAATTGAGAAATGACATACATGTTCATAACAATATTATACATTATAAGGATAGAATAGTTGTTCCAAAGCATTTAAGGCAAGAGATGATAAAGTGTATTCATGAAGGTCATGCTGGTGTTGTAAAGTGCAAACAACGTGCTAGAAGGGTTTTGTTTTGGCCAGGCATGTCTGTAGACATAGAAAACTTTGTATTAGGCTGCAAAGCTTGTGAAAAGTTCAGACCATCAAACCCAAAAGAACCTTTAATGTCTCATGAGGTGCCAGATATCCCATTTCACAAGGTTGGAGTAGATATTTGTACCTTCTCAGGAAAGGATTATTTAGTATTAATTGATTATTACTCAAAGTGGATAGAGGTCAAATATTTAAAAGAGAAAACTGCATGCAATGTGATTAAACAGTTCAAAGTAATTATGTCAGTTCATGGTATTCCAAAGTTCTGTGTAAGCGATAATATGCCATTTTCCAGTTTTGAATTTAAAAACTTTGCTAAACAGTATGATATTGAGTTGATACACTCCAGTCCTAGATATCCACAATCAAATGGTATGTCTGAAAAAGCAGTAGGAATTGTAAAGTCATTGTTAAAAAAATGTAAAGAAGATGGTTCAGATTTTGCAATGGTTTTGTTAGCATACAGAACTACACCTGTAGCAGGGTTAGAGTACAGTCCCTCTGAGTTACTCATGTCAAGACTCCTAAGAACTACATTACCATGTGTATTTGATAAATTAAAGCCTAAATTACCTATTGATGTTAAAGAAAAAATGAAAACAATTAAAGAAAAGTATACACAGAATTATAATAGAACAGCTAAAACTAAAAAATCATTTGAAAAAGGGGAGAATGTTGTAATACAGAATTTGCCTAATAAAACATGGTTGCCGGGTAAAGTTGTAGAGAAAGTTAAACTAAGGTCTTATAAAGTCATGAATGAAGAAGGTAATGTAGTTCGAAGGAATGAAAAGCATATTAATCCTAGCAAGAATGAGTTAGTTATTAAGAAAGAAGTACTGGATAGTGGTGGGCCTGTTATTGATAATAGTCAGGATGATAATAATGTTGTTCCTAACGCTCAAGAACAAAATGTTACCATGGAAGTTCCTATTTTCACTAAGTCAGGAAGAGTAGTTAGGACACATTTAAAAGATTATCTTGTTTATTAATAAGATGATTACTACAAGTTTGTAATTCTTGTAATGTTTAAAAGTAATTGTGTTAAGTTTAAATTAAAGTATGTATTAAGGTTTATTGCTAGTTATCATAAAAAGGGGGGATGTTCTATATATGCATATGGTGGCAACACTGACAATCAGAATAAAACAAGATGTCGTAATATTGAAAAGCGTCTATTATTTCTTATACAAATATATCAGATGATGGAGCTGGACGGTGGCCATAGGAACACCGGTATAAAACGACAAAACCTCATCGAGTTGGGCTCGTATGATTCGTTTTGACGAGTACTTTAACTAACTTCTAGTCACAATATTTGGAGAGTTCCCTCGATTTCTCCAGAATCTCATCATCAGAGCCTGACCTGATGACCATAGAACCACATGGAAACTTTACCGGTTCAAACAATGCCCACGAGGGTTATCCTTAATTCAGATCCTGACTTATACCTTCCATTATCATCTCAATAACATGAGATGATGATTACCACGCACAAATATCTGAATTGCGAGAGAGAGTAGGTATATGAAAAACATTGTATCTGCCTATAGAAATTGAGGGCTGTCCTCGATTTCCCTAGGATCCCTTCATCTGATTCTGACTTGGTAACAATGCGACCACCTCAGGAGTTTAGGCTGTCGAATAAAAAAAGAATTTTGCAAATCAGTCCACAATTGGCGGAGAAATCGGTGAACATACATTAAAAAAAAACATACAGTCGAACACAGAACCTTTTTTTTAAGTCGGATAAAAATTGTCAAAGGAGTTTAGGTGAACCGTTGGTGAACCGTTATCAATAATGTCATGTTAATAGGCTTATCCCCAATAAAATGTAACTTAACTTATCTAACTGTCGAAATCTGGGTGTACTTTACACATCTGCGTATCACCTCAGAGCATACAGGCGTGATGTTATGTTACGATGTTGTATAAACGCTAAATATTCAAGCGATTGTTGAAGGTTCTTCCAGTAGTCGAAGGCTCTTCCAGTAGTTGTAGTTAGTTCCAGTAGTTGAAGGCTGTTCCAGTAGTCGAAGGCTCTTCCAGTAGTTGTAGTTAGTTCCAGTAGTTGAAGGCTGTTCCAGTAGTCGAAGGCTGTTCCAGTAGTTGTAGTTAGTTCCAGTAGTTGAAGGCTGTTCCAGTAGTCGAAGGCTCTTTCAGTAGTTGTAGTTAGTTCCAGTAGTTGAAGGCTGTTCCAGTAGTCGAAGGCTCTTCCAGTAGTTTTAGTTAGTTCCAGTAGTTGAAGGCTCTTCCAGTAGACGAAGGCTCTTCCAGTAGTTGTAGTTAGTTCCAGTAGTTGAAGGCTCGTCCAGTAGTCGAAGGCTCTTCCAGTAGTTGTAGTTAGTTCCAGTAGTTGAAGGCTGTTCCAGTAGTCGAAGGCTCTTCCAGTAGTTTTAGTTAGTTCCAGTAGTTGAAGGCTGTTCCAGTAGTCGAAGGCTGTTCCAGTAGTTGTAGTTCATGCATCTTTTTGTTGACTATGTTTTGGTTTTAATTATTTTCTTTTTTTTACTTTTAACGAACAACCTTATTTATACCTAAAATTAAACAGGATTGCTATTTACTTTGGAAGGAATATTTTAATAAAAGATCTCGTGATAAAAGAATCTGGATAGAACGATCCAGCCGCATCCCTTGAACTCGCCGTGGATAGATAACCAGTTGTTGAACAGAAGTAATACCGTGTTCTGGCTGCGCCACTTTCTGACGCAGCTAGAGCACTGTACGTACCTACAGACTAGCTATGCTAAGATCTAGTTGATTTACAGTTATTAATTGTTAAGCCAATCAGGGCGACATAATCGCATGGCCCTTTTTTCAAGAATGACAAAAAAGAACTTTTAACCAAAGAAGTCGGGAAATGTGTTTAGGGTCTGTGAGAATTTTCGTTGTTGCTTCATAGATTTTTAGATTTATAAGCTGTTTCAGATCATCCAAAATAGCGCCAACATAACTGAAGATGGGGGCGCAGCAGGGGATCTAATCAAGTCTTGGCATTTGGTAGAAGCTACCGAAGCATCTCCTCGCTTATTGGCGGTCCTGCAATCAAAGCATTTTCATGCAGAATTGACCAGCTGGGACTCCTTTCCAGAATTTTCGCTCGTTATACCGAGACTTGGTAATAGGGCTTGCAAGTCGAATATTCGAATAGTAATGTGAAATTATCGGTATCTTCTCGTCCAACTTACCGCAGTGTCTCAAAACGAAAGTCTATGACCAGTGTGTGTTGCCAGTGATTACATATGGGACCGAAACGTGGTCGCTCACAATGGGCCTCATTAGAAGGCTTAAAGTCACCCAAAGGGCAATGGAGAGATCTATGCTCGGAGTTTCCTTGCGTGATCGAATGAGAAATGAAGACATCCGCAAGAGAACCAAGGTTACCGACGTAGCCCGAAGTGTTGCCAAACTGAAGTGGCAGTGGGCAAGGCACATTGCTCGCAGAACGGATTGCCAATAAGTTCTGGAAGTGGCGACCGCAAATCGTAAGACGTTGCCTTGGAAGGCCTCCCACTAGGTGGACCGATTACCTGGTGAAGGTAGCGGGGATCCGCTGGATGCGAGTTGTACGGGACCGGTCAATGTGGTCTTTCGGCTGAAATGATGATGATGCTTAAAGAGGGAGCTAGTAGAGCTTCATCAGGATTACTTGAATGTTGTCAGTGAACGGGATCAACTGAGGGTGGTCACGGATGGGTTCAACAGCTGTAGTAACTTGTATGAGGAGGCTTTGTGTAAAATTAGGGACCTAGAGGATGAATTAATCCATGCTAATGCTAAACTTTTAAATTTGAAAAAGGAAAAGGATCATACTCAGGCAATAGAAACTGACCATTTGTATAATGAATTAGTAAATACAAATCGTAACCCTCATTCCATCATAACAATAGACCTAACAGAGGACTCCTTACTGAAACAGAATTCCTACCAGAAAATTAGTAAAAATAAAGCATGTAATAGTGTGCGTTTACAGACCCCCAAATTACCTGAACTACTCTAAAACTTGTAACTAGTAATAAACCAATAATTATCTGTGGTTACTTTAATGTTAATACTTATCCTAGAGAATAATGTAAATAGCAGTAGATTTTTAAATCTCTTTAAATCATTTAATTTGTCGAATGTGTTTTCAGAACCAACACGAATTACTACAAATACTGCTACATTTATTGATAATGTTTTTTGTTGCTGCGACTACTTAGATAAATCCATCGTAAATTACCTTCCTTCAGATCACAGCGGTCAGACCGTTGCTTTCACGACCACTAAACAATTACAAAGAATTCAGATACAAACTAGACAAATAACACCCAGCAATTTAGATAAATTTAATAATAATTTAAATAGTAAGTTATGTATACCGGGGCATATTTTAAATAATGTAAATGAATTGTATGAAGATTTTTTTTCGGTAGTGCACACCGAATTCAATAATACTTTAAAACAGAAAACTAAAACTATTGGCCCAAAGTTTATTTCCAGTGACTGGGCAACACAGGGTATTAGGAAAAGTAGGGAACGATTGTTTGAGCTGTACGGCCTTGAGCCTTACATCAACACAGAAACTTTTGATAAATATGTTGCTACTTACTCGATTTTTTTTTAAATGCTTGCAAGGTAGCCAAATCGTTATTCATTAGCAACAAGATTAAATCAGCCGATAATAAAATAAAGACGGTTTGGAAAATTATCAACAGTGAAACAAATAGAAATAAAAAACGAAGTAATGACTTCACACTGTGGCGAATCATAGTTACTTGTCTTTATTATCTATGATCCCCACTACTGAGTTAATTGGGAGATTGCTGACAACACTGGTCTAGACACTATGGTTAGACCAGAGATGACAGTAACAAATACCGACACTTGGTACGAAAGGGTTTCTGATACAAATGTAAATTATCGCTAACTGCCACTGATATTATTGTATGTCTACGATATCAAGGTGCATAGTGTATGCAACATATTAGAAGAAATATAGTGATTATACAATCTGGACCCCTAGTTTCATTCGAAGAAACGGCGCGAGCTGGCGCCTAAATTGGTGACCCCGACGATAGAAGAACAATATCGGCTTAAAAAGAAGAATTGGGATCCAGTCTGAGAACGAGCAACGAATCCACACCCACTCCGGGCAGCAGTACCCAAGACAGACAGATCCAGAGGAAGTTTGTACCTACTCGCCAGCCATCACACGAATTTGCCGGTGAACATCGAAGGATTTTTGTTAAAATTTCGCCCAGTCGTCCTATTATAGTGCGTGAATCTGTGATTTAGTGTACCGATGTGCATTTCTGTGACAAACTATAACGTTTCGAACATTTTATACGCAAAACAAGAAAAATCATAAATTCCGCGACAACAGCGCCACTTTTTCTTGTGCGTTATTTTTCAAGCAACTTTAAAGTTAGAGCGCGAAGAGCTATCAATACGTCAACTGTCATCATTGTCATCTGCTAAACGTCAAACGTCTTCGGCCACGTTCCAGTGAGCGTGCATCGAGCATCGGATAGCGAAATCGAAACTTTTGAGGCGTGTTCCGTATTCGAATTTGTGACATCTAAAGCCTGTAAGTTTTTTATTTTCTTTATTCTGCTCGGACACTACAAGTCTACAACTTACCCCGTGTACACAGCAGCGTGCCTAGATGAACAATAAGTGCTTAATCTTTATCCTGCAAATTTGTTACAATATAATTATAGACCAATAACAAATTATTCAACTCTTATTCTATTTTATAGATTTTGTATGGCATAATGTTAGAATTTTAATAATCTATACATAAAATTGTTGGAATTTTGTTTTTTAAAAAAAACATTGAGAAGATTTAGCAGTAGGTACAGTTTTTATAATTTTCTACAACTACACCATTTACTACATCTTTATATTGTAGTTACCTGTGTGTTAGCGTTATATTGTCCCTTTAATATTAATCTGTTCTCTCATGCAAATCACTCTACTTCGCTGGTGTGCTTTTGTTTTATAACTTAAACTGTGTACCTCTGGTTAGACTTGGTTTTTTTGGGTAAGTGAATTACTGGTAACATGTCAGTCGAAGGAAAAGAAATATTGCTTGACCCTGAATCTGGAACTGAGGGTGGACATACAGTTGACCCTTGCACATCTAACCCTTCAACTGTACTGGTGAACAGAGTGTCAATCCGTGTTCCCCCTTTCTGGCCAGATCGGCCTGGTCTCTGGTTTGCTAGTTTAGAGGCACAGTTCCACATTAATGGCATCACAAAAGAACTAACTAAGTACTACTATGCCGTCAGCCAGCTAGACACAAAATCCGCAACTGAAGTGGAAGACATAATTATTGAACTACCAAAAGAACAACCTTATACGTGTTTGAAGAGAGCTCTCATCTCCCGTTTCTCCTTATCATATGAAGAAAAAGTTAGGAGGCTCCTTGAAAAAGAGGAGATGGGGGATAGAAAGCCCTCCTCATTCTTGCGTCATCTCAGAACTCTTGCTGGTTCTTCTTTTCCAGAACAGCTCCTCCATACTATTTGGACAAATAGATTGCCGCAACAGATTCAAGGCATTTTAGTTGCTCAAAAACAGTCTTCCCTCGAAGACTTGGGTGAATTGGCTGATAAGTTGCAGCAAATCAGTTTGCAACCAATGCACATTCAAGCAGCTAGTAAGTCATCATTGCCCTGTGATGACACCAACGAGCAACTTAGGTTGCTCCAACAACAAGTGGCAGATTTGACACGGCTGGTAACCAGCCTCACCACAGAAAACAGCAGAAATAACCGCAGTCGCTCAGGCTCACGGTCTCGCAGTTTTAACGGCCTGTGTTGGTATCACAAGCAATTTGCTGCGAAAGCAACTAAGTGCATACAACCATGCACTTGGTCCGCCCCTGCACCACAGGGAAACTCAAACAGCAGTCAGTAGCGGCGACCACTGACTGCTCCCTGCCTAGTCGCCGTCTATTTGTTACCGATCGGTACTCGGGCCGACGATTCTTAATCGACACCGGGTCCGACTTATCTTGCCTACCTAGACGGTTCTCCCAGGGTAACAAGCAGCCACTGCCATACGAACTTTTAGCAGCCAATGGCACCAAAATAAATACCTTTGGTTTAGTAGAACTAAAATTAAACTTAGGCTTAAGACGCGATTTTATATGGAAATTCATAGTTGCTGAGGTAGGCATCCCAATAATTGGTTCAGACTTTCTAGCTCATTACCACCTCCTACCAGACTGTGCTCATGGTAGGTTGCGAGACGATAAAACAAGTTTGTCAGTTGAAACTGAAATCTCTTTGATAGACCAACCCAGCATTAAAGTCATTCAATCACCTGATTCTCCATTCGCCCACATCTTGGCCGAGTTCCCTAGCATCTCACGTCCTCCTGGCGCACCTAAAGATCCGAAGCACACCACGGTGCATTTCATCTACACCACCGATGGTCCACCGGTGACAGCACGACCACGTCGTCTCGCTCCACAAAAGCTTCGAGCTGCTCAAAAAGAATTTGAAGAGATGATTCGCGTGGGTACTGCCAGACCTTCCAGCAGCTCATGGTCCTCTCCATTACATCTTGCGCTTAAAAAGGACGAGTCTTATCGCCCGTGCGGCGACTACCGAGCATTGAACGCCCGCACAGTCCCGGACCGCTATCCGGTCCGTCATATAGGGGACTTCTGCCAGAACTTATCCGGATGCACAGTTTTCAGTACCTTAGATTTAGTAAAGGCATATCAACAAATCCCAGTTAATACTGATGATATTTGTAAAACAGCCATAATCACACCTTTCGGGCTGTTTGAATTCCCCTATATGACCTTTGGCCTGAGAAATGCCGGGCAGACATTTCAAAGGTTCATTGACGAGGTTGTGCGGGGGTTTAATTTCTGTTTCGCTTACGTAGACGATATCCTCGTCTACTCAAGAGACCCCCCGCAACATGCTGAACACTTGAGGCTCCTGTTTCAACGACTACATCAGTATGGCGTGGTCATCAACCCGGCGAAGTGCGTACTTGGTGCAGCCGAGGTAACTTTCTTGGGTTACCGCATTAATGCCGCAGGCACACATCCTCACGAAGACCGTATCAGTGCTTTAGTGGATTTCCCTCTACCTAAGACCGTGCAAGGCGTTCGCAGATTCCTGGGCATGGTTAATTACTACCGCAGATTTTTGCCAGACGCCGCTAAGTACCAGGCTCCTCTAATAGATGCAGTGGCTGCTACTAACAGTAAGGGTGCTAAACCATTTCCATGGACACCCATACTCGAGCAATGTTTTAATGACTGTAAGAAAAGTCTAGTCAACGTTACCACCCTTTCGCATCCAAACTGTGAGGCTCCCTTAGGTCTCTTTACAGACGCATCCAGCATGCATATAGGCGCATGCCTACAACAGAAGGCTGATGGTAACTGGCACCCTCTCGCGTACTTTAGCAAAAAGCTGACCGAGAAACAGTCCCAGTGGCCTGCTTATTATAGGGAACTACTAGCCGTGTACGAGAGCGTTCAACACTTTCGGCACATACTAGAAGTGCAAAATGCAACGATTTTTACTGATCACAAGCCCCTGGTGTACGCTTTTATACAGCGCCGTGATAAGCTTCCGCCAACACAACTCAATCAATTAACTTTTATCAGCCAATTCACCACCGACATACAATACATAAAGGGAGCAGACAATTTAGTTGCAGACGCCATGTCACGGGTGCAATCCATATCATTAGAGGAAGACTATCAAGCCCTTGCCAAGTCTCAAGAGGGAGACGACGAACTCAAAGAGGTAATTTCTTCTACTTCCATGAATTTAAAAAATATCTTGGTTCCTGGAACAAACATTTTCATTCTTTGCGACATGTCGACAGGTAGACCTCGCCCCTATCTAACCTTGCCATTCCGTCGAGCAGCTTTCGATCGACTGCATAATCTCAGTCACCCTGGCGTAAAAGCAAGTTTACGTTTGGTGACTGAGCGATACGTGTGGTTGAATGTTAACACCGACTGCCGGAAATGGGCGAAGTCATGCTTACAATGCCAGCGCAGTAAGGTGACCAGACACACATCTTCACCGCTTACGACCTTCCCGATCGCATCAAGCCGATTCTGTCATATCCACATTGATATCATAGGACCACTGCCGCCCTCTTGCAATTTCAAATATTGCCTGACCGCGGTCGACAGATTCACGCGTTGGCCCGAAGCGTGGCCTATGACATCCATTACTGCGGAAGAAGTGGCAGACACGCTGGTGACTGGGTGGATATCCCGTTTTGGGGTACCAAGTACCGTGACAACCGACCAGGGCCGTCAGTTTGAATCTGATTTGTTTCGGCGCCTCATGAACGTGTGCGCAACAAAGCGGATTCGCACAACCAGTTACCACCCGTGCGCAAATGGCATGGTAGAACGTATGCACCGCCAGATAAAAGCTTCATTAATGTGCCATTCCCAAACATGGAGCAAGGCTCTTCCATTAGTACTTCTTGGCATGAGGACTGCGCTCAAAGAGGACTTAAACTCCTCTTCCGCTGAGCTGGTCTATGGAGAACCTCTCCGCCTTCCCGGTGAACTAATCATGCCGGCGGAAGAACCCAGGAGTCCACACGACATCACGGATTTCGTCACGGAGCTGAGGAGCCGGATGGAAGTTTTACGTCCCATACCAGCCTCACGTCACGCTCGACCGTCAACCTTTGTATTCAAAGAGTTGGCGACATCGACTCATGTCCTGCTCCGTGACGACACCGTTCGACGGCCCTTGCAACCTCCTTACTCTGGCCCATTCCGCGTCCTGAGGAGAAGGGATAAAACCCTTACCTTGGAGATACATGGAAGAGAGGCAACGGTCAGCATAGACCGCGTTAAGCCAGCGTATCTGGATTCTGAACCGTTTACAGTTCCTGTTTCTCCTTCCACACCGATACCTGCTCCGCAATCTTCATTACAACCAATTGCTCCTACCCCAACTAATCCACCTCCTTCCACTCAGACTACTCCAGCGCCGCCAACTGCTGTCACCACCAGAACCGGCAGACGGGTCAAGTTTAGGGACATCCTAGATTTATAGTTTATTAATTGTATTTTCTGTTTG
Organism: Eugnorisma glareosa; assembly: GCA_947578425.1. Taxonomy (NCBI): domain Eukaryota; kingdom Metazoa; phylum Arthropoda; class Insecta; order Lepidoptera; family Noctuidae; genus Eugnorisma; species Eugnorisma glareosa. The sequence continues at coordinate 21,932,331 of OX387967.1, read as the reverse complement.
TTTAATTAGTTTTTTTTTTTTCTCGCTCTGGTTTTAATTGTTTTATATTATAAGTTGTCCTGTTTTTATGTTATATTTTGCGTGACACCTTTGTTTTCTCCGTAGGGGGGTGGTGTGGCGAATCATAGTTACTTGTCTTTATTATCTATGATCCCCACTACTGAGTTAATTGGGAGATTGCTGACAACACTGGTCTAGACACTATGGTTAGACCAGAGATGACAGTAACAAATACCGACACTTGGTACGAAAGGGTTTCTGATACAAATGTAAATTATCGCTAACTGCCACTGATATTATTGTATGTCTACGATATCAAGGTGCATAGTGTATGCAACGTATTAGAAGAAATATAGTGATTATACAATCTGGACCCCTAGTTTCATTCGAAGAAACGGCGCGAGCTGGCGCCTAAAACACTAAACACCTCCAGTGGCCTCGTGAGTTCTAACAATGAAGTTGCTCAAGAATTTGTAAATTTCTTTACCAGTATCCCACTTAAAACTACAGAAACCTTAAATTCCTCACCCTTGCTTTCTATTGATTTATTGAAAGCGAACGTTTCACCCTGTCCGAATGAATTTAAATTTCAGCATATAAACCCCATAGCAGTCATAAAAGCTTTTAAGCAAATCAAGATCAAATTAACCGAAGATCTATGGGGTATGTCTATCAAAGCTTGTACCTCAATTATTGAGACTATAGCACCGTATTTAGCCTGAATATTTAATTTGTGCGTGAATCAAGGGGTCTTTCCGGATCTAATGAAATACAGTAAGGTAATACCGCTTTTTAAATCCGGGGATAGTAAAGACACCAATAACTATAGGCCCGTATCTGTGTTGCCGGTTTTCAGCAAGGTGTTTGAAAAGATAATGCTCAATCAAATGCTAAATCATTTTAACGCCAATAAAATCTTACACGAGCAACAGTATGGTTTCACCAAGAGACGTTGTACGACTGACGCCGGTGTTACTTTATTAAAACACATATTTACTGCGTGGGAAGAGGCACAAGATGCCATAGGAATCTTCTGTGACCTTTCGAAGGCATTTGATTGCGTAAATCACGAAACCCTGCTCTTGAAACTTGAACATTACGGTTTAGGTAAACTTGCGCTCAGTTTAGGAAAATCGTATTTGAATGATAGACAGCAGCAAGTACAGGTAAATGGTGTCAATTCAATGGGTTTAACAGTAAAAATGGGTGTACCACAAGGTTCGATATTGGGTCCTTTTCTCTTTTTAGTGTACATTAATGACCTACCCCACTTATTTAACAACCAACCGCAAATGGTGTTGTTTGCTGACGATACTTCTTTAATATTTAGGATAAACAGATGTGCCACAAAACTTGACGACGTCAATAACGCCCTACTGCAAGTCCATAATTGGTTTACCGCTAATAACTTAGTACTAAATGGGAAAAAACTAAGTACACGAAAAGTAGTGATTGTGACATAATATTGAATCAAGAGAAACTAGAATTTATCGATAAAACTGTTTTCTTGGGAATCACGCTCGACATAAGGCTACAATGGGGTCCTCATTTAACATCTCTTGCAGGACGGCTGAGTTCAGCAGCATATGCTGTTAGAAAAATCCGACAGTTTACTGATGTAGATACCGCGAGGCTAGTCTATTTTAGTTATTTTCATAGTATTATGTCATACAGTATTTTACTATGGGGACGGGCTGCAGACTTTGAGTCTATATTTATTCTGCAGAAAAGAGCCATCAGAGCCATACATGATCTACGTAGGCGCGATTCTCTAAGAGAACTGTTTAAAGAAATTAACATCATGACAGTACCTTGTCAATACATCTATGAAAACATCATGTACGTTAGGAAAAATCTGCATTTATTTAGTAACAGAGGTGACAGACACGACTATAATACTAGAAATAGGGACCAACTAGTTCAGCCAGGTTTCAGGCTAGCTAAAGTAGACTCATCTTTATTTATTTATTTATAATAAGCACACTAACAGCACAGTCACTTACAATTCAAATCACATAACAACTAAAAATTGGCATTTCAGTAATCATGCAAATAACAGGTATGCATGACATTGATACATGAATATTAGAGACAAAGGAAAACAAGTGGGGGGGGGCTTTCATGGGGTACTGTTTAAAATGCTACAATAAAATACCGCCCCACATTCTACAACTGAATGAGACGAAATTTAAATCTTGTATAAAACGCACACTATGTAGGCAAGCATATTATAAGTTGGGGGACTATATTGATGATAAAAATGTTTGGCTCAATGCTGGTCTTGCTCCACAACCATAGGAGCAAACTAATTGATTACCATGTTAAGTTATTGTGGAAGCTGCAGAAGATTGTAATAATATCCTTGCTTTGTATAGATTCCATCTCTTAATATTATATAATTGCATAGCACATGTGTGAGTACTATGTACTGTAAAGCAACCATTTACATTTATTTATCTTTCATTGACTTGAATGTAGCCTGGTGGCTGAGAGAATGTCATGCTCACTCAAATTTCTCGCTCATGGTGGCGCGTGTGTCGGGTCATTTGGTTCCCTTCAATATGGTTGAGTTGAATGGCGCCGAGCCATGCGTCATGTTCGTGAACGGGCGCTGTCGGTTGGGAGTGGTCATCTCTTAGCTGCCACGGTTTATTTTAATTACTTTATTTTGAAAGTGTTGAATATTTTAATATTTTACTCTGGGCGCTCTTAATGTGCACGTCTTTCTACATCGTTCTCACATATATGTATAATCTCAACGTGAATGATGTAACCAAGATTTTGTAACAATATTTTGATTAAAAAGAGTGTCCATGGAGTTTCTTGCCCATTCTTCTCCATAGAGATCTACGCTTTGGAATGTGCAACTACAGTACTTTCTCAAGTTATTATGCCTTGTGACTGTGACTGTAGCTTAGCTTTTTTTTTGTTTGACTTTCAAAAGTGCCTGTAATGGTCTAATTGAAATAAATGCTTTGAGTTTGAGTTTGATGATGAAGGTAAAATTCGAATATATAATAAATTATTAAATAATACAGGAATATTTTTTATTCAGTGCGCAAACTTTGACAAATTAAACTTATTTAATAAAATGAGTTTTATTAACCGGGTAATAACTAAATAAGGAATGTCATAGGTATTTACATTAATACATGACATGACACGACGGAGTAGTAAAACACAATCTAAACTAATTGACGAACAAGGAAACTTGCAAACAAGAAAAGTAACGGGTTAGGTACATGACGAAATAGCAAAATTGATAATCTAAACTAATTGATGAACAAGGAAACATGCGAATAAGAAAACTTTTTTGCAAAAAATAAAACCGACTTCAAAAACAAAAAAACGTGGAAAAGTAACTTTAGCTTCAGAAGTCGATGACTTTTGTTTGTTCGATTGAATATTTGTTGCCACCGACTTCTGAAGCTAAAGTTATTTTTCCACGTTTTTTCGTTTTTGAAGTCGGTTTTATTTTTTGCAAAAAAGTTTTTTTATTTTTCCGTTTTTAGTTTCAATATTCTACACAAATATTTGCTTACCTTTATTTTACATTGTTAACAACTCCTTTCATGGTAATAGGCTTATCCCCAATAAAATGTTTTAGGTCGTTAGAAGGTGGAAGAGAAACTCCGTGTTCGATGACTGTGAATAATTTATTTCCAAAAAGGTCGTCTTATATACTATTTTACAAACTAATACTAACCAATAAAAACATGTACATTAAATTAGAATCAATATTTACAAAATAAAAGTCCAATAAGAATAGGGGAATTTCAACCAATCACGTCACAGCACTGTTGTCGTGTTATTTCCGCGAGGGGCGCTTGTGTGCTCACGGAGGCTCGCGGCGGGCGAAAACGCGCCGAAGGCATAAATATTGGCGGCTGGCAGTTCGCGCCTGTGTCAAGAGTGGCCACCGTCGAGTGAAGACGCAGTGATGTTGTGTTGCGGATCGAGTTGACGGAAGATGAAGACACGCTGACCGAAGACTAGAAGAGTGGCCTCACAGCTCCTGACACTCCCATTTCCTGGCGGAATTCGTCAAAAACGTTAAACTAGTTCTTTTCAGAACTGTTTCTTATCAGAGCGTCAAAACGTGGGTTAGTTCTTTTCAGAACTGTGTGCTTCCATATTTCTTATCAGAACGTCGAAAACGTAATAACGTGCTGTGATCAGTGGTGGCTACAGTACTCCACCTCAAGCGAAGCGTACCGGCACCTTGACGACACGGCCTGAGCGCGTTGACCTGTTGATGGCGGGCTGTGACGTCACGTTGGCCGTAGGTACTTTTGCTTGTTGCTTGGTAACGGTTGGTGTTGGTGTGGTACTGGGTTTCTTGGTAATGGTTGGTGTGGTAACAGCTTGAGTTTGCTTGGTGATGGTAATCTTGCTTGGAGGTAAGGTAATGGTATGCTCTGAGATGACGTATGCAGGCTTAAGTCGATCGATTGAAATGTTGGCTTGCCGATTCGGTAGCTGTATCGAGTACACTTTATCAGTTCTAACAAACACGTGACTGCACTTGAGTAAATCTTGATGCACGAATACGCGTTTGTTATTGCTGTGATGTTCGGTGACGGCTTGCGGTTTGTTTGCTTGAATGACGTCACGAAGTTTTTCGACGTAGGTATAATCCATTGTAGGTGTGTAGGTATTTGATTCGAAGAAATCGCCTGGTAGCCGTAGGTAAGTTCGGCTGCGCTCACGCCGGTGTCGGTACGTAGTGCGGCTCGAAGTCCAAGTAAAACCGTAGGTAACTCTTCGATCCATGTACTCTTGTCGGATAATTTGGCGCGTAATGCAGTTTTGAGCGAGCGATGCCATCGTTCGACCATCCCGTTGCTTTGAGGATGATACGGTGTTGTGCGATTCTTCTTGATACCCATTTGTTTCATTAGGTTTTGAAACAGCTGACTCTCGAACTGGCGACCTTGGTCGCTTGTAAGTGTGGTCGGGCATCCAAATCTTGAAATCCAATGTTGGTAGACGATATCGGCTATTCGATCAGCTGTTATTTCGTCGGTAGGGATAGCTTCAGGCCATTTCGTGAGTCGGTCTATCATTGTAACTAAGTAGCGATGACCTTGGGCTGTTGTAGGTAGCGGTCCCACGATATCGACGTGTAGGTGTTGAAATCGATCGCTTGGCGGGAAAGATGCGATGTTGGAGAATGTGTGACGTTGTATCTTGCTTTTCTGACAATGTATACAGGTTCGCGTCCAACGGCTGATGTCTGCGTTCATTGATGGCCAGAAGTATTTTTGAGTTATGAGTTTGCGAGTCGTATGACTGATGTTGTGCACGCTGGTGAAAACTTCCTGTCGATATTCCTCTGGTATATAAGGGCGTACATAAGGCGTAGACGTTTCACAGTATAACTCGACGTTGGTGTTAGGTATGATTATTTTCTTGAGAGTAATGTTTTTTTCTTGCAATAATTGTTCAATGTTGCTGTCCTTTTCTTGCGCGCTGGCTATTTCCTCGAAGTTTATTGTAGATGGGCATGAAATAGTTTCGATGCGGCTGAGTGTGTCGGCGACGATATTTTGTTTACCGCTCACGTGACGTATGTCGGTGGTGAATTCACTGATGAACAAGAGTTGTCTCGTTCGTCTCGGTGTTTCAGTACTTGATTGAGTTTTTGACATTACGTATGTTAGCGGCTTGTGGTCGGTGAATATGATAAGATGACGTCCTTCAAATGTCTTGCGGAAGTGTTTGACTGCCATGTAGATTGCGAGTAGCTCTCGGTCGTAGGTAGAATACTTCTTCTGCGCGTCGTTGAATTTCTTGGAATAATATCCGAGCGGTTGCCATGTTTCGTTTATGTATTGTTGTAGAACGGCGCCAGCTGAGTTGTCGGATGCGTCACAGAATAAAGCGAGTGTAGCGTGATGTGATGGGTGAGCGAGTAGAGCTGCGTTTATGATACTAGCTTTACATTGCTGGAACGCTTGAGTTGCTTCGTCGGACCACGTGATCGGAGTCTTGTCTCGCTTCTTCACGTTATGTAGGTATGAATTCAGTGGGGCTTGTAGGGCTGCGGCGTTAGGAATGTGATCGCGATAAAAGTTGATCATTCCGAGAAATCTTCGTAATTCTTCGATTGTAGTCGGCTGTGGGTAATCGGTGATTGCTTGAATTTTATATTGCGGAGGTTTGATGCCTTCTTTTGATACGGTGTAGCCTAAGAATTGGGCTTCTGACTTGCCTAGGTTGCATTTGGCGGGGTTGATAGTGATGCCATTATCTTCTAATCTCTTGAGTACTATTTGGAGATGTTCTCTGTGTTGGTCTTCGTTTTCAGATGCCAATAGAAATCTATGAACGGGAAGACGAAATCTAATCCTCGTAGTACTTCATGTATATAGCGTTGAAATGTTTGTCCCGCGTTCTTCAAACCGGGGCACATACGTGGGAATTCAAATAATCCCATAGGGGTGATGATGGCTGTCTTCTCGATGTCTTCTTCTCTCACGCTCAGTTGTTGGTAGGCGCGGTTGAGGTCTATTGTTGAGAAGATAGTTTTTCCGGATAGGTGATGTGTGAAGTCTTTGATGCGTGGAACGGGGTAGCGATCTGGTATGGTGATGGAGTTGAGTCGGCGATAGTCACCACAAACTCTTATATCGCCATTCTTCTTAGGGACGATGTGTAGAGGTGATGACCATGGACTTTTGCTAGGTCGACATAGTCCTTGTTCGATCATGTTTTCGAATTCCTTCTTCACTATTTCGAAGCGATGTATGGTGGAATCGGTCGAGCTCGGCTGTGTATCGGTGGTCCTCGTGTTTCGATGAAATGTTGCACGTTGATATCGGAGTTTAATTTCATCGATGTTAATCTCGTTATGCCGGGATACTGAGCTAAAATGTCGTGGTATGATTGCGATATGTCGATGCTGCGTACTGTAGGCACATTCGATACTCGTACCGGGGCATTGACCTTTAAGCTTGTAACACCGTCGATTAATCTTCTGTTTTTCAGGTCGACGATGAGTTGATGGTGCTTGAGGAAATCGGCTCCGAGTATAGGTTTTGAGACGTCAGCTACGATGAATTTCCACAAGTACGGGCGACGTAGATTGAGATCGAGGGATAATGTTTTCTCGCCATACGTAGCTATAGTTGTATTGTTCGCTGCGTATAGCTGGAATGGTAGCGGCGTTGGTACTTGTCCCTTACTTCTCGGTAGCACGGATATGTTGGCTCCAGTGTCGACTAAGAATGATAATTTGGAGTTTCTGTCGGTGATGTATAGGCGGTGGGATTTTTCTTGAACGCCGGTGTCCGCCACTGCCAACGTTCCGTCTAGTTTTCCGTGTTTTGTTTCTGTTGCTTGTTGAATGAGCAAGGTGATGTACAGCGCCTAGCTTGCTCTTTAAAGCGGCGGTGATAGTAGCAGAATGGTGATGGAGAAACATCGTGGCTGCGTTGACGTGATGAGCTGCGGTGACGAGATGAGTGATGACTACGACGATAGTTGTAGTTGTTGTGATGGCGATTTGACTTTAACTCCGCTATTTCTAGCGATAGTTTTCTTATCTCGCTGATGAGGTATTGCGTTTCTGCTTGCGGTGCGGGTAGTGCAGGTGGTGCGGGTGCATGGACGGCTGCGACTTCTGTTGGTGCTGTCTGCTCCATTATTTTGTCGGCGAGTAGCGCGAGTTCGTCGAGCGCTGTCTTGGTGCTGAACGTTTCGCTGACTGCGAGGACTGAACGGACGTGTGATGGTAGGTGGTTCGTCCACATAAGTCGCAGGGTGGAGTCGGGAACATTGTCTCTGGCGAGGTTTCGCATGCGGCGAAGTAGCTGCGTCGGCTTCTGATCTCCGAGTTCCATGACGGATAGTAGTTATTGGAACTGACGGCTGTCGGATTCCTCGTAGGCAGATATGAGCCTCTCCTTGATGGCTTGGTACTGCTCCGTCTCTGGTGGGTTGTAAAGTAGGTCCATAATCTGCTCGATGTCTTGGCGCTCGAGCTGTGCGACAACCATCTGGGCGAGTTGGGCTTGGCCTTTCTTAAGGTCGTTGGTTGCTGCTTCAAAGCTAATGAACCAGAGCCGTGGTCGATCGCGCCAGAATGGTGGAATGCGCATGGTGAGCGATATTCCAGCTGCTTCGGCCTTTGGGACTGGATGTGATGTTGAGCTGCTGGATTGTTCTTCTGTATTCGACATCTTGATTTGTGTGGGAGTGATTCACAGATTGGCAGGGCTTCGGTGATCTTGAATTTCTTCACTGTGTTCTGGCAGGAGTTTGTTCTTGGTTCTTCGCTGTGTTCTGGCAGGGGTTTGTTCCTGGTTCTTCGCTGTGTTCTGGCAGGGTCACCACTTTTAGGTCGTTAGAAGGTGGAAGAGAAACTCCGTGTTCGATGACTGTGAATAATTTATTTCCAAAAAGGTCGTCTTATATACTATTTTACAAACTAAAACTAACCAATAAAAACATGTACATTAAATTAGAATCAATATTTACAAAATAAAAGTCCAATAAGAATAGGGGAATTTCAACCAATCACGTCACAGCACTGTTGTCGTGTTATTTCCGCGAGGGGCGCTTGTGTGCTCACGGAGGCTCGCGACGGGGGAAAACGCGCCGAAGGCATAAATATAGGCGGCTGGCAGTTCGCGCCTCAGTGTCAAGAGTGGCCACCGTCGAGTGAAGACGCAGTGATGTTGTGTTGCGGATCGAGTTGACGGAAGATGAAGACACGCTGACCGAAGACTAGAAGAGTGGCCTCACAGCTCCTGACACTCCCATTTCCTTGCGGAATTCGTCAAAAACGTTAAACTAGTTCTTTTCAGAACTGTTTCTTATCAGAGCGTCAAAACGTGGGTTAGTTCTTTTCAGAACTGTGTGCTTCCATATTTCTTATCAGAACGTCGAAAACGTAATAACGTGCTGTGATCAGTGGTGGTTACAAATGTAAGTAACTTAGATCGTTCACACCTAACTGTCGAAATCTGGGTGTACTGTACACATCTGCGTAGGTGCTCCCTCAGAGCATACAGGCGTTATGTTATGTTGTAATATTGTGTTAAAAATAAACATCCAAGCGATAGCAGCAATCACGACAGATTTTCTGTCTATTAATGAAGCGTTCCATTGTATATCTCCGAAGATCAGCATCAGATCCTGACTTATACCTTCCATCATCAGCTCAGCAACATGAGATAATGATTATCAGGTACAAATATCGTTAGAAAGTACCTACATAAAACATTGTAAAATGTCAGGGTGGCCATCGATTTTCCTTGGATCCCATCATCAAATTCTAACTTTGTGACAACGGGACCACCTCAGTAGTATAGGCTTTCGAATAAAAAAAGAGTTTTGACAATTGGTCCATAATTAGCGGAGAAATCGGTGAACATACGGGTCACACAGTCAAACGTAGAACCTCCTCATTTTGTTTGAAGTCGGTTAAAATATTGTCAAAAGAGTTTTGGTGAGACATTATTGAACCGCTAACAATACATTTCATGGTAATAGGCTTATCTCCAATAAAATAGAACTTAACATACCTAACTGTCGAAAAGTTGTACAGTACACATCTGCGTACCCCCTAGAGCATACAAGCGTGATATTATGTTATGATGTGGTATAAACGATAAACATCCAAGCGATTACAGCTATCACGACAGATTTGCCGTCTATTTTTGAAGAGTTCCATAGTATATCTCCGAAGATCAGCATCAGATCTTCACCAAATTTAAAATGGGACCACCGCGAAACAATATTCTACCAAACAAAAAAAGAATCATCGAAATCGGTTCACAATTGGCGAAGATATCGCTGAACATACACACAAAAAAAAACCTCTTCCTTTTGGAAGTCGGTTAAAAAGTAACGGGTTAGGAATATGACGAAATATCAAAACTGACAATCTAAACTAACTGACAAACAAGGAAACTTGCGAAACAGGAAACCAACCTACTAAGGACATTGACAACTTTGTGAAACTGGCAAATGAGGAAATTGGCGAATTCAGAAACAGTCTAATGAGTAAACTGGTGAATGAAGTGAAATTGACGAGTAAGGAAACTGACCAGTGGTACGCTAACTCCTATAAACGTTTGGGGCTCTTAAATGTATTTAGTATTTTATATAATTTCAGGACTATGCACGCAAGCGGGCGTGATATTCCTTTAGATAGCGATGATGAGGACCTGACCGATGATGAAGTTTATAGTTTACCGCCCAAAGGCGTAACCATCGAAGAAACAGACTCGAAGTACGATTTTTCTGATAAAAGTGAAGATGAAGGGAGTATCACTCAAGATGCATTGGAGGCAATTTATCTCGAAGACATTATGAATTATTATTAAGAAATTATGAATGACATTCTAAAAGAGTGAACATCAACGGGTATAACGGACAAAAACAGAAAAACAAAGGGACAAACAAGAAAAAGGACAGTAAAAGATAAATTGACTTGGACCGACAACACAATTACTTATAAGAGTGAAGATGTTGCATGTGTGGGCTGCACCAATCTACCTGATAACATAATGAGCCTGGACACACCAATAGCTTTTTTCAAGTATTTGTTTCCAACTAGTGCTATTAATCTCATACATGAACAGAGCAATCTATATGCAGAGCAGTTGCAACCGGAAAAAGCACGTTTTGATGCTGGAGACTGAGGTTTTACTCCAACTAGCCGAGGCGGAGGGCACCCTGCTCTAAAACATTCCGATATAAGAAAAAGGAAACGATGACGTATAGAACTGCCTTCGCAAGAAGTAGTATACGACGCGATTGGACATTGGCCCAACTGGGGCGACAAACAAACGGCAGAGATGCAAAAATTGCTCACGACTATCTTACATTTACTGTAGTAAATGCGAATGTTTTTTTCGTTCAAACAAATAACGTAATTGTTTTAAGGATTTTCATATGGATTCACATAAAATGTGAATATTTTCCATTCAAAAAATAAATATAACTTGATAAAATATATAAATAAATATTCGAAAACACTTACCCTTTTTTTTTCGGATGGGAAATCATCTAGTAACTCCTCCTGCTCTGGGCTGAGCAGGAGGGAGTGCCAGACTTTTACTGACTAAAACCCATCCATGTTCCTTCTTTTTCCCTTGTGATCCAGGGCTGCGGTATCTCTTTCGAACAGTCCCGCAACCCTGGCAGGCATCGGTCCTTTCGGACCCCTTCCTGTTTGCTGACATCTCTTTGAGGCGCGCGAACGTACACGTGGTGAACGCATACGTGGAACACGAATGTGCCGTCGACACGGCCTGTCGTCATAAGACGGACAGACGGCGAGTGAGTCCATTACTCGCCGTCCACAGGCCCGCGCCTACGGTGGCCGGGAGCCACCACGTGGCCCCCGATGCCCAGGGCGTCTCCCGCGGCGGCTGAGACGTGAGGCTTTCAAAATACTTACCCTAACTGCATGTTGTATCATATATTAATATGACGACGTATAAATCGTTACCTGGACTGCATGTTGTATCAAATGTGAGATTTTGGGTTTCGAATCAATTATTTCGGTTTCTAGAGATAAAAAATAATAAATATTTTTTTCTAGGGTACCTATTAGGCCGTAGAATCATGTAAATTAATTTGAGCCAAATCAAAAAATCCATGCGGTAAAGGGTTAATAAAACAACTTGAAGTTTGCATTTCCTCATTCTCCACACCTCTAGGAACTCAATAAAAAAACTCCCATGAAAATCCGACCACTAAACTTCGTTCGACCTTTTGAGTATTTTTTGGCTAGCGGCACTCGGCTATTGTACAAATGACGACAATCGTTAGGTTGCGATACAGCTAGGTGCAAGATGAAATAATACGATTCTGTCTCGACTGCAAAAATATATTCACCGCGAGGTGGATCAATGTACGTATATAATATTATGAAGCGCGGGGCGACCCGCGTCACTCGTCGAGCTCCGCCTGCGTCTCCAGCAGCAGCTGCGCCAGCGAGTGCCGCGCGCCCGCGTCCAGCCGCGCGAACTGCTCGCTCCGCAGCGCGCGCGCGCACGCCGACGGCTCGCGCTCGGCGCGGCAGGGGCGCGCGCGCGGCGCCAGCACCAGCGCGGGCTCGGGCGCGCGCAGCACGCGCAGCGCCGCGCGCGCCAGCACGTCGGCCGGCGCCGCGCCGTCCGCGCCGCGCCACGCCGCCGCCGCCGCGTCGTAGTCCGCGCGGTAGAAGGCCAGCGCCAGGCGCGCCGCGGGGTTGAAGCGCCCCGTGTTCACCTGCGGCTTGCCGCCGCCCGGCGCCAGGAAGCGCGGGTGCGCGTACAGCGAGAACCGCGCGAACGCCAGCGGCAGGTACCACTGCTCGCCCGCGATGCTGTTCATGCGCACCTGTGAACGTCGCGGGTTCCCATGGTACATATCTGAGTCGGCCGTCTCCAGCGCTATCGCGATCGCGATCGCGTGCAGTACTCACTCTATTGAGAAAATCTTGGTTGAACTCGGCGTGCGGCGGCAGGAGCAGCATGAGCGCGTCGCGCGACACGTGCGTCATGGCGGCCGTGAGAGCCACGCTGCCGGCGCGCAGGTGCGCGTCGTACTCCGGCACGTCGCGCGCGTCGCCGGCCGCGCCGGGCGCGTCCAGCACGTGCAGCTGCGCGCCCGAGTGTCGCCGCCGCAGAGCGTCCGCTTCGGCGCGGATCGGGTCCATCACTGCCGTGTCGTTGGCGCCGCCCACTATCACCTGTCGATCGACATCATTACTAGTTTTAAACCGACACACCCTGGAGACTATCGCACGTATAATATAGAATAGTAAATAGGTGAAAGCGTTTACCACGATGAGCGCGGTGTTCTTGTCCTGGTTGAGGCACACGGTCTCGTATCTGGCGAGGAAGGCTTGCACGTCCGGCAGGCGGGTGTGCGCGGCCGGCACGGGCAGCAGCAGCGTGACGCGCGCGCTCTCGGTGACGTAGCGCACGGGCACCAGGCGCGCGGCGCCCAGCGGCCGCACCACCTGCAGCAGGCGCAGGCGCGCGCCGTCGCGCAGCAGCAGGCGGTAGGACAGCGCGCGCGCCGGCTCCCAGCGCCACGCGCCCTCCAGCAGCGCCGCGCCGCGCGCGCCGGCCCAGCGCCGCGCGCCCCACGCGCGCACCGCCTCCAGCACCAGCTGTGCGGACACGATGCGTCACGAGCTTGGACCGTACCACTGTCAGTGATTCTCAGTGGTTATGGCAAGGTGTACTCACGTCGAGCGCGTCGCGGTCGGCCCCGGTGATCAGCGCCACCTCGTGGTGGTCGTCGGGGTAGAAAGCGTGCGTCGCGTTGAATGACACCCAGCGAAGGTGGTCGAACCTGCAATACACGACACGTCAACCCATCACACTATCGCTCTCTGCCGTCCGTGCGGCAGTGAGCGGCAGACAGACGGTACCTGGAGTCGGGCGTGGGCGGCGCCAGGCCGGGGTCGGCGCGCAGGCCGGAGGGCCACGTGGCGTTGCGGTAGTGCGGCGGGTGGCGGGCGGCGCCGCGCCACAGCGCCGCGCGCAGGCGCGTCACCTCGGCGCGGTCGCGCTCCAGGTGCACGCGCGACACGTAGGCGTGCAGCGTGTAGAACGACTCGGCCTTGGTGACGGGGTACACGGTGACGGCGTCGGCGAGCTCCGGCGCGAGCGCAGGCGGGGTGTCCGCGGAGGGCGCGCGCGCGGCGCGGTACTGCTCGCCCTGCGCGCTGTCCGAGCAGGCGCGGTGCGCCGCGTGCAGCACGCAGCGCCCGATGTTCTCGTGGTGGTGCGGCGAGTACGAGTTGCGCACGCACCAGTCCAGCTCGGCGTGCACGGCGCGGAGCACCGAGTTGGACAACAGCACGCCGCCCTCTGCACACATGGGACGAAAATAATTAAAGATTGAGCAACTGAGCGTAGTTGTTCAGTCTTGCATTATTTTCGTGACTGAGGTGTACCTGCATCTAGCGGCACTGATTGAATGTACAGTTAGAACCATTGAATACTTTAAATTATAAAATGAATTGAAATGTTTCCTAATGGTAAAAATAATATGTAATGCAATGACACATTTCGCCAAAAAATTGGCATGCAAACATTTTAACCTTTCGTATGCCGAGTATATAGAAACAATTAAAAACCTATTGTGTCTCACGTGGATCTACATTCCGGCACACAAAGGGTTAATGAATAAGATGCTGATTTCAAAAAACAATACCTAAGTGAGACAAACATTAAATTAGGTAACCTAACACAAAATAAAATTTAGCTGTTATACACTGAAAACCAAACAAAGAGATTGTAAACATAATAATAAAATATTTTAAAATATACAAACACAACATCATATTATTATAATTTAGGTTATTTGCTACAATGCATTTCGGTAATGGTAGGATTGACAGTTAGATTGTTTGAAATATTCACATATATGGAATAAAAACTATGTGAACAAGTGTTGTAAATGTGTACATGTGTTGTAATAGAAGCTAAGATAATATATAATGGCCAGTACTTTATAATATGGTCTATACCTCACAATGAAAGTATGTTGGTGATAATAAAACATTACTGAGAACTCACTCCCTCAATCAAGATGTTTTTGAGTGATCTGCATTTGTCAGTTGCTTAGTTTCAAACATCCAATAAAGCTATGGCATCTTTATTCACTATGACTAATAGACTAGATGGTTCTTTGTGAAGAAAACCAATCAGTAAGTGAATGTTAGCAACTTACCAAGTGAGCAATAATGGCTATCATCTTCAGCCACCGTGCCCATGTACACATCCTCGCTGACACTCAGCTGTGACACCAGCTCCGTCAGGCGACGGGCGTTCACAAATGCAGTATCTGACACTAGGAAGAAGAAGTCATACTCCTCCAAATAGTTATCAGCTAAATACTTGAGTGCATGGAATGGCTTCAGCATCTCTCTTGTGTCGGTGAAGCCCACAACATTGGCCAGTCCCAGCACAGAGCTCATGGCACTGGCTGTGATGAAGAACTTCAGTGCAGGCTGTAAACGAGCTGTGGTGTGATTCAGTGCTGCTATTTGGCTCTTGAGAGCTTCTTCAGAACTCAGCACTCCGGTTAGTAGGGATCCTGAAACAATAGGTTCACTTCAAGCGTTGGGGAGCATATCACGACGCCAGAGAAGAGACAGGGGTACAAAGTCAAAGTCAAAACATTTATTGCAAACTAAGTGTACAATGTGGTGTTATGTTATATTAGTACTTATGACTTAGCAGCCTTTTACAAGCATTACAATTTATCATTTGCCTGCCCTTATCATCCTAAATTAACATGCATTAAACATTGTTATTACTTAATTACTTTCTTTTATTTATGTACAATTAAATAGAGAATTATAGTTACAACAGTACGTACCTCGCATGCCGAGCTCGGTGCTGTAGTAGCGCGGGCGCTGCACGCTGCGGCCGGCGGCGTGGCCGGCAGGGCCCAGCGGCCGCTCCTCGCGCTGCGGCTCGTAGTCGTCGGGCGGCGCGGCACCCAGCGCGGCCTCGCACGCGGCCACCGGCGCCTCATCTAGCGGCACCAGCGCCAGCGACACCCAGAGCCCCAGTGCCAGCCCCACCAGGAAGTATGAGTTGTGCTTCACCTGCGACACTACGTAGCGCGACAGCATTTTGTATGCGGTCAGCGACCTCGCAGCGAATTGACGACCCGACAGTGAACCGATGAAATGACTATAGGTACTCCACCCGTTGTGTTGTCGTGACCAAAATATAGACACTCTTTGTTAATTAACAAATCGCGTCGATCTTTATCATCAATTAGTACGCTTTTAATCTCGAGGTCACATTTGTAGCACTCAATTGTATGTTCGGGCTACGATCACGAATTTACAATCTCATAGCCAACTCATAGCGCTCGCTGCAATTTAGAAATTATTTATTTTAGTTCCGCTTCCGTGCACTGTGCAGGCGTTCCATTCCACATTCTAACGCAAACCACGTTTAGGACTTTGGTGGTATTACAAATATTAAATGCAGTATAATTGGACATACATAACTAGAATTGTTTGCTTTTTCCATTATTCTGACCATCTTTCTAACTAGTAAGAACTAATTTCGTATCAAATAAATAACTAAGGTGGGCACAATTATGTTTTGTTTAATTTGACTATGAAATG
The DNA here is from genome assembly GCA_947578425.1 of Eugnorisma glareosa. Lineage (NCBI taxonomy): Eukaryota > Metazoa > Arthropoda > Insecta > Lepidoptera > Noctuidae > Eugnorisma > Eugnorisma glareosa. The sequence goes on along the minus strand of OX387967.1, from coordinate 21,916,226 downwards.
GAACGCTTATAAAACACCTAAAAACACAAAACACGACGACATTACGACATACGACAGTGACAATGACAGCTGTCAGCTGTTGTCATCTGTGGTTGTCGTTCATTTGTGAGTGTAAGCTACGTTCGTTCGGTTCGTTGGTCGCTTTGTTCGCTGCGTTCTGCATTAATTTTCAGTTTTTACAAAACACTTTTTATGACTACTTAGATCAGCTGATAGCACAGAGCATCATTATATAATACTGGTAGCTGATAGCAAAGTCCAGCAGGGCTATTGTATCTCTCTTTTGACAGTTCATAATGATCATCACTTGGCGAGTTTTGATAAAGAATGAAATTTCTGCGCGAGTAGCGTCAGTTAAAAGCAACAAGAACGGTCATTGTATAACAAAACTTGCCAAGTAATGATCACTATGAACTGTCAACAGAGCACAGAGCATCTTATATATACTGGTACAACAGAGATACGCAATAGCTCTGCTGGATGGGCGAGGAGTCTTTGGTGGAGGTTAGTTTGTCTACCTTGTGTAATGTAAATAATTACTCTACGAATTTCGTAGGTATGTGATATGCAGAGTCAGCAAACCGATGTTGGGTCGTCTGACTGGCACATGTTAAATACGGATCCCTCATGAATATCGCCGGCCTCGCACATTCCTGCGAGGTTACGCCAGCCGCACGAAACTCAAGCGTCGACAACTCGACATCCGTCGAGGCATGAGCCGCCGACGCAGCGAAATTCACCATAGCTTATTTCTAATATATTTTCGGTCATTCCTTATTCTGACATCGAATAGGTCTCACCATGTTAGTTGTAGTAATTTCTTTTAAATTAAATTAGTTTTAAAATATCTTTGGTTTTTTTTTCGATCCACCGTCTGCAGTCTACGTAATTGGCGCAGTCGGTAGGATACTCGAGGGCCGGTTCGCGAATCGCGTTAGAATCATTTCACATCTACGAGTATCACCACGATCGCGATTCACCCAAGCGGCTATGAAGTGACGTCGCGAGTATCCAGAATCTACGTAAAGCTGAAGAGCCGCGTGGAGAATCCAGACATCGATTCACGGCGAAGAACCAGAGATGCAATATATGTGAGTACACCAGAATCTTTCTCGTGTTGCTTCCTCCCTATTCCTAGTTACTTTTATGTCCAAGATTTTTCATCACGGAAGATCTTATCATCGGGAACCTGCATCGCGACAGGCACTTCGACATATAGTAGATATTAGCAGAGATTTAGATAGTGAATTAGATTTTAATTAAAATATTTTATTTGAACCTAGAATGCCTTACGATCCCGACGTAATTTTCAAGGCCTTACGCCTTGTGCCCGATTTTGACGGAAACCCCAATGTACTGACGAGGTTTATTAACATCTGTGACCGGATAGTATCCCAGTATGCAAGCGCTGAGCGAGGCAATGAGCTAGGGAATCTGTGTCTTTTAAACGGCATCTTAAACAAGATAACAGGGCCTGCCGCATCCACCATCAACTCAAATGGCATTCCTGAAACTTGGACAGGTGTTAGATCAGCTCTAATGAATAATTTCTCGGATCAGAGGGACGAAACGGCTTTGTACAATGACCTCTCGTTGGCTGCGCAGGGTAACAAGACCCCGCAGGAATTTTATAATCAATGTTAAACTTTGTTTAGTACAATTATGACTTACGTGACGTTACATGAGACCTTACAAACGACTATTGAAGCGAAACGGACACTTTATAGGAAAGTGACAATACAGGCTTTCGTACGTGGACTAAAGGAACCTTTAGGCTCACGTATACGTTGTATGCGTCCAGAAACTAAAGAACAAGCTCTGGAATTCGTGCAGGAAGAATTAAATATTATATACCTGCAACAGCGTAATGATGCCCCAAGGCTCAAACCACTCAGAGCGCACCCAAAATTTTATATAAACCTCCTATGATGCCTGCTATGCCTTTTAACTCCTTAAATATTCCGCGACCCCCAGTACCTAACTGGCCTGCTCCAGTAGGACAGCGTGGCTACCAACCCCAGCCTCAGGCCTTTAAATTCAATAGTCCCAGCCAGCATCAGAATCGCATGCCCACTCGAACCCAAAAAATGTTCCGTGCACCATTACCAAACTACAACCCTCAAAGTAATGTTTTTAGATTACAAAAAAGGACTACCTAATTCACCACAAAATTCGGGTCCGAAACCCATGGGCGGTGTTCAACATTTTGTTCCGAAATCGTTACCGATGATGTCAGGGCATGATTGGCAACGAAACGTGAACCCACCACCGAATAACTATTTTAAGACGGGTGAATTAAACGCTAGCGAACTTGCTTTGCCTGATAGTTCATGTTATTCTGCTCACTATTACTATGAGCCAGTATATGACTATTACACGGACGGTAATGAATGTTACATTGTTTGTGACTTTGACTACAACATCAATACGACTGATTCCAACTTGACTACAACTTCCGATAATCAGGTGGCTGGTGAGACAGAGTCACACCCAGGCCCTAGCAGTGCAAATCAGAACCAGAACCAGAATTTTCAGTCGGACAGGACATCCAAAGAGCCAAAATAGACCTTAACTTACAGACCCAAAGACAGTTACCCTACATAGAAATTTCTTGCCCTCCTTTAAAATTTTTGATTGATATCGGCGCTAGCCTGTCATTTAAAAGCCCCGAGGCTGTACAAAAGTTTTGCTCTGACTATTCTCTCAACTAGACCCTTTCGAAGTTACAAACGTTCATGGCGTTAGTAGAAATGATTACTCCATAACGCTACCTTGTTTTAATGAACGAATAATTTTATATTATCGGCCTCATTTCAATGAGGCCGATAATATAAAATTATTCGTTTATCGCTTTCACGATTACTTTGACGGCTTAATAGGATTAGACTTATTAGCCAAATGGGAGGCTAAAATTGATTTAAAGTATTTCCAATTAATAACGCGTACTGCTACGAATCAGATTAAGGTATACAATTCACGCAATGTTAACCTGTATGAGGATATCATCCCTGCTAAAAGTTCTAAGTTAGTTAAAATACCTATAAATGCCCCGGATGGTGACGTTTTAATAAACGAACAAGTGTTTTGTAATTGTATAATCCACGAGTGCCTTACCACTGTTACCAATAGTCGTGGATATGTGGAGCTAGAAAATCCAACTCGTAATCTATACTAATATTATAAAGCTGAAGAGTTTGTTTGTTTGTTTGTTTGTTTGTTTGAACGCGGTAATCTCAGGAACTACTGGTTCGAATTGAAAAATTCTTTTTGTGTTGGTTAGCCTATTTATCGAGGAAGGCTATAGGCTATATATCATCACGCTACAACCAATAGGAGCGGAGCATCAATGACAAATGTTGCAAAAACGGGGAAAAATTATTCTGTTTGATAGCTTCCGTTGCGTGCGCTGCGTAAACGGTTAAAGTTGCACAAATATAATGTAGCAGGGACTTATTTCTCTTAAAAAGGTCTCAAAAAAAGTCCGCGACGGCACATGCCTATCTTTTAAGGTTGACTCACAATAACCATTTTTATGATTTTAAAATTTGGTAAAAATTAATGTTTTATTTGCGAAGGTGTTTTTACCGACATAGTATTAATCCTTATCAAAATAAATATGTTAGTCATCTTTAGCATTCAATTGTGACCAAAATTGCCCTTTACACTATTCAATTTAGATGAATATCTTAGGAGATATCACAGTTTTAAAATAACTCCGCATCAAAATAATGACCCGCGCGCGCTGCGAGGCGGGTGTTCATGTTGTTGGGAAAACCAATGTGATTAGATTCAATGCACAAATATTGTGGGGAACTTAGAGAAGGTTTTAGTTTTTGTTTCATGCTGTAATCAGTGCTCTCTATCAAAAGATTTATAAATTTAAAGTGTTCAAGAAGAACTTACCATCATTGTGTAAGATACATGCAACGACATCTATTGCACCAAAATGGTACTAATTAATAAAAATGTGCTCACAAAATAACTTTTAAATCGGGTCTGAGAGCAAAAAGTACTCTAGATTAGTCTACATGACGCTATAACCCTGTAGAGTGTGTGTTCGATCGCTTTACATGCATTATATTTTAACGGTTAAATTTCGTGCTCGATAGATGGCGCTATTAATTTCAGTCCATTTTCTGAGTCGCGGTGTTAAGTTTTCCGTGAAAGAATGACCCTCGCCCGTGTCAAATGTCTGAAGCTTGGTTTATTAACCAACGAAACAAAAAGAGGAGGTTCTCAATTCGACGCGTCTATATTTTTTTATTTTATGTATGACCTGACCACGCTAACTTTTTACAGAGAAGTCCGATATACATGATCTTTTGTTTTTTAAATTGAGAAATCATGTTTGGGCTCATTTCCTGCACCTTGATGAGAACTTTAGATCTAGCTGGAGTATGACGTCATCGAAGGTCTGACGATGGAGACGGAAGGCAGTTGCAAGAGGTCCGCAATAGTTTACAGCAGTTTTATCGTGTCTCGGCCCATTTCAAGAACTTTGATGAGAACTTTCGTTCTAGCTGGTGTATGATTGTCATCGAGTGTCTAAAGATGAAGACGTAAGGCTGTCGAGGGTCGCGGGCCTGTGGACAGTGAGTAATGGGCTAGCTCGCCATCCGTCCGTCTTATGACGACAGGCCGTGGTGACGGCGTGTTCGTGTTCCACACGCGCCTCAAAGAGATGTCAGCAAACGGGAAGGGATCCGAGAGGAGCGAGGCCTGCCAGGGTTGCGGGACTGTTCGAAAGAGATACCGCGGCCCTGGAACGCAAAGGGCAACAGAAGAAACGTGGGTGGATTTTAGTCAGTACAAGTCTGACAATCCCTTCCGCTCCGTCCAGAGTGGGAGGGGTCATTTGATGATTATCCATCGGTAATAGTATATAATAGGGATTTACTCCTTTTGAGAGCTTCCGTTGTGCGTGAACGGTTAAAGTTACGCAATTATCATGTATGTCGGAATTGTCCCTCTTAAAAAGCTCAAAAAAAATATCCACAATGGCCATATGTCTAACTTTTAAGGTTGACGCACACTCTCTCTAACCTCTCTTTCTTTTATGTACGCACGCACGCAGACGAAGTTGCGCGGGTCAGCTAGTGACGTTATATTTTCGTTAGACCAACCAACTCGTGCAGAACTGTTCAATGCTAAGCCACACAAATGAAGCAATCAAATCGCGTTGCTGACGTATTATCGCCTTTACGTACGGACCACCTTAACGCAGAGGAAAAAGCTAATCCCTTAACCCTTTGCTGCCGCTATGCTGACGTATTTTACATTGATGTAGAACCATTGACATTCACCAACCAGATTAACATCGTATAAGAACAACAGACAAAATTCCCGCATATACCAAGAGCTATCGGTACCCTTTCGTTCATCGGGAAGAAGTTAGAGACCAAATTTCCAAAATGATAGAACAGGGTATAATAAGACCTTCTGATTCCGCTTGGAGTTCGCCCATTTGGGTTGTACCAAAAAAAAATGATGCTTCTGGAAAGCAGAAATGGCGTCTAGTAGTTGATTTTCGTAAATTAAACGAAAAAACGATAGACGACAAATACCCCATACCAAATATCAGTGACGTCCTTGACAAATTAGGCAAGTCCCAATACTTTACGACCCTAGATTTGGCAAGTGGTTTTTATCAGGTAGAAATGGACCCTCAGGATACCTAAAACGGCATTTAATGTAGAACACGGGCATTTGGAATTCCTTCGAAAGCCCATGGGACTTAAAAATTCACCGTCCACCTTTCAACGAGTTATGGACAATGTTCTAAGAGGCCTTCAAAATAATATCTGCCTCGTGTATCTCGATGACATTATAGTATATAGCACATCTCTTCAAGAGCACATGGACAATTTGGAAAAGGTGTTCCAAAGACTTAGAGAGTCCAACTTCAAAATTCAAATGGACAAGTCCGAATTTCTTAAACTCGAAACTGCTTATCTGGGACATATCATCAGGAAAGATGGCATCAAACCCAACCCTGACAAGATCTGTGCAGTCCAAAAATATCCAATTCCAAAGACCCTTAAGGACATCAAACAATTTTTAGCAGTTTTAGGCTACTACCGAAAATTTATCCCCGATTTTGCTCGCATCACCAAACCTCTTACCTTATGCCTTAAGAAAGGTAGTAAAATCACTCTTAGCCGCGAATATGTCAATGCCTTTGAAACCTGTAAGACTTTACTAACCAATGACCCCATTCTACAATACCCAGACTTCAAAAAAGAATTTAATCTTACAACAGACGCTTCGAATGTCGCTATTGGAGCAGTGTTATCTCAAGGACCTATAGGTTCCGACAAACCCGTCTGTTACGCCTCTCGCACACTTAACGAAAGTGAACTAAATTACAGCACAATTGAGAAAGAGTTGCTTGCTATAGTCTGGGCTACGAAATACTTTAGACCTTATCTCTTCGGTATAAAATTTAAAGTACTGACTGACCACAAGCCCTTTCAATGGATGATGAGCTTGAGAGAACCAAATTCACGACTGACCAGATGGCGACTAAAACTAAGCGAATATGACTTTACTGTAGTGTACAAGAAAGGAAAATTTAATACCAACGCTGATGCTCTCTCCCGTGTAGAAATCCATAACGAAGAAGCGGATGAGATCAACTCATTGATCGAAAATATTAAGAATCTTAGATCAATGATTAACAACCCATCGGAGGCACCACCATCACCAACAAGCTGCTTGACTGACACCAACCCATTGATCAAAGGTACTAACGAACTCAGATCAATGATCAACAACTCATCGGAGGCACCACCTCCACCAACAAACTCCTCGACCGACACCGTACATACCAGTAATGAACATCCAATACTAGAAATCCCCATTACAGACGAACCTCTCAATAAATTTCATAGACAGATTTGCTTCACCATAGTAGGTGACATAAAACGCCGACCGACAGTAACCAAACCATTCGAAAATCATACTCAAAATCAAAATCAAAGCATTTATTTCAAGTAGGCTAGTTACAGGCACTTATGAATCGAAACAAAGATAACAATTAAATGTAGCTACAGTCCCAGTCACAAGGCATAAAAACTGTGAAAGTACTGTAGTTGCCCATTCCCTAGCGTAGATCTCTATGGAGAAGAACGGGCAAGAAACTCCATGGACACTCTTTTAAATCAGCATATTGTTACAAAACCTTGGTTACATCATTCATGTTGAGATGGTACACTATGTGAGAACGATGTAGCAAGATGTGCACATTAAAAGTGTCCACAGTAAAAACAAAAAAGACAATTCAAAAACTAAAAATAATTAATTCAAATAAGCCGTGGCAACTAAGAGATGACCAGTCACACTGACAGCGCCCGTTCACGAACATGACGCATAGATCAGCACCATTCAACTCAACCATTTTGAAGGGAACTAAATGATCCGACACACGCGCCACCATCAGCGAGACATTTGAGTGAGCATGACATACTCTCAACCGCCAGGGCACATTCAAGTCAAGAAAGGACGTAGGTTTGCAGTGAATGGTAGCTTTCTAGTACATAGTCTCACACAATATGGGCTTTATATAATACTAAAGAGATTGAATCTATACAATGCAAAGATAGTTGTACAATCTTCAGCAGCTCCAACAATAATCTTTAATGTTATCAATTTGTGCGTCCCTGTCCTTGTGGAGCAGGACCGGCATTGAGCCAAGCATTTTTATCAGCGATATAATCGTCTAACTTGTAATATGCTTGCTTACAAAGTGTGCGTTTAATGCATGTTTTAAATTTCGTCTCATTGAGTTCAAGAATACTTTGTGGAATTTTATTATAGCATCTCAAACAGTACCCCATGAAAGAAGTCTACTTTAGCGAGTCTGAAGCCCGGCTGAACTAATTGGTCCCTATTTCTAGTACTGTAATTATGTCTGTCATCTCTTTTACTAAAAAGATGCAGATTTATTCTTACGTACATTATGTTTTCATAGAAGTTTTGCCAGGACATCTTCCACTATTGATTCAAATAAGGAAAAGTTTTGATAGTTTGGGGGTCTGTACACACACACAATTACATGCTTATCCAGCTCAACACATGACAGTTCGACGCAATGTTCAACCGAGAGACCTACTAAGTCATTACGTTGCTTATATGTAACACAATTTTTTACTAATATTAGGGAACCTCCACGCAGCTACGGTTAAAGCAGCTGCTTACTTGCTTACTTGCGGTGGGTAGCTACCCACCGCATAGTTATCATAATTAATAAGCATTTGGTAATCCTTTAGCCAATGTTCAGTAAAACAAATAGTGTCAAACATACTTTTTTCTAAAAACAATTCAATTTCTAACAATTAGGAAGAAATGCCTTGGATATTTTGGTGGAATAATTTTAAGGTGTTCTGCTGAGCCCCTTTTTTACTAACTAATTGAGTGCAAGAAGGTACCTTGGTAGGATTAACAATATTGTTAATGGTACCATCTGTTGTCTCACTTCCTAGTTTAAATTAATATTAATATCTGAACTGAGGCCGGAGACTCTGGTGGCATCCCCAGACAACAAGACCCTATCACTAATACACCCTAATTGAGAATTTTCCACGGTGACACATGGATCCTCCTCAGTACAACGTTTGTAAACATTTATAGCACTAATGCTATACTCATTTAAAGTCACCTGTACATTAGTATTATTACTAATAGTCGCAGTGTTAATAATATACCTAAACTTCGACATACTACATATTATGTCTGAGTGAATATTAAAAGCTAATAGCCTAGCTATTTTGTGTCTACATCTAATAGGTAGAAACACTTTACCCCGTGTCGACTTAAGTTTATCAACAAAAGTGTTGATATCAAGATATATAAGTTTGTCACTATAGTGACCTACTAAGAAATGTACATGTTTATTTAACATGTGTATATATTTTTTTTTCTAGTACCTAGATTTTGAAAATATGGAAAAGCACACAATATGATTTTATTACAATTCAACTTTAACAACTCTGAAACACATTCAGTGATGTCTTCCTTTTTAATCTTAGAACTATTACCAACACATATAGTAATGGTAGTATTACGATGACAAATACTTTTTGTTACTGATGCCATAACCTGTTTGTAAGTCGACCCTGGCATACAATAATTTTGGGTACAATAACTCAGGTTATTACTGATTAATTTCCCTAGCCCTCTGCCTATACTATCAGAGAACATAACTGAATGATTACAATCAAAACTATTAGGTGAGATAAAATTACCAACCTCAGGCAGTAAATTATGATGAACAATGTCAGGTATTGTATCTTGGCTGATAATACATGCCTGAGCACTCACAGCTAGGGACGGGTCCTCCGTTACCTCAGGCTGAAGGGCATCAAGGCTGGATTCCGTCTGACAGGTACACCAAGTGTTGCTGAGAGTCAGCAAGTCCACTTGGTCCACCAGTTCATTTGTAGCAAGAATATGCTCTTTAATTTGATTTTCAGAGCTTTCATATTCATTATATTATTTATTATTACTTTACTGACTTGTTCAGAGCCTGTATTTCTGATTGTAAGCGCTGAGTGTCAATTTCATAAATATTTATACTATCTTCCAATTTAATCTGATAGTTATTTAATTTATTAACAAGAGAAACACGTTCTTTCTTTAATTGTATATTTTTGGAATAGTGTTTTTTGTTATTTCTTGAATTTATTACATTTGTTATTGATTTTATTTATTTTAATCGTGCATATTTCTTAATTTTATTTTGACTAATTTTATGGCTATTGGTATTTTTTATTAAGGAGTCCTCTGTAACGTCTATTGTTATAATAGATTGAGGGTTACAATTTGTATTTATGAGTTCATTATACATATGGTCAGATTCTATAGCCTGAGATTGATCCTTTTCTTTTTTCAAATTTAAAAGTTTAATATTAGCATGGATTAATAAAATTCATCCTCTAGGTGACTAATTTTACATAAAGCCTCCTCATATAAGTTACTACAGTTATTGGACCCATCCGTGACCACCCTTAGCTGATCCCGTTCATTGACGGCATTCAAGAATTCTTGATGAAGGTCTACTAGCTCCCGTTTAAAGCTTGAGTTTTTGCTATTTATGTTAATGACCTCCTCCTCACTGTCTTCGAGAGGAGAGATCCTCTAACAGTTGTTGGCATTGGAGTTTAGAGTCCTTAGGTTCTTGGAGGGCCGTTTTCAATTTTAGCTCCATATCCTGAGCAGCCTTACGGGTCACCACAGGCATGGTTTCTGGATTGGTTACTGAAAATTGGAAATAAAGAAACGGCGAGAACTTCTAGGATAGACAAATGAAGAAAATTTAGATATGATAGGGAAAAAACAGGGATTTTTTTTAGCGATAATCAAATAAATGAGGTAGGCTGCTATATTAGCCTGAAAATATTGATATTATTAAGCTAAATATTCAATTTTATTGCTTTCTTAAGATTTTTATCAACTTAGGATTTCACTTTTTCTAATGTAGGTAGGTTATGTTAATGTAGGAATGTCAATAGTTATTTGTGGTTTTGATATAGTTTTGACCACCTTATTTGATAAAATATGGTCACTTTATCTATTAGGGTCAAATTAAAAACAGGTTGGTTATGGGAAGAGTGCAAATATTAGTTTCTTATCTTTTTGCACATAGCACTACTTCATTGGCCTATAAAAGAAAGGCAAACCCTGAAACATCCACAGTCGTTCGTCAGAAATTCAGTTGCCTTAAAAAAGCAGTTAACCTATTTTCGAATATTCACAGAAGTTATCTGATTTGAAAATAATGGGCGAATTTGTTTGTAGTAAAAGAGAGTTGTGCAATTTGTTGATAAATGGGAATAATATAGAAGACTACTTGCAAGAAAATTTCAATTTGTCACCAGAGGATATGGCTACTGTGGTCTCCTACATTCAAAGAAACTTGGTATCTAAATGTAACGAACGCTGGAGAAATGCATCCCGGAAAAGAGAACGCTTTGAAAGTAATAACGTCGACTGGTTAAATGGTGAATTTCGTGTTCCACTGGAGTTAATGACCCTAATACGTCTGGAAGCAGTGCAGGTGGCAGACCATCAAAACCATACGAAGCATCTTCAGAAAAAACAAAGAAACGAAAAAACATGGAATTAATACAAGAGTACGGATTGGACTGTGTGCTCAATGCATATGCTCAGGAGTTGCGGTCTATGGGTGAGACGGAGGAGGCCACAATTGTTAATATTATATGAACTGCGTCAAAAAATGATAAGAAAACGTTTCTTAAATTCATAACTGAGAACCCTGAAGTCGTTACACCTTTTACAAAGGAAGAAGCACTACGGACATTTATTGACTTAGACCTTAACAAAGAACAGTATGGGAAACTTCGAATTTGTTTGGCGGACAAAAACTGCTCAGTGTTTCCTTCTTATCCAACTTTAGCCGAAGCGAAGAAGATGTGTTACCCACCAGATTTGAGCATAACCATTACTAAGATAAGTGCAAAAGTCAATCTGCAAGACTTATTGGATCATACTGTGGCACGTATATTACTAATTGGTTCAGTTTACAAAAACGGTTTAAGACAGTTGAAACTATTCTGCAAATTAATGGGGTTGTGACGGGTCATCAGGGCAAAGTGAATACAAGCAAGTTTTGCCCGAAGAAAGCGATTTCACATCAGAAGCAAACCTTTTTATTGCTTCACTTGTACCCATTAAACTCATAGATGAGACAACTAATATTGTTATTTGGAAAAATGAAACTTGCTCGTCCGTAAGATTGCGATGTGGAGGGAAGGAGGGGTTAAGTAAATACCATGTCGTGTACTTGTCCATGAGTCAACTGGAGACTGAAGACCCCCGACTCCCTTTATTAGTGTAATATATACCTAGTCCGCGCGTGACATATATCATAATATAACTATGGACATAGCTTATCTACCTTAACTTAAACTAAGATCTAAACGTGACGTACGTGACACACCACATCACCCTTCCTAAAGTAAAAAAAAAAACTTAGTTACATTGTTTTTTTTTCCTCATCTCTTTACATTTTTAAACTTACATCCTAAGTCTTACAGTATAACTTTGTCCTATTTTTATGTATTACATCTATCTTATTTTTATATTTAACTATTACATTTGGTGACTCGTCCTTTACAACTACAAATGGTCCATTATAAATACACTCCAACTTATTGCCTACTTCGTTTTTTATCAAAATCAAGTCACCTTCCTTATAAGTTATAGAATTAAGATTCTTATCATAACAATGTTTCCTTGATAACTTACTTGATACCAAATTTTCTTTTGCATCATTTTGAGCCCTTTGTAACCTGTATTTAAATTCTAAAGGATAATCATCAAAATTATACAAAGGTTCTACACTTTCACCTTGAAGACTACTTGGTAACCTACAAATTTTACCATAAACTAATTCATAAGGCGTATACTTAGTCACAGTATTAACTGTTGTGTTATAAGAAAAACACCAATATGGAATCCAAGAACTCCACGATGATGGATTATTATCTGTTTGTATCCTTAAATAAGCACCTAAAGTTTTATGAACGTTTTCCAAAGACCCTATACTTTCATGATGATATGACGTTGATAAGATTTTATTGATGCCCAAGACATTACATAGCTCTACCATTACTTTCGAAATGAACTCAGAACCCCTATCCGTAGCAATTGTTCCCGGTATCCCATATCTCAACACAAAATTTTCTGCCAACGCTTTTGCTACCTCATTTGCGGATTTATTTTTTAGTGGATAAGCCTCCACAAACTTCGTAAGTTCACATTGAAGAGTTAATATGTAAACATTACCATTTTCGTCCCTATCAAGTGGCCCCACTATATCTAAATAAATCTTTTCATAAGATGAAGATGCAGTGGTAGTAACTGTCATTGGTTCTTTAGTATGTTTGGAAAACTTTTGTTTTTTACACTTATCACATTTACCAACGTACTCCGCTACATCTTTCTCAATTGACGGCCAATAATAATATTTCTTTATATTATTCACCATCCTGCGTATTCCTGAATGACCACTCGTAGGTAAAATATGAAAATCATTTAAAACAATTCTCTTCTCATCTGCCCCTTCTATTTTCCGTACACTCTTCACTATACATATTCTAAAATCTCCACATATCGAATTACTATTTTCCTTCAAATATTTGGCCATTTTTGTAATAAACTTAACGTTATAACGATTTTTCAAAATAATAACTTCTTTTATGCCCTTTTCAATACAAAAAGTGACTATGTCTCTCGACAACTCGTCTCGCGATGATGCCGATAAAGATTCATAGTTTACGTAAATACTCGAGTTTTCTGGCACATACATTAAATTGCGCGACTTTGAAAATATTTTTTCACCATTAGTGTTACGTAACATCTTCTCCCACTCATTCAAACATATCTCAATGTCATTTCCTTGTTTTTTAAGAACTTCCACGATCCTAGGGTGATCAGTCCTAGATACCACAGGGTCCGTATCACAAACATTTGGTTCTTCCAACTGTTTGTACTGCGCTCTCGTCATTACGGATATAGTTTTTTCACGCATGGTTTCCAAATCTTCACTTGAAATTACTATCCTAGAAAGTGCATCAGCTAATACATTTTCTTTCCCCTTAATATACTCGACCTCAAAGTCTCACTTTCTGCAAGAAATCCTGGCCTAATATGCCAACTGACCTACATGGCAAATCATTGAATATATAAAACTTATGCACGAACGAACATTGTTCGTATTCCAACGTCAAATATACATAACCTATAGCCCGTAAACTACCCCCTACACCATTAATCACTAATTCTTCCTTAACTACTTTACAGCACAAAGCATTATTCCTCAAGAAATTACTTTTTATTGCCGATATCGACGCACCCGTATCGACTAACCATTCCGCATCCACATTATTTGCTAGAAAATTCACCCAGTTAACACTATTGCAAGCTAAAATATGCTTAGCCTCGAAAAAACTGCGTTTCATTCAATTGTCTGCCTTCGCTACTTCGTGACATTGACACTGCACTTGAGTCAGCATCGCCCCGCACGTGCTCTAGACACGCTACGCGCTGTCGACCTTGCTGAGTCTGCCGTCCACGATGAGTACTATTGCTATGACCGCGCATTCCACTACTATACCTTACGTTTCCATTTCGGTACGTACGCCCAACAACTGTTTTTTGCTGCGCGTATCCATTACCTACAGCGTGCCGCCTATAGTTATTTCCACGACCCCTATTTCCCGTAGAAAAACTACCACCCGCGGACCACCGCTGGAACGTCATGACTTGACCCGACGAAGCACAATTTTCGTCTTCCGCTACCCTGATAGCATCTTTCAAACAAGTCAAGTTCCGTGCCGTAATAATTGTACCAAGACGCTGATTACGAAGTCCGTCAGCAAACTTTTTAACCGCATACTTCTCATTTAAAGGCCGCAAAATTTTATAAGCTTCCGAATTTTCCCCGGCTTGAGAAATAGTCAAATCTACCATTAACTTCTCTATCTCTGCCCCGAAATCCGTGACCGACCTATCATTTTGCCTAGCGCGAGCAAATTTGGCTTGCACTGCAACGTCTGACTTAACCGTCAACAAATGCTTCTTCATGTCCGTTAAAAGACTGTCTACAGTCGTATAAGTAGAGGACAATCGCATCTTAGCCCCCTGGGTAAGTCGCGTAGTTAGCACGAATCTAATTAAATGAGCACTATCAGCCGCTTCTAACATAGAGCTGTATAAATCTATGGCATCAATCAAATCTTGGGTTACCTGCTCATCCCCATTAATTCTCGGGAGTAAGCTAACCGCCGTTTCTAATGAAAACCTTTCCAACGCCATCTCTGTATCGGTTCCGGTACCGTTTTCAAACTTAATAGTGTCTACATACAAATTTTCTATTTTACTCACTAGCTGTGCTAATTCCTCCGAAAATTTGCTACACTTAGAAACTACACACTTAAATTTACAATACAGGGCTTTTACCTCGCTTATCTTTCCATCAAAATTTTTGCCTTTCCGCCTACTGGGACCTAACTTGACAATTGATTCCCTCAATAACTTAAGCTGTACAAACAGTGACGTTAACTCCACTTCCATTCAAAATTAATGCCTCTAACTGATAGATGACCGAAAATACTCGCCACTACACTTAAGTTCAAATCACATCACTTACTCCTCTTGTCGCTCCGCCAGCTCCCGGTCAGGCCATCTGCACAGCTCGCTGCACCTCACGCTGATTGATCTTCTCTTCGATCCAATTCTGATGACACCTCCTGTACAGCCGGACTGCCACGCCAATGATGACAATCGCCAAACACACGGCGATAAACAACAGCATCGCGCTGATGGTGGATATCTGCTCTGCCCTGCCAATCCAATACACTGTAACTTTTGAGAACCACATGTAAGATTTTAGACGATAAATGTTTTTGATAATTAATTGCTTTTTATAATGGTTACTGTTCAATATTGTATTATTTTATGCATTCAAAAGTAGGTGTATATCTCTAACTACATAGCCAAGTCGTTTTTTTTAAATATATTTTGTAAGATACGAAGATATTGCCACTAACTTGTATTGGCAAGACAGAGTTGCCAAGTTTAAGTACAACTATAACAATGCAAAACACTGTAAAACTAAATAAAGTGTTTTGCATTGTTTAAACGTAGGTAACTAATTATGCCATAACACTGTATCCAATGATACAGTGTTTTAGAAAGACCAATAAAAATGTTTTTATGTAGGTAGGTAGGTACTTTAAAGGCATCTATTTGTCAGTTTTTGTAAATAAAATCAATTACAGTTTGATGAAATAAACTTTAATGAGAATTTTTACGAAACATAACAATATCCTAATAATTTTATGAAGTTATTCATTTATAATCAAACACATTTGACGAAACATTACAATATAAAATTAACATAATAGTTAAAAAAAAATCGAAACAACATATTCTTCTAATATTTTTATGAACTTACACAGTATAACAAAAACATCTTTGGTCTTCTATGAGATCCATCATTTAATGAAAAAAAAATCAAATATTGATTCAGATTTGTGATATGACTGAGTTACAAATCAGTATCAATATGTATATCGAGATCAGGCGCATCTGACTCCTCAAGGGCTTCATAAAAAATTCGCCGCGATGCAGGCATAGATTTTGCAAGTGTTAGTAATTCCTTTTTTTTAACTTCATTCACACCTCTTGGTTTTTTTTTTCTCTTTCTATCATATTTATAAGATCTAGTTCATCACCCATTTTTTTTCTTAAATCTCCTTCAACCTTTTTCTTTAAAATATGTAGTTCTTTAAACTCCCCGTTGTAGTCATTTTTGGCAAACATAGAGAGTTTACCTCTTCGAAACTCAATAATTTTTAAATTTTGGATGTTCCAGTCTTTTGGAAATGTTATTTTACAGTCATTTGTAAAAAGTACCATGTCTTTATGTTGGAGTACGTCAACATCTAGATTTTGTCTTGACTCTTTGATTTTGGTTACGAAATCTTCAAGGTCATAAACTTCACCTGCTGTTTTCAGTTTTTTTGTTATAGCGGCGTGTACTGCATCCGCAGCCATGAATGTATGGCCTGGTTCAAAATATTCTAATTTTAATGTTCGAATATCAGTTTTGTTATCGTTGACAACTCTGACTAATGCAGAAAAAAGAATTTTGTTTTTATTTTGAGCATTGCAATTGTCCAAAAAGAAGTTTAAATGGTGTAGGTCCCTGCAATATTTTCTTATGAAATAAACATATGTGGTGGCTATGTTGTAAGCTTTCCTGCCGCTTTCGTCTTCATGCCACAGGATGCATACAGCATTTTTATTTTTACCAGGCGGCACAAATGACTCGTTAAATAGAACAAGTTTTCTTGAAAAATAATAATCTTTTGTTGTAAGAAGTGGCATGCATATAGCTTTTTGCATGTCGACAGTGAACACAGCTTCCTTTCCATCAGAGCTATTACTTCGATCTTCTGCTAAATTTAAATCTCTTCGTGAATTGCGTTTATTTTCTAAGTGCTGGCCTATAATTTTACAATCTTCACAGTTACAAGGAAGTGGTAGTGTTTCATGAGCTATTTTATGATTTTTACATTTAGTGCATATATCTTGAGGTAATTCTGCTGTTGATAGATTTAATCTTTTAATCATAGTGTGAAAATGAGTCCAACCACAAATAGTCGTATTATTTTCTTGGCAATACTTTTTAAAATCCTTATATATAGTGGAAAAGTTTATACCTACTGGCAAATACTTTCGGTTCGGTGCATGGTTAATGTTGTAATGTGATGGAACAGGGTTGTATTTCATTATAAATTCTTCTAATCGTTTTTCATACTCCGGTGGAAACTTGTTAGATGGTGCATATCGACGTCCTCGAAGGTCGGGTGTAGCGCTTATCTTCGGATTTTTATTGCTCTCTGGATAGTTATGTTTCAAGACTGATTGCACAGCTTCATCGTTGGTATATCCCAAGGTCCTAAGAAAAAAAACTTTGCATACTTTGACATCGTTTAACGACCATGTTAGAGTGTTATGCCTTCGAGAATCACCTTTTGTTTTCGTGCATGCGGTAGATAGCTTATCAACACTTCTCGATAAAAAGTCGCGGCGCCGTTGCCGGTCCAAGTTCCAAAATTGTGTCCAAATAGACTGTCTTTCAGTCTCGGAAATATTTTGAATGCACTGTTTTTTTACATGAACAAGGTGGCAACAATGGATGTTTCAATCTTTGTGTCTCTAATATAGTTACTGGGTCTCTAATGCGCTTAGGTTTCTTTGGTGTTTGACAGTTATCTTCAACGGCAGATTTATCAATGGCAGTGGATTCTTCAAGGGAGCTACGTTTTTTTTTTCTTGTTTGCAGTTCTGTTTCAATTCGTGCAATAGGACTTGCAGGAGCGAAGGAAGTAGAAGGCTTTGGCGAAACTGATGATGGTGAAGAATGTGCTAAACAAGTTGATGATTGGATTTCAGTCGATAATTCAGTTGATATTATATTTTGTGTCACAGTCGAAAGATTCGAAATATTTTTCAAAGTATTGAAAGCATCTTCATCTAAATTATTTATCGATCCAGTATCAATGTGTTCCTGGTTTTTTATTGACTGCATTTTAGTTTTATTTGTTTTGGACGTAAGATCACAATATGAATTAGATTGAGCGCTATTAACATGAATATGCGAACTTGTGGATTGATGAAAATCTTCTGAGGAAATATTTGAGACGTCTAAATTCTTTTCACAAATTAATGCAGGTATCAGTTGGGCGTAAACTCCTTCTCCTAATTCTTCTGAAATGCATTCATTAAGCTGAGACTCACTTAATGGAATGACAAGACTTATAAAGTTTCTTGACCCAAAATCATCTTGAAGGTAATTTTCATAGTCGTTGTGATTATTGCAGCTGTTTATATTTTCTTTTTCTAGACAGTCACTTATCACATTGGACACGACAGTAACTGAGTCTGAGTTATTATAATGTTTAATATTTTGTTTCGACAATCTAACCAGCATTTTACTTCTACTCGTATTCATCGTCAAATTAATACGAAATCACGGTAATTAAACAATCTCGATCGAGGCGATCACAGGGTACACAATAAATCATAAAATCACCGGTGTCACTGCGCGTCACACGTAAACTGAACCGTCTTCAAACTTGCTGAGAAGGCGGCGGGCCTCTAAAACGTCGAGAAAGAGCGAGATAGCAATAATGTTGTCAGATCTTAATAAAGCTGGCGGGACGGTATCAACGTGCGAGTACACGCATCGGTTCAAAACACTGTATCTCCGGCAATGCGCGTAGTTTGTTACGGCAAAATACTGTAAGCTTTGTTACAGTTTTCCGGCATGGTTAAACTTTAACTTGAACGTAATACAGTGTTTTTTAGCTTGCCTTATCTTGTAAAATACACGTTGAAATGAAATAAATGTTGGTCAGGGGTACTAAACAGACTTAAAGAAACTGATAGGGCGTTGTTGAGCAAAAACACTGTAAGTCGACTTACAGTCTTTTGGATTGGCACGGCAGTGCTCTTGTGTTACTGTCGCGGTATTTGAACCACCCGCTGCTGTCTGGGCTATAATAACCTCTTCCTTGGATGACGTGGTCCCCATGGCCTGTGACTAACCAACTGCCGAGAAACTGACTGAAGCCGACTGAAGTGACTCCGATGAGATCCCGGTCGGGCAACTATAACGCCGTCCAGTCGACTGGCAGGGTCGCCATGCGATGTGGAGGGAAGGAGGGGTTAAGTAAATACCATGTCGTGTACTTGTCCATGAGTCAACTGGAGACTGAAGACCCCCGACTCCCTTTATTAGTGTAATATATACCTAGTCCGCGCGTGACATATATCGTAATATAACTATGGACATAGCTTATCTACCTTAACTTAAACTAAGATCTAAACGTGACGTACGTGACACACCACAAGATATTGCAGACCTATATTGATAGAATTTGCCAAAGAAACTCCTGAAAAACCCGCGTCTGTTGCGGCTGATATCAAAAATCAAATTAAAAACCTGTCTCCTTCCGTGATAAATAAGAATGGTGAAGTAATTGAAATTACTCATAACCTATTTTTAACCATGATTGATGGTAAAGTAGCACAAGTTTTAACTGAACTCCTTCGAGCGCTTCTTGTACAATTTGTGGTCTCTCCAAATCGGCAAATGAATAACTTAGAGGCAGTTAGGACACGAGATGTGAATGAAAGGTCAAAAATTTTTTTTTATTGTTTGCCCCTAACCGTACTTAAGGTGAAAAGTAAGGAGAAATTTTCTAAGTCCCAAAAATTTTTTTTACCTAATTTTTTTTTTGTTTTCTGCACGGCTCATGGTGCCTATAAGCGTATGGTACCAATTTGAAAAAAAAAAAAAATACGAAAAATTTTCTAAGTCCCGCGCCATAGCGCCCCTAAGGCTACACTCCAACCGAAAGTTCATTTCAATATGGACTGTCCACACTACACGCTTGGATTAGAAGTATGGAGATGATTTTACACATTCCTATAACTTGTCTTTCCAAAAGTGGTCAGCCACTACACTAGAAAATAAAAAAAAAACAAAGACGAAAAGAAAAAACTGGTACAAAAGCGATTTAGGGAGGAAATGGGACTGCATATCGATAAACCTCGACAAGGCACTGGAAATAGTGTAAAGATGACCACACAATAAAACTGCAGCAAGAACTCTTTCACCACTTTATTCACTTTTTAGCACTACCTAGCTAGAACACTTTACAACACTTCCTTCCTCTACGACGAGCAAACTGAGAATGACCCCTCCACCGAGCGTTCTACTGACAACATTTGTGTTATAAAAAACACAAATTTTGTCAGTATAGTAAATTGCGACGGTCTTTTTTTAAACTTTTAATCGATATTATAACGTTACCGTTTTTTTGTACGTTATTTTAATATTCAAACCAATATGGATTATAAAATTATTATTCAAATTAACCGGAACCTTACACTCGACCATCCTGATAACGCGTATGTCCCCATACACGTCTCTGTTGTAAAACCTTACACTCGGTAGGAAGAGTCATCATGAATAACAATACATTACATCAAGGATTACAACTATTTATCTCTAGCTTACAACTAAGTTTACACTTGTTTGAACCCTACAAGCGAACCATCACGAGTAAAAGAACAAGCAAGAAAATCTCGGCGGGCTCTTTTTTTTTCGCGAATATCTACGTGATCCAACACTGAAAAATACAAAATACCTTAAAAATACTTAGTGAAGTTATTGATCTAATCTAATAAACATAAAATACTTCAGAGATGAATCATAAATCATAAATTATCATTAAATAGAAATTAATTTGTTATTGTGAGATGTTGTAAACATAGTGATTCTAAAAGAACTGTTCATGAATATTTATTACATTAAATTGTATGTATATTATATTCAAATACTTGGATAACAATAACAAACAATGTTATTTTAGGTGCAAGCAACCTGGACTGCAGTAATCTCTTTTGTAATAAAGTCTCTCTTGTCAGACTCTTTTGTCATAACATACGTAACATTTAACAATCATCAATTACATATTTAAATTAAAATACCAGGCCAAGAATCAACATTATGAGATCTTGTGCCTATTTTCCTCTTAATACTCTACAACATCTCGTCATTGCATTACATAGAGACCAGTCACGAACCCACTACCTCATGAGGTCTCGTGACCGACTCTCGTCTCTCTCATCTATAGAAACCATGGCATCAGTACCAAAACAAATCACTAACTCGCTTACGAAGTCACATGTCTGACCTTTCTTTGATCCAAAAACAAGTAAGGTAAAGCCAAGCCACGAACCCGCTTTTGAGGTCTCGTGCTCGACCTGGAACAAAGTAAAGCACTTGTATCAAAAAACTTTAATGTAAATAACAGAATCAATAAATTAAAGTATATCAATAGGTATATCAACTAAATCAATTATTGTCATCATCACAACTACTATCATCCATCATTTCTGTCTCATCATTCTCTAACTCCAGGGAAGTTACGTGTATCCATGGTCGCATTCTATCGGATGCTACTGTGGTTTTCCTTTTGTTTTTCATACCATAAAGGCCAGGTACGGGTGCTACTTTATAACGATCGTTCCCTAGTATTTTAATGATTTTAAACGGACCTTCATATACTGGCAAAAGCTTAGCGCTTGTGCCATCATTTTGAAATGCCGTTTTAGTTATCCTGACCAAGTCCCCAAGAGTATACAAGTGAGCTGGTTTTCGACCCTTATCATACTGTTGTTTTTGCTTACATTGTTCTTTGTCGATACGAGTCTTAACTTCTTTTCGCAAAGTAGAAAGATCACAAGTCTCACGTGTTAGGTCTGTTATTTCATTTAGGACTAGGCTACTCTCACTATTCATTGCAGTGCCAAACATCACTTCGGCAGGAGTTCTACCAATTGTCTTCTGCAATGTATTATTTAGGCCCCATTGGATTTGTCCTAATTTGTTATCCCAATTCCTTTCGTTGTCCCTAAGGTTCTGCGCGGTTAACGAATCGAGGATGGTTCGATTATATCGTTCTACTTGCCCATTGGACCTGGGACTGGCAACAGAGTTTAATATATGCTTTATACCTTTGCTTAAGCAAAACTTTTTGAACGCATGAGATGTAAAACAACTTCCTCGGTCACTTACAAGCCTGTCAGGGCTCCGAAATGTGTCAAAGATTTCATTAAGAACTTTTATAACATTCTGAGCGTTGGTATTTCTTACAGGTTTAATGAACACGAACTTCGTGAACGAATCCACAGCCACAAGAATATGAGTGTAACCTTTATTGGACTTCACAAAAGGCCCAAGATGGTCGATATGCAACGTGTGAAAAGGTGTGGGTGATTTTTCGATAGGGTGCAACAACCCTTCGCGAGTGGTAGTCTTTTTTGCGTAATTACAATCTATGCAAGAACTGACATATTTTTTTACATAAGGTGACTGTTGGAACCATCTTAATTACATCAAAGATGTTGGTATGTGCCTAATACACATACATGGAGTTCGTATAATATATGTACCAGTATGAACTCTGCTAGTTTAGAATAAGTTTTCTAGACATATGTCACATTTATAAAATTGTCTTTTTTTTCTGATCGTTTGCCTGTACGGAAGCACAATATATTTTGGAGTCCAATATGGTATTTTATTGAGTAATTCACGGAATAACCAACATGGTAGCAGAGCGTGTACTCTAATTACTATTTTCCAAGTGTGCGCGTGTGATTTCGTAAAATTAATTTCAAAATTTATTCGCAAGAAAACAAAAGATGGCAACTGCCATTCAGAATGTTTCTATTGAAAAATTATCCGGGATCCAAGATTATCCATCCTGGAAATTTATGATGCGGATGGTGCTCATCCACGACGATCTTTGGGATTGTGTGGGCACAACTGAAAATAAAAACGAAGACGCGAAGAAACAGGAAAAGGCGCTTGCGAAAATAGCCTTGAACGTGAAGTCTTGTGTATTTCCACAAATTAGAAATGCCAAGACGGCTCGCGAAGCATGGGGCAACCTGCAGAAGGCTTACGAGGACCGAGGCTTGTCACGACGGCTCGGATTACTTCGCACATTGTTCGCCACCAAATTAAGCGAATGTGCGAGTATAGAGGCATACGTGAATAAGGTCATGGATACATCGCAACAACTGAGCGACATCGGAGCGGCTTTGGAAGATGACTTCGTGGCCGTGATTTTACTCAGCGGTTTGACAAGCGATTACGACCCGTTGATTATGGCTCTAGAAAATTCGAACACGTCATTGTCAAGCGAAAATGTCAAAGCGAAATTGCTTCTGGAAAATGCAAGACGCGATGTGAAAAGCGAAAATGCTACGGCTTTAGCAGCTCGGAAAGCACCGAAACCAATTAAGTGTTTTAGATGCAAAAAGAGTGGGCATATCAAGAAGGATTGTCCTGACAACTCTGACGGCAAGAAGAGTAGCCGGAAAAGCCAGGCGCATCTCACAGCGTTGGCCGCAGGAGTCAAGCGAGGCGTTTGGTACGTCGGCAGTGGTGCGGCGCAGCATTTTTGCAATGATCGCAGTTTTTTATCACATTTTACAACTGAAAAGTTAAAGAATGTTTTAATTGCTAATGGTGAAGCATTGCCGACAGCTGGAAAAGGAACTGCGCAAGCTGTGTTAAAGGACAATAGTGTGAGATCAGTAAGTAATGTGTACTTAGTCCCTAAATTGTCTGCTAATTTGTTATCTGTTAGTGCGATGTATAAGAAAGGTTACGAAATTGTGTTTGTTCTGGCGTGTGTACAGTCTATGACAAAGGGGAGGTCTTGGCTACAGCTACCCTGAGAGATGGTATTTATGAACTTGATATCATTGAAACTGTTTCTGTTTCGTGTAGCGAGCCATCCTCGCAGGCCATGTGTTCGTATTTGTCTGTAGGTACAGGTGACAGCAAAGCGGTGCCATCACGTCAACTGAAGGTTGACAGTCGTCCTGTTGCCGTGAGCGTGGTGCAAGCGCCGCAGTCCCCTGCCACTGGAAGCCAGTCAACTCAACAAATTTGGCACCATCGTCTATCGCATCTGAACACTCGAAGCATGGAGTTACTGCGAAAAGGTATGGTCAAAGTTATTTCTTATGACAACAATGACTTTCAGCCGTGTGTTTCCTGCATCTTGGGTAAACAGACTAAGTTGCCATTTCCAAAGAAATCTGAGACTAGGGCCAAGGAAGTCCTTGGAATAGTTCACAGTTACGTCATATTCAAACATATTGACAAACTATGTAGTAAAAAGAAAAGACAACTTTTATGGCAATATACACTTAAACCAAATGAGAATAATAAAAGAAAACTGACTTGTTATTCAAAAGTATTTAAAAAAATTGTAAAACTCACTCAAAAGGCACAGAATAACCATGCAATAAATACGTCAGATAATAAATCAAAAGCTACCTGGAAA
Source organism: Eugnorisma glareosa (assembly GCA_947578425.1). Lineage (NCBI taxonomy): Eukaryota > Metazoa > Arthropoda > Insecta > Lepidoptera > Noctuidae > Eugnorisma > Eugnorisma glareosa. Next base: position 21,891,765 of record OX387967.1, on the reverse strand, counting down.
ATTATAAATAACTCAAAATTCATCGTTCCGAAAAACTGTATTGACAAAATTTGTGTAAAAAATGACGTCATCACTGACCCAAAGGCTATTGCAGATGCTTTCAATAATTACTACGTTGACAAAATAAACCCCATAGCAGGATCTGGGAATAATGCTGCATCGCTGATACAAACAAGAAAAGATTCCTTTTTTCTCGTCCCATGTCTGCCAATCGAAGTGTTTAAAATTATAAAACAATTGAAAAATACAAATAGTGTAGGACATGATGGCCTATCAACAAAAGTTTTAAAATCTGTAGCGGGAGAAATATCACACATCACACACAACACAATCTATGCATCGAGACAGGTGTTTTTCCCGATGCATTAAAAATATCTACCATTAAGCCACTATTTAAAAAGGAAAATAAAGAGCTTATGCAATGCTATAGGCCAGTTTCCCTTATTAGTATAATTTCTAAAATATTTGAAAAGTATTTATGTAAACAGTTGTATATTTACCTCGAAAGAGAAAATATACTCGCTAATGAACAGAAAGGGTTCAGAAATGGTAGAACAATAAACATGGCAATCTACGATTTTTTACATAATGTCATGCAAAAAGTAGATTCGAATATACCTGTATGTACCATATTCTGTGACATGACACAGGCTTTCGACCATGTCCGGCATGACATACTTATTGAGAAATTAGAAGCATATGGCATTAGAGGTAATGTCTCAAACCTTATTAGATCTTATTTAAGCAACAGAACACAATTTACAGAGATTTCAGCAGTAAATAAAATCAATAAACAGGAAATTATATATAAATCAAGGGAACGTGTGGTTAAATTTGGCGTACCCCAAGGTACTGTCGTAGGCCCGCTATTTTTTATACTGAATATTAATGATCTACCTAAAAGTATCGACCACCCAATGACACTTTTTGCTGACGACAGTACCATAACTATCGCTTGTAAAAATAGGGACACATACGAAACTGACATTAACAATTCTATAGAATCGATGGTAAAATGGTTGAAAAACAATAATCTTAAGATAAACCTTGGGAAAACGAATATTCTGCATTTTGCCCAAAGATCATCCATACCAAATGTAAATGTCCATTATTGTAACAACAGCATAGACAAAGTGAACATAACCAAATTTCTTGGAGTAACTATTGACAGCAAATTAGATTGGAAAGCGCATACGGAAGCATTAAGCAAAAAAATTAGTATTTCCACATATGCACTGTATAAATTGGCCCCCATCCTAAATGTTGCTTATCACGGCTTAGTGTCCTCTAACTTAAGATATGGACTAATTTTTTGGGGAAATTCAACAAACAAGGATATGATTTTTAAAACGCAAAAGAGAAGCCTGAGGGCTATGTTTGGACTCCATGTTACAGAGAGTTGCAAACCATTTTTTAAAGCATATAAAATATTAACCCTTCCGTCAATGTACATTTTAGAGACCATTATGTTTGTCAAATCAAATCGAAACCTATTCCCCTTATTGTCAGATAGAGTAGTTCGAAATAGACGCGACAATAGTAAACTATGTATCCCGAGATCAAGGACAAGTCTAATGCGTAAAAGTGTATTCTGTATGGCGCCAATTCTTTATAATAAGTTGCCAAAACATTGGAGGGAATTGACTACTGGAAAATTAAGAAATAGATTAAAAAGCCTTCTGTTAGAGAAAGTCTATTACAGCACTGACGAATTTCTGAATGACAAATTAATTTGACATGTATAATGACATCGTAATTTTTATTAATAATTGTTTAACATTTGATATTTTGATTTGGATTATTGGATTTGTATTATTTGCTAAGATGAGCTTATGACACTATTTGATTGTATTTTATTTGTACCTTTTAGTTTAAGTATGGTCTAAATTGGATTGTTAACTGCTAGATTTGCTGTGTGTAATGGACGAATTTAAATTCACTTGATGCTGTGTAGCGTCCGGCATATTATATTTGTACGCCGTTCAGGCAAAACATGACTGGCATAATTATAATTTGATGTAACATCTTGCATGCTATGTGTGTGTATACTCATGTTTGGGACAAATAAAAATTATCTTATCTTATCTTGTCATGGGACCACTACCGTGCCAGTTCCTAGGTGGGAAAAGATATTTTCTGTTGTTCATTGACGACCTGTCACGAAAAACATTCGTTTATTTTCTTAGGAGGAAGGATGAAGTTTTCGAGATGTTTAAAGAATTTAAAGCTCTCGTAGAAAACCAAACCAATAAGAAAATAAAAGTTCTTCGTAGTGACAATGGTGGTGAATATGTCAATTCTAATTTTCAGAAGTTCCTGAAAAAGCATGGGATTCGACATCAGACCACGGTTCCAAGGTCATCAGCTCAGAACGGAGTCGCAGAACGCGCGATCAGAAGCGTTACGGAGAAAGCCAGGTGCATGCTCCAGGGAGCAGGCTTGAAAAAGGAATTCTGGGCAGAAGCAGTTAACACCGCCGTCTACCTGAAGAATCGCTCTCCAACTAAAGCTGTGATGGGCAGTACACCGAAAGAAAAATGGACAGGTAAAAAGGAGAATCTAAGTTACCTACGCATTTTTGGTCGTCAAGCTTATGCCCTAGAGCACAAACGGGACAAATTGGATCCCAAAAGTAAGAAATATAATTTTGTCGGATACTGTGACGAGTCAAAGGGTTACAGATTGATAGATCCGGCGAGCCAAGAAATGTCACTTTTCTAGAACATGCTTTTTGGAATGACACTTCATCGGATGAGGATGACAGTTTACGTTACACTCAGATTGGTTTGTTTCCGGACAATGTAACTAATAATGTTCCAGTGCAACCCGCCTTACCCGATTTACCCCAAGAGCCCGCAGAAATATCTAACGAAAACTGTCAGGATAACAGCGCCATTACGATAGATGATTCTGAGAGCAGTAGTGAGACCCCAGATGACCCTGCGGATGAGACGTATGTCCCAGGAGATTCCACACTGGATGACTACGAGAACTCTACGGACGAATCTAGTGAGTTTGAGTCAGCTAGTGTAGCACGCACTGTGTGCAGTGACACGGGGGACCCTCAGACAGTACACGAGGCACTGAATGGCCCGGAAGCAAGTAAGTGGAAAGCCGCGATGACGGAAGAGTATAAATCCTTCATCGATAATAAGTGTTGGACTCTGACTGACCGTGATACGAAGCAACGGCCTGTCAAATGCAAGTGGATCTTTAAAAGAAAGCTTGGCCTCGACGGGGAAATATTGAGGTACAAAGCACGTCTAGTTGCAAAAGGTTATACCCAGAAATACGTTATTGATTACGAAGGAACATTCTCCCCTGTAGTGCGATTTTCTACTATACGTACGTTACTAGCTTTAGCAACGGAACATAACATGAATATCGAGCATCTGGATGTAAAAACGGCGTTTTTGAATGGAGATTTAAAAGAAACCGTTTTTATGGAGCAGCCAGAGGGCTACAAAATTAAAAGCGAAGATGATAAAGTTTACAAGTTGAATAAGGCCATATACGGACTGAAGCAAGCTTCGAAGTCTTGGTATGAGAAAATAAATGGCGTTTTGACGAGCAAAATGAAATTCAAACGTTTATCTTCCGAACCTTGTGTTTACGTCAAGTCGAGCGGGAAATCTATAATTATAATTGCGCTCTATGTTGATGACATAATTTTATTTTCTTCAGCTGGTTGCCGAGATACGGCAGGAATCAATCAATCAATCAATATTCTTTATTTGTAAACACAGGTTACAACAGTGTGCAGGATGGTACGATACATAATAAAGTTTCTCTATGTTTTGCCATTTGGCGTACAAATATATATTTAAAGAAGACTTTTGCCAATGAAGTAAATTAATCTTTAGGTACAAGTATTTAAAAAAAGTAAAAGTTTAATTAGCAAAATCAATATCAATTTTAATAAAATGCATTAGGTAATGTCAGGTAAGGTCAATATTAAATTAAATACGATAATGTCAATAATCCAAAATAGTTATGATGTCAAAAAGACACTGTTAAGAAAAAAAAAAAAAATTGATATTGTCCCGTTACGAGTATACAAATATCATTATGTGAAAGAGTTGTCATCAAAGTAGTCGCTTAGACAATAGTAACATTTCTGTATTAATATAGTACATAATTTACGCTTGAAATTTAATTTGAATTGTATTGTATTGTATTGTATAGCGGGCTGGTGTCCGCAACTCCACGTCTAAGCGCGTATTTTGCGTGCGGGTGGGAAATCTATTCGATCCACCCTAACTCCCCGAGAAAGGCCAGCAGCGCCTTGATGTTGCTGGTAATCTCGCGGAGAGTACCTGGGTTACCGAAGTACTTTGCCCTGTATGCTGCAACCCCTGGGCAGTGCAGAAGCACGTGGGCTGCTGTCTCGTCTACCTCCATGCAGGCTCGGCATAGGGGGCTGTCCGTAACTCCTATGACAAAGAGGTGTTTATTAAAAGAGCCGTGTCCAGTGACGGCGGCTGTAACTGTGCGCAGCTGTGGATACGGCAGGAATTAAAGAAGAATTAAAGAAGGCCTTCGAAATCAAAGATTTAGGGCCAGCACATCACATTCTTGGAATGAGGCTTTGCAGACGGAACCAAGAAATAACTCTAGACCAGTCAAGCTATATTAAGAAGGTGCTAGAACGATTTCATATGTCAGATTGCAAACCTGTGCGAACACCTATGGAGACAGGTCTGAAGCTCGTGAAATCTACAAAGAAGGATTGTACGCACGACTACAGAGGCCTGATAGGATGTCTGATGTACATAGCAGTATGTACGAGGCCGGATATTGCGCACGCTGTCAGCTTGCTCAGCCAGTTCAACGACGTGTACGACGAGACTCACTGGAAAGCGGCAAAACGCGTTCTTCGCTATCTGAAAGGTACGCCTGATCATTATTTAATTTTTCAGAAGTCAGGGTTGGATATCGTCGCGTATGCTGACGCTGATTTTGCGTCAAATGAGGTCGATCGTCGATCTTATACCGGTTATTTATTTAAAATAGGAAATTCTACCATCTCTTGGGAGAGTAGAAAACAAAAAACAGTGGCTCTTTCAAGTACAGAGGCCGAATATATGTGTTTGTCAGATGCTTTCAAAGAGGCTCTTTTTCTACGCAAGTTTCTGTTCGAAATTTACGGGGTACAGTATAGGATTACGTTGTTTAATGATAATCAGTCTGCACTGAAGTTGTGCACTAATTCTATGTACCATGCCAGAACGAAACACATTGACGTAAGACATCATTTCATCAGGGAAATCGTTGAGGAAGGTACAGTCGTTATAAAATACCTATCTACTGATGAAATGGTGGCAGATGTTTTAACGAAACCGTTGGCAAAGGAAAAACACGATAAGTTTGTATGTCGTTTATTTATATCAATGAAAATTAAATAAATGACATAATGGTTCTAAGCAGTGGGTAAGGTATATTTGCAGAAGTATAATTTGTTTTAGATCCGTATCACATAGTTTTGAATATTTACTATTTATATGTGACGGATACTTTGATAAATTTATACTTTTGCTATGTTTTTGCTGTTGTAATGTTTTATTATTTTTAGAAAGCGGATATGTCTATGCTTAGATTATTTATTGTGTTCAATGTGTGTAATGTGATTTACATGAGTTTATATTGGTTCAAGAGCCAGTGTTGGAACCATCTTAATTACATCAAAGATGTTGGTATGTGCCTAATACACATACATGGAGTTCGTATATATGTACCAGTATAAACTCTGCTAGTTTAGAATAAGTTTTCTAGACATATGTCACTTTTATAAAATTGTCTTTTTTTTCTGATCGTTTGCCTGTACGGAAGCACAATATATTTTGGAGTCCAATATGGTATTTTATTGAGTAATTCACGGAATAACCAACAGTGACATTTTAGAGAACCAATAGTACTTTTTTATACGATCTAATGTTTTTTCAACACCCTCATGACCAATGTTATCATGATTCATTTTACATATCTGCCACCTCGCGCCCTTGGGAACTACCCACCTAATTTTGTTTTTATCCCCGTCAAGATATCTAAACAATTTGTTTTCTTTTATTAAGTAATTCTCCTTTATATATTCAAGGCCTTTCGAGTCTACGTTACTATTAACTATGTTGCGAATTCTTTCTAGTTCTGTATCACCTAACTGAAGAGTAAGAAGCCAGTCTCCATCACTGATCGATAAGATGGAGTGTTGTTCTAGATCTGTTATTTCTGTATCAACTACTGGGTTTCTCGACAGGGCATCTGCGTGAGCCATTTTAGTGCCTGCTCTATATTCAACAGTACAGTTACTTGCAGAGTGAGCCACCATCGAGCGATTCGGGGTATAAGGTCTCGTTTTTGAAAAGTATAACGTAAAGCGCCACAGTCGGTGACAATCTTAAATTCCTTACCTAGCAAAAATACCCTAAACTTTTTTAAAGTACAGACTACGGCTAAGGTCTCGAGTTCGTAGGAATGAAAGTTTTTTTCTTCTGGACTTGTCTGACGGCTATAGTACGCAACAGGTTGGAAAGGTTCAGCACTACCAAGTGGACGCTGCAGTAATATTCCACCAACACCGAGCCTGCTGGCATCGGTGTGGAGCTCAGTTTCTGCTATGGGGTTATATATCGCAAGTATTGGTCTGGTTATCAACCGCGACCTTAGAACTTGGAAGGCTTGCTCTTGCGCACCTTCCCATACCCATTTCGTATCCTTTTTCAAAAGTTTTGTCAGTGGAGAGGCAAGGTCGGCAAAATTTTGTATAAATTTACGAAAATAGCTTACGAGCCCTAAAAACTGTCGAACTGTATGAACGGTTAAATTTGTACTGTCCGTTTGGGGTGACGAACGCGGTCAAATGTTTATGTTGTTCTTGGATAGGCACTTGACAGTACCCTGACATTAAGTCTAAGGTGATGAACCATGCTTGCCCTGATAGTCGACACACTTCGTCATCAATTACTGGCATTGGATACCTCTCCTTTACTGTATTGGCATTTAGCATTCTATAGTCAATACACATACGTATTTTGCCATCCTTCTTACGAACGAGGATAATGGGACTCGCGTAGCTAGATATGGATTCTCTAATGATTCCTGCTTTTAACATGTCATCCACAATGGTGCGAACCTTCTCACGCTCATGGTGCGAGAGTCTATAAGGACGATATACTACAGGTCGGTCGTTTGTCAACTCAATGCTCATCTGTGTTACATCAGTGCAACCCAACTCTAGTAAAAAAGACGCAAAGCAATGCTGATAGCGCTTGAGTAGTTCCATAAGCCTTGTTCTATCTTGGTCAGATACTGAATCCCCGATTTTTATTTGATTATTGATTTGATCGGAGTTATCACATTCTTGAATGGTAACTAATTCTGTTGATGCATCAACTAATCTTTGAACAACGTCTATTTTCTCAGCACGCGAGAATATATAATTTTCTTGAAGAAAACACGGGATTGAGCATGGTGTTATAATAACATTAAAAATACCTTTTATTACTTTATATTATGGTATTTTACTATGGGGACGGGCTGCAGACATTGAGTCTATATTAATTCTGCAGAAAAGAGCCATCAGAGCCATATATGATCTACGTAGGCGCGATTCTCTGAGAGAACTGTTTAAAGAAATTAACATCATGACAGTACCTTGTCAATACATCTATGAAAACATCATGTACGTAAGGAAGAATCTGCATTTATTTAGTAAGAGGGGTGACAGACACCACTATAATACTAGAAATAGGGACCAACTAGTTCAGCCAGGTTTACTCATCTTTCATGGGGACTGTTTAAAATGCTACAATAAAATACCTCCTCACATTCTACAACTGAATGAGACGAAATTTAAATCTTGTATAAAACGCACACTATGTAGGCAAGCATATTATAAGTTGGGGGACTATATTGATGATAAAAATGCTTGGCTCAATGCTGGTCCTGCTCCACAACCATAGGAGCAAACTAATTGATTACCATGTTAAGTTATTGTGGAAGCTGCAGAAGATTGTAATAATATCCTTGCTTTGTATAGATTCCATCTCTTAATATTATATAATTGCATAGCACATGTGTGAGTACTATGTACTGTAAAGCAACCATTTACATTTATTTATCTTTCATTGACTTGAATGTAGCCTGGTGGCTGAGAGAATGTCATGCTCACTCAAATTTCTCGCTGATGGTGGCGCGTGTGTCGGGTCATTTGGTTCCCTTCAATATGGTTGAGTTGAATGGCGCCGAGCCATGCGTCATGTTCGTGAACGGGTGCTGTCGGTTGGGAGTGGTCATCTCTTAGCTGCCACGGTTTATTTTAATTACTTTATTTTGAAAGTGTTATTTTAATATTTTACTCTGGGCGCTCTTAATGTGCACGTCTTTCTACATCGTTCTCACATATATGTATAATCTCAACGTGAATGATGTAACCAAGATTTTGTAACAATATTTTGATTAAAAAGAGTGTCCATGGAGTTTCTTGCCCATTCTTCTCCATAGAGATCTACGCTTTGGAATGTGCAACTACAGTACTTTCTCAACTTATTATGCCTTGTGACTGTGACTGTAGCTGAGCTTTTTTTTTTTTTTTGACTTTCAAAAGTGTCTGTAATGGTTTAATTGAAATAAATGCTTTGAGTTTGAGTTTGAGTATAAATACCACCAAGTACAACGAACTGTTCATTTGGCTTTCCTATAATTTTTGTATGTAATAAAATATTGCCGCTAAATACCGACTCTGTTGCTGCTTTTACGCTGGCAGTGCCATAAGTTTTACTATGCCCTACTATTTTTACTTTTATTGAATGAGCCTCATTATCGTCAAAACAATTGGAGGGGACCTCGGCACCTACATCAAGGAAATATAATTTGGATGCATCCTTATACACCACGACGTGAGGTTGTTCCGAAAACGTCTGACCAATTAGAACCGGCCTATCAAGTAAATAATCATCGACTACTTTGCAAAGAACTATCGCTGAAACCCGATCGATTGATAAGGATAATTTTGCTGAACCTAACGATTGCACAAGGCCATTGAATCCCTAATTTCTTTGCACTAGATTGTTTAATTAAAGTGACTTCACTCCCAAAATCGATATATCCCTCCAAAGGAACCCCGTTAATTATTACTTCTTTAACATATTTTTCATTTGGGTCAGAGTTAGACAGTATACACATTGTTTTGGGTATGGTATTAGTTTTAGTTGCCTGACTTTCAACTTTCGATCTACAATTTTCAACTCTATGTCCTATCTTGACAATGGTCACACTTCAACAAAGGTTTTGTACACTTAATATAGGAGTGCCCCTTTTCCTTGCAATTGTAGCAGTAAAACCCAGTGTTTTGGACAGTTTGCCTAGTACCTGTCTTGTGTTCAATACTATTGGAACTCTCGTATTTATTTTTAAGAGATGAGGGCTGTGGAAATTCTTTATTGCTTAGTAGAAATTGTAATAGTTGATCGGGCTCAGAACATCGCAAAGCCAACGCGCCAGATTTTACCGTTTTGTCACTGAGACCATGGATAATGCAATCGACAGTCGTTTCCCCACAATGTCACATTGATTAATAAGGGCCAGTTTTTCATTGAAGTAATTTTCAATTGGCTCATTATACCTGCTCTTACGTCTCAACATGTCCTCCAAGGACTGGCCATAATTTTGCTCGCAGGGAAATGCTCTCAAAAGCTTTTCCTGCCACTCCCCAGTGGCGTGCAGTGCTTCCCGAAGGCGGGCAGGCCACGCAAAAAAAAAAACTCTCAACATCACAGCGTCGCTCTACTTAGGATGACCCTCAAAGTAGTCACATCTATTGATATATTCACTAACCCTCCCAGGCCCCCGCATCTGTCTTCTAGTCTTCTTCATCGTCTTTTTAGTAAGCGTATGAGAAACAACGCCATCTAGCTTAAATATAAGGAATTTCAATGGTATTCTGTCAATACAAGAACGAAGGATGTCGCTTCGTTACAAAAAACCTAAAAAATAAAACAGAGGGCGCTGTAAACAAAAAAAAAAATAGTTTAGTTTTTGTTCCGTACTCAATTTTGAGCGTCTGACCGGAATATTTGAAAAACAAACATTGAAAATAAGCCTGTAAAAACCAAAGTTATAAATACAAGAACTCACCACATTAATCAAGGTTCAAATCACGATTTTCTGACAATGCAAACAGAAGAAATTTTCATTTGAAATACCGAGTACGAGATGAATTTTGGGTTAATTATTGTAATTCGGGTACCTACACATTTTCCTTTAGACACAACTTGAATATTAACATCAAAAAATCGTGAATACTTATTGTTTTTAACTTCTGACAAACACATTATCAGCGCAAACTTCACAACAGAACACCATTTTTAAGTAAATAAACAAATAATATTTACACTACTGTACGTTTCAAAACGAATTACAACCGTCAGATATTATAATAATCAAAACATTCAAGATCACGAAATAAATTTTGCTTGTCACATGAAACAAATATGGCTTCTAAGAAAAATACAATTGTTATTTTGTCAATGAAAAAAACACTACCAAATATAATTGCATCACCGCATACCGTTTTAGCCGGATAATACTTTGTGGGGCAGCCAATCAGTGGCCAGCTAGCCAGCTGGCTAGCTGGCCACTGATTGGCTGAGTGTAGCTACACTCGCAGGAGTTTACGCCCCTATTTACTATGTGTGCCGTTCATATACACGAAAATACGCATCAGTGTGCTTAAATTTATCAATGGAAATTAGGCCGGCTGGGGCGCAAGGCCCCAGACGACGGCCGGGAGCGAGCGTCGTAGTATTATTACCAGTTACGTCACACGGCCGCGACAAGTTGCTTTAAGTATTATAACAGGCGTTTTATTTTTTTATTTTTGATTAATATAGTTATAATAAATGCATTTGTTGCGTTGTTGGTAGGAATGGTAGGGTAGGCTAGGCCCCCATGTATAAAGAAATGTACTTAAACTTTGATACCAAACTTTGGCCAGTCCTTGCAGTTTTTGCATAGAAAAATGTATAGTTGTTCGTTCGTCCCAACCGTATACTGAGGCACATTCAATGACTTTACGAAGCCAAATGTCCATTCGTTGGTTTCTTAGGGATGGATCAAATTCTGGTAAAATATTTTTGTTATCAAGTTTGTTGGTATGTGCACTCAGTTCAGACGGTTGGAGCGTGGAACTAGACTTAAGAGATTTAATTATCTTAGCTACGTCTTTAGAAGTAAACAAAGGGCTATACCTGGAGCGATGCCCGGGACGGGCATCACAATTCCGTTGATTTTATAGAGGTCTTGACCCACGGCTGTCGTAGCTACGCTCACGTGGCTCGTAGTCTTCGTGACGACCACGATGCTCGCTGATGACGCGATGCTCGCGCTGACTGCTGTTGACGCGATGCTCGCGCTGACTGCTGTTGACGCGATGCTCGCGCTGACTGCTGTTGACGCGATGCCCGCGCTGCTCACTGTTGACGCGATGCCTGCGCTGCTCACTGTTGACGCGATGCCTGGGTTGCTCGTTTTCGACGCACCGCTCACGCTGCTCGTTATCGCCACCACCCTCGTCACTAATCCGATGTGCACGATGCTTGCTGTGACGTGGTGACACTGGATGTATAATTGGCGATCGGGAGCGGCTGCGACTTGGGCGCGGGGTTCGCAAACTTCGCTTTTCTCTATCGTCCATATTGAACCTCGACAGAAAGGAAAAACATAGTATCATAATTCCTTTTTTTTTATATTTGTGGGTAATAAATCTAGTAAGCTCACATAATATTATGGTTATTAAAAACTATCCCCGTAATATTGTCTCGAAGCAGTAGTCGTTATATATATAAAAAATTAGTTAAATAATACAACGTTGAAATTATATAGCCATAAATTAAGCAAAACTTGTACTATGGCAACTAGATAACGGTTAAACAAACTTACATACGTCTATAAACACTACTTAGATACATATGCTCGCGCTTATCACACAAGCATTTGCCCCTTGCGGGATTTGAACCCACAACCACCAGGCTTTGTTGTCCGGAGCGCGAATGACGTTAAAAATAAATATAATAAATAAAGAAATGCCATGGCAATTCTGTTAACAAAAACTACGCCCACTTCGACACTGAACTCACCCATCAACAATAAGTGACATGACCTCACTTCAAAACAAAACAAAAGCTATGAACTATGATCGTCTGCATCGCTTAGGTGAGCTCTGGAGCGAGTTTCACATGCATGTTTCTGTTACAGAATCGACAGGCTAATTAGAAAAAAATAAAATTTTTAGGCGTGTACTTACGTGAGAATCCCACTTGTGAGATGTAAAGATGACCACACAATAAAACTGCAGCAAGAACTCTTTCACCACTTTATTCACTTTTTAGCACTACCTAGCTAGAACACTTTACAAGACTTCCTTCCTCTACGACGAGCAAACTGAGAATGACCCCTCCACCGAGCGTTCTACTGACAACATTTGTGTTATAAAAAACACAAATGTTGTCAGTATAGTAAATTGCGACGGTCTTTTTTTAAACTTTTAATCGATATTATAACGTTACCGTTTTTTTGTACGTTATTTTAATATTCAAACCAATATGGATTATAAAATTATTATTCAAATTAACCGGAACCTTACAATAGTAATGACGGAAACACAGCTCGGAGATTTTTTCAGAATTACTCTTGCTCTGCAGACATTACAGGTGTAGACGTAGAACTTATAAAACGAATGTACATTATACTACAAACTATGTCATCTGGAATGGCTAGTGATTCAAAAAAGTTCGGTGAATACGCATATAGTACCGCCCAACTGTACGTAAATATTTATAATTGGTATTATATGCCTTCCTCCGTACATAAAATACTTATTCACGGAGAAAAAATCATTGAGTACTATGCTATTTTACCTATCGTACAATTGTCCGAAGACGCTCAAGAATCCCGCAACAAGGATTACAAAAAGTTTAGACTTCATCATTCTAGAAAGTGTTCAAGAGCGGCTACCAATACAGACGTGTTCCATACCTTATTGTACACTTCTGATCCATATATATCAAGTTTGAGAAATACCTCAGAAACAATATCGAAAGAACTTTTCCATTGAGAGGCGGATAACAGTAATCAGTCCATTTAGAAATCAGTACTGTCGGTAATTTAGACAGCACTGTAGACACAATGTTCATTCCTTTTAGATAGTCTTTGCAGCCGATGGCAGTCACCGCTGCGACACAGTTTTTCACTTTGATCGAAAAGGAAAAAAAATCTTAATGATATTCCTGTGACATTGGGCGTAACTTGCTGATGTCTTGTAATATTCTAGATATTATAATATCATTATTTCCAAATTGCAGTTGCAGCGTGGACATCATGACGTCAGGAGAGGTGGCGCCGATCAGCAGCGCTGTGACTGCTTCTTTGGCACGTCCGTGGAGACTCTTTCTTAGTCACCATAATTTTTCTCGGTCGCTGAAATTGCAGACTTGAGAAGATTCTTCATAAGCTTGTTTAAATTGTAGCCACTCGAGCGGGTCACCATCGTATTTAGGTAAGTCCTTTGGCGTACACAATCGATAAAGCATTTTCACGTTAGTTCCTGGCTGGTTGGCGTTGGTAGTTGCGGCAGCGGCTAGGTCCTTGAGTGCACACGCCAGCATGTGCATGGTATCTTCAGTGCCACTCCGCATTGTAATCTTCTCTAGCAGCGGTCTGTGTTGTTGGGATGTGTTTTCTGTTACAGGTGGTAGTGGGCCGGCGTCCAACATTTGCTGCAAGATAACGTCTTGCCGATGTGCCGGGCACAGCGCGTCGTCGTTATCAATAGTGACACACTGAGTTTTCACCTCCTGACTCGTTTGTAACCACTTTTCCACTCGGGAACCAACTTCACTTTCAGCAGGCTCAATATCTGCCAGTGACTGTGAGCTGTTGCTGTCCAGCTCCGCCAGGTCGACGGCTAGTTTTTTATCTATCAATTCCATTTGTAGGTGCGTTTTTTTCTTGTGCTGCTTCGAAAAGCAGCTGCGCCCTCCTCACCTTCACTGATGTGTTCGCAGAAGGAGATTTTGCCGTGATGTTTCTGCTGCCAGGTTTTTTACTTGAACTAGACGGAGGATGAGCTAGTTGTTCTTCAGGTTTCACACCACTTGCGATCGCCAATTGCTGTTCGTGTTGCACCGTGCTTCGCGTGCCCACCATCTTGTTTTGCGCGGGCGGCGTGCGATACATGCGTTGTGCGTGAATTAGTTGAAGCGAAGCAAATAAACAGATGAAGCTTGATTAGTGTTTCTGATTGCCGATCTGGCTAGAAGGACCATTGATGTAAAGGGTGTACCAGTAAAAGAATGTTCAAGCTTTTATTTCGTGCAAGCGGGGTGAAGAAGGCGCGTACGTACGTGCTCTTGATAGCATTCTAGCCGACTACATGCGCCGCCGCGCGCGCGGCTGCGTCGCTCTTGGCGCGAGCGATGCGAACCCCGACTGCCCCCGGCTCCTCTAAACGTGTACGCCTCCTTTAGCCCGCTCCATTGTTTATTAATAAAAAATAAAAAAAATATTATGTACTCGTGTCGCCTACACTTCTATTCGGACTAACACAGTGTTCAGCTCCTCAAATGTAAGATTACAATTTCCCAGTACTCTCTTTAAGTGATATTTAGTAGATTTAATACCGGCCTCCCAAAGACCTCCAAAGTGAGGAGCATAGGGAGGGATAAAATGAAAGTTAATCTCTTCATTTGCTAAATCACTAGACAACGAATTGTAATTACCCTTTATAAACTTGCCAAGCTCATGATATGCTCCAACAAACGAGGTCCCATTATCAGAGTAGATGTGTTTAGGTTTTCCTCTTCGCGAAAAGAATCTACGGAGAACTGATAAAAAGTTGTTGCTTGTTAAATCACCTGCCAACTCGATGTGAACAGCCTTAGTCGTGAAACATACAAAAAGAACAACGTATACTTTAGTAAGACGACAACCCGCGTCCTTGTCTAGAGGCTGACATAATCGGTCCAGCATAATCGACACCTACCGTTTCAAAGGGATAACCCCCGGGAATCAAACGCTGCTGTGGCAAATTACCCATAAGAGGAGAGACTACCTGTCCTTTCATACGACAGCATAAATACATTTATTATAAACAGATTTAGCTAAACGTCTACCACCAATCGGCCAATAATTTTAACGAATGGACGCTAGTAACAGTTGCTGCCCAGTATGCATAAGTTTTTTGTGCATAAATTCAAATAGCAATTTTGTGACAATATGAGTGGACTGTATAATAAAGGATGTTTTTTGTCGAAACAAAATTGTGAGTTTTCGAGTCGACCTCCGACACGAATTAATTTATGTTCATCTAGAAAAACTTTAAAAACTTAATTAATGGACTCTTTTTTGGTAATTCCATTTTATTTAATAAAAGTGTGTATTCTGGAAATGAGTCCTTTTGCGAGAGTCTTATAATAAGTTTTAATGACTGTTTTAATTCATCAGTGCTGAGAAATTGATTTATAGGTGATCCTTTTTAGTAAAACTACGTATAAATCTCAAAACATATGCCACCGACCGTTTAAGTGTAGTGAAATTCGATTAAATTCTATTAATGGTCGTGAACTTACGGTTGTAACAAGTAAAGAAACTTCGGGGGCCTAATTTCAGGAAGTTTTTCTTTTGTTACTTTAGGATTACTAGGCCATTTTGAGATGTCGTATCTCAAGAATTCAGGGCCTGACCACCACAAATCTAAAGATTGCAAAAGACTTACATCTATTCCGCGTGATATATGGTCAGCTGGATTTAAGTTTGTAGGGACGTGCCTCCAGGAGCATGCAGCTGTCTTGTCCAATATCTCTGCGATACGGTTGCGCACAAACGGCTGTAACTTGTTAGGCAACATCTTAAGCCAGCCCAATACAATCGTGGAGTCAGTCCAAAAGGTAATACTTCTGACTTGAGCTCTAAGAGCGTAAATCACTTTTTCATAAAGACGAACACCAACCAACACCGCGCAAAGCTCAAGTCTTGGAATCGTAGTTGGTTTAATTGGAGCTACTCGGCTTTGGGCTGTAAGCAAACGTCCTACAACATTAGTATCATGACTTGTATTTCGAACTTAGAGACATGCACCGTATGCAGTTTGCGATGCATCACTAAATATGTGCAGGTCTTTATCTTTATACAAAACACAAAGTACAAATCGTGGAATACTTAATGTATTTAACATTGGTAAGTCGCGTATAATATTAGACCAAATTTTTGATATATCAGATGGCAACTGATCGTCCCATCCCAATTTATGGTACCCAAAGCTTTTGCATGATGGTTTTCATAACAATAATGTACGGAGATAATAGACCTAATGGACCAAAAATCTGAGAAATTGTAGAAAGTATCCTGCGTTTGGTCATTGCATTAGTAACATTGAGATTAATTGAATAACATAACTCGTCGGGCTCAGTATGCCAGCTCAGACCTAAAGTTTTGCAGGGTTCTATAGAACCAATGTCCAAACTTAATGAAGAATGATCTTTATGATCAGATACTACTTGAGAATTATTTGATTTCCATTTACGTAACGGCATTCCAGCTGAAGCCAGCTCTGCGATTACCTTGTGACGTATATCAATGACCTCTTTAATTGTATCCCCTCCCGAGAGCAAATCATCGACATAAAAATCATGTTTTATTATAGCATCAATTTCTTTGTCGGTGCAATCGAGCCCTACCTGTCTAAGACACCTTGTGGCAAGATACGGTGCGCTAGCGGTACCGTAAGTAACCGTATTTAACTGGTAGGCTACCATAGGCTTAGAGGCATCGTCTCGCCATAGAATCTGCTGTAGATGCCTGTCATCTGGGTGTACAATTATCTGGCAGTACATCTTCTCCACTTCTGCGGAGAGGACATATTTATATTTCCTAAACCGAAGAAGAATTGACACCAAGTCGTCTTGAACAGTAGGTCCTATCATTTACAAATGATTAAATGATACTCCTGATGTGGTGGGACTACTAGCATTAAACACCACTCTCAGCTTTGTAGTTAAACTACTTTCACGCACAACGCCATGGTGAGGTATAAAATATGCAACCTTCTGTGGATCAGGTAAACATTTAGACATATGTTTTAACTCAAAATATTCTTTCATGAAATCACAATAACTTGCTTTAAATGATGGCTGACCCTTAAACCTGCGCTCTAATGAAAGCAGACAGTGCTTAGCTCTGTGTACAGAGTCACTTAAGTTATGATGTGATTGTTTTCAAGGTATTCTCACACAGAAACGGCCGTCCTTGAGACGCGTTGTGTTTTGAACAAAATGCTGTTCACACATTTTCTCCTCTTGAGAATATACTGATGACTGATGGCTAACTTCCTCAAGCTGCCAAAAACGCATTAAAAGGTTTTGAATATCATCAATACTTCCACAAAAACATTAGTTTTGGGATTATTCATATTTGTAAAATTACAAAGTAGAGGAAGCGAACACGGAACTTGGCCACTATGTAGCATAGGGCCTGAAGCTATCTAACCAAGTCTAGTTTCATATAGCACCGGATTGCCAATACCGAGGTTTATCTTTTCTGTACCCAAGAGGTCCCAGAAAACATCTGCATCTATAATTAAGTCCACAGGGAGATGGTGCATAAAAGTGAGGATCAGCTAGGCATAAATTACTCGGAATATTTAATTCATTCAGATCCAATAGACGACAAGGCACTTTGTGACTATCTGTCACGGTACTCTTAATTATTAAACAAATATTTTAGTCTTGATTTTTATTTTAAAAACTACTCACGGCATCTGCCACTTACAAACCCATCAAATTTATATTTTATGATTTGTCAGCCTGACGGGTTACCGTAATTAATAACGCACGCAACGAGTCCTTCTTAGAAATTGTATAACAATATTGAAGAACTTGTAAACTCTTATGGGACTACGAACAAAAACTGGCAAGCGGGCCAAGGCGAATCTTAAAGAATTCTAAGAAACTCCGATTTCTACTCGCCACTTTTAACATCTGGTTGCAATATACCCCGGTTATGGGCGCCTAAGGAGATACTTAAAACAATTGAGACATTTTTACAAAAAACTAGCATTTCTGGAAAGAAGTGCGTGGTGTTTTTGGAGAGGCTGAGGCCGGAGGAAGGGTGCTGAACGAAAGACAGTTGGTTTGAGATCGTGGAAGTGTCCGGACGTTGAGGCGAGTCGAGTTAAGTCAGGGTAGTTAGTCTAACACGTCAAAGTGCTAGGACGTCCTAGCTTAGACTAGTGAGAGAAGTTAGCGCTTAACGTAGTCTTGTTACCAAGATGCACAAGCGAAGCATAGAGCGAATTATATTTTAAGTTAAATATAAGTAGTAGTAATAAGTTTAGTTGAAGTACTACGTGTCGAGAAGTGGAAGGAGACGAGCTTTGGCGGAGGCGAAACTGGTAAAGTGTGCAGTACTCTGCAAGTGAGTTGTAGACTTCTCTATTTTCAACGAACACGTGGTAAGTGTTAACTATAATGAACTCCTAGCTTAAGTAGCAGTTTGGCGGTAGCGCAGGGGAGCTGTTAATAATAATTTATTTCAGCATGACGGAGCAGCCGTTTTATATCATCACGATGTATACTATTATCTCATGTGTTATGTGCCCACCTCCTAATCCGCACCTCGGCAAATATCCGTCATCTGTGTTTGGTTATAGGGAGCGAGGAACGCCTTCCGCTACACTGTTCACACATTTCATGTATACGACATGTACACTGTATACTAATACACCCGACTATTGACGAATGTTGACTTATATTCTGACGCACCACAAATGGAAGGCAGAATCGTAATATTCACATTTCGACTAGAATAATCTATATTGTCTAGACAATCATGGTGAAGGCAACACCGTATTAAGTTTGATTAAAACTATATTTACCATTACCAGTTCTTTAACGCCGACTTGTACTTGTAGGACAAACCAACCTAACGCTGCTGATGGATACTGCTTCCTATAGGGTCTTGCTCAGAAACATTGCGTAGAGATTCTTGGCGCACATTTCAGGGAGCGGGGGTAGGCTTCACCAAGTATCAAAAACTGAATTTGATAGCTACGTTCTAAGGAACGCTAGGGACTGTATCTCGTTAAAACTAACCCCGGCTGCCACAGGCCTTTTACTGAATCGACAATATTTAGTGAGACACGCATCCATGACATGGGGCAGAGTAAAGAAATGTGAAGTGACGAAAGAACTCCCACTTCGGCGTCCACCAATAACAATCGCAATATGTTCTGCTATAGACTGATTTCACGGTACGTTTGTGCAAATTGTGTTATGATATAGTAATTGGGGTAGGCGGCCGTAAGGGTGTAAGTACGCGTGTAAGTAGAAATACTGAAAACCTGTGTTCCTCAATGGCAATGGCCTCACAACCCATTGCCTTAGGATTGGGAAAGACATGTAGATAGTGCTTAGGGAAAGTGACCTGTTAGAGTTCGTAGCAGTGTCCTTAGTAGGACTATGCGCTTAGGTCTAACAGTACACGTACGCCGGGCTAACGTTGTAAAACGGTTCCATGTTGTAACATGGAATCGTTTGCGTTTGCGAAACGGCATCGAGTATTTTGGAATCAAATAAATTAACGTAACTGGAAATAATGAATTTCCTAAGCGCAAACGTAACCCTTCCTTTAACAAACTTTTCACCATATATCATATCTTTGCGCCCTCTTGTCTTATTAGCTTCATACCTTATTGATGTTTTGCCTCATAAGATTTGATATTATTCATGTGTATGTCTAACTGTGAATTCCCAATATTAACTTCACCTTGTATCCCATCCCTGTCCCTTAGCCTCCAAGGACGGGACAGGGCAGCCCCAAATTGGGAATTCAGTCCTCTTAGTCGGTGGGAAGGCGACCAGTCTGGAACGAACCTTACAGGTGCCGTGCGGATTGCGGGACGCGGCCCTTTCCCCTTCGGGGGAAACCGACAATCATACTAATATTAATATGATTTAGGAAAAACGAAAATTTTATCAGCCTAGGGTATTTTAGGAACAGTCAAGACTTCATCAGTAATAGAAGGTAAGATAAAACAGCAAATATTCTTAGAAAAGTTTTCATTTAATGATTTTATTGGAACGCAACACATTTTCCCTATTGGTGACATAGAATTATTTATACCCATCAGTGACTCGCTAAATTTGATAGTCGGTAAATTTAATAAATTACAGAATTTTTCTGTTATAAGGCACGCCATACTGCCACTGTAAAGAATGGCACGACCGGATGTTCGCAGTTATTGCCATCATAAACTTTTAATAATGAAGTGGTTAAGAGAACTTCTTCTTTATTTTGTATATTCGTCGTGACTTGTGCCGATAATGTTACGTTATTGTTAGGCAATGGTTGAGTAGCTTCACTGCTGTCATCACGGTCACCAATAGTGGTAGATGGTTTAATTGTTGACTTAGTTTTGACATCTCTAACATGAACAAGTATGTTGTGCTTGCGCTTATACAATTTGCAACCACTTGATTTACAATTATTCGCATAATGGCCAGTGCGGAAACAATTAAAACATATTTTATATTGTGGTAGTAACTCTAACCTCTGTTCATTACTAAGTCCCAAAAATTGTGAACAGTTACTGAGGTTATGTTCACCTCGACACTTTGGGCCCGATTTTAACGAATTAGAACCAGAATTAGGTCGACTAGCTGACGTACTGGTTACAGACACCATGCTTTTAGTTTATTGTTAGAATTAGAAGAATTATTACTTGAATTATTGTGTGACATTTCAATAGTCTCTAATAAGACTGAACGATTTCGTATAAAACTAAGAAGTATGTCCAATGTGATTGACTTTTCGTTATCTAAACTACTTACCTTTAAATTCTTCCCATTCGCGAAGAGTTTTGGAATCCAAATCCATCAATGGAATCAAATTCCAAATCATTGACATAATTAGAGAACGCTGTCAAACGTTCCTTATAACTTGCCCTTCTTTTAATTAACTTCTTGTCAGTCATTTTGAGATACCGGTATTACACTGAAAATACAAAGTTTCAATTTAATAACGTATAAATACCTCACAATAACAATATGTCTTGCAGCTGAAATACAACAAGTTAAAGTACAATCATTATTGTAATAATCTACCTGACAGATTGTTTTAAACCACCGTACACTAATGAAAAACTCAGCTAAAGAACTACAATATTACTTTGATATATTGATATAAACAACACACCTAGTTTCTGCATAATTTAAACAATGTGATCAGTTAACTGCAAATAAATCAATTATCTGGTTATAACAATCTAAGTAAAATAAAGTGGGCAGTACTAACCTTAACAATTCTCGGAAACTTACGCGAAATATTACCTTAAAACAAACCTAATTCAGAGTACTGGGTATTATCAATAATATTATCCACTGAACACTGTATTTATCCACATCCAGCTATCCAATATCTTCAAATATAGCAAGATTTCCAAGTCGAAGTTCACGTTGACCTTTGGACTCCGTGTACCGAGCAACTTCAATAATCTTCAATGTTATAATTCCAGTATAAATCCGTATTTTTCTTATTTCCACTGATCATTATTAAATCGTCATTAATATCCGCTCGTTAGGACCATGTTGGGGGGTTTAATCCAGAATTATTTAAATAAAAGGCTTCCGATGATTTAAGAGCTGTATTCCGTGCAAAGACAAGATGAAGAAAAAAAAAAAGAAAAAATATATTAGGTGGTAGGTACTTATGAAATAAATGCTTACAGCTAAGCGTTCACGCAGTGAGACGTGTTTGTGCATTATTGCTAATTAAAGTTAAGTAGGCGTTTTAGTAAAAACGTTATTAGCCTAAACACAAGTTGGTTGGAAATGTTAGATAGTCAATCAAATGAAGGGTCTGACTTACATAAGCGGCGGACGTCTTTCGGCTGAAATGATGATGATAATATGCCTGCGAACCTGTGCAGAGTGGCCGAGGTGTATGTACATCCTCGTAACGGGATTACGGGAATTGGTATGACAGCTTTAACAGTTAGCCTACATCATCCCACCGCTGGGCAAGGGCCTCTCGCCATGACTTCCAGTACTTTAGATCCAGGGCTAATACGGGCCACTGGTCGTTGGTTGTGTCCAGCTCATCCCACCATCTTCTACGGCATCAGATGAAATGCTGGAAGCTCACGTCAACGTAGTCGGGACAAGGCTTAGCAGGTAATGTTAATTGATACTCCCCTGACTAAACGCATCTAACGCCGGGGGATCCAGTAATCTTCCTCATGTCGGGAAACACTCGGGCCTTACCTTACACTCTTTGGGGCACAATAAGGCAATGTTTTGAAAAGTCTTTGAAAGTAATTTATAAACTGATTATTGTGTTTCCCTAAGTCAGAAGAAGTCAAATTGAAGTTTTACTAGATGTGGCTGATTAAATATCCGTATTTTATATCATGCAATATCCGACGGCAATCAAGAGCAGTTCCAAGAGCATAATTAACAGCTCAGTAAAGAGAGGTCAACGTTCAACAGTGCAAGCGGCTTGAACAAAGTAAGTATAGTAGTTCTCTACGATGATGTGCCGCCCAGGAGCCCAGCCGTGGCCAATCGTGGTAGTTATTTAAGTTATGTACAGACGCCAGCACACCAAGCTACCCGAAACTGTCAACAATATATCTACCCGTCCACCTTGAACCTAATGCTCTAGCGTTATAGTTGACAATCTGTTAAAGAAATTTGACAGATTGTAGCTTGATGTTGATTTGCTGGCGTCTGTACATAACTATGCATGATGACAGCACTCCTTTGATAGCAGCTTTGCGGTCTCTTGCTGTTGGTAGAAATCAGAAAAGTCTTTACATGCACTTGCTATGAATACAAAAAAAAATACTTAGACTTACATCTTCGTTTGTAGTGTTGTTTCGTTGACACTTCTAGTAAGTCACAGTTATTATTCTGTGATACCGTGAGCATGCTGGCGCTGAGCCCTCTGTGTGCGTTAGTATTCCGAGCGCTCGCGACGATCTGGAAACAATAATCGCGCATGCGCGGCACGTACTCCAATGATCTCGTGAAATTACCACAGCGCAACTTACTATTTGATGGTACACTGAATACGCGTTTACCTGTTTCCTCTTATTATGTTACCGTATTATTATTTTTTAATTTTACTTATTTTATATAGAACTATATAAAATAAGTAAAATTAAAAAATAATATTTTGTGTCATAAAGCATCGTATTGGGCGAGTCTTTAATGATGTTCTAATAATTAGTGGTAAATAAATAATCTTAGATGTGTGATGTTCGTTTGTGTTGATAAAAATCGCATTGACTAAGGGCTCAAACACAAAGATGGCGGACGATTACTAAGTGATCGACTTCAAAGTCGTCCGTCATCTTTGAATATTGAATAACAAATGCGGCACAGCTGCAGTAGTGCACCGTGAGATTTTACGTCACGACGACGTGCCGTGCAACGTGGCACGTTGCGTTGTCGTAACGTGATTATTTACGTTGCTCGACGTCGATTTCCACGTCACGGCACCGTGACGTGTACTTCCACGGCACGTTACCGTGCCGTGCCACGTTGCGTCGCCATAACGTGTTTATGTGTTTGAGCCCTGATACCAACAGGGAAGTAGGTATCATTCGGTCATACCTACGTATTTACCTAGAGCTTTATTTAGAATGGGTATCAAACAGCAAACTTGTGCATGTAATGATGTAATTACGGACAGTCGTACCAGTGATATCGTAGTTATTGGTTGGTAACGCGTATTATACGCCGCAGAGCCTGTCCGCACTCACCAGACTCTGCAACGACGTCGTGTCACCTTGACATAGGGCTCCCACACATAAACACGATACGACGTCGCGTCGTACAACGATGCGGCGTCGTTTCACGATACGACGTCGCGTCGTGGCAATCTACAACACGACGTCGTAACGTGTCGATGCACGATACGACGTCGTGACGTTAGAAACTCACGATGCAATCCTGCGCAGTTGTTATTCGAAATTCAAAGATGACGGATGGTATTGAAGTCGATCATTTAATTACCCTAGTCGAGCAGCGTCCCGTACTATGGAACAAAACATGTGAAAAATACAAGAATAAAAATGCAAAAACAACAGCATGGAAAGAGGTCTGCCAAAATTTATTTTCTGGTTTTCAAGAATTAAGTAATCAAGAAAAAACAAAACATGGTAAGTAATATCCTATATTTTATTTAGTTGCCAACTAAGAGCTCCCACATCACTATTAAAGTAATCACAAAATTCATTTCTTATGTCGGTAGCTCTTGTTCTTGTTCTACCCTCCTGTGTGAACTGTTGTAGTTCAATAAAAGAATCGTCAATTAACATATCTTCAAATGTTTCGGCTCCTTCACGGTGTACAATGAAATTATGTAAAACACAGCTTGCTTTTATGATATTTGTGCAAAGATCGAAAGAAACATTTAATGGCCGATGAAATACCCTCCACCTGTTAGCCAGGATACCGAACGCACATTCTACAAATCTTCTTGCTCGGCTCAAACGATAATTAAAAACTCTTTGTTGTATCGTCAAATGTTTTCCTGGGTATGGGCGCATTACATTATTTGTTAACGGTAAGCCTTCGTCTGCAATAAAAACAAAAGGAAGAGGCGTTTGGGAGCCTGGTAAAGGCTTTGGCGTTGGTAAATGAAGTTGTCCTTTTAAAAGTAATTCATTCAATTTTGAATTATTGTAAACGGTTGAGTCACATTCCTTGCCATATGCTCCAATATCAACATATATAAATCTGTATTCAGAATCTACGAGAGCCAACAACAATACAGAATGATAATTTTTGTAATTATAAAAAAGAGATCCGCCATGTTTGGGACTCCAAATACGAACATGTTTCCCGTCAAGTGCGCCTATGCAATTAGGAAAGTTGGCAATCTTGGCACACTTCTCAGCAATTTTTGTTAGCCGCTCAGTAGTTATTTTCGGTATATTTTCGATCAAAAGATGCTTCCATATAGCTCCACAGACTATTTTTACAGTTTTAGCAATAGTAGACGCTCCACGATAGCAGTTTAAATGCATGTCTTGAAAGGTGTTTCCTGATGCCAAAAACCTGAAATAAAATAAGGAAATAAATAAATGAAATAATTTGTAGTATAGGCATAGCCCACACTACAAGTTAAAAGTGTATACATAAATAAATAATGTGAAGGTATGCATGTGTATATGTGTATCAGTGTGGTGCGTGTGTGTGCGTGTGTAAGTGGGATGGACGAGTGAATATATTATTTATTTATTTATTATGCGTGTCTAAACATAAAATACTATTGTTTCAGGTAATGCTGTGTTAAAGAAATGGACTGGTATTAAAGATAACTATGCCAAGTACGTAAAAAAACTTAAAGAAATAAATAAATCTGGAGCAGGCGCTAACAAACTTAAAGAATATCATTTATATAAACAGCTCCTTTTTTTAAAAAGAAATGATCAAAATGAAACCGATGATAGTATACTAGATCTAGAAAAAAACAATCAGAACACACAAAAGGAAAGTCCAAAAAGAAAATTTAAAAGTCCATCTCTCCCTCAGCCATCACGAAAAAGGAGAAATGTCGATACATTTGAAGAAGAGATTATGGCAAAATTAGAAGAGCCCGAAAACAGACATTTATCTTTTTTTAAAGCGATATTACCATCATTAAATAAACTAAATGATCATCAAACGTTAATTTTCCAAAGTCGGGTCTTACAAGTTTTAACGGATCTATACGAACAATCACAGCAACATACCTCTATATATTATTCTCAGAGCAATTGTCCATCTTCGTACCAGGGTAACTATGAAACACAAAGACCCCAAAGTTCATGGCAAAGTTCTTACCACGGTGGTTACCAAACAGCCGGAAGTTCGACACAGTCTACCCGAGAAGCAGCACTGTCACCAGCTGCCAAGCAAGGCCAAAGCGATGAGAGCGCATCTAATGATTATTCGAATACATCACGTGAACCAATAGCATCACCCCTATCGCTTTACGACTTTTCTTAAAAAAAGGAATCCAAAGGTGTAATGTTGATTTAATTTTTTTTTTAAGTTGTTGATTTAATATCTGTTAATTTGAGGTGAATATTTCTTTGTTAACAACTTAATTTTCAAAAATTGTTGTTTAGTGTCGTTGATTTGTGGAATGAAAAAATATGAGAAAGTTGTTGTTTCATTTACCTTATAGTTAATCCCAGCATCTCGAGAGGTTCGATGGGTGGTCTGCCTCTGCCATATTTTCCTGCTATATGTGGCGTTATCCGATGAAGTAACTCTTCGAAACTTGATGCACTCATTCTAAAGTAATCAAAAAACTTGTTGTGGTCTATTTTTAAGGCATTGTACTTCTTTATAAAGTGACTCCCGTTATTCATGTTTGAAAGAAATGGGTGAACCCAATATCTTCTGAGTATCTGTCTTTTCTTTCTTTGTCTTCTTATTAACAGCAGAAGCAGAATGCGTCAAGAGCGGTCCATTTTTCGGAATAGAACTAATATATAACCCCACTGTATCGACGGCATCGTGCCGTGTATCGTGCGTGGCACATTACGTTAAGATGTCGTGTTTTTTTACGATGCTCATCGTAGATTTCCACGACGCGACGTCGTATCGTGAAACGATGCCGCATCGTTGTACGACGCGACGTCGTATCGTGTTTATGTGTGGGAGCCCATAGTGGAAGTCGATGGGTGGCGGGTGGCCGGTGGCATACTTACTTGCAGCGCTGCCTGCAGCAACGGGGCACTGCCCATGACATCTGACCGAGAGCCAGAATGCATTAATATTGACTAAATTATTTCCTAATATTAGTAATATTAATAATGGCTTGTCGCGTGGTTGCATGTTGCAGTCATAATTTTAGAAGGGGTTTCAAAGGGATTCAAAGGAATAGATGCCCGGCGCCTATAAATCGAACTACCAAAATTACTATGTTCCGGCCAAAGGTGAGTTCAAGAATTGAATTCACAGCACAATCTTAAAATTATATGAACATAATACAACGAATATTTGAGTAGGCACCTGTCCACCTATGTACGGAACGTGAATATTAATAAAGGTAGTTTCCTCGTATCAAAGGAACAATACATTCCTGAGTAAATTCGCTGAGTCCGTACGAGGAGCCCCGCCGATGTTAAAGCGGGTTGGTGGCTGCGTGCGACAGATGTCTGAGAGGAACTCGAGCATTGTGCCGTGCGTCGCGCGTCGTGGGCACAGAGGGCCATGTTCAGCGCTGGACTTTGTCGTTACTAATTATTATATTCGATAGCATTCATTAATTAATTAGGTATTTATTTTTAGTTAATTAAAACGGTATAACACCAATTGCAATACTTAACGTAGAAAACATCCAGTTGACAACATTCACTCATTCATGAATTAATTAATTCTTCAATCATAAATTAAAACGATCAAGGAGCGGTGGACACGCTTGCATACTTTCTCTCGCAGAACACCGGACATATTCGCATTACCTTACTCCGTTCATCCGCCAGCACATCACACTCCGGGTTGGCAGTCAGAAGGGCGTTGAGCGTCTTAAGAGTACGGCGTCTTGCAGAATGTGAACTAGATCAAAGAATACGAAATGAGGACAATTGAATAGTTTTCTTTGATAATGTACATACTAAATATTTCACCTTTCACTTATCTTAAAATTTTAACAATTTGACTGATTTCATGAAACGTACAGTTTTTTGTAACAAACACTTTCATACCCCACTTGGGTAGGTAGGTATATTTGAAAATATTCGATTATTCATCCCCACTTTCACCACCCTAATAAAACGGCTGAGCCAATTTTGATATAACATGTCTTGTAACATACACATCATACGCTTTCATTTGGTGGGGAACAAAAACTTGGATTATATTTGAAAATATTCGTTATTTCATACCCACTTTCATTCCCTTAGCTAGTCAATGGTAGAAACGATTTAAAAAAAAAATAACAAGAAACTAGCTTTCAAATAAAAAAAAACTGCATCCAAATCGGTTCTCTCGTTTAAGAGCTACGGTGCCAGAGACAGACACACGCACTTTTTTGCATCGGGGGTCAAAAAATGATCGCAATGACGGGGAGAACAAGTGCTTTTCGGCATCGTTAAGGGTCTTGTTACACCCTTCATTATTGTGCACAACTACCTACAGTAATTAGCATTTGATGCTCTTTGGCACACGCACAAATTAGTTCGAGTTGACCGGCTCCCACAGTCGCAAGCCAAGATATGGAGTAGGTACACAGCCAGCACATCAAGCTACTACAATCTGACAAATTTCTTTAATAGATTTTCAACTTTATCGCTGAATCAAGGTTGATTGGAAAATTTGACAGTTTCGGGTAGCTTGAATGTGCTGGCGTGTGTACATTAGTGAATATAGGCTGGTCGAGCTCATGATCATAAGGTTAAAGTGTTTTCTATCCTGTTGTCGCTGTGTACAACTGCTTATGCCTTAATTTCATCCCTTCGGATTTCGTACCGTAAGTTTAACATTTCTAAAGTCTTTGGTGCGTAAAGAAGTATGTATGAACTCTTAAGATTAAGTTGTTCCGCGGTATGGCGCTTGCGACCTTTCTGGCGGCATGGCAGCGTCTTAACGTGCTTTATTAGCCCGCGCGTCCTCTGAACGCGCACAGTCCGCTTGCCCCCGCCCGCACGCGGCACCCGCGACGTCGCGCTCATTTTATTAGAGTTTCGAAAATCTAGACTACGCAAACGCATGTCACCGTATCGCACAAATCGCGATTCTGACACATTTTTTCACATTAGTTGAATTATTTACCTTCGTCACAGATTATATCTTGGTACCTTCGAGGTCTCTATGATTGCCAACTCCTCATCACATACGGTGTCATAGCAGAGTAGGTACTTGCGTGTGCAAGTGAACAGAGTTTTGTGTGAGACATGACGGTGAAGGCGGCAGCAGCAGCGAGCGCGGGCGCGAGTCGCGTGCGCGCCTATGTGCACCAGATCCTTATGGTCGTACTGAGTAAGTAAAGCCTCTTCTTTATCAATCTTATTTGTCAGGTAAATAAAAATGGGCACTGTTTCAAAGAAAAGGCCCCATTAGAGCCATTAGATGAAGTCGTATCGAACTATCGACCCAGGTTGCACAAGGGTTCAGATGGCCTCTTGAGTAGACCGGGAGCTCCACTGTGATGCTGGCCCAGAATGGTTTTACTGTACGGCATGATCCTCCGACGGCCAAGGTGGCCCAGTGGGCACCTTACATGGTTTCCCCGCAAACAAAAGTAAAGGTACCCAGTATCGCGTGAAAGGTTTATGTGCTTCATAAAAGTAGTGCATGCGTGATAAAGTTAACGAGCCAGTCAGTTGGCGCGTGACACGAGCGGGCGAGTCACGGTCCTCTGCTGCAGGACATATAGTGGCAACCATTTATTGTCGCGACACTATGTTGCTCCTAACATAACATTCTCACGCCTACTTCCCCGAAGGCTGGGTAGTCCTTTAGCATACACTTCACACATTTTCCTCTGGTCCATTCGGTTCAAAAATTGGAAATACCCTAAGGAAAAACACTTATTGTGCCGCTGTTATTTGCAATCTTTATAAAATCTCAGTGCTATTACTATTATATGTTTGTTAGCCGGAACTTTCCCACTCCTGGCCAAAGGTCTGCCCCCATTATTTCCACTTTTCTCGATGTTGCGCCTCTTCTCGTCAATTAACCAGAAAGCCATTCAAGGCACCCCGCGTTCTTCTCCTTGGTTTGCCGCGACCCCGTCTAGGTGACTCAGGGCTCCAGTTTTGTGATATGCAGGCCCACAGCTTTGCCGGCATGTGGCAGATATGGCCTGCCCAGTCCATTTAGTTTGGTATTAGATATTAAAATTATTGGTCACGTAAGATATCATCGGGGTTCACGTCTTAGATGTAGGTACATCCTTATTAAGTGCTTTCCACACCAACACCAACCGCACTGTTGTGGATATCGCAAGGTAAACAGATGTCAATTTTGTAAAACTCAGCAAATAAGCCGACAAGCTCGAGCGCCAGCAAACATACAGAGTGCACCGTACACCATTACTGTGCCAATGTGTGTGTGCAATGTACGCCGCGTTGCGTCACTACGCTTGTTCTTGTATACGTACGAAGCTGCTCACCTTCCTCTGGTCAACCAGCGAGACGTCGTCTGTCAATAAGAGTAGCGTCTGGGCAGCGTACACACTGCTCGCTAGCACGGAGAGACCACGAGCGTTGCATTCATCAGCAAATCTTCACTCACCGGCCCATAGCGTAGTTTTCCTTAAGACTCTCCGGAGTCTTATACTCACAATTTCTGTCTGATCCTTGATATTGCAACATTTGTTGGTACCTATATTGGTCAGTATACCACATAAGCAATTGTGCCCACCGTTTCACAGTACAGTATCACAGTCGGAAGAGGTCGTGATAGTTTCGCCTGGTGGGCGATATTGCACGGGTTGCGATCATCATCTATCCTGATATCCTAACCTGCATATCTGATCTCCAAACCCTCTTAGTAAGTAATACGATATGCTTTGGTAAGATTGGGTAACGGGTGGCAAAGATCTAAAAATGACAGCCGGGATCGACGGTTTAACGTGCTTTCCGAGGCACGGAGGACCTTGGTATGTAATAATGGTCACCCATCCACGGACTATTTGAAACCTGTTTCGTACAAACTGCTTCGATAAAAATTTGAAAATCGACGAAATGTCAGGAGACTTGGGAATAAAAAGGTGAGAGAGGCATTTTGCTTGAGATCTGAGGCGTAACATGTTGCAGTCGATAGAATTAAAGATAATGTATTGCAGCACCTATAGCGAGCAATATTGTTCGATATTCTAGTTTTTTGATAGCTGCTGCCTGGTGTGCGAGCGGCACGGTGTGTATGTTCAGCGATATCTCAGCAATTTGTGAAACGATTTGTATTTTTCTTTTTTCGCGGTAGTCCTGTTTTTTGGTGAAGATTTGGTGCTGATTTTCGGAGATATACAATGGAACTTTTCAATAATAGACAGCAAGTCTGTCGTAATTGCTCTAATTGCTTGGATATGTATTGTTTTCACAATTCCTTAACATAATATTAAGCCTGTATGCTCTAAAGAGGTATTAATACCCCCAAATATTGCCAGTTATGCTTGAGTTCCATTTTATTTATTTATTTTATGAAACGTAGCTTAATTCACAGCTGACAGTACACTAACATAAAAATATTAATCAAACATACACCAATTACGAAGTACACAAAAAACCTGTTACTATGACCTGTTGAAAATGTAAAATGAATGCACATGATAAATTTGTTTACGATAATAAATATGTTTTTTTTTTTTTGCAGAAAATAAAACCAGTTCCAAAAAAACCGGCCACGTACGGGTCGTACTTACACGCACATAGGGTTCCGTAGCAGCAAACAATGTAATAAAAATATTTTATAGGCTCATTCGTATGTTGTATTGTATTACATTCAACAGCAAAACTAAATTTGTTTTTCATAGTATGTTAATGAAAAACAAAGTTACTGCTGCAGTTTGATGAAAAACTCCCATATCTCGAAAACTATTCATCAAATTTTATTCAAACTAATTTTGGTTGAAAGTTTTTTTTACGTTCTAGAATTCTAAATTTTTTCAGAATTTTCCTCTTCTTACTTTATAAATTAGAGGGGGGCACACATTTTACCACTTTGGAACATTCATCTTTCAAACGATTGACTATGACAAAAAATGGTTTTAGGAACCTCAATGTCATTTTAAAAATCTATCTATAGATACTTATCGGTTTGAAGAAAAAAATATTTTTTTAGTTTCAGTTCCCTTAATCTTTTATTTTTGTATAAAAATCGTAAAGCGGTTTACAGAATACCTCTACCTACTAAGTTTCAACTGTGTAGTCCTAATAGTTTCGGAATAATGTGGCTGTGACATACACGGACAGACAGACATACAGACCGACAAACAGACAGACATGGCGAATCTATTCGGGTTCCGATTTTTGCCATTCGGCTACGGAACCCTAAAAAGCATTAAAAAGTGGAAAAATACTTTAGCTTTAGAAGTCGGTGGCAAACCAACTGAATCAAACAAACAAAAGTTATATACCGACTTCTAAAGCTAGACTTATTGTTCACATTTTGGTGTTTTTTTTAAGTCGGTTTTAGGTTTTCTGTCAGCAGCTAGCGTGCGTTATTGGTAGTTAAAGGTACCGACTGGTAAAACCCAATGACCACACGATTGTTATTGTGAATAGGTAACACAATTATTAATGATACAGACTAGTGGGTTATTTTATCAAAAGGCTTGAAATTATAATAAAAAATGTTAAGAAAAACTTGATGAAGTACAAGTGTTGATCGACAATTGTTCAAAACAAAATTTCCGCTCGTTAGTGGTTGTAAAGAAGACAACACACGTCCGGCGCGGCGTTCGTCGCTGGCCGCTGCATGCCGCTGGGCGCGGATCATTGATCACTAAACGTCTTGTAGTTTTTTTGTCACTGTTTATTTTTTACGTCGAAGGAGCTGCTCACACGTACTTTGGCTACTACTACTCAGTTTTAATATTTAAATCTAGGTATTCATAGTTTATTACCCACTTTTAAAGCTACTTGTAAAGGATTTTTTTTACAGTAACTTTCCATCACTGTGAATTTAGCATCTCAAGTATTAGCATCTCAACAAATAGTTCCTGATAATTTATAACGATTGTTCAATTAATAATATAATAATAAATATCGCTGGACATTACACACAGCGCCATCTAGGTGCCACACTAAGCAACGAGGCTTGTGTCGTGGACACCAGATAGTTGATACTATTACATAGATACTTTTTGTTTGTAAATACATACTTATTATACATATAAACATCCATGACTCGGAAACAAATGTCCATGCTCATCACACAAACACTTTCTCCTACCGGGATTCGAACCCGGGACCCTAAGAACGTAAGGCAGCCTCACTACCGCTGCGCCATTCGGGTCGTCAATTAATTTGACCTGAAAAATACAATTTTGAAAATGAGATGCCAACTTCACTTGACATCGCAGCATCTCGTCATATTAAAGGTTTTTCAGAATCGAGGAGATTTTTTAAACATAATTCTATACCTCCTGATCATAGAGAATACTCGTAGTCTTTGCTCCTGCTTGATTGTAACAATAGTTATGTTGCTTTACCGTAAAAATAGCAATTTTGAAAATGAGATGCTAATTGCTGACTTCCTATAAGATGTCATAGCATCTCACAGTATTTTCAGTGTTTTAACACCGAGGAGTTGTATTAAGCATAGTTTTAAACACCGTGATTGATTTTAAGCATAGTTCCGTCAATTTGCTGCCAAAATCGCGACCCCACTGCGATTTCAAACGTAAAAAAAATATGGTTACCGTTAACTGACAGTTCTGTTCAGCATCTCAGCTGTTTTCATTACCAAAACTATAAATACGCCTACTACTGCTGTAGGACACACCACACTACAAGTTTTAGCGAAAAACAAAAAACCAAAAAAATATGGTGACCGTTTACTGACCGTTGACTGACTTTAATAAGGTGACAGTTTTGACCAGCATCTCAGCCGTTTTCGTTACCTACGCTATAAATACGTCTAATACTGCAGTATACCGCTTTCATAACACCACACTGGAGAATGGGCTTCGATGTACAGGCATCTGCGCCAAGGTCCAATAGCCCTAAGATATACATAATATTTGTTGGTGTGGTTCTGTGCATATAAAAATGCACAGAACCACACCAACAAATTGTGACTATCTATGATCCCTTGTATCTCTCGAGATGAGTTTTCCATGGTAGGTTTACTCAGAATCTAACTGGCAAACTTAGTATTAGAATTTAGCTAATGTGCCATAATTGCAATTCAGCGTTTATCGACATTTTACTACCAGTACTTTTCGAAAGAGACGTTTTGCGACTAAGCCTACTTTTGCAATGAAAAATGAGACGTGGACTATAGAGTGCAGATGTCGACTTTACTACCTTATAATAATGGTTGTGCGAGTAAGAAGTCAAAAACAATTGACAATATTCCAAAGTCCTTCTACCTCGACCCATAGACTACTATATACCTCGACCGGTAGGCGGTCACTAAGAAAATATGGCGAATATGAAAATAAATATAAAACGTTTCTGTATTTACACTGCAATTTTATGGGTGTTTTGGTATAAGTACTAATAATTTTCAGATAACGGTATTTTTTTTGTTTAATTTTTTTATTTTGTCGTGTCATTCATCATTGGCCCTTCGATAAAATCGAATAATATCACAAATCTATTGGCAGAAACTACGTATTTATTTAGAGCAAAAACCGAGAAATTTGACAATATTATCGTAATCAGATTAAGAAATTAAAAGATTTTCTACAAAAAGTAATGAGCTAACTTTGAAGACAAGGATATAAAGGTATTTATTGTCTCGAAAGATTTTGTGATTTAGCCTCGGAAGGAGTGCGGAAACAATTCGGATTCGCTTTGGGCGCGAGAGACCTCTTTGCAACAGCTGATTTACGCAACAAGAACGTGTTTTATGAACCTTAAAAAAAATTACGTAGTTTAG
Organism: Eugnorisma glareosa; assembly: GCA_947578425.1. Classification (NCBI taxonomy): domain Eukaryota; kingdom Metazoa; phylum Arthropoda; class Insecta; order Lepidoptera; family Noctuidae; genus Eugnorisma; species Eugnorisma glareosa. The sequence goes on along the minus strand of OX387967.1, from coordinate 21,857,170 downwards.
CATATATGCATACTAATAATAGTATGTTGACCTAAAAATAATTGCAATTCATTAATAACTTAAGTCAAAAAAACATTTAGAACCTGCGCGAATTATTCGACGGGCTGTCAAAGTTAAACAGCAGGGTAAACTTTTCTTTTGTTCGCCCGCTTTTTTTCAGGACCCTCTTTCCGTGACCGTGTTTCACTAGTCTGTGGGCTGGCAGGCCCAGAGGACTACAGAATACACTAAACTTCTACGTGATTTACACTCAATCATCTGGTTATTTGAGTCTTTTTCGTATCTTTGGCACTCAGCATTATTTTTCTTCTTCTTTGATACATATAAAATTTTCATTTTTAAACATTACTTTAAAAAACATTTGAAAAAACATCATTAAAAAATATAAAAAAAATAATAGCCCGCCGGTATCGGGAACAGGGTCCAAGCTATCGGGGGGCAGGGCTCCAGAGACAGGAACCTCCTAACAATACGAGTAAAACCCGTGAATGAATAAAACCCTTGATCCAGCTGCCTAACGAGAGCCTCCTGAGGTATTGGTCGAGGCTCTTGGCAATTAAACCATTGGCTGAAACGACTATCGGCACAATGATCGCTGAGCTCACATCCCACATGTCGACAACCTCGCGAGCCAAGTCATATACTTGATTTGCTTATCTTTCTCGGCTTTCACAAAGTCCTCGTCATGCGGGACCGTTATATCTTTATGTTATGTTCTTCTTAATTATTATAATTACCAATAACGAGCATGTATATATGTTTTAAATGGAATAACTAAGTTTCAGCCACTTGATTTTCTTGCAGTCAACGTGCCGACGATATCGTTTGGCCTGGCGATAGGCTGGGTGTCGCTGGCGAGCGGTGAGGGGGGCGCGGAGGGCGGCCAGGAAGTGGACGAGGCGCACGCAGTAGGCGCGGCCGCCACCACGTTCGTGGCGTCGCTGCTGGGCGTGCCGCTGTGCGCGCGTGCGCTCGCCGGCGGCAGGAAGCGCGCCGTGGTCGCCACCTCCGCCGCCTTCGTGGTAACTCGCACTACATTACTGCTGTAGTTCATTGATGGTGTGTGAGAAGCTAATGTGTGATGTGGCTATGTGCAGGTGTGCTGGGCGCTGAAGCTGTGCGGCGGCGGCTGGTGGGTGGTGGCGGCGCGCGCTTGCGCCGGTCTGGGCGGCGCCGGCGCCTGGTGCCTCGCGCCGCTGCTGGCCCGTGAGGTAGCCTGGCGTGCTGACCGTTCGCGCTATGATTCGAGCAGAACAGACGGTTGATGTTACGCATGTTGTTGTCAGATGTGCGAGGAGGGGGTGCGGGGTGCGGCGGTTTCGGCGCTGGTACTAGCGCACAACCTTGGCTTCCTGCTCATGTACCTCGCCGCCGACGCGCAGGTGCCACACAGGTAACCTTGAGTGTTTATCTATGCGTGTACCTACTGTACGGCACGCAGTTAGTGGATAATACGTAAGTCATTTTCATAGAGAGGAAAATGTACAGGCTCAGGCTCATTACCTACACGAGATATTAACGGAACAGTGGCCCGGAAAATGTGGATGTAGTCAACGCGGTAAACACTTCTGCCTAAACTGGTTTGCGTGAAGTTATACATATCTGCATGAACAGTTCAGGGAGGCCCTATGACGCCTTATGGCGCTAAACGATCTGTATAGCTTTGCCACACTGGAATTACAACTGGTTTAAGACGTCATGGTGGGCCACCAGATACGGTCACGATCTTTTGTAAGTGGAGTTATTTCAATGACCTTATTTATCAAAGAGGTTGTCAGAGCTGTTCTGTTCTTATGATGATGGCAGGTTGTTTTACTTGAACTCTGACGAGCTGAGTGACGCGAGTGTGGCACGTTCCAGGACGGTGCTGTGGAGCTGCTTGGCGCTGTCGGCGGCGCACTGCGCGCTATTCCTGTTCGTGCCGGAGTCGCCACCCTTCCTCGCCGCTCAAGGCAAGCCCGAGGTGAGTGCTACTGTAATGGAAATGGCATTCTTGCAATTACGTCTCCTCACCGCTCGCTCGTCTCCGCATAGGTGGAAACCGAGCCTAGACCGTGCAACGAGCTAGGTCTAGGCTCGGTGGTTCATAGTTCGTATTTCATGGTGATTGTGAACCGTGTGTACTGCAGGAGGCGCGTGCGGCGCTGGCGTGGCTGCGCGGCGCGGCGCGCGATGACCCCGCGCTGGACGCCGAGCTGCGCGCGCTGCCGCCGCCCGACCAGCACATGCAGTCCCCACTCGCACTGGCGAGGGCCATGCGTGAGTATAGCAGAACAGGAGCTTCACCAAGATACCCTCTTCGAACTTAAGTGCACTTGTAGTCCTGCTCCTTGTGCAAGTCCACCTGTATCTCGAGGGACCTTTCCAAAGTCACTAATAACGCTGTCGAGGTGGTAGAGTTCTGGTCGAAACTCAATTAACTTCACCGAACCTAACCTAAGGTGTGGCCTGCGCCTAATACTAGCGTGTGACCTTGACGGCTTCGTTGGTCCAGCGCTCGCCACCGTCAGTGCTACTGCTGAGCTTGAGGTCTTGCTTTGTACACCATACCTAGGTTGGGCCAAGTGTTATTCGGTTTTTCCATTAAGATTTTCTCAGTAGCAGTTTTGAGTCTGGATTTGTTCCCATTGGTGGCAATAGGCTTTCCCCAATTATACGGTACTTACAAAGGTTTACTGTAAGGTAAGTAACCTCTGTCTAACCCATTGGCGATTACAGGCGTAATGCTATGCTCTAGGTTAGCATTTATATTTATTTATATTTTGGTATCGGCAGTGAGTGACGTGCGTCGGCGGCGCGCATTCGTGCTGTGCCTGGTAGCCGTGGTGGGGCAGGAGGCGTGCGGCGTGCTGGCGCTGCTGCAGTTCGCCGAGCGCGTGTTCGTGCTGGCGCGGGAGGGCGCGGGGGGCGCGGGGGGCGCGGGGGGCGCGGGGGGCGCGGAGGGCGCGCTCGGCTCGCCCGCGCGTCACGCCGTGCTGCTCGGGGCTGCGCAGTTCGTGGCGTCGGCGCTAGCCTTGTACCTCGTCGAGAAAGTTGGCAGAAAGGTACTAAAATAAAATAACTTAGAGCGGGTGGGAAGTGGAGGCGCTGAAAATTCAGTTCAACACTCGACAGACTTGAATTTTTCCCAGCGGCTGATGGTGTGGTGCGCGCTGGCGACGGGGCTGTGCCTGCTGGGAGGCGCGGGCGCGGTGTGGGCGCACGCGGGCGGCGCGTGGGCCGGCGCGGCGCTGGCGGCCGCCGTGTTCGCGGACTCGGCCGGCCTGCAGCCCGCGCCCTACGCCATGCTGGCCGACATGTTCCACTACCAGGTACGTCAGCTACAGCGTGTCGCTGATGGTGGCGAGCTTGTTCGTGGATGGACGCCGTCAGGAGGGACTGGTCATCTCTTAGCTGCAACGGTTAATTTTAATGTATTAACTCAAACTCAAAGCATTTATTACAATTAGATCATTACAGGCACTTTTGAAAGTCAAACAAAAAAAAAAGCTAAGCTACAGTCACAAGGCATAATAACTTGAGAAAGTACTGTAGTTGCACATTCCAAAGCGTAGATCTCTATGGAGAAGAATGGGCAAGAAACTCCATGGACACTCTTTTTAATCAAAATATTGTTACAAAATCTTGGTTACATCATTCACGTTGAGATTATACATATAAGTGAGAACGATGTAGAAAGACGTGCACATTAAGAGCGCCCAGAGTAAAAGATTAAAATAATCAACACTTTCAAAATAAAGTAATTAAAATAAACCGTGGCAGCTAAGAGATGACCAGTCCCAACTGACAGCGCCCGTTCACGAACATGACGCATGGCTCAGCGCCATTCAACTCAACCATATTGAAGGGAACCAAATGACCCGACACACGCGCCACCATCAGCGAGAAATTTGAGTGAGCATGACATTCTCTCAGCCACCAGGCTACATTCAAGTCAATGAAAGATAAATAAATGTAAATGGTTGCTTTACAGTACATAGTACTCACACATGTGCTATGCAATTATATAATAATAAGAGATGGAATCTATACAAAGCAAGGATATTATTACAATCTTCTGCAGCTTCCACAATAACTTAACATGGTAATCAATTAGTTTGCTCCTATGGTTGTGGAGCAGGACCAGCATTGAGCCAAGCATTTTTATCATCAATATAGTCCCCCAACTTATAATATGCTTGGTGTAACATTTAAATTTCGTCTCATTCAGTTGTAGAATGTGAGGAGGTATTTTACTGTAGAATTTTAAACAGTACCCCATGAAAGATGAGTCTACTTTAGCTAGCCTGAAACCTGGCTGAAATAGTTGGTCTCTATTTCTAGTATTATAGTGGTGTCTGTCACCTCTCTTACTAAATAAATGCAGATTTCTCCTAACGTACATGATGTTTTTTTTTTGTTTTATAATTTGAGTTTTGAATTGTTTTTGTCTTTTTCCCGTAAACGCTTGTAACGTGCACGTCTTTCTATATCGATTTTCTAAAAGGGAATATTATAAAACGAACGAATAAAAAAAAACTTAGCGACTGATGATGAGTTACTGTTTTAATAACTTGAGCGGTATGAATTTGAGTAAGCGAAAAATTAACTCAACTATCGACGAATATTGATTTTTAATAAAATCCAGAACGCGCTTACTACAAGTGGGTTGTGATTAATCCATTTCAGATATTAAAATCCTAGCCGTGCGACTAAATGACTAAGTGAGCGACTAGAAATACAGAGAACTTCAATATTAAGATAGAGACGATTTTTCCAATTGAGGTTTTCCATAACGAACTACTAAAAAGTTCACTTTAAGCAACGTTTTGTAAGCTGCTTTATTAATGATTATTGATGTTCTATTTGAGGTGTTATGTTTTTATTTTGATACGATGTTTTAATGAAAACTACAGATTGATTGATGCGCGCGAATTCGAATGGGGGCGGGGCGACGAATTTCTTGGCTAATAAATAGTGTTTCGGGATCCTACGTTTTGCCAAAATAATTTTGACAAAATTTCATTTTCCAAACAAATTTTTGAAACTTTTTTATACCAATGCAATATTTGGAATGATAATGAATGACCAAATGAAAATGTGCGTAGGTACTAAAACGCATATTTTCAAATTTTTACTCTGCAAAATATTACCAAAGATAATGTCATTTAGGCATTTGGTCTTTAATCAAATGATTTACTTAATACACCAAACAATCTTTAGACCTAAAAATTTGACAAATGATTTGTTATGACAAAAAATATAAAAATATACTTAAGTCAAAATGTTGTCAGAAACATTCGCTGCAAAACCGACTCCACGTAGTCTTGTCTGCCCGGGTAGGGCTTGAGAGTAATTTAAACCCGCGTAGGCGCGGAAGGGCGTGGCGGTCCGCTAGCTGAGGAGCAGGTAGTAGCTGCAGCAAGCCGAAGCTATGGTGGTGAGCGTTAAAACCATTTGCGACGATAATAAGCTCGCGTGGGACCGCCGGAGCCCCGCGGCATCGAAGCCGTGAGAGAAACCATGCCTGCTGCATGTTGTATGTATGCTTGCTTGTACGCTGCATGTTGCATGTTTTTTGATGAAACAAGGGAGACCCTAGTGTTTCTTCAAATAGTTATTTCATAAGAAAATTTTCAAAAAAATGTGCTCATATAGTATTTTTCAAAGTGGTTTTTCTATTCGAAACACTTCATTTAAGATAAAAAGCCGCTCAGTTTAATAAATCCTTTGCCAAATATAGAAAAAAATGCAGGACGTAACTTTGACGCTCAAACCAATATTAGGGCGCTCAAATATTATGAACCTTATCATTTTGTATTTTAATTTATTTATTTTTAGTACATGGAGGACTTGCAGCTAATAAAAACAAACAAAAAGGGAACCATAGTCACCAGAAAGCTAATTACAAATCCTCACGTATAGACATAGAATAAAAAAAAATATGGTGTGAGCACAAAAACAGAAAACTCACCGCTTAACCGAATTAAGAAGATTATAAATACTTGGTTTGCAATTATTTATTTATTTATTTAAGCCTCTTTAATTCCTTAGAAATAATACATAAACTTTTTATACAAACATAAAACAAAATAAACATGATTTTAACTAAGGACCTCTCGACGAGTATAGGCCTCCTCCATCTCTCTCCAGTTTTCCTTATCTTGGGCTGTTCTCATCCAGTCGTTGTTTGTGAATTTTGTAAGTTCGTCTTCCCATCTTTCCAGGGGGCGACCTCTGTTCCTTTTTCCGGGGGGGGCCAGCCCATGTAGTAATGTTTCTAGTCCATCCCTCTTTGTCCTCACGTGCAATGTGACCAGCCCACTTCCACTTAAGTTTCTTGCACTTAAGTTTAATGCATCAATAACTTTTGTCCTTTCTCTCATTTCGCTGAGTCGTTTTTTGTCCCTGAGTTTCAAGTTAAGAATGCTTCTCTCCGTGGCTCTTTGGCATTTTTAAATTCTATCTTTTGTGTGCGTATTATAGATCCAGGTTTGACTTGCATATGAGAGGCAAGGTAGAAAACATGAGTCTCGGAGTTTCTTTTTTAATCTTAAAGGAAGATCAGATTTTAGAACTGCTTTGTGGTTCCAGAACTTGTTCCATGTCATTTTTAAACGTCTCTTTAATTCGTCACGGTGTCTTGATTTTGAGAAAGATATTTAAGAGAAAGAATTTACACTAACTGCCTTACCTTCCAGCTCCATCATCAGATCAGCTGCATGTCATCATAATATTGCATTGTCTCGCGATATACACATGCGTGCAAAATTTCAGCTCAATCAGGAATCGGGATGTGTGTCAAATTTAACTAGCAAGTATCACGCGACGTCGCGTGATGTGACAATTAACGTGAGGAAAACAACCAAATTCCTAAACCAATTTTGATGAAATTTCTATGGGACCAATCGGGAAGCATATCCTCTTTAAATCGGTTTACAAATGACGGAGTTCTGAGGTAAGCAACATAAAAAAAAAACAACCGAATTGAGAACCTCCTCCTTTTTGAAGAAAGTCGGTTAAAAAGGGAAAACAGGAGGTGTACTGGGAGTATTAGATGAAATGGGGTTGAGGAAAGTCGACATGAAGTAAGACGAAAAAGCCTCACAAATAGAGTCTCCAGTGAATAATGATTTATCTTATAATATAATGAATTAGGTATAGTATTAGAGTTGTAGCGGTTTTTAATAAAGGACCAAAAGTGTTTAGGGTTAGATTTTTCAGTTTGTTTAAGATAAAGTTTATAACATGAAGCTTCCATAGTCTTGACTCTGTCACGCAAGTATTTAAAAGTTTACTCGTCAGATTTATTGCCGTAAATCTTGTTTTATTTTTAGATATTTATATTTTAAGTAACTCGAATGAATGTTTGTAAGTTGCTGTTCTGTTGATTTCTCGTCACTCGCAGTCAGTCGCTCACTTACTAATACTATAACAAAAATAATAACTTTTGTCACTTAAAACTTTTATTTAAAGTCACTCGTTTAAATACTACTCTTTTCTAAATAATCATTTCATTGGTAACAATATTTTGTAGCAACATTTTGATTTAACAGAGCGTCCATGGAGTTACTTGGCCTTTCTGACCGATACATTTCTACGCTTTAGAATGGCCAACTGAATTCCTTTCATCAGTTACTTATGCTTCGTAAAGGGCCGGTATATTTATATTTTTGTTTTGAACGAAAGTTTGAATGATATTTTGTGTGAAAGTTTCGAGTTGAGTTGGTCATGTGCGGTGTTGCAGTACCGCGGCTGCGCAGTGACGCTGATCAGTGCGGCGGCGTGGGGCGGCAACGCGCTGGAGGTGGCGCTGTTCCCGCTGGCGGCGCGCGCGGGCGGGCTGGGCGCGGCGCTGGCGCTGGCGGCGGCGCTCACGCTGGCGCTGGCGCTGTTCGCGGCGCGCGCGCTGCCCGAGACGCGCGGCCGCACGCCCGACCAGATCTACGACGTCATCTGCCCGCCCGCGCCAGCCTGCGATACTGTGCGGACCGATCCGTGTAGTGCACGGACTATCTCCACCAAAATGTGATCGTTTACATTAAGTACGGGAAGGGATGAACTCTTTGTGGTGAAACCTGTTTAGAAACACTGTTTGTTGATCAGCATGCGCACGGCGTACCAGGGTCAGTGGTGTGACTCAGTGGGCAATACAAGCGAATGAAGAACTTTTCTCAATTGATTCCCAGTAAAATTAATTAGTACATAATGTATGAACAAGTGATATTAAAAATTAAATGTTATATAATGTTTGTATTACGTATTTATGTAGTTTTAGTATCGTTTGTATTGAACACCCGAATTGATTAAATTCTAAGTAGTCTGATCATATTTAATCATAAATTCATTTATTCGGGTAAATAATTAATTAATTACACCCATTTATCACAATATAATCACGAAACATTATTATTAAATCAAATAAAACATAAATAATAGCCTTTTGTGTCTCACTGCAGGGAAGAGGCCTCCCTTCCCTCCTTACACGTATCCCTATCCAGTGCTGTCACACGCCAATCCTTGTAAAGAGAGTTGAGTTCGTCCCGCCACACACTGGTCTGGAAATTGAGCTCCATACTCATAGAAACTCAAAGTCAGGAATAAAAAAAAGAAAAAAACTGCGATGGTTATGGTATACCCGTTACGTCATATTAACGTATGGATGGTATTGGTAGCTCCACGCGTGAGAAAAATAAGTTTTGTGTTTTTTTTGTATGGGAGAAAACACTTAAAGTACGTTTTTCCGAAATTTAATGGAACTGTTAGCGGCGATCAAGATGACATACAATTTACCTTAAGGCATCGCTTAGTACGAAGAAAATTTTTGAAATTTTGAATTTTCGAAATGTGATTTTTCAAATCTTTGTTGTGGTTAAATGACGTTGCCGATCAATTTACTTATATTATAGTTAGATTTAGCCTGCTAATGACCTTTATAATGACAATAATTAAAAAGATATTGATTGTATAGGTTTTTTTTTTAAATTTCGTTCCATGAACTAACTCACTTGTTAATTACCGTGATTAAGGTTGAAATATGTATAATTAGATACTACTGACATGAGCATTAATGTAATGCACTTTTCACGTATAGCAATTTTTGAGGTTATGAATTTAAGTATGTGGTTTTTCCGATCGCTTTCTGAACATTCATTTTAAAAGAAAAAAATGAGTAGTAAACTGATATTATTATTGATTGAAAAGATCTGGCTCCAAATTAAGACCATAATCAAGGTTCCACAATTTAGACCGCGGCCAAAAGTATAATAACAAATTGTATGAATGCGAATGCGTTTGCTCGCCGAGGCGGTTGATAGCAAGATGGCGGACCAGACCGACCGCGTCCCGCGCGCCCTCCCTCAGGCGCTAGTGATGCGCCGGAACACTGATTTTCATTTTTTCATAGAATATAAAGTTAAAAATCTCGAAAAAATAAACTGAAGACTGCTCTCCTGGAGGCGGGTGATAGCGACATCGGGGGTGAAAAGAGTATGCCTTGGACGGCGAATCTTACAAATGCGCGAGGGCTCGTAACGGGCGGCCGATGTGATCAGGGGATTGCGGTGCTATAGGTAGAGCATAACACAATAACCAATTTTACTATGACACTGAAGTCGTAACTCAACTCACCTAGAAGTTATTCAACCACAAAATATCTGAGATCACCCAGATTGGGGTAGTTTTTTGTCGTCAAACTTAAATAAATGCAATAATTAAATAGAGCTTACGGGTAGAATATGCCGCCAAAGCTCTTTATCCAAGTTTTAGTTAAATAACAATGATTACAACAGTATAAAACCTACATTAAAATATGAATAGAAATAGTATAAAGCTCCAGTAGCTTTATATTTTTCCTTTCATTGAGACCAAGGAAGAGAGCGCCTTGCACCTTGTTAAAATTCTTGCCATAAAGCTTGGCGTCGACATTGATGATAGGGACGCAGTTCATGCTGAGCGAGTCGGATCCACGCGCCGTAATCGAGTAGAGACTTCTGACGGCTCCATCTCTACCGACCCCGCTGCGCAGCGACCGCGGTGTATGTCCGTGCGCTTCGCAAGGCGCGCCACAAACTACTGCGCGCAGCTCTGGTTCGCCGCGGTTTGAGTACAGGTGACCTTGATATCACCGGGCCGCCGCGCCGCGCCGCATCGAGGTTACGTTAACGAACGTCTGACTCGAACAAACCGCCAGTTATTTTATCACGCTCGTCAAGCAGGGAGCCAAAACAAATGGAAGTTCGTGTGGACAAGGGAAGGGAGAATCTTAGCTCGCAGAAAAGATGACCAAAAAGCTAGCTAGCTAGCTAGAATTAGGTGTGAAGACGATATTTGTAGAATTTTTGGGTAATGGCCGGTTTGTAACACTTTCGAACGAGTTCTGGAAATTTGTTCCGTATACCCATTGCACCAGTGGATGTTAACATTTTGATTTCGTTTTTTTTCTTGTTATTTTGTTTTGCACGTAAAGGTTTTTTGTATATTTTGTTCACACACCGCCTTGCGACATCACTTAACTTATGTTAAGTGATGTCGCAAGGCGGTGTGTGTCTAATGCGGTAAAAAAAAACAGAGTATTTTACAGAGTATTTTGATAACTGCGAAGACCTCATCGATGCTCATTCAATCCTGTATTGTGCGGCTGTAGCGGCATGTCGTGTAGCTCACGTCAAATTTTCTGATGACAGAGCTACACGACCTAAGCCAGCCGTACCAGCATGGCAGTACAGGATTGAACGACGTATTGGTGGGGCCAGAGCACTCATCGGCAAACTAATCTGCTTCAGGGAGGGCAATACACGTCCTAGAGTGATGCGTTTTGTGAGGCGGGCGTTCTCAGGGACTGATATTAGTCCTCGAGACTACATGTCCCGTGTCACAGAGCGCATCGACTTCCTGAAGCAGAAAGTGTATGCATGGGCAAACCGTATTCGTAGGTATAAACGGCGGGTGGACCGATACACTCAGAATCGCACATTCCAGAGGGATGAAAGGTGGGTTTATAGGGCTTGGGAGCGACCGGACCAAGGTGTGGCTGACACGCGCCTGCCGGATGATGATGCCATGTGTTCGTTCTGGCGCAGCATCTGGTCGGTGCCTGTTAGCCATACCGAGGATGAATGGACCCGGGGGGTCGAGCGAGCGTGCGATCCAGTACAAGAAATGGGGGCAATCACCATCTGCCCCCAAGACGTAGTTCGTGCAGTCCGTCCGTTGCCTAACTGGAAATCTCCAGGGCCGGATGGGCTGCACAAATTCTGGATCAAATGGTTCACAAGGTCGCACGCTCGCCATGGCAACCCTGTTCTAGTCAGCCTTAGAGTCAGGGTCGCTGCCAGAGTTCCTGACAACAGGTATAACCCCAGGTGGGTTATACCTCCATAAATCGGGTAGTACTGCGGAGCCTAAAAATTATAGACCGATTACCTGTCTTCCGACAGTCTATAAAGTTCTTACATCCATTTTGAGAGCTAAAAATGGATGTAGGAACGGGTCCCGCGGTACTAAGGAGCTACTCCTGATTGATATGGCCATTAGTCAACAGGTTCGCCGTTCCCGAAGGGATCTGTCGACATGTTGGATAGATTATAAGAAGGCCTATGACTCGGTGCCACATACATGGCTCATGAGAGTGTTAGAGTTGTATAAAGTAGATGCAACTCTGCGCACCTTCCTGATGTCGTGTATGGGGCAATGGAGGACAGTCCTTTGCTATCCAGGATGTCAGCAAATCCAGAGGAATAGCGAACCGATAAGGATAGAGCGAGGTATATTTCAGGGCGATAGTTTGAGTCCACTTTGGTTCTGCTTAGCCTTGAATCCTGTTAGCACGCTGCTGGAGTATTCAGGTCTAGGCTATCGGTTGAGGAGAGGTGGTCAAGTTGTATCTCACCTCCTTTACATGGATGACCTGAAACTGTTTGCCCCCAACGATTTGCAACTGATGGAGCTACTGAAGGTAACTGAAACTTTCAGTAGCGCCATCAGGATGGAATTTGGTGTGGACAAATGTGCGGTCATGCATGTAAAACGAGGGGAGATTGTGGAATCTGTGGGAACCCAGCTCTCGGATTTCATAAATCTTAGATACCTCTCAACAACCGAAACCTATAAGTATTTGGGTATATCGGAAGCGCTGGGCATCAATGTTGCTGATATGAAGCAATCGTTGTAGGAGCGCTTCTTTGGCCGCTTGAAAAAAGTATTTAATAGTCTTTTAGCAGGCGGAAATAAGGTGCGTGCCTTTAACGGTTGGGTCATGCCGGTTTTGATGTACTCTTTCGGCATACTGAAATGGACTCAAACAGAACTAGACGCCCTGGATAGGAAGATCCATACATTGTTGACGGCATATCAAATGCATCACCCACGTTCTTCGGTTATGAGACTGTATATCCCGCGGAAGTGTGGGGGTCGAGGCTTTTTAAACGCTAAGACTCTCCACAATCGCGAGTTATGCAGTCTCAGGGCATATTTCCTAGAAGCCGACGTGGGGATGCATCGAGATGTGGTCGCGGTGGACAAAGGCCTCACCCCGCTCTCCTTGGCTAAAGAGAACTGGCGGAAACCTGTAGTGCTTGATACTAACGACCGCAGGGAGGTATGGCAGAGTAAGGAGCTTCACGGACGCTTTTTCCGGGCCCTGCACGGGCCCGATGTAGACCTGTCAGCGTCCGTAGCCTGGCTACGTTCCGGGGACCTCTTCGGAGAAACCGAAGGTTTTGTCTGTGCAATTATGGATGAAGTTATGATGAATAACTACCGGAGATTCATTGTGAAGGACGGCACGGTTGACATATGTCGGGCATGCCACCGTCCAGGTGAATCAATCCGTCACATTATCTCTGGGTGTTCTCGTTTGGCTAACGGAGAGTACTTGCATAGACACAACCTTGTAGCCAGGATTATCCATCAGCAACTTGCTCTAAAATACAGACTTGTGGAATCGGAAGTGCCGTACTATAGGTATGTGCCCGACCCAGTTCTCGAAAATGGCAATATCACATTGTACTGGGATCAATCCATCATCACTGACAGGACTATTTTAGCCAATAAGCCTGATATAGTGGTGGTGGATCGATCAGAGCGGCGCGCAATGATTGTTGACATAACGGTCCCGCATGATGAAAACCTCGTGAAAGCCGAGAAAGATAAGCAAATAAAATATCTTGAGTTGGCTCGCGAGGTTGTCGACATGTGGGATGTGGACTCAGCGATCATTGTGCCGATAGTCGTATCAGCCCATGGCTTAATTGCTAAGAGCCTCGATGAATACCTGAGGAGGCTCTCGTTAGGCAGCTGGATCAAGGGCTTGATTCAGAAAGCAGTACTCCTGGACACGGCTCTTATTGTTAGGAGGTTTCTCTCTCTGGAGCCCTGACCACCGGTAGCTTGGACCCTGTTCCCGATACCGGCGGGCAACAATTTTTTATATTTTTAAATGTTTTTATATTGTTTTTTTATAAGAAATATTTAAAAATGTAAATAATTTGTATAAAAGTTAAATAAAGGAAATAATAATAATAAATTTTTAATCAAAGTTAAAATTGGTACATACAATACAACATAAATCTTAGAAATAATGTAGGTATAAGGAAGTTCGATGCCTGTACTAGGGTAAACCTGTATCGAGCCTCCTTGCCGGATTGCCGCCATGGGATCTAGAGGAAATAATCCTCGCGCGCCTGCACGAATGGCGCGCGGAGGCTCTACGCCGGGGGAAACTCCGCTGCCGCGGCAAATTGTCGCTCAGCGGACAGACTTCCAGCGTGATCTCATGGCGACATGGAGAAAACGACTGTCGCAACCCCGTGCAGGGCACGCCACAATAGTGGCGATAAGGCCCCTCTTTGAGGAGTGGCTTGAGAGGCGCCACGGCGTCCTCACCTTCCGCCTGACATAGGTCCTCACCGGACACGGTTGTTTCGGGAGGTACCTGCACCGGATCGGGCGGGAGGAAACGCCCGGGTGTTACCACTGTGAGGATCGACCGGAGGACACGGTGGAGCACACGGTGGAGGTCTGCCCCGCGTGGGCGGAGCACCGCCGTGTCCTCGTAGCGGCGATCGGCGGCGGCGACCTCTCGCGTCCGGCCTTGGTTCATTCCATGGTCCGGAGCGAGACGGAATGGGACGCCGTCGCCTCCTTCTGCGAAGCAGTCATGCTAGCGAAGGAGGCAAGATTAAAGAAAAGAATATATTAAATAGCGACTTAGATACAGAGAATAAAGAAAAGAATATATTAAATAGCGACTTAGATACAGAGACCGTTGACATTATGTCACGTCAATTTGACATCCGAGCCACAGATTATTACTAATAATAATAATAATAATCTGTGGCTCGGATGTCAAATTGACGTGACATAAAATTTTCTGAAACCAATTTTATTTAATATTTTTACCACATTTCCATAACAAAACGAATTATAAATAAAGAAATAATGAAAAAAAAAAAGCATTATCCAAATCAAACGAAACACGACAGGAATGTACGAATAACGAAAATATAAGAAAATCAATGCCATAAAACTAAAACGTCATAAAATGCTGACCAGAAGCCGAGCCAAACAACAGGCACACCCACCATCTCCGGGCTCATCGCTCAGCTCCGCCTCGCAGCCGCCGGGACGCGCCACATCCGTGAGCATCGTGTCGCCGGTCGCTGCAGTTGCGTCGAGCTCGAGCGACGAGTTTTTCTCCCCGCCGTCGACACCACCACCACCACCATCGCCTCGACGACGAGCAAGAGGACGGCCACCAGCGGGCTTGGGACCTCGTGGCCAACCGGCCCCGAACAGGGTCCCCGCTGCCGGTGGAAATGTGTCGCGCATGCGATGGACTCATTCCATAAACGAGAATGTCATGCGCGCATATTATGGGGCTACAGAGGGAGGAAACAACCTGACCGCGTACCGTGTTCGGATGCTCTCTCTGTTTCAGGTGCTTGAGCCAGCTGTCAACGTGTCAGCGCAACGACTGTCGGATCAGGTGCGAGTCATCCAGCGTAATCGTATGTTGGATGACACCGTACTTGATCGCTTGCGGACTGAAATGCAGAGTAGCCATGTCATTGCCACGCCGTCGCAGGCTGTGGTTCCACCACAGTCTAGCATAATACCAAATCGCAATAACGACGTAAGTGATGACATGGTTACTAATGTAAGTACCCAGTGCAATGAGGAAATGAGGAGTGCTTTGGAAGGTGTGATTCGGGAATATCGGTTCATGCCAGCCGACCTTAGGCCACGCATACCTCGTTTGCCCATGCATAACAAAAATAGGGCGCTGGTGGCTGTTCTGGATTCGCAGTTGTCAAACTATTTTGATAACTGCGAAGACCTCATCGATGCTCATTCAATCCTGTATTGTGCAGCTGTAGCGGCATGTCGTGTAGCTCACGTCAAATTTTCTGATAACAGAGCTACCCGACCTAAGCCAGCCGTACCAGCATGGCAGTACAGGATTGAGCGACGTATTGGTGGGGCCAGAGCACTCATCGGCAAACTGATCTGCTTCAGGGAGGGCAATACACGCCCTAGAGTGATGCGTTTTGTGAGGCGGGCGTTCTCAGGGACTGATATTAGTCCTCGAGACTACATGTCCCGTGTCACAGAGCGCATCGACTTCCTGAAGCAGAAAGTGTATGCATGGGCAAACCGTATTCGTAAGTATAAACGGCGGGTGGACCGATACACTCAGAATCGCAATTCCAAAGAGATGAAAGGTGGGTTTATAGGGCTTGGGAACGACCGGACCAAGGTATGGCTGACACGCGCCTGCCGGATGATGATGCCATGTGTTCGTTCTGGCGCAGCATCTGGTCGGTGCCTGTTAGCCATACCGAGGATGAATGGACCCGGGAGGTCGAGCGAGCGTGCGATCCAGTACAAGAAATGGGGGCAATCACCATCTGCCCCCAAGACGTAGTTCGTGCAGTCCGTCCGTTGCCTAACTGGAAATCTCCAGGGCCGGATGGGCTGCACAACTTCTGGATTAAATGGTTCACAAGGTCGCACGCTCGCCTGGCAACCCTGTTCCAGTCAGCCTTAGAGTCAGGGTTGCTGCCCGAGTTCCTGACAACAGGTATAACCCACCTGCTCCATAAATCGGGTAGTACTGCGGAGCCTAAAAATTATAGACCGATTACCTGTCTTCCGACAGTCTATAAACTTCTTACTTATCCATTTTGAGAGCTAAAATTAACAAACACATTGATGATAATTCTATCATGTCCGCTTCTCAAAATGGATGTAGGAACGGGTCCCGCGGTACTAAGGAGCTACTCCTCATTGATATGGCCATTAGCCAACAGGTTCGCCGTTCCCGAAGGGATCTATCGACATGTTGGATAGATTATAAGAAGGCCTATGACTCCGTACCACATACATGGCTCATGAGGGTGCTAGAGTTGTATAAAGTAGATGCAACTCTGCGCACCTTCCTGATGTCGTGTATGGGACAATGGAGGACAGTCCTTCGCTATCCAGGATGTCGGCAAATCCAGAGGAATAGCGAGCCGATAAGGATAGAGCGAGGTATATTTCAGGGCGACAGTTTGAGTCCACTTTGGTTCTGCTTAGCCTTGAATCCTCTTAGCACGCTGCTGGAGGATTCAGGTCTAGGCTATCGGTTGAGGAGAGGTGGTCAAGTGGTATCTCACCTCCTTTACATGGATGACTTGAAACTCTTTGCCCCCAACGATTTGCAACTGATGGAGCTACTGAAGGTAACTGAAACTTTCAGTAGTGCCATCAGGATGGAATTTGGTGTGGACAAATGTGCGGTCATGCATGTAAAACGAGGGGAGAGTGTGGAATCTGTGGGAACCCAGCTCTCGGATTCCATAAATCTTAGATCCCTCTCAGCAACCGAAACCTATAAGTATTTGGGTATGTCGGAAGCGCTGGGCATCAATGTTGCTGACATGAAGCAATCGCAGCGTCCGTAGCCTGGCTACGCTCCGGGGACCTCTTCGGAGAAACCGAAGGTTTTGTCTGTGCGATTATGGATGAAGTTATGATGACGAATAACTACCGGAGATTTATTGTGAAGGACGTCACGGTTGACATATGTCGGGCATGCCTCCGTCCAGGTGAATCAATCCGTCACATTATCTCTGGGTGTTCTCGTTTGGCTAACGGAGAGTACTTGCATAGACACAACCTTGTAGCCAGGATTATCCATCAGCAACTTGCTCTAAAATACAGACTTGTGGAATCGGAAGTGCCGTACTATAGGTATGTGCCCGACCCAGTTCTCGAAAATGGCAATATCACATTGTACTGGGATCGATCCATCATCACTGACAGGACTATTTTAGCCAATAAGCCTGATATAGTGGTGGTGGATCGATCAGAGCGGCGCGCAATGATTGTTGACATAACGGTCCCGCATGATGAGAACCTCGTGAAAGCCGAGAAAGATAAGCAAATAAAATATCTTGACTTGGCTCGCGAGGTTGTCGACATGTGGGATGTGGACTCAGCGATCATTGTGCCGATAGTCGTATCAGCCCATGGCTTAATTGCTGAGAGCCTCGATGAATACCTGAGGAGGCTCTCGTTAGGCAGCTGGATCAAGGGCTTGATTCAGAAAGCAGTACTCCTGGACACGGCTCGTATTGTTAGGAGGTTTCTCTCTCTGGAGCCCTGACCACCGGTAGCTTGGACCCTGTTCCCGATACCGGCGGGCAACAATTTTTTATATTTTTAAATGTTTTTATATTGTTTTTTTATAAGAAATATTTAAAAATGTAAATAATTTGTATAAAAGTTAAATAAAGGAAATAATAATAATAAATTTTTAATCAAAGTTAAAATTGGTACATACAATACAACATAAATCTTAGAAATAATGTAGGTATAAGGAAGTTCGATGCCGGCAGGCAACAATTTTTTTATATTTTTAAATGTTTTTTATATTGTTTTTTCTAAGGAATATTTAAAAATGTAATTAGTTTGTAAAAATATGAATAAAGGAAATAATAATAATAATAATAATCGTTTATTTATAAAAAGGGGCACATTTACAATAACATGTCTTATCAATAAAATAGAGCACATTAGCTTATTTGCCTGAACTAGGTTGAACCTGTGTTTCAGGCTACAAGGTGCATAAACCTTAAAACCTTAAAATAAATAAATTAACGTTACAAGAAAAGTAAAGTAAACTTATATAAAAGTAAAATTAATTAAAAACGGCGTGTTAGCTCTTTATTTGCAAACAACAAGTAGATCTTCTGTCTGTGCATATGACATTGGTTGTAAAAATACAATTATTGATTTTTTACAGCTAAAATAATTTAACTTATATATACTTAGTTTTCTATTTAATCTATTGTACAGAAATGGGCCTAAAAAAGAAAAGAATCTTTCGATAAAGACATGTTTGGAGGTTATATTAGAAATGCAAACTATGTCATTCCGCCTTTTGTTAGTAGTGTCAGCATTGTACGTGAGCATGGTGTGCTGTTTTAATACTAAGTGGTTAATGAAAAGCTGACGCACAGTCAGCACGTTGCAGGATTTATACAGCTGATCTGTGGGAAAGAAAAAGGGATGGAAGTTTGCTACCTTTAAAATTGCTCTTTGAGCTCTTTCAAGGGGAAGCAAGATAGTTTTTGATGCGCCACCCCATGAAATGATACAGTATTGAGTTATAGATTGACATAGGGCGAAATAAACTTGTGTGATTAATTTTGAATCTGCAAAGTTTCGTATTTTTTTAAATACATATATATTAATTTGCGCACTCTTTTAACCAGACTTTCAATATGATGCCTAAAAGAGAGTGTGTCGTCTATTATAACCCCGAGGTATTTAATGTTACTGGTTTTGAGGATAGAAGGGCAGTTGCACATGTTGACTGACAGGTTACCACATTGATGGATTATATATGATTATAAAGCTGAAGAGTTTGTTTGTTTGTTTGGTTGAACGCGCTAATCTCAGGAACTACTGGTTCGAATTGAGAAATTATTTTAGTGATGCATATATCAAGAAAGGCTATAGGATATATATCATCACGCTATACTCAAAAGGAGCGGAGCATCAATGAAAAATGTTGCAAAAACGGGGAAAATTTATTGTTTTTGAGAGCTTCCATTGCGTGCTCTTGTTAAACGGTTAAAGTTGCACAAAAATAATGTATGAGGCAATTATTCCTCTTAAAAATGTCTAAAAATAATCTGTGACAGCACATGCCTATCTTTTAAGGTTGACTAAAATTACCATACTTATGATTTTAAAATTTAGTCAAAAATAAGGTTTTTTTTGCAAAGGTATTTTTATCGACATAGTATTAATCCTTATCAAAATAAATATGTTAGTTGTCTTTAGCGTTCAATTGTGACCAAAATTGCCCTTTACACCATTCAATTTAGATGAATATCTTAGGAGATATCACAGTTTTAAAATAAATCCGCATCAAAAAAATGACCCGCGCGCGCTGCGAGGTGGGCGTTCATGTTGTTGGGAAAACCAATGTGTTAGTTTTTGTTTCATTGTTATCAGTGCTCTCTATCAAAAGATTTATGAATTTAAAGTGTTCAAGAAGAACTTATCATCATTGTGTAAGATACAGGCAACGACATTTATTGCACCAAAATGGTAAGTACTAATTAATAAAAATGTGCTCACTAGATAACTTTTAAATCGGCTGACCGGCTTTACAAAAAAGTTCTGTTAAGTAATAATCATAATCATAATCATAAATCTTTATTTTTGTCGACATCAAAAATTACAGGCACTATTTTGTGGCACAAACTTATATAGAGAAAGGTGTCTGAAGTAGGAAGGTCCTGAGTTACAGATCACCTCTCTGGCTTATTATAACACTAGCTGACCCGCGCAACTTCGTCTGCGTGCGTGCGTAAATAAAAGAAAGAGAGGTTAGAGAGAGTGTGCGTCAACCTTAAAAGTTAGACATATGGCCATTGCGGATATTTTTTTAGAGCTTTTAAGAGGGACAATTCCGACATACATGATAATTGCGTAACTTTAATCGTTCACGCACAACGGAAGCTCTCAAAAGGAGTAAATCCCTATTATATACCATTACCGATGGATAATCATCAAATGACCCCTCCCACTCTGGACGGAGCGGAAGGGAGTGTCAGACTTGTACTGACTAAAATCCATACACGTTTCTTCTTTTGCCCTTTGCGTTCCAGGGCCTCGGTATCTCTTTCGAACAGTCCCGCAACCCTGGTAGGCCTCGCTCCTCTCGGATCCCTTCCCGTTTGCTGACATCTCTTTGAGGCGCGTGTGGAACACGAACGCGCCGTCACCACGGCCTGTCGTCATAAGACGGATGGATGGCGAGCTAGCCCATTACTCACCGTCCACAGGCCCGCGACCCTCGTCAGCCTTACGTCTTAATCTTTAGACACTCGATGACAATCATATACCAGCTAGAACGAAAGTTCTCATCAAAGTTCTTGAAATGAGCCGAGACACGATAAAACTGCTGTAAACTGTTGCGGACCTCTTATAACTGCCTTCCGTCTCCATCGTCAGACCTTTGATGATAGACATACTCCAGGCAGGAATAAAGTTCTCATCAAGGTGCATGAAATCAGTCGAAACACGATATAGATGCTATAAACTATTGAGGACCTCTTGCAACTACCTTCCGTCTCCATCGTCAGACATTCGATGACAGTCATACTCCAGCTAGGCCTAAAGTTCTCATCTAGGTGCATGAAATGAGCCCAGTCACGATATAGATGCTGTAAACTCTTAAGGACCTCTTGCAACTGCTTTCCTTCTCCATCGTCAGACATTCAATGAAAGTCATACTCAGTTAGGTTTAAAGTTTTTATCAAAGTGCATGAAATGAGCCCAAACACGATTTAGCTGCTGTAAACTCTTGCGGACCTCTTGCAACTGCCTTCCGTCTCCATCGTCAGACTTTTGATGAAAATCATTCTCCAGGCATCGTAAAGCGATCGAACACACACTCTACAGGGATATAGCGTCATGTAGACTAATCTAGAATACTTTTTGCAATCAGAACTTCTTGTAGCTGGTCAACCGATTTAAAAGTTATCTTGTGAGCACATTTTCATTAATTAGTACCATTTTGGTGCAATAGATGTCGTTGCATGTATCTTACACAATGATGGTAAGTTCTTCTTGAACACTTTAAATTCATAAATCTTTTGATAGAGAGCACTGATTATAATGAAACAAAAACTAAAACCTTCTATAAGTTCCGCACAATATTTGTGCATTGAATCTAATCACATTGGTTTTCCCAACAACATGAACGCCCGCCTCGCAGCGCGCGCGGGTCATTATTTTGATGCGGAGTTATTTTAAAACTGTGATATCTCCTAAGATATTCATCTAAATTGAATGGTGTAAAGGGCAATTTTGGTCACAATTGAACGCTAAAGACAACTAACATATTTATTTTGATAAGGATTAATACTATGTCGATAAAAATACCTTTGCAAAAAAAACCTTATTTTTGACTAAATTTTAAAATCATAAGTATGGTAATTTTAGTCAACCTTAAAAGATAGGCATGTGCTGTCACAGATTATTTTTAGACATTTTTAAGAGGAATAATTGCCTCATACATTATTTTTGTGCAATTTAACCGTTTAAACAGCGCACGCAACGGAAGATCTCAAAGATGATAAATTTTCCCCGTTTTTGCATCATTTTTCATTGATGCTCAGCTATATATAGCCTATAGCCTTCCTCGATATATAAGCTATTCAACACTAAAAGAATTTTTCAATTCGAACCAGTAGATCCTCAGATTAGCGCGTTCAAACAAACAAACAAACAAACAAACAAACAAACTCTTCAGCTTTATAATATTAAGTATAGATTTTACTAGCTACATTTTTTGTCAAGATGCTAAAGAAAAAAATTAAATTAGAAATAGGTAAACAAGAACTTAAAATTAATTATTTGAAGACATTTTTAAACATAATTAAGTAAAACAAAATATGAAATTGGTATAAAAAACATCAACTTAATGAAACCTTATTTACTAATAGTTCAAAAGTAAAAAAGAAACTTAGTATGAAATATGCTTCCAAGCATAATTAAAAATATGGATTGTACAAAAAAGTGGGTTAGGATGTTGATGAGTATGTAGGTACATACAGCACAAAAATAAAAATGAAAGTAAATATCATCCAAGAAAGACAAAGACATCCAAGTAGGTTGCTGCGTTCGCAAAGTAAATGTACGGTTGATGAGACCGTACAGTAAGTGTTTTACATATTAGCATGTTAGATTCACATCTAGTAGATGTCAATCAGAAATATTGTTAAGTAACTTTTTTATTGCTTTTGAGATTATACATCAGTTTTGTGAATTAAATAAAAGAAAAAAAAAGGTCTGACGATGGAGACGGAAGGCAGTTGCAAGAGGTCCGCAACAGTTTACAGCAGTTTTATCGGGTCTCGGCTCATTTCAAGAACTTTGATGGTGTATGACATTCATCGAGTATCTAAGGTTGTTGAGGGTCGCGGGTCTTATGATGACAGGCCGTGTCGACGGTGCGTTCGTATTCCATGCGCGCCTCAAAGAGATGTCAGCAAACGGGAAGGGGTCCGAGAGGACCGAGGCCTGCCTTGTTGGCGGGACTGTTTGAAAGGGATACCGCGGCCCTGTAACGCAAAGGGAAAAAAAAGAAACGTGGATGGGTTTTAGTCAGTACAAGTCTGACACTCCCTTCTGCTCCGCCCAGAGTGGGAGGGGTCATTTGATGATTTCCCATCGGTAAAAAAAAGGCTGTCGAGGGAATCCCTTATTTGGAAGAACATAAGTAGAAAATTTACCGATTAATGCAAATATTTCCGAGAAATTAAATTGTTAACTACTTGAATCTGTACTAATATTATAAAGCTGAAGAGTTTGCTTGTTTGGTTGATTGAACGCGCTAATTTCAGGAACTACTGGTTCGAAATGAAAATATAGTTTAGTGTTGGATAGCCCATTTATCGAGGAGCGAAGCATCAATGAAAAATGTTTCAAAAACAGGGATTTATTCCTTTTGAGAGCTTCCGTTGTGCGTGACCGGTTAAAGTTACGCAATTATCATGTTTGTCGGAATTGTACCTCTTAAAAAGCACTAAAAAATGTCCGCAATGGCATATGTCTAACTTTTAAGGTTGACGCACACTCTCTCTAACCCTTTTTTTCATTTATGTACGCACGCACGCAGACGAATTTGCGCGGGTGCGCTTGTTACTGATATTTACATTTACACTCCTAATACCCGTATTCATACACACATCTCGATGATAATAAACTCAAACTCAAAGCATTTATTTCAATTAGACCATTACAGGCACTTTAGAAAGTCAAACAAAAAAAAAAGCTAAGCTACAGTCACAGTCACAAGGCATAATAACTTGAGAAAGTACTGTAGTTGCACATTCCAAAGCGTAGATCTCTATGGAGAAGAATGGGTAAGAAACTCCATGGACACTCTTTTTAATCAAAATATTGTTACAAAATCTTGGTTACATCATTCACGTTGAGATTATACATAATATATGTGAGAACGATGTAGAAAGACGTGCACATTAAGAGCGCCCAGAGTAAAAGATTAAAATAATCAACACTTTCAAAATAAAGTAATTAAAATAAACCGTGGCAGCTAAGAGATGACCAGTCCCAACTGACAGCGCCCGTTCACGAACATGACGCATGGCTCAGCGCCATTCAACTCAACTATATTGAAGGGAACCAAATGACCCGACACACGCGCCACCATCAGCGAGAAATTTGAGTGAGCATGACATTCTCTCAGCCACCAGGCTACATTCAAGTCAATGAAAGATAAATAAATGTAAATGGTTGCTTTACAGTACATAGTACTCACACATGTGCTATGCAATTATATAATAACTAGCTGACCCGCGCAACTTCGTCTGCGTGCGTGGGTACATAAAAGAAAGAGAGGTTAGAGAGAATGTGCGTCAACCTTTAAAGTTAGACATATGGCCATTGCGGATATTTTTTTAGAGCTTTTTAAAAAGGACAATTCCGACATACATGATAATTGCGTAACTTTAACCGTTCACGCACAACGGAAGCTCTCAAAAGGAGTAAATCCCTATTATATACTATAACCGATGGATAATCATCAAATGACCCCTCCCACTCTGGACGGAGCGGAAGGGAGTGTCAGACTTGTACTGACTAAAATCCATCCACGTTTCGTCTATTGCCCTTTGCGTTCCAGGGCTGCGGTGTCGCTTTCGAACAGTCCCGCAACCCTGGCAGGCCTCGCTCCTCTCGAATCCCTTCCCGTTTGCTGACATCTTTTTGAGGCGCGTGTGGAACACGAACACGCCGTCACCACGGCCTGTCGTCATAAGACGGACAGATGGCGAGCTAGACCATTACTCACCGTCCACAGGCCCGCTACCCTCGACAGCCTTACGTCTTCATCTTTAGACACTCGATGACAATCATACACCAGCTAGAACGAAAGTTCTCATCAAAGTTCTTGAAATGAGCCGAGACACGATAAAACTGCTGTAAACTGTTGCGGACCTCTTGCAACTGCCTTCCGTCTCCATCGTCAGACCTTTGATGATAGACATACTCCAGGCAGGTCTAAATTTCACATCAAGGTGCATGAAATCAGCCGAAACACGATATAGATGCTGTAAACTCTTGAGGATCTTTTGCAACTATCTTCCGTCTCCATCGTCAGACCTTCGATGACAGTCATACTCCAGCTAGGTCTAAAGTTCTCATCAAGGTACATGAAATGAGCCCAGACACGATATAGATGCTGTAAACTCTTGAGGACCTCTTGCAACTGCTTTCCTTCTCCATCGTCAGACATTCGATGAAAGTCATTCTGAGTTAGGTTTAAAGTTTTCATCAAAGCGAATGAAATGAGCCCAATAACATTATACCTGCTGCAAACTGTTTAGGACCGCTTGCAACTGCCATTTGTCTCTATAGTTTGACCGTCGATGACAGTCATACTTCAGCAAGGCCTAAAGTTCTCATCAAGGTGCATGAAATGAACCCAAACACGTTATTGTTGTTGCAAACTCTTGAGGACCTCTTGCAAGTGCCTTCCGTCTCCATCGTCAGACCTTCGATGACATCATACTCCAGCTAGATCTAAAGTTCTCATCAAGGTGCAGGAAATGAGCCCAAACACGATTTCTCAATTTAAAAAACAAAAGATCATGCTTAACGGACTTCTCTGTAAAAAGTTATGAGTGGTCAGGTCATACATAAAATAAGAATATATAGACGCGTCGAATTGAGAACCTTTTTGTTTCGTTGGTTAATAAACCAAGCTTCAGACATTTGACACGGGCGAGGGTCATCATTCACGGAAAATTTAACACCGCGACTCAGAAAAGGGAGTGAAATTAATAGCGCCAACTATCGAGCACGAAATTAAACCATTAAAATATAATGCATGTAAAACGATCGAACAAACACTCTACAGGGTTATAGCGTCATGTAGACTAATCTAGAGTATTTTTTGCTATAAGAACTTTTTTGTAAAGCTGGTCAACCGATTTAAAAGTTATCTTGTGAGCACATATTTATTAATTAGTACCATTTTGGTGCAATAGATGTCTTTGCATGTATCTTACACAATGATGGTAAGTTCTTCTTGAACACTTTAAATTCATAAATCTTTTGATAGAGAGCACTGATTACAATGAAACAAAAACTAAAACCTTCTCTAAGTTCTCCACAATGTTTGTGAATTGAATCTAATCACATTGGTTTTCCCAACAACATGAAGCCCGCCTCGCAGCGCGCGCGGGTCATTATTTTGATGCGGAGTTATTTTAAAACTGTGATATCTCCTAAGATATTCATCTAAATTGAATGGTGTAAAGAACAATTTTGGTCACAATTGAATGCTAAAGATGACTAACATATTTATTTTGATAAGGATTAATACTATGTCTGTAAAAATACCTTTGCAAATAAAGCACAATTTTTGACCAAATTTTAAAATCATAAAAATGGTTATTGTTAGTCAACCTTAAAAGATAGGCATGTGCTGTCGCGGACTTTTTTTTAGACATTTTTAAGAGGAATAATTCCCTAATACATTATTTTTGTGCAACTTTAACCGGTTAACCAGCGCACGCAACGGAAGCTCTCAAAGAAAATAAATTTTCCCCGTTTTTGCAACATTTTTCATTGATGCTCAGCTCCTATTGATTGTAGCGTGATGATATATAGCCTATAGCCTTCCTCGATATATAAGCTATCCAACACTAAAAGATTTTTTCAATTCGAACCCGTAGCTCCTCAGATTAGCGCGTTCAAACAAACAAACAAACAAACAAACTCTTCAGCTTTATAATATTAGTATAGATTTAAATTTCGTCTCATTCAGTTGTAGAATATGAGGAGGTATTTTATTGTAGCATTTTAAACAGTACCCCATGAAAGATGAGTACTTTAGCTAGCCTGAAACCTGGCTGAACTAGTTGGTCCCTATTTTTAGTATAATAGTGGTGTCTGTCACCTCTTTTACGAAATAAATGCAGATTTTTCCTAATAATGTCGAATAGGACTTTTACATTACTTGCAAAGACTTATACTATACAACTGCTGTTTACACCTCACTGGCGAAAGTGCAATTATTATGTACAATGTCTAATCTACAGTTTTTATTTACAATTAATTACTTTAAATTATTATTAATATATATACAACTATTATTCTTAATTCTTTATTTTTACAATGTTTATACATTTGGATTTTTTTGGCTTTGCTTATAATTTTTATGAATTTCAATTCTTTGTTGCTTATAATATAACAATCAATAATCACATTAATTTGCGTCAGCATTTTACGTCTGCGACAGTGCTTCTCTGTTCTATTGTATATTTCAATACATAAATGCTTGAACTAAATGTAGGCTCCCTTGGCACTAACCATGACGATTTTATAGCAGCAGTGGAATTGCATTCTTTTGATTAGTATTAGCAGTTAACGAGACTTGGCTAAGACCGGGCGAAGGGGGGCGAGTGCCCACTGTGCCAGGTTACCGCTTGCGCCACATACCACGACCGCTGTCTGTTCGCGGGGGCCGGGGGGGTGGTGTGGGTTTTTATCTTAAACGCGGCCTGACTGCTCGTACCTGGTTCACCCCAATTGACCCTAGATACGACACTATCGAACAAATGTGGATTATCCTTACAATAACTTGAAATAAAATTGCTATAGACACAGTGTACCGTCCCCCACGCTTCAATTTGGACCTTTTCCTCGACGCTATTTAACTGACTCTGTTAGCTCCTTAGTCAAATATGATCACTATGTACTGCTCGGCGATTTTTATGTTAACTTACTAAATGATACTTTCTTAGTTTGCCCAAACTAAGAAAGTTAATGAGTTTTTGAATAGCCTGAGCCTAAAACAACTGGTAAGTTCGGCCACCCATTTCATAGACCACAGCGAAACATTGATCGACCTTGTCTGTACGAATCTCAACCATAAAGGAATATCTGTTGAGCCCTATGGCTTAATAAATGGTCACTCACTTGTTGTGTGCGAGTTTAATATTAGGCGTAGCAAATATAAACCCTATACAGTAGGGTATATGCAAGAAATACAAAACTTTTTTTATTTCTTAAAAATGCCTTGTATTGAACCATAAAATACTTGTGGTACACTTGTTTATTTCTCTAATACAACACTTATTTAACAATTTAATATTTTATTTAGCGTGTTTTTGGTGAAACGGAACGCAAACACAAAACGCATCGATTCCGGTAGTGACGTCAAAATCCATGTGTCAAAGAAACACTTTTAATTGAAAAGTACGAGTACTTATAGTTTCACAAAGATTTTACTATAATATTATTATTGCAATTTTTGCTTAAACAAAGCACTTACATTTTAGTAAAACTAATCTACTAAGGGCAAAAAATTAGATTTAAACGAGGCAGATAGAGGTAAGTGACATCAAAGTCCTGACATGAATGGCCGCGATAGTCATGGACGTTTGACTGTCGTAGAAAATTGTAGGAGTTTAATTTTTTTTTTGTGCGACAACCTGTAGTTGAAATTAACTTTTACTTATTTTCTTGGGTTGATAGTACTGCATATTATCGATTTAAGTGAAAAAAATTACATGCATATCCCTATCACGTACAGACCCATTCAGCAAATAAATAGAGAGGTACTATATAGTGATTTATCGCACATACACTGGGACCACATTTGCGGCTTGCATAATATGAATGAAATGGTTGAGGAATTGAATAGAAACATTTTGGCATTTACGATGCGCATGCTCCGGTCAAGAAATGTCTAATTAAGGAACCGCCATATCCCTGGACTAGCTGACCCGCGCAACTTCGTCTGCGTGCGTGCGTATCTAAAAGAAAGAGAGGGTTAAAGAGAGTTTGCGTCAACCTTAAAAGTTAGACATATGCCATTGCGGACATTTTTTTGGAGCTTTTTAAGAGGAACAATTCCAACATACATGATAATTGCGTAACCGTTCACGTACAACGGAAGCTCTCAAAAGGAACAAAATCCCTGTTTTTGAAACATTTTTCATTGATGCTCCGGTCCTCGATAAATGGGCTAACCAACACTAAACTAATTTTTTATTTCGAACCAGTAGTTCCTGAAATTAGCGCGTTCAATCAACCAAACAAACAAACTTTTCAGCTTTATAATATTAGTATAGATTTAAGTAGTCAATTTAATTTCTCGGAAATATTTCTATTAATCGCAAAAAAATATTCTACTTATGTTTTTCCAAATAAGGGATTCCCTCGACAGCCTTTTTTTTACCGATGGGAAATCATCAAATGACCCCTCCCACTCTGGGCGGAGCAGAAGGGAGTGTCAGACTTGTACTGACTAAAACCCATCCACGTTTCTTTTTTTTCCCTTTGCGTTACAGGGCCGCGGTATCCCTTTCAAACAGTCCCGCCAACAAGGCAGGCCTCGGTCCTCTCGGACCCCTTCCCGTTTGCTGACATCTCTTTGAGGCGCGCATGGAATACGAACGCACCGTCGACACGGCCTGTCATCATAAGACCCGCGACCCTCAACAACCTTAGATACTCGATGAATGTCATACACCATCAAAGTTCTTGAAATGAGCCGAGACCCGATAAAACTGCTGTAAACTGTTGCGGACCTCTTGCAACTGCCTTCCGTCTCCATCGTCAGACCTTTTTTTTTCTTTTATTTAATTCACAAAACTGATGTATAATCTCAAAAGCAATAAAAAAGTTACTTAACAATATTTCTGATTGACATCTACTAGA
This sequence comes from Eugnorisma glareosa, assembly GCA_947578425.1. NCBI lineage: Eukaryota > Metazoa > Arthropoda > Insecta > Lepidoptera > Noctuidae > Eugnorisma > Eugnorisma glareosa. Next base: position 21,827,932 of record OX387967.1, on the reverse strand, counting down.
TGTGAATCTAACATGCTAATATGTAAAACACTTACTGTACGGTCTCATCAACCGTACATTTACTTTGCGAACGCAGCAACCTACTTGGATGTCTTTGTCTTTCTTGGATGATATTTACTTTCATTTTTATTTTTGTGCTGTATGTACCTACATACTCATCAACATCCTAACCCACTTTTTTGTACAATCCATATTTTTAATTATGCTTGGAAGCATATTTCATACTAAGTTTCTTTTTTACTTTTGAACTATTAGTAAATAAGGTTTCATTAAGTTGATGTTTTTTATACCAATTTCATATTTTGTTTTACTTAATTATGTTTAAAAATGTCTTCAAATAATTAATTTTAAGTTCTTGTTTACCTATTTCTAATTTAATTTTTTTCTTTAGCATCTTGACAAAAAATGTAGCTAGTAAAATCTATACTTAATATTATAAAGCTGAAGAGTTTGTTTGTTTGTTTGTTTGTTTGAACGCGCTAATCTGAGGATCTACTGGTTCGAATTGAAAAATTCTTTTAGTGTTGAATAGCTTATATATCGAGGAAGGCTATAGGCTATATATACTCTATCTACTTGTGCTCTTTCTGTGTACTCATGTGAAAGAAAGAAAGAAAGTTGGTTCGTGTCGTGAACCAACGTCAAGCTATACGTTTATCACCGTCAACTACGTGCTGGACTACTGAGCTACATACATCAAACTAAACTTACTTCTTTTCGACAACTAGGAAAGGGACCTCGCCATGGGGAAGCTACAACTCCAACAAACTTGCTTTGAAAACATCAAAGCGCTGTGTTCTAACTATAAAAAGGATAGCCCCTCAAGGAAAACTGAAGAGTACTTGATCAAGCGTCTAGAATCTCTCGAAGCACAGTGGAATGACTTCGAGGAACGACATGCGAGTCTGGGGCAAACCTTAGAAGACAAAAACATCTAAACTACTTCGTGGATAACGTGTACAGCAGCACTCAAGCTCTATACGCATCTACAAAAGAAGACATGCTTAACTTACTGGATCAACTACAGGGGAAAAGGTTTGTGAAGTTCGACTTAACTGGGATGCTGGATCGAGATACTGACTATACTACCAAAACGTTTTTGCTGGGTAAGCAAGAGTGCAACTTTAAAGCCCTCGACCGCGCCATGTCGAAAATTGACATAAAAGCTGTCACGGGAGAAATGGGAGCTAGAAGACCATCTCTCCATATTAAAGTCGAAATGGAACGTAATCGACAAACACCACTGGGAGCTGGAAGCGTTACTTAAAAGCTCCAACACTAACTACTACAACATGTTCGTCGATATGGAGGATAAGTACGACGAGCTAAGAAAAAACTTGAACAGCAAGATTTGGTCAACAGTGCACTACGAAAAGTCGGCGCCAAAAATTGAGGTTCCTGAATTTTCGGGTAGCTATACTCAATGGATTTCCTTCAAGGATCTTTTCATGGAAACCATTCACAATGTGACTGTCTGTCACGTACTCCTATTTATTAAGCAAATATCTTAGTCTTGAATGTTATTTCAAAAACCACCACACGATATCGGCCACGTGCAAAACATTAAACCTCTATCTTATGACTTTACAACTTGACAAGTTATCGTAATGAATGGTGAAACGTCTCTCTTCCTTTGAATTGTAAAACAATATTGGATTTCATGGGAACGCATAAATCCTATAGTCGGCTGACAGCCCAAATGTAATATTTTAAGAAACTCTTAAGAAAACGTTAAAAGACCCGATTTCTACGCGCAGCTCACAATAGCCGAACAACATCTGGTTGCAATATACCACGGTCAAAGCATCCTAGGGGATACTTAAAACAATTGAGACATTTGTACGAAAAAGACCATTAAACACCCCACCATTTCCCACATCAGACCATTCCCATTTCACATCACATCCCATTCCCATTTTCCCATTTCAGACCATTTCTGGGAAGAAATGCGTGGTGTTTTTAGAGAAGCGGAGCCCGGAGGAAAGGTGGTGAACGAAGGCAGTTGGTTTAAGATCGCGGAAGGGTCCGGACGTTGAGGCGAGTGGAGTTTAGTTAGGGTAATGAGTCTAACACGTCGAAGTGCTAGGACGTCCTAGGTTAGACTAGTGCAATTAGCGTAGTTTTGGTACAAAGATGTACAAGCGAAGCAAAGAGCGAATTATATTTTTAGTTAAATATAAGTAGTAGTAATAAGTCTAGTTGAAGTAAGTGTCGAGAAGTGGAAGGAGACGAGCTGAGGCGGAGGCGAAACTGGTAAAGTGTGCAGTACTCTGCAAGTGAGTTGTAGACTTCTCTATTTTCAACGAACACGTGGTAAGTGTTAACTATAATGAACTCCTAGCTTAAGTAACAGTTTGGCGGTGGCGCAGAGGTGCTGTTAATAATCATTTATTACAGCATGACGGAGCAGCCACTTTGTATCATCATAATGTATACTATTATCCCATGTGTTATGTGTCCACCTCCTAATCCGCACCTCGGCAAATATCCGTCATCTGCGTTTGGTTATAGGGAGCGAGGAACGCCTTTTGCTACACTATTCACACATTTCATGCATACGACATGTACAGTGTACACTAATACACCCGACTATTGACGAATGTTGACTTTATATACTGACGCACCACAAATGGAAGGCAGAATCGTAATATTCACAATTCGACTAGAACAATCTATATTGTCTAGTCTAGTCAGCGGTGAAGGCAACACCGCATTCAGTTTGATTGAAACAGATTACTTATTCAGTAATATTTATATCACCGACTTGTACTTATGGTACAAATTAGCCAAACGCTGCTGATGAATATTGCTTCCTAAAAGGTCCAGCTCAGAAACATTGCGTAGGCATTGTTGGCGCACATTTCGGGAGAGGGGTAGGCACCCTGAAATATCTCACACTGAATTGATAACTCCGTTCTAAGGAACGCTAGGGACTAAAAGTCAAACCCGGCTGTTTGTACCGTTAAAAGTCGTCCCGGCCACTGATAGGCCTATCGCTGAATCGACAATAATTAACGAGACACGCAACCACGACAAGGGGTAGAGAAAGAAATGTGGAGTGACGATAATATATTACCACTCCGGCGTCCACCAATAACAAACGCAATATGTTCTGCTAAGGACTGAATCTACGGTGCGCTTGTGCAAGTTGTGTATTATCATAGTCAAGGTGTAGATTGCCGTAAGGGTGTTACTAACATGAATTCGCGTGTAGGAAGAACTACTAAAACGTGCCTTCCTCAATGGCAGCAGGACTTCTCAGAACTCTGTCTTAGGATTGCGAAAGACATGGAGATAATGCTTAGGGAGCGTGGTCTGTTAGAATTCGTAGCAGTGTCCTTAGTGGGCCTATGCGCTTAGGTCTAGCAGTTACGTACTGGGGCAGTTATTGTAACCGTTTACATGCCATAGATATGGGTTCGTAGTACATATAAATAATAAAGTTAACGTAACTCTAAATGATGAATTTCTTAAGCACAAGCGTAACGTTTCCCTTACCAACCTTTTCACCATATATCATATCTTTGCGCCCTCTTGTCTTATTAGCTTCATACCTTATTGATGTTCTGCCTCATTGGATTTGATATTATTCATGTATATGTCTAACTGTAAATTCCCAATATTAACTTCACCTTGTATCCCATCCCTGTCCCTTAGCCTCCAAGGACGGGACAGGGCAGCCCCAAATTGGGAATTCAGTTCTCTTAGTCGGTGGGAAGGCGACCAGTCAGGGACGAACCTTACAGGGCCATGCGGATGGCGGGGCGCGGCCTTTTCCCCTTCGGGGGAAACCGACCTTAGTACTAATATTAATATGATTTAGGAAAAACGAACATTTTATCAGCCTAGGGTAATTTAGGAACAGTCACAATAAAAACCCGATGATTAACAAAGCGCAAAAGATGCAGAATCTGAAGACGAGGTTGAGAGGCGAAGCTGAAAGATTGGTGCAACATTTCAGTATTGAAGCAGACAACTACACATCCTGTTGGGAAATACTAAATCAGCGGTTCGACAATCGAAGGCTGCAATTTACATCATTATGAAAACCATGCTCAACCAGCCTGTCATTCAACAACCCGACAGCTTTAACCTCAAGAAGATGCATGACGTCATAACTGAGTGTACAAATGGACTAACAAACATTGGGTTAGATATCGCAACTTGGGATCCAATTATCGTACACTTGATGTCGCAGAAACTTGACACCACTATCTACAGCGAGTACATAAAGGAACTGCGAGACCCTAGGGATGTGCCAAACTTGAATGAGCTACTATACTTCCTGGAAAACAAGTTTATGGCGTATGAAACCATGAAGAATATGAAAAAAGAAGTACCTAATCAGCAGAAGCAAGTCTCGACCAAGTCATTTAACAAGTATAATTCTGCAAAACCACATGACTACGAGCGGCAAAAATCTTTCAAGAGAACCTATCATACAGCATATGGACACTGCCCAAACTGTGACGGAAATCATGTATTGATGAAATGTCCAAAGTTCATCAATATGGACTCCTTCCAACGAAACTACACAGTCGAATAATTACACGTGTATAAAAACTGCTTACACAGTCATGGCAACACAGATTGTGCGTCAGCAAAAACGTGCAAAGAATGCAGTATGAAGCATCACACTTTATTGCACAACGCAGACAAGAAGAATTCTGTCAACTCAACGAATACGGAAAAAAACAACGACAATTTAGGTCAACGACCAACGACATCCACGCACAAACAGAGCTCCAACCACATATCTACTTACGAGATGGAGGTTTTGTTAACTACTGTGCAACTTAAGATAAAGTCCGCAAATGAGGATTTCATTACGCTTCGAGCACTAATAGATCAAGGTTCGCAAGTAAACTTAATCACCGAGAACGCCGCACAGATGCTACGGCTACCAAGGAAACGACTGAATGCAACTATAACGGGAGTGGGAGCTGCACCTGGAAACTGCAAAGGACTACTTCAGCTTACCTGTAAATCTATTCACTCGGACTACGCATTCGAAACTCAGGCACTCATCCTAGCAAGCTAACAAACAACTTACCCAACTCATCGTTTGAAAAGGCTAACTGACCACACCTGGAGAACTTGAAACTAGCAGGTCCGAAATACAACGTATCTAGTCCTATAGATCTATTTCTTGGGGCAGACGTTCCGACATCATCCTTGACGGAGTCTTGAAAGGCAGTCAACAGTCTCCTGTAGCGCAACAGACGCTCTTAGGCTGGATCCTATGTGGCAAACTGAAAACTTTTAACTGTCACATAACACTGGTCGACCCAAGCGAATTAACTAAATTCTGGGAGAACGAAGACATAACCATCAGCAACCATGACATGCCCAAGGATAATCACTGTGAGGAATACTACAGCAAGACGGTACAACGAGACGCAGATAACAAATACATCGTTAAGATGCCTATAAGCCCTGAGTTGCAAAACAAATCAGGCAAATCAAAGTCAATGGCTATCTCGCAATTTCATCAATTAGAAAAACGCCTGGGAAAGAACAACAAACTTGCAAAAATGTACCGGGACTTCAGAGAACATACGCAACTACAGTATTTGAAACCTGCTTCTCCTATATTACCTTTTACGTCTGAATGCTACCTTCCCCACCATGGTGTTTTGCGAGAACAATCTACTACTACAACTTACATACTTACACACTACTACATACTACTTACATAAATGATCTCCCTGACCACATAAATGAGTCATGCGTATGATTCGCCGATGATATCTCTATCTTAACATCATGTGATAGTAATTTAAATTTAAACCAAAAATTGAGTTCTTTACTTGACACTGCGACACACTGGATGAACGATCACAATCTTGAAATTAACTACAATAAGACAAAACTAATAACTTTCCACACCCGACAAAAAATACCTTTAAGCATAAGTTTCAAATACAATGGATTAGAAGCAGTAAATAAATTCACCCTTTAAGCCTGGACATCGATTCACACATAGATTGGAAATCACATATTCAAAAAGTAAGAACAAAATTATCCAAGTTCTCATATGCTCTCCGAGAAATCAAGAAGACAACAGACCTCAAAACAGCACAAGTCACTTATCTTGTGGGGAAATAGTACAGACGCGCCTAAATTATTCACGTTTCAGAAAAAAATGATTAGTATTTTAACAAATATCAAAGATACACCCTCATGTAAACCCCACTTTAAAGAGCTAAAATATTAACCCTGCCCTGCCTCTACATACTTGAAATTTGTAAATTTGTACGAAAATATCCGCAATTCTATACCAAAAGAGGAGAAATCCAAACAAAAATTGCACTTAGACATGAAAGCAGATTAAACATACCCACTTCACGATTAGAAATGCACTCTTCTAATGCATTTGTCATGTCCATTAAAATATACAATAAGCTACCAGAATGTATCAAAAGTATAAGTAAAAATAATATCTTTATCAATAAATTAAAACAATTCCTAATAACCAAAAGCTACTACACTATTGAGCTATTGATATTGATATTTCAGCGATAAATTTCAACATTAATAAAAAATAATTTCGGATATTATCAACATTTTATTTTATTACTTTTATATTTCATGTAATTTTAGTAGTTCCTAGCGCTTTCATCCTCTCTCCTATTTAAAACTAACTTTGCTGTGCCCGATAGGGTCCATAATTGATTCGATGATTTAACATGCCAACTATTATATTTATGTACACATTATGGAATGCAATAAAGTATTGAGTATTGAGTACTACCAAACTAAGAGTGGTTTTTAACGCCTCGCAAAGGACAACAACTGGGTACAGCTTGAAAAGCTTAATGAAAAAGGGTCCAAATCTACAGAAGGACATTCAAGCCCTTATACTAAAGTGGAGGTCCTACAAGTAAGCTTTCATCGCCGATATAGAGAAGATGTACCGATGCATCGGGGTAGCTGAAGATCAACAGTCACTTCAGAAGATAATATAGCGCGACTCTTCAGCTGTAAGGTTACAAGAATTTCAACTTTGCACCGTGACATACGGAACCAAGTGCGCGCCATGGTTGGCTATGAGAACTATGAAGCAGTTAGCTCTGGATGACGGTCATACATATCCAGAGGCCGCCAATACATTGCTCAGCGAGTTCTACGTTGACGATGTGATTAGTGGTCAGCCAACCACCCCGCGTTACTAGAGAGTTTAACTGACGATCAAATATCAACTAAAAGCATATTTGACTTCAAAACTGAAGACTCAAAAAAACTCAAACTCAAAGCATTTATTTCAATTAGACCATTACAGGCATTTTAGAAAGTCAAACAAAAACAAAAAGCTAAGCTACAGTCACAGTCACAAGGCATAATAACTTGAGAAAGTACTGTAGTTGCACATTCCAAAGCGTAGATCTCTATGGAGAAGAATGGGCAAGAAACTCCATGGACACTCTTTTTAATCAAAATATTGTTACAAAATCTTGGTTACATCATTCACGTTGAGATTATACATATAATATGTGAGAACGATGTAGAAAGACGTGCACATTAAGAGCGTCCAGAGTAAAAGATTAAAATAATCAATACTTTCAAAATAAAGTAATTAAAAAACGCTCGCACTCGGCTGGAACCCAAACATCGACACGACCATGTTTAATTGGAGTCTGGAAGGAAAATCGAAGGGTCGGACAACGAAAAGGCACTTACTTTCCGAAATCTCAAAACTGTACGATCTTTTGGGTTGGTTGGCTCCCATAACAGTGTCGGCAAAACTATTATTTCAAAGAGTATAGAACGGCAAACTTGCCTGAGATGAAGAACTACCGAGTGACATACTAAACGACTGGGTCAAATTGAAATCTAAACTTCCAAATGTAAGGAAAATAAAACTGAACCGATGGATTGGTGCACAACAATCAATAGAATTGCTGGGATTTTGCGATGCAAGTGAAAAGGCGTACGCGTGTGTCATATACAGCCGAGTAAAGAACGAACAAGATATACCGACTGTAACTTTACTCGTCGCTAAAACCAGGGTTCCGCCTCTATCACAAAAAACTACGCTGCCGAGATTGAAACTATGTGGAGCACTACTGTTGGCTAAACTCATGGAAAAAACTACGGAAGTGGCGCTACGTAAAATCGGCGCAAAACCCTGCTGACTGTGCATCTAGATGAATTTTGCCGATCAAACTAGTAAACTTCGATCTCTGGTGGCAAGGTCCGGAATTTCTGAAAATAGCCCAAGACTCTGACCTCATGGGGAACTCCACATGTTTGTTTGCAGTGATAACCACAACGGTACCGGAAAACGATGAACATGTTATAAATAACTTATTACATAAATAAAGTTCATTGACGCAAGTAATTCGAATAACGGCTCAAGTACGGCGCTTTATCGCGACGGCACGCTCCAAGATGAAATTTGAAACCAACTACCTAAGTGTGAGCGAACTCAAGCTAGCAGCTGATCGAGTCATTGCATATGTGCGGAGTACGGAGTTTGATAATGAATACAAACAACTGAAAGCAAACGGACCTACCTACCAACAAGAGCATTCTATACAAATTGAATCCTTACATAGATGAACAAGGGGTTATAAGAGTAGGTGGAAGACTAAAAAATTCCTGCTTGCCTTTCGAGATGAAGAATCCTATAATTCTTCCTCGAATGGGACAACTAACTCAGCTTGTAATTGAACAAGCACACCTTACAACACTTCATGGAGGAGCGCGGCTGACATTGGCTCAAATCCAACAGCGATACTGGATTGTCGGAATCAACAGAGCTGTAAAAACTTAACTGCGACGTTGCGTGTGATGTCACCGCTACAAACCAAAAGATAACTACCAACTTATGGCGGACTTACCTCAACAGAGAGCTACTCCATCACGACCTTTTACACATACTTGGACACGTGCAAGTCAAACTAAACAAAGGAAGAGGAGTAAAGACTACGAAGGGGTACATCGCTATTTTCGTGTGCATGGCTACTAAAGCTGTACACATTGAACTGTGTCTGACTTAAGCACCGAAACTTTCATTTCCGCTTTCCAGCGCATGTGCGCTAGCCGCGGTACACCTAAACATGTGTACTCAGACTGCGGCACGAACTTCATTGGAGCTTCAAAGATGTTGCACAATGAATTTGAACATTTCAAACAAGAGCTTCCACTGGAATTCTTCAACGAGATCGGAAAAATGGAGGTAGAATGGCACTTCAACGCTCTCGTCTGTGGGAAGCGGCCGTAAAATCGATGAAACATCATCTTCACCGTGTACTAGGCGATCAGAAACCAACATTCGAGGAGTTTACTACGCTACTGGCAAAAATAGAAGCCTGTATGAACTCAAGACCCCTCTATCCGCTCACTGAAGATCCCGATGATTTTCAAAACTATCTAACACCTGGTCATTTCCTCACTGGAAGCCCAACGATGTCACTACCAATGTCAACGTATTGTGACGTAAATAAAATTAATCTACGTCAACGGTGGCAGCTAACAGAACACATGCTGCACCAATTTTGGAAGAGTTGGTCTTCTGAATACCTAACACAGCTCCAGATCAGAGGGAAATGGAACAAACCAAAAAAGAACACCCAGGAAGGCGACATAGTCTTGATCAAGGACAACAACTTGCCTCCAGGAAAGAGGGCCATGGGACGCGTACTTGAACTGCATCCCGGTTCCGACGGCTATGTTCGAGTGACCACGGTTAAAACTCAATCTGGCATCATCAAACGTCCAGTCGTGAAACTGTCACCACTTCCTATCTAGAACAACATCCAAGATAACATAGAAAAGGAAACTCCAACCATTCCAAAGACGGGCGGAAGTAAATGTTTCTTCACTCTTCTTACAATGTTATTAATTGTACTTACGTTAATAACTGGGTCATATGGCGAAGTCGTGACGTCTGGCGTTCAAATTACTAACTTCGAACTTGAGCGGCCGATTTATTACGACACAATAGGAAACGTACAAGTGATTCATGACGAATGGACACTACTAATGTACTACAACTTGACAACTTACTGGGACGGAGTACGTGGAATTGTAGCTTACCACAAGGGATTGAACGAACTGTGCAAAAAAAACCGATCCAAGATACTGCAAGACAACTTTAGAACAGCTTAACCACGAAAGGGAAATACTGAGCTACTACAACACTATACTCCTAGCTCCTCACAAGTACTTGAGCAACCGTAAGAAACGAGGACTGATTGATGGAGTGGGATACGTTGCTAACAGCCTCTTCGGTATTCTGGATCAACGATTTGCAGATAAATACCACAACGACATACAAGCTGTCCAAAAAAATGAAAACTATTTACTTGATTTGGTAAAAAACCAAACTTCAATAGTCGAACTTCAAAACAATATGCTGAAGAAGAACGAAAAAAATATCAAAAGACAGTTCGGTTTAATAGATGACTTCATGGCGCAGACTAACACCAACTTAGCCAAAGTGGAGTCTGAAATGGAAATAGTGATGGCTACTAACTACTTCAACTCAGCCTCACTAACAGCATACTTGCTGATTACCAATTTAGAGAGGGTTCAAGAGATGCTGTTTGAAAGCCTAACTGATGTCTACAAAGGGCACATAGACATCCATCTACTTACACCTGTCAACTTGATCAAACAACTAACAGAAATCGCGGGCAAACTCCCGAGGACTTCGTCGTTACCTGTCCGAAACATCAGAGACGATATCAAGGACATCTACAAACTACTATACGTGAGAGCTCGAGTCACCACTAACTACTTCTTGTTCGAGATACACGTCCCATTGATCTCAGATGAAGACTTCACTTTATATCAATCTACTACGTTGCCCATGAATACAACCACAGGGACAGTCATCGTCCAACTAGCTTCGCAGTACATAGCAGTACTCTTCGGGAAGAGCACTTACGTCTCTTTATCTGAAAATGACATGAAGCGATGCAGTCATTTTCAACCAGGCAATGTCAAAGGTACTTGAGAGGGTCCTCAACAATCGTCTTGTGTCTTTCTTAGAGAATAATAATATCCTTTCCAAAAATCAATTTGGTTTTCGTAGGGGGAAGTCCTGTGAAGACGCATTTGCGACCCTGATTGACGATGTAGTTGAGATACTGGATAAAAAGTCCAAGTGTCTAGGTTTATTTTTGGACCTTTCGAAGGCATTTGACACTGTCTCTGTTCCTATTCTTATGAAAAAGATGGAGCAAATAGGAGTTAGAGGTCCTGCACTCGCCGTCTTCGCGAGTTACCTATCAGAGCGAACGCAATGCGTTAAAATCGACACACATGTTAGTGACGAGTGTACATTGTCCTTCGGTGTGCCTCAAGGCTCCATTTTGGGGCCAACACTTTTTCTAGTGTATGTGAATGGCCTATGTGATTTAGTTCTCCCATATTGTTACATTTATTCTTATGCAGATGATACGGCCCTTCTAGTACATGCTGAATTGGGACGAAGCTAAGAGGAGAGCTGAAGCTGTCCTTAGCATTGTCATGTCTTGGCTAACGGCGAATAGATGAATGAATAACTGACCCTAAATGTAGAAAAAACAAATTTCATCACTTTTTCATTGAAATCTCCCTCGCAACCAGACAACTCATTTACCGTTAATGCTCACATTTGCGATGCACACCCAAATCAAGGTGCGTGTGTTTCCCTGACAAGAGCCATCACTGTAAGATACTTGGATGTACTTATAGACAATCTCGTTTCGTGGAATGCTCAAGTTAGGATGTTGTCTGGCAGAGTTAGAAAACTATTTACCGTGTTTAAAAGCCTTTTTTTTTTTTTTTTTTTACCTGTTGGAAATCATCAAATGACCCCTCCCGCTCTGGGCTGAGCAGGAGGGAGTGTCAAACTTGTACTGACTAAAACCCATCCATGTTCCTTCCTTTGCCCTTTATGTTCCAGGGCCGCGGTATCTCTTTCGAAGTCCCGCAACCCTGGCAGGCATCGGTCCTTTCGGACCCCTTCCTGTTTGCTGACTCTCTTTGAGGCGCGCGTGGAACACGAACGCGCCGTCGACACGGCCTGTCGTCATAAGACGGACGGACGGCGAGCTAGCCCATAGCTCACCGTCCACAGGCCCGCGTCTACGGTGGCCGGGGGCCACCACGTGGCCCCCGACGCCCAGTGCGTCTCCCGCGGCGGCTGGGACGTGAGGTTCTCTCCCTCTCAAGATCCGCCACCTCCTTCGCTAGCATGACTGCTTCGCAGAAGGAGGTGACGGCGTCCCATTCCGTCTCGCTCCGGACCATGGATTGAACCAAGGCCGGAAGCGAGAGGTCGCCGCCGCCGATCGCCGCTACGAGGACACGGCGGTGCTCCGCCCACGCGGGGCAGATCTCCACCGTGTGCTCCACCGTGTCCTCCGGTCGATCCTCACAATGGTAGCACCCGGGCGTTTCCTCCCGCCCGATTCGGTGCAGGAACCTCCCGAAACAACCGTGTCCGGTGAGGACCTGCGTCAGGCGGAAGGTGAGGGCGCCGTGGCGCCTCTCCAGCCACTCCTCAAAGAGGGGACTTATCGCCACTATTGTGGCGTGCCCTGCACGGGGTTGCGACAGTCGCTCTCTCCAGGTCGCCATGAGATCGCGCCGGAGGTCTGTCCGCTGAGCGACAATTTGCCGCGGCAGCGGAGTTATCCCCCGGCGTAGTGCCTCCACGCGCCATTCGTGCAGGCGCGCGAGGACTATCGCCTCCAGGTCCCTTGGCGGCAATCCGGCAAGGAGGCTCGCTGCCTCGCCGGAGATCGTGCGGTATCCCCGGACCAGCCTTACGGCTACCACCTTTTGGGGCGCGTTCAGGTAGTGGGCGGCTCGCCTCCTCAAGGAACGCGCCCACACCGGGGCCCCGTAAATTTCGTCGGCCGCCGCCGCCGCCGGTACCCCGATCCATGAAAGTGTCAGGAAGGGTCGGGGGTGCGTAGCAGCACGGTTCGGGGAGATCGTTGTAGCGGGAGTCTACTTCTCCCCGAACCGTACTCTCGCCGAGTTCCACAACTCCCTCAGGGAGTTGAGTGTCGTCATCGGAAGCCATTGCTTGTGCTCGGGGACTTCAATGCCAAGAACTTGGCTTGGGGTTCTCGTTGCACAGACGTGCGGGGAAGGATGGTGGAGGTCTGGGCTCTGGAGGCAGGCCTGGTCGTCCTAAATAGGGGTTCTGTTCCCACGTGTGTGCGGATGCGGGGCGAGTCGGTGGTGGACATCTCGTTCGCTAGCCCCGCTCTGTCACTGCGTGTCCTTGACTGGCGCGTCATGGAGGGGGTGGAGACCTATTCTGACCACCGGTATATCCGGTTTGACGTCTCCGCCCAGAACCCAAGCGCGCCGGTCCTACAGGCCCCGAATGGTCCGCGTTGGACGCTGAAACAGCTGGACCGGGAGCTCCTGGAAGCCTCGATCGTGCAGGCCTGGGTGACATCACCGGACAGGCCTGCCGACGTCAACAATGAGGCGGGTTGGTTCCAGGAGGCCATGTCCGATATATGTGACGTAGCAATGCCCCGGGTTCGGTCAGAAAGCGCCCGGCGTCAGGTGTACTGGTGGTCGCGAGAGCTGACGTCTCTGCGCGAGGCGTGCGTCGATGCGCGGCACCTGTACGCCAGGCATCGCAGGCTCCGCATCCGCCCTCCGGATGCGGTGGCCATCGAGGCGGAGCTGTATGAGGGATACAGAGCGGCGAAGACCGCCCTCCAAGAGGCTGTCCTGCGGGCCAAGGATGTGGCCCGCGAGGAGATGCTGGAGACTCTCGACAGAGATCCGTGGGGGCGCCCTTATAAGATGGTGCGGGATAAACTCCGCACCAGGGCCCCTCCGCTGACGCAGAGTCTCCGGCCTGAGCTCGTGGAGGACGTGGTGAGCGCTCTGTTCCCTTCGCGAGGGGAGCACACTCCCCCGCCAATGGCTCCGCCGCTTGCGGTGCTGGAAGCGGACCACCCACAGGACGATGACGACATTCCGGAAGTGACCGGGGTAGACCTGAGAGTGGCGGTAGGCAGGCTTAAGGCCAAAACTGCCGCCCCGGGACCCGATGGCTTACCTGGCAAAGCCTGGGTCCTGGCTTGGAGGCTCTCGGGCCCCGACTGGAGGGGCTCCTAAGCGCATGCTTGGAAAGAGGCCAGTTCCCGCTTCGTTGGAAGACGGGGAAGCTGGTCCTCATACGGAAGCCGGGGCGCCCTGCGGACTTTCCGTCCGCATACCGGCCCATCGTGTTGCTCGACGAGGTGGGCAAACTCTTTGAAAGAGTCATTGTCAACCGCCTCGCCGGGCACCTGGCGGAGATGGGGCCGGATCTTGCGGAACACCAGTTTGGTTTCCGCAGGGGGCGCTCGACGGTGGACGCCATCATGCGCGTGAGAGCCCTCACGACGGGGGATGCGGTGTCCCGGGGTGGGGTGGCCTTGGCGGTGTCTCTCGACATCGCCAACGCCTTCAACTCCATGCCCTGGAGCTGCATTAGGGAGGCACTCCGGTATCACCGGGTGCCGACCTACCTTCGTCGTGTGGTCGGGGACTACCTGTTGGACAGGTTTGTCATTTACCCTGGTCACAGCGGAGAATGGAACCGGCGAGAGATGTCGTGCGGTGTTCCACAGGGATCGGTTCTAGGGCCGCCCTTGTGGAACATCGGGTACGACTGGGTGCTGCGCGCCGACCTCCCTGACGGCGTCAGCGTAGTTTGCTACGCAGACGACACGCTGGTGCTGGCACAAGGGAGGTCGCACGAGGCGGCGGCCGAGCTAATGACACGCGGGGTTGCGATGGTCGTGGAGAGGATCCGGCAATTGGGTCTCGAGGTGGCACTGCACAAGTCCGAGGCCATGTGCTTTCATGGGCCTCGGAATGCGCCACCGTCGGGATCCATGCTCATGGTAGGAGGGGTTTCCATCGCTGTCGAGCCGACGTTGAAGTACCTGGGTCTCGTCCTCGACAGCCGGTGGAACTTCGTGGAGCACTTCCGACGTTTGGCCCCCAAACTGGAACGGGCCGGGGCTGCCTTCAAGCGGCTCTTGCCCAACCTGGGGAGTCCAAACGCCTCCTGCCGGAGGCTCTACGCGGGGGTCGTGTGTTTAAAAGCCTGCGGTATAGTGCTGATGCCGATACTTTACGTATGGTTTATTTTTCTCTTTGCCAGTCAATATTAACTTTTGGCATTACAGTCTGGGGTGGTGCTCCGAAAACAACCATGATACAACTGGAAAGGGCACAGAGGGCTGTTCTCAAGGTCATGACATTCAAACACTACCGGCATAGTACCGCACAACTGTACAAGGAATGTGAGGTCCTGACCGTGAGACAGCTCTTTGTGCTGAACTGTACTTTGCGTAAACATACCGGCTTGCGGTTGGATCCTGCTTGTCCGGCAATGCGTAGGACTGCTAACGTTTGTCCCTACGTAAGACATAGAACCACGCTCGCACAGCGTCATTATAAGGTACTTGGTGGTCGTATATACAGCTTTGTCAACAAACAGTGCAACATTTATAAATTTAATAAATTTGACTGCAAGGCTCTAGTCACTAAATGGATCATCACTCTTTGTTATGATGAGGTCGAGAGAATTCTCAATACATAACCTTATTGCCCTCCCCCTTTCCCAAACTTTCCTCCATCCCACATATCCTCAAACACACACACACATCCTGACATAAACACATATTTGTGGTTTGCCTTTTAATTATTTAACTTTTATTTAAATGAGTATATATATATTTTTTTTTTTTTTAGACCTTGTCTTTGTTTCCCGTTTGACGTGTACCTAACTCCGAAGTTTTTCTTGTATTTACTGTCACAGTGAACTTAGAGAGCCCTGACACTCATAACACAAGTTTAATCTTAGCTTGGGTGTCAGAAGTGTATAAATATGTGTTAAGTACAATTATTCTCAACTTAAACAATATTTTATTG
Organism: Eugnorisma glareosa; assembly: GCA_947578425.1. NCBI lineage: Eukaryota > Metazoa > Arthropoda > Insecta > Lepidoptera > Noctuidae > Eugnorisma > Eugnorisma glareosa. Next base: position 21,812,038 of record OX387967.1, on the reverse strand, counting down.
AAGCATGTATATACTGTCATTGGAATTGTAAGCTGGAAATAAAGATTATTATTATTATTATTCTCCTTTATTCAATTATATACACATAAATTACATTTTTAAATATTTCTAAACAAATTAATATTAAAAAAACATTTAAAAATATAAAAAAATAGTGGTCCGCCGGTATCGGGAGCAGGGTCCAAGCTACCGGTGGTTAGGGCTCCAGAGACAGGAACCTCCTCACAATGCGAGCCGTATCGAGGAGTACTGCCTTCTGAATCAGGCCCTTGATCCAACCGCCTAAGGAGAGCCTCGAGAGATGTTCATCGAGGCTTTCGGCTATAAGGCCATTGGTCGTCACAACAATCGGCACAATGATAGCCGAGTTCACATTCCACATGTCGACAACCTCGTGTGCCAAGTCGAGATATTTCATTTGTTTCTCTTTCTCAGCTTTCACGAGGTTCTCGTCATGTGGGATGGTAACATCGATTATCATTACGCGGCGCGCTGATTGGTCTATCACCACTATGTCAGGCTTATTGGCGACAATAGTCCTGTCAGTGATGATAGACCGATCCCAGTACAGCGTGACATGGTCTTTCTCGAGAACTGGGTCGGGCACATACTTGTAGTACGGTACCTCAGATTCCACAAGTTTATATTTCAAGGCAAGTTGCTGGTGAATAATCCTGGCTACTTGGTTATGCCTGTGCAAGTACTCGCCGTTAGCCAGACGAGAACAACTAGAAATAATATGTCTGATGGACTCACCCGGACGGTGGCATGCCCGACACACGTCAACCGTCCCGTCCTTCATAATATATTTCCGGTAGTTGTTCGTCAACATAACTTCGTCCATAATCGCACAGACAAAACCTTCAGTTTCCCCAAAGAGGTCACCGAAACGTAGCAAGGACACGGATGCTAGAAAATCTACATCGGGCCCATGAAGAGCCCGGTAGAAGCGTCTGTGAAGCTCCTTGCCTTGCCATACTTCCTTGCGGTCATCGGTAGTAAGTACTACAGGTTTGCGCCAGTTCTCTTTAGCCATGGACAGCGGGGTGAGGCCCTTGTCCACTGCGACCACATCTCGGTGCATACCCACCTCGGCTTTTAAAAAATATTCTCTGAGACTGCATACCTCGCGGTTGTGGAGCGTCTTAGCGTTTAAAAAGCCTCGACCCACGCACTTCCGCGGGATATACAGTCTCATCACCGATGATCGTGGGTGATGCATCCGGTTTGCAGTCAGCAGTGTACGGACTCGCCTATCCAGGGTATCGAGTTCGGTCTGAGTCCATTTGAGTATGCCGAAAGAGTACATTAAAACCGGCATGACCCAACCGTTGAAGGCGCGCACCTTGTTCCCGCCCGAAAGAAGGCTATTTAATACCTTCTTCAGGCGACCGAAGAAGCGCTCCTTCAACGATTGCTTCATGTCAGTTACGTTAATGCCTAACGCTTCCGACATACCCAAATATTTATAGCTTTCGGATGAGGAGAGGGATCTCAGGTGTATGGAATCCGAGAGCTGAATTCCTTCGGATTCCATAATCTCCCCTCGCTTTACATACATGACTGCACATTTGTCCACACCAAATTCCATCCTGATGGCGCTACTAAAAGTTACAGTTACTTTCAGTAGCTTCATCAGTTGCAATTTGTTGGGGGCAAATACTTTCAGGTCATCCATGTAAAGGAGGTGAGATATAACTTGACCACCTCTCCTCAACCGATAGCCTAGACCTGAATCCTCCAGCAGCGTGCTAAGAGGATTCAGGGCTAGACAGAACCAAAGTGGACTCAAACTGTCGCCCTGGAATATTCCCCGTTTAATCCATACAGGCTCATCGTTCCCCTGAATCTGTCGACATCCTGGATATCGAAGGACCGTCCTCCATTGCCCCATACACGACTCAAGGAAGGCGCGTAGAGTTGCATCTATCTTGTACAACTCCAGCACCCTCATGAGCCATGTATGTGGAATCGAGTCGTAAGAAGGCCTCTTATAATCTATCCAACATGTCGACAGATCCTTGCGGGATCGACGAACCCGTTGGCTAATGGCCATGTCGAGGAGGAGTAGCTCCTTAGTACCGCGGGACCCGTTCCTACATCCATTTTGAGAGGCAGACATAATGGAGTTTTTGTCAATGTGTGTATTAATTTTCGCTCTCAAAATGGATGTAAGAAGCTTATAGACCGTCGACAAACACGTGATCGGTCTATAATTCTTGGGTTCCGCGGGACTACCTGACTTATGGAGCAGGTGGGTAACGCCTGTTGTTAAAAACTGCGGTAGAGACCCAGACTCTAAGGATGACTGAAATTGAGATGCCAGACAAGTGTGTGAACTACTAAACCATTTGAGCCAGAAATTGTGCTGTCCGTCCGGTCCCGGTGATTTCCAGTTCGGTAACGGACGAACTGCTCTGGCTACATCCAAAGGTGTTATTAATATTGGTTCCATTTCTGGGATAGGTTCACACACTTGCTCGACATCACGCATCCAGTCAGCCTCAGTATGACGGACGGGCACCGACCAGATGCTGTGCCAGAAAGAACTTGTGGTGGCATCATCCGGGCGGCACACGTCCGTCATATTTTGATCGGGTCGCTCCCAAGCTCTGTACACCCACCTCTCATCGCTCTGGAACATGCGATTCTGTGAGTACCGATCAACCCGCCGCTTATACCGCCGAATACGGTTCGCCCGTGCATAAACTTTCTGCTTCAGGAAGTCGATGCGCTCTGTAACACGGGACATGAATTCTTGAGGACTGATTTCAGTCCCCGAGAATGCTCGCCTCACAAAGCGCATCACACGTGGTCGTGTATTACCCTCCCTGAAGCAGTATAGTTTGCCAATGAGTATCCTGGCCTCGTCGATACGACGCTCGATCCTGCGCTGCCAGGATGGTACGGCTGGTTTTGGTCGAGTAGCTTCGTCACAATTTGGAAACTTGACATTAGCTTCACAGCCCCACAGTACAGGATCGAGTGTGCATCAACGAGGTTCTCGCTACTCTCGAAAAGATTCTTGAGTTGCGAGTCCAGGGCACACACCAACGCCCTATTTTTATAATGCATGGGTAACCGTGGTAATCGGGGCCTAAGTTCGGTAGGAGTGGATCGATACTCGCGAAGCGCATCCTCCAGTGCGCTCCTCAATCGGTCGTTGCACTGGCTACTTACCGTGGCAACCCTATCATCCTCCTCTACAACAGCAGGGTTTGACCGCGGTAGGGTTGCGTCAATAGCTAACGCTTGCACCGCGGTTTGTGCCGGAGCTAAGTCGATACGGTTGCTCAGTACATCTGAGCGTAGCCTATCAAGTGCGGCGTCGTCCAACATGTGATTGCGTTGGATGACCCGCACCTGATCTGATGAGTTCCTGGAACAGAGACAGCATCCTAACACGGTACGCAGTGAGGTTAGTTCCCCCCTCTGTAGACCCGTAGTATGCGCGCATGACGTTCTCGTTTATTGATTGAGTCCATTTCATGCGCTGCACACAACCACCGGCAGCGGGGACCCGGCTCGGGGTCGGATGGCCCCTAAGTCCCAAGCTTCTCGGTGGCCGGCCTCTCCCCTGCCGACGCACAGGTGTTGGCGACGTCGGCGGAGAGAAATACTCGTCGCTCGAGCTCGACGCAACTACCACGGCCGGTGTCACAGCACTCACGACGGGGCTGGATTCCGGCGGCGGCGAGGCGGAGCTGAGCGACGAGTCCGGGGTTGGTGGGCGTGTACGTCGTGCTGCTGCTGCTCTCGTTATCATATTTGATCGTTATTCATCCAAAAATGTATGTGCATTATCAAAATTTGTGTCTTTTTTCATGACATCTGTCATTCATTGTGATTTTTTTCGGGTATTTCTTCATATTTCTGCTTAATTATGGAGGTTTTAATTTATTTAGAGAATTTGATTTCAGATTTACTTAGGACACAGAACTACAGGCAAAAAAAACAGTGATATTTCCAAATATATACGTAATAAATTACGTGTTTTTCAAAACGACGTACATGACATCGAGAGTTGCCAGTTTTTATTATTATTATTATTAATTGGATATGCAACAAGAATCTACCTATATTCAACTTGCATAACAACCATGCCCCCTGTGAAGCAAAACTATTGGGTCATCGAACGACCTCACCTTGTGACGTAAAAAAGGTGCAATGTAAGCAGGAGTAGTGTAATGCAGGAGTGGCTCGCGTTAAACACAACGAATACTTGGCTGGCGATTTGTTGCGGAACTTGCACAATACGAATTGTGTGTAAAAATGATATCACTACACACTCCATGGATACTGATCTTGACACAGGGCCGCTTGTTACAATCGAAGGAATTAACAATTCACTCGCATAACCAATATAATAGCAACATGAAGATGGATCTTTCCATGAACATACCATCGCTTAATTCGATGGTAAATAACATTGTGAACATAACACATAATATGTCGCACGTGATGTTGCCAGAAACTGCAGGATTGGAGGAAATCGACAAGCGATTAGCTATTATGCAAATACGAGAAAACCAGCTCCCATCAACTATCTCCACTCATGACATACACCAATACACCGTCTCTTATACCATTGTGGCAGTAATCGTCATTGTGTCTGTGGGGTGGTTTATAAAGAGATATGGACCATCTTGTCGCTCGAAACAAACTAAGCCATTCTGCTACGAACAATCAGCTTGAAGAGATTGATCTGCAACCGATACAACACAGAAAGCAAGAAGAAAACATTCACACGGCGAGCCAAGCAAAACTGCAAGCGGGACGTCAACGTTATGCAGACAACGTCGCATTCAACTTCGAATAATTTAATGTATTATTTGTTTCTTTGTAATAGGGTTTCTTCTCTTGACAAGCTTTCATTAATCTTCTGTACATCTTTGTGGGGTTGACAACATGTACGGTCTCATCAACCGTACATTTACTTTGCGAACGCAGCAACCTACTTGGATGTCGTGCGTCACAAATATTACGCTATAATTATAACTTTTCATGCAAGGCAGATCGAGTCAGACTACACCTGTGGAACTAACCACTTGTCAAGAGAAATAATCACTACCACTATAACTTGTTAACGTTCAACTTTTAATATAACTATAAACTCTACTTGTGTTTCTTTCTGTGTACTCCACAACTAAACCAACATCATCATTGTGATACTGTACGGTGCCTACAACAATTGGCTCCTACACTTACTATTTTAAAAAAAAGAGACAATTTGAGAAAACTTATAAATTGTGAACTTTCCCAAAATTAATTAAAATGTTTTGGGAAAAAAAAATATATATAAAAAAAAAAAACAAAAACGGATTATACAATTAAGACTCTAAGTTCAATCCTAATTGAGGCTACGGAACCAGCAAAGATATCTATTTCACTACGAATGGAGTTGGCAAGAGAAAGCATGCGGTAAATGGGTGAAAAATTACTTGTATTAGTTCGACTATGAGGCAGGACGAAAGTTCTTCGGTTGATTAAGAGGCTACTACATTTCACCTTTTCTAAAAGCTCAGGAGAATCCAATAAACCATTTACTCATTTAAACAAAAACATGAAGTCTAGAGATTTCCTTCGTGCGCTCAAGGATTTCATTTTATACTGACTCCGCCTAGAGTTATACGAGTTCAGACTACGACACTTGTTATCTGAGAAACTTAAGTGGTATAAGAACCTCTTTTGAACACGTTCAATCCGATCAGAGTGCACCTGATAAAAAGGGTTCCACACCATACTACAATACTCCAGAATACTTCGAATAACGCTGTTGTAAATGGAAATAGTCAGAATTGGTTCTTTAAAAATTTTCATTTCTCTGACAATGAAACCCGACAATTTAGATGCCTGCCTAATAATTTGGTCGTAATGACTCCTAAAACTTAAACTACTATCTATTAAAACACCGAGGTCTCTAATAGTATCAACTTCTTGGATCGGGCTGTTATTAATCCAGTAATAATATTCACATGTTTTCTTTTTTCTGCTAAATTTTATGAAGTAAATCATTTATAAAAACCAAATCACATCAACCAACCAAACCAACAACCAAATCATTTATAAAAACTAAGAAAAATAGAGGCCCCAAGTGTGAACCTTGCGGCACCCGTGATGGTATGTAATATTGTTTGGATTTAAAATCCTACAGATATACCAGTTGCGAGCGATTTTTTAAGTATGATTCGCACCAACGCAGCAACGACCCATGAATGCCCATACTTTCTAATTTAGCAATTAGTAAGTCATGATCTACCAAATCGAAGGCTTTTTTAAAGTCGGTGTATATTGCATGAACTTCTCTACCGTCATCCAATGCATATGATATATATGAAACATATTCGACTAGATTAGACAGTGTCGACTTTTTGGGGCGAAAGCCGTGCTGGTTATCATCCAGCACACTTCTAAAGTGAGAAAACATTTTTTTTTTAACAAGTGATTCAGTAATTTTACCACAAGCGGATAAAATGGCCACTGGTCTGTAATTTGCAACATCATCAACACGACCAAATTTAAAGATTGGCGTGATGTGCGCTATTTTCCACTGGTCAGGAAATAAACCCTGTACCAAAGAAAAGTTGAACATTGTTGTTAGAGAATCAGCTAGGTTCGCTGCACATTTCCTAAGGAAAAGAGGAGGGATTGAGTCCGGCCCAGGTCCTTTATCACAATCTAGGGAAGACAAGTAATCAAAAACTTCTTTTACCTCAAGTTTGCACCAACTGAAACTATTATTGTTACCGGGAGTGGGTTCAACTGGCGTTGAAGTGAGAGAGCTATTTATTCTATATATGGACTGAAAATGATCCGAAAACAAGTCACAGATTTCTTGACCACCCCTGGCAAACGTAGTGTTATTCAAAAACATTTTGTTGGGAATATAATTGTTTCCTATCCATTTATTTTAAAGTACCTCCAGACATGCTTAGGATTGGTACGGAGATGTTCAGCTATATTCTTTTTAAAATTAGCATAACAGTGTTTTATCAACTCACTGCAACGCATTCTTAGGCATTCAAACGTAATTTTATCTCTGGGATTCCCGTATTTTTTATTATATATTATGATATTTAGCTTTTTCTTTAATAACTTTCAGTAAAGCTCGACTGCACCAGACAGGATAACGTTCATCTCGTGGTTTTGTAATCGGAGTATGCAGTTTCATAATTGGCATAAGAATTTCATAGAATTTTTGCAACATGTCGTTAATATTATTTATAGAATTCCATTCATCAGACCAAGCAATTTTCGCAAGTTCAGCGTTGACCGTTTCATAATTACAGAGATAAAAGTTCAAGTATGGTATTTTATTTTGCACAAGAGAATTACTATTATTAGATGCAAAGAAGATCTCCAGCGCTGGATGATGAAGATCAATTGGTATAAGCGGAATTGAGGCCTGAGCCACCAGCACTTTGTTGTTACTACTACTAAGAACTAGATCTAAAATACGATTTGAAGCATTTAGTATCGTGTTGCATTGATGAAGATCATTAAAGGCTAGCATGTCTAGAAAAGTGTGTATATTACTACTGGATTCTTTGGGGACCAATAGATCAGAGTCCGCATTATATTCCCAATAGATACTACTCATATTAAAATCTCCGATTAGTAAATTGATAGAATTAATTTTGCTCTTTTTATTAACTACTTCTGTAAAGTTTCGAAACAGTGCTTAAAAAATAAAATAAAAATAAAATTAGCCTTTATTGCTGTTTAAACTTACAAAGATTGGATATAACTAACCATAATACTAAATATTTCTTACTTAAATCTAATTTCATGTATCAGTGATCGGTACACAAACAGCTTGTCTTTCGACATAGGCCTCCTCTAAACATTTCCATTTTTCCCTATCTTTTGCCACTCGGATCCATTCTAGACCCGCCACTTTTTTGATATCATCTTCCCATCGTTTCATTTGTCGCCCTTTGTTTCTTTTACCATTTCTTGGGCACCACTCCGTTACAATCTTTGTCCATTTCTCTTGTTTTTCCCTTAACATGTGTTCTGTCCATCGCTATTTCTGTATTCGACATAATGAATGTGCCTGTTTGAATTGTGTTTTGTTTTTTATTTCTGTTATGATGATAATCAGGAACCTAGAATGGAACGAACAAGGGCTCAACATAAACGGCGAAAACCTAATTCATCTACGTTTTGCAGACGATCTGATACTGTTCTCCGAGTGTCCTATAAAATTGCAACAAATGCTGCAACAGCTATCAGACCAGAGTGCAAAAGCGGGGCTAACAATGAATTTCACTAAAACAAAAATTATGACTAATTCCTCAAAGGCACAAAAGATCACAGTAAACATGCATGAAATAGAATACGTAGATGAGTATATCTACTTAGGACAGTTAATATCACCCACTAAAACCATGCACAAAGAAATCGATAGGAGAATAGCCAATACATGGAAAAGATACTGGGCACTAAGCGAAATTATGAAGGATAGGGACATGCCAATTAAAGCAAAAAGAAAAGTTTACAATATGTGCATTCTGCCATGTTTAACGTATGGCTGCCAAATTTGGGAATTAACAGAAAAATTAGCAAATAAAATAAACGTCTGTCAAAATAATATAGAGAGGAGTGTCATTGGAGGACTAACAGAAATAAAAAACAAAACACAATTCAAACAGGCACATCCATTATGTCGAACACAGAAATGGTGCATTGATATAGTCTAGTTTAATTGGAGGGGGAATATAAACGGCACAAATATTAATTCTTAAGCCAATCTCACACTTGATTTTGATCCACATTTCCTCACAATGGGACTCCCAATTCAATCTCTGTGAGACCTCGTATTTTTTCAAAGTTGCAACACATACACGTCCACCATCCTTTTTTGTAGACGAGGATATCGTAGATGACCTATCGCGCCTGAAGACTCTGTATCGGTTATCTAAAAATTCATGGTCTAACACCGTATCATTGAGCCAACTTTCAGTGCCGATAATGATGTCGTAATCAAAATTTAAAGCTGCAGTATAAAAATCCTCTGTCTTGGTTCGTAAGCCTCTTACATTTTGATAATAGATTTTAAACTTGAATTTAAATTATTATAACAATAATAAGCGTGCAAATTATGCGACTAATAAAATAAAAAGTTACAAAGATTCAACACATGCCAATTTTTTTACTAGAAGAGGTTTAGTGGTCACATCTTTCCTCACAAATATGCGACCATTCCGAACCCATACAAAGTTATATTTTTTTTTCCTTAGCAGCGATTCTTGTCGCTGCATGTAGTTTTTTTATTAGCCAGAGTCAGATTTTCTGTTACAAAAGTCGGCCACAAATTTCTCCGACTCATTCTTCTTATTAAAGTTTCGAACTGCAGCAAGTAGACTATCGCGAATACCTGGACTGGCTAACCTGACGACTATGCTACGTGGACGATTTGTTTCTTCATTTAATTTAGCAACTCTATGAAATGCTTGGTTTTCATTATCCTGAAGTTCATTTCCTACAACTCTACACACCTGTTTTACGACCATTAACAGGTTTTCGGTTTTGTGTTCAGGAACGCATTGTATCTCGATATTGCTTTCACGTGCTAATTGATCAATTTGCTACAAATTTAGCCCCCAGTTCCCTCACTTGATCACTCATCGCGGCGTTATTCTTGAGGAGTTCGGCAATACAGTTATTATTCCGGGCATTTAATTCAACTTACTCATCATAAGCGTCAGAAAGAAAAGAAACCGTCTTCTTAAACTCGTCAAAGTCTTCGTACATTGAGGAAAATCTCAAGGTTAGGTCATTAACTTCCCTTTTAACCGTAGCTAGAGTGGATTCAAATTTCGCTAAAGAGGCCTGTTGACTATCAAACTTTTCATTCATTTCCTGCCGCAATTTACGAATTTTGAAAGTATTGTATCTTTCAAATTGACTTCTGTGCCAACACACGCCACTCGAGGCGTAACTGGTGGTGATTTCTCAGCTGGCGTAAGTCTGTGACCAAGTACTGGTTTTGGGCTCGGTTTGTTTTGGCTATTAGACGGCCCCGATATAGAGGAATGATGCATTATCGCCATTTCAGCTGCTGGACCCGCTTGGTCAGTTTGTATCTTTAGGATGGACTGGTGTATTAGTGTTGTCCAATTTAGGACGGCCAGAGACGCAAATTGGACAAGTCCATTTAGTCCTAGGTGTTGACGCTTCATCGTACTTAACGCATTCCTAATGGTACTGAAGGACACATTTGCTTGAACAGCATTTAATTCTCTTTTGTGTGACGAGAATAGTAGTAGTACAACCAGCGCAAATCATTTTGGCAAAAAACAAAAAAAAAAGCAAAATGTAAATTTTGTACTGGGATTCGAAGTCACAAGCTTATACGTTTAAGTGGCCACCTATTGAATACTGACACGGACGCTTTGGAACACAACTCAAAATATAAGTATTGGTGCGTTATCGCATAACTAGCGACCAGAGTGAAGTCAATGTTGAACACGATAAAGATGCTATAAACTTTTGAGGACCTCTTGCAACAACCTTCCGTCTCCATCGTCAGACCTTCGGTGACAGTCATACTCCAGCTAGGTCTAAAGTTCTCATCAAAGAGCATGAAATGAGCCCAAACACGATATAGATGCTGTAAACTCTTGAGGACCTCTTGCAACAGCCTTCCGTCTCCATCGTCAGGCTTTTTATGACAGTCATACTCCATGCAGGTTTAAAGTTCTTATTTTGATAAAAACTTTAGACCTGCATGGAGTATGACTGTCACTGCCTGCCTGTCTGTCTGTGCACTTTGGTGCATGAAATGAGCCCAAACTCGATTTAGCTGCTGTAAACTCTTGCGGACCTCTTGCAAACTACCTTCCGTCTCCATCGTCAGACATTCGATGAAAGTCATACTCAGTTAGGTTTAATGTTCTCATCAAGTTGCAGGAAATGAGCCCAAAGCGAATCTAATCACGATGGTTTTCCCAACAACATGACCGCCCGCCTCGAAGCGCGCGCGGGTCATTATTTTGATGCGGAGTTATTTTTAAACTGTGATTTTTCCTAAGACATTCATCTAAATTAAATGATGTCAAGGACAATTTATTTTGGTATGAATTAATACTATGTCGGTAAAAACACCTTCGCAAGTAAAGCATTATTTTTTACCAAACTTTAAAATCATAAAAATGGTTACTGTTTGTCAACTTTAAACTATAGGCATGTGCTTTTGCGGCCTATTTTTAAGACCTTTTTAAGAGGAATAATTCCCCGATACATTATTTTTGTGCAACTTTAACCGTTTCAGCAGCGTACGCAACGGAAGCTCTCAAAAATAAATTTACCCCGTTTTTGCAACATTTTTCATTGATGCTCCGTTCTTATTGGCCGTAGCGTAATGATTTATAGCTTATAGCCTTTCTCGCTAAATGAGCTATTCAACACTAAAAATTTTTTTTTTAAATTCGAATTAGTAGTTCCTGAGATTAGCGCGTTCAACCAAAGAAACAAAATCGTCAGCATAGTAGTAGTAGTACAGTACAGTAGTGTATAGTAGTAGTAGTAGTAGTGTAGTAGTTTTAGTATATAGTATAGACAACAGATACAATTAAATTAATGATGCACTTGCGGAATGACGCCCTGACTAAGTACCGTAAAACGAAAACTGACTCCAAACAGGCATACTACAAGCTGCTAAAACCTCTGGTGGTAACTTCCATATTTAGAGAAAACGTTGCATATTTCAATTTCAACTTATTTTTTTTTAATACTGTATTACGAAAGAAACAAGTTGATGACCTTCCTACTCACTTCAAAGATCCAAACCAAATCAATAATCACTTTTGGAGTGACCCTGGTAACCCTGTCTGCAATACAATGCAACGCATTTTCTTTGAATCACATCGGTGATGATAGCTTCGCATTTTCATTGCAACCAGTAACCGCTGATCAGATTCTGCGATACTTCCGCCAGCTAAAATCTAACGCTGAAGGCTGGGCTGTGATAGGGTGACCCTGAATATGCTTTTGCTTACACTCCCACACACTCTAAAATCCATCACCGACATTGTGAACAGCTCAATTGTCTCAGCAACGTTCCCTGCATATCTGGAAAATTGCTATGTCAGACCGCTGCCTAAAAAAAACAAATCCAACTGACTTAAAAGATCTTAGGCCTATTAGTATTCTGCCTTGCCTTTGTAAAATTGCAGAAAAGGCGGTTTGTCAGCAGGTGTCAAAGTACCTAGAAGATAAACACATTAGGCCTGAGCTACAGTCAGGTTTTCGTAAACAGCGTGGTACTTCTACGGCTCTTTTGGACGTGACAGATAACATTCTGACGGCACAGGATAACGGCCTGTGCACACTTCTGGTCCTACTTGATTTTTCGCGAGCCTTTGACTGCATAAATATAGATTTGTTATTATCAAAGCTTAATTACTATAGATTTGACCAAAATACGATACACTGGTTCCAAAGCTATCTTACCAACGTCGGCAGCCGATAGAAATACGACTAAGCAATGGCTCATCTCTTGTTTCGTCACTCACTTCTGTTTACATGGGAGTCCCGCAAGGCACAATACTGGGCCCCATTATCTTTATTTTGTATTGTGCGGATATCATAAGCTCCCTGAAGAAATGTAGGTACCATATTTATGCTGATGACGTACAAGTCTATATCTCCTTTAAGCCAAGTGACTATGACATCGCGATAAAGGATCTTAACGATGATCTTGACCGAATAGCATGTTGGGCTAAAAATAACGGTTTAGTACTTAACCCCACTAAAGCCAAATACATGCTGTTTGGAACCAAGAACCAAAACAGCGCAGTGCCGGCATCACTCAACGTTGCGTTGCTGGGTGAGTCGGTTGGTCGAGTCAGTGAGGCACGTAATCTGGGTCTGAACATGGACGTTGGCTTGAGATACGAAGCGCACGTGGTAGAGTCAGTGCGTGCGCACTTGTTTCTACCGGCTTAAGGTCCTTTATAAAATAAGGCCTATCAGAGGAGCTGCGTATCCAGTTGGTTGAGTCACTCGTGCTATCCAACCTAAACTACGCAGATACAGTTATTGGCCCTCGGATACTGGCTAGAACTGAGCGGCTGATCCAGAGGGTACAAAACGCCTGCACTAGGATCTGCTTCTCAATCCCACCAAGAATTCACGCAGCTCCTTTCAGGGGAAGTTTTAGATACGCCGCATCCAAATGCTGGAACAACATTCCCCCGCCGATAAGGAATCTTAAATGTCTTGGTACCTTCAGAGCTCGACTGCAGCAGTTTCTTATCGAATCGCAGAACCGAAAAAACTGGGTATGACTGTTTCGAACACGTCCATTATTTAACTGACTCTTGTATCCTTCCCGAGTCAATCTGATGTATCTGTAGCATAACTCGTGATCACAAACCTGTGAACAAGGGGGTACTTAGTAATTGAATAGTTAGTGAATCTTTTGTAGGTCAATAATTATAATTAGTTATAATACCTTCACATGTTATAAACCTACATTTATCTATTGTAAACATAATTTAATCTAACCAAATCGTTTATTTTTATTTATTTTTGTTACACGCACCCACGCTACTATATTATTAGTATTATACATTTATAATAATTATGAGGCGCACACCGCACCTTGTTTAAAAACTCGTTTTTTATTTGAAGTTTGTCATGGGGTTACTATACTCGTACTTCTTTCGTAAATTATGTTTTCCATTTTGTGTATTGGCACCTTGTTTTTTTTTATACATATATGTATTTAAACAATATTTTTGTAAATTGTATCATTTAATTGTGCTTCTGTGTGTCTTTGTGTGCACTAAATAAATGGTTTATCTATCTATCTATCTCATTAGCGTTTTCATGGACCAGTAGCTTTTATACAATTTGATTAGTTATAATTATTTAAAATACACACTAACAGTTGTTTCACTATAGTTCGCTAACACACTCGCGTTAACACCGAATTACGAAAGTAAAACCCATCCGCGTCTGTCCGCATTCGTCTACAATGCAAAACTTAACAAAAACAATAACGCTTGAAGTCCGCCGCACGAGCCGCACGCTGAATGGCGGTCTCTGATTGGTCAAAGCGTGCCACGCCATGCGTGCCTGCCTCCCTGCCCTCACACCGCGTCAAAGGAGATCACACAGATTGGGCTATTTTCAAAAGTGCCGGCCAAAAACAATAAACTTATTTTTTAGATAGAGCATAACATAATAGACACTTTTTATTATCACACCTAAGTCGTAAGTCCATTCACCGAGAAGTTATTCAACCTCAAAATATCTGAGATCACCCAGATTGGGCTATTTCCAAAAGTGCCAGCCAGCCAACAAAAATAAACTTAGTATCTAAATAGAGCATAACATAATAGACACTTTTTATTATCACACCTAAGTCGTATGTCAATTCACCGAGAAGTTATTCAACCTCAAAATATCTGAGATCACCCAGGCTGAGCAATTTTTTTTTTCGTCTTTCTTCACGATTTGTGCATTTAGCCAATGTCATGTCCGGCAATTATGTATTGTTCAAATCATTGCGTTTAAAAATAGGGTTAATAAATAAAAATAAATATGATATAAATAGCTCATTGAGTAATAAATTGTAAGGAATATAATTCATTTGGGCGTAAGAAAATGATTAAAATCATAGTGATTTTGCACTTGTGATTTTTTTCACTATTAAAAAAAAACGGCGTTCTCTATGGGCTCGTACATTGTTGCGAGAAATAAAATCATGGCAATCAGGTACCAAGTTCTGTAGGTTTTATTCCGCAGACAAAATGGATCTTTTGCATTCACTATATTACTATTTATACTTTTTTTTTCGGATTGGAAATCCTCAAATCCCTCCCACTTGGGGCGGAGCGGAAGGTGTCTGACTAAAACCCTTCCATGTTGGCTGTCGTCATAAGATGGACGGACGGCGAGCTAGCCCATAATTCACCGTCCAATTACTATTTATATGTGGGTTTTTTAACATTGTCATCTTTATTATTTACTTATAACTTGGGTATAGAACTTGGGTGGTATAATAAAAAATGTTTGTATCCAGAAGCTCTATTTAATTATTGCGTTTAATTTAAAAACCGGCAAAAAAAAATTGCGCAACCTGGGTGATCTCAGATATTTTGAGGTTGAATAACTTCTCGGAGAATTGACTTACGACTTAGGCGTAATAATAAAAAGTGTTTATTATGTTATGTTCTATCTAAATAATATGTTTATTTTCGTTGGCCAGCACTTTTGAAAATAGCCCAAAAATGTATGGAGGCTGGGTGATCTCCTTTAGCTTTAATAACAAATTGCCCAATTACCATGTACCAATATAATAATGACCGTGCAATGTGATAAATAATGAAGTTATGATAGTATTAATCACTTAGCCCGATAGAGCTAGACATTATTCATAATGAACGTACATTATGTATAATGCCCGCATTAATCACCTGGTCCATAACATATATAACGTCGACCTGAGACCTCCTGGACATATGCTCTGAAAGATAGTCACTACAGACCACGAGGTTGGATGTGGTGGAGCGACCTTTTAAAAACCCATGTTGGTGTTTGGAGAAACTTAATTTAAGTGAAGAAGAAAGTTGTATGTTTGCGATTTTCTCCATAATTTTAGCGAACACGCAGAGTTTGGAGATCGGTCTATAATTTTCAACGTTGTCATTTGAAAATTATTATTTTTTCGGATGCGAAATCGTCAAATAACTCCTCTCGCTCTGGGCTGAGCAGGGGGAGTGGCAGACTTATTAAAACTTACTGATTAAAACCCATCCATGTTCCATCTTTTGCCCTTTGTGTTCCAGGGCCGCGGTATCTCTTTCGAATAGTCCCGCAACCCTCGCATCTCTTTGAGGCGCGCGTGGAACACGAACGCGCCGTCGACACGGCCTGTCGTCATAAGACCGAAGGACGGACGGCGAGTTAGCCCATTACTCACCGTCCACAGGCCCGCGTCTACGGTGGCCGGGAGCCACCACGTGGCTCCGTCGCCCAGGGTGTCTCCCGCGGCGGAACGTTGTCCTTAGGTCCCTTTTTATGAATCGGCGTTATATACGCTCACTTCTGGATTGTAGGCACCACACCCAAGTCGAATGATCGTTTGAATAAAAATGTCAATGGAATGGATAGACACCTGGCACATTTGGTTATAAAAATCGGTGAAATATCATCCGGACCAGCGGATTTATTAATAACCACTTGCTTTAGCAAGCGAAATACCTCCTCTTCCCGCACCTCAATAGAGCAGATGTCAGATTGCAGATTTCCTCCCCGTGACCAGACGAAACTTCACCAAATTGAAGTACAGATGGGTAACAGTTGGTTTGTTGTTTAGATTTAACATATTGCCAAAAAGCCCTAGGATTTCTAGAAATGGCTAATTCAATGTTTGCAATATAGTCGTCAAACACTTCCTTCTCCAGATAATTTGCCCGCTGATGTAAGGTAACAAAACATGATTATGTGAAATAGTTTTTGAGTTATGAGGGGGTCAACAGAGGCTCCAAATGGTTTGTGTAATATTACACGGTGCTGCTTGCCAGCTCTGTTATAGCTTAAACTTGGCTTGACACGCTTTGACAAGCCTAGCTACCGTGAGCGTAAAATAAAGAGTATTTCTTCAATAATCATTTCTACATTAACTGAAGACATAAAATGCAAACACATTCAGTACAGCAAAGTACATAAATACTTACGCGGTAACAATCGGCAGGGTGTTGTGTACGGCGTTGCCATGACAACCGCCGTCGATACCGCACAGACAGTCGTCACTGGTCTCAGTACTGATTGAGTTACCCCTGAACTGTGCAGCATTTAGTTGTGATATCTGCCAGCGGTGCCAGTTGTGCCAGTTGATCATCTTTCATCGCAGGAGTACACATTCAATTCTTAAGAACGTACAGTATAATTTTCACTTAGGTATGTGAGATCCTGAGAACAGAAACCGGGTAAGTAACTATAACCTATTGCACGCGTGCCAATATTCTACAGACAATAGTGTATTGATTTTAATATTATAGCAACGCAGTTAACATCGCTGTTAAAATCACAGGTTAAAAACATTGTCCGTCGAATCGAGAAATCATTATTAGAAAGAAAATGATGAATAAAATCCAAAAAGATTTTCAATATAGATAACAATTTATCATGTGATAGCGAGTACCTGGATCTAACCAGAGGGTATCGTTTGTCCCAGTAACTGGACTGTGAAAGGCATCTGCCTTTCACAGTCCAGTTACTGGGACAAACGCCTATCTAGGCAGTCTAAGATTAGACTTGACGCCAACTGTGCGCGTCGTGTACCGTACCGTGTATCGTACATGGCACGCGCGCGTTGCATACATCAGCACCTTGCACAAACTATATTGTAAAGTGACAATACACAATCAGCGTTCATAGTTAGCTGTACTCATTCACGCATTATTCATACAGCATTAGTTACGTGGTACTTAAATATAGTCAATAAATCATCATCTTTGGCTATCCGTGACTTATTATTCAAGCTAACAATCAAGGTGTGTGCGACCCATTCAGCAGCGCATACACCAACCATAACATAGCTGAGAAAGGCTAAGATGATGATGAGCCAGATCTGATAAGGGTATTTACAGTTGCTCATTTCCTAGGTTGACAGCGGATAAAAGGACCTATAGCCCTAAGTTTTATTTAGAAGAGATCATCTTAATGTACAACTCTTTGATTTGTTTCTTACAACTAATTGATAAAGTCGTGTTGATGTTGCAGTCGACGATGGGTCTGCTGGACAAGCTGTCGGTGTGGCTGGGACGCGGGCGCGCCGAAGTGACGGTGCTGGTGCTGGGGCTGGACAACAGCGGCAAGAGCACGCTGCTCACCGCGCTGCGACCGGCAGAAGCGCGCGCGCCCGCCGGCACCGTGCCCACGGTCGCGCACACGCAGGAGCACTTCACCAGTGCGTACCGCCACACGTGTGACGTGTCGCGTCTGCCCGCACTCACACAACCCACTGCGCAGGTGGCGGCGTGACATTCAGCGCGTGGGACGTGTCGGGCGCGCCGCGGCACCGCGCGCTTTGGGAGCGCCACTACAGACGGGCGCACGCCGTCATCTTCGTCGTGGACTCGGCAGATCACCTGCGGCTCGGTCAGTACTCTAGTGTGTTCAAGTTACTCCGACCACTGGCTTCACCATCTAATGGATGTATACAGGGTGAATTTTCAAAGGGGGCGTGGATGGCCAAATCTGAAACTATGAGGAATAGCGAAAAATGCTCAAAGGAGTCCCGTGCCCGATTCAAGGCTCATTCATATGTTGTAGGCATTGTATTACATTCAACAGCAAACATTTTCAAAAATTCGATGATGCACTTTCAGTTTTTATCAAAATCGGTCTCGAAACCCCTTTAAGTATTTTTCGCTATTCCTCATAGTTTTACATTTGGCCATCCACGCACCCTTGGAAAATTCGCCCTGTATGTGTGTGTAAATACACGATGTTTGTTAAAAGCAATAAAATCGAATTGTAAAAGTAACTTATACTTAAAGGTTCCATCCATATAATTAAAATAAGCTTTCAAGTGCGCAGTCATAACATAGGCTATTGATTGATGTATCACTTGTGAGCAAGGGACCTGTCATTAAACACGGTTAAAAAATGGAGAGACTCAGAAATTTACCACAAAGTGGCCATGTAGACATTATCGTCAACAACACGTTGGACAGAGACGTGCAGTCAATGCAATGTTTTAGTTTCTGTCCTAAATATCGCATCAAGGATAATGTCATAACTCCCAATTCTCCCAGGTGACAGTAATAAAACCCAATAATTATAGGCCTGTGTAAATTTTGAGACTTCTCAAAATTGACTAAATCTAAATCAAAGAATTTATTTCAAGTAGGCCAGTTACAGGCACTTTTGAATTGTCGAAACAAAGACAACAATTAAATGTAGCTACAGTCCCAGTCACAAGGCATAAAAACTGTGAAAGTACTGTAGTTGCCCATTCCCTATCGAAGATCTCTATGGAGAAGAACAAAATCAAAATCAAAGCATTTATTTCAAGTAGGCCAGTTACAGGCAATTTTGAACTGTCGAAACAAAGATAACAATGAAATGTAGCTACAGTCCCAGTCACAAGGCATAAAAACTGTGAAAGTAGTGTAGTTGCCCATTCCCTAGCGTAGATCTCTATGGAGAAGAACGGGCAAGAAACTCCATGGACACTCTTTTAAATCAGCAAATTGGTACAAAATCTTGGTTACATCATTCATGTTGAGATGGTACACTATGTGAGAACACAGGGCACATTCAGGTCAAGAAAGGACGTAAGTTTCCAGTGAACGATAGCTTTTTAGCACATAGTTCTCACACAATATGGGCTTTATATAATACTAAAGAGATTGATTCTATACAATGCAAAGATAGTTGTACAATCTTCAGCAGCTCCAACAATACTATTTAGTGTTATCAATTTGTGCGTCCCTGTCCTTGTGGAGCAGGACCGGCATTGAGCCAAGCATTTTTATCAACGATATAATCGTTCAACTTGTCAATCTTTTAATGCATGTTTTAAATTTCGTCTCATTGAGTTCAAGAATACTTTGTGGAATTTTATTATAGCATCTCAAACAGTACCCCATGAAAGATGAGTCTACTTTAGCGAGTCTGAAGCCTGGTTGAACTAATTGGTTCCTATTTTTAGTACTGTAATTGTGTCTGTCACCTCTTTTACTAAAAAGATGCAGATTTTTTCTTACGTACATTATGTTTTCATAGATGTATTGACAATGTACCGTCATGATGTTAATGTCCTTAAACAGTTCCCTTAGAGAGTCGCACCTACGAAGGTTATATATGGCTCTGATGGCTCTTTTTTGCAGAATAAATATAGACTGAATGTCTGCAGCCCGTCCCCATAACAAAATGCCATAAGACATTATACTATGAAAATAACTAAAATATACCAGTCTAGCGGTATCTACATCAGTAAATTATCAGTAATTAATTATTAAATTGACGGATTTTTCTAATGGCATATGCTGCTGAACTTAGGCGCCCCGCAAGAGATGTTAAATAAGAACTCCATTGTAGCCTTGAATCAAGCGTAATCCCCAGGAAAACCGTTTTATCTACGAATTCAAGTTTCTCTTTATTCAATATTATATCACAATCACTACTTTTAACATTCGGTAAAGCAAATCTTATGCATTTAGTTTTTTTTTCGTTTAATACTAAATTGTTTGCTGTGAACCAATTATGGACCTGAAGTAGCGCATTATTCACGTCATCTAGATTTTGGACCCGTCTATTTATCTTAAAAATTAGGGAAGTGTCATCAGCAAATAACACCATATTTTGAGGTTGGTTTTTCAATAAATAAGGTAGATCATTTATATATACTAGAAAGAGAAAAGGACCCAATATTGAGCCTTGCGGAACCCCATTTTTACTTTTAAACCCTGTGAATTGACACCATTTATTTGAACATGTTGTTGTCTATCACTCAAATAAGATTTTACCAAACTAAGTGCAAGTTTACCTAGTTCGTAGTGCTCAAGTTTCAAGTAATGTCTCGAGATTTACGCAATCAAATGCTTTGGAGAGATCACAAAAAATTCCTATGGCGTCTTGGGACTCTTCCCACGCAGTAAATATGTGCTTTAATAAGGTTACACCAGCGACGCGAAAATGGTTACCACATATTCAGTAAGTACATCATTCTGAGCACTGACCCTGACTACGAATTTGAACATTTCGTACCATTGTCATTTTTTTAAAAAGGTTGGCATTTTTTTTTCAACTTTTGAGTTTCTTGCGAATTTTTCTCCATACGAAATTATCCTTGAGAATACAACCAATTCTATAAATGTCTTTTGTTTTTAACCGACCTCAAAAAGAGGAGGTTATCAATTCGTCATTTTTAGGGTTTCAATGTAATACAATAGCTACAACATATGCATGAGCTTCAAAATATTTTTTTATATAGTTTGCTGCTACGGAACCCTCTTTGCGTGTGAGTACGACTCGCACTTGGCCACTATGAAATACAAAATTATTTATCACAAACACTACTAACATTACAGGGAATTCCTAATGCGTTAGCGTGGTCCTTAATTAATTTCGTTTTGCTGTTGAATGTAAAACAATACAACATATGAATGAGCCTTCAAAATATTTTTATTATATATTGTTTGGTGCTACGGAACCCTTTGTGCGTGTGAGTACGACCCGTATTTGGCCGGTTTTTTTTTGTGTGTTTGTTCAGCGATATTTTCG
Source organism: Eugnorisma glareosa (assembly GCA_947578425.1). Lineage (NCBI taxonomy): Eukaryota > Metazoa > Arthropoda > Insecta > Lepidoptera > Noctuidae > Eugnorisma > Eugnorisma glareosa. The sequence goes on along the minus strand of OX387967.1, from coordinate 21,790,789 downwards.
CCAATTGTGATCGGATTTTGATGGTTCTTTTTTTGTTTGGTAGAATATTGTTTCGCGGTGGTCTCGTTTAAATTTGGTAAAGATCTGATCAGGCTGATCTTCGGAGATATACAATGGAACTCTTCAAAAATAGACAAAAAATCTCTCGTGATTGCTGCAGTCGCTTGGATGTTTATTGTTTACATAACATCGTAACATCACGCGTGTAATATTCTCTGAGATAGAGATATAACATCAGATTTTCACAGTTAAGTATGTTAAGTTCCATTTTATTGGGGATGAGCCTATTACCATGATGTGACTAAAATACTCTATCTAATTGTACTAATATAAAAGAAAGTAATTAAGTAATAACAATGTTTAATGCATGCTAATTTAGGATGATAATAAGGGCAGGCGAATGATAAATTGCAATGCTTGTAAAAGGCTGCTAAGTCAAAAGTACCAACTTAACATAAGACCACATTGTACACTTAGTTCGCAATAAATGTTTTGACTTTGACTTTGACTTTGACTGTTCCTAAATTACCCTAGGCTGATAAAATTTTCGTTTTTCCTAAATCATGTAAATATTAATATTATGTCGGTTTCCCCCGAAGGGGAAAAGGCCGCGCCCCGCCATCCGCACGGCCCTGTAAGGTTCGGCCCTGTAAGGTTCGGCCCTGACTGGTCGCCTTCCCACCGACTAAGAGAACTGAATTCCTTAACATGAAGAAGTCCAATGCGTCGTATCATTATTAGAACAAGGAAAGGATTGAAAGATATTATAGTAAATCAGATTAGGGAATTCATCATTATTGAAATATATTGAAAGTGGTTTCAAAAGGGTAAAACATAACTGGGAGATGCAAAGTATATTTATATACAACCAATAGTTTTTGTAAATAACCCTTACGCTAGAGTAATAGGTAATTGGTCAGTCGTGACTACACGATACTTCACATCTACACCTGGTGCACACAGAGCAACACTTCCATAAGTGACGAAGGCGGCTTTTCAGCGGCAATACGTCGACATCATGCTCCTAGTGAGTATTGCCCCTAGCAGTTCTTTCGAAGTGGTGAACGTGACAAGGGCGGCTCTTCAGCGGTGTCAGAATGTTGATCATCATGCTAATCAGTAGTCATGGTCCCTAACAGTCTTTCGACTGGGTATATAATAGTTGTGGTATCAAATCATTCCAATCTCACCCTATGGATCATGATTGTGGTCTTTTTGTACAACTAGCGCATCTGCAAGACTCGTGCTTGTGTCAGCCTGACCGAATCATTTGTCAGATAGTAAGAACATATTATCTAGAATCGCTATATGGTTGATCATAATAAGGTTGAGACTCGAAACTCAAAAGGCAAATTGGTTGAATTGTTGGTCGGAGCTAATGAATATATATATAATTCAAGAATTAACAGATAATAGAGTTGATAATCAAAACTCAATAACCATTTTGCAATAGAGTTGGGGATCAACTCTATTGAAACCCTATAGACAGCCCCAAAAGCGCCTACCCTTCACCACTTCCTAGTGTTGGAGCTGAGGAGAAGAAGTGGCTCAACAAACTCCTCAGAAACACATTTCTGTCTGTGTAGTTTTACGAACTTTAATCACAACATCAGCCTAGGATAATTATTGGAAGAACGGACTCACCCAGTTGCTCACCAACAAACACACACACACAGGGCTTCTAACCCAAATATATTTAACTTATTCAACAATTATCGCACTCTTGCGACAACCCACTTGGACATAGGCTCTCGGTATTCACCAAATCTCCTAACTTAACTAAAATAGCCTCGTTCAGCACCCTTCCTCCGGCTTCAGCCTCTCTAAAAACACCACGCATTTCTTCCCAGAAATGCTGGTTTTTTTGTACAAATGTCTCAATTGTTTTAAAGTACCTCCTTGGCCGCCCATGACCAGGGTATATTGCAACCAGATGTTGAGCGGCGAGTAGAAATCGGATATTTTATCGCTTTGTTAAGATAATTACATTTGGGCTGTCAGCCGACTATTGGATTTATGCGTTCCCAAGAAATCCAATATTGTTTTACAATTAAAGGAAGAAAGACGTTTCACCATTCATTACGATAACTTGTCAAGTTGTAAAGTCATAAAATAGAGTTTTAATGTTTTGCACGTGGCCGACATCGTGTGGTGATTTTTTAAATAAAATTCAAGACTGAGTTATTTTCTTAATAAATAGGAGTACGTGACAGACAGTCGCAATGACATGTGTTGTTAACGGTTCACTAATTTTTCACCGAAATACTTTTGACTATTTAAAACCGCCGTCAAGGAAAGGGGGAGGTTCTACACTCGGTTCCAAAAATAACGGGTCAGTCACATAAACCCGAATATCTCCCGAACTACGTATGCCATCCTAATGAAACGACTGTTAAATTGAGAATTTAATTATACAGATAAAAAATAAAATAAAACTTAGTTGCACCCACAATATTAATTTTCTTAAGATTACATTTTTTTTGTGATTGTTTTTTTGCTGTTTTCCATCACTTTCTTTATTTAATACTTTGTATTGCCTCCACGAGCTCTTCTGACAGCTTCCAGGCTATTAGGCATGCTGTACACCAAATTTCGGAGCCGGTGCTGAGGAATACCTTCCCATTCCTCCACCAGTGCTTGTTTGAGCTCGGGAAGCGTGATTGATCTTTGTCGACTGTTCAGCGGGTAGTCCAGCGGTACCAAGAGACCGGATCACACCTTAGAAGACCAGGAAATGGCAGACCAAGATGCACAACGGCCAGGGAAGACAGACAACTGGTGGCTACAATGCTCCGAAATCGTTTTCAAACTGCTGTTGGTCTAAAAACTCACTTTATTCGCTTTGGAGGTGGCAATTTAAGCGCTCAAACAGTAAGAAGACGTCTTGCTGAAGCAAATTTGAAACCATTGAGGCCCGCAAATGGCCCCAAACTGGAACGGGGACATCTAATTGTAAGACAGAGATACGTGCGCAAGCACCTAAACTGGACACTAGACGATTGGTCTAGGGTAATGTTCACGGACGAGTCTAAATTCATGCTTTATAAGCATGATGGTAGGCAGTTGGTGTACAGAAGACCAGCGAAGCGCTTCCATCAAGCGTGTGTGGAGGAAAAAGTGGCGTACGGTGGAGGCTCCGTACAAGTTTGGGCTGGGATTTCTGCTGAGGCCCGCACCGAGCTGGTACTCATTCAAAATGGAATTCTAAATGCAGAGAGGTACGTGGAAGAGATCCTCAATGAACATGTAGGTCCGTTCATGGCCAGGATGGACCGGCATGGCATATTAATGCATGATAATGCGCGTCCCCATACCGCCAGAATTGTACATGACTACCTTGAAGAGGTCGGTATCGAAGTCATGCAGTGGCCAGCGCGAAGCCCGGACTTAAACCCCATCGAGCACGCCTGGGACGAGCTTCAGAGATGCGTGAAAGGTCGAAACCCCCCACCAATCACGCTTCCCGAGCTCATACAAGCACTGGTGGAGGAATGGGAAGGTATTTATTGATTTATTAAAACTTTATGCACAAGTAAAAAAAACTGTACAAAGGCGGACTTAATGCCTTGGGCAATTTCTACCAGTCTACCTTAGGGTGTTGCAGAGACAACATACAGTAGGTGCAATAACAGAAAAAAAGACTAGAAAATATTTATAACTAAAACTAAAATATATAAGAATAAATACATATATACATACATATAACAAAATATATAAAGTTAAGAGAGTTGTACAAGAAAAACTACCAAAAAGTTCTGAGACGAATCTGCCAACTTCTTGCGTATGTCAAACTCAAACTCAAAGCGTTTATTTCAATTAGACCTCAGCAGGCACTTTTGAAAGTCAGAAAAACAAAGGCGAAGCTACAGTCACAGACACAAGGCATAATAACTTGTGAAAGTACTGCAGTTGCCCATTCCAAAGCGTAGATCTCTATGGAGAAGAATGGGCAAGAAACTCCATGGACACTCTTTTCAATCAAAACATTGTTACAAGATCTTGGTTACATCATTCATGTTGAGATTATACATATATGTGAGGACGATGTAGAAAGACGTGCACATTAAGAGCGTCCAGAGTAAAAGATTATAACTATCAGCAATTTAAAAACAAAGTAGTTAAAATAAACCGTGGCAGCTAAGAGACGACCAGTCCCAACTGACAGCGCCCGTTCACGAACATGACGCATGCATCGGCCCCATTCAGCTCAACCATATTGAAGGGAACTAAACGACCCAACACACCCGCCACTTTCAGCGAGACATTTGCACTCAAATGTCTCGCTGAAAGTGGCTCACTAGCCTGACATTCTCTCAGCCACCAGGGCACATTCGAGTCAATGAGGGATAACTAAATGTAAATGGTAGCTTTACAGTACATAGTACTCACACATGTGCTATGCAGTTATATAATACTAAGAGATTGAATCTATACAATGCAAAGATATTTTAACAATCTTCTGCAGCTTCCACAATAATTTCACATGAGCTTCTGATTAGTTTGCCCTTATGGTTGTGGAGCAGGACCAGCATTAAGCCAAGCATTTTTATCATCGATGTAATCCCCTAACTTAGAATATGCTTGCCTACGTAGTGTGCGTTTTATACAAGATTTAAATTTTGTCTCATTCAGTTGTTGAATGTGGGGAGGTATTTTATTATAACATTTTAAACAGTACCACATGAAAGATGAGTCTACTTTAGCTAGCCTGAAACCTGGCTGTACTAGTTGGTCCCTGTTTCTAGTATTATAGTGGTGTCTGTCACCTCTTTTTGTAAATAAATGCAGATTTTTCCTAACGTACATGATGTTTTCATAGATGTATTGACAAGGTACTGTCATGATATTAATTTCCTTAAACAGTTCCCTTAGAGAATCGCGCCTACGTAGATCATATATGGCTCTGATGGCTCTTTTCTGCAGAATAAATATAGACTCAATGTCTGCAGCCCGTCCCCATAGTAAAATACCGTATGACATAATACTACGAAAATAACTAAAATAGACTAGCCTCGCGGTATCTGCATCAGTAAATTGGCGGATTTTTCTAACAGCATATGCTGCTGAACTCAGCCGTCCTGCAAGAGATGTTATATGCGGACCCCATTGTAGCCTTGAGTCGAGCGTGATCCCCAGGAAAACAGTATTTTCGATGAATTGCAGTTTCTCTTGATTCAATACTATGTCACTATCACTACTGTGGCGTTGTACTATGGCAGGGTTGGGAAGTAGAGAAACCACACTTATTTAATACATATATTTAGTTCTAATAAAAGCACACAGATAAGTCTCAGGTTGTAGGTTCTAGGGTCTCTAAGGATTTCGTTCACTGATCACTGGTATAAGGTAGAAAGGTACTACCCTGGGCTTAGGCCACGACGCTTGAGGCCGGCGAGGGCCTCCGAAGCAGGGCAGTGCGGTGGCGGGGAGACCACAGGAGCAGCAGCAGTGGTGGAAGCGACCGCGTCTCGGTCGCGGCAGCGGGCAGGCGTGCCTGGGCACGGCAAGCGCCCAACGTGTTAGGCACGTGTGTCAGGCACGTGGCAGGTGAGATGGCCGGTAAGGCGGCCGGTGGCGTGCTGTAGGCATGGGAGATACCCAGCAGCAAAGGACCGTCCACGTGGCAGACGTGGATGGCAGCTAAGGCGGCAGTAGCGTGCTGTGGCACGACCGATGAGGCCGTGACGGAAACGTCTCACCGCGAGTAGGGCGCGGAGGCAGCTATAACGCCCGTCAGCGGTACCTCTGTAGTTTCCAACTCCTCAAGTAGAAAACTGGAATCATGCACGTGGCATCGTGGACCCGTAAGCGTGGTGCCAGGATCGGTGAGCGTCAACGATGCGTGTGTTTCCCAGCCATAAGCCCAAGCAGCGGTTTCAGGGGAAAGCAAGGAAACTCACCCATCGTGGCGGCTCACAAAGGTTAGACAAGCCAGCGCATGCAGCAAATAGCGGCGAGGCCATGCGGCTGAGTGTGAACGAGGCATGCACGGGCTTCACAAAGGCAGTATGACAAGTGAAATATTAGATGATACGCAATTAGATGACGTAGCATCTGTACACCACGGAAGCCATTATTGACAACCGACACAATTACTTTGCAGACAGTCACCACAGAAGTCAGATAAACTAAAGAATGCGGTGTATCTAGACATAAGAGAATTAGAAGATTACTCAGAACACTCACCCAGCTCACTGAGGTTTTACAATTGAAGGCGTTCAGGTCAAAAGGAAAGTTTGCAGCTCGGAGACAGCTTTTATAGCCTCCTAGACCGAGTGTCTATGGATGACGCGTAGTGTTGCTGCTCTGGTGAACCGTAACTAGGTATGTGCGTGAATCGATTTTAGTTAGTCGATTACCACGCTACACTACTTTTAACATTCGGTAGAGCAAATCTTATGCACTTCGTTTTTTTCCCATTTAATACTAAATTATTAGCGGTGAACCAATTATGGATCTGCATTAAGGCGTTATTTACGTCGTCGAGATTTGTGGCACGTCTGTTTATCTTAAATATTAAAGAAGTATCGTCAGCGAATAACACCATTTGTGGTTGGTTTTTAAATAAATGGGGTAGATCATTAATATATACCAAAAAGAGGAAAAGGCCTAATATCGAACCTTGTGGTACACCCATACTTACTTTTAAACACATTGAATTGACACCATTTATTTGTACTTGCTGATGTCTATCGTTTAAATACGATTTCACTAAACTGAGCGCAAGTTTCCTTAACCACGTAAAGTCTCTAGAGTGATATCCTTATTTTATTTTTTATTTCTGTTAGTTTCACTATTGATGATTTTCCAAACCGTCTTTATTTTATTATCGGCGGATTTAATCTTGTTGCTAATGAATAAGGCTTTAGTTACCTTACAGGAGTTTTTAAAAATTTTTGGGTAAGTTGGAACATATTTATTAAAAGTTTCTGAGTTGATGTAAGGCTTAAGGCCGTACAGCTCGCGCGGGCCTGTGGACGGTGAGCTATGGGCTAGCTCGCCGTCCGTCCGTCTTATGACGACAGGCCGTGTCGACGGCGCGTTCGTGTTCCACGCGCGCCTCAAGGAGAGTCAGCAAACAGGGAGGGGTCCATAAGGACCGACGCCTGCCAGGGTTGCGGGACTGTTCGAAAGAGATACCGCGGCCCTGGAACATAAAGGGCAAAGGAAGGAACATGGATGGGTTTTAGTCAGTACAAGTCTGACACTCCCTCCTGCTCAGCCCAGAACGGGAGGGGTCATTTGATGATTTCCCATCGATAAAAAAAAAAAAAAAAAAGGCCGTACAGCTCAAACAATCGTTCCCTACTTTTCCTAATACCCTTAGTTTTCCAGTCACTGAACATAAACTTTGGGTAAATAGATTTGGTTTTCAATTTTAATGTATTATTGAACTCTGTGTAAACTACCGAAAAGAATTCCTCATAAAATTGATTAACATTTTCAATAATATGGCTCGGAATGCCTAATATGTTCTCGAGCTTTCACTTTGAAAGTGAACCGCCTGGTCACCGGCTTGATACTCTGAGGGAGCGCATTCCAAAGAAAGACCGCCTGGACAAAGAAAGAAGATTTTATAAAACCAGAGCGGTGAGAAGGGCATCGTAGAAGACAGTTATTAGTGGAACGAAGATTCTTGCTGTGCGCAGAGCATAAGTATTGACAATTAGAAGTCAGATAAAAAGGAGAAATAGGTTTGTGAAGAAGAGAAAACAGGGTTGTCAAGGCTTTCAATGCTCTGCGCTGTCGGATGGGTAACCACCTTAAAAGCGATCTATGCGCAGATACATATCATACTTGCGGAGATTGAAAACGAATCGAATGCAGTTATTAAGAGGTCGGTCAAGTTTATTGAGGAGATCTGCTTCAGGTCGTAGTAGCACACCTCACCATAGTCAATTATGGGGAAGATTAGGGACTGTACAAGCATTGCCTTAATGTGTGATGAGAGAATATTTTTCAACCGATAAAGCGACCGCAACGTTCCGGTGACTTTCCGGCTCACAATCGCGACCTGCTTACGCCAGTCAAGGCAAGTGTCAACATGCAAACCCAGATTCTTGACGTCGGAGCTAAACGGAATTACTGTGCTGTCAAAAGTAAGCGGTGGCACCATTAACCCATTCAGCCTTCTCAAGCTATGGGGGCTCCCAACAATAATAGCCTGGCAATTGGTTGGGTTCACCGCCGCACCGAAACGATCAGACCAGTTTTCACTACACGTAAATCCCGGTTTAGCTCCTCGATCACACCGGATAAGCTGTCAACACCTGCCTGACAGTAGAGCTGTAAGTCATCAGCGTAAAGATGATACGCACACTGAAGCTCGGTAGTTATGAGATCTATAAAAATAGAGAATAATAGTGGAGATAAAATACCGCCTTGAGGGACGCCAGTTTCAAGATTACGCCAGCTGAAGTCAGAGTCACCAGCAAGAACTGACTGCTGACGCCCCCGAAGATAGGAAGAGAACCATTCCAAAACGTCGGGAGAGACCATGAGATAGGAGAGTATGGATAGAAGGACTTCGTGACTGACGGTATTGAAAGTATTTGAGAAATCGATCAACACTAAAACAGTAACCTTCGTGTCTTCCATTCCCCGCCTTATATCAGTCAGTCACTTTAAGGAGAGCAGAAACGGTACTGTGCCTGAGCCTGAACCCGGATTGGAAAGGACTGATGAGGGAGTTTTTGTGAATAAAGTGGGAGAATTGCTTATGTACACAGGCTTCGAGTACTTTGGATAAAAAGGGAAGGATGGAAATTGGACGAAAGTGGCTGGGAAGTGTGGGATTAGGAAGATTAGGTAGTGGTCTAACATGGGCTTTCCGCCATAGGGAAGGCAAAACACCGGAGTAAAGGGAGAAGTTTACTATATGGGAAATCGCCGGAAGGAGCTGATCAACAACTGTCACGATCATGTGTCGACTAATGTTATCACAGCCAACGGCTTTGGATTTGATGGCTAAGATGATCTTTCTGATCTCTCCCGGATCGACTGGGGTGAAAGTAAAGGCAGTAATATTGGGTCGCGTCAGACCATCAAGGTAGGCAAGGGTTTGACATTTGGTTAGACTATCAAGGGTGGGAACAGTGGAGAAATGGCGATTTAGATCGTCTAAGCCAAATGTTTTAGGAAGGTCTGAATGTCGCGATCTGCCGATACCTAGAGTTCCAAAGAATTTCCAGATGTCAGCAGGAGAAGCAGAAGTGATATTATCAAGACTGTGGCGGCGTTTAGCGTTGTGTATCATCTGATTACAACGATTGCGAGCAGTTTTGAAGAGGGTCCAATTATCATCCGACCGATCCTTCTTAAACCTCCGAAACGCGCGGTCCCTTCTTCGCATCGCCATCCGAACTCCTCTGTTCATCCATGGCGCAGGTGGTCGCTTCAGCTTGATTCTCCTGATAGGAGCGTGGGTGTCGTACAGCTTAACTACAACATTATTAAAAAAGTTACTTTATCGTCAACTGTAGTGGCTTCCTCCAGGGGTGTCCAATCAATATTGGAAGCGTCTTGTGAAAGCTTTTCACTATTCATCCGAGCGAAGGCACGCCTGTACTGGAACGTAGTTTTGGGTTTAGGAGGTTTAAGGACATAGGACAGGAAAATGAGGTCGTGATGGGAAAAGCCAGGAGCGTCAAGTTGACCATGTGAGGAGACTAAAGAGGGATTGGAGGTGAGGATCAAGTCGAGCCAAGTGTCATCACCAGAAGTGTTGTGATGAGTTGGTTGGAGAGGCAACACTTGCAGACTAGCTGACTCAACCAGATGGAGAAGTTTACGGGATCGATTGGAGTTGTGGGAAAGGAGATTGGTGTTGAAATCCCCCATGACGATGTGATGTGCATACTCCGAACCTAAAGATTCTAGGACCGATTCGAATTCGATGAAGTAATCAAGCGAGGGGGGACAATACACAACACCAAGAACGGTTTTTGCTCCTTTGACACAAACCTCTAGAAAAAGAAACTCAGTTGAAACATTACAGGAAGAAGTAGAAAGAATTTTAAATGGAAAGCCTGAACGGAGATGGTAGGAAGGTATTCCTCAGCACCAGCTCCGAAATTTGGTGTACAGCATGCCTAATAGCCAGGAAGCTGTCAGAAGAGGTCGTGGAGGCAATACAAAGTATTAAATGAAGAAAGTGATGAAAAACAGCAAAAAAACAACCATAAAAAAAATTTAATCTTAAGAAAAATATGACCACTTTAGTTTTTTTTTAATTTAGAGATTAATATTGTGGGTGTATCTAAGTTTTATTTTATGTTTTATCTGTATAATTAAATTCTCAATTGAACAGTCTTCGTTTCATTAGGATGGCATACGTAGTTCGGGAGATATTCGGGTTTATGTGACTGACCCGTTATTTTTGGAACCGAGTGTATATTCGACTGCATGCTGTATGTATTTTTTTATCTATGTTCACCGATTTCTCCGCCAATTGTGGACCGTTTTTCAAAAGTCTTTTTTTATTCGAAAGCCTATACTCCTGAGGTGGTCCCAATGTCACCAAATCAGAATCTGATGATGGGATTAAAGGGAAATCGAGGGCAACCCTCAAATTTTATAGGCACATACAATTTTGTTCATATAAAGTAGGTATATTAAAACTTGGATGTTCATTGTTTACACAACGTAACATAAAGGCTATATGCTTTGAGGGTGCATGCACATGTGTACAGTCCCAGATTTTGACAGTTATGGTATGTTAAGTTCCACTTTATTTATTGGGGATATCCTATTACAATGACATGTTAATAATGTTAAATAAATGCATAGAAAGTATTTGTGGCTCGATACGAGTCGATTTTATTTTTTTAAATACGATTTTTTTATAAAGTATGAAGTCCAAAAGTGCGTTTACTGGCCTCATGAAAATAAATGTTTGTCTTTGTGTAACTGTTCAGGACTGCGAGGCGTGATGTAATGTGCATTGGTGTTATTGGTTCAAGTGTAATGTGGGGGGAGAGAACTGACGAGCAGATCAAGTTGCACCGAGAGGAATGTAATAGAAAATTAAAATTAATTTATTGATTTTCCTTCAGAATTTATTCACTGTGCAGATACATATTGTAACGACCCGAAGCACAGATCTGTTATTGATAAGTTGTATGGGGATATTGTGTCCGCCCACAGTGAGTCAGCGACTGTGAGTCGAGGAGGTGTGCGACGCATGGGAAAGTCGCGATGCGTTGTTGGATGGAATAGACACGTAGGTGGGGCGTACGGGGTGGCTCGGTTGAAGTTTCATGATTGGCAACGATGCGGGGAGCCTTCTGCTGGCCCTGTTTACAAACGAGATGTGCCAGAGTAGAAGGATATTTAAGTCAAGGCTTAAATGGTGCCAAGACCATCAACACCAGATAAAATGGATATCCTTGCTTAACATCATTCTAAAAAAGACTTCCGTAACTTCTGGAAAGGCACTAATAAAATGACACTTCGACCTGGCCTCCCAGTGGGCGTCAATGGTGTGAGTGATCCTAAAGGCATTGCTGATCTGGTTGGAGTGTAGCCTAAGGGGCGCTATGGCGCGGGACTTAGAAATTTTTTCGATTTTTTTTCGAATTGGTACCATACGCTTATAGGCACCATGAGCCGTGCAGAAAACAAAAAAAAAATTAGGTAAAAAAAATTTTTGGGACTTAAAATTTCTCCTTACTTTTCACCTTGAGTACGGTTAGGAGCAAATACTTAGAAAATTTTTCAAAAATAGATTTTTTTGGAAGTTGATGCCATACGCTTATAGGCACCATGAGCCGTGCAGAAAACAAAAAAAAAAATGGTCTAGTGGTGGCTCTAGTAGCAAAGTATGCGACGATGAAAAAAACCCACGTAATATTGAAAAAAAATTATACGTGTCGGACGACTCGAGTCGACCTCGAGTACACATAGTGGCTTATAAAATGCTTTAGGTATATTTCCAAAATTGTATAGCTCGGATAAAAACTGGAATAACAATTTACCTAAGTTTTTGCTTAGGACGCAACAATTTATGCAGTGACTCAGGGGCGTAGTTTAGGGGGGGGCGGTGGGGGGCGACATACGAAAAGGGGCCGTTTTATTACGATTTTATAGAAACTAAAAACAAAACTGCGAAAGAAATAAATTAGTGACTGATAGGCTCGATATTATGAATATTGTAGAGGTCAATTACTGGATGCGACACAGGTGTGCAACAGCGGATAAAAGATATCAAAAAGCCTTTTTTGGAACGCTAGAAAGCTATTTCACTTTTTTTCTACGTCAACGCGTTGTTAGGAGGTTCTTCTTGCAGTTACTGAAAGGAGTGGTTCACTCACAGTCATCCCCAACTGGTGAAAAAAAAGTTTTTAAAAAGACCTCAGGACACATGTTGAAGCGCTAGAGGTGAGGAGAATGAAATAAAGGGGCGGCGTATTTCCGGTCGGCCCCAAGTGGCAAAAACCTACGCTACTCCACTGCAATGACTGTATCTTTTGTGAGGGTGAGAGGCATTGGCAGGACTAGGATTAGGGACAGCTTTAACAAGGGCGTGCACTGCCAATATTTAGACTTTACTATGTGAACATGCAGTACCAGGCTACTTCAGTTTATCGACGGGGACAAGTAGGCCGACATCGGCAATTTCTTATTCTAATACCATTCCTTCCTAGTCCTGGGTATAATCGGTGTATGTCACGCAGCAAACGGCGGAACCTAGCAGCGTCCGTGGGTAGGCTTCTTAAAATATTTTTCCGGTACATGTATTCGCCCATGTAACACTTAAAACTAACTGAAAACTAATAAGAAAATAAAAAAAAACTAAGACTAAAAAATAAAACAAATTAAATCTTACTAACTAAAAAATCACGAAAAAAATCAAATAAAAAACCACTAAAACAAACTAAAATTAAAAACTAACAAAACGAAGATAAAAAGAAACAAACACTAAATAATATCAAATTACAACAACAAATTACAACAAACTACAACGAATTATCTACGACAGCAAAAACTTTGGATCGCCCGAGTATTGAGAATTCCCAATAATTCGCGTATTTTTAGCATAGTTGAGGTAGGGTCGAAACTTTACCGTAACGAGAGCCACTTGTTATGGAAAAATTTTGCAAGTCCCAAAAAATTTTTTTTTTCGTTTTCTGCACGGCTCATGGTGCCTATAAGCGTATGGTACCGAAAAATTTTCTAAGTGTTCGCCCCTAACCGTACTCAAGGTGAAAAGTAAGGAGAAATGGCTCACGAATGGCTAACTTCTTACCTTAAGAACAGGGAACAATTTGTTGAAATATAATACTATGACCATAAAAATAATAAAATCCAAAAAATCCGATCAATTAGCAAAGTAATTAACGCCTCAATTCCTCAAGGAAGCGTAATAGGATGCCTCTTATTTTTGATATATATTAATGACCTACCTAAGACCAAAGAAGGGCCATGTGTCTTATTGGGGTGACGTCACGGACGTCAAGTAAGCCGGTACGCCCTACTACTGTTAAAGTGTTTTAAATAAAATAACCCGTTTAATAAGAACAGTTTTAATACAGAAAGTTTCCTCATACAATAATTCAACACACAAAACGTTATCTAGTGCGCAAGTGCAGTGTATAGATCGTAATTATTGTGTAAACTTAAAACAGTCCACCAGTGAACAAAATCTACCCTTATCATTAAAAATATTAAAACAGTTTAGTGAATACGCTAAAAAACAAGCTGTGAAGTGTCGCCCGGGAGTGTGCCGCAACTCTGCTTAGCCCAGTGCCGTTGTATGGTGTTAACACACCATTATATTGCCATCAAACCATAACTCGCCAAAGTTAAGAACAGCGCCATCTATTGATACAGCGCGGAACGACTAATCTGGATCAATACTACGTTACGAAAGCAGCGCACCATGCCAGCAGCGAAGTGCGGTGGTTGCGCCAAATTTTTATCGCCGATAGAGGCCGCTAAATGCCGTCAGTGCAATGTCTTTTATCATCGCGTTTGCGTTGGCTTGCCTGGTACAGGTAACATTGCAATCACCTGGCGCTGCCCTGAGTGCTTAAAGAACGTGGTTAGAGACAACAGGACGGAGACACCAGTACGAGGTGGGACGAATTCTTCCCAGGCAGAGGAGCACGGTAGCCCCGAGGAGCTCATGAACATGGATAGTCCACTAAACAGCACGGCCCTGGATGCTACCGTTAATTTCTCTCCCGACTTGGCAGACGAGTTGCGGTTATTTAAAGAGGAGTTGCGTGCCGAGTTTCGCCTGATGCATCTGGAATTTCAGGAATTGCGCGCGGAGATGGTTCAACTTAAGGAATCCATCAAGACATCTGATGAGCGGATGGATAAACTAGGAGCGCGAGTAGGTGCCCTCGAACATAAACTGCAGCAAGAAGTGCAGCCGGACAGGGATCCTTTAGAAAACACCATCGCTGAACTGAAATGTCAACTGAACGAGCGCGATCAAGAACTCCTGCTCAACGACATTGAGGTGTCCGGAATACCGGAGAGCAAGGAAGAGAGCGCCTTGCACCTGGTTAAAATTCTTGCCATAAAGCTTGGCGTGGACATTGATGATAGGGACGTAGTTCATGCTGAGCGAGTCGGATCCACTCGCCGTAATCGAGTAGAGACTACTGACGGCTCCATCTCTGCCGACCCCGCTGCGCAGCGACCGCGGTGTATATCAGTGCGCTTCGCAAGGCGCGCCACGCGCGATACGCTACTGCGCGCTGCTCGGGTTCGCCGCGGTTTGAGTGCAGGTGACCTTGATATCACCGGGCCGCCGCACCGAGTTTACGTTAACGGCTAAGACCGGGCGAAGGGGGGCGAGCGCCCACTGTGCCAGGTTACCGCCTGCGCCACATACCACGACCGCTGTCTGTTCACGGGGGTCGGGGGGGTGGTGTGGGTTTTTATCTTAAACGCGGCCTGACTGCTCGTACCTGGTCCACCCCAATTGACCCTAGATACGACACTATCGAACAAATGTGGATTACCCTTACAATAAATGGAAATAAAATTGCTATAGGCACAGCGTATCGTCCCCCACGCTTCGATTTGGACCTTTTCCTCGACGCTATAACTGACTCTGTTAGCTCCTTAGTCAAATGTGATCACTACGTACTGCTCGGCGATTTTAATGTTAACTTACTAAATGATAACGGGCAAACTAAGAAAGTTAATGAGTTTTTGCATAGCCTGAGCCTAAAACAACTGGTAAGTTCGCCCACCCATTTCACAGACCACAGCGAAACATTGATCGACCTTGTCTGTACGAATCTCAACCATAAAGGAATATCTGTTGAGCCCTATGGCTCAATAAATGGTCACTCACTTGTTGTGTGCGAGTTTAATATTAGGCGTAGCAAATATAAACCCTATGCAATTACGTACAGACCCATTCAGCAAATAAATAGAGAGGTACTAGATAGTGACTTATCGCACATACACTGGGACAACATTTGCAGCTTGCCTAATGTGAATGACATGGTTGAGGAATTAAATAGAAACATTTTAGCAATTTACGATGCGCATGCTCCGGTCAAGAAATGTCTAATTAAGGAACCGTCATATCCCTGGATAACAGATACAATTAAATTAATGATGCACTTGCGGAATGACGCCCTGACTAAGTACCGTAAAACGAAAACTGACTCCAAAAAGGCATACTACAAGCAGTTAAAATCTCTGGTGGTAACTTCCATATTTAGAGAAAAAGTTGCATATTTCAAATTCAACATTAATAGCCAAATCAAAGATCCTAAAACATTGTGGAAAAATTTAAAAAATACTGTATTACCAAAGAAACAAGTTGATGACCTTCCTACTCACTTCAGAGATCCAAACGAAATCAATAATCACTTTTTGAGTGTCCCTGGTAACCCTGTCTGCAATACAATGCAGCGCATTTTCTTTGAATCTCATCGTTATGGTGATGATAGCTTCGCATTTTCATTACAACCAGTAACCACTGATTAGATTCTGCGATACTTCCGCCAGCTAAAATCTAACGCTGAAGGCTGTGATAGGGTGACCCTGAATATGCTTTTGCTTACACTCCCACACACTCTAAAATCCATCACCGACATTGTGAACAGCTCAATTGTCTCAGCAACGTTCCCTGATATCTGGAAAATTGCTATCGTCAGACCGCTGCCTAAAAAAATAAATCCAACTGACTTAAAAGACCTTAGGCCTATTAGTATTCTGCCTTGCCTTTCCAAAATCGCAGAAAAGGCAGTTTGTCAGCAGGTATCAAAGTACCTAGAAGACAAACACATTCTGCCTGAGCTACAGTCAGGTTTTCGCAAACAGCGTGGTACTTCTACGGCTCTTTTGGACGTGACAGATAACATTCTGACGGCACAGGATAAGGGCCTATGCACACTTCTTGTCCTACTTGATTTTTCGAGAGCCTTTGACTGCATAAATATAGATTTGTTTCTATCAAAACTTAATTACTATGGACTTGACCAAAATACGATACACTGGTTCCAAAGCTATCTTACCAACCGTCGGCAGCAGGTGGAAATACGACTAAGCAATGGCTCATCTCTTGTTTCGTCACTCACTTCTGTTTACAGGGGAGTCCCGCAAGGCACAATGCTGGGCCCCATTATCTTTATTTTGTATTGTGCAGATATTATAAGTTCCCTGAAGAAATGTAGGTACCATATTTATGCTGATGATGTCCAAGTCTATATCTCTTTTAAGCCAAGTGATTACGACGTCGCGATAAAGGATCTTAACGATGATCTTGACAGAATAGCATGTTGGGCTGAAAATAACGGTTTAGTACTTAACCCCACTAAAACCAAATACATGCTGTTTGGAACCAAGAACCAAATCAGCGCAGTGCCGGCACCACTCAACGTTACCCTGCTGGGTGAGTCGGTCAGTCGAGTCAGTGAGGCACGTAATCTGGGTCTGAATATGGACGTTGGATTGAGATACGAAGCGCACGTGGCAGAGTCAGTGCGCACTTGTTTCTACCGGCTGAAGGTCCTTTATAAAATAAGGCCTTATCTATCAGAGGAGCTGCGTATCCAGCTGGTTGAGTCACTCGTGCTATCCAACCTAAACTACGCAGATGCAGTTATTGGACCTCGGATACTGGCAAGAACTGAGCGGCTGATCCAAAGGGTGCAAAATGCCTGCGCTCGATTCTGCTTCTCAGTCCCACCAAGAAGTCACGTTACGCCATTCCTAAATAAGCACTGTATACTTAAGATGAAGTCGCGACGTAAGTTGCACTTGGCATGCATACTTTTTGGAGTTATAAAGTACAGGCAGCCGACCTACCTATACAATAAACTGAGCTGGATCGCTAGCAGAAGAGAATGCGCAAGTAGGCAGTGCTCGCAGCAACTCTCCACTCAATCGCACAAGACAGCAGCTTTCAGGGGAAGTTTTAGATACGCCGCATCCAAATGCTGGAACAACATTCCCCCGCCGATAAGGAATCTTAAATGTCTTGGCACCTTCAGAGCTCGACTGCGGCAGTTTCTTGTCGAATCCCAGAAAAAACTGGGTATGATTGTCTCGAACACGTCCATCATCTGACTGTGTGCTGTTTTCTTCCCGAATCACACAACACAGGTCACAAACCTGTGAACAAGGGGGTTCTTAGTAATTTAATAGTTTGTGAATCTTTTGTTGGTCAATAATTATAATTAGGTAGGTACCTTAACATGTTATAAACATATAAACATATATATATCTATCTATTTTAACATAAATTTAATCTAGCCAAATCGTTTATTTTTGTTATACGCACTTACGCTGCTATAATATTAGTATTATACACTTATTTATACACTTATAATTACTCATATAAACACTATACATTTAACATAATAAATACTCAAGTATTAAAACACATTCCAATTAACAAGAACGTTTCCAATACACTAAGCTTACTGTAAAATACTTGATTTAAGTTGAGGGTATACTTACACAATTTTATCCGTGCATGAAAAACACTTTATCACAAAACCAATTTATCTCGTCTGCTCGACGTCCGTATGTCACTTCAGGGATCCAGCAGAATATCAGCGTCAGGTGCATGCCTGACACATGCTGAGCTGGACTCCCATTTGGTGCAACCTTGAGGCGCACACCGCACCTTGTTTAAATACTCGTTATTTTATTTGAAGTCTGTCATGGTGTTACCATACTTATTTCATAAATGATGTTTCCGTTTTTGTATATTGGCACCTTGTTTTTTTAAAGGTATTTCAGAAATATTCATGTAAATTGTATAATTTAATTGTACTTCCGTGTGTTGTGTCTTTTGTGTTCACTAAATAAATGATTTATCTATCTATCTATCTATCTATCTTATTCGCGGATGATATATCCATATTAGTCTCATCCCAAGACAATGAAAATATAGAAGAAACTCTCAATTCCATACTTACAAAAACATGCAACTGGATGAACGAACATAACCTCGAGATAAACTACTCCAAAACCAAATTAATAACTTTCCACCCTTACCAAAAAACACTTTTAACTTTAGATTTTATTTTCAACGACTCAACATTAGAAACAGTTAACGAATTTACATTACTCGGACTAGTTATAGACACACACATAAACTGGAAATCACACATAAGGAAAACTCACTCAAAAATTTCTAAATTCTCTTACGCCCTTCGTGAAATAAAAAAGACCACCAATTTACAAACAGCTCTCTCCACCTATTATGCTTACGCCTATGCATGGCTTAGTTATGGTGTCACCCTTTGGGGAAACAGCACAGGTGCACAAACACTTTTTACCCTGCAAAAGAAATTGGTCAGAATCCTGGTAAACATTGAGCAAACAGATAGTTGCAAACCCTTCTTTCAAAAACATAACATTCTAACCCTCCCTTGTATATACATTCTAGAAACATGCAAATTCGTGCGGAAACATCAAGAATTTTATTCAAAACGTGAAGACATCCAGACACGCTATCTACTCAGACATCGATCTAGGCTAAACTTACCAATTTCTCGACTAAAAATGCACTCTAAAAGTCCCTACGTAATGTCTATTAAATTATATAATAAACTACCTGCATTAATAAAAAAAGAAGAAAAAACTAACACATTTTTAAAAAAACTTAGACTATTTCTGGTAAATAAAAGCTACTATTCTGTAAACGAATATCTATGTGATAGACTTATAAAGTCATAACTTAAGTACTTAGTTTGCTGAGAAATGTTATATGTATAATTTACAAATGCTTCCTCTCTCCTAACTCACTTATCTTGCTGTGCCCGACAGGGTCCATATGATCTAATTATAAGTTTACCACCTAAGAAACCTACATGTGGAATGCAATAAAAGTATTGAGTATTGAGTATTGAAATTTTTTTAACCAAAAAAATTTTTTTTTCGTTTTTTTTGCTTCTCATAGCGCCCCTAAGGATATACTCCAACTCCTAAAAATCCACCCCTAAGGCTACCCACTGACCGCTGATCTCTTTCGAGAACATTATCATGTGAAATCGCCCCTGGGGTCGCCTTCACTGGGAATGCTTAGTGTCGAGACATGTTATGGTCAAGTGGGTACAAGAATTAGCTCAAAAATATAGCATGTGCTGTTAAGTTAATGCCCAGAAGCAAGTCCCCTGGCCATGACGGTCTCAGCAGACAGAACTTATCAATTTGTTTAAATGTTGGTATGGGGGCCAGATCAATAGTGTTAAGTGGGCCGGTTCTCTGTCGGAAGATTCTGACTCTGTCGCAGATTTGCGCGCTGTTCAGGGTCGGTCAAGCAGACCCTTTTGGCTTATTACCTCAGGGCTTATTGTACCTCTCTGTACACGTGCAGTCTGTGGGCGAATCACACTCAAAAAACATACGAAGCCATCCGCGTCCAATATAACAACGCATTCAGAGCGCTGATGGGGCTCGACTGTCCTTACTTCAGGCGCTGCAGTGACTTGCACGTCACCTACAGTCGTCGGGTGTCTAAATAGATATATGTTTTGTGTGGTTATTGTTTTGTATTGTATTGGAATGTTTAATGTTACATGTATCTTTGAATTTCTGTGTATGAGTCTTTGTAACTTGTAGAAATAAATGAATTATTATTTTGATTATTGGTCTGTGTGTTGTCAGTGGTGGCGCGCGAGGAGCTGGAGCTGCTGCTGGCGCACCCCGACATGTTCGGGCGGCGCGTGCCGCTGCTGGTGTTCGCCAACAAGAGCGACGCGCCGCACGCGCTCGCGCCCATGCAGGTCGCCGCCGGTACGTAACCTACAACTGTCATGGCGCTGGTCACATGCATGGTACAAACTCACCCGCAGATGCAGACGCACACCCGCAGACGTTGATGGGCTCGACTCTTTTCTTCATTCCAATGTAATTTGGAAGTGCCTTGCTTATTTGTATTTGTTATAATATTGCAGCGTTGGGTCTGGAGCGCATTACGGACAAGCCGTGGCACATCTGCGCGTCGTGCGCGCTGTCAGGCGCCGGGCTGGCGGACGGCGTGGCGTGGCTCGCGCGCCAGATCCGCGACGCGCACCTGCCCCGCGCGCACACGTAGTTGTGCTGTGCAGCGAGTGCTGGAGCTAGTAGTACGATCGAAGGATGACGTCGATGTCTCAGTGGTACCTACACTACGCTACGACTATGACTGATTTTTACACTCAAAAAGTAGTTCCACTTGTTAGAAGACACGGAAATGTGTAAATGAATGCTGTATTTAAATCGCAAGCTAAGGATGAAAGGGTGTGTTGGCCCGCATGGAATGTTGGACACAAAGCTGGTATAAACAAGCTGTCTCCGAGCGCGGTGATTGGGGGAAGGGTAACTGCGACCGTCGCGAAGTCGCCGCGGTGTCGCGCATTCTCGACTAGCGGAGATTGTTTGCTTGGAACTGTTGGATACTGGAGTGTTGCATAAGCATGGGACGTGCTATGACACGTGCCGTGATCTATAAGTTATTTAGCGCAAGAAGACCATTCATACAATTAAGATTTGTGAACCTGAGAGCAATTAATTCATCCCTACACACTGCAAATCATAAATCCGTTCTTCATTCCCTTCTGTCAACATTTTTAAAGCTATTTCTATCTCAGTTAGGGAAGAAACGACAGATACATGTACCATGTAGCTTATTGTCACACATTACCACATGAGAACCAAGAGGGCATCAGTGGTCACAAGTGTATTGTTATCTAAACCTATGCCATATTATCTAGACCGAGTCAGGAATGTAAAGTATTTTTGGCAAACTGAATAAAACAAAAAGGAAGACAAAATATGGAAGCTTAATATTAGAAATGATCACGTGACAGCGAGTGACAGCATGTCCGACTGGTGACGGACGAATGATGGACGTAGCTGTTGTCCGAGCGGGAACAAAGAGCAGCAGTGAGCAGAGCTCTCACTCGACGCGCGACGTTCGGTGCGAACAGAATGGTTCCCTTTCAGCCATCAGCTAGTATCTGGGCATTCTTGTTGCGTTCCACAAAAAGGGCCACAGTTGTAAAAGTTGTCTGGCCAAGAATTTTGACAATATTTATTGCACTATTTCCAAATAATAACACATTTAATTACTGTAAATACTCGTAAAATGTGGGTCTCAATAATATAAATATAAACAACTGATTGATGTTATGTAATGTTTTTGTGTATCCATTACAGTGTGCGGCACATTTTTGGTAACAAAACAAGCTAGCCTCTAATTCTATTGAAACTCCGGTCGACACGTTAAAGTATTCCCGCTGACCTGTGGCCCACTGTACCATACCTTTATAGCTTGCTTTAAAATATTCATTATACGTTGCGTTACGTTGTTCATTGTACGTTGTTGTTACGTTGGTTTACAACTTGAGGAACTTAATACGTCATCTCCCTCGTGTCCTAACCGAATCAATTTGTTAATGAATTACAGACAACTGCGCACCGCTAAATGTTGTAACCATCAGGAATTTGTCAGTAGCAGCCACGGAGTCTGGATTTGTGCCCGGTTGATGGCGATAGGCTCACCTCTTATTAAATAGGACTTAAACAAAACTGGCGAAATGTGTTCGCTTAGGTACACCTCTGCACAACCCGTGTGGGTCTGACCAAAATGTGATAATGTGGGTGATGTGATGACCATAAAAGACGTCCTTTGGGCGCTGTAATTTTGGCTGACAGAGGTCTGAAACACAATTAAAAACCGGAACATTTTGGCGGTATACAACCTTTTTTTCAAAGTGAACAATCTAACGCCTTGTTGGGCGCTATTATATTATTTTACTTATTTATTCTATTACCGTTCCGTATAAATGACTTATTATTTTCCGTCAGCACTTGCAAGTTTTGGGCACTTAAAACACCGTGACCGTATGAGAAGCATGGACTGTCCAAATGAGTGCCTGCCACTTTTAACGTTTGCCCTGGGATGTTTTGATCGTCATTGTAAAAGCCAATTTTAAGGGAAATTGTAACCTCTTAAATAGAAATGGAAAGTTTTTTGGAGTAATTGGGAATTAAAACACTCTCTCCTTTAGAAGCTCCTGTAATAATGGTGGCTTTTATAATATTCCTGCCCAGCTCTGCGATACGAAGCCTGGTACTCCAGCTTATGGGACCACACGCCCGTTAACTCCAGAGAGTTGAGAAATTTAACGGGATAGGCAGTACTGTCGTAATTAGGCATCATAGTGTATGACAACGGGAGCCAAGTTCAATATTAAGAATATGCATGGTTGTTGACTTGGCCGACAAAAGAGTTCTAAAAGAGAGATCTAAACGTCACAGACAACATGAATCTTCACCGATCGTCACATCTCACGGTGAATTCACGCGAAACGAATGGTTGCATGTCTATGTTATCTCAGACTCGCTAGCCGATGCGTTTGAAGTTAAATCGATTTACGCGATCGAGACGTTACTCGAATTTTAGTAGGACAATTGCACTAAGCATACTGCTCCGACGAGGAGCACACGAAACGTTTTCGCCTATCCATGCATGACCGATTTTAAACATACTCGCACATACATTCATTTATACAAATCTTTGGTGAGATCACAGTTAGAGTATGCTGCAATGATTTGGAACCCCTTGAATACAAAACACAAAGAAAACCTCGAAACCGTACAATATAAATTCCTTAAAGCCACTCATTACCGATGATTCCGTAGAACTACCTCTTACCATAATTTATTTATTGAAACATTAGAAACTTACTACTCTGAATATTAGACGCACCTTTTTGGAAAGCATGTTTCTTTGACCTTTGGCCACGTGGTGGCCCCCGGCTACCTTAGGCGCGGGCCTGTGGACGGTGAGCTACGGGCTAGCTCGCCGTCCGTCCTTCTTATGACGACAGGCCGTGTCGACGGCGCGTTCGTGTTCCACGCGCGCCTCAAAGAGAGTCAGCAAGCAGGAAGGGGTCTGAAAGGACCGATGCCTGCCAGGGTTGCGGGACTGTTCGAAAGAGATACTGCGGCCCTGGAACACAAAGGGCAAAGGAAGGGACAGGATGGGTTTTAGTCAGTAAAAGTCTGACACTCCCTCCTGCTCCTTGATGATTCCCCATCAGAAAAAAAAAATATATGTGTCCCCTTGTTTCGCAGACAGAAATTTCATAGAATTTCGTTTCGCCGAAAATGTTTCATATTATAATATTTGGTTCTTGTATTTTTATTTCCAATATTATTGTTTTGACGACTATTTACTTGAATGAAACTTATTTCACAGAAATACAATTCAATGAATTTTATAATCACATTTTTTATTTAACTTTCTTATCAAACAGTAGAATTATTTTTAACGAATATTGTTCGTTCGGTGTATTTTCCATGGTATTTTAT
Source organism: Eugnorisma glareosa (assembly GCA_947578425.1). Taxonomy (NCBI): domain Eukaryota; kingdom Metazoa; phylum Arthropoda; class Insecta; order Lepidoptera; family Noctuidae; genus Eugnorisma; species Eugnorisma glareosa. Next base: position 21,767,005 of record OX387967.1, on the reverse strand, counting down.
TTTAACGAAAATGTAAAAGTAGACGTTACGCTTTCCTTAATTTTATAAATACACACACACAATTGAATGCGTCTTTCGTACTCCTTTTTAGGTTTTTTTGTACACACACCACATCAACATAAACAAGGCATTTTGGCAAGGAAAACTTAGGATGCAAGAGCGAGTAAAGCGAGCTCATGACTTAGGGCACCCCGACTCCGCACAGGTTAGGTTCAAGATGTCGAAAGGCACTTGTTCTCCCCGTCATTGCGATCAATTTTTTTGTACTAGACCATACTCGCGAACCTTCTAGTTACGTAGATACTGGGGATCAATGTTCCTACTTTTTCACAAGTTCTTTTTAATATATTTTTTTTAATCAAATCAAATCGTTTATTTGTGATCATGGGTAACATGCAGGTGTTCATTACATAATTATATACTCTAATAATGTTCATTCCATGCTCAGCCACTTAGGTATACAAATTATTAAATAACATAATGAAAAAACCGGCCAAGTGCGAGTCGTACTCACACGCACACAGGGTTCTGTAGCACCAATTAATATAATAAAAATATTTTGAAGGCATTTGTTTATAAGTTGTATTGTTTTACATTCATCAACAAAACTAAATTAGTTTTCCATAGTATGTTAATGAAAAACAAAGTTGTTGCTGCAGTTTAATGAAAAAGTCCCATATCTCAAAAAATAAACATCAAATCTTTTTCAAACCAATTTTGGTTGAAAGTTTTTTTTACGTTCTGTAATCCTATATTTATTATTGTACAGTAAGTTAAACTGGAGTAGTCACCTAGACAACAAAATAAACAGGGCTTGCATCACCTTTTGGCAATGCAGGAGAATGATAGGTAAGAAGTGGGGCCTATCCCCCAAAATTATACTCTGGTTGTACTGCGCGGTGATCCGACCCATGATCACCTACGGGGCAGTGGTCTGGTGGCCACGCACTAAATTAGCTATAGCCTCCATCAAACTGCAACGCATGCAAAGGCTTGCCTGTATGGCGATAACAGGCTGCATGAGGACCACTCCGACCGCTGCTTTCGAAGCCATGTTGGAGCTCCCTCCGCTCCATCTGTTCATACAGCAGGAAGCGACGATGTCGGCGGTATGCCTTAAAACACTACAACTTTGGGGTAAGAAGGTAACACAGCACACTGCGATACTGGAGGGATTCTACAACGAGTTCCCCCTGGCGAAAGCAACAAACGATCGGATACCCAAACAGTTCGTATTCGATAAAAAATACAAGATCCAACTCTATGAAGACCACCGCTGCCAGGGACTAAGCCCTGCAGAGCTGCGGATCTTCACGGATGGATCCAAAACAGGTACTGGCACTGGAGCTGGAGTCTTCTCTGAGGATCTCAACATCCACATTGCCGCACCACTAGGGGCCCACAACACGGTATTTCAGGCAGAATGCATGGGCATTACCCTGGCGGCATCAGCCATCTTAGCCAGAGAGGTTGTGGACCACTCTATTCGTATACTCTCAGACAGCATGGCTGTACTGCTAGCACTAAACAGCCACATAGTCAACTTTGGGTTTATATACGAGTGTTTGATGACACTGTCACACGTCTGAACCAGGTTGGTAATCTCAATAATATAACCATCCAATGGATAAAAGGACACAGCTTCCTGAGGCAATGATGCAGCGGACGATCTCGCTAGAAGGAGATCAAGTATGGCAGCGGTGGGACCCGAACCCATCGTGCCACTCCCTTTCGGATACCTACGCACACTGGTAAGGAAACGAACTAGTGAACAACACCACAAGCTATGGCTGGACCATGGCGAGTGCAGGCAGGCCAAGGAAGCACTTCCTACTATCGACGGCCGCTTCACCAAAGGGGCGCTTCGGCTGTCCAAACCACAGCTGCGCACAGTTACAGCCGCCGTCACTGACACGGCTCTTTTAATAAACACCGCTTTGTCATAGGAGTCACGGACAGCCCCCTGTGCCGAGCCTGCATGGAGGTAGACGAGACAGCAGCCCACGTGCTTCTGCACTGCCCAGGGGTTGCAACACACAGGGCAAAGTACTTCGGTAATCCAGGTACTCTCCGCGAGATTACCAGCAACATCAAGGCGCTGCTGGCCTTTCTCGGGGAGTTAGGGTGGATCGAATAGATTTCCCACCCGCACGCAAAATACGCGCTTAGACGTGGAGTTGCGGACACCAGCCCGCTATACAATACAATACAATACAAAATCCTATATTTTTTTCAGAGTTTTTCTCCTCTTACTTTAGAATTTAGAGGGGGGGGACACACACATTTTACCACTTTGGAAGTGTTTATCTTTCAAACTATTGACTTTGAGAGAAAATGGTTTGAGAAACCTCAATGTAATTTTTAAAGACCTATCTATAAACACCCGCACGCATAGGTTTGATGAAAAAATATTTTTTAGTTTCAGTTCCATGTATGGGGAGACCCCCCCCTTAATCTTATATATTTTTATTTTTGTATAAAAGCCTTATAGCGGTTTACAGAATACATCTACCTATTAAGTTTTAACTGTGTAGTCCTAATAGTTTCGGAGTAAAGTGGCTGTGACATACACGGACAGACAGACAAACAGACTTGGCGAATCTATAAGGGTTCCGTTTTTTGCCATTCGGCTACGGAACCCTAAAAATTAGTCTAAAATTCTAATGATTTGATATAAATTCCATTTCACATTAAATATAAATTACATTAATACTATTAGTCATGCATGACAGACACAAGACAATCAACAAACAATATATTATCATCAAGTGGACATGAAACATTTAAAAAGTTCTGGTCGTCAAAAATTCATCAACAGAGTAATAACAATTTTCCATAAGAAGTTGGAACTATTTATTTTTAAATAAGTACATGAATATTGCTACATTCGGAATTTTATCGTAGATCTTCGTGGCCATAGCAAAGACACTTTTCCCAAAGAGGGCAGTTCTATATTGACTGGTAAGGTTATTATACAAATGACTTCTATTTCGCGATCTGAGCTCTAATGTAAATAGTGATGAATGATGTCTTATAAACAAGGCTATTTCAAGAATACATAAAGATGGCACGGTAAGTTTTTTTAGTTTTCCAAAGTATTCCTTGCAGCTGTCAGTTCTGTTGAGACCACACATTGCATTTAATGTTATAACTTTAAATACCTCCACGACCCGCGTACTATTCAATGCAATATCAGCACAATATTTGAGTGCGTTACATTGAGCCCAAAGAAAATAGTCGTTTCCCAGCAATAATTTTTGCGTAAGGTTACTTAGTTTGATGTACAGAATGCTTGGTTGACGGCTTCGTTAAGGGTCTTGTTACACCCTGTATGTTTGTATCCGTGACTGTGTAACTGGTAGTTACCACATAAAGCTCAAACGGTTTATTCAAATAGACAGTCATAACTGAAAACATTTTATCCTTCAGTTGTCAGCGTCAGATCGTCCCAGTGAGACAGCGAACCGGACAAAGATATTTACGATACACAAGTCTGAAAGAGTCGTTAGAACAGAAATGAAAAAACTTTGTTTTATTATTGAGTTGGCGACGTCGCGCGTCGACGGCGACGCCAGATACTGCCGAGTGCCGAGTTATCAACAGAGCGGAGCGGACGGACACTGTTGCTCTTTTGGAGAAACTTTATAAGGGATCAGGAGAGGTGAGGTGAAACAATCGATAATTACATATAACCTCTAATTCTGGTAGCTTACTTATGTATATAGAGAATTATTTTTTGAAAACAAAAAAACATTAATATTATTATTGTAAAAAAAATAGTGGTAATAAAGACCAATCTAGTGGAGATATCGTCGTTTCGAAGCCGGAGATTGTTTCGAAAGTCTGCGGCCAGTTATACGCATCCATGAATCTCAATCTGATCCCGAAAAAGAGGTTTCCAAAGCCTCCTTAAACCGCTATTTCACAGAAGACCTGCCAGAATTCAGCCAAGATGAAATCGAGGCGGATAAGCCTAATGGAAAAGCCCCTGGTGAGGATGGGATAACGACAGAGCTCTTGACAGCAGGAGGAAGTCCTGTATTAAGAGAGCTTCAGGAGCTTTTCAACTCGGTCCTGTTATCTGGGAGAACTCTAGAAGCGTGGTCGTTTTTTTCTTTAAAAAGGGTAACAAGACCCTATTAAAGAATTACAGACTCATTTAGCTCCTTAGCCACATGTATAAGCTGTTTTCAAGAGTCGTCTCGAATTGTCTACCGCAAAGACTCGACGACTTCCAGCCACCGGAGCAGGCCGGGTTTCGAGGAGGATACAACACCATAGACAACATCTACACAGTGTGGCAGATCGAAGAGTATAATCGGCCGCTGTGTCTTGCATTTGTGGACTATGAGAGGGATTTTGACTCTGTCGAGACCTGGTCAGTTCTGGAGTCTCGGCAGCGATGCCAAGTCGACTGGCGATACATATAAGTGCTGAGAAGTCTTTATGAAAAAGCCACAATGACCGTCCAAACTCAGAACCAGCAAACAGAGCATATCCCATTGTGTCGGAGGGTGAGGCAAGGGGACGTAATTTCCCCGAAATTATTCACCAACGCACTGGAGGATGTGTTTAAGACGCTGAAATGGAAAGGACGTGGCATTAACATCAACGGCGAGTACATCTCACACTTGGGGATTTGCAGATGACATCATCATACTGACTGAATCGCTGCACGACTTATAGCAGAAACTAGATGGCCTAGTTGATTCTTCAATACGCATTGGTCTCAGGGTGAACTTGAACAAAACCCAGGTTATGTTCAACGAACACGTTACCCCAGGACCTATTGTTGTCAATGGCGGTCTTCTCGAGGCTGTTCGAGAATATATTTACCTCAGGCAAACTCTGAAGTTTGGGATCCCACTGACAGAAGAATTAAGCTGAGCTGGGTCTCCCCATTTGGGAAACTTCGTCCGGTCTTCTCGTCGTGTATTCCACAGAGCCTAAAGACTAAGGTCTTCAACCAGTGCGTCGTGCCCGATATTTTTAATGTCTCTATGCTTTATTATGTAATTGGTTATTGTTCCAAATAAATTAAAAATATTAAATCCAAGGGAAGACACAGTGAAATAGCAAAGAGATCATTTTTCTTTTTTTCTCACAACTCTTTTTCGTAGTGTTTCGAAATAGTACTGTACATACTTAAAACATGGTGGCTCGTTTTCAATTTTGGTGGCTTGAAAACGCCACCAAAGCCACCAAAATTGAGCCCAAAATTGGAACCAGGCCTAGGATTTTTTTTGAAAATAGGAGTTTTAAGTTACAATTAAATTAATATCACTGATTAATGCGTAGCCCAAATCACTAGCTATAACGTGTTACTATTAAAACACTTTAAAATCAACAACAAATCGATCCACCAAAAATTGAACAATTCTTGTCCCCCGTGCTACCCAAGATGAATACTTACGTTTTCGGCGGGTAATCACAGCACTAATCACACACCTGTTACACACAACTGAGAGATGCGAATTAAAAAAAACGCGATTGCGTGTACACGCACGGTACTTCAAGTTGTAGTAAAATTTTGATTTTTCAATTCAATTCAATTTATTTAATTCAGACACAACGATCCATAATTTTGTTAGTATAACAATAAAGAGAATTAAACTACACACAATATACTATTCCAACTAAATTTAACATCAAAATAACAACATACCTGTTTTTTTGCTGGGACATATTTTGATCTAGTGTCCTGTGCTTCTAAGTTAGATTTTCTAATATGGTTTAATTGTTTTTAGATAATATGCTTAAGCTTATACTAAGGAAATTGTTTATTTTTTGTTGTACATACCTTTAATTGTTACTTTGGTAAATATAAATATTACAAAAAATGAAGCTGCGACAAGCCTCCAAACTTGAATTTTAGTGCGATTTTTTTTTCTCTGATTATATAAAAACACTTATAAAAAAAATATGTGGCCCTAAATGGACCAAGTTACGTAGTTCACTGTAAAAAACCTCCTATCATTTTACACCTCGATTCTCAACGTGGACACGTAAAATTTGCTGCGGGGATATTCACCCATTAATTTGAAGGATGTATATTCCCGGCCCACTATTTAAACAGGCATGATGTTATGTACCTACCTAACCTATGTATAGTTCCCTGATTGTAGAGGCTATGAATGCAATTATGAAAGCCGCACTGCCTGCCCTTTAGTCTCGACTGTAAGCAACTAAGCATGGTGAAACATCCTGGCGAACAGAAACCTACAGGACCAAACATCCTGTGCTTTTTGTTGTTGTAGGGTGTGAGTAGGGAGGCCGCGCCGGTTGTCGGCAGTCGGGAGCCGACCGCGAGCGAGCGCAGCGCGTGCTGAGCGCCTAAACCACGCCAAGCATCGACGAGAATTGTTTGATAACTATGTTTACTAATATTATATTGTGAGAATGGTATAAAACATTTTTAGAATACTACTTAAAGTTTATTTCAGTTATGTTTGTTTGCTGTAATTTATTTGTTGTTGATTTTTAAGTTCACGAAAGTTTTGACATGAGGAAGTTGTATCAGAAATGATTGGTCCTTAAAATTATAAATAGCAGTGAGATGAACGCGATGTGTTTGGCAGAAGTGTTAATAAGATAATGTGATTAGTGTGCTCGACACTTTGCGTGATGTGGCAAGAAAGTGATCCGTAGTATTTCTTAGCGTTTCGGAGACAGCTCCGAAACGCTAAGAAATACTACGGATCATGCGTCAGCATCACTGACGCTGACAGACTATATAGATAAGATTTTTCTCTAGTGCTTTTGTGTGTGGTTCGTGTGTATTTATAGACTGAATGTGACACATTAGTCTAAAACGCAGTACTGCTAAATATTCAGTCAAGAAATCCAAAACTATAAATAAAGTGCCTCAGAAGAAAGTCCTTACCGACTGACTCTGTCCTACAACCGGCACAGCTACCTGTTGACCGACTCTCGAACACTCCTCCAATTGTACCGAACATCACTGCTAGACACGTTTTTAACCAATTTTCTTCAAAAAAGGAGGAGGTTCTCAAATTGCCTGTATTTTTTTAGTTTTTTTGTTTAATATTTTGTACCTCATAACTCCGTCATTTATGAACCGATTTGAAAAATTCTTTTTTTTTATGTGACAGGATATACTTTCCGATTGGTCCCATAGAAATTTCATCAAAATCGGTTCAGTAATTTGTTTTTTTTTCCTTGAATATGTTTTTTCTTCTTCTTGGGCTATGTAGATGACATAATGGTTCCCTAGTACCTGCTAGTTACAAAGTAAAAAAATGTTTCATTACAAGAATTTGTGTGGTATACTTACTACAACTAAAAAGGGTAAAATACATAAAATCTGTCGACTTCTAAAACGACCAAAAATGTCTTAAATTGCAAAAAGTCAATGAAACACCGACTTCCGAAAGTAAGTTATTTTAGACTTTTGGTTCTTGTCGTGTCTTCCTGGAAGTCGGTTTTTTTCACAATTTTTTGAAATTTTATGTTAGGAATTTTATGAATACCACCGTGTCACTAGATACCCTTTGCACTATTATAATGTAGTTTTGTCTTGGAAGAGATATATAGTTTTTTCAAAAAATCTCATAGAAAAACAGACGTACCTTTCAAGGTACGTGAAAGGCAAAGGTAACAAAGGCTTGTAATAGGACATTTTTTTGTTTAATTTTCTATTGATTTTGTGCAGTGACTACAGTGAACAACGGACTGATATATGAAACTTTTAAAATAACTTCATTGTGTTTCAAGGATGGTTTATCACGAGTGATGTGTGTTGAGTACCATACTGTACGTTCAATGTAGTGTGTATTGTGCTACAAAAGTCGTGGAAACACGAAACAGGACCGTGACCTGAAGAAACCCGGTGAGTTCATAATTTTTACAATTATGTTAATTGAACACCTGTTATAATAACGCTAATTGTTGGAACCATTCATAGACCGAAAATTAACTGCGAGGTGCGTGTTTATCGGGAATTGGAATTTAATTAACTGATGATCAGTTTTATAGAGCTTCATCATGACATGAATGAAGTAACCAAGGTTTTATAACAACATGCTGATTTAAAAGAGTGTCCATGGAGTTTCTTGCCCGTTCTTCTCCATAGAGATCTACGATAGGGAATGGGCAACTACAGTACTTTCACAATTTTTATGCCTTGTGACTGGGACTGTAGCTACATTTCATTGTTATATTTGTTTCGACCATTCAATAGTACCTGTAACTGGCCTACTTGAAATAAATGCTTTGTTTTTTTTTTATTAAACCTTCTTCAGATTTGCCAGTCTCTCCACTATCTTGCGCCACTATCTTGTGCGTTTAAAAGCATTTAAACTCTCAAACAAAAACATCCAGACCCGGATCAACTACCTGTAAGCAATACAAATATTTGTATGTATGAATCAGACGACGTGACGTCATCAAGAGAAAGGCACGCGTAGCAGTGCTGTGAGCTACGCCGTAACCACGTAGCGCCGCTACGACGCCTACGCGTTACGAGTCTCGCCATACATCATAATATTCTTCCTTATCAATCCTTTATTGATGTAACTCGCCAGCGCTATTTGTATGTAAATTAAATCGATGTACGATGTAACTATTTACCGTATCCCAAAGCGATAAGGTTCACAATGCAGTGTGTAAACTACTCGATGCTTGAGTCAGGATGACGGCTGCCGCCTCGTCTTCCCGTTTGTTGTTTGGGATCCAGGGTTTCTTCTTCAATGAAGTACTTTATTGTTCGTATAATAAGACGTTTTAATGCTGAATAATTATTACAATCGTTGTTGGACAAAAAAAGAGAAAGAATATATATATGGCCGCGTGCAGTCTGTGACTTGCGAAAAATCCTCACGCCCGAAGTTGGTAGGAGACGCTCCGTCCTGATTGGCCTACACGCTCGGCGCTGGTTGGCTGACATCCCTTGCAAACAGGTCATCAGCGGCAGCTTCAGATCGTCAACAAGTCTCCTCAGGTGTGATGAGTCAGGTGTGATCGTCAACAAGTCTCCTCAGATAGATGGTGCAGGCGGTAACACAGTGGTTGCTAACTGCCGCCGCTGTACGTGATATAACGCTATAATAAGAAGTAATAGAATTCTAGAGCGAACCAAACAGGTGAAGCCTACTGTACATGTTATTTGGTACGACGAAATGTTCGAAGAAGCTCCTCGTATTTCTCCCGAATCAGGCAGCGTTATTAGGTTTTTTCATTAAAAATTTCTCAGTAGCAGTTCGGAGGCTAGATTAGCGCTCGGTTGATGGCAATAGGTTTGCCACCAACCGATACATGGAAGGAAAACATAAGTGGCGCAATGTGGGTGTACTATATTGGGTACATGTTTGCCTAACCCTTGAGGTATTACAGGCGTGATGTAATGCTATGAAATGTTGTGCTCGGTGTGAGCAGTGACGTCATCACATCGTCGTGACATCACTGGCCGCAGGGTGCACAGCGAGGCTCCTCCGCGCCTAGCGTACTTTGAGAGTACGCTAGGCGCGGAGGAGCGACACGTTTGACGGTGGGCGCGAAGAAAACATTTTGAAAAATACAAGCGCAAATCCCAGTTAAAAGTATAAACATTATAGTTGTATTAAACTTTTGCTAAGCTAGTTGTTTTTAGGGTTCCGTTACCAAATCGCTAAAATGGAACCCTACTAGATTCATCCTGTCCGTCTGTCTGTCTGTTCATCCGTATTTCACAGCCATTCCACTCCTAAACTGTTATCACGACTCAATTGAAAGATCATTCACACAAAAAATACCAACATTTTAATGTATAAAGTAAGCCAAAGGAATATTTCGAAAGAGGGCATTATCGAGCATTATCGTCGTTTTTGAAGGTTGATAATGTGGATTTTCTGTAGTCCTCAGTGCAAAACTTATTTATTTTATTGGTATTTTTAACCGATTATTTTTAAGTGTATACAGAATGTCTCCAAATTGGTCCCATTTAAATACCGTGATGATGAATTCTGGATTTGAAAAGTGGGACTCTTCAATGGATGGGAACTTTTTTTTAAATATTAAATCGGCTTGGCCACACTTCACCTGATGTGAAGCGGTGATGCGGCCGAGGTGGAGGACGCTTGTCCTGAAGAAAACGATTCACTCGAGCTTTGAATAGATCTTGATTATAATAATCAGGGAACAGAGAAGCCGGCAGTGAATTGTACTATGCTTAACGATATTATGTTGCTGTTGGTAACAACTCAGATAGCAGCAAAGAGGTTAATCGTTGACCTTTGTAGTATCCTTTAGAGAATGTACCTGCAGTTTACATGAAACTATGATTTTTAGTATTTTCAATCCTGAATAGCAGTGGAAGGGTTCCGGTTGACGGCTACAAGTGAGTAAAATCCCCTATACGAAACGTCGTATAGCTATTTTTTTCTATTACACGGTGTTTTACATCCTTTTTCTTTTTCTACATGAACCATAGTGAAGTTCTTCATGCTGAAAATACGTAACGAGTTTCGAAACGGACATTAACATTAAAAAAAAAAATGTCAAAGTCAGTATGTGTATATATACACACAAACTGACTTTGACATTATTTTTTTAATAAATATTTATTGTGAATGTGTTTGCAACCATACTGTACCTTGGGGGTACGTATTGATTTCATTGACATTGAATTTCAATGTCAAGCACAAGTCGCTCATTTTGTCGGAATTCTTTCGTATTTTACTAAATTGTGAGACCAGTTCTGTCTAAAACGTATTAACTATCGCAATGAATTATATTATTGAATAATATTTGTTCGATAATAGTTTTCAGCCAAAATATATACAAAAAGTGATAGATTGGAATTTATGTTCAAGTAGATCGGCAAAAACCCAAAAATAACCTTAAAATATGGCCGCCCATATCGATTTTTTGCCGCAACTCGTGTTATTTCTTGTATTTTATTTCGATCGCTATTGAAAATACAAGTGTGATACATCATTGGAAAATAAAAATAAATTTCAAGTGCGTTTTTATTTTTAATGTTCCCATATATTTCTGTAGCACATACTCGTAAACCTATCAATATAATATTTACACATAAGTTCCTAATAGGAACTTAGCTTTCAGATAGTAAAAATATTTTCGATTTACGTGAAAGAGTATAGTTGTAATAAATTATTGAATGTGGTTGAAAACTATTTTTTGCTATCGGCAAATCTCATGTGCTAGTCATGAGCCTGTAACTAAAATTTTTGTAGTATGAATTATGTTTTTCATTATTTTATCGTTTGTAGATAGAACCCTTCTACCATTAAAAGTCATAAATATATATGTTACCGATATACTTTTAAAAATAATCCTTCTTAAAGTTCGCGTAACGATTTTTTTCAACTATAGTCTATGTTAACAGCTCATGATAACAAATTAGAAACGAAATGTTCTCCAAACACTTGACACAATTCAATAGAGGCACTCATAAACTTTAATAAAAACAGCACTTGAGTATGCTTACGTCACAATATAAATATGGAACAGTACGGAAACTACGTACTAACGGTCGAATCGGCACACTCACACAAACGCGCGCATCTACGAGACCCCGAAGCGGACATCGGAGTGCGCTCAGTCGTAACTGTCGCGTCAAAACGAGTAGTCGCGAAGTAAGTTTTTCTCCGGTTTTTTATTTTAAATGTACGTATTGCGTAGCCTATTAATGGGTGTTTAAACACGGCTTTATCAAAATCGGAGCTTTCGTTTTTTAAACTCCCTGCTGATTTAGAACGTTAAGAATGATTTATTGTTTTATTCGTTATCGAATTAAAAATCCGTGTGATCGATCATTATAAATTCGTGAACTTATTTGTAAATCCAACATGGCGGCTGCAACAAATTTATCATCATGGGTATTGTTTTCGTGGTTTTCGAGGGTGTTGAAGCCTATAGTGCTGTCAAAATGTAAATTTAAGATGGCGGCTGCAAAAAATGACAAGATTTTTTTGTCATGGGTGTCGTTTTCGTGGTTTTCGAGGGTGTTGAAGCCGATAGTGCTGTCAAAATGTCAATCCAAGATGGCGGCTGCAAAAAATGACAAGATTTTTTTGTCATGGGTGTCGTTTTCGTGGTTTTCGAGGGTGTTGAAGCCGATAGTGCTGTCAAAATGTCAATCCAAGATGGCGGCTGCAAAAAATGTCAAGTTTTTCGTCATGGGTGTCGTTTTCATGGTTTTCAAGGGTGTTGAAGCCGATAGTGCTGTCAAAATGTAAATCCAAGATGGCGGCTGCAAAAAACGACAAGATTTTTTTGTCATGGGTGTCGTTTTCGTGGTTTTCGAGGGTGTTGAAGCCGATAGTGCTGTCAAAATGTCAATCCAAGATGGCGGCTGCAAAAAATGACAAGATTTTTTTGTCATGGATGTCGTTTCCGTGGTTTTCGAGGGTGTTGAAGCCGATAGTGCTTTCAAAATGTCAATCCAAGATGGCGGCTGCAAAAATTGTCAAGTTTTTCGTCATGGGTGTCGTTTTCATGGTTTTCGAGGGTGTTAAAGCCAATAGTGCTGTCAAAATGTCAATCCAAGATAGCAGCTGCAAAAAATGTCAAGTTTTTCGTCATGGTTGTCGTTTTCATGGTTTTCGAGGGTGTTGAAGCCGATAGTGCTGTCAAAATGTAAATCCAAGGTGGCGGCTGCAAAAAATGACAAATTTTTTGTCATGGGTGTCGTTTTCGTGGTTTTCGAGGGTATTGAAGCCGATAGTGCTATCAAAATGTCAATCCAAGATGGCGGCTTATTATTAATACAGCAAAGATACTAACCGAAGCTTACTAGTTGTACCACCAGATGATTTTGTTCAATATGTCGAAAAAATGGATGAAATTTTTTGCTACTGCTTTAAAAGAAAACACATTAATTGCAAAATAGCTGCATTAATTTACAAAGAAATAGAAAATCTAGGTTTTATAGTACCCTGTCCTTGTTTCCCAATTGTTTATTTAAATAAACTCTTTATTAGAATGAGAATTTATTACACCATAAAATATAATAATAAAGCATTTCGGATGTGTCGTAGCAGACGTAAGTATTTTTCAGTTACTAATTTGTAAGTATGGAGAATAAAGGTATGTTTTTTAATCACTGTCACATGCATTTTCGGGTTGTAACGCGGTACGATGCGCAGCCGCTGGGTTAACCAGGCGTCGGCGCCGCACATGAGCCCTGTTATGCCATTCTCTAAGCCGTCGTCGACGAGGTAGTTTGTCTTTTAATAGATTTTCATCTTTATACCCTAGTGCATAAAGTTGAAAATCTTTTAAAGACCAACTGTAGTTTCAACGGAGGAGCGCACGAAACGTTTTCGCCTTTCCGCGGCTCACGCGGTTACGACAAAACATGTCAAAGGTTACGCCATATTGACAAAGCCAAGTGTAATTTATATACTTCTACAAGTTATTGTGTGTTAATAACTACTTCAACTCGATTGTTTGATCAATAAACTAGACAATATTTTCATAAATAAATTTCAATTTCAAGAACATTATGAGTGACAACCCTAATGCTGCAATGGAGCGTAGGTAATTATTTTAAGCCTAAGGCCTAGTTGAGGCCTAGTTTCCGTACTGTTCCATATTTATACTGTGCTTACGTTATCACAAGGGCCATAAATAAACAAAAGCGACCGCCGCTCGCCTCGCGCGCTGCTTGACGTCACTGTAATTTGAGCAGGTAGCCCGCCAAACACGTGCGCGACTCTCCACTCAAGCGCCAGTCGCCGCCACTTGGGTACCACCGCCCTGGGATATCCCAGGGCGGTTAGACGTTTTTGACAGCGGGTGCCACTGGGTATACGTATATACGTATACCCAGTGGCGGTTGACTGTTTCAATCCATTAAAACAACGTGGAACGGGCTTTATAGATGAATTTACTTTGTGGAATTGATTGTGTAAGGCATCACTAACAAACTAAACACATTTGGTTGCAACACTCAACCAGAGAGTCGAGAAAAATAAAATTCAAAACTTCACTGCGCCCAAACCGGTTTCGCGTGGGTATCAGGTTACATTATATCGTAAACAATTTGCTAATATTGTTGTTAGCTGGTACTATTATACATTAAAATGATCATAAAGAACAGTGCTACAATATTATGTTTCAGTTAATTCGTTTTAGAATTTCAAAGTTCCAATATTTCACGTGTGAAAAAAATTGTAAAAAGTTTTTAACAATAGCTGCCGATTGAGTGAATAAAACGAGAAATGTGTGTTTATTGGGATCCCAAAGTGTGTGAAAATGGGAGAATAGTTCATAAATAGTGTATTTTTTAAATAGAATACAAAAACAAGTGGTTTCGTACAGTTTTTATTATCTAAATAGATGACGTAATCCGAGTGACTCATTATCACCTGACGTCATAACAAACGGTGAGTACTTAAACTCTTATAAGACTTTGGTCATGATGATAAAAATCTAATTAGAATCTAGTTAGTGTTGTTAAAAGGAAATATAATCTAGTTTATATTGATATTGTTAAAATGGATATAAAGTTACGAGTTAATTTTACATTCATTATTTTCTAACGAATTAACGGTTTTCATCCCTGATTTTTCAAATGTAGTATTTTTGTCTTGAATTAAAATTACAATAGTATATCATAATGTTTAGTTCTGTAGATTCCTTAAATATTCAGCTAGCTACAGTAGTTTTTGCTTTGCTCTAACACTTGTAGTTTACGATTGAGTTTTGTTTATATCTCAAAGGTCAGATGGTGTCAAGTTACAGGTCGTAAATTTGACGTTTATGGCGGTGATAATTAATTGACAGTTATGGGCTAACGTTTGAGTGGTACGACCACTACCTTCTATAATTATAAACAGCTTTCAAATCAGCAATAAGTGTTGTACCTATCCATAGCTCCCTTGAGATGCTTTGAGATAGATTGAGCATCGCTGTTTAGTAAACTTATTATGTTTATACCAATCTAATATGAGACGGTATATATAAGTTTACTTTAAATACCACCATGACCCGTTTACTATTCAATGCATCCATCAGCATAATGTTTTGAATGCGTTAAGCAGGGCAAAAAAACTTACAAATTAAGGGACTACACGCTAAGGGCACCCCCTGTAGGGTACGAGCCTCGGCATGGACCGTCGCTGGGGCAGGACAGCAAAGCTAAAGCAAAGAAGAAACCCAATCCAGTCAATCTGTCCCTCAAAGACCTTTTAAAATATTCCTCTCTGTTAACATAGTCTTAAATATGTACAGATAACGCGGTGTGGGTCAGTTTATTTATATAACAATGGCTGGGGTTCTGCGGCGGGCGTAGTGTTCTCGAGATTTATCGTTCGGTAAATCGTGCTGATTGCGAACCCACACCGCACCGCACTGCCTCATGGGAGGGTAGGCAATGGACATACACATGGAAACATCGAAACTGCAGATTGATTCAGTGAACAGTATTTTAGCACAACAACTTACACAATAAAAAACTTACTGCGAAAAAACCGACTTTCAAAAAAACACTAAAAAAGTCTAAAATAATGTAAAGTCAGTTTTTTTTTGCAACACGTTCATTCCCAAGCCAATATGCTGAACTTACCTAGATGGCCAAAATAAAAAATCGTTGAATGTCTTCCCTAGTGCATAAACCAAATACCAAAACCCAATACGCTGCGGCCGCTATTTTATTGGCTCGTTCATTTGTGATGCACCATCACGCGACGTTGCGTGAACGCCATGGCACCTTCACGCGACGTCGCGTGATGTGACAATTAAAGTAAGGAAAACAACCAAATTACTGAACCGAATTGAGAACCTCCTTCTTTTTGGAGAAAGTCGGTTAAAAACAAATACATTTAAACATGTTTACGACGGACAGGACCACCACCGAGCACCGAGCGAGCGAGCGAGTGCTGTCGCTACAGCTGTGACGTGCCGAACTTGCTCATAAATGCATTTTTGCCTCAACAAGAAATTTCATTTTTTCTATGACATTTCTTCTGATAGTCTGTCTAAAGTGCCTTATATCACTTTGTAAACAACTATTTATAACAAAGACTAGCTGATTGCTACACATGTAAAAAACTAGCTTTATTTATTTGAACCTAAACGAAGAGTGTCTGGGTATGTCTGGGTCACAACCTTGGCATTGAACCTTAGCACGTCGCGATCTATAACCGTGCTTGCTTATCAAAGCGCTTCAGTATTCCATGGCAGCAGTCGTGCTGAAATACACGCGGAGTTGCATACATTTGTATGTATACATATAGCTAGGAGTAAACTTGGTGCTGAGACTAGGTTTCGCGGCGAATAGTGCAGGAACCAAACAGTAGTCTGTTTTTTTATTTCCGAGACAAAACTGATATTACGTGGGTTGCCATTTTTTTGAAATTTTGAAATAGTGATGTTCGACAACCGTAAATTGACGTTAATAAAATCAAGTAGTATCGTTTTTTATAATATAAAATAATAAATAAATAAAAAGTTTATTTCGGAACAAAAACACAAGGTTAAGTACAACCAGTAAAACGATGGAAGCTGCAAAAGTATAAACTGTAGCGCAGCTACCAACGCCCTTTCCCAGATACAGAATGGAGTGATGTTCCAAATTTTTAGATTCAGCTAAGTAATTAATAATGAAAACAAAAAAATAAAAATAAGAAAATAAACAATACAGGACATATGCTGTGGGATGTATTTTGACGTTGAGTTAAAGTGGTGAGTGTAGGGAATGGGTGTGTGGGAGAGTGTTAATGAGGAGTGCATGGGGTGTTTGTAGCAGGTGTGTTGTGTGTGGTTTTGTTGGGGTGTGTGAGGGGGTGATGAGTGTTTTACACTTCCACGAGTTTCTCTGTTTCTTCATAATTTTGCGATTTTAACCAGGAGTCAAGTTTCATTTTGCATTTGGTCTTGGTTAATGGGTAGATGTGTAAGATTTTGTTTAATTTGTTGTATATTTTTGAACTTATGTGTTTGTAATGACGACTTGCAGCTACGGTTCTGCGAGACTCAGTGTTACAAACCCTATTCGAGCGGCGTATAGAACAGCATTTAGGATCAAAGGTAACTTGTGTGTGTTTACGAAGAATAGTTTGGAGGATAAATAGCTGTCTGACGGTAAGGACCTGGCAGAGGGTATATAGAGAGGATGTCGAATATCGGATCGGTTTCCTTGCCAGCACCTTCAGGACAGCTCTCTGCGCTCGTTCGACACGTAGCATCACTGTTTTACCGGCACCTCCCCAGACCGTAAGGCAATACCCTAGAACAGACTGAGCGAGCGCAAAGTAGACGTTTAATAAACAGTTAAAATCGGCCGCGCCTCTGAGCTTTTTAAAAACGTAGATAAGTTTTCTCACACGAGCTACAGTTGAAGCAATTTGTTGCTTCCATTTCAGGTTGCTATCAAGAGTGACGCCAAGATATTTAATGGTAGGGGTATTTTCTAGTTGTTGACAGCCACAGTTAGCGTGTGAGTTTGTGCAGGTGTGCGCACGAATTTCAAACCCTGTGGTTGGTTGACTTGACTTCATAGTAGAGAATGTTATGAATTTGGTCTTGTTGACATTTAGAGTGAGAAGATTTGTGGTCAGCCACCTCATGACGGTGCTTAAGGCAAACTCAGAATTGAGGCGAGTTTCAGCCCAGTCCCGGCCATGAACTATTAGAGCTGTGTCATCGGCATAAGCTATAATTTTGCAGTTGGGTATGGATAACTGACACAGCTCATTCACGTATATGAGAAAAAGTGGGGGTCCCAGGACACTGCCCTGGGGGACCCCAAAGGTGATCGTCTCCTGGTTGCTGAGGTAGTTTTCAAGCTTTACTATTTGCTTACGATCTGTAAGATAACTCTTGAAGAGATCGTTGGCCGTCCCGCGAATACCAAGATGCTCTAGCTTCGAAAGAAGTATGGGAATTGAGACAGTGTCGAAGGCCTTGGACAAGTCTAAAAAGATGGCAAGAGTTTTATATTTATTTTCCCAATGGCTAACAATCGTATGTGTAAGTTCCAGTACAGCATCTTCGGTGGATTTTCCAGTCCTGAAGCCATACTGATTATTATAAAGAAGGTTAAATTTATTTAGGTATTTGGTGAGTCTATGGTTTATAACTTTTTCGAATATCTTTGAGAGGGTAGTCAACACTGAAATGGGTCTGTAATTAGCGACTTTGTCCTTGTCTCCCGACTTATAGATAGGGTGGACAACTGCAGTTTTGAATACATCCGGAAAAGTTCCTGTTGAAAAGCACAAATTGAAGATGAAAACAAGGATCGGAATAAGAATGTGGCGAGTCGCCTTCACGATTGAGGGGGATATTCCGTCAAAACCAACAGCACAATTGTCTTTAAGGCTAAGGATAATATTTTCCTGCTCAGCACTATCCACGCTGTGAAGGGCCATTGATTGTGGTGCGGACGGTATGGAAGTACCCGGGATCTCAAGGTTGGAACGATTATCCGAGAGAAATTTATAGAGGACAGAGTGTTCGATTTTAGCAGCCAGGAGTCCACCAACATTCGCAAAGTAATTGTTGACTTTGTCCACAGACTGTGACGGTTCGGCACTGCAATTTAGAAGCTCAGAGGCCGAGTCTCTGCTTTGGCCCAAGCTTGCTACCCGTTTAATAAGTTTCCATGTAGCTTTTGGATTATTTCTAGCCTGCTGAAATTCACAGCGTTCATATTCACGCTTGACTTTTTTTAGGAGATTGTTGCAGAAGGTGCGATAGCGACGGAAAATCAATTTGTGTGTCTCATCCTCTGGGTGTTTTTTAAATTTAAGATGCAACTTATCCCTGTGACGTATGCACCTCAGCAGGCCAGGAGTAATCCATGGCTTAATGATGCGCTTTCTACTGGGAGTTTGTGAAACATGTGAGTGGAATTTGATTGTCAAAGACATAATGGAAACAAGAGATTCCGCAGCTTCATTCGGGTTTCGAGACTGAAGGATTAAGGAAAAATCTGTGGTGTTAATTTGGTCTACAACTCGAGGCAAATCAATTTTTAATCTGGTGGGATGGGGAGTTTTAGTTTTTACATTGAGGTTGCAAAAGATAATGATAGGAGAGTGGTCAGTGATGACAGAATCAATGATTAGTGTAGTAGCTGTGGTTTGAGTGCGGAGTATCACATGGTCAAGGCAGTTCGAGAGTCTAGTTGGGAGAGTGTAGGCTGGCAGCATTGCATACGAAGCTGTAAGATTGAGGTATTCATCAGCATTTGAGTCGGTGCTCTCAGGTGTAATGTTGAGGTTAATGTCACCAATAATGGCTACGGTTCTAAATTGAGTTAAGGTACCAAGCAAACTGTCTAGGCTGCCAAGAAAATTAGTCAAATCTCTGTATGAAGGAGGACGATAAATTGCGATAAAAGCGGCTTTATTTGAGAATTTAAGAAGAAGAACGTTTGCTTCATTAAATATAGGTGTTTCAACAGTGGTTTCAAAACAGTCTCTCACATAGACAACCACGCCCTCATTCTGTGTTTTATACGACGAAGTGTGTGAGTTGTAGCCGGTTAGTAAGGGAGTAGTTGGGCATTTGCTCAACCAGCACTCAGTCAGAATAATAATGTCAGGCATGTACGTTAATCTACTCATAAAAACCACCAGATTATCAAAATTACTGTTTAGGCTACGAATATTAGTGTGTAATATTTTAAGATCATGGAGAGAACAATCTAAAAACTTATCACTTGCTTCCGGAGAACAAGTGTAGCAATTTGAGACAGCAATGTGCTCAACTTCACTAGTGATCACGGTAAGATCATCCATTTTTAATTATAAAGACAAAAGAGTAACAAAATTTTAGGATCGAGTAATCAAACTCGTGGTCGCAATATAGCGTTCCCAGGTTTATTGATCTAACAGTAGAAGGACATTTAAAGGTATTTACTAAGCAGGAGTTTTTAAGCACGCGAAATCTTTTTTTTCGGGGAGTATACAGAGCATGTGGAAAGTGCGGAGGTGTGTGTGAATGTGTGAAGATAAGTGTGAGTGTGAAAGGTGAGTAGAATTTAACAATGTGAGTTTAACAATAGTCCCAAATACAAAATATATCAACTTAAAACAGTAGATTTGCAAGCAATACAAAAACATTACGTTTACAAGGTTATTATGTAAGAAAGTTACATAACAATAAACAACTAGTCACGCGCCTTTTTTGATACGGCCGAGATCCGCCTCATATTGCACTTGGAAGTGAGGACATCCGGCTTTTTCCCGCACAAGGATCTTCCCGTGCGAGACCCAACAGAACTGAAACTCGTTTGTTTTTGCAGCGTCCCTAGCCAGAAAGAACAACCTTTTATTCTTAGCTGATAAGTTTTCAGATACGTAAATTTGTTTTGCAGGGCCGCTAATTTTGAGGTGTTCTGTTGTTATTTTAAAGCTGTTTTTGTTGTGGTTTCTAAACTTAACTAGGAATTCTTCTTTAAGGATTACGGTGGTTAAATCGACAATAATTGTTTTATTGGCAGGATCTTTTGTTTTTATGCGGAATACGTCCTTCACATCCCTTGGTTGTATTGCAAGGTTCAATAGGCTACCAGTGTCGATGACAGTGTTTAACAGAGAGGACTTTGATTCTTCTTTGGTGGACGGAATATTTCGAATCTCTAAACAGGTGGACCTCGAGCTCTGCTCCATTTTATCCAGCTTGTTTTCGAGGTCGCTTATATATGAGAGATTTTCCTTGCGCTCCGTTCCCAATAACTCAATTTGAGATTTAAGGTTGTCATGCTGAGCTGAAAGGTGATCAAAGGAATCACGAATGCTATTTACTAGGGAAAACAGCTTCTCATATTTTTCATCCTGGTGGGCCTTAAAATCTTGAAATATTTGCTTCATTTCCGACATAAAAGTGCATAACTTGCTCTCTTCACTGTCCTCCAGTCGCCTGCGTTTACCATTTCGGAATGTAATGTTTGGAGAGTGGTCATCAATAGGTGAATCCGGTCTTGTATTTAATGTAGGTTCAGAAGAACTAAGTGGAGTGCTAAACGCCTGCTCGAAACTGGCAGGCAAAGTTGAGCGCGCAGGTGTCGCCGCTGTTGTCTGAGATGTTTGTAGCTTCTTCGCCGGCGGTGAGCGATTTAACGGCATCGTCAAGCGGGAATGACTATACCAATATTATAGATATACGAACAGATTGTACTGACTTATTTACGGTGCGCAGAAGTAATGAGATCGGTGTTGACAACACTTCGTGTGATCGGTGATTTCCGTGAGCCCGAGTGGCCGCCGATTCTAGCCGAACGTGTCCTCGGAGGAGCGAGGTGTGCCGAAGGACGGTCGTTGACCTTTGTACGTTGCCGCGTCGCTCAGCTGTACGATGACAACATGACTCATGCGCACGGCAGGTCAGTAATTGTTTAATTGCACTGATTACTAAAATAAAACTGTGTTTACTTGTTGATCACTGCGTGGAATTAAAGATAAATTGGCGCACTATGAGGTTGGTACACTTCGCCACACAATGGTATAGGTTTTAGGATATGATTTAAACTTTTGACACTGGTTTTGGATTTTATTATGAGAGCACAGAAAAATACGTGTTGTCGCGTGGACGGTTGGGAGCGGGGGGAGTAAGTAATACAAGCGGGAGGAGATAATAGTTAGTAGTTATCCTGAAAAAATGTGTAGGTACCTATGTAAAACGAAATAATACATAAGTAATAAGGTGTCGATATATAATGTGAAACATACATTTTTAATGAACTTATTACTATTACTATAATACGGGCTGGCCACGGAAACGGGCGACAAAAACGGTGACGGACGGGGCGGCAAACCATGCGGCACAGTTTGCATGCCACGGGCAGTAACGTTCGCCGCCGCGACTGGTACACACCGAGAGCGAAATTGTTATCTCGATATTGCTTGGAAAGCAGTAGTTTTTGGTTTAAGACATAATATTTGGAAGAGATTGTGGAGTACATGATTTAAATAAGAATTGGGGTATGGATGGAGAATTCCACAAGAAGTACCACAAATACAGACTATATCCAGTTTTTTTTTCAATTGTACCCGAATGAGTGTCGAAACATTTGATTATATTTTTAGGAATATACAACCAGAACCGGAGAAAACGGTAAATGCAGATAGGATTGCAAGTGCGCTGCGTTACTGTAGTGTCATGAACAATCCTGTTTAATCATGTTCGCATGATCGAAAGTATAAATATTAAAACATGTTAATAAAAATGTACCTGCTCACCTTAAAACAATATCAAGTCTTTCTTCAGCTGATACACAAGGCCTCAACCTGTTTAGGGATGAACTTAAAAAAAAATCCTCCCATATGGCTCAATTTCGTTATAAGAGCGATTCTTGAGCAAACATGCTTCTAGCGCCAGCGGATTGGGCTGAAGTGGTTTGTCATTGAAAGAATAGTAATAAAATGTGTGAGCGAGATGACTGATCATAACAATCAATCTTCTATAATCTATCTATCTATCTATGATGATTGTGATTACGAGGATAGGTATTACTTACTACTAATATTGACCAACCCCTCTAAAGTTATCACATCGTTATGTTATTTGAACATAACGATGCCAATACTATTTGCCGGTCATAGTACTTCCTAGACAACAATTTTAAGTTTTACATAATACTTCTGCAAAGTTCCTCTGTTCTGCTTTGAAACCTACTAATTTACCGCGAAAACCGCGTTGTTATCAAACAGACGAACTATATAAAGAAGCAGGCGTCTTGCATGTCCAGCAGCTATAATATATCTTGAGGTGTCGCCCTGACATAGCAATAAGTTTAAGGATCCCTTCCTTCAACTTATTGCTGTGTCAGGGCGACACTTCACATATATACAAAGATGTAGGATAGGCAGGAGCGGCGTTAGGGTAGGGCGCGGTAGGGCGACCACCTAGGGCGCCCCTTTGTATCTCATTCCGTCCACAATCCATCAATGGAGCTATAAAAACCGAGATAATCGCGAAAAACTGATTTTTGTGGCGCTTGACCTTGAATGACTTACGACGCAGCACGAGACTTTTGAGACAACTTTTAGAACACCAAAATGAAGGTGTCTCATTCCTAGGTAGACACCTTTTTTGCTTAAGTGACTAGAAAGGTTTGAATTGCAGTTAGGGGGCGCCGTAGAAATCACGCCCAGGGCGCTGATAGTGCTAAAACCGGCACTGAGGATAGGAGCTGATAGACTTCCAATCCCAAGAGTTACAATGGTTTTTGCTACACGGTTTTCACTCTTTCTCCCTATTCGAGTATTTGACACAGTCAATAAATCCACACTAAAGATCCCTGGAAATATACTCGAAGCCAAGATTGCTATAAAGGCTTGGTTTGAGGACCTGACCTATGATGAAACAGAAGATCTCTTGTGTCCTTGAAGTAACTAGGACTCAACGTCCCTCTCATAGTCACGACAACACTCAGGTAGTCAAGTCCTTTCCCTTTCTAAAACTTTCTAACGCAAACACACATACACACATAAACACACACACACACACACGCACACAAGTTCACTCTCACACACACAATAATCTTCCACCATTCCAATTAATTATGCCATCATGTTTACTTGTCTTTAATTCCGCATGTTGATCTTTTCTTTGATTTTATTTTGGTTTGGTTTATTTTATTAACCAGGCTATGGGTTGAGCATTTCCCACATTGATTTTTAGGAGCTTTTACCGAGTTTTGGTAAAGAATCTCCCACAATCTGTCAAAAAAGTCAACATAGTAATATTACCTATGGTAACACAAAAAAAAAAGTAGAACGGAACGTAAATGTCACTTTTAGAGCCATTTCATCTGTGGTCGGCCGGTATACCTACATTTTTGTGACAAGTGCACTGTATTTTTATTCGCTATGGCGAATCAGAGAAAGGTAAGTCGTACAATTTTTTGATATGTTGTAGCATTTGAGTTTTTCTAGTGATGTGTGCATAAATTATAGGTAAAAACTTCTAAACTATTATGATATAACGAAATAAAACATGTGGGGAACCATATGACCTAAGCCTGTGATTGCCTAATTATTGCGGGAGTTATTATGTCCATTGCCCGGTGAATTGAAATCTTTATTTTATACTAGGTTTTTGCCGCGGGTTTTATTTAGGATTTATTGAAATATAAAATGTGGGTAGTGGTATACTTTTGTCGTCATTATTTGTCAGTCTACTTTAGTGTATTTTTTGTTATTCAGGTAATAAACGATCGTCAACTAGAAGATTTACTAAATAAAATATTTTCTTCTTCAGAAGAAGATGAAGATGACCCATATTTAGACTATGTCCCGAAACCATTCAACGCAAGATTGAACGAGATTCAAGGTATGTCAAACCGACAGTTATTACAAATATTAGACGATGATGAAGCTTATGAAGAGTCACCTGATGAGGAAATTCCACCTTGCATTACATTGTCTGCACCATCCCATGACTTGCCTGAAATGCTTATTCCTTCTGTTGACGAAGAAAGGGCAGCTTGTGTTTTGTTTGCACCATCGCCTGACTTACCTGCTCACTCTGAAATGCTTACTCCTTCTGTTGACGAAGAAAGGGCTGCTTGTGTTTTGTTTGCACCATCGCCTGACTTACCTGCTCACTCTGAAATGCTTACTCCTTCTGTTGACGAAGAAAGGACAGCTTGTGTTTTGTTTGCACCATTGCCTGACTTACCTGCTCACTCTGAAATGCTTACTCCTTCTGTTGACGAAGAAATACCACCTTGCGTTCGATTGCCTGCACCATCCTCTAGCATACCCGCTAATGTGCCAACTTATGCTGAATTGCAAGTACGGGATAGAACATGGACTACACATGTTGAAAATTTTAATGAGTACAATTTTGACAAGTTATTAGAACCTACTAAACCATATAGCCAGCAGAGTCTCCCCATTGAATATTTCAGTAACTTATTTCCGGATGAGTTTATGCAAATGATCGTCGAATACACAAATAAATACGCACGCATGAAACAAAGCAAGTTCTGGGGTGACACCAACGTAAAGGAATTAAAAGCATTCCTAGCTATAATCATCCTAATGGGAATAAATCCTCAGTCAGATATAGAGCTATATTGGAGCGCAGATCCTTTTTACAATAACATAGAGATTAGTGGTACAATGACATGCAGAGATTTAAAAAAGTTTTAGAAAATCTACATGTTTGCGACAATTCAACTCATTTGCCCCAGAATCACAAAGATCACGACAAATTGCAAAAAATAAGACCCCTGTCCCCAGACTGTCTCAACAGGTCTTTTCAAGAAAATGCCACCAACTCGGAATCCCAATCAGTGGATGAAAGTATGATCAAATTTAAAGGGCGCGACAGTAAGAAACAGTACATGCCAGCCAAGCCCATCAAAAGAGGGTTCAAGGCATGGTGCCGTTGTGATTCCAAGACTGGATATTTATATCAGTTTGATATTTACACAGGCAAAGACCAAGAAGCCAATGAGGAAGGATTAGGTTACAGAGTTGTAATGAAACTTGGAGGGAATTTACCACGAAACACGCATTTGGTTTTTGACAACTTTTTCTCCTCTTTGGCGCTGATGGAAGCTCTTTATCATAGAGGTATTTTGGCAACAGGAACAGTGCGAATGAATCGAAAAGGCCTACCTAAAGATATGTGTCCACCACGACCTAAAACACCTGAAGAACGAAGACTTGCCAAAGAAAATAAATTGGATCCTGGGGAGTTTACATACCGCTTCTGCCACCCCTGTGCTGTAATCAAATGGCAAGACACTAAAGAAGTTTTTGTCGTAACAACTGCAGTTAACCCAACCAAAGTGGAAGTGATCCAGAGAACTCAAAAGAACGGGCAAAAGAAAGACATGTTTTGTCCTACTGCGATCGCAGAGTACACAAGGAGTATGGGTGGTGTGGATCACTTGGATCACTATCGAAGTTCCTACTCAATTGGCCGCAGATCAAAAAAATCCTGGTTCCGGATGTTTTGGTTCTTGTTTGAGAGTGCCATTATAAACGCATATATTTTATATAAACACAATAATCAAAATCGTAAAAACATACATCGCGATTTCCGATTACGGTTAGCTAGAAGTTTGAAATCGGACCATATCTCAAACAAAAAACAAGATCCGGTGGTATACAAAAACAAAAAAGGAGGTGTGGTTGGAGTTCCGGATGAAATAAGATTGGGGCAAAGAGGAAGTCATTTTTTGGCATTGTCTACATACAAACGGTGCAGGTTTTGTAGCACAAGGAAACAAGAAAAGCGGTCAAAATATGAATGCGAAATTTGTAAGGTAGCATTATGCATCACCCCTTGCAAAAAAATTGTACCACCAAAATCAAAATCCAGAAATTTTCTATTAATTTTGGCTTTCTTTCTTTCTTTTCTTTTTGTTTCTTTTTTCTAATCAAAATCCAGAAGAATAATAAAAAACTTTTTAGTTCATTCTCAATCCTTTTTCATTTGTTTATTGTGTATTTATAAGGATAAGTGAAACAACAACAATAAAAAATGCTATCAAAATGACAATCGTTTTTTATTTTATATATAGACTAGCTGACCCGCGCAACTTCGTTTGCGTGCGTGCGTACATAAAAGAAAGAGAGGGTTAGAGAGAGTGTGCGTCAACCTTAAAAGTTAGACATATGCCAGTGTGGACATTTTTTTAGAGCTTTTTAAGAGGGACAATTCCGACATACATGATAATTGCGTATTTTTAACCGTTCACGCACAACGAAAGCTGTCAAAAGGAATAAATCCCTGTTATTGAAACATTTTTCATTGATGTTCCGCTCCTCGATAAATGGGCTATCCAACACTAAACTAATTTATACCAGTACTTCCTGAAATTAGCGCGTTCAATCAACGAAACAAACAAACCCTTCAGCTTTATAATATTAGTATAGATTCAAGTAGTTAACAATTTAATTTTTCAGAAATATTTGCATTAATCGCAAACATATTCTACTTATATTTTTCCAAATAAGGCCTACCTTTTTTTACCGATGGGAAATAATCAAATGACCCCCCCTCCCTCTCTGGGCGGAGCGAAAGGGAGTGTCAGACTTGTACTGACTAAAACCTATCCATGTTCCTACATTTGCCCTTTGTGTTCTAGGGCCGCGGTATCTCTTTCGAACAGTCCCGCAACCCAAGCATGCCTCGGTCTTCTCGGACCCCTTCCCGTTTGCTGACATCTCTTTGAGGCGCGCGTGGAACACGAATGCGCCGTCGACACGGCCTGTCGTTATTAGACGGACGGATGGCGAGCTAGCCCATTATTCAACGTCCACAGGCCCGCGACCCTCGACCAACTTAGCGGACCATACTCCAGGCAGGTCTAAAGTTCTCATTGCCCAAACACGATATAGATGCTGTAAACTCTTGAGAACCTCTTGCAACTACCATTCGCCTCCATCGTCAGCCATTCGATGAAAGTCATACTGAGTTAGGTTTAAAGTTTTCATCAAAGTGCATGAAATGAGCCCAATAACATTATACCTGCTGGAAACTGTTTAGGACCGCTTGCAACTGCCATTTGTCTCTATCGTTTGACCGTCGACGACAGTCATACTCCAGTAAGGCCTAAAGTTCTCATCAAGGTGCATGAAATGAGCCCAAACACGTTATTGTTGCTGCAAACTCTTGAGGACCTCTTGCAACTGCCTTCCGTCTCCATCGTCAGACCTTCGATGACAGTAATACTTCAGCAAGGCCTAAAGTTCTCATCAAGATGCATGAAATAAGCCCAAACACGTTATTCTTGCTACAAACTCTTGAGGACCTCTTGCAACTGCCTTCCGTCTCCATCGTTAGACCTTCGATGACGTCATACTCCAGCTAGATCTAAAGTTCTCATCAAGGTGCAGGAAATGAGCCCGGACACGATTTCTCAATTTAAAAAAAAGGATCATGCATCAGGTTATACATAAAATAAAAAATATAGACACGTCAAATTGAGGACCTCCTCTTTTTGTTTCGTCGGTTAAAAAACCAAGCTTCCGACATTTTACACGGGCGAGGGTCATTCTTTCACGAAAAACACCGCGATTCAGAAAATGGAGTGAAATGAACAGCGCCACCTATCGAGCACCAAGTTAAACCGATAGAATATACTGCATGGAAAGCGATTGAACACACACTCTACAGGGTTATAGCGTCATGTAGACTAATCTAGAGTACTTTTTGCCATAAGAACTTTTCTGTAAAGCCGGTCAGCCGATTTAAAAGTTATCTTGTGAGCACATTTTTATTAATTAGTACCATTTTGGTGCAATAGATGTCGTTGCATGTATCTTACACAATGATCATAAGTTCTTCTTGAACACTTTAAATTCATAAATCTTTTGATAGAGAGCACTGATTACAATGAAACCAAAACTAAAACCTTCTCTAAGTTACGCACAATATTTGTGCATTGAATCTAATCACATTGGTTTTCCCGACAACATGAACGCCCCGCCTCGCAGCGCGCGCGTGTCATTATTTTGATGCGGAGTTATTTTAAAACTGTGATATCTCCTAAGATATTCATCTAAATTGAATGGTGTACAGGGCAATTTTGGTTACAATTGAACGCTAAAGATGACTAACATATTTATTTTGATAAGGATTAATACTATGTCGGTAAAAATACCTTTGCAAATAAAGCATTATTTTTGACAAAATTTTAAAATCATAAAAATGGTTATTGTTAGTCAACCTTAAAAGATAGGCATGTGTTGTCGCGGACTTTTTTTTAGACATTTTTAAGAGGAATAATTCCCTCATACATTATTTTTGTGCAACTTTAACCGTTTAACCAGCGCACGCAAAGGAAGCTCTCAAAAATAAAATGTTTTCCCCGTTTTTGCAACATTTTTCATTGATGCTCCGCTCTTATTAATTGTAGCGTGATGATATATAGCCTATAGCCTTCCTCGATAAATGAACTATCCAACACTAAAAGAATTTTTCAATTCGAACCAGAAGTTCCTGAGATTAGCGCGTTCAAACAAACAAACAAACTCTTCAGCTTTATAATATTAGTATAGATAATAATAATAAAGTATACAGCCTGAAATTTTAATGGTTGTTTTCCCGCGGCAGAACAACTTGCCTTAAGGAGTACTTTCGAAGCATAGAGTAAAAGTAAAAAAATAAATATGTTTTTGTTTTAAAATAATTAAAAAAATATTCATCAACTCGAAAACATGAGAATCAATAGTAACACTAGACGTACCTTGTAGGTACTACTCGAATGGCACGCGCCGCCCGCCGCCGAAAGACACGATGCATAAATGTTCAAAGTAAAAGAAGCTCTCGTTCCTGGTGATACGGCATAAACTAGTTTTCACGCAACAATACAAAACACAGCCGCGAAGCCGACAAAGGAAAGACCGATTTATAAATGTTCAAAGCAAAATAAGCTCTCGCGTGTAGCGATACGACATAAACTAGCCTGCGCGCATCAATTACAAACGATGCCTCGCGCTGGCTTCCTATTGTATTATTATTGTATTATGTAATACTTATTACTTAGTTTTTCCGCGATTGTCGTACGCGCAGCACGTGTTATCTTATCGTGCAATGGATCGCCATTACAGTTATTGCAATTTGGAGAACGTCGCTATGGTGCAACTGGCCCGGCGACTTTACGCGGAGCCGCAACACTTGGAGTCGCTCCGTCTTCGTGGGGTTATGAACCTTGATGGTTGGTTGATGGACAATCAAAATACGAACATTTTGTGGACGAATGAAGCAACTTTTACGCGAGTTGGACTCAACCAGCGTAACGAACATTTTTGGGTTTTGAATAACCCACATGTTATTCGCGAGTGTGCGCATCAAGTGCGTTTTATGTGTTAATGTGTGGGCCCGGTAATTATTGGCCACCTCATTGGGCCGCATTTCGTGACAGGACAAGTGGAACCTACCTGAAATGTTACAAATCATTATTCCGGACTTTATGGACTTTTATTTGTGGTCGCTGGTCGGAGCTCAAGCGCCTAGTGTATCGTGAGGAATACGAAACTCGCGACGCGTTAATAACTGCGATAGTGGACGCTTTTAATATCGTAAGAAGTGACAGAGACACCTTACTAAAATTGAAAGACAACCAATTAAAACGTGCTCGATTGTTATACAACGCAGTGGCTTGCACTTCGAACATTACTCCGTTACCGGGAAGTGTAAGTACCTACCTACTCGTACTTTTGTAAATAGTGAACATTAAAAGTAGTTTAGTTAATTAAAATTATTGTAAATAAGTTGAATCAAATTTTTGAAATACGCCACAAATACTTTTTTAGGTATCTAATTAAGAAAATTATTTTTCTTAAACGATAAACTTGTTTTTATTTAATTTCGTGTTCAGTAAATTGCAGCTAAAAACGTAGGTATTTATGACGGTCCTAAGCCCGTAATAGTATGAAGGGAAAATTTGAATAACTTGTTGGGTAAAGCTTATTATTATCAAGAATAAGTTATCAACTTATCAGCTGATTGAAAAGCACACGGGTCAACGGCCGCGCGGCCGGTCGGCGGCGGCGCTCAGCGCAATCAGGAGGTATAACTATTGGTTCGTGGTCGGTTTCGAGTTTTGTTTTTCACAATGGTTAATCTGCCATTTTTTGTTTCTAATATTTTAATTGTTTATTAAACGATTGTATTACCAAGGCAAAACCATTTCGCTGCGGGAAAACAACCATTAAAATGTCACGCTGTAGATTAGTATTAGTATAGATATTTTTCAATAAAGAATACAAAGATGTTTAGACACTTCCTAGTTAGTAATATGTTGTTTAACTATTGTTTACATATACCACATATTTTAAGTTAACTTAAACACACTGAAAAAAATTGCACTCCAATCAAGTGACTTTTTAGCTTGATTGACGATATCTTGTTTAGATTAATCAAAATCTTAGTTGAGTTGATCATCACGACATGATTGCAGCAATATTAGTTCAAATGATTGAACGCTAAAACAAGTTTCTCGATTACACTTAACATGACATCATTGTAGAAGAGTTAAAAAAGAAACAAGTTAAAAAAAATTAACTGTAACAAAATAAGTTAGTTGTGTCAATCAAGCATTTTGATTTCTTCAATAAAGATCATTTGACTTGATAGCATCTATCATTGTAATTCATTGTATTAATCATACAACTTGATCAAATCTTGCTCTTAATGTTTGCGCTAAGTTCCTTGGTTGTGTTTATCACTATTTGGTTGTGTTTACTACTATTTGACTTGATTACTGCAAATAGGTTTTGTGATAACTCCACTCGAGATCCCGTTTCCAATCTTAATCAAATAAAAGTAGTAGCTGTGATCATTGTGCTTGATAGGTTACTTAGTCAATCTAAACAAAATCTTGATTATGGCAACTACTTTTTTTTCAGTGCATGTCATTTACATTTAAGCCGTTGTGATTCTTTTAAATTAAATAAGTACAAAAGAAGTAGATTACTTTTTACCGCTTCACATTTGTGCTGCGCTCAGACTGAGACGCTACACCGTGCTGCTACGCCGTAGACCCATCGTAGATGCTACGATATTTGACTGAACTTGACTACTCAAATATAAAATATCAATTCTGAATCCGTTCCAGTATTTAAGTTTAGGAAGTGTTATTAGATATCCGTACGTTTGAAACTTATTTCATGGTGGTGGGAAGTTGGCATGGTTGTGAGGTTAATTATTATAGAACCCTGCATGGACCGCGTGTAGAGAGAGAGAGCAGAGGTAATTAATGGGATTATTTTAGCTGCGATGTGGGTGTTATATGTGTGTTATGGTATTAATCATTTTAAATTGAAGCTTTAAATTAAAGTATTCTCGAAAACCCCTTGATTTGAAACCTTTTTGTTGTTAAATAATGTAAGCAGGAATTGTGACGTTACATTCAAGGATCGACCAAACCGATGCATACGATGCTTTTAAAGAAACTGTAGCTTAATTAATAAGTAAGTTGATCCCAATGGACAAAGAGCAGATAAATACGTATTTTGATCGAATTTGTAGGTAATATAAGATTTTACACCTCTGTATACCATGTTTTAAGCAAATAAATTATCTTATCTTATCTTATCTTATCTTGTCTTTATCACCAAAGAAATGAATATGAAAACAACAAGATAAAGTCATATTCTCAACGTCCATTAGTCCGCTCTCCGTACTATTCATAATTATGTATTAGTCCAAACGCAAAGTATCCTCCGGCGCTCATAGTCTGCGGCTGACCTAATTGTTGCCGAGCGACTGATTGCTCGCTTGAACCGCACAAAAGAACCAAACAATTGCCAATGAGTTCCGAGTGAGCGGAGCGAGAGCGGTGAAACGATTAGCTCAGCTGTGACTGTTGCGGGGGACTAATGGCAGTAGGTTCGTTCTCTTGGATTATTTCCTATAAAATTGTAGTAGTGACGAGATTGTTTTGAGCTTGTCATTTTTAACTGAATTGAGAACCTCCTCTTTTTCAAAAAGGAGGAGGTTCTCAATTCGGTTGTATTTTTTTTTTTTATGTTTGTTACCCCATAACTCCGTCATTTGTAAAGTTCTATTTTCATCTTAAAGGATATGCTTCCCGATTGGTCCCATAGAAATATAATAAAGGTTTAGGAATATGGTAGTTTTCCTCACGTTAATTGTCACATCACGCGAAAACATTCAAATTTAACTAGCAAGTATCCCGCGATACTTGCTAGTTAAATTTGACACACTTCCCGATTTCTGATTGACCTGAAATTTTGCACGCATGTGTATATCGCGAGACAATGCAATATTATGATGACATGGAGCTGATCTGATGAAGGAGCTGGACGGTGGCCATTGGAACTCCGTTATAAAACGACAAAACCTCATCGAGTTTGGGCTCTAACTAACTACAACTAAAAAGGGTAAATTAAAAAAACTTTCTGCGAAAACAAAACTGACTTCCAAAAAAACACTAAACAAGTCTAAAATAACTTGACTTTCGGAAATCGGTGTCTTTGTTTGTATCATTGACTTTTTGCCACCGACTTCCGAAAGTCAAATTATTTTAGACATTTTTAGTGTTTTTTTGGAAGTCGGTTTTGATTTCGCAGAAAGTTTTTTGTATTTACATTTTGTGTTCCTATGTTACAAGTGTGTTTTTATAGTTATTTCTTATGAATTGATCTAAATAGTAATGCAAATGGCAGGCGACTTTGTACGAGGTTCGTCCAATTTTTGTCTAAAAGCTCATTTACGGACACTCGGCGCGTCGCGCGGCGCGTTGTACGCCACGGCCCGCTTTAAATTCAAACATATGGAGATGTATGAGAGCGTTTACCAAAGACTATTCTCCATGGCGTTTACGGAGAAGCGATTTTAGCGGTGCCGCAACGTCATCCTACATACAAATCACTATGCCATGTCACACGATGCGTTGGGCCACCGTGCGGCGTCACACCGTAGGCGCGCCGCGCTTGTGAGCTGCGAGATGAGGCGGGAGGGGTGATATTTGACGGCGCCACGGTAAACGGTGTTCTACTGCGGCGCCGCACCGCCCGTGTGGTACCTACCCTATAGCTCGAATTGATTGCGGTGCGGTGCCGCACCGCACCGTTAACGCATTGTGTGGCCTCGCTCTAAATGAGCACCAAGGAGAGGTAAAAGACGAGAGGTAAAGATAAAATTATGAAATTGGGCTAACATAAGCGTTTTCTTGTTTTTATTCTTTTTAAGTTCACCTGGTTCTAAAATAATATTGTATTTCCCATTTTGTGGGCCAATAATAAAAAATAAAACATGAACTTGCCTACGAAGAAATCAGCCCGAATGGTGTCATTACTGTAGATTACGGTGCATTGTCAGGAAATTACAGTTATGCCTTTTTGTTTCTTGGAATCAACATCCTATGAATTGCCTTGTGCAAAACCCAAACATAACATTGAAGTATTGTATGTTGACAAATTAAATACTCCAAAGTCTAAAAATAATAATGTAGGGTTATAGCTGTCACAATATGAACGGGCAATATTCATTACAGAAACAATCAAAACAAGTTTGTTATTTATGCAGTATGTACAAACCTTGTCTGTATTTCCGGATGTAGAATATATGTGTGAAGGCTCCTGCCCGCCCTCATCGGAATCACCCATGATAATATGTGAGATCATAATGCATAATAAATTCATTCCTCTATTCGGTGGTAGGCGGTGAAGCAGATGTCCCGTCGCGTCGGCTTGTATGAAATCCTTTGATGTGTAACCCACGTACCACATGTACAAGTCCGCGCGGCGCACCGCCAATACGTTTGCTTTGCCGCCTCCGCTCGACCACGCGGACGAGCGTGGACCGTTGATGTCGCTTGATCATATTTGGAAGTAAACAGTAAGACCTTCAATTATGCCCCATTTTGGGCCCCAAACTAAGCCCAGCCTGTGTCGTCGTTTTTGTCGTCAAATTTTTTGTCTATTCCATTTTTGTCCATTTTTGACTTTTCAGCGTGACACAGCACAGCAAGACACAAGTGGCAATTAATTATGAAAATTGGAATTAAAATTATTCAGAAATCAAAAACTAAAATACCTAATAATAACATTAACCCTTCACCAGGCGTAGGACAAATCCTGCAGTAATAATGTTTTTTTCGTAGATTTAGATGAGTGATAACGTTTGGTATGAGATTTTATGAATTATATTTAGAAAATAAGCTGAAAACCTGAAAAAAACCATGTGGGAAAACATAATCCCATTGCCTGTCTAGACGACGACTTTTATATCTATACTAATATTATAAAGCTGAAGAGTTTGTTTGTTTGTTTGTTTGAACGCGCTAATCTCAGGAACTTCTGGTTCGAATTGAAAAATTCTTTTAGTGTTGGATAGTTCATTTATCGAGGAAGGCTATAGGCTATATATCATCACGCTACAATTAATAGGAGCGGAGCATCAATGAAAAATGTTGCAAAAACGGGCATTTATTTTTATTTGGGAGAGCCTCCGCTGCGTGCGCTGCGTAAACGGTTAAAGTTGCACAGAAATAATATATGAAGGAATTCTTTCTCATACCGACGTAGTATTAATCCTTATCAAATAAATATGTTAGTTATCTTTAGCGTTCAATTGTGACCAAAATTTTCCGTTCCACCATTTTATTTAGATGAATATCTTAGGAGATATCACAGTTTTAAAATAACTCCGCATCAAAATAATGACCTGCGCGCGCAGCGAGGCGGGCGGTCATGTTGTTGGGCAAACCAATGTGATTAGATTCAATGCACAAATATTGTGCGTAACTTAGAGAAGGTTTTAGTTTTTGTTTCATTGTAACCGGTGCTCTCTATCAAAAAATATATGAATTTAAAGTATTCAAGAAGATCTTATCATTATTACTTAAGATACATGTAACGACGATCTATTGAGTCAATGTGAAATGTGTAATGAATAAATGTGCTCATATAACAACTTTTAAATCGACTGACCGGGTTTCACAAAAAGTTATAATAGTAAAAGGTACTCTAGATTAGTCTATATGACGCTGTTTTGAAAATCTACATAGCCTAGCCTAACCTTTTTTTTTCGGATAGGAAGTCATCAAATAACCCCTCCCGCTCTGGCGCGAGCAGGAGGGAGTGACAGACTTTTACTGACTAAAACCCATCCATGTTCCTTCCTTTGCCTTTTGTGTTCCAGGGCCGCGGTATCTCTTTCGAACAGTCCCGCAACCCTGGCAGGCATCGGTCCTTTCGGACCCCTTCCTGTTTGCTGACTCGACGTCGACACGGCCTGTCGTCATAAGACGGACGGACGGCGAGCTAGCCCATAGCTCACCGTCCATAGGCCCGCGCCTTCGGTGGCCCCCGACGCCCGGTGCGTCTCCCGCGGCGGCTGAGACGTGAGACTCTCTCCCTCTCACGTCCCACCACCTCCTTCGCTAGCATGACTGCTTCGCAGAAGGAGGTGACGGCGTCCCATTCCCTTTCGCTCCGGACCATGGATTGAACCAGGGCCGGACGCGAGAGGTCGCCGCCGCCGATTGCCACTACGAGGCGGTGCTCCTCCCAAGCGGAGCAGACATGGTGGAGCACAGTGTGCTCCACCGTGTCCTCCGATCGATCCTGGCAGTGGTGACACCCGGGAGTTTCCTCCCGCCCGATTAGGTGCAGGAACCTCCCGAAACAACCATGTCCGGTGAGGACCTGCGTCAGGTGGAAGGTGAGGGCGCCGTGGCGCCTCTCTAGCCACTCCTCAAAGAGGGGACTTACCGCCACTATTGTAGCGTGCCCAGCCTAGCCTACCCTAGAGTTTGGTGTTCGATCGCTTTTTAAGCATTATATTTTAGCAGCTCGATAGATGGCGTTGTTCATTTAATGCCATTTTCTGAATCGCGGTGCTAAGATTCTCCGTGAAAGAATGACCCTCGCCCGTGTAAGCTGTTTCGATACTTTCGATGTAGATTGTTAAGTATCGTGTCGTTGGTGTCGTAAAAGCATCTTATCTCTAAACTAGCTGTACCCGCGACTTCGTCCGCGTGGACTTAGATCTTTCTCAGCCTGTTATTATAAAAGGCAACATGACTTTGTCTGTTTGTTAGTATGACAATTTACAGACACCATTGTTTTGGTGTTTGTTGATTGGGCAGGTTATAGACGATTCAAACTCAAAGTATTTATTTCAAATAGACTCGTAACAAAGTGCCTGTGCAAGTAACAGGCTGAGAAAGATGTAAGTCCTTGCGGACGAAGTCGCGGGCACAGCTAGTTATTAAAATATTTACAGTGCAACTGAAAAACACATAAAACCCTACATTACTGATCCTCCCAGCTCGTAAACAAATCCGAGTGGCACATGGAAGAACATTAACATTTAGTTCGGCGATCTCTATAAACAGTATCTCGCCCGTCCCGGGATTGTCGGGATCCCGGGATTGGTGCGATGTCGTCACTTATTGCGTCACCGGGATCACCATCTAGCGTGTGTTTGTAAGGCGACGCAGTTATCTTAAGCCGAGATCAAGGATATATGTAAATGAAAACAAATAATAAACTTACCTTATAGTTTGGAAATATCTGTGTGTGCGTAAGTGTCTGCATCATAGTGGGATGGTTCGATTCGGATATAACATTTGAACGTTTAATTAGGTATTGTTAGTTATAAACGTAAGTAACACAATGGGCATTCAAAACAGCCAGTAGGTGTCGCCACGGACCTCGTAGAAGATGGCGGCACGAGCTAGGAAACCAACGACCCGTGAACCTCGTTGGCCCGGCAGGGACAGAAGTGGAAGTATATAACCCGGCACGACAACGGGGTGACGCCGGCTAACAGTGACAGCAGCAGGATGGGCACGCGACTCTCATTATTTGAGTAGTTAATGATTGTGATTTCAAGAATCACGCAAGCAGACACAAATAATTATCTTTTATTTCTGTACTACCTGGGAGTTACACGTGTAGAATATCTACTTCATAAGGTCGTCTTGACTTATTAATAAACGGAACATTATTATGTGTTCTGCTAGGTATAATCCTGACTTTTGTTCATTCATTTCGTCAATTTGTCCGTCCTATCCTACACTACACATTACACATCAGCTGTCTAATGCTTCCCTCCACTATCGCATTTGTCTATTCAGTCAGTTCACTAATTGAGAACAAAAGCTAATGCATACATTACGCAGCAATTGCTCCTAAGAGAGCAGTTCGTGCAGCCATGAGGAACACTCAGCGTTTAGAAGTTCGGAGGGAAAAATATTCTTAGGTGGAGTTGTTTGTTACATCAAATGTGGTTGAGATACCTACAATACAGAGGATTGGCTGAGTGAGTGATGTTCTAAATACGGTAATCTTGAATGGTTGATTAAGACTTAAATCCATACGTCGCCTATACATTCATTTCGTTCGCAGTAAACACTGGACATGCGTCTGGTGTGTCCATTTCCCGTTATTCTTAACATCTCACTGTCTGACTGTTTCTTCCAATTAGATGGAGCGTTTAACGATTAGTGGAGCCCAATAGACGAACGTACACATTCGATCCTCAATGGTGCAGTTCTGTGGATACTTGAGACAATAGAGTAAAGATGGTATAATACGTCAATTATGGTAGTTGTTTAAATGAACTGTTAAACATATATCATTTCACAGATTATTGAAAACATTTTGCAAAGTGTAGAAAGGGGTCACAGCTAGTATATCGGAACGTGCAATTATCTCGATGTATGTATGTAGATCGATTATAATTATGTAATATATTAATATCCCAACAACACCACTTGACAGGCAATATGCAGTAAATTAACAAAACAGTATTAACTTAAATTGTAGCTCTGTGGAGAGATCGAATGATAAACCAACCATTAACAAAAGGTTGAACAAAAGAATGCCTGCAGCACACTGTTGGATCCATAACGCTGGGCTCAATGCCAACAGGCATAGTTCGATTTGTCTCATTTAGATATCGTATTGTAAGAGATATCGATGCAAGTAAATTCACCTACTATTTATTAAGAAAATCCGTTACGTAGTTTAAAAGATCTAAACGTACAAACAGAGGGAGCGACTTTGTTTTATACTGTGTAAAGAAGTAGACAGAACCCAGTAGATTTAAACTTACTCTGTCACTTAGGTACGGAATATGTTCCGTGCGCCATGATCGCGAGATCATTGAGTTCTCCCGCGACCATGGCGCTGGATACATTGTCAAAAAATTTCGGGAGCTCACAATATTTGAAAATCACGGAAGATACATTACTTTGCGCCCCAATAAGCAAGTGTGATAGAAATACGAAAGTGTAAGTGTACAGAAATAAAATGTGTGTCCTTTCAGTTCAATATCTTGCCATCCCGTCGCGGCATGGCAGCCGGACCGGTATCTTATGTAAACCATGTTTGTACGATACATTATTTGATTTATTTGCTAATCTTGACGTAAATGTAGTGAAAGATAAGAGATAAAAAGATAAGATGTTAAAAATAAATGCATCCTTAAATGTAGCTTGCGGAATTAATACTCGACTGCGGCGAAGCAGAAAAGGAGAAATGTTGAGATTCGAAGGAATTTAGCATGTATACATCTTCTATACATCTTACATCTTTTATCTTCATCTTACAAATAAATAAAATTGAAGTGTCTGTTCGTTATATCAAAATATCAGCGTTTTACTGAATGCAAACGAAAGATATATACGGCACGTATAACAAAATCACATTTCTTTTTTAATTTTTGTTTGTCTATCTTTCTGTCTGTTTGTTCCGGCTAATGTCGATGTCTCCAAAATAGCTGGGCCGATTTTGACGGGATTTTCACTGATGTAGATTACACTGGCAGATAGCTGATGTCATAAGGTCTAACATAGGCTACTTTTAGTTTGGAAAAATGATTAGGGTTCCGTGCAAAAAAAAATCCCTTGAAATTGTTGACAAAATCCGATTCAAAAAGGAAAGTAATAATTTGACGCGCACGAAGGTCGCCGGCCACAGCTACTTACTAATGAAGTAGGGTTTTATTGAGCATAACACACTGACAGCTCATCAAATTATGTGATATTATTCTCATAAAAACAAAGAAGCGAAAAGTTATAGCAAACATGGACATGTTTATTTGTTCTTTTCCTTATCAACTATTTTATAACCAAGAGATTACATAATTATATTATTCAGTGGGCACTGCGGACCGCCGCGCAGGGACGATACGGCTTTAGTTGGTAGTCATTGAGTTGGTCGCTCATTTTGAAATACGGTTCTTATTGGTATTGAAAGATTGATAGATTACTATTATATTACACATCCTTGTTCCCGCGTCATCCCCCCATCCATGTCATTACTTTACCCGCCTGGATCTCAGATGGAGGGATGGAAGGCCACCCCTATTTTGTTTCTAATTTTTACGTCACTTTTATGCAGCGGTTCATAAAAAAAAACACAAGCTCACCAAATTTCAACTGTGCGGTGATGAACAGTCTCGGACTTCAATGGTCGACAGTACGAATCTATAAGAGTTTCGTAACTCTGAAAAGGCTACACAGATGATGTTATCAGAATCTGCTAACACAATAATAAATCCCGATGTGAGTCCCGCGAGGCTGCAGCAACAGGTCGCGCCAACAGTCACAGATACATTTATATAACACCTACGTCGAGGAGAGAGATAGTGCTATAGATACTCTTGTAGTTATATTTATTGAGGAGACTGGTCGGCGCCGCTTCTAATATCGCGCCTGAAAAGACTTGCGTAGGAACTAAAAGAATTTAATCGTTAGTTCTGTCCACCGACACCGCGACAAATGACTACGATTCCGTTTCATTGAATAGTTTCTGGCTCACTCATACAAGACTTACTCACACACCTCAGTCTCAACCATACAACCTGAGTACTGTGAGGGTGCATCAACATTCTAACGTTTCATATCTCTGGGAGATCTGCATTGCCAGAAATTAAGTTGAATTAACTTTGACAAGTGATTCAGGTAAACTAGCATTCAGTTATGTTATGCCGTCTACCGGTGTATGCCTTCACACCACGCCACGACGGTTGATCTTTTCCATTTATATCAATTTTTCGAGTTCTTACTTGCGGAAGAACCTCTTACTACCCCCCCCCCCGCCCCCCCGAACGAGCAGCTGTTATTATTATCCGTATTGAGGAGAACATAACTGAAATGGTAAATAACAAGTATCAATTGAGCTGCGAATTTAATACAATGCTTGATCTGTTCACAATAGAGGACAAATATGTGTGAAATTCGGCTAACGTCAAATGTTAATGAAACAACAAATAATGTGCGCCATTTTGTGAGATAATATATATGATAAGATTAATTTACTGGAGATAATTATATTTGTCACCCTTATTTTCAAAAGTGATTAAGTTTTATTTATTACACTCGGGCAGTTCGACAGAGTTACGAAGCTGTGACAGAGTATAGTTGAAAATAAACAATGGTAATGAATAATGAGTGTGACGCGTATCACCGAACGGGAACAAACTATTCTGATAAAAAGCAAATATCCTCTTTTCTAGGTAACCATTGTCATTATTAATAGTCCAGCTGAGTGCGTCATCTGAATCCGCTCAGCCGTAAAGCGTGAAAGGTAAGACGGACAGTAACTTTTGTATTTATAGTATTAGTATGGATGAGTATGAGAATAACACATAAATAATACCTGGAGAGTCTACATGTTTCATGATAATTTTGTCCTCACACAGTAAAATGTACGTCACGTAGATAATATTATAGGTATTACCGACACAAACATGAGCTCGAATTATACTGATACCGTTAGCTACTACTCTGTTACAAAGTTATTTTATCACCTTCAAAGTATGCTCCTTCAGAAACGATACACTTACGTCAACGAATAATCCAATCATCGAAACGTTTTTAAACGCTTTTTCCGGAATTGAGTTCAGATCTCGCCGCGAATTCTCCTTTATCTACTACCTCACTCTTATTACCGGATGAAAACGAGTGCCACGAAGTGGTAATTTGAGTTTAGGAAAAAGAAAGAACTCGGCTGGAGCCATATCTGGTTAATAAGGTTGGTCGATGGTATTTATTGAGTTTTTGGTCAAAAATTCGTTCACTATGATGGCCTTGTGCGAAGGCGCATTATCGTGGTGCAAAATCCAAGATTTTCTTTCCACAAATCTGGCCTTTATCGGCGAATTTGCTCTCATAAACGCCGCATAACGCTCAAATAATATTCTTTATTTACTGTTCGACCTTCCGGCAAGAATTCCGAGTGCACAACACCGCGGTAGTCAAAGAAAACGGACTTTTGATCGACTTTGGCGTGGTTTTTTCGGTTTCGGTTCAGTTGGAAGTTACCACTCCGAAGCTTGTTGACTGGTTTGCATGTCAAACTCGTAAACCCACGTCTCGTCACCAGTAACAATGCGTTTCATGAATGTTGGGGCGGAATTGACTCGTTCTATCATGTCCTCAGTGACTCTTATGCGATTGAGGTTTTGGAGAAAATTCAGGTCTTTTGGGATTGGCCGAGCGGCAACATGTTTCATACCCAAGTGATTATTTAAAATGGTACGGTGGTGAGACACAGAAAGTTCAGCGGCTATCTCTCTCAAACTTGCATGAGGTCACTATTTCCTTCTATGTTAACTTCAATTGATGACGTTGATGGCCTACAAGAGCGAGGCAAATCTTCTATCACGTCTTCACTTTTGAACGCTTTGTTCCACTCATAAGCACGTGTTTTTAAGGTTCCGTAGCCGAATGGCAAAAAACGGAACCCTTATAGATTCGTCATGTCTGTCTGTCTGTCCGTGTATGTCACAGCCACTTTATTCCGAAACTATTAGGACTACACAGTTGAAACTTAGTAGGTAGATGTATTCTGTAAACCGCTTTAAGATTTTTTAAATTGTGTTACAGTTAGTAGAATACAGAAAATGATAATATTGTTAGTTAATTGTGGGATTGACCCGCTTAGTACAATCAGCCCATAACGTCCCAGAGCTGGGATGCAGTTGCAGGCCTCATTTCTATGATAGGGGTTGGGCCGTAATCCGCACGCGAGCTCAGTGCGGGCTGCCCTCGCGATGTTTACTGTAACCGTTTCGAGAGCAGGAGTTATTATAAAATTAATATTGCAAAGTGTACAGCTATGATTGTAGTACTGTGCACATACACACACTCTATGTGCACAGTACTACATAGATGTGCGTCTAACTGCTGAGTGGTTCTCTCTGAATAGCTGTGAACTCATTGGGCCGTGACAATCATTGGACAGGTGGGATGTACACTCGACCTCACAATTGCTTTACTACTCGTTGATTGAATGTTATTTGAAACTCTTATAAGTAACATTTTGTGAGCGTTAACGAGCGTTTACATAATGTAAAAGTTTGGATTGAGATAGGCTTTCGAAATGCCAATAACCAGTTATTCAATTCTGTTGAAATCGTTGTTGAAACACGAACCGATTTGTAAGCGATCGCCTCTTGTCTCTAAGGGCTCATTTAAGAACACGCGGTGCGTCAGGCGGCGCGATTTCAATTCAACCATAATTATGGAGATGTATGAGAGCGTTTACGGAGAAGCGATTTTACTCGCGTTTGCTTCAAAAGCAGCGTTGCCCGCAGATGTGAGCGTTGCTGCGTCGCACGCCATCGCGGCGTTCAACGCGGCGGTGCACGCGCAAATACGAAATTTGGCAGTGCCCGCCATTAGAACTTGATATTATGATTGAATCTTCGATTTGAATCGAACAAAAGATCGATGTTTAGAATAAATCGACCAGCCTTTCGTGCAAGTTGCGCAGCACGTATTCCTTAACTCCTCATTCAACGCCGCGTTCGCCGAAGCTTTGCCCACCACGGGCAACGCTCACTCGCTACAAGATCCGCGCCGCCTCTCCGTAAACGGAAAAAACGCACAAAGCGCCGCGTCTCCGTAAATAAGCACTAAGCCCTAAGGTCTGTTTGTCCTTGTGACCGTTAAAGTTATACATTTGCAACCTTAGTTTTAATGTGGTTTGTTGTCAAAAATGGTAACGTAATTGCGAGGTCGATTATGCCTACCTGTACTAGTCTCCACACAGCACATTGGTGCTAATGTACGGGAGGCCGACTGTCGGCACGAATTTCTATTGTTGACACGAATTTACGAGGAATGTGGGGTGGTCGCGTGAACGAGTCATTTGGTAGCGAGTCTGATAGGTTTACGAGTATAAGAGGCAAGCATGCCACTGGTGTCTAAACTATTTGACATATGTATCTGTTTC
The DNA here is from genome assembly GCA_947578425.1 of Eugnorisma glareosa. Taxonomy (NCBI): domain Eukaryota; kingdom Metazoa; phylum Arthropoda; class Insecta; order Lepidoptera; family Noctuidae; genus Eugnorisma; species Eugnorisma glareosa. Next base: position 21,723,407 of record OX387967.1, on the reverse strand, counting down.
ATTTACGATTTGGTTAAAAACGGCCAGTAATTATAATACAATGTGTTTTGTTGAGAAGATTTAAATGGGCTGTATGAATGACGACTGATTTCGAAATACTGGTCTATTACAAAAATAAAATAAATAGCAGTAATAATTCGGACGGCGCGCGGCGCGTACAATGCAAAGCTGATCGAGTGCGCTCTCCGATTTTTTTTTTTTTTTTTTTTTTTTTTTTTGGAGATGGCATCTCGCAGTTCAGCCTCTGAGGCTGGCTACTGTTTAACCGGACTATTCCCTGTGGATGCCTTAAAAATGAATCTAAGGCCTCCAGCCAGGGGCTTAAAACTATACTTAAAAACTAAGCGACCACTCGCTAAGGGCACCCCCTGTGGGGTACGGGCCTCGGCTTAGGGCGTCGCTGGGGGGGGCAGCAAAGGGACAGGCTGGATCTGAGTGATATTAATTAGGGGCTGGTTTAAAACTACCGGCTCAGCATCGCGGGCTGGCTCTGGCAAGGGTCGGGGGGGGTTCGTTGAACGAGGGCGTCGCGTCGGGCCTCGGCGGCGAGGACGGAAACATGGCGGTCTGTATTTGTACTTTCGTAATGTGCTGGTTTCCCTACTGCTCTCCTGGAGGAGGGTGATGGGGTCATCGGGGGTGGTGAGAGCATGTCGCGGACGGCGAACCATGCTAATACGCGAGGGCTCGTATCGGGCGGCCGATGCGATCAGGGGGTTCCTATGCTTGATAGCGGAATCGAAGAAACGCTTGGAAAGACGTTTCATAAACTGAGCTAAGGTGGGGATCCTAAGGTCTAAGTGGAGATTGTCATTACGGACATAATAGGGGGCACCGGTAATCTTACGGAGAAAACGGTTCTGAAGGGTCTGCAACCGGTGCAGATGACGCGGGTGGGCATGGGCAAAAGTGACACAAGCGTATGTCATAATGGGACGGATGACGGCGGTATAGAGTCGCAACTTGCACTTAAGTGACAATTTGCTCTTTGCCGTGATCATAAAATGGAGCCTACCCATGGCAAAGGCAGCCCGGTCGCGGGCTGCTCTTATATGCGCAGCAAAGGACAGGTGGTTGTCGAGAATGACTCCTAAGTATTTGGCTTGCTTCTCCCAAGGGATCGGCTTGCCGAACATAGTGATCGGAGAGGGGACGGGACGTTTGAGACGCGCCTTATGGAATAGAACTGCCTGGCTTTTATCGGGATTGACCTCGATTCGCCACTTACGGAACCAGGCTCCTAAAGCATTGGCTGCTTTTTGGAGCTGACGGGCGATGGCGTCTTGGCCGTGCCCAGTATAATAGATTGCCGTATCGTCGGCGAAAAGGGCCAAGTGAGCCTTTTTGCTCTTGGGGATATCAGAAGTGAATAGAGTGAATATGAGGGGGGAAACGACAGAGCCCTGAGGGACTCCCGCGCGAATGGGGTGGGGGGAAGAGAGGGTTTTCCCTATGCGATAGCGGAAAGTGCGATTCGCCAAAAAGTCTCGCAAGATGAGCACGAGACGATCTGGCACACCGAGCTGATACAGCTTGTATATCAGCCCGTTGTGCCAGACTTTGTCGAACGCTTTCGCTATATCGAAAAATAACACACCGGTCATCGCTCCACGCTGGAAGCCAGCGCTCAAGTGCTCTACGATGCGGTGGACCTGTTGGACGCACGAGTGTTCGGTCCTGAAACCGAACTGCTCGTTGGGAATGAGGCTCTTAGCCTCGGCAAAGTCTTTGAGGCGCTTATAAATAAGCCTCTCATAGATTTTACCGAGCGCGCTAAGGAGACTGATCGGCCGATAGCTAGTCGGCTCGGATTTAGGTTTACCCGGTTTGGGAATACCTATGACGGTGGCCTCTTTCCACACTTGGGGAAAGATGTTATTGCTCAAGGCGCCATTGAAGATGGCCGCCAACAAGACTATGAGCTGAGAGGGGAGGACTTTGAACACCCTATTGGTGAAGCCATCGGCGCCAGGGGCTTTCCGAGGCTGTAGCCTATCTATTATGTCTTTCACTTCGTCGGGCGTGACTGAAGGAAGAGGACAGTCGGGGTCTTCTACTGGGGGGAGAGCGGCTCTACGTTCGACTTCCGCGTCCACCTCAGCGAGATGTCGCATGTCTACTGGTAGAGAGCTGGGCGTGCACTGAGATTCCAGGCTGTCGGCCAGGCATTCAGCCTTCTCAGAGTCGTCAAAGGCGACGCTCTTATCGGGGCGGATGAGAGGAGGCATAGTAACCTCGTCGCTGCTAGCACGCAACTTTCGTTGCAGTTGCCAGAAAGCTAAGTGAGTGGGCTCGAGTTCGCTAAGCTCCTTGTCCCAACGATTCGAACGAAACTCACTGGTGCGCTGCTTTACAGCAAGCTGCAAGCTGCGCATGTGAGCCTTGTTCGCATAGCAGGGAAAGACGCTATAGGCACGAACGGCCGCGTTCTTCTCGGTTATCAGATCACGTATGTCATCGGGTAGTTTCCAGCGGTGATCGCTCATCGCTGGGACTTCCCGTGAACAATCCTTCAGTACGGATTGTACGTGATCTGTAAACAAGTTGATGGCGGCCGTCGTGTCTGCGACTGAGACTATGTGATCGGGGATACCGTCCGTGAGAGGAGACGTGTCGGATTTCAGCTTATCGCTTACTTTCTTCCAGTCTGTTATCAAAATAGGGGCAGGGGGCTGGCTGGGGTCAAAGAGGCCCGAGCTAGAAACGAGATGCATGACTACCGGACGGTGGTCAGAGTTAAGCTCGTGTAGCGTCTCAATCGAGTCCAGCCTGAGGCTGACGTTCCTGAGCAGCGCTATATCGAGCACATCGGAGCGCAAACCGACAGTGTCGGGGTAGTGGGTGTGCTCCATAGGAGCGATAGGGTCAAAGGAAAGGGAGTCGCTTAGGTCGTATAACGCCCGCCCTCTCGGGTTGGTCGTTATGCTGTTCCAAGCAGGGTGTTTGGCATTGAGGTCGCCCGCTATGATAACGGACTCGCTCAAGCCGAAGAGAGAGGTGAGATCCTTCTCTAACAGGGAATGGTCCTCAGATGAATTTACGGGGGGCATGTAGGCAGAGATGATATGGACCGACTGATGGCCGGTCATACCTAGCCGACAGATTGAAACCTCAAGCAGTGATTCTAGAGGGGGTGAGTCTACTGGGATGCAGTGCAGTTCTTTACGGTAATAAATGAGCGTGCCGCCTCTGTGGCAGCGGGAACGGTCATTGCGAACTATATGAAAGTTTGCAATCTTGGGGTTGCGGAGATGGGGCTTTAAGAACGTCTCTTGGACAAGAAAGACATCTATCTGATGATCGCGGAGGAACGCGGCGATCTCATCGCGTTGTCCACTAATGCCGTTGGCATTGTAAAAGCCTACTTTAAGGGATCGGGGTTGGGTACTCGTTAAGGGCCTAGTTAGATCCATTATCGGTCTGGTTGTGAGAGAGCGCGCGGAGAGCTGCACGTATCCTAGGATACGATTTGAAGATCATGTTGATCTTTTTCATGTCATTCGTTCCTCTGAGCTCGGCCGCTAAGCGGTCGGCCTCAGGGGATTCGAAGATCGCGAACCTAGCTATGGTGTCGAAGGAGCTTTCCTCGGCATCCACAGACTCTGGGCCGAGTGGCCTGGAGGGAGGGCGCGCTGGTGAGGCTAGGGCAGCGGCCGTTGGAACGGGCGCAGGGCAAGGGACCGGGTTATCTAATAGCCCGGGCATGGGGGCGGTGGCCTTGGGGCTACCAAGTGCTGGAAAAGCACGCTGATGATTCAGCGCGTTCCAGGGGGACGGTCTCTGGGGACTGAGACGCTCAGGCAACTGAGCAGAGGGGATCGGGACTGATGAGGGGGCTTCCCTCAGCTGGCGGGCGTTAAAACGCTTCGCCAGCTTACCCGGAAATTGTTTGGGGGCTTTGGGGCAACCCCTATAGTTGGCCGGGTGGCCTGTCTGACCGCATAGCACACAACTGGGTGGCTCGGTACAGAGGTTCCTGTCCTTGGGACGGGAGCAATCGGCAGTGGCGTGATCGCCTAGGCACTTGACGCACCGGGGAGGTGCGAAGCAGTGCTTTTGGGCGTGGCCGTAAAGTTGGCAACCGTGGCACTGGGAAAGCACCTTGTTGCGGTGAGGCCGCTCAATGAGGATGCCCGATAAGGAGCAGACGGTTTTGATTTTAAAAATGGGGTGATGACCCTCGACGGGGTCACAGATGACGAGCACCATGTCGTACTCGTCACCTCCCCTCGCCTTGTGCAGGCGGTGGACGGCGGAGACTGGGACGTTCTGGGAGGTGAGGTCGTCCAGAATGTCCTGGGATGGGATCTCTTTGGGGATCCGCCTGATCACCACGCGGGTGGGCTTCTCCTCAGGGAGAGAGTAAGTGTGGAAGGCGACGTGCCTCCCACGAAGATTGCGGACAAGGTCCCTGAAGTCCGAGGACGAAGGGACGGTGACCTTTATACCCTGTAGGGTAGATTTGGCTGAGGTGTAATTGATGCGCAACTCAGTGCACATCTTGGACACATCGGTCCATTTCGCCTTATCTTGGATGAAGATAGGCGGCGGGGGCTTTAGCTTCTTGGAAGAAGAAGCAGAGGGGGCGGTAGGGGCGGTAGCCATAGGGCTAACGGGGCGGCTAGACGCGGCCGGAGCTGTCGAAGCGACAGGAGAAACGGGGTGAGATAAGGGGGCAGGGGAGGGTGGGGTGGGGGTAGAGCGAGCCGCTACGGGCTTTTTGGCCTTATTGGCCTTAGCGCCCTTGCCCTTCCTACGCTTGCCCTTGCCTACCATCGTGTACTCCTCAGAGTCAGAGGTAGCGTCGGACGATCCCGAGTACTCCGAGGCCTCGGAAAGCACGTCCGCAATCTCCATAGGAGAAGCATCGGGACTTGCAGGTGAGGCCTGAGAGTGCACTAACGGGGGTGGGTCGGAACTCGCCGGCGAGATCGGCACGAAAACCTTCTCTGATAGGATACCCATAAGGGGCTCCGCGATAGTCATATAATTTTCCCTTATATGAGGGTTGGGGTCACTAAGGAGCCTCTTAAGGAGGTCCGTGAGGGACTTAGCCCAGGCATCCTTCGATGCGAGGGTAGGGATCATGTCTAACTAATGGGACTGATCTTGACTAATATATAGTGGGGGAGGGGGAAAAACTCCTAGCCCTAGTCCCGAGGAGACACGAAAATCGTGAACCCCCCGGGCGGACAATTCCCACAAAAACGAACCCACCCGTGTGACTTTCCTAGTGCTATACTGGCGAGAAGAAAGGCACAAACAAACTCGCCAGCTACACTGTTGTCCTGGCCAGAGGGGCCGCTAAGCCTAACTCCCCGGGAGGGATAGCCCGGGGATGAGTGCACTCCCTGTCGGGTGACACAGGGAGGTGAGTGCCTAAGGTGTGCCCTAAGCTTGAGTACCTGTCGCCAATCTTAATGTGCGACAGGGCCCTATGGGTCTTGCGACCGATCCGGGCCGCTGGGGTAGAGACACCCAGACGTCCCGGGTGCAGCTGTGGACAAACGTGGGTTAGGTACTACCAGACTGTGACTAGGAGTCCCCCCAAGGCCACAGTCGGAGCCCTTCCGACTGACTGCTTTCCCTTGAAGAGGGTCGGCGGGTGTGGCGGGTCACCACCCACTTGGGATCGTTGGCACCGTGAGGTTTCCACCCAAGTACCACCGAAACTGGTGGATTTTGCTCTTAGGGAGCCAAGCGAACGCGACGCGATACGCGAACGTAGAAAACCGACTACAAGCACTGATGCACTCGTAGCCGATCTGCTACGATGACGTAGTCTAACTCGAAACCACGGTGGCGGAGCTAGACGACCGGCATGCGGTGGTGTAGCACTGAGCGCAATGTGCGCGTCAGAGCGACGAGGGAGGGGGGAGCTTTCGATCGCAACGACAGAGCGCACGTGTGCACTCTGCGGCTGCCGAGAGCGGAATGCCTGCGCTCTCCGAACTACGGTTCCGTCTTATATAGCTGCTCCCTCGCGCTGCGCCGTACCCCCGCTGACGCCCTCGCCGGTGCCGCCTCCGTCGACGTCATCATTAAGTTCGAGAGGTTTCCGAACATCCTGCCCGGGTTGAAACGTTGTCTTCAATGGGTAAAGGACATATGTTGTTGAAGGCCCTTGTAATGTTGCCCTTCTTGGTTTTGATCTCTGCCACCCTTGTGATGCCATCAGGACCAGGAAACACCTTGATGATACGGCCCATCAGCCATCGTAGTGGTGGTTGCGTTTTCTCTCTGATCAGAACTAATTGATTTAATTTAATTTCGCCTGTGGACGCATGCCATCTGGTTCTCTGCTGCAACATGACAACATATTCATGACTGAATCGGTTCCAAAAGTGTTGTCGGAGATGCTCGATTATTTTGTAGCGATCCAATCGGGTGATGTTGTTGGAGTGTACCTGCGGCTGAGAAACGGATATTAGCGGTCGTCTAATTAAGATGTGAGAAGGAGTGAGAGCGGTAAAGTCGGCAGGTGACGAAGAAAGGGCAATAAGGGGACGGGAATTTAATATAGCCTCAATTTGGACTAAGTATGTGTTCATTTCTTCATACGTTAAATGAGAAGAATTAACAATAGTTTTCAAATGTTTTTTAGTAGATTTAACAGCAGCCTCTGTTATACCATTGTAGTGTGGACTATAAGGAGGAGTAAAGCTAAACTTTATACCATCTTGTGCAAGATCGGTCTCTAAATTTGAATTAGATAAGAATTGTGCAAGCTCATTAAATACTCCCACAAACGCCGTGCCATTATCAGAGAGGATGCTGTGTGGTTTACCCCGACGAGCAACGAATCTCTTTAACGCAGCCAGATAAGCATCTTTGGTAATATCCGTCACAAGTTCCAGATGGACAGCCTTTACTGCCAAACAGACAAACACACAGATATAAGACTTAATGAGTCTGGTACCTCTACCTTTACGGTGAGCTATTAGCATTGGTCCCATTGGTCCGTCGTAGTCAACACTACAATTATAAAATGGAAATTCAAGCTGTGTCCTCGTGCATGGTAGCTGACCCATGACTGGTTGTACCGCCTGAGTTCTAAATCTGAAACATTTGACACATTCTCTGAATATACCCTTAGATAGATTTCTGCCTCCTAAAGGCCAGTACGTTTGACGAATGTGTGATAACAAAAGTTGTGGCCCTGCATGCATAAGCTTAAGATGCTCACAACGAAATAATATTTTTGTAATGTGATGTTTACTATCTAGCAATATCGGATGTTTAATGTCGTAACTGTAGTTAGCGTTATCTAATCTGCCACCTACGCGAATTACACCCTGATCATCTAAAAAAGGAGATAATGAAACTAGTCTATTTTTCCTAGATAATGCCTTTTTTAAACTAAGTGTTTTGTATTCATCAGGAAACATTTCCATTTGACTAATACGTAGCATTACCGTAAATGCTTCCTGTAATTCATCACATGATAAATTACCACACAACCTGTTGCTAGGATTTTTTAAATTAAAAATGAACCTAAGTATATAAGCAATAATACGTTTTAATTTGAATATGTTTGATTTATTACTAATCAAACGACTTATTTCTGATTGAGTTGATTCATAGTTATCTAATAAATGAACTTTAATTTCAGGTATGTTGGAATTCGAACCTATATTTGGCATGTTAGGCCAGCGGTCTTCACCGAAATTTAAAAAACTCTGGGCCCGACCACCATAATGAACAGGTGCCGATTTGATCGGCCCTCAGCCCGCGAGATACTAAGTCCGCTGGGTTCTCTTTGGACGACACGTATCTCCATGAATTTTCCCCGGTACTTTCTTGTATCTCACTGACACGGTTGCGAACAAAAGGTTTTAATTTATTTGGTGATGTAGATAACCAACAGAGAACTATCGTCGAATCACACCAATAATAGATTTTATTTATTTTAACAGTTAATGAGGCTACTACCTTTGCACACAGTCTTGCTCCCAATACGGCCCCACATAGTTCAAGACGGGGTATGGTTGTATGTTTAATAGGAGCGACCTTATTTTTAGAAGTTAAAAGGTGAATGGTCTTTGTACCATCATTATTTATGCAACGAACATACACACATGCCCCATAGACACATTCGGATGCATCTGTAAAAATGTGCAACTCAATTAATTTATGGTTAAAGTTAAATGCATGCCGCGGTACATTTAAATTATTCAGACACGGTAACGTAGTGACGAACGACAACCAACGTTCTTGAATTTCATGAGAAACCGGTTCATCCCACGAACATTTTTCTAACCATAATTTTTGCATTGTTATCTTTGCCAATACGACACATGGCCCCACTAGGCCCAATGGGTCAAAGATTTGGCTAATACTAGATAAAATGTAACGTTTAGTTATTTTATTAGTTGGAGGTAGATTTATAAAAAATGTTAACTTATCTAAATCGCAAACCCAGTTTAGACCCAATATTTTAGAAGTGTTAGGCGATTGGTTGCGATTTAAATCGAGTGTTTTATTATCATTCGAATCAAGAGATGTTAGTATACTCTTCAACACCTGTGGGCTATTAGATTGCCATTTTCTTAATTTGAATTGAGCTGATGCTAGAATCGAACTCACCTCCTTGCATAACTGTATGGTGGCGGACTCAGTGCCACAGCCCCCGAGATAATCGTCTACGTACATGTCTCGTTGTATAGCTTGCTTTACGCCGTCATTTGAGGCCTGTGAAGCGAGACTTACGAGTGACTTTGTCGCTAAATATGGTGCTGAAGCTGTACCATAAGTAACTGTGTTAAGAACATATGTTTTAAGCGGTTCATATTGATTAAATCTAAATAATATTTATTGTAAGGAGCGTTGAGATTTATTTAGTTCTATAGCTCTGTACATTTTCTCAATGTCCGCTGATACTACGTATCTATGTTGTCGAAAACGTAACAAAATAGAATAAAGATCGTCCTGCACAGTGGGACCAATCATTTGTAGTTGATTTAAAGAAAATCCTGAAGTTGTCACAGCTGACGCGTCAAAGACAACTCTTAATTTAGTTGTAGTACTTTGCTCGCGCAAAACACCGTGATGCGGTAAATAATAACTTATGTTATCATTTGAATTATTATCTTCAGACATGTGCCCTAGTTGTAGTTACTCGCGCATAAAATCCATATACCTACTTTTAAATACGGGATCACGATCGAACCTACGTTCTAGCGAAAGAAATCGAACTTTCGCCATCTGGTATGAGTCACCTAACACTTCAGGTGACTGTTTAAATGGTGTTTTTACAATAAAACGTCCGTCTTTGCTACGAGTAGTAGTGCGTAAAAAATGCTCCTCACATGCCCGTTCCTCGGCTGATAACGAATGTTTTTCTGATATTGAATCTAGTTCCCAGAACCGAGTGAGTTCAGGTTTTAGTTCCTGTACGAAATTACACACTGGTTGGTCACGAGGTGGACTAGGTTGTGCAATATACCCAGAGGTAAGCCATCCTAATTTAGATTCGTATAATCTTGGTTGATTTTTACCCAAATTGATTGTGTTAGTACCCAAAATATTCCAAAACTGTTCAGCACCTAGTAATATGTCTACGCTTGACGGTTTATAATAATGAAGATCAGCTAGACAGATGCCTGATGGCAGTGGAATAGTACTTATATCAATTAATTTCGATGGTAATGATTTAGTTATCTCAGGTAATACTAAACAATCAATTGTTGTTTTATAATTACCCGAGTAAGATTCTAACGTTAAGGAACAAGACTGTGTGCTTTTACAAGTTTGCTGGTTAATACCCGTTATTTTGGAGTTTACGTTACGTTTAAGTGAACCCAGCTTACCACACAGCTCCTTAGTTATGAAATTTGCGGTACTCCCGTTGTCCAAGAGCACCCTCGCCACGTGGCTGCGGCCACTGTTGTCTCGCACCTTCACCCTCGCTGTGGAAAGCAATACGGTGGAAGAAGTAGTATTCTGTATGGCTTTGGCTGTTAAAGTAACATTATCCGTTATTTGATTACTGGTAGGCGGCTCACTGTCTTTGTCCACGTGTAACAGCGTGTTATGTTTTGCCTTACATTACATGCACCGAGCCCACAATTTACATTTATTTTCGGAATGGCCCGGGTTTAAACAATTAAGGCAAACCTTATATTCTTTAGCCTTCTGATTACGTACGTCTAAAGACAGTTTACGAAATCTATCACATTTAAATAAAACATGACTTTGTTTACACATTGGACAATTTGAGCTCGAACCTTTATTTGAACCATTATTACAATCATTTGATGTTACTGCAAAGCTTTTTTGTTTATTTAATTTATTGTTTGAGGTTTTATTTTTATTCATTTCTGATTCCTCAACTGATTCTAACAAGTCCGCCCTATTATTTAAAAATGTTAAAAATTGAGACAATGTAGGTGCCTCGGATAAAGTATTTCTAAATTCTTCCCATTGAATATAAGTTTTAGTATCTAACTTCTGAGCCACTATATAAATAATTAAGATGTCCCAGTGTTGCGTCGGCTGTCCTAGAATTGTTAAAGCCCTCAGATTTTTCGTGGTTATATCGACTAGATGACGTACTGCTTTACTGGACTCCTTTTCTATTTGGTCGACATTAAACAACGATTGAACATGATTATTCACCAAAAGACGATTATTATTATAGCGTTTCGTCAATAGATCCCAAGCGATGCTATAGTTACCAGAGTTAAAATCCAAACTTCTAATAATTAAGGCAGCAGCACCTTTTAACGAGGACCTAAGGTAGTGAAATTTACTTATATCATCTAACAATGTGTTCCTGTGTATTAATGAATCAAACGTGTCTCTAAACTCGAGCCAATGCTGATAGCTTCCATCAAAATGCGGTAAACTAATCTGAGGTAATTTAACAACACTATGTTTAGACTGTGTGACGTCATTAACATCTGAAGCCTGTACGGAACTCACCAAAACGCTGGCTCTTCGCTCGCTATGATGACGTTGCACCTCGCGCGCCGAGGACACCAAGGAGAAGTATTGGTTTTGAAAGGTTTCGCGATCACCCAAGGCCTCGGCGGGGTCCTCCATCATCAGCTCGATCTCCCCCTGTATTTTATCATAGTCATTATATAATAAATCCATTTTATCAAGTCGGGTTTCTAGTTCTGTTACTTGTTAATCACTGAAGCGTGCACAAGAAAGGACTACATTTAAATAATTGCTGAAAAGCGTTAGCTTAGCCTTACAGCTTGCACGTTTCTTAATTAATTCTTTAACTTGAGTCTGAGACATAATTAAAGTAAAGATTGATTACGTTATAATCTGTAAATATCAAGCAAGCAACGCGGTGACTAACTCAATGAGTGCAAAGCGACAGATGTTGACCTTGAGTTAATGAGCGGTCAAGCCACCACGTGCCCGTGCAAAATAGGTTCCTTATTTTTTGCTCAGCGACTAATTATGAAGCGATGTATATAGGTTTGAGCAATAACTAGGCTTGAAATATGTGAATCGAAATGAATGCGATGACTAAAAAATATGGGAAAGAGAATTGAACAGATTAAATGGCCAAAAGAAAGCAGGGAAAATTTTAGAAAGTATGATGGGATGGACGATTAATTGGAACGACACACTATTTACCGATCTGTAGCCACAGTTGTCCGTTCTCGTAGATTTTTTCTCTCGGAGATGGATGTGCGCCACGTTGGTTTTTTTTCTTCACTGCAAATACCCGCGCCCGCGCCGCCAAACAGCCTGCCGCCGCTGTTCGTTTTGTTTTTTCTTGCGAAGGACCAATTTGTTGAGATTTAAATGGGCTGTATGAATGACGACTGATTTCGAAATACTGGTTTATTACAAAAATAAAATAAGTAATAGTAATAATTCGGACGGCGCGCGGCGCGTACAATGCAAGGCTGATCGAGTGCGCTTTCCGGTTTTTTTTTTTTGTTTTTTTTTTTTTGGAGATGGCATCTCGCTGTTCAGCCTCTGAGGCTGGCTACTGCTTAACCGGACTATTCCCTGTGGATGCCTTAAAAATGAATCTAAGGCCTCCAGCCAGGGGCTTAAAACTATACTTAAAAACTAAGCGACCACTCGCTAAGGGCACCCCCTGTGGGGTACGGGCCTCGGCTTAGGGCGTCGCTGGGGGGGCAGCAAGGGAACAGGCTGGATCTGAGTGAACACGGACGACTTTCTTCAGATATGTGGGGTTTACCTGGAATACTTGAATATTTGAACCTAACCTAGCCTATGGTGACTCTGGTGGAGGATCAAGACCCAGGTGTTTCATGCTAGCTCTCTGGCACCTCCAACAGTGAGGTGCGTGTCAGACAGTAGCTGGCGTCGGGCGCATGAAATACCAAGGCCTTGTCTTTTCGAGTGCCACCTTGAGGCCCAGTACCACGATTCATCCCACGATGAGGGACGCGCCTTCAACGGCAGAGCGTGCCACTCCTTTAATTTCCCTCCCCTTCATGACGAGGGTGTCATCAGAGTAGCAAATGACGCCCTGCCCGGGGGAGAGCACACCGCTTGGTGTGGTGCAAGGCCCAATTGTAGCCTATGTTCCATAGGAGCGGACCCAAAACCGAAAACTTGCCACACCACGACCTTTGCGTTCCTCGTAGAAACCTAACCTACCTAAGCTTTTTTTTTCAATTTGTATTTTTTTTTGATGATCTTCACTCTGGACGGAGCAGAGGGGTCTGTCACACTCGTACTGGCTAAAAATAAACCGGTGTTCCCTCGCAAAATTGCGTCGGAGGGCAGCGTCCCTCGTAGAAACCTAAACTACCTAGCCTAACCTACTAACCTAATCTAACCTAAAATATTCTTCTTTAATAAGAAAATCCCATCGTTTTTGCAATTGAGAAAGACAATGAGTCTTTCTCTGGATTATTTAGAGCTTAATGATAATGTATGTAGGTCTAATACAAATTTGGTCATCGTCCGTTGATATTTGTAATTTTGGGAAGTAATTGATTTATTTTATTTTATTTTAAACCCAATCGCACTGACATGAAGAGATACTTATACTTTGGATATTTCCTAATAAACCCTTAAGAATCGAATAGATTCCTGTTTGGTCCTTCTAGGCACCGTTGGTATCCAACGCATAGAAATGTTTTTGAGAGACTCCTTTTCGGTCGCTTTCCTTTCCCATTACTGACTCGTTCTGTGATTTATTAGCGACATACATAGAATGATAAAGTTTAGGAGCCGCAAGGCTCTGTGCAGTCTTAATCCTGTCATAGACGGCAGGTTATGACAGTTCCTAAACAGACAGAGTCTTAAATATGCAAACGAACGTCGCTGCGATCGTCGCTTGTTTTGATTCTGTCACATAATTTCCACACACAACTTCACAAATAATCACCAACAGCGTCCCCTGACTATGTAGTTCAAGCGAAGGGGTTCCCTCTATCTGGCAGAATTTTGATGCTCCGTAATTTATTTGGCATAACACACTTGGCATAATCTTCTTTAAACGACTAATATTAAGACATAAAAATTATTTAATATGATTATTTTTGGCAGAATGTTTAAATGACCGAATTTACAATGGCATACTTTTAAGATGGCAGATTTTTATTTGGCATTCGGCGAAGCCGGCCAGCAAGCCGAAGCTGCGGTGGTGAGCAAAACCATCTGCGACGATAAACCGGACAGAAACCATGCCTGCTGCATGTTGCATGCTCGCTTGCATGCTGCATACTTGCTTGCATGCTGAATGCTTGCTTGCATGCTGCATTCTTGCTTGCATGTTTGCTTGCATGCGTGGTGTATGCTTGATTGCATGCATGATGTATGCTTCTTTGCATCCATGGTATAAGCTTGTTTGCTTGCTTCTTTGTAAGAAATACAAAATTATTTCAACTTTGTATTTTCTGTAATGTGTTAGACGAGTCTTTCAATTATTATGGATAATGAAACGTATGCCAAAAGATGATTTTAACTGTAAACTTTCTGATATATGATAGTTCTGCCTTTTAATAACTATCGATATGAAATGTATGCCAAAAGAAGATTCTGACTGCGAACTTTCTGCGATGTGATGGTTCTACTTTTTAATTCTTATGGATATGAAATTTATGGCTAAAGATGATTCTGGCTTACAAAATTATGAGTTTTGAATGTATGATAAATAAGTGTCTACCAAACGATTTTCTGCGAAATGAAGTTTATGCTATTTGCTATTATGCAAAACAATATTATGCCATAAAAAGTTCTGCTATAAAGAGTAGACCCCAAGCGAAGGATCTTACAGCACTATAGACTTAGCGGTGATTGGAAGAAGAATTCTATCTATGTAATCGGCTCATAGTCGACTAAAAGTAAGTAAGAGTCCATAAGAAAATCTTAGAGCGGATATTCTCGTGTTTCCTTAGTTGAAACACGAGAATATCCGCTTATTTCCGCTTAAAGATTTAATTTCTGTTGCTAACAAGCAGCAGAAATTAAATCTTTAAGCGAAACTGCGATACTGCTCATTAAAATAAGCAATATGACATGAAAATAACTACTCTTCAAAAACCTAAAAGCATGTTCCTTACACCAGTAGATGTATCTGACATTTGTAAAATAATTTGCAGTCTAAGAAACACCAACTCGACTGGATATGACGACCTGAGCACTGAAGTGTTAAAAATATTATGTGAATGTGAAAATGAAAAATGTAATGAGTTTAGTGTCTCCCTTAACCCACATTATAAACCTGTCTCTAACAGACGGAGTATTCCCAACACGTTTGAAAAAGTCAATTGTCAAACCTCGTTATAAGAAAGGTGTAAAAACTGACATGAGCAATTATCGCGCAATAACCTTAATCCCAATCCTATCCAAAATATTTAAGAAAGTTATGTGCATTAAAATAGAGAACATTTTAACAACTTGTGATATTCTTAAAAATGAACAATTCGGATTTAAGAAGGGCAGTTCCACTACTTTAGCTTGTTTCGCGCTAATAAAATATTTATCTGAAAGTCTGAATCAAAAATCTAAGATAAGCTGTGTGTTCCTAGACATGACAAAAGCCTTTGATTTTGTTTGTCATAAAACACTACTCTCAAAGCTTGAGCATTATGGAATCCGGGGTAAGGCCAACGACTGAGGGCACGCCACTATAGTGGCGGTAAGTCCCCTCTTTGAGGAGTGGCTAGAGAGGCGCCACGGCGCCCTCACCTTCCGCCTGACGCAGGTCCTCACCGGACATGGTTGTTTCGGGAGGTTCCTGCACCTAATCGGGCGGGAGGAAACGCCCGGGTGTCACCACTGCGAGGATCGACCGGAGGACACGGTGGAGCACACTGTGCAGGTCTGCTCCGCTTGGGCGGAGCAACGCCGTGTCCTCGTAGCGGCAATCGGCGGCGGCGACCTCTCGCGTCCGGCCCTGGTTCAATCCATGGTCCGGAGCGAGACGGAATGGGACGCCGTCACCTCCTTCTGCGAAGCAGTCATGCTAGCGAAGGAGGTGGCGGGGCGTGAGAGGGAGAGAACCTCACGTCCCAGCCGCCGCGGGAGACGCACCGGGCGTCGGGGGCCACGTGGTGGCTCCCGGCCACTGTAGGCGCGGGCCTGTGGACGGTGAGCTATGGGCTAGCTCGCCGTCCGTCCGTCTTATGACGACAGGCCGTGTCGACGGCGCGTTCGTGTTCCACGCGCGCCTCAAAGAGAGTCAGCAAACAGGAAGGGGTCCGAAAGGACCGATGCCTGCCAGGGTTGCGGGACTGTTCGAAAGAGATACCGCGGCCCTGGAACACAAAGGGCAAAGGAAGGAACATGGATGGGTTTTAGTCAGTAAAAGTCTGACACTCCCTTCTCCTCAGCCCAGAGCGGGAGGGGTTATTTGATGATTTCCCATCGGTAAAAAAAAAAAGGCCAACGACTGGATCAAAAGTTACCTTTCCGAAAGAGTACAATGTGTGGAAATAAAAAAAACTTGTCAAACGGAAAAAATAATCGGAGAACCATAGAAAATCACAGAGAGTTATCGTATCCCCCCTACTCTTTCTAGTTTAAATCAATGACATTCTTGAGGCGATAGGCAAAGATTGCATACTATTCGCTGATGACACTACAATAATGATTAAGAGTGACAATAACAAAAACTTAGAAAAGGAAACCGTCCAAGCTCTGGATAACGCAATCGTTTGACTAGAAAAAAATAACTTAAAAATAAATATGACTAAAACAAACACAAAACAATTTCAAACATACAACGCAAACCTAGATAAACTAGACATTCACTATAAAGATTCTCACTTGGCCACTGTTGATAATTGTGTATTCTTAGGTATAACGGTCGATAAAAATTGTAATTGGATAACACATATAGATAAGATTCTTGTAAAAATAGATCGTTTTATATATGTCCTGAAAAGAATTAGGCAAACAGTAAACTGTGACACTGCAATGCTGGCATACCATGGTTATGTATCATCCGTACTTAGATACGGCATTGTAATATGGGGTAACTCTGTAGATTTTGAAAGAGTTTTTAAGCTAAAAAAAATGTATCCGAGCAATTTGTGGAGCTCACTTTTTAGATAGCTGTAAGCCACTATTTCAAAATCTTAAGATTCTACTTTTGCCATGTTTATGTATTTTTGAAATATGTGTTTTTGTTAGGCGAAACTACAATTTATTTGAAACCAGCACTGACAGACCAAATAGCCGAACACGGCATATAGATAGACTTTGGCTGCCACCAATAAAACTAAAATTATTTAAGAAAAATGTATACTGTATGTCGATTATTATTTTCAATCATTTACCAAATAGTTTTCAAGAGTTACCGCTGACAATATTTAAAAAAATACTTTTCAAGTTCTTATTAATTAAAAGATATTATACCGTTAAGGACTATTAAGAAGAGAAGTTAATAGAATCTGTAATTTGTTAGACTAATTGACATCGCTTAATGTGGCGACATTTGCACGCCATGTTGTGGCAGGATATGCTGAGACAAATTTAGTGTAACACCTTATGTACCAAATTCTAGCAAATAAATAATTTGATTTGATTTGATTTAGGCATACAAGATGATGCAATCAAACAACAGCTCATGATGGCATCACCAAGTGACAGAACCCTTAAAAAATCAAATCACCAATAAAATTATTTCATTCTTATTGGATGCACTTTATACTAAATCCACCGATTTGTTTCACATTTCTTGTCCATATACGGTACGGCGTCAGCCAGCGCTGGCCGGGTGGTGTCAAATACGCGACGCTCGGATAGCAGATTCTTTGCGCAGGGTCGCCATGTACGGTAGGCAGAGACAGTAAATGAAACCAATGACTGCTGAGAATATACTGACTTTATTGCAATAATAATATGGTATAAAGGGCGAAACAAGACCCATAACGAAGCCGAATGGTACTTGTTCTCCCCATCATTGCGATATTTTTTCTCATCCAGACCGCAGTTGTGTTACGGAGATATTGGGGGTCAAAGTTCCAACTTGTTCACAAGTTTAAAAAAAAAACATGTTTTTATTGTAAGACTTTTACTTTAAGCACCTTCACGACCCTCGTACTATTAAATTCATCCACCAGCACAATGTTTTGAGTACGATACATTGAGGCCTACCGAAAAATATGATTCTTCATCCCAAAAAAAAGTCGTTTCCTAGCAATAATTTTTACGTAAAGTTACTTAGTTTGATGTACTTATTGCTTGATTGACGGATTCGTTAAGGGTCTTGTTACATCCTGTATAAGGCGGTGAGGAAGTAACGTAGTGCTCACAGCGGAGATGCGTGACTACTCAGGTCCAAAAGAGCTAAGGATCTACACTGATGGATCAAAGACCGCGTGACCGTGATCTGCTTCTTGAGGGAGGTGGGCTGGTTGGAGTAACGACCACCATGGCTCACGCACAATGGCCCACTTTAGGGACGAAGTGCAGAAACAAATCCCTTAACATAGAACATAACTTCATCATATCCGCCACATCCGAATTATTCGAAACTTGAATTCATCACCTGCCGCCCTTTCTCAACTATATTGGGTTTCGGCTTCCAGTCTCACCGGATGCAGCTGAATACCATCCTCTTCATTATTTTTTAAATTATTTACGAACTACTGCAGTTTTCTGTCCCTCCCTACTAGCAGCACTCCACTACGAAATAGATGCAAACGGAATGCTAGTTTCAAAAATAGAGCGAAATCGCACGCACACATAGACACGATTCACGTACAGCAAGTGCGAACGCACTCGCGACTGTGTGCTTGCGACAGTTCTCCGAGCAGCTGGGCTTCGGTACCTACCAATCTATTATGTCCTCGCTCTACTCCTTAGTTAACGCTGTTCGCTTATAACAAAAAGAGGTGCCATCTTTTAATTAGTCTCTGCCTGCTTCTTGCGAAGAGTTGTGCAGATAAAAGTTCCGTCAAGTAGTTTCATAAAACGCAGCTTTTTGAACAGGCTGAATTAAGTCGAGAGTATGTCGAGTCCTTAGAAACCTTCAATGTGGAAAATTGTATTTTTTTTGTATTCCACATTCCATCGATGACAAGGAGGTTCTGTGGGACAAGTTGCTTCGCCACTGGGCACCGAAACCATTGACATATCAATTGTAAGAACGTTGATGTGTAGTAATATGTTAAACTTGACGTTCTTCGTTGGAACCAAGGAAATGCCAGCAAAACTTTTACTCTCCATTAAACATTATTACTGCTGAAAAACCCTTATTTTCTTTTGGTAAGTTAAACGACGCCTGTACGCCTCACGGATGATTTACATTCTAATCCATTACGCGATGAGTTACTTCGCCTACTCTTCCTTAAAGCGGGCGGTCAATGTATTACGAACATTTGCCTTTACACGCATCGTATATTTCGAGAGAAATTACATTAACTGATTAATATCTGGCCCCTGTAACCTACAGTACGGTATCAGTGGTCACAATGAGGGATATTTGATATGATTCAATTAAGGCTCGGCGGTTAGTTGGGTCCGTAGGGACGCTCCGCGAAAAGGGCAAACTAATTTAGTCTGTTTATAGAAACAACGATACAAGATGTTATTTTGTGTTTTTTCCTCTATTAACTTATCTACACCAACAGCCTACAAAAAACCGCCAAACATATATTAGAAGCCGGTGTTTTGAATTCCGCTAATTAGCTTTAATAATCTCAATTTTGGGTCGCTATGTTATTTCTATCGCGGACAATAATTTCGAGTTGACATTCAAGCTGTTCTACATTCCTTCCGCGCCATGTGTATTATGAAGATTGGTGGTGCAAACGGTTCACAGTTATCATTTTGACGTTCTTCTCACACATATAATTTGGTGGGAACAACAGGCCGACATTATGTTCCCGTAACATCAGTACTAGGCGCGCAGCATGTGACCGGATGTACGGTTACAGCCAGTGGCAGTGAGACATAACAGCTTACAGTACAATAGCAGACGTGGATGATAGATGCGCCCCGCGTACTGAGGGGCTTTACTTGCTACATAGTTTTAAAACGTGAAATGCCACTGTTTCCTTGCGAAGATATCATTATTTGAAAAGAGTGATGATATTATAGGAAGACCAAAGAAACTATGGATGGACTGTGTGAAGGATGAGGAGTAGTATAGAGGTATAGAAGCAGAAGACTTGCTGCGCCGACCTCAAATAATGGAGTAATAATAATATAATTAGTAATAATAATTGGGATGACAAGAGAATGATGATACTCCATAATGAGATACATTCAATTACTGGAAACTTTTGAAAGCGTGCTTGTTTCGAATGCAAATGCATGTGACTGAAGGATTTGTTTACTTTCTTTCTTTCTTCTGAATGTTTTTGTGTATGTGTATTCGCATTTGCTAGTATAAAAAATATCTCCAACATGTTATTTTAAATATCCCTACATGACACCTTGAATTCTGGCGAATCCATTCCCCTCCCGTCGCGCGTCGCCAGCTAACTTCACACGAACACACAGCCAACATCACACACCTCAGGAACTAGACGCAGCCATAAAACTTCGTTCCGACCCTATCACTGGGGAATTTGTGAGAAAACTTGCAGTTCAGCTGAGTTCAAAACACGGCCATTTGAAACAGTCGGATGAATAAACTCTGTAGAATTCTAGGAGATTACGTAACTACTAACAA
Source organism: Eugnorisma glareosa (assembly GCA_947578425.1). NCBI lineage: Eukaryota > Metazoa > Arthropoda > Insecta > Lepidoptera > Noctuidae > Eugnorisma > Eugnorisma glareosa. The sequence goes on along the minus strand of OX387967.1, from coordinate 21,703,333 downwards.
CTAGGCAATGTCCAATCCCTGAAAACAGGAAATAATTACTTATATGAAAAAGTTTATTTTCTAATAACATTTTTGGCCTATGAGCGTGTTGTAGCAGATATTATGAGCATAAAACCAAGTTTCACCAAACGCGGGCCCGGAGATGGAGCGGTTTCTAATGTTATCTCGTTTTCAATACCGTGCAAATCTAAAAACACTCGGGAAACTACATAACTACACCTAATGTTTACCAACAGCTGCGGTGCTCTGTCAAAATGTCTGATTATTGTACAGTGCGACATAGGTTATTTGTATAGTGCAACATGGGTCATTTGTATAGTGCAACATGGGTCATTTGGCGCTTCAGTGATATTGTAACTATCCGAGCTGTTGAAAAACAGATTGGAAATTGTTAAAAATGTTTTTGGCGGTGTTAGATTTGATTAAAGTTACAAATATACGTCACTGTAGCGAGTTGTTTGTTCTCAAAATACATCATATCTTCTCCATCGCTATCAACTAAACTTTTACAGAAGTCATTGAGCATAATGTGTAAAATTGCATAATCTGACTGATCCACGCCTTTTCCAACCATTTTCTATGATAACACATGCGGCCTTGTACAATTATTTGACACACCATTCAACATAATTTATGTGCAAATACTTGTGTATGAATAGGCAATCCAGTTGTTAATCGTTTAACTTTACCAATTCATTTGGATTCGCAAAACCCATCATTAAACAACGTTAAGCAGTGTCCAACAATTTGTCCGCTCGGTAGCGATCACTATCAGGTTAAATTTGTTGTATTAACTGATCATAACTTCGAGAGAGTTTTGAGCACACCAGACTGTTTCAACAACAAAATGATTTATGATCAGCGGATACTTTAATAGCTCCCTCGTCTGTAGACCACAGTGTATCATCTGTTCATGTAATAGGAGTCACCATATTATACACGCTGTCGTTGTAATGCTATACATCATCTGCCTAATATTTTCGCTACTATGTTGGGGTGTATACTTTAAAAAATAAAATAAATAACTAATTTCGTAGGTTTTCTCCGAACTCATAACGCATAGCGGAGAAAACACTTTTGACTAAAGTTAAGCTTTGTTACAAGATAGCTACTGGAGCGATATTAGCATATTATATTTCTCGCTCAGAAATGTTCCGTTTGGCCGGCGCTAGTGATAAGATTTCACAAATGACTTGCTTCAGATATGTTACCACACCAAATGCTGCTCTCTATACTTAGAGCGATTTGTGACGATGCGGCGGCGGCGCGGGAAATGCAACGTTTACTGAATAAACTAAACTGGATACAAGAACTGTCAGCGACTTCATCGCTATGGGACATTCGCAGTGATAACCTGTATAACCCGTTGCGCTGATCGCGTTCAGTTTCTTTTGTGATGTTTGCCCTTAGTTCTTCTCGTGTAAAGAATGAAAAAATGCCATAGATGGTTTTCTAGTTTACAAAGTATAATGTTGTATACAACATCAATGCAGTCAAATACGAAAAAAGAAATACTATCGTTTTGGAGAACTGCGCCAATTGAAAGTTGTGCTACTTCGTGCTATGTGCTTCATAGTCAAATAGTGTGGCAAGATTCAGGCGGAGTGTTTAGCGTTCTTATCTGAATAAATGTTAGTACCTGCGCAGTGTTCCTGACTACTTGTGTGAGCCGCGCGCCGCGCCGGGCGGTGAGAACGTGCCGCCAGCTACAGATACATTACACATACGTATAGTTTGGCACAGGTCTCTTTGCCTCTGGGAGACTAGGGCCGTGCGTAACACCTCAAGGCTATCCACAAGGTAAATGAAAACAAAAATGGTGCGTAAACCGCTTTATAACAGAGTTTCGCCAACAATAGACCAAACTGTTCATAGCAGTTGCTGTATTAAATCGTATCGTGAAAATTAGTGTTCATGATTGTTTCAAAAGTCATATAATAGTAGTAATTTGTAAACTCTGCTTGAGCCATGGTTTTATTGTGTTATTAATTCGGAATAACAAACAACTCAACACGTAATCTGACCGACACTCTCTTTCCCATATCTTCGACAAACTTATCGAAAGAATTTTTGTTTATTTTAGTAGCCAGGAACAATATTAACACAAGATTCTCACAAGGAGACAGTTCGCGCGTCGCTGCGTCTTGCGTCGGCGTCGGTGTGTCGTTGTAGGTGGTGCGTGCGGTGAGATCGGATGTCTGCGGTGGTTTCCCGCGGGTATCACGTCACAACTAGTCTGTTAGCCGTTTAGCTAATTACTATACGAGATAACAAAGCGACTGCTCTATTGACCTACAGAGGTTTCATTCAATAATATTATGTTAAAGCGTCGATGTGTTGTCTATGAATGAGTTTCTTATCACCCAGACCGATGACTATATTGATATGAAAAAATCTATCATAACTACTAAAGCACTAATTAGTCGGAAACAAGTAATGAGTACCAAAGAGCACAAATAGTAAGTAGAAAGATCTAATGAATTAATATCATATTACCAGTTTGCTTCACTGTGCTAATATTTAATCTAGTTGTGAAAGTGAAAGAAGTCATGCGTAAGGTACTCTAGGTACTCGTGTACCGGCTGATATGACTTGTATCACGTCAGCCGGTACACGAGTACCTACTTAGAGCATATAGTCCGAGCAGTCTTAATTGAACGCTCACAGCTCAGCGCGAGCTCGCAGAGCTAAGTCGACAATATTGAACTTGTACAAGTCTGTAAGTTATACTTAGCCTTCATTTCTACGTAAGTCGGACTGGCTAGCCGATATTGAAACAGAAAAAATATGGTATTCGATGTAATCGTTTCGAAATGTCAGTGCAAGAAAAGTATCCTAAACTAAAGAAAAGAAAAATAACGAAGTACAGAGATGTCGTCATCTGTGTGGAGGATGGCTACGCGGTGCTACGTGATTCGTAGTCACGTAGCGCTGCTACGCCGCCGCCTACGCGCTATGAATCCGGCCATCATAATAATTCATAAGTCTCTTATCAATACCCTATTGATATAAATCGCTTGGCTTTATTTACATGTAAATTAAACCGCACTTTAAACAAATAAGTGCCGTATACCAAAGCAGTAAGGTTCAGAATGTAGTGGTCGCAAATCGCCACCACGTACGTGATAAAACGCTGTAATAAGAAGTAATGAAATTCTAGAGAGAACGCAAAGAGGTGAAGCGAACTGTACATTCTAATTATGCCAAGAAATGTTCGAAGAAGCGCCTCGTTGGTGCAGTGGGCGCAAGCGCTACTGCTGAACATTGGTATAGACTCCCGTGTTGGGCAGTATTATTAGGTTTTTCCAACAGGAATTACTCATTAGGCACCCCGGAGTCTGGGTCTGTGCCCGGTTGATAGAGACAGACAGACGTCATCAGATCATCACTGTGTCACACACACAGCGTGAACGTGTATGTGTGTGTGACATAATTGACCGTGTCGTGCACAGCGCAGCTCTCCCGCGTTCCGAGTACTCTCCACCCGTTTGAGGTGCACCTGAGAATATATTGAAGAATAATGTTTCGAATAGAAAAGCGCAAAGTCACGTTGGAAACGAAAAAAGTTGGCTTTTCCTGTTAGAATCTTTGTATTTGTTAATGCTTGTTTCACAGAACAAGAATAATAACATAACGTGCTGAGTTTGACGTCAGCGTCTAGCGGCAGATCTTATCACTTCAGTGGATTCAGGACAACTTTGTTCTCCGAAAAGTAACAATCTTTAGAAAGAATACAAAAACCTCAAATGTCCTTCTTACTACAAATTATCCTTTTATTTAAATACAGCTTAAATTGTCAAAATAAAGTTGAATTTGGCGTGTCTTGTTGTTAAACGTTTCGTAAAATGTCTGATTTAAACATCGGCTGCTTAACTTTATGCAAATGTCACGACTCCCTCTCTATCCTTCCCCCTCTCCTCCACTGAGGGCATTCCATCGATCTCTTCAAGTAGTAAGTGCTTGGAGATTTTCTTCCATCAATTGTTGGAGGCAAACGCACGCAGTACTTTCAGTCACGTAACGTATTGTTCCGTAATGTCATATTGTTTCGATAAGTGTCTCGTGTGTTGGAGAGCGAAGCTGTCCGTGTGAATGAGCTGCGAGTCAACTGCAGCTCGCAGCATGCGCACTCAGCCGCCGCCGCCGCGCCGCGCAATGCCAACGGTCCGGTGCAAGTGTTCACAACTAGTTTCATTAAACTTGATTGTGTTTGTTTTCAGCTGCGGTTCCTTTACAGTGTTTACAGTGTGGGATAGAATGTGTCAGCGCGATCCGGAGATCGCTTTCATAGCCTTGAATGTGATCCGTTTGAATCCGTTTCGTTAGGTTACAATATAAATGTAGCTTTATACTCATGAATATACGAATACATATAGTGTTAACTTTAATGAAGTGTAAAAAATATATTTTTTGCTTGCTATTATTTATTTTGGAATGTGGCCTGCATAGCATATGCCTACATTATATAATATCCTTTATAATTATACCACACTAGCTGTTGCCCGCGGCTTCGCCCGCGTGAAGTTCGGTAACTATCCCACGGTGACATACTACCGGAATGAAAAGTATTCTATGTGTTAATTCAGGTTATAAATAATCTATGTGCCAAATTTCATCCAAATCCGTTCAGTACTTTTTTTGTGAAAGAATAACAAACAAACATCCGTCCACCCATCCCTCTATCCTCACAAACTTTCGTATTTATAAATATTATATATTAGTCAGAAGTAAGATAAGATTTTATGCGAATAAATATACTTACCGATTTACGTATGGCGGCAAAAATATGAGTGATTATGTAACTTTTTCTCTTCTTAGTTTAAAGTGGCAGCAACATTTTGATTTGGAGGCAACACACACACACTTATTTATTTATTTATTTTATTTATTTATTTGGCTCACCAACAATTGAGTACACTCAAACAATTATGGGTTACATTAAATCAAATCGGGTCAGGTGTATCAATCTCTTACAGGTAAGCACATCATGCACTACATATTGATTAAATGTATAATTTGATACACATAGAGCAATCGGGCTCCTCAGGCCAAATTAAAACTAAAAATTGAATTAAAACATTAAAATCACAGACATAAACAAAGTTGAGGACGAAATAAAATTATAATCGAAAACCTAATTGAATTAAAACATAATAAAATTAAAAGTTAAAGAAATTCAAAATAGTTATTAAAAATTAAATATAACAAAATCAAAATTATCATTCAATAGAATAGAATCAAAATAAATTAAAAAGCATCATAATTAAAAACCTAAAAAATAATTTACAACGTAATCGAACTAAATTCATACGGATATCATAAGAAAATTAAAATAAAATCATAATCAAAATTAAAATCAGTCAGAAACATAATTGGAATGGAATTAAACAGAATTATATTTAAAATAAAAAAAACATAAATTTTTACCTAAAAACATCCTTGAATTACAGTTATACAGGTATTATTATCAAATTAAATTGCAGACAGAATTAAAATCGAAATCATAAAAAGGATTAAAATACAAAGGATTAAAATACAAATTGAATATAAAGACAAACATGTAATCAAAACAAGTTCACAGAAAGATTTCACACATTACTTATAATACTTCTGAACTTATTAAGTGAGTCCGAGTGTACATCGACCAGATCACTGCAGTTGTTTAATAATTTGCACAGACGGGGTACAGGAGAGTTAGCACCTAGAACGGTTCTACGCAAAGGAGGACGTAATGGGGTTATAGGAGCTCGTGGATTTTTTGTAGGCACACGAAGTTTGAACCTGCTCAACAATTGCGGACAGTCAATTTGATATCGCAGAACCTTGAATAAAAATGTTGCATCTAATAAATCTCTTCTTTTTTGTAGGGATATCATTTTGAAGTGCAGGAGTCTCTCTTTATACGATCGTTTCTTTTTAGCTATTCCGGAAGAATAAGCCAAATGCCACAGAAAACGTTTTTGAACCCTTTCTAATCGAAGTGTGTGGGTGGCATAATGAGGTCGCCATACAGTGCTGCAATATTCCAATGTGCTACGGACCAAGCAATTATAAAGTAAGATTTTAGTCCTACAGCGACGAAAGCAGGTTACATTCCTTATTACAAACCCAAGCATTCTAGAGGCTTTTTTAACTACGTTTTCAATGTGGGGTATAAATGTTAACTGCCTATCGAATAAAACCCCTAAATCCCTCATCTGCTCCACTTCCTGTACAGAAGTCCCACATATATAATATGCGGATTGTGTCACATTTATTTTTCTGGTAAATTTGACATGGTAGCACTTCTTGATATTTAAGCTCATACCATTTTCATCACACCACTTCACCAGAGTATCAATATCTCTCTGAAGCAGTTCAACATCACGATCTGATTCAATAACTCTGCAAAATTTTAAATCGTCAGCATACATGAAACACGCAGAGAATTCAAGTTCATTTGCAAGATCATTGACAAATAAGTTGAACATGACTGGACCAATATGTGATCCCTGGGGAACACCAGATGTAACCTTGTAGGAGCCCGATCGGTAACCATTGAGGGCAACAAAGAAGGTTCGACTTTCAAGATAGGATCTAAACCAATCAAGGAGGGAGCCAGTGATACCGTAAGCGTTTAATTTATACAGTAGTATATTGTGCGGAACGCGATCAAAGGCCCTACTAAAATCGGTGTATATCACGTCTACCTGTTTGCCCGAGTCAATGGCACTAACCAGGGTCTCCGTGAAAGTCACTAGGTTCGTGCACGTAGATCTGGAACTCACAAAGCCGTGTTGAGAGTTACTGAGGTAAAGTTTCAAATGAGACTGAATATAGGGACAAATCAAGGATTCGAAGACTTTAGCGAAGGTAGACAATATTGAAATTGGTCTATAGTTACCTACATAGTCACGATCGTTGCTTTTATGAATGGGTACCACCTGCGCTACCTTCCAAAAATTTGGGAAACTGCCCTTGGCAAGTGACCTATTAAATATTTGTAGCAGGGGAGCCACCAGAGACGAAGCACACATAGAAACAAAATAAGGGGGGATCCCGTCGGGTCCAGCGCCTTTTCGACGATCCAGAGCTTTCAATTTGTTGAGCAAGATATCAATATCAATTTTAGGAGCTGTCAAAGGTAAACTGGAAGCTAACATGTTCTGAATGTATTCTGATGGAGGTGAATGATGTGTCACGTTTTTTTGACTGTACATTGCAGAAAAATGAGCGGCAAACATTTCTGATATAGTGACGCCGTCTGAAGATGATGTAATGCCGTCAGTCATTGTTATGGGATAAGAACTAGTTCCACCTCGCTTGTCCTTAATATAAGACCAAAATCGTTTTGGATCCTTGGCTATGACAGTCTCTAGGTCACTGACATACTTACTGTAGCAAGAGGCAGCCAAAACAGAGCACCGCTTACTCAGCAGTTTCAATTCGAGCTCATCCATGGGATTTTTATAGATTCTATATCGCTGGCGAACCTTTTCCTTTTCTCTTAAGGTTCTAATTAAATTTTTATCGAACCAAGGCGGGTGCGTCCTATGTTTACGTACGGAAGGGGGATTTTGCAATGCTATAATATTGTTAATTTTGTCGTAGAAAACACTGACCATGTCATTCACATCGTATATATCACCAAATAAAAGGTTCCAGTCAATCTCACTTAAGCTTTTACGAATTGCATTATAATCTATTTTGTAAAAATTTACTCTTTTGTTACTGTTATAAGGAAGTCTTGTGTCATTATATGAATTTAAATTAATTTCAATAGGGGGATGAAAAGGGTCAATTATACTTAAGGGATTTGGAGCAGAACAAGCGGAACCCGAAGTTAAGTCAGTCAACACAAGGTCAAGTATGCGTCCCGACTTATTTGTTATATTGTTGAGTTGTATTAACTTGTTTATATGACTAAAATCAGTTAGCACATGACCAATACCCGGAGCCATATAGCCACTATCGGACTCACTTACCAAGTTCCAATCAATATTTCCTAAGTTAAAGTCACCAACTATACACAGCTTCGAACCTAACTGTACAAGTATGGTATTACAGGAATCTAAGAAGTGTTCTAGGGTTGAACGAAGTACTGGTGGAGGCAAATAAACTGCGCACAGAGCCAGTTGACGAACAGACTTTGTAATTGAAATGTCAATAATTACCCACAAATCCTCACAGTTGCTTTCCCATTGAAACATACGTTTTGAATTTAAACCCCTTAATACGGCTATCAGAACACCCCCTCCATCTTTTTTTCTGTTACACCTATCACGCCTGTGACCACATATCTATTATCAAATAGCTCTGAACTCATCACAGAATCATTTAACCATGTCTCAGTTAATATTATTACGTCATAGTTTTCACAAGAAACTTGACGATAAAAATTATGACATTTAGTGCGTAAACCTCGAGTGTTTTGGTAATATATCTTTAAGTCCGAGAATGATAAATAAATTATATTTACTGTTACGTTGACTAAAAACAAAAACTAAAATTAAACCAGCTTATCCAGTGTATCCTTATTCCTGATAAGAATATGTTCTGATTCCTGTGCCTTCCGCATGAATATTCGACCACCTCGCACCCAGACAAATTGATACCCAATCTCCTTGGCTTTCATCCTAGCGGCAGCATGGAGTGACTTGTTGGTAGTCGACAGATGCTCTGTAATGTAGATCGGGGATTTAGGCCCGGTGTATCCCAAGTGGTTCGTATTTAATTTGTTGTCTGGATTCGACTTGTTAAATTTTATCGTTGCTGCGAGAAATTGGTCACGACTGCGAGGGGAGGCAAGCTGAACTACAACCGCACGCGGACGGGTATTGCTGGCATTTTGTTTCGCGACTCTTGTACAATGCTTAATATCGTGATCTTGAATGCCGCTTCCTACAATTTTAGATAATTGGGATACAATATCTATCAAATTTTCGTGCTTTTTCTCTGGCAGGCACTGAATTTCCACGTTGTTTGCGCGGGTTTGCTGTTCCAGTTGGTTTATGCGTGAAGATAAATCGCTCATACACACCCTCATCTCCGAGTTTTCTCTTCGCAACTCTTTCATATTTTCCTCTGACGCTGTATACTTTTTTAAAAGATCTTCGTATTGGGTGTTCATAAATGCCATAGATTTATCCATGCTGTCTATTTGATCTCTAATTGGTTGCAGGTGTTGGTTTAGGGTAAGTTTCATATTTTCTATGAACTTGGTAAGCATCTCATTTTGTGCCTTTTTAATTGATTCCTGAATAAGTTGACGAATGTCGTCAGGTGCTAAGACCACTTCAACAGGCGCTTGAGGTGGCGAACCAACGGCTTACCTCTTATTGCCTCTGGTAGTAGAGATGTTACGCAAAGGAGTATTATCAGATTTGGCAACCTTCGGTCCCAGATTTAGGCATTCAGGACAGTGCCACTCAGCAGGTACCTTAAAATCATCAGGCAACGAGAGACAATTATAATGATATGCCTTAAGACATTTAACGCATTTCGCGTGTTTTCCATTATCCGTCGCCTGATTACAACATCCCCATAACAGTCCAGAACTCATCGACTTAACGGAATGATCTGCCATTGTAATATCGCAACTTTTCGTTATAAAGTACACAAACGATTAAGATTTAAATAACGTAAGGTATATTCTTAACTTTTGTAGCGGTCCGTTGCTCTGCAACGTAGCCGGCCGCGCGAAAAAGGTCGTAAGCGCCGTGCGTAGCTCGTCGCTTACGCGTTTCGTTGAATCACTTTTTAAATATTGTCCGAGGCGGTGGATTGTAACGTATTGCAAATGTTATTTACAATTATTGTAGTATTAAAACACTTCACCAACTAAGTTCACAATGCAATTGTCCACTAGTAACTGTAACTTTGTTTTTCTAATCACAGATAAGAATATAAGCGTTTATTCACAATTTAAGACAATTTAAAACACGGAGCGAGTTGTACCGAGCCACTCTCGTGACCGAATTTTTGGTAATGCCCAGACCCCTCTACGTCAACATGGCTAAACAGTTTCACTCACAAACAAGACAACTCTTGACTTGATGTCTGGTCAGTCGCTTGTTGCACCGGTGTCATAACCGATCAGGAACCGGCCTTCATACAAACGCAATAAGTGTTCGTACATGTGGTTGTGGGGTAACGAAGAAAGTAGGACATTATACACACGAACACTTCATAAACAGATACATTGTAGCTTATGTTAAGACCACTTCAATAGTCTAGGTCTAGCGGCTCACAACGCGGATTATCTAGAACTATGCGAGCCTGTGAATACATACGCATGTGATGATCGATTGCTATTGAGTTAGTTTGTACTTAATTAGTTGATCTCGTTGTCATTACCCGCACATCTCACAGCAAGTTGTCAAGGACGTTATGGTGGTATAGCTGGTAAAGTTCCTGCTGATGGGCTCGGGGCTAAGTATACGGGGATCGATCTTCAAGGTTAAGCAACGCTAGCCGAGATCAGTCCTTGGATGGGACCCCAAACGTTCACTTTTTGCCTGACAGTATGTTGAACAGTTGATCCCGGATGTCATTTAGAATTTTGACAGTCGTTATGGACAGGCAGAAGGGAACCTTTAAAGTCTTACAAACCGTCTCGTCACTGGGTTGAGGAAGTCAGACAAACCGACTCTAACGGAGTTGGGAAAATGCTAGTCAGATGATGCGGTGAACAAACAAAACAAAAGACGCCGAACATTCCCACGGAATTCATGAATGTTTCGTCGCTTAGCGGCGACAGCTTACCTCCTCAAATCGCCGCTCTATGTGGAATAGTTGTAATAGTCGCGGTTTTAGACAGAAGAAATGACAACGTGTATCAACGTGAGTGGAAACATGGGTACATAGATGTTTTCTGACATAGTATAGTCCTCTAGTAGATCGTGTTCTTGCATTTATATGTGAAAATAAACCGAATGCTATTTTTAACTGACTTCCAAAAGGAGGAGGTTATCAATTCATCTGTTTTTTTTTGTTTTTATGTTCAGCGATATCTTCGCCAATTGTGATCCGATTTTGATGATTCTTTTTTTGTTGCGAAAAATATAATTCCGCGGTGGTCCTGTTTAAATTTGGTGAAGATTTGATTTTGATCTTCGGAGTTATAGTATGGAACTCTTCTAATAATAGACAGCAAATCTGTCATGATTTCTGCAATCGCTTGGATGTTTATTATTTACACAACACCGTAACATAACATCACGCCTGTATGCTCTCAGGGGGTACGCAGATGATAAATGATAAATGAATGATAAATGATGTTTATTTTGCAAATAGGTTTTTACAAACACTTTTACACGTCTCTTTTTTTAAACTAGATGGGGCCGATGTTTCGTACTTGACTACTCTGAGAAGAAACAGCCGAAACAAATCAGAGGTCATAGTCTCTTTTAAAGTCCAGACATAATCTAGGTTAACTCACATGAGGACTATGCAGATTAGTGTCTGAGATGTGGACCTGTCCAGTCAGATCTATACAGTACACCCACAGTTTAACGTTTAGGGTATGTTAAGTTTCATTTTATTGGGGATAAGCCTTTTATCACGACATTCACGACATGTATTGTTAACAGTTCACTTATCTTTCACCAAAACTCCTTTGTCAATTTTTAACCGACTTCAAAAAAAAGGAAGAGGTTTTATGTTCGACTATATGTATTTTTATGCATGATCACCGATTTCCCCGTCAATTGTGGACCAACATTCAAAATTATTGTTTTATTCGAAAGCCTATAGGTACTCCTGAGGTGGCCCTATTGTCACCACGCGAGAATCTGATGAAGAGATCCCAGGCAAATTGCGGGCAACCCTCAAATTTTATAGGCACATACAAAGTTTTTAGATTAGATTTATTTATTTCTGAGTTTATGGTACATTTTCATATACTTTCTAACGCAATTCAAATATTTGTGCCTGGTATGACGTGTTTAGCATACCCAGATTTCAACAGTTAGATATGTTAAGTACAATTTTACTGGGGACTAGTTGTAGCCCGCGGCTTCGCTCGCGTTTTGGTCGGAAATTATCCCACGGGCACGTTGTAAATATATACTCGGGGATAATTTGCGAAAGAAATTCTTCCTATTTGTGAAAGAATGTTCAAAATCGGTTCAGCAGATCCAGAGATTACCCCCTACATACAAACTTACAAATTTTACCTCTCTTATAATAAGAGAAGCCAGAGGAGGAGGTCTTAGATAAGCCTATTACCATGAAATGCACCTATTGTTAACAATGTAAAATAAATGTATAGCAAATATTTGTATAGGATATTACAACAAAAAATGTAAAAATAAAACAATTAAGTTTTTATATTAAGCTGACATCAACAACGTGTATAGTTTTAGGATCTACAGGGTGTAACAATACCCTTCACGAAGCCGTCAACCAAACATTATGTACATCAAAATAAGTAACTTTACGCAAAAATAATTGCTGGGAAACGGCTTCTTTTTTGGGGAGAAAAATCACGTTTTACGGTAGGACTCAATGTAACGCACTCAAAACATTGTGCTGATGGGTGGAGTGAATAGTACGGGGGTCGTGGAGGTGTACAAAGTAAAAATGTTAGAAAAAACATGTGTTTAAAAAAAACTTGTGAAAAAGTTGGACCTTTGACCCCCAATATCTCCGTAACGAGAAGGTTCCCAGGTATGGTCTAGAACAAAAATGATCGCAATGACGGGGAGAACAAGTGGCTTTCGGCTTCGTTAAGGGTCTTGTTACACCCTTTAGATCATTTTTCCATTTAATAATTTCACTACACTTTGGTGGATTTATGACCTCAACTTTTGTAGAATATCATGAGAACCCTATATTTAATTATCAGAAACAATTTATTTTGTGTTTGATACATTACTTAGGTGTCGTGATGGCCCAGAGGTTAAGGCAGCAGTGGGACATTAATAGGCTGGTATTATTTTACATTATTATTTAAATACATTACTTAATAATAATATAATTATGTTCTCTCGCCTCCTTCAAACGTAGCGGTTCATTAGGTGTAATCAAAGTCCCACTTAGAACAAAGAAAGGAATCCGATCGGATCAGCTAAGTGGAGTTTAGTTTAAATGATCTGTGTACACCGCGCGGGGGACATGCTGGGAGGCAGGGAGAGGGGAGGGACTCTGATCCGGCAATCAACGCGAATATTAAGAGCTCTTGCCAAGTCACGATCGCACGCTGTTTGATCTGATGTCTATATCTGCGGCTGATATTTTATCGTTTATCATAACTTCGCTATTAGTCGATTTATTCTGTAACGATTTGTATTAGTAGTATTGCGCACGTTAGTTTATTTAATTTAAAAGACTTGAGTTATTTTCCGAAATAAGTCGTTTGTTACTATGGAAGTTTTGTTTCCATGGTCGACTATAGTTGCTTGTGTGTGGCGCAGCCGAATCGTTACTAATCAATCGTAAATCAGGGCATAAATCATACCGCGGGCCTGTGGACGGTGAGATATGGGCTAGCTCGCCGTCCGTCTTATACGTCCGTCTTGTCCGACGACAGGCCGTGTCGACGGCGCGTTCGTGTTCCACGCGCGCCTCAGAGAGATGTCAGCAAACGGGAAGGGTTCCGAAAGGACCGATGCCTGCCAGGGTTGCGGGACTGTACCGCCCAGAGCGGGAGGAGTTATTTGATGATTTCCTTACAAAACTAAAAAAAAAAGCCATACATCATACCGCCATGGGATCTAGAGGCTCGCGCGCCTGCACGAATGGCGCGCGGAGGCTTAACGCCCGGGGAAACTCCGCTGCCGCGGCAAATTGTCGCTCAGCGGACAGACTTCCAGCGTGAACTAATGACGACATGGAGAGAGCGACTGTCGCAACCCCGTGCAGGGCACGCCACGATAGTGGCGATTAGATCCCTCTTTGAGGAGTGGCTTGAGAGGTGCCACGGCGTCCTCACCTTCCACCTGACGCAGGTCCTCACCGGACACGGTTGTTTCGGGAGGTACCTGCACCGGATCGGGCGGGAGGAAACGCCCGGGTGTTACCACTGTGAGGATTGACCGGAAGACACGGTGGAGATCTTCCCAGCGTGGGCGGAGCACCGCCGTGTTCTCGTAGCGGCCATCGGCGGCGGCGACCTCTCGCGTCCGGTCTTGGTTCAATCCATGATCCGGAGCGAGACGGAATGGGACGCCGTCGACTCCTTCTGCGAAGTAGTCATGCTAGCGAAGGAGGTGGCGGAACGTGTGAGGGAGAGAACCTCACGTCTCAGCCGCCGCGGGAGACGCACCGGGCGTCGGGCCACTACGTGGCCCCCGGCCACCGTAGGCGCGGGCCTGTGGACGGTGAGCTATGGGCTACTAGCTCGCCGTCCGTCCGTCTTATGACGACAGGCCGTGTTGACGGCGCGTTCGTGTTCCATGCGCGCCTCAAGAGATGTCAGCAAAAAGAAGTGGTCCGCAAGGGCCGATGCCTGCCGGGGCTGCGATACTGTTCGAAAGAGATACCGTGGCCCCGGAACACAAAGGGCGATGATGGAACATGGATGGGTTTTAGTCAGTAAAAGTCTGACACTCCCTCCTGCTCAGCCCAGAGCAGGAGGACTTATTTGATGATTTCCATCAGAAAAAAAGGCATACATCATATTATTTAGCCATGTGATAATATATCATAATTAATTTAATTATTTCCAAACTACAAATCTTTAATAGTTAGTAGTAATAATTATAATTTTTTAAGAAATATTAAAAAATGTTAAAATGTTGTAACATAAACGAACAAACAAAATAATTATATGTATAATTGAAACACTAGGGCCATCGGATCCGAGTGCTCACCTGGTATTTCGGGAAATCGCTAAGCGGTTGGTCGACTCTTCACGTGAGCAGACGGCAGGCCTATTTTTTGGCCAATGAATGAGCATTGCCATACAACGTGGCAATGCTGCCAGCCTTCTGTGCACTTTTCCTTTGTACTTATCATAATTTTAATCATTTAGCGCTAGTAAATAAATGCTTCCCGTAGAGTTACAGGCTGCATCAATTTATTCGAAGCACGTCTTAATATAATTGTGTCAGAGACAGTGATGCACTGCAGCTGGTACGAAGGATAACTATTCTTGTTCTGAAGGCGTGGCATTTATATTTTTTACTATTTTTTAAGAAGGTTAAGAAACTGCAAGTACTTTAAGTAGGCTATACATGAAGACTTGCTAAAGCATTATGTATTAATTTTTTACTTGATTACTGTGAATGTGAGGACCATCTGGGTGTTATTTTTGTCTTTTTTTTCCAATGTCCTTTCTTTTGTATTGTTCGTCGTGACGTTGGGCTCCTTCAGTTATAAGTCGAGCTACACGATAACTGACAAATGATCGCTCTGACTGGACAGGTCCACTCAAATCTTTGTGGTTCTTTCTTCAAGCGACCATCTCAGACACTCATCTGTATAGTCTTTATGTGAGTTGACCAAGATTATGTCTGGACTTTAAAAGAGACTATGTTCTCTGAGTTTGTTTCGGATGTTTCTTCTCAGAGTAGTCAGGTACGAAACACCGGACCCATCTAGTTTAAAAAAACAGACGTGTAAAAGTGTTTGTAAAAACCTATTTGCATAATAAGCATCATTTATCACATTTATCATGACGAGGGCTGCGCGGCGCACGTCATACGATCGGGACGCACTTTATTGCTGGCTTTCATATTTCTCTAACTGTCTTCCTAAACTTCGACTAGTTTGGAGTGATTGTTACAGAAAATCTAGGTTAAAGAGCCACAAGAATGACTCAGTGGGCGTGGCTGTGAATCCTAAACACACATATTTTTTAACGACGACGGTGTTGTTTTGCACGTATCAGTCAAATGGTCAGTAATCGTAAACTACCATAATTGTGCCTGTTTTGCATACCTCATGCTACACCTAGTTAAACTTACTACATACTACTATGAGCGCACTTAACTGTTGCGTACAGATCAGCGTTTTATTTTCCATTTCCATTCCTTCAATATACGAATATTATATGTGATCTGTTATAAGTAAGTAGGTATAACCTTGTTCCTTTCTGAACATAAAAAACTCTTGCTATAAATATATTTTTATGATCATTTTTTTCAGGCAACTTAGATCTTCTATTAATCAGTTAATAGCAGGCTCAGCATTACTCCAAAAAACATGTGAAGCACAAAAAACCAATGTTCGCAATACATTGATTGTGTGCTCTAAGTATGAATCGGTCACGAGGTCACTCATCGCGTAATGGATTGGAATGTGAATGACAACCTAGGAGCAAGAGCGACTGTTAATCATTTCACACGCTTATTATAAGGGAATAAGGTCTAAATTATCGTATCGTGCCTGGCACAGTATTTGTTTTACGAGTAATACACACTTACACTACTTAAAGGACATGCGTAGCTCGGGCAATGGAGTTAGTTATTTCGCTCTCCTGTTATTGACTTTACGTAGGTAGACGTGCCTAGTCTGCGGGCTGTCAGAAAAAAGACTTGCAAAATGAACAGAAACTGCTTAAAATGGTCCAGTGTTCTGCCCTACAGTCAAATTCAAACTCAAAGCATTTATTTCAATCAGACTGTTACAGGCACTTACGAATAGTCGAAAAGTAACAGAAATCAGTTTTTATTTATCTAAATTCATAGTTCATACAGGCAAGTACCTACAGGAGTTAGTTTTCAGTTATGTTATGCGGAAATTGTGTACGTTCACATTTTCCGCATTTCATTCCCAATTTCGTTTAATATTGTCTAGCATTCCCAGTATCTCCGAAGGTCATAGCCTGCTTTACTTTGTTTGAGTAACAAATTCTTTCTTTCGTAAATCGTAATCGGATCACAAGAGCACGGCGGTCTATGTTTTGGAGATTATAACTGAAAGAAGATTCGTTTTCTGATTAAATCAGTCGTTACTGTGGAGACCAGCGACGCGGCTTGGACGGCGGATTAGGTTTGTAAAGTACCTACTATACAGGGCGGAAGGGACGCCGACTGGATCTGAACTGTCCTGCCCCCCCCCCCCCACATAGAACGTTCCATGGGTAATTAAAAAAAAAATGCGTGTGCGTCGGTGTCCCTTGAATGGCGCTTACTTTAAGCGTACCTGTGAACTGAACAAATCTTTTAAAGCTTTACGTTTCTTTCTGCACGGAGAGCAACAATTACGATGAGAAATCATAAACATCAATTTATTTGGTTAAGTTTATTTTTGCCTATTCTTTTGCAAGTTTCAGTATTTACACACACGTGTTGGAAAGTTATACTTGATGTGCAAAAAGTCTAGTTACCGACAGTCAGTTGAGAGCTAGATAGTAATCATAACTAATAAATCTCACCAAGTTGGACTACAGCGCGAGTAGCGAGTACCCTATGTGCCGCACGCAATACTTACTACTTGTGTGTGTGTATTAGAGGTATACTGTATAATAAATATGTAAGTACCATGTTAAATGCTGAAGAACGTGTAACAGTGACCAACCTTTATTCAGGTTTACACATGCAAGAGTAATCTCAGGGAAGATAAATTCAAATCATCTTAAAGGAGCCTTCTTAGTCGCCTATTATTACCGGAAAGTATTGTTGGTTTCCTACACTATACTTTCTGTGAAACTCTTGAGTTGTGGATGTTCTTCTTGTGTTGAATATTTAGAGTCCACTTGAACTTTAAAAGTGTAATATATTCAGGGATATCCCGGTGATCAATAGGATAAATACCCGGCAGTGATCAAAGCAATTTGAATATTAACTTCAAGCTGGAGCGAACCCATTTGTTAAAGTCTGGATAAAGGATCCGAATGGTTCCGTTCAGTCTTGGAGAACCGATTCGCGGAAACCACAAATGACGTTGTCCAGGCGCTCGACCAAATGGTTTAAATCCTCGGAGAGGAAGAGATACATTTTTTCAAAATGAGGCGTACGAGCAAGAAGTACATTCACAGAAACAAATTTCGTAGAAGACCAGTTAGAATTCAAGCCAAGATGGAATCGAGGCGGCTCTTAAATAGCTTAAGACTGGAAAAGCCCCTGGTGAGGATGGGATAACGACTGAGCTTCGGGAGCTCCTCAACTCGGCCCTATTCTCTGGGAGAACTTCAGATGCGTGGAAAAGGAGCGTGGTCATTCTCTTTTTTAAATAAAGACCCTAAAAAGAATTACAGGCCCATTTCGCTACTTAGCCACATGAGTAAATTGTTTTCAAAACACGTCATGAATCGTTTAGAGCAAATACTCAACGACTTCTAGCCACCGGAGCAGTATATTATAGACCACATGCACACAGATTATACTGAAGTTCAAAGAGAATAATATCAGGCGCTGGGTCTTGCATTTGTGGACTATGAGAAGTTGAAGAAGTCAGTTTTGGAGTGTCTGCAGCGATGCCAAGTCGACTCGCCAGTCGACATCCAATTGCTGAGAAGTCGTATGAAAACGCCACAATTACTGTCCGACCGGCAAACAGAGCATATCCTATTGCGTCGGGGGGTGAGGCAAGGTGACACGTAATTTCCCCGAAATTGTTTACCAACGTACTCGAGGGTGTATTTAAGACGCTGAACTGCACGTAGCATTAACATCAATGGCGAGTACATCTCACACTTGTGATTTACAGAAGATGCTGGATGCTGGATGCTGATTAATAACTTACTAGGAACATCACAGTATTTTGTGGGGAAAGTCTAGTGTATTGGTTTTCTTACCATTTTTAAGTGTAATCTTTCTCGTGCCTTATTTATTAAATGTTTGCTGCCACTTCAGTCAAAGATGAAGTTCAGTTCAACTTATACTTCTAAACTACATAGATGAAGATAAACGAAGCGCCAGAACATGCCCACTAATAACACGATGTTTAACTAACAAAATAGTTTGACAGTTGAAAACTCTGATTCTACTCAGAAAATCAGGGCTTTGTCTATACACACAAATAGACAGAAACATGAACGAAATTAATGGAATCTTTAGACATAAAATTATTATTAAACTCTAAATTGGATTATGAGTTAACGATCAGTTTTATTAGATAAAGTTGGGCAATCTGCAATGTTTCAGATATTATCAAGTAATCTACCGTCTGAACGGGTAGCTTCACGAGCTAGCGAACTATCGCACTTTGACACAACTTAACAAATGTATTCAGTGCTGAGCTTCTAGAGAAAGCTTATAGTAGGAGTCAAGTCAATGTTGTTAATAATGTAATTCGATAACGATATGTCATGTATGTTGCCAGATAAGGTACATAACATTATCATTATTTGGCAACATGCATGACATCGTTTCTCAGTGAAGAACAAAAGCTACAGCGACTTACAACAGTCACAGTATTAATGAATGTCCGATGAGGGATATGCATCCAGTGCCGGCCACGGTCGGGATAACGTAGGGTACTTACGTGTGAAAGTTTTGGCTTGTAGTGCCTCGCGGTGAGTGCGGCAGTGAGGCGGTATTAAAGCGGTACACCGATGCCGCTGTTCTGCCGGTACAGCGGTAGTTTATGAGCACATTATGCTCTACCTAATAGTTAGGGAGGCTTACCACACTAGTGTATGTACCAGGTACTCATAGTCAAACTAATACGAACTTATAAGTACTTGAGAGTGTGATAATGATTTCAAACATTATTGAATGTCTGGCAACGAGGAATATAACGGGGTAACGGTGTAGATAATTATGTCTGAAAAAGTATCTAACTAAGGGATAAAAATATTCATCATTTGAAAAATACAAAACGTTCTTTGGTTTGTAGCTGTACTAAACCTCAAAGCTAAACAGAGTAGCAAAACACACTGTTCGTGCTTTTAACAGTTTTGTGCGAATTTATTTGTTCATGGACTCAATAATATTAAGTAGATACTAAAACAAAAAAGGAATTTTAGTTTCTGCTCAACGAATCAATTGAATGTTCAGTTAAATTCAGGTAATATTTAGACAATTTTATTTTCCGGTTGGTCTATTGTGGCGAGTTTATTTTGGGATATAGAGATAAATGCGATTTAAATAAAACGCACACGTAATTGCATCTGGCTTGTTTGTAAGCTTGAGTAATTCCAGGAGCTGCATCAGTCTGGTTGTACCAGGTACTGGAGCTACAGCTTACACTGAGTTGCAGCACACTACATGAGACGAACACTCGGGACTTGAACTAAGACGTGTGCTACAATGTGTACAGCAGGTACAACTCCAAGAGATCCCCTTACATGACACAGACGTAATTACAACTTACTAATGTCTTGTGGTTTTGTACTACTCACGTCCACTGAACGGAGGTGTCGGGTAACAAGAATTAAATTAACTGATGGGTATAACACCTGAAACTTACCAATTACACAATAGTCAATAAAACTTCCAGTAAGTTTTATGGACTATTCTGTAATTGGTAAGTCTGGCAATATTCATGACCAGTTCTTTATTGGAAATTGATTGATTGTCTACTAAATAGGCCGTAGTACCTATTTGCGTTTGTCAGTAAACAGGAAGGCTCTCAATTATTCTCATATTTTAATTACAATAAATATTCCTCGCTGTCATTTACAGCGTTCATTAAAATATTTCCTTACAGGGAGCTTTCACGGAACCAGTTTCTTTGGAATTTATAAGCAATGAGATGCTTAGAACGACTTATTTATTTAAATAAAATACTTAAATGTTGAACCTGATCTTATTGGGTGGGATTGGAATAATGTATTATTTATGAGAACATTGGTGATTTATCATAATTATTTTTTATTTAACCATTTATTAGTTTATTTTATATGTATTATGTGTATTAACATTATTTACAAACTACAAATCTATAATCTATAATAGTAATAAAAATATGTACAAGTATCAAAAGGGTTACAGGGCGTCAAAAAATTCGTCCACATCGCTGTCAACAGGAAAAGTGCCCAGAAGGCTGGCAGCATTGCCACGTTGTATGGCAATGCTGATTCTTTGGCCAAAAAATAGGCCCGCCCTCTGGTCACGTGAAGAGTCGACCAACCGCTTGGCGATTTCCCGAAATACTAGGTGGGCACTCGGACCCCATGGGCCTAGTGTTTCAACCCCAAACGGCTCAAACACGTAACTACCAATTAAATTATTGTATTTGCGCCGTTTGAGGTTTTCAGCACCTGCAGCAGCCGCCCCAGCGCAGCTCACTGTGCTAGGAAGATGGGATGGCGCAAGGGTGTCGACGCAAGTTGCATCCCACACCAAAGGCCTACCCAACTTCCAAGGCATTATGGTCATACCATCTGGTCTCTTCCCATCGACGCGTGCCAAGCCAGTTGGTTCTAAGACAGCTGGCACCCCGGCGGTGGCAAGAGCACGACGGATGAGATCATTAATGCTAGCGTGCCGCGCAAGCCGACCTGCACTCTTACTACAAGAAAGCCCATGGTGTCCGAGGCAGTCGACTGCTTCACCACATTGGCAGCGATGTGGAGCCCCGCAAGGAGCGCCCAATCGCAAACAAGTAGCGAGCCGGAAGGTTGTGTCACCTAACATAGTGCCTATATTAGGTGACGGTAGTGCCTGAAGCCAGAGGCCCGACTCCCACTCACCCACAGCCAGCAGGCGGGCACGCTCAGCAGTATTGGCAGACGTATTAAGAAGTTTATTCCGTACCAACCTGCCGAGCGGCTCATCCCACTGTCTCTGGGAAAACGGGTTCTCGGGCCGATCCGTATCCGGGCAAGCCACTTTCCAGGCGTCCTCTGCGTCGGACAAGCACGGCACTTCAGAGTCAACCAGGGAGAGAGTTAAAATTTTCCTGGTTAGCTTTTCAGTGCTGTGGACAGAAGACAGGAACGCCGGTAAGCTTACACTAGAAATTTTGCGGACGCCGAGGCCACCAAAACGAATTGGTAGGGTGGCTTGCAGCCACGCTCGGTCGTCCAGGGCCACATTAAGAATGGACGTTAAAGTGTTGCGAATAATTTGGTCAATTTTGTCCAAAAGTTGTGGTTTCTTCCAAAGAGGAGAACAACGCAGATAATACATAAAATTTGGACCAAAACAGCAATATCTAATAAGGGTGAATGCCGAATGTAAAGTTATTTTGGAGAGTCTATCGGAAATATCATTAAAATGTTTGATTTTGTCATCGATGAAAGATGAAAAACTTTCTTCTAAAATAGGGGAACCTAGGAGGTGAAGGGAACTTTTTTTTTAAATTTTGATTTGTGGGGCTATTACATTAAATTTATCTATAATCGATTGTCTGTCAGTAATGTCAGAGAGGTAAATTTTGCACTTTGAGGGGTTAAGATCCAAGCCAATAGATTTAAATTGTTGTTTAAGGAGTTGTAGGTCATCCAAAACGGTGTCAACATCACCTCCTAATGTTCCATCATCTAAATACCACACGTTAAATTTTGAATTTAGTTGTTGAATTATGGGATGAATAGCCAAACTGAAAATGACAGGCCCGAGAGGGTCACCTTGTTGGCAACCAACTGCTGATTCCAAAACGTTGTCCTTGAAAAGTAATTTTGAAGGGTGCCTATAACATTGCCACATAAAACCATAAATTTCGGGTAATACTTTTTTGACTTCAGCCAACAAAGTGTCCCTGGTCACGGAGTTAAAAGCGTTTTTCACGTCAACCTTGAGGATGACCTCACCTTTCTTTGAGTTTAAAAAAGAGGATAAGGCATGTACGGCAGCCTCACAGCCCCCTCTGGAACCAAAACCAAGTTGAAGGGGCTGGAACATAGTTGCAAGCGATTCGCTATACAACTTGCAACATATTTTGGCTGCCATACGCCTGTAGGTGCAACCGACGGCAATGGGACGAATGCCGCCGTCCTTCTTACGCAGAGCACACAGGTTAGCCCCGTACAGGACATCGACGACGGCATCGTTCACACCGCCGGAGAGCATTAAGTTGATCAGAACCGCAAGCTCC
The DNA here is from genome assembly GCA_947578425.1 of Eugnorisma glareosa. Classification (NCBI taxonomy): domain Eukaryota; kingdom Metazoa; phylum Arthropoda; class Insecta; order Lepidoptera; family Noctuidae; genus Eugnorisma; species Eugnorisma glareosa. Next base: position 21,680,485 of record OX387967.1, on the reverse strand, counting down.
TTCAAGAGTGACTCACCAGCTTCCCCGGCGCCTGAACTCAACAAATCTTTCAAATGCTGTGGTGTCAGGCCGTCGAGGCCGCCGGCAGAACCACTCCGGAAAGAACTCACGGCTGCGATCAACTGCGGGGCTGTAATTTGGAAAAAAGGTGAATCTTGAACGAGGGGGTCGGGGTGGTCGGGCGGGTCGGGGAAGGTGAGACCATCCGCAGGCGATGGATGTTTACTCTCCAGAGCTGAAAGAGTCTCTGGAGAATAAGGCGCCACCACATCACTGCTGAACAGTATTCTAGCTGCCCCCCTAATGTCACCGTCACTTAACTTGGATTCCACATGATCACAAATGTTTTTCTGTTTATTAAAAAAAGGTAATTTAGAATCTAAAATACGGGCCGAATTGTTGCAGTTTTCTTTAATTTGGTTTGTTAAAGATTTTTGAGTTGCCAAATTTTTTGTACATGCAGAATCCTGTAAGGGAAGGTGAGTAACTGCTCCCATGCACGTTGTGAGTTCTCCTGGGTCGCGAGGCGGACACAGCGCGCTAAACTCAGCGCAACAGAGTGTCTCGCGCCCCGGGGAACTCTTTTTAGGACAGGGGTGGAATTTTTGAATTTGGACAATGTTTTCCACAAAGTTGGTTCAAAAGGTGTTGATGTCGGGGATGTGGCTGGGGGGCACAAAGGTACACTATGAGGTTTGTGGACCTTGCCATAGTGTATCTTAAGCCCCCGTACGCCTTTAAAAAAACGAGCCTGGGAGCAGTGAGGACATCTTACCAGTTGCACATCCAGTGAAGTGATAGGTTGACTGGCACTACTTATTCCGGCTTCGCTACAGCTGGCGCTGAACATAAAATAATTTACTTACCAACTAAACGTATATGAAGTAAAGTAAACTATAAAATACACTGAAATCACATAGAAAAAAAAATGTCAAATTGCACTGACAGGAGGTGCGCAGTCACTTCGCGCTGGCGGCCGGGGGCGCCGCCGCGCCGCCGCGCCGAACACGCTGGCATCTTGCGCAGCCCCGGAAACCGTTGCCGTGGAGACGGGCGTCGCGTTTTCTGTTCGCCTCTTCGGTGTCTCAAATTTTTCGAGTTTATTCAATACGAATTTTATTATTCTCGTCGAATCGATGTAAATTCGGAATTTAATACTGACTAATTATGATTGCTTCATTAGTCGCTTTTCGTAAATGTTTACAAGCGTTTTTGGTAGAGAAAATTAACGTCAATTTTCAAGCGAGCCGTCCGCGTCTGCCCGATTTGATAATCAAAATATGTATCCAAATGAATTCAACACATTTTGGTAAAAATATAGATTTCGACACGTCAAAATGAATTCAACAACCACCATTATTTGTATAGATAGAATTATAGATGAGTACTTTTAAAGATATAGTAGTTCAGTTCCATTTATGCACACATTAAATACAGAAAAGAAGAAAGAACAGAAAATAGTACAAAGGTGATGCTTATTTCTAAAGAAATCTCTTCCAGCATACCTGCGAAAGGAGAATCTAAAACAGAGATGTAGACACAGTGTGTAAAAGAAGAAAAAGAAAAGGAATACAAAACATAAAGCAGAACTATTTAAATACAATACTTATACCATTTAAGAATATACTATCACACCTACAAATACAAACACAAAACATATAACAATAATTATGTCAAATAATAAGAAGTGCAGGGAAGCACGGCATAAAAAGGAGCAGTTCAATGCTTAGCAGCGGGTGGAACCAGGCTCTCAGCGATGATGGTAACAACTAAGGCCACTCTGTCGCATTGGATTATAGATCTGTAATGATAGTGTAGGTAAGATTGTTAGATGCTATTTTTCAACAACTTTTATTAACAATGAAAGGCTACAATTGAATGAAGCACAAAACGTGAATAAAACAACAAAATGTGAATAAAACAATTTTTATGTGTGTGTAGGTCGTTAGCGCTCGATGTTCAAAGGGAGGCCATTGTAACAAGCAATTACGAGCAACACATGGCTCAAATGAATGCTGACGGTGTTGATTGTTGATTTGTTAAATATTCAATTCTGGCACTTAGATTGTGGAGTGGATGTCTGTACGTCCACTCCACAATCTAAGTGCCAGAATTGAATAATGGGAAAATTTGACAGTTTTGGGTAGCTTGAAGTGCTGGCGTACAGACGCCAGCACTTCAAGCTACCCAAAACTGTCAAATTTTCCCAGTCAACCTTGAACCTAATGCTTTAGCAATAAAGTTGAAATCTGACAGATTGTAGCTTGATGTGCTGGCGTCTGTACACGCGACATGAGTAATTAAGACTAAAAATCCATAAAAAGCTGTGCAGTAAAAGTGTGGGTCACATAGCACAGCACGCCAGCTTTAATTACATCATCCGTCGAGGTGCTCTTGCGGACGCCAGCCAGCCGCAAGAGCCAACCGTTTTAGGACTTAACGGCGTCTATTTGCCTGCCGCCGTGTTGCGCTGCACGCTCAACAGATTTAGAATTATTTCAAAATGCAGAGCCAAACCACGTACATTAGAATGCAGAGTTTACAGTTTTTTAAAGTATTTTTTTTTTACAGTATTTGGAATACTTTTGATGGTAAAGTCTATGTTTCTGACAATTTTGACTTATGCTATGCTTTTATCCAATATCAATGATAATTTTTGGAATAATCTGAGGACGTGCAGTTTTTGTTAAAAATTCTAGTGAATTTCTTTTAGTTTTTATAGTCATACAAATAAATACCTTCACATATAGTTATGGTTGGAACGCCTTCGTAAAATAGCAGATCTACAGTTCGATATCCGTCCGATGAGGAGTAATGTGAAGTTATGTAATCAGTTGGCGTCCGCCTGACGTTCACTAGTGGACGAATGTCACGACCGAAGCGACGCTGAGGGCACCGCCAGAAAAGCAGGTAAGACTTACGTAAAACGTAATATTACGCCTGTATATCTCGAAAGGTAGGTTTGGCAGAATATATAAATATCATATCTTAGCGGTATTTTAGGTTTCGGACAAAACTAATATCTATCTATCACCCGGCAATCGATCAGACCCCATGTTCAGCCGTAACGCTTATGACCCCTAGGCCAATACTTACCAAACCTCTTTAAAATTGGCAATTCTGTGACATGTTTTGATAACCTACAAGATAATTACCGTCCCTCATTGACGTAGCGTGCGCGTGGCAACATCACACAGTATGTACCATTCACAGAACAGTGTTCAGTTGATCGTGGTCATGGCGACGTATTGTCTGTGTCGAAGAGTTAATTCGTTAATGCGGAGCGGCAACAGGTAGTCGGCGAGCCCGGCGGCACCTCATATGATTCAGCACGTAGAGCAGAAGACTCACTCTGCGAAATGTTCACACGAACCGCCCGCTTCCTAGCAGTAGTGGTATACAATGTTACAGTAGAATGATAAAGTATTGTTCACTCGGTCATTCTGCTCTCGCATTGTATAACTGCTGCCACAAACGGTCTTAGGATAAATATCAGAAATTCGTTCACTGACAAACAACGTACAGTCTAATCCTATCCTGTGGAAGCAAGTTTACTCTAAAATTCCTAACGAAAGTGAGTGCTCGCTTTTGTAAAGAAGCGTTTTTAATATATCCTCAAACGAGGTAAATTAAAAGCTGAAAGTTTGTGCTAGTTCGTCAGTCCCGCCGACGGAGAATGTCATCGGGCACACGGCTTATGTATTTATGGCAAAGTCTTTGTCGTGGTAACTGTTTTGTTTTATTTTCGTATTACACCTTCGTCAATCAGTTTGTTGTGTTCCGACACTTCTGTATCAATATCCTTACGTCACCACGTCGCCACCTAACGATCTGATACGTGTGGCCCGTGCGGGGTCACCAGTTCACTACACGCACCGCCTGCGATACAGAGACAGTTAGCTGTTATGGGAGAAGGGTTAACAAGGGGTGATAAGTTTTAGTTATAAGTAAATGATAGCCCGACGGTGAGGGAGGATGAGGTGTGTGAGGTTTGCCTTTGTCAATCAATCTGTTTGTTAATAATTAGCACGTTTCTTTGTTTGTGAGATAGAAATCATGGGACAAATACTAACAAACATTTCCACAATTTTGCGAGGCTGGTATAACACCTAAAACATTTAAGCCCGAAATATCGAACGTCACTCAATACTTAAGCATTACTTAAAACTAGATTCAAGCCATTTAAGTGATTGGTTTTATGTCATCTATTCCTCACATAGGTCGTCGATTTCTACCGAAAGTTAACCTCCTCGGTGGGTCGTTCTCATTTATTTGTTCACTGATATTGGGCAAGTGCACAAACAAGGCTAGACTGTTTCGCGTCGATATGAACTGCGTAGGAGGACTTTATTGATATAACGCGCTGGTTGGAATCTATACGAATACATATGTAGGTATGAAAGTCTGTACTACTTATCTTAGAGCTAAGATATTATACAAAGAACTTTGTTATAGTATCAGTGAGTTGTGAAAAAATAATAGGCAACTTTGAGTAACAAGTGAGATCATATCTAGCATTTTTAACACCACTGACTAACTTTAAAGTAATGCGTACCTTAGACAGCAGCGTCTCAGAGCCCTGCATGTATTTAACCTGCATCTACGGTCACCAGGAGGATCCATCATCAACGCGTCTTGTGTAATGCCTCATTTAGTATTCATCGCACTACATTGACACCGCACACGAGATGAGGGCACACGTGGCCGACGTGACCCACAGCGGGCACTGTGTCAACAGTGTGAACATATCTTTAGATTGCTTCTCAGTATGAAAGGGCCCATTTATGATGTGATTCACCTTGACCTTTTAAGTTTAAAAGACTCATCAAAATCAGGGAACAGGCTTACACCTACCTATAAACTCTTTCACTACTGTTTGAAAGTTTAAACTATTAGCACTTAAATTTTTTTTCTTTAATCACTACATTGTATAAAACAAAGTCGTTCCCGCTGTCTGTCCCAATGTATGCTTAGATCTTTAAAACTACGCCACGGATTTTGTTGCGGTTTTTTAATACATAGAGTGATTCAAGAGGAAGAAAGAAAGAAAAATGTTTATTCGACGTCAGTACATTAGGCACACACACTATAATATTAAAAAAGTTAAAAGGAAGGGAAAAAAGGGGGGGAAAGGAAGGAAGGGAGGGAAGGTTTATGTATATAACATTGCACCTGTGCGAAGCCGCGGCGGGTCGCTAGTTGATCTGCATAAAGCTAAAGCACAAGCTACAGCAGACTTCCTTCATTGCCACTGAGAAGCTACTTGCCTCCGTCACATCTTTAGAGTTAGAAAACGAAAACGAACCAAAATTCCAGACGTCTGAAAAAAACGTGCTAATGAGCTATGATTTATTGGCCCTAAAGAGTAGTGGTTATGGGTGATAAATATATTGATGGCTACCGCCATTACCTATGTTGTTCCTGTCAGGCTGTAAATGTAGACTAGTGACATTATGTCCTATTTATACTAAACACAGAGACCTGCAAGCACGTCTTCGGAGAGCACATTATAATGTTGGGCTAAGCAACTTTTCGTATTAGTTGTTCAAGAAAACTAAATTGTATGTAATAACGTTCATAACAGAAATGCAAATGTTAAAGAGAGGATATCAATACATATTGGAATGAAACTATTCTCTATTGAGTTGACAATATCATATTCAATTGATTTCGAAACTTTCAATATAACCTTGCATTTTCCTAATTGTTTCACATTTGCATATAAGAAGAGGAGCTATATTTTGTCTTACATCGAGACTGGATTGAATTTACTGATATTGCATGTTCTATGAAAACCGAATATAATCTTGGATTTGGGAAAAAATATCGCCACACTATATTCAGTAGTGAGTTTGCATGTTACAGGGCTGATTGTCAGAAATCTTTTAATATTACGCTTAATACCATTTCACTATGCCTTAAGTATGATTTCTGTCTCATTTCATGAAAGCTTTCAGTATATTTAGCAGTCATAGCTTACAACAGTTCTCTGCTTTCGTGTCATACCTACATACGTAAACATACAACGTCCATATTTACGACATTGTTTACAGTTACAACGTTACAATACTCGTTATATTGTGTCACTGCTCACTCCGCCGGCGCGTCGCGCAAGCGGATTCGAGTCGCCAAATCTGAGATCATACACATTGATCGTACACTTATCGTTTTAAGCGACGCAGATTGCAATGCGACTTGCGTCAATTGTTCCTTCCTTATGAATACCGTCGCGTCGTTTCCAGCGCAATCGCTGTCGCAACATATAGTGTGTCGCTTGAGCGTACACCTAAACGGTTTTATATACAAACTTGATGACTTACAAAAATGATTTGAAAGATTATTTTGAAATTGTCACAAATTTCGAAATGTTTATAATAAAATCAGACGAAACAATAATTCTAGAAAGTATTTCCTACGTTACTTTACTTGTACGTTATTTTATAAAGTCAATCCAAAACAAGTAAAGCTATAAAGTTTCATAGCTTATTCATCATTTCTATAAACGAACATTTCTGCCAGCCCATGAGTTTAACTGCCGAGGCAAGTGCCTTATTCGTAAATATTTCTCTCAAGTTAACGAGGGTACAATGAGCTGAACATTTAATATCGATCAGCGATAAACTGGAGTATCAACAAGTACGTACCCTGTGACGTCACAGCATCACATTCAAATGAACCGTACCAAAGAGCAGGAAATGTTTTTATGATGACTATAAAAGTTTGCGAAACGTGCCCAAGTCAGAGGAGGTCACGGGGAGGAGGGTATTGGAGTAGAATGTATTAATGGTGTTTTTCGCACACAAAGGAACATGGACTATTGACAATATTTTTCTGCATTATGTATAGGCATTCATGACACAACTAATTGAATTATACATCTCAAGTATTATTATGTGTTTTCCACATGGATACAATAACTTGTAGACACAAAAGATGAATTTAATTAATAACAACTTTTATGCCGCTAGCCAAATGTTCAAGCTCTTGTATCAGTAAGTGACCCGAGGTGACTCATAGTACTTTAAATAAATCAAGAAAGCAAATAAACAACAAAAGAAGTGCCGCTGAACATGCAACGTTTTCTCAACTGATGTCTAGCAAGTGTGATAATAGCACTCGTCTAAATACAGCGAGTTCTACGTAATAACAACAACATGTAAACAAATGTGCGTGTGTCTGTTAGCAGTATTAAAATGAGTTTGAAAACTTGGTATCGTAATAATTACAGTTCAGAAGGATTTTATTTATCTGGAATAATAATAATAAATCATAAATTTATTTTCTATGAATGATCTGCTAAACTGGTACTATTTGAAATCTTTCATTTCATTATGTGAATTCGAGTAATTTTTTTAACGATGATAAACAGAAGAGGTTCGCAATTCGAAACGTATATATTTTTTATATTATGTATGACCACGCATAACTTTTTACAGAGAAGTCCGATTTGAATAATTCTTTTTTATTGGAGAGCGTATATTTCAAAATTGGTCTGATTTAAAAATGAAAATAGGAGGTAGAAAAACAGGGGTTTATTGCAGATTTTGTTCCTACTGAATTTTTAATTGTGAACCGATTTTGTTTCATTTTTACAAATACATAATTACTATATAGTTCTGATGACAATACAACGTAATATAGATCTGGATTGTATCTGATGATGGAGACAGAAGACAGTTGCAACTTGCAAGGGTCCTCAACAGTTTACAGCAGCTGCCGTTCACTGTTGAGGACCTCTCGCAAGTTCGTGTTTGGGCTCATGTCATGGACCATGTCATCGAACGTCAGACGATGGAGACGGAAGGCAGTTGCAAGAGGTAAAAGGTTTTATTACTTTTGAAGTATAAGTTGTTGAACAGAAAATTATTTTGTATCAATTTGTTTTTCCCAAAAGAAAAGCCGCCATACTTTACTATGTTTAATCTATTTACATAAATTAGTATAATTTATACTCTTTGTGAAACAATAACACTTGAAAGTGTTTTCTTTTACAACAACATCAAAAGAACAAAATTATAATTAGTCATACTTCCTTCCGAGCTCCGTATATTGGCCGACGTCTGTAGTAAGTGAGCACCTCTATATGATAACGCTTATGTGTGCGTGCATGTGTTTCTCTATGGAGGCAAACAGCTTGCCGCGCAGTGTCACGATATTGTATGCAAGCCATGAACCGGGAAGCTACAGCCAGATGATTTAAATATGACCCACTTACTTAGACTGTCTCGTAGAACTCATAGTCGTTAGTGCGATTACTGAGTGTCGGTGCTTCGAATAGGTCGGTCAGTGTTATTGGATTTTTCCATCAAGAATTGCTAGCATTGATGTTGGTGTCTGGTAAATAGCAATAGACTCGTTCTATACAACGTGTAACAGAAAGGGTATAATCATATGGAATACTGTGGTACGGACCATCAAACTGAACAACTTTCTCTATGGACCACCATTGAAATCGTAAAAAAAAAATCAGCTGTCCCATACATTTGGGTCGAGTAGGTATTGAAATTTTCTATGGGACAGCTGATTATTTTTTTACGATTTCGATGGTGGTCCCACAGAGAAAGTTGTTCAGTTTGATGGTCCGTACCACAGTATTCCATATGATTATACCCTTTCTGTTACACGTTTTATAGTACAAAACTGGCGAAATGGGAGTGTGCCACACGTTACATGAATTGTGCTGACATTATCTGTTCTTTATTTAAATAGTATTTTGATACTATGCAGATGAGTGAAGCGGCGGCTGAGTGGGCCTTAGGCGGGGTTTTAGACTACTCGAAAGCAGTAGGTAGCAGTAAAGCTATGCTTAATCATTGCAGACATTTGTTTAGTAGTAATAGTTAGTTTAGTTAAAAATTATTAGTAATATATGTTGAGCTGTTGGCTTGCTGCAAGCTTTGGTGTAAACTGTAAGTCTGCACTTACAGTTTATACCAAAGCTTGCAGCAAGCCAACAGCTCAACATATATCTCAACGTCTCAACATAGTATCAAGTATCTATACATATATATACAAGCAAACAAATAAATAAAAGAAGCACGCAAGCTTTGCGCCGCACGCGCTCGTGGCTATCGGCCTCTAGTGCCGAGAGTGCTAAACTTGCTAAACTGTAAGCAACTGATTTGTAGGTACTGGTTTGGTAGGTTGATTGGTAGGCAAGGAGATTGTGATAGGCCAATTAGATAAACTTAACAATTTATTTTGTGATTGCAAGCACGTAGTACGAGTAGGCGTATAAACACCGTTACGGTGATTTTATGCATGTATTGCAGTTTGGATTTATAGATCCCTGTGTGTGTATTTTTAAACATAAATAATAATGCCATCTAGAACCCTTGCATTAAACTGCGTTTTTAAATCCAGTCTTGTAGGTGGATAAGGACACGATAACAACAGAAAACCTTTTCTCTTCGTGTTTTCTCCGTTTCCCTAAATATATTTGAAGACAGTACATCATTTCCACGACATTACGGAGCTCAGCAGCACATAAATAAGAACAACGTTAACGGAGCGAGCAACTGCTATTAATTACCACATCCAGTGACCGCGCAGAAGGCAGTGCTTTTTATTCCGACTCGTTATGTTCGGTTGCTTAACTCGGATACAGGCGACTACTTTCGTTAAGATTCATACACGCAGACAGACAACTTAAGCGAATACATGACCATCTCCACAGCTGGTAGTGTATTCGCTTTAGTTGTCTGTGGGCAACGACCACTCGTTGCCCCAAATCAATGTTATTTCAATCACGTATGCTGAGTTTCGCCAGCTAATTTAAATTGGTCCTGTGTATTTATTCAATTCTCTCCAAATGTTCAATATTTTGAACTCATCACAAGATTGATGCTATGTTCTCGTAGCTCTGCTACGACAGTCTACGCCGTAGCACTACAGGCGACGAGACCATGCAATGTGTACTGTGTGTTCTATTCTATTCTGAACAATCTATACTAATATTATAAAGCTGAAGAGTTTGTTTGTTTGTTTGTTTGTTTGTTTGTTTGAACGCGCTAATCTGAGGAACTACTGGTTCGAATTGAAAAATTCTTTTAGTGTTGGATAGCTTATATATCGAGGAAGGCTATAGGCTATATATCATCACGCTACAATCAATAGGAGCTGATCATCAATGAAAAATGTTGCAAAAACGGGGAAAATTTACTATCTTTGAGAGCTTCCGTTGCGTGCGCTGGTTAACCGGTTAAAGTTGCACAAAAATAATGTATGAGGGAATTATTCCCCTTAAAAATGTCTAAAAAAAAGTCCGCGACAGCACATGCCTATCTTTTAAGGTTGACTAACAATAACCATTTTTATGATTTTAAAATTTGGTCAAAAATAGTGCTTTATTTGCAAAGGTATTTTTACCGACATAGTATTACTCCTTATCAAAATAAATATGTTAGTCATCTTTAGCACTCAATTGTGACCAAAATTGTCCTTTACACCATTCAATTTAGATGAATATCTTAGGAGATATCACAGTTTTAAAATAACTCCGCTTCAAAATAATGAACCGCGCGCGCTGCGAGGCGGGCGTTCATGTTGTTGGGTAAACCAATGTGATTAGATTCAATGCACAAATATTGTGGGGAACTGAGGAGAAGGTTTTAGTTTTTGTCTCATTGTAATCAGTGCTCTCTATCAAAAGATTTATGAATTTAAAGTGTTCAAGAAGAACTTACCATCATTGTGTAAGATACATGCAACGACATCTATTGCACCAAAATGGTACTAATTAATAAAAATGTGCTCACAAGATAACTTTTAAATCGGTTGACCAGCTTAATAAAAAAGTTCTTATAGCAAAAAGTACTCTAGATTAGTCTACATGACGCCTTTAATCCTGTAGAGTGTGTGTTCGATCGCTTTACATGCGTTATATTTTAACGGTTTAATTTCGTGCTCGATAGATGGCGCTATTAATTGCACTCCATTTTCTGAGTCGCGGTGTTAAGTTTTCCGTGAAAGAATGACCCTCGCCCGAGTCAAATGTCTGAAGCTTGGTTTATTAACCAACGAAACAAAAAGAGGAGATTCTCTATTCGACGCGTCTATATTTTTTTATTTCATGTATGACCTGACCACGCATAACTTTTTACTGAGAAGTCCGTTATGCATGATCTTTTGTTTTTTAAATTGAGAAATCATGTTTGGGCTCTTTTCCTGCACCTTGATGAGAACTTTAGATCTAGCTGGAGTATGACGTCATCGAAGGTCTGACGATGGAGACGGAAGGCACTTGCAAGAGGTCCTCAAGAGTTTGCAGCAACAATAACGTATTTGGGTTCATTTCATGCACCTTGATGAGAACTTTAGGCCTTGCTGAAGTATGACTGTCATCGACGGTCAAACGATAGAGACAAATGGCTGTTGCAAGCGGTCCTAAACAGTTTGCAGCAGGTATAATGTTATTGGGCTCATTTCATTCACTTTGATGAAAACTTTAAACCTAACTCAGTATGACTTTCATCGAATGTCTGACGATGGAGAAGGAAAGCAGTTGCAAGAGGTCCTCAAGAGTTTACAGCATCTATAGCGTGTCTGGGCTCATTTCATGCACCTTGATGAGAACTTTAGACCTAGCTGGAGTATGACTGTCATCGAAGGTCTGACGATGGAGACGGAAGGTAGTTGCAAGAGGTCCTCAAGAGTTTACAGCATCTATATCGTGTTTCGGCTGATTTCATGCACCTTGATGAGAACTTTAGACCTGCCTGGAGTATGTCTATCATCAAAGGTCTGACGATGGAGACGGAAGGCAATTGCAAGAGGTCCGCAACAGTTTACAGCAGTTTTATCGTGTCTCGGCGGGCTTGTGGACGGTGAGTAATGGGCTAGCTCGCCATCCGTCCGTCTTAAGACGACAGGCCGTGGTGACGGCGTTTTCGTGTTCCACACGCGCCTCAAAGAGATGTCAGCAAACGGGAAGGGATCCAAGAGGAGCGAGGCCTGCCAGGGTTGCGGGACTGTTCGAAAAAGATACCGCGGCCCTGGAACGCAAAGGGCAACAGAAGAAACGTGGATGGATTTTAGTCAGTACAAGTCTGACACTCCCTTCCGCTCCGTCCAGAGTGGGAGGGGTCATTTGATGATTATCCATCGGTAATAGTATATAATAGGGATTTACTCCTTTTGAGAGCTTCCGTTGTGTGTGAACGGTTAAAGTTACGCAATTATCATGTATGTCGGAATTGTCCCTCTTAAAAAGCTCTAAAAAAATATCCGCAATGGCCATATGTCTAACTTTTAAGGTTGACGCACACTATCTCTAACCTCTCTTTCTTTTATGTACGCACGCACGCAGACGAAGTTGCGCGGGTCAGCTAGTATTTTAATATTACAAGTTTATACCCGACGCAAAACTACAGCCCAGCGAAAATATTTTACGTACATTTGAGTCAGCCACTGGCACAGATGTCGGAGTTGTGTAAGCATTATAGTTTGGGGCTTTATTGGTTGACTATTTGAGGATGCCTCAGGCAATAAACCCGCTTTTGTGTCTTTTTCACTGGGTAAGTCACCACGCCTCACATGTGAATACCAACGAAGATTTTATCTAAACCTAGTCTCAGCACCAACTTTACTACTAGCTATATACATACAAATGTATGCAAATCCGCGTATATTTCAGCACCACTGCTGAAGTACTCTTATAAGTAAGGACGGCTATAGATCGCGAAGGTTGTAAACAAGACACTCTTCGTTTAAGTTGAAATAAAGATAGCTTGTTACTACAAATTGTTGGTAAAAGGTTTCGTGTGGTTTTCTGTTTTTAAAGCCACCAGCCTTTTATAGTTAGTTTTTTCTAGTAACGCAGTGTGCTTCGATGGTTAGATCATATCGAGAGAATAACTGGGAGGCTACTAACATAGTGAAGTACTGAATGTGACCTAATGTTCTAGAAGGATATACACTAATCTTATTGGTGTGTGTTTTTCTTAAAAGTGTATAGTACTCGCAATCGACGCCAACGTGCATGTCGCGAACGCACAAGCAGTATGTAAGGGTGGAGCATGTGGTGTTCTGAAGTTTCTCTCTACGACCATGAGAATAAGTCGTAAGTTCAAGTAGGCAAGTATGTAAAAACATTAAACTATTGACCAGTCATTCTGTAGTTCTCATTTTAACTACACTATGACCATGCGGGCTTTCCCGGCGGCCGGCGTAGGCGAGGACAATTAGTAAGATATACTGGGCGATAAGTCTCGGACACACTGCGCCCGCCGCAGCACCACAGCCATTACTACTACTAATAAAACTGACCCTCACCAGCTGTGCTTAGGTACAACCCTGTCTTTATGTCTATGTTAACGTGCACAACCATCTACTTTGCTTATTCTGAAGGAACATATTACACTCGCTTATTATAAACGTAACTTATGTTTACTAAACAGGATTGCTCATCTATCGCACAGTGGCTCTAGGGAGCTACGATACTAGACAACAAAACCCAACGAGTGTACCTATTGTTGATTGGAACGCTAAAGAAGGTTGCGATCGTAAGCAGTCAGGGTATCGTCTGAAAATATTGGAGTAAAAACATAAAACAAATAAGTCACTGGAGCCCCGTCCGTACCTAACCGCTTGACCACGACGTACACGCTCAAGCGACACGCGTCGTTTTTAGCGACAGCGACTGCCGGAACAACAAATGATAGAAGTTGCTTAGAGCATGCCACTAGTCACCGCAACGCGATTTGCAAGTCAGCATTCATGCGCTCATCCAATGACGCAAGGCGCAGCGCCTGCTGTCGTGTACGGGGCCCATGGACCATTCGTCGTAGATATAATACTAGATTTATTACCCACTTCGCTAGGATATGCGAACTAAACGCGTTTAGCTTCCCTTTCGGGGCCACTCATAAAACTGTCATGTAAAATATCGGAAAATTCCTTAAACGTGCTTCAAGTCAATGTGTTAGGTTTTATAGTCAAAGAGAATATTTTTTTGCTGGATTAACTTTTTATTCAGTTTTATTTGTGTATTAGCTGTTGCCCGCGGCTTTGCTCGCGTTTTTGTTGGAAATTATCCCACGGGCACGTTGTAAATATAGCCTATGGCACTCGGGGATAATGTAGATCCTATTAGTGAAAGAATTTTCAAAATCGCTTCAATAATTCCGGAGATTACCCCCTATATATAAACTTACAAACAAATTTTACCTCTATAAACTATTAGCATAGATAGTATAGATAAACGTGGACGAAGCAAAAGGAGAAAGCAAGAGGGTAAGATTGTGGTAGGTGGTATTCGGGAAATTCTGCCTACCCCCATGCAAAAAGGCGTGAGTTTATGTGTATACGTGCAAATAACTTTTTCTGATGAGTTTTTATATGGATTGCGTAACACGCCCAAGTAACACAGAAAGCATTCTAACAAACGAATAGCAAACTTGTGTAGAACTTAAGGTCTTTATAAACTCATAAATAAGTTCACCGAGCATCTTGAAGCTTTATATTGGTATTTCAAAACCTTTAGGATGCTTTACACTGTATAACGGTTGGATAATAGCATATCAAAATGCTTTTGTAAACCCTTTAGTTTTAGTGCAGCAAACCACAACGCAGCTGAACGGCTTTCAGCAGTTTTTAGTGCATTTGGAATTACAATAGCATTTTAAGTAGTAAATAAATGCTTAATGCCGTTTAACAGCACAAATATGAACCATTATAATGCCACGTAAATCCGTTATACAACTTTCAGCTGTTTTTAGTGCCTTAGGTTCTACAATAGCATTTTTAAGTAGGAAGATAATGCCTAATGCTGTTTAACAGCACAAATATGAACCATTATAATGCCACGTAAATCCGCTATACAACTTTCAGCTGTTTTTAGTGCTTTAGGTTCTACAATAGCATTTTTAAGTAGGAAGTTAATGCCTAATGCTGTTTAAAAGCTTAAACTTTTACCGTTATAATGCACCGTAAAACCGTTATAGCTTTGAGCTGTCTTAAGTGCCCTTTGTTGTGTAATAGTACTTTTGAGTGGTAAGTAAAAGCCTAGTATTGCTGAACAGCATAAACGTGAATCAATGTAATGCTTGCGTTTTTTAAGATCAACTTAGCTGTGTACAGCTAGCAGCTCTTTAATCAAATATACGTGAGTTATTGTAATGCGTAAAACTGTTTATACATTCATTTTACTGTATTCGTAGAACCTTTTGTCGGACATATTGGGGAAAAGCACATATTAAATGATCAATAAAACAACAGCAATTTTTATGGTTGATTTTTATTTTCATTACTTCTTGATTTTGAACTATTGTCGTCCAGGGTGCAAACGTGCCTGTGTCATTCGCGTCTGTGTCTGAATGTTCTTCCATGAATGATAATTCAGCTTCGGCAAGCTCATATGTTCAAATATTGTTCATTTTAAAATAGCACTCCTATAATGTCCATTCTTTTTATCGGGCTTGGATTGCTCGTCTTTCATTAATTTGTACTGTGTCTTTTTAGGCGGCCACCACAATTTACCATTTTCTTCCCAAAAAGACTACCTCGTATTGTTTTTCCTTTCTCTCTATCGTCTGTTCCATTTTGTACGGCATTGTATGGTTGGTATAAAAATCACTGAAAATAAGAAAACAACATTTTTTAAAAGCATCACCCATAAAAAAGATATTATTGCGTTTTCTGAAAAGTTTGGCCATTTTAAAGTGTACAGGTATATTTGATGGCTACTGTACCTGATTGATACACCGGGTATGAAATAAATAACGGTCCTGTCTATAAAATAGTTACGGAAAAATATCTTAATGACGCCTTTTTATCAACTTGGCAAACGAATCAAATTGTATAAATTCTGAAATGGGTTTTATTGTTTTGCTCAAGGATCCCCAAAATTGCGTTCAAGTAATGGCACTACTTCAGTCTACATCAAAACTACTGGTATACCGGTGAACCCATATAAACCTACTTTATAGACAATGCCACTACAGTAGTTCATCAAAAGCCTTCTCTCTTGCGTCTGGCTTAATAATGGTTCACGTGTGAGTATTTATACAGCTGGCAGCATTAATTAGCCTTGTTAAAGGCTCACCGGGCTGCTATACCCCGACACCATTTTGTAAACATTTTATAACCAAAAAAATTATCATTCGGACCTATTTATGAAAGCAAAAGATCTTTAACATAATGATATAACTTGATTTAATACTGCCCAACCAATACTATTATTTTAATTAAGCAAAATTCGTTCTATACTAGGAATACACAATTGTTTTGATGATTTCACACATATTTTAATATGACATTTTCTATCAAAACCACAAAATATCGAAGGCGCGTGAAAATTTTCAATGAAACTTATATAGACATTTACAGTAAACTACATTGCGAATAATATTTGAAGGCATGAAGTAACAAAAGAGTCAAAAACTTACCCAGTAAATTTTGTTTTGATGCAAACAAATATGGTGTCACTCACTCAGTTTTGACAGTCTTCGTCCATATTATATTCCACGTTAATTATATTATGACATTTGTACCGTGGTATTAGAGATGTTTTTGCAATGATGTAGGGTTTATTTAAGTTCTAACTGTGAACACTTAAAAAGCTCCAATCATTCTTTTACTACATTCAAATGCTAGTCTAATGCTTTTGTAATGCAAACAACATCTTCATTATCAATAATAATGCTAGTATAATGCTTCTGTAATGCGATTGGTACGTTCTTTGGCCATAATAATGCTAATATAATGCGCCTGTAATGCAACTAAACAACTATTGTGAACCTATTTAGGATCTAAAGCCGTATAATTTGTGCCCAAATAAGCATTACAGTAGCCGTATAAACGTTTGTAATGCTAATATAGAACTAACTCAAAATGCGAAAACGATACAGAAATGCTGTAAGTCGGCCGTTATAATGCTTTGATGTGTTACTTGGGCGGTAAAGCTTCCATTTACACGTATATTGTAATCATGAAATATATTTTACTGTCAATATCCACCATAAAAGTGGAATATGTAACACATTTCTAAGAAGCCTGTTAGATTAACGCGATCGTAATATTAAATGGAGAAGCATTTAGGAGATTTCTCTCCAAGTGTCGGCGCAGATTCCACGCAAAGTGAGATCGGCAATCGAGTGTTCTAATGAAAACTCAGGAAACCAAACACCCTGCCCCAGCGGATGGCCTCTCCTTTCCCGACCCTCCTGATTCGGACTTCCATTCCCTCACCATTGCAGGTCGAGAGTTGGTCACAGCTGTTTGCTTCTTCCGGAGCGGCTCCACCGGCGGCCTCGACAGCCTAAGTCCTCAGCATCTAAAGGACCTAATTTGTTTAGGCGCCGGGGAAGCTGGTGAGTTGCTCTTGAAGGAGCTTACAGCTCTGATAAACCTTATGCTCTCCGGCAAGGTGAACGAGTCCATCATCGAAGTTCTGTGCGGGGCCAATCTATGTGCCCTGCGCAAAAAAGATGGCGGCTATCGTCCCATTGCCGTGGGAACTAACTACCGTCGTACGGCAGCCAAGATTTGCTGTAAATTTTATGGTGAGGCGGTTTGGGAAAAATTTCAGCCCCTGCAACTTGGATACGGCTCTAAAGGGGGCTGCGAGGCTGCCGTACACGCTTTGTCGACCTACCTAAATTCTGGCAAAGGTGAGGTCATCCTGAAGGTTGACATAAAGAACGCCTTCAATTCAGTGAACAGGGACTCTTTGTTGACAGAAGCTAAAAAAGAATTACCCCAAATTTATAGTTTTCTTTGGCGATGTTACAGACACCCATCTAAATGACTACATCGGGACAACCTTTTGGAATCTGCTTTTGGCTGTCAACAAGGTGACCCCCTCGGGCCAGTGATTTTTAGTTTAGCTATTCATCCAATTGTTCGGCAGCTAAATTCAAAATATAACGTTTGGTATCTTGACGATGGAACCTTGGGAGGCGATTTAGATTCCGTTTTAAAAGATCTAAAATTCTTAAAAAATAAACTTCATTCCATTGGACTTGACCTCAACCTTTCAAAATGCGAAATATATGTAGCAGACAATACCGACAGACAACTGACTCTTTCAAAATTTAACGCAATAGCACCTGGCATCAAAATTATAGAAAAAAGCTCTCTACGTCTCCTTGGTTCTCCGATCTTTGAAAATTCTTTTCCCAATTTTATCGAGGAAAAAATTCAAAATTTCAATGATGTTTCGGAAAGATTGCTCCAAATTAACATATATTCGGCCATCACAATAATTACATTTGTTACTGCTGTTTTGGCCCAAAATTAACTTATTTCCTTCGTGCTTCCCCTTTATGGAAGCACACTCACTTTTTGGACAAAATGTATCAAATTATCAGAAATACAATATCATCAATATTAAATGTGGCTTTGGACGACCGAACTTGGGCACAAGCTACTCTTCCCATTCGTAAGGGTGGACTCGGCGTCCGCAAAATTTCTAGTATTCGTTTACCGGCTTTTATATCCTCGGTCCACGGCACTGAGAAATTAATCAGGAATATCCTGGCTTCCACACTGATTGATTTTGATGTGCCGTGCTTCTCCGAGGCTATCAATGCCTGGAAACTCACTTGCCTCAATTCTTAAGAACCCGACCATCCATTTTCCCAGAGACGGTGGGACGAGCCGCTCTGCAGAGTAGTTCAGAATAATTTACTGAACACGTCTGCTACTACTGCTGAGCGTGCACGTCTGCTGGCTGTGGGTGAGTGGGAGTCGGGTCTTTGGCTTCACGCACTACCGTCGTCGAACATAGGTACGTTGTTCGACGACACTACTTTCCGCCTCGCTGCTTCTCTACGCCTAGGTGCCCCATGTTGTTCTCCTCATCGCTGTCACTGTGGTGAAGTTGTCAATAGCCTTGGACACCACGGCCTATCATGCAGCCGAAGTGCGGGCCGTTTTGCACGGCACGCGAATTTAAACACGTGACATCATCCGACGAGCTCTTGTCACCGTCGGTGTTCCAGCTATTTTAGAACCCAATGGCTTGGCACGCGACGATGGCAAGAGACCGGACGGCATGTCTTTGTTTCCTTGGAAGATGGGTAGGCCTTTAGTGTGGGACGCAACTTGCGTCGATACTCTTGCGCCATCCCATCTTCCAAGCTCATCGTGCTGTGTTGGCGCTGCCGCTGCGGCTGCAGAGAACCTCAAGCTGCGTAAATATAGTAACCTTATTGGTAACCATATTTTCGAGCCGTTTGGGGTTGAAACTCTCGGTCCGTGGGGTCCAAGTGCTCACAGCCTTTTCAAGGACATTTCCAAACGCTTAGTTGACACTTCCCGTGACCCAAGGGCTGGCTTTTACCTTGGCCAAAGGCTTAGTATTGCCATACAACGTGGCAACGCCGCCAGTCTCTTGGGTACATTACCAGTTGACTGCGTTGAGGAGGAGTTTTTTGACGCCATTTTTTAATTTGATTAATAAGTTAGTTACCTTTTTTATTATTTTTTATCTTTTTTAGGTATGACCACTCGCAGCGCAACAACTCTACTGAGGTTGAAGCTGCTTAACCGGACTATCCTGTGGTGGCCGAAAATTACTTTAAGGCCCCCAGCCAGGGCTTACAAACTATGGATATTACACATTAAATGAGCGTTCACTAAGGGCACCCCCTGTGGGGTTCGGGCCTAGGCTTAGTGCGTCATTAAGGGGAGGGCAACTAGAGTTTGGCTGGGTCGGATTATTTAATGGGGAATTTAACGTTACATGCTCAGCGACGCGGGCTGGCTCGTCGAGCAAGGGTCGGTCAGTGATGTTACGGGGGGGTCGCGGTGGCCTCGGCGGCGGCGGCGGAGCCGGAATCGCGGTCGGTATTTGTTTTTGTACTTACGAAGTGTACTGGTTTCCCTACAGCTCTCTTGAAGGATACCCGATGGGGTCATCGGGTTCGAGGAGGGTAAGGCGGGGTCTCCTAATCCTACTTATGTTTGAGGGGGCGTATCGGGCGGCCGATACGATCAACGGATTGGGGTGCTTTTCGGCTGAATCGAAGAAACGCTTGGTGAGACGTTTCATAAACTGTCTGACAGTCGGAATTTTAAGATCGACATGGATAGGAATGAACGACATTCCTATCGAACCACGGGGCATCCGCGGCTCTTCGGAGAAATCGATTCTGAAGGGTCTGCATCATCTATGGAGGAGGTAGGGCTTGACATGCGCGAACACAGGGCACGCGTAAGTCATGATGGGCCGAATGCACGCGGTGTAAATACGCAATTTGCACCTAAGTGACAATTTGCTGCGAGCATTCAGCACGGAGTGGAGCCGGCACGTGCGTGTGCCTTCGTTATGTGCTCTCCGAAGGAAAGGCGTCGGTCTAGGATGACCCCTAGGTACTTGGCTTGCTTCTCCCAAGGGATCGGCTTGCCAAACATAGAGATCGGTCGGATGGCGGATGGGAGGGCGTGGCGATGCCTGCTGAAGAGGATGGCCTGACTCTTGTCGGGGTTGACTTCTATCCTCCATCTCCGGAACCAAGCGCCTAGTGAGTTTGTGGAGGTTTGGAGAATGCGGGTAATGTTATCTGGGCTCCTACCTGAGTAGTAGATGGCAGTGTCGTCAGCAAAAAGTGCTAACTCAGCCTTTCTACTCAGGGGGATGTCGCTGGTGTATAGCGTGAACGCTAGGGGGGAGAGCACAGAGCCCTGAGGGACTCCTGCGCGGATCGGATGTGTAAGTTAGTTACTTAAGGTTATTTTAATTTATAAATTTTTTCTGTACCTATGTGTAATAAAAACACCTTGTAAAATTTGTTAATTAATTATTCTCAGGAAATAGTAACCGGTTTTGGGCCGCAGATTCATTTGAACAAATAGAAAATAAAAACCAAGTATTCACAAGCTAGCAGGTACATGCGTGTGTCAGGTCAACATGTTGTTTCTTGGACGTTATTCATTAGCGTCATTTTACTAAACAGACTTGCTTTTCCTCTTTATTGACAACAGAGTACAAAATAATGTAGATCAATAGGGTTAATTAAGAAGTGTTTTTAACAAGTTAACAATTATAATAACTTAATAAATTGTAACTATTTGTGACCCGTAAACATCACTGAACGCGATACTGTTGTACGTGGAACAATCTCAATTAGTATCCAGGTTTAATTGTAGTGGGATCAAGTGAGCTCACTCACTCATCTCTAGCACGCTTCAGTACTGTTTACTGTGATTATACGTTGGCGCCGCTGGTGAATTGATGGAATATCTGCAGTATTCTCATTGAATCAGCAGTCGATTTGGGAGAACATGGCGTACATAATAGTAAACTTTTCAGCGGTACACGTAAGTTGTGAATCCATCTTAATTTTCTTTGTAGTTGTGTTTACATAATTATGCCTCAATCAACAGTCACCATTATCATCATCTGCCGAGCCGTGACACTACTATGTTCTGATCGGCCTCTATTCTAACCGGACGTAGCTGGAAAACAATATTTTACATGAGCGATTGCCAATTGTTTGACCTCCACAACCCTACCATCCGTATCCGCCGTAAAACTGGTTGTCAGGCTGGGTGTTCTTCAAGTCTATAGTACAATTACAAAACTATATCTGTGGCTTTGTTAATAAAGTTATTGTTTAATATAGTGCAGTACAATGTATACCACAGTACAGTACAGTATATGTGTACGCGCTAAGCATATGTATACTTATGTGTATACAACTATCATTCAATTCAGTAGACTAGAACGCCGTCAATTCAGTTTGTATCAGCGGCCTTCCTTCCCCGTATACAATATCTATGTATATGGAGACGTACGCCGTACGCTGCGAGTTCCATTTCACATTAGGAGCACATGACTCGTGTAGATTTGATTACTTTTCGTGTGTGACAGTTAGATGTATCTGTTTGTATGCCTAATATTTTTATCACTTTGTTAGTAGCAATAATTTTGAAACAGTGTCTGTGAGATCTTTTTGGGACTGTAGGACACGTCTGTTGGACGATAAGAAGCCATTAACATGGTTTTTGTCCATGAAAAATATTAAAAACTTTATACTTGAATATAGGTATTATACAAATATAACACCTAGATTATCACATTCATCGTATCGATGCTACATTAGCCTGCACTAAAACAGACTGATCAATTCAAATGAATCCTCAGCTAAACACTAATCTTGTGTAATACTCAAAGGGTTCTCGACTCGACGTCCTCTTCAATCCCTCCTCACTTGAACACAACTACTTGAAGATAGACGCAACTTTGTAATTTTTCTTTCACTTGATATTTTTGCTGACCTCTTTATATTGAAAATTGCCAACTGAAAATCATCAAACTATTTTTTGCAAGTCTCCCTCGAGTCCTGCGATTTTTTTAAAGGTCTTATATGTGATATGCAAACAAGAATTGAGTGTTGATAGTAATACTGGTAGGTACATTTAATAAGGATAACACTGAAAGGATTCAGAGGCTTCAAGTTAAATCCAGCGCGATATTGATATCACAATACTTTTAACACTTGAATAACGTTTATCGAAGAGGCTTTATATCGCATTTCCACATAGTTGAGCACATCAATTTATCCTCACCCCCCCTCCCGCTTCCCTCCCCCTGCCTGGTCTGAGCGCGGTTTTGTGACGCTTTTATGTGAAACAAACAAAATTTGACAATAAACTGACCGCTGCCGCCATTGACTCACATTCATACCGACAAATTAATGCATGCAGTGGTAATGGTTTCAACATATTGATACTAAGTTGGTTTTTAATCATTTCTATTTATACCGATGGAATGTTTTTAAATTGTATTTAAACATCTTTCAACCATAGGTACAAACACAGAAATATGTTGTACTAGCTTCTGCCCGCGGCTTCGCCCGCGTGGATGTCGGAACGTGTAACATGTCCTAAATCAGCGGGGTAATTGCGTAACACACTTACAATAGCAATGGGTTTCATTTTGAAAGCTCAAAAACATTAACTGCGTTATTTACGTTGTTGAGCAGACGGATTTCTCGAACATAAATACGAAGCAATATCTTGCACCCGCGGTTTTGCCTGAGTGGTAAATTGATAAAAGTAACCTATGGGCTTTAGACTATTCATCACAAACAGCTCAGCAGATTAGCCGTGAAACATACATATATACACAGATAGATAGACGGACAGACAGACAGAGTTACTTTCGCTTTTATAATGTCAGGTAGGGATTGGTATGCATATATTTATTATTGTGGTACACGGTCTGGGTGGATCACTACTTTAAAATTATTGTCATTTGCAATTCTGTCTCTAGCCGTTTTAAATTCATGCACCAAAATATTGTGATCGTGAAGTACTCGTTGTAATTTTTTAACAATGCTTCTTTCTACGTCTTGCACATACTCGGTACGCCTATTGACTTGTGCTTCTGCATCACCCATGAAATAAACTTGTAAAAATTGTGGTTGCATACTGGCCGCAGGAAGCGAAGAACCGATTCGATGGTATACTTGTCCTTGTACTGTGAAGGTCTGGCAAAATCCTGGCATTGAGACAATTTTATCCGCTCCAAAAGAAGTCATATGAAAACACGTATTGTATTTTCTTATATTTCTAACGAAACGGCGAGACTCATCTGTTTCATTAGAGAAAAGTTCTCTCAAAGGTTCAACTGGCTCGTCTATAGAAGGAATGGCTACTTTTCCGCCCGAACAACACATACCTTCTGCTTCCTCTTTCCATTTAAGAGCTCCGCAAAATTTGCAATCTTTGCTCATCGCTTCTATTTTTATAAGCTTGTGACTTTCATAATCAAGAGTCTCGTCATACTCAAATGCAGCTTTATCAAACACTCCCCACGTGTTTCTTGAGAATGTTTGACGTCGCTGTGCTGCCCTTTCAGCAACAGCGTCGAGTCTGCGAGATTCAGCCGCTTCAAAGGTTTCTGTGGCTCTTTGAGACGCCATATAAGCCGCTTGCTGCTGACGTCGAGCTTGTGTCTGTTCTGGTGTCTCTGCAGCTCGTTGAGAAATCAGATACTCAGCGTGTTGTTGATGCCGATCTTGGGACTGTTCTGGTGTCTCCGCAGCTCGTTGAGACACCAGATACTCAGCATGCTGTTGTCGTCGAGCTTGGGACTCTTCAGCATTCTCAGCAGCTCGTTGCGATGCCAGATACTCAGCGTGTTGTTGACGCCGATCTTGGGACTGTTCTGGTGTCTCCGCAGCTTGTTGAGATGCCAGATACTCAGCTTGTTGTTGACGCCGATCTTGGGACTGTTCTGGTGTCTCCGCAGCTCGTTGAGATGCCAGATACTCAGCGTGTTGTTGACGCCGATTTTGGGACTGTTCTGGTGTCTCAGTAGCTCTGTGTGCTGCCTCACGCACCACCTGCTCAGACCTTCGCAACTCAGCTTGTTGAGAAGTCTCGTTATTTCTAGCTATTTTCATAGCCCGAGCTTTATTAGAGCTTTGGGAAATATTAGACTTACGCTTTCGCGGCATTATTGCAAGTACTATTTAAAAAAAACACAAAAAGGTGGTAGGAATAAAAAAAAAAAAAACTGTCTTTTTACTACTTTCAACACAACCTATACCTAAACCTAACCGTTATTCTCATTTCACTTTATTAAACAAACTAAAAAAAAATACATTCTTTAACTAAATAACCAACCAAAAAAAAACAATTCTTATTAAAATAGAAACGAATCTTTATTATAAAAATACTACCTAAAAAATTATAAATCGCTTCCGAGTCGAATCCACTGTGAAAAAATCGCAGAATTTACACAACCGTCAATGACGTCTGCCCTCACGCGTCTGCCCGTGTTCGGGTCGCGCACTCGGCGATCGCGCGTCATTGCCTATCCCACCCCTCCACCCTCGTTCTGCGCGCCCGCCGTCGACTCATCGCAGGTCATTCTTATCGTTCTAACTTTTAAAATATTAGTTCAAATTACTTAGTGTAAAAGACAAATTTTATCTACATTAAATACCAAAAGCGATGAAGGATGATGGATGATATTTATTTTGATACGAATTAACTAAATACTCTAAAATATGCAACGTAAAAAAAGTATTCAATTTAAATGTATTTATAGCTCACTATTTTGGCTATAATGGCTTCCACATAAAAGGTAGATATATGCTGTCGCGGACTTTTATTTAGAACTTTTTAAGACAAACAACCCCACAATACATTATTTTCATGTAACTCCAGCGGTTTAGGCAGCGCACGCAAAGATAGATCTCAGAGGGCAGGAATTTTTCCGACTTACTTGATACTTATCGTTATATTATGGCTAAATCACATAAAACCTTTATAAATTGTAGCCTATGTGTTATTCTGATATATAAGCCACATTACTGTAAAGTTTCATTAAAATCCGTTCTGTAGTTTTTGCGTGAAAGAGTAACAAACATCCATCCATCCATCCTCACAAACTTTCGCATTTATAATATTAGTAGGATGAAGATGCTTCCCGAAAGGTTCACAGCTCCGCGCATGTGGAGTAGGGCTGCACTAGAAAACTCCGTTAAAATCTAGACCTTACAGCGTTGTTCCTAGATTTTAATATACAGCGTTTTTCCGGATTTTCCCGAATAGGAAATAGGAATCGCTATTTCGAAGTGTTCAGCAAGGCTCGTTAGTTTAGTAGTTAGAACGCCATAACGAGGTAGTCGGAGGTTCGAATCCTTCACGAGCTGGCCTTTGTAGCATTTGCTAGAATTTGGGACCTCATGCTCAGGAGCCACGAATATGGAGTAAAGAATATGTTTGTGTTGACTGTCTCGAGCTTACCACCACCATGCACTTATTTATATTCCTCTCGCCAAACAAGTGGTCGTTGCCCACACTCCGCGGTTCACTCAACACTAGATACAAAGTGTACACACATTCCGCTTCTCTTTGATCGCGACACATCTCGCGGTGGACGTGTCTAATTAGTCGTATCGCGTCACTGCCCCCTCCCCCGCCCTGCCACCCCGCGCCACTTCACACATAGCTGTGGCCAACAACAGTGGGGAGGGGGGGTTATCTGTGTAAAGTTACAGTGTGCAGGGTTTGAAGTGTAGGAGTCAAAGGATAATTGGATTTGATCATATTAAATAGAGATAAAGCTTTGTCCTTCGATGCTCCTGAAAATTCCTGTGTGACGGATCAATGTTTCTTCTATTACTTATTTCCACATGTCCAAGTATGTGTAAGCGTAATATAAACGTTAATCAAACCTGATAAAAAAACAGCATTATAAAACGAAACCAGCCTAAGGTTTTAAATACCAAAGCAATGTTGACCAGCTTTGGTATTTGTAACCTTAGACTAAACTTTTAACGTCTCAAACGTTGAAGGCCCCGATATTTGAAACTTACAGTCATTCTACTAGTTTCACTGGTGTTACGTAAGTACTACTAAGTTTAGGCCTTGACATAATAATTTCTCAACAACATTTTCGTGGCTGAGTTCTGTAAGTAAGTGTGAATGTTGTGTACTGAGAGAGTGCAAGTGATTCTGTGTCCGGGGTGGTCGCTGGCGCCGCGCGGCCGCGTCCGGACCGGTAATGGACCATCTGTATGCTATGCAGGGCCAGGATAACAATATTACACGTTCTGTTTATTCTGGTCGTCATCGGTCAAGGATCTTTGCGGGCTCGGGATTGAAAGATCAGTGTTATACGGATAACTATCTGGTTTTATGATATTTTATGATTTTGTTTTCTACTAGTGTCGTCGTTCAAGAGTTTTTTTATGGAGAGGATATAATCAAATGACCCCTGCCACTCTGGGTGGAGCGGCAGGGAGAGTCAGACTTGTACTGACTAAAACCCATCCATGTTCCTTCTTTTGCCCTTTGTGTTCCAGGGCCGCGGTATCTCTTTTGAACAGTCCCACAACCCTGGCAGGGTCGTTCATGGGTGTGTTTACAATTTATTAAAAATGGCACGACTCGTGAATCACCGTGTATGAACTGAACAGTTCAAACGTTCTGCAGTTACACCCATTAATATTTCTATGTTGAACAAACAGGAATTAAAACTGCGTTAATTATGTCGGTCGAGCAGGCAGGTGCAAGAAAACTCGATATGCTGGAACACGTTTAATAGTAGGATTACAATTTTGTTCTAAAAATTATGGTGGTGACAGTCGTTCAAAGTGTGAATCGAAAGTGAGCCGTCGCGCCGCCGGCCGGTCGCCGACATACGTCACGTTGCGCCGACTCAGCATTAGTCTTCTTGTCGCCAGGCTGATGCAATAGGTTGGTATGCTTAACATCTCCCTCCCGAAGATCAGCGACTATTAGAAAATTGATTCGAGAATAGCGCTGATAATCTTGGTTGAGCACTTGCGTGGTTGTTAGTCTCGACATCTATATCGCCGTGGTCAGTTTCGCCATTTGTTCGTTCTGGTGTTGTTTCAGGAGTGCGCCGTCTCATGTATCTTCGTAATGCGAGCCCGATTCCCAGTGCGCTTGCACCTAATAGTACTAGGTAGAGCGGTGTGATAGTGTAGTACACGCCATAAATGTCGGATGTGTTCAGGGTTAATGGCGGTTCCATGGTTATCTCCTTATTAGCAATATGGAGGCTATGGAGGTTGACGGAGTTGAGTGTTAATTTTCTAGCTTCAGTATTGTAATTGGTTCCGTTGCTGAGTGGGATGTTCATAATTTTCAGTACTTGTCCTTTCAATCGGTCGTCCTTGTTTGCCAGAATTAGACCCGAGGTTTGTACATCACAGCCTTTCGGGAATGTGATGAGGTAACTTCCTTGCACTGTGCTGTATTGAGTATCAGTGCAGGATAAGCGAATACTTGTAGGCGCAGGAAAGCTTGCTACGTAGTGTCGGTCGTCAAGTGCTTCCACGGCTTCCGTTTTTAATTTGGCTAGGATGAATCGGCAGGATTTGTCGACTTGTTGGGCAGATATGAGACGGTGAATGCAGTCGCCTTGACTCTTGTAGTGTTGATTGATGCTGTCTTCGCAGAGATAGTATTGACTGGACTTCGGGCATTCTGCCTCTATGTACATAAAATCTTTATCGTGAATTGCTAGGAAGGGATAGGATGGAATTAGCACTTTGTCATCTTTATTGGGAACTATGGATAATTTATAAAGGTCATAAGTGTTGAAAAGGACGACCGGGAACTTAAACACTAATACTAAATTACGACTATTATAATAGTAGCCTAACTTAACTATGTCGAAATATTCCCTAAAACTAATGTTCAGTATATGTTCTCTACCATAGAGGACATTTAATTGTTCTTTCATCCTGTTGAATGTATCTAATTTAAACATAAGGAAATGTGTGCTCTTAGCACGTATAAAAGCTAATAAATTTTCTAATTTAAGCATTTCGTCGGATAACGATTCGATGTTATCCGCTAGCATTATCATATATTGAGCCAGATGGGCATACTTAACTAAATCTTTTTCCTGACGTAACTCGCGAATCATAATCTGATCTACCACTTCCCTGATTTTGTTCTGATTCTGGATTAGTTTGTTGAGAATTTTGGAGTTTTCAGACATCCAGTGTTTTAACTAACTCGATTATTTAATTCCGTGACCATCTTATTTTCATTTTCCTGCAGGGTTTTAATTGCAGTATCGTAACGGATAGCGTCTGTATAGTCCAGATTTCCGGAAATACTCTTAATGACTGAACCTAGTCCATCAATGAGGCCCCTCTTGACGCGGTTAGACTGGAACAATTCTAACTGGTCGGACAGCTCCGTGATCTTGTTATGAAGATATTCGATATGTGGCTTATATAAAGACAGCGTTTTATTGTGGAATTCGGGAGAAATATTATCTAATTGTTTTCTGACTAAATCTATATTACTACGAATAATGTCTAAGTTAACCGGTTGGACAAACGAGTGGTAATGGGAAATAACTTTTGTTTTTCCTAGCATAAAGGGTAAGATGCCCGGTCCATTATCCAGACTATTCAAAGTTATGTCTTCCGCTTGCGTCAGGCTCAGGCCCAGGAGGGCGATCCTGTAACAAACGATTGCTGTTATGAACCCGTTTCAGGCGAGACTTAGCAATAGTACCACGTTTCTTTTTGGTGTAAATGTGGATTGGTAAGTTGGCTAAGACCGTGTCGCGTGTAAATCTAGGGGCCAGTTTTTGGCGGCTGGCCATTGGGTTCTGTACAAAAATATGCTGATCTGCAGAAAATTCTCGTTAGGGTTCCCTATCTTTATTAATATTTTCGATGATCCGTGTACGATCGTGCAAGGATGAACCATTAATCATCTCGAAAACTCTTTGCATTTTTGTGCGATGTTCCTGTGAATATGACTGTAGTATATTTTCTGACAGGTTAATATCTAATGGGTTACGGGGGTCTAAATGGCCAGTAATTATATCTAAAGGTCTGCATTTGGTAAAACTGTGAATAGAACTGTTGTAACCTAGAATTGCATATGGCATTAAGTTCATAGCGGTATCGCCACGGTGCTCTAATTTTAAAATACGTAAGTGTTCTAGAAGTGTGGAATGCAGCCTTTCCACCATGCCATTTTCATTTGGTGTGCATGCTGAAATTTTATGGTGTTGCACTTTATGAATTTTGACAAACTCCGAAAACAGTTGATTTGTAAATTCTGGGCCTCTGTCTGTGACAATAGTTAAGGGAAGTCCATGGTGAGTACTAAATGTTAGAAGAGCTTGTACGACGCTGATCGCTGTCGCGTCCTTTAGGCAGTAAGCTTGAGCATATTTTGAAAATGCGTCAATGATTGTAAGATATTTTTGCGTTTCGACACTTAATAGGTCAAGATGTACTATTTCAAACGGTTTGGTTGGTGGTGGTACTATATTAAACTTTTGTTTCACGGAGTTTCTATCGTATTTGGCTTGACCGCACACGTCACATCCGTTTATATATTTTGTTACGTGTTCCTTCATTTTTGGCCAGTAAAATTTATTGGATAAGGACATGTAGCACTCATTAATTCCCCGGTGATTGGTTTTACCCTCGTGGTACTTGCGAATTATCTCCTGTTGTTTTAAATAATCTTTGACATTTTCTAACTCTACTTTTGTTAAGACTAAATTCATTGATGAACTTTTAAATTTACTCTGGATAATGGGGATAATTTCATACATGGCTAATGGGGGATTAATGAGAATACCGGTCTTTACCTTGGGGTTAATATATTCTTTGACAGCGTTTACGACATCCTCTTCGACATTACTCTTAGAAATCTGAATATGTGTTTTAACGTGTGACTCAAACGGTTTTGAAACTGAAGGGTAACTTCTTACCTCATCGACCAATGTAAAAATGATTTGTTTATGGTACTTGTTAAGTGGGAAATCAGTTATAGGAACTTCTAATATTGGATTTTCGGCGTCGGTGTGAACTGTATCAGTTTTTGAATTATTCAATAATGAGGATGGTCCTTCCGTAGGGTTCGCTATAAGGGAGCTAGTCTCTTCGTTGTGTAGCTCGATACGGGATAACGCATCGGCGTTAGTATTAGACTTGCCTTGCTTGTAAATTACGGAAAAGTCAAATTCACTTAGTTTTAGTCGCCATCGCGTAAGACGCGAGTTGGGTTCTTTGATGTTCATTATCCATTGAAGATGGTCCGTGAGAATTTTAAATTTTCTGCCGAATAAATATGGTCTAAAATATTTGGTAGCCCAGACAATCGCAAGGAGTTCCTTCTCGATGGTGCTATAGTTGATTTCACTACTGTTTAATGTCCTAGAAGCGTAAGCAATAGGCTTGTCCGTACCTATGGTCCCCTGAGACAAGACAGCTCCTATCGCTAAATTTGATGCGTCTGTCGTTAAGACAAATTCTTTAGAAAAATCAGGATATTGTAAAATGGGGTCATTAATTAACAGTGTTTTACATTTATCGAAACAGTTAATGTAATTTTGGTCTAACGTAATTTTTGAGCCCTTTTTTAAACATTGCGTCATTGGTTTTGTCACTTTCGCGAAATCGGGTATAAATTTTCTATAGTAACCAAGAAGACCCAGGAACCTCTTAATTTCGGTGGGAGTTTTTGGAAGTGGATAATTCTTTATTGCGGATATTTTGTCGGGGTTCGGCTTAATGCCGTTTTTGCTAATAACATGGCCCAAGTAAGCTGTCTCGAGTTTAAGGAATTCTGACTTATCCATTTGAATTTTAAAATTGGACTCGCGTAATCTATTGAAAACTTTTTCTAAATTGACCATAATATGTTCCTGTAGAGACGTAGAAAAGACGATGACGTCATCTAAATAAACGAGGCATATAGTGTTTTGTAGGTCTCTGAGAACGTTGTCCATTACACGTTGAAAAGTGGATGGACTATTTTTCAAACCCATGGGCATTCTCAAAAACTCAAAATGGCCATGTTCTACTGTGAATGCTGTTTTGGGAATGTCTGTAGAACTCATTTCCACCTGATAAAAGCCACTGGCTAAGTCTAAAGTCGTGAAATAGTTACAGTTGCCTAATTTATCCAAAATATCTGCAATATTTGGTATGGGGTATTTATCATCCAGGGTTTTCTCGTTTAACTTCCGAAAATCCACTACTAATCGCCATTTAACTTTACCTGAAGCGTCCGCCTTTTTAGGGACAACCCATATAGGGGAACTCCATGCAGACTCTGATGGTTGAATAATTTGCTGATCTAACATCTTACTAATCTGATCTTGTACCTCTTGTCTATGCGCAAAAGGATACCTATAGCTTTTGGTATATATAGGAATTTCGTCACTAGTTTTAATTGAATGTTTTATTTTATTGGTAAAAGTCAATTTCTCCCCTTCTAAATAGAACACGTCTGCATAGCGCGCACAAAACAATTCTAAGTTAACGCGTTCCTCCTCATTCAAATGATCCGTACGTAAGCGCGATAGCACTTCCTTTACGCGTTGAGGCGCTTGCTCGGTGCGCGTGCACTCAGTATTATAAAGCTGCGCAGACACCGGGCGATCCATGGAGAAAACAACGTCACTACGATTTGGATTATGAATTTCTAATATACCCTTCTGGTTTTTTACAGTAGTTAAACACTCGCTAATATGACAGTTAGATATAATCTGTTCCGGGATGATTACTTCTCCGTTTTGGATATTAATTGGTAGTTTTGCCAATTTCGAAGAACCGGCGGGTATGATATCTTCGTATAGGTTAACGTTCCGTGAATCGTAAACCCGTATAGGATTTTTCGCATTTTTTGTTACTAATGATTTCGTCTTAAAGTCAATGGCGGCTTCCCACTTGTCTAATAAATCCGACCCTATCAATCCGTCGAAATAGTCGTGGAAGTTATAAACAAAAAGTGTAATGCAATCCTTATCATTCAATTCAGAAAAGCAAGGTAGTGTTATCGAGTAGTTGCTACGTGTCACAGCGTGTACATTACAAACTTCGAAGGGGTCATAGTTTAACTGTACGTTATTAAAATAAGCTTCGACCGCGTTAGGGCTAATGAAAGATTGGTTAGCGCCTGTATCTATTAGAAATTTTAGAGGAGGATCTTGAATTTGCAAGTAGGGAAGCTGACGTTGTGTTTGAAGGTTGACCTCTATTTTGGTTTGTCTAATATTTGAAGGTTCTGAAAATCCTCTTTTAAACAGTCCGATTTAACTGGCTCGTCTTTTGCCGTATCGTTACTTACCTCTAGCTGTGGGTGACACACCTGATCGTAATCGGTGTAATAGTATCCTTCATAATACTCGTTAGGTTCGTAAAACAAATAGCTATCGGTATCATAATCTACGTAACCGTAATAAGCAGAGCAATCATTGAAATTCATCTCCCTATTTCCGAAATTATGATTAGCCGGGGAATCACCAGATTTAGTCCAGTCATGTCCTTTTGTTGCGTTACTGGGTGGTAAAAGTCTAGGCACAAAATGGCTGACGCCACTCATAGGTCTAGGCTGTTGCAAGTTACTTTGCGGTACGATATTACGCGGTATAAATTTAAATGCATTATTTTGGTTATAATTAAGAGGAGGAGCACGAAACATTTGTTGCGTGCGTGATGGTCCGGCCTGATTTTGATTATTTAAATTAGGTCGCCATAGTACGGGTGCTTGTGGCATCATTGGGTGGCCGAAAGGACTCCTAGAGGGTCCAGCCATATTAAAGGGGAACGGTCTAGGCTGTGGTATATTAAAACCTGATGGTAAGGGCAAAGGTCTAGGTGGCATGACTTGGGGTGTCGATTTCTTATCTGAAACTTGGCTACTACGCTGCTGCAAGTACACTACGTTTTGTTCCTCATGAACAAACTCTAAGGCCTTTTCAATGCTTTCGGGCCGCATACACCTAATCCGCGAACCTAGTGGGTCCTTGAGCCCACGTACAAATGCCTGCAAGGTCAATTTTTTATATAGGTCCATTTTCGCGTTGATAGTAGTAGCTACTTCCTCATGTAGAGAGACATATGTCATTAACGTGCTGAACAGGTTCTGGCACTTTTCATAAAACTCCTGAGGGCTGTCAGGCCCTTGTGACAGTAACGCTAAGTCATTATATAACGCCGTCTCATCGCGCTGATCTGAGAAATTATTTACGAGAGATTTGCGTATACCCGTCCAATCTGATGGGATGCCGTTCGAATTGATCAATCGGGCCGCGGGACCAGTTATTTTATTTAATATGCCGTTAATAAGAGCAATTTCCGAAAGTCTGTTAGGCGGGTTTGCTTTTTTTACAAATTCGTCTACCAGCTCGTCACATAATTGTATGAACCTAGTTAATACGTTAACGTTACCGTCAAACTCGGGCACCAAACGAAGGGCCCTAAAAATACCATCTAAATCTGCCATCCTATTCTGTAGACTATCTAACCTAACACTAGAGTCTGAGTTAATTTCTCTATTTAAATCTAGAGCACTATACTTACTACTATGCCTACTATCTAACCTAACACTCCGTGATTCTCTAGGATGGAAAATCTTGGAAAATGTGTGGGTACAGGGAACTTAAGGACTAGGGTGAGCAATCCACTAAAAAGATTTTAATGTACTCACATGAATTGCATCTCGGTCTTCTCGCTGTATCGATGGTTGGATACCCCTGCTGCAAGTCACGACGTGTAGATTCGGATCCTCGAACGGCCTCGATGACCGCCACGTCAGCGCACAGGTGCTCGTTGGTTCTCGAGGATGCTGCCGGCTGCGCCAATTATGTCGGTCGAGCAGGCAGGTGCAAGAAAACTCGATATGCTGGAACACGTTTAATAGTAGGATTACAATTTTGTTCTAAAAATTATGGTGGTGACAGTCGTTCAAAGTGTGAATCGAAAGTGAGCCGTCGCGCCGCCGGCCGGTCGCCGACATACGTCACGTTGCGCCGACTCAGCATTAGTCTTCTTGTCGCCAGGCTGATGCAATAGGTTGGTATGCTTAACACGTTTAATTCAAGATCAAAACAAAACAAAATCATCAAGTAACGTATTCATTTTGTATTGTTACAGATTACTCATCCGGCACGAGTGTCGCGTTCTCGTACCAACGAAGCATTGAGTACAGTGACAAAAGTGAACCACCATATTGTGCGCGCGATGTAGTGTCCCACGCAATCCCGTCGCGCGTAGCAGGAGCGTCCGCACGAACGTGAGTAGACCCCTTGTTAACGAAACACCTCTCAGTTGACACTAATTATTGTAATGAATGGGCGACAGAACATATCGAATTAAAACCAAAGTGTCCGCTATCATACCATCGCGCCGGTGCCACGGGGGGTCGGGTAGAACACAGGTCTGATTATATTTCAGATTTATTGTGTCTCTGGGTATTACAAACAAGTTATATTGTTATTTATTACACGAGTTTATTTAATAAAGCTGGTTTTCTATTTATTGTCGATGCAATTATTAAGAAAAGACTGAGTCTTTACAACCTGTTACAGATCTTTGTAGGTGTAGTTGTGTTAAAGAGATGATCGAGTTTATTCATCGTCAGTAGGCTGGAGCATCGACAACCTCCGTTAGTAGTCGGCTCGGGTACAAATGCGTGCACCTGCGCTCTTGTTGATCGTGATTGCATCAGTGCACGGTTCGTGAAGGCGGATTTTTGTTAAAATTACATAATTTAAGAATTTGAACCCTTTTGCCATCGATGTGGTAAGAAGAAGACTTAGAGAGTAGTTAGATACTTTCAACTTAGGTAAAATTACGTTGGTACTTGATCTTGTTACACCCATTATGTACATATACTATAAACATCTAGCTAAACCCCGAGATGTGATGCGTAAGACTCGGGCTGAACTCAGCAACTACACCTAGCTCAATAGTACTCGATCAGCTCACACTTGTGTATTCAGGCGATACGTCGCAACTATGTGAGAGCTTATCTCACTTAGCGACGACTTGCGTTGTCGGGGCGTTCTACGTACCTGTACCCGTGTGTAATCTAGCGAGATTACCGATACACCTATACGCTTACCGGTAATCCTGGTTGGCTTCAAAACTGTGCCCCGTAAATCGTGAAATTTTGCATTTGCACACATCAGTTGATCCATAGGATTAAACTTCATAACGTAACGTTAGAAGACGTCACCAACGTATCATACAACAGCCCGTAATTTGACAAATACCAGTAGGTCTATAGCTATGTTGAATATGTTGCCAAGCAAATGTCTGTCTTTTCCATCTGCGCTTTCCTCATAAAACACGTTAGTAATGTTATTCCCGAGTCCACTGACTGTACTCGCGACTTCTTTGTGACACAACTCAATTTGTGCTCGACATCATGTCGGAGAAGGGGGGAAGACTTATATAATGTTACGGAGTTGATGGTCTGATCAGACAATCTTTACAAGTTTCTGCTTTTGTTGTCAAATTAATGGCCGCGGCAGGACATAACTAATTGCACACAGCACTCACTGGAACGTTCACACCCGTTTGTTTCTAAATATGTACATCACTTCATAGTAAATAATATCTCGCCTGTCGCCCCGAAGACTGATGTATATCCAAGTCCGATGAAGTATGGGCCTAGCTTATAAAAAACAACCGGGACCAACTGCGGGCCGCCAATGAAAAGTACCTCTTGGAAAAACCTTAAAAAAAGAGTCTGGTTTTGCGCCCGGTTGATGGCGATAGGCTCGCCCCCTATTACATGGGACTAAAACATAACTCGCGAAATGTGGGTGTACTACTAGGTACACCTCTGCCTAACCCTCTGGGCATTACAGGCGTGATGTTATGATAATTATGTGTACTGAAAATGTTACATTTAAGCTTGAATCTGCAATTTATATGAAAACTTGAGTTTCAAAAAATTCAACTTTTTAATCGACCTGTAAACATACTCTCGACATGTTCGAGTGCTGAATCAAATATGTACCAAATTGATACTCTTTGGAGGTAAACTCAATTTAATTTGAACTCCACGTGATTACGTTCATCGCTAGGAGTATAGATTAAATCTATTTTCGTGACTCGAGAACCCTTGACATAATTATGTATATGTTTTGTAAAACGAGTTACCTTGATTTACAACTTGAGCCAGAACTTGTAACTATTGAATCGATCTGGCACAGATTTTAAACTGTCATTTAAAAATACATCATCAGGTTGTTAAAATT
Organism: Eugnorisma glareosa; assembly: GCA_947578425.1. Classification (NCBI taxonomy): domain Eukaryota; kingdom Metazoa; phylum Arthropoda; class Insecta; order Lepidoptera; family Noctuidae; genus Eugnorisma; species Eugnorisma glareosa. Next base: position 21,644,019 of record OX387967.1, on the reverse strand, counting down.
AGATTTTTTTTTGAATGAAGAAGACTGTGTACAATTAAATGATAGAATAATTTGTGTGTCGCATAATTTTTTGCACAATATCTTCTACGAAATTCTTTGGAATTCAGTGTTGTTTCCATTTCATTCAAGTGACAAGATCTAGCAGATTACGAGACTCAAGTTTTACTTCCGTTTTACTTTCTTCGTTTCTTGTTTCCTTACATACAATATTGATATCCTGTTCTTGTGTACAAAAGAACAAGAAACGATTTCAATCTAAATGTATAATTGCTTAAGATTAGTTATATGTGATGCGTTTACTAGAATTTGCGCTTTTCCGCAAACGAACCGTTATTCTTAACAAAGACACCGAGTGCACGCCGTCGAACGTGTCGCTCGCGTAGTTTGAGAGTACTCAGACCGCGAGGGAGCCTCGCTGTGTACCCAGCGGCCAGTTATGTCACACGCACACACCCACACACATGTACACAGTTTGTGGGCCACAGTGACGATCTGATGTGTCGTCACATTCACACAGCAGAAAATTTCATAATCTATCATCGTACCTGTTTCCAATATTCCGCCTACATTAGGCCTGATAAGTTTAATGTCCCATGTAATGAGGACCTATTGTCTTGATTCTGGTTGGCGACTGAGAAATTCCTGGTGGAAAACCCAATAACAATTTGCTCGATCCGGGAATCGAACTCAGGATTTTGCTTAACAGAAGCACTCGCCAACTCTAGATAAGGTGTTTCATTGACATGTCGTGGCATAATTATAATGTACAGTTAGCTAGAGTCTAGAATTCCATAACGCCTTATTGTAGCGTTTTATCACGTACTACGCCAGCGGCGATGAGCGTGAACCATGGCACTTATTTTTATGAAGTGTGGTTTAATTTACGTGTAAATAACGCCGATCGATTTATATCAATAGAGTATTGATAAGAGACTTATGAAATTATTATGATGTTGGATTCATAGCGCGTAGGCGGCGTCGTAGCTGCGCTACGTGACTACGAATCTCGTAGCACCGCGTAGCCGTCGTCTGCACAGATGACGTCATCTCCTGATTTTGTTATTTTTATTGTCTTTACGTTAAGATAGTTTTATCTGGGACATGAAAAGTATAACGTACTCGACTTGTACAAGTTCAATATTGTCGACTTAGCTCTGCGAGCTCGCGCTGAGCTGTGAGCGTTGTGACGAGTAGCATAACGCATGACTTCTTTCACACCCAATACTAGATTGAATGTAGGTTGACTGGTAGAGAATGCATTAAGTCCGCCTGTGTACCACTATTGTACATGAAGTTTAAATAAATATTAGCATTTATGCAGGGAACTGTGATATTAGTTTATTTGAGCTTTTGCTTACTGTTGTTAAGTATTATATATTTTGCTCCTGACTAAATGAACATCTAATGAGTTATTGATTTTCTACTAACAAATAGGTCGTCGATTTTTTATTTTTACATTCTTGATGATATGAATATATCATAACATTAAATATAACATAATATCACGCCTGTGTTCCCCGACGGGTTGGGCAGAGTTGTGTCTACCGGGCAATTTGCCTAATTTTCAGTTCAATGCAATAGGGCGTGAGCCTATTGCCATACGGTGGAGTCAACTCCATGTAACGAGCTGCTACTGAGAAATGACTTAAGGGAAGATTGGCTTGAAATGAAATATTACATGTCAGAGAAAACGCATACATTTCTGTTTTTTTTTTTTATCGTTGTTTGTAAAAAGTCCGAAAGCCAAAGGTTGGATGCCAAATAAAATCAAATGTCACAAATGTTTTTATCCGCCTTTGCGCTGTGGACACTGATTATTCCGATTTCATGTGACAGTACCAATTAAATAAAGTACTTATAATCATTGCAGACTCAGCTATAATTGTCAAAGAAAACAACAAAAAAAAACATAGTAGGTACACACCCTATTAGTAATAAATATTATTTTTTATATTATTTGATTATTCTTTTTTTTTCATGATAATTTTTCATTTTAATGGATTTGTCGTTATTTGTGAGTTGAGTAGTGATTTGATTAAATTGTCATTCTAGTTCGCCGACCTTACTCTAACTGGGTTTGTGATGCGAGTAAGCCAATGTCTTTTCTGATGGAAATCCAATAAATACGGTACGGACGGCACGGTTGGCGCAGTAGCTGAGCGATTGACTGCTGCGTTGCGTGTCGCGGGTTCGATCCCCGCACGGAACAAATATTTGTATGGCCTACAGATAGTTGTCCCGGGTCTGGCTGTTTGTGTATGTGAGTTTAAATGTTTGTAAACCCACCCACGATACTGGAGACATTCCAAGTGTGGGGCAATATTGAAAAAAAAAATTACATTAACCAACCTGGGAATCAGGTCCTCATGCCCAGCTACTCCACAAGCCTGCAAGGAATTATTCTATTGAACGACACATTTATAAATCAACCGAGACGTCTCCTTGTTATCCTGTACAGTACACAGGCCGACGTCGAAAGCAGACTGTTGTGCCGTGGTACAATGCCCGCGGGAAATCATCGCAGACGTCTAATCTCACCGCCCGCACCGACGCGTTGCGGAGAGGAACTGTCTCCTTGTGATGATCTTATTAACATAATTATTGGATGTTTGTTTATCCTTACAACATAAACAAACGGGGATTGAGATCGTTTACATACCGCGGTAGAGAGTAATTGTTATCCTGACTCTAGATAGTTGTTGAAACAGGTATACATATATATGCAACTACTGATTTAAACGGCAAGATTGAATTGCTTTTTCATACAAAAAGTTGAAGCAACGATAAAACTTTCAGCGTCTTAATATAGGTTTGTACAATGTCAGTAATTTGTTGCTTCAATTTTATTGTACGTAAAAAGGGCTAAAGAGATTAAAAGAAAATAATTTCATTTAACGTTGATTATAAAAAATAAAAATAAAACTTGGGATGATAGCCTTGAGGTAATTCGCACGGTTTGCTTGTGTCATCTAAGTAAGTAAATATACGGTCATACCTACCTAGCATATCTATCACATATCTTATTAGCATATCTTAATTCCGCTTTGCTCATGTCATATCCGCCCGTCTCACTTCCCCACGTAGTCTAGCACACCGCTGAGGTAGGAACGTTTATTCAGATTAGAATGCTAGACACGCCACAATCTTGCTCTACACTCTTTGAGCACGAACCACTTAGCAAATAGCTGCAGAAGTATCAGTTCAGTTCCCGAATACGTTAACAGTAGGATGAATTAAAAATTCGACTTCAGAGATGTAGCTAATGGTTTTTATTTGACATTCATCGTTCAGTACTTAACGTCGAGTATAACATAAAGATTAAAGAGTGTCATGCGTTAAAGATTGCTTTTATTGGTCCTTTGTACGAAAAGGACTATTTAAGGATTTTTGGAGCTGTAAGGATGCATGCTGACCTGTAGCCGCAATCGTGTTGGTTCTCTAATGATTCAAATGTACCTACAATTGGATTCGATCTAAAGTGTTGTTTTATATTTGTTCTAATGCATACAGCTGTCTATATCGGACCTAGTGTTTATGTTCAGTAAACCTTCTGTGCCACATCTCGTGGTGTCGCTTGTACTTCCCGCGCCGCCGCCGCATCGTCACAAAACGCTCTATTATAAGTACCGCAACAGCACTCTGTATGGTAACATCTAAAGCAAATCGTTTGTGAAATCTTATCACTAGCGCCGACCAAACGGAACATTTCCGAGCGAGGAATATGATATGCTAATATTGATCCGGTGGATATATTTTATAACGAAGCCTAGATTAAGGTAAAAGTACTGTTTCTCTTCTTTGTTGGTTTTTGTTGAAAATTAGGGGAAAATCTTTTGTAGAATTTTTTAGACAGATTTATACAGTGGTGTGCAGTGGTTTCCCACGGAGGGTAGGCCAAGCAAACTGACAAGAAAAAAGAAAAAACGCCTCACAGCGTCGCTCTATGTAAGATGTCCCTCAAAGTAGTTACTAACCCGTCCGGGCCCCCCGCACCTAGTAAGCGTATGAGAAACAACGCCATCTAGCTTAAATATTAGGAATTTCAATGGCATTCTGTCAATACAAGAATGAAGGATGTCGCTTCGTTAGAAACATTCTAAAAAATAAAACAGAGTGCGCTGTCAACAAAAATATCAAATTACAAAATCAAAGTATAATTTATAGTTTTCGTTCCGGGCTCAATTTTAGCCATAGGCATCTGACCGGAATATTTGAAAAAAAACATTGAAAATAAGCCTGTAAAAACGAGTTACAATACAAGAACTCACCACATTATTCAAAGTTCAAATCATGATTTTCTGACGATGCAAACAGCAGAAAGATTCATTCGAAATGACGAGTATGAAATGATGTTTTTGAGTTCATTCTCGTAATTCGGGTACCTAATCTACCTTTAGACACAACTTGAATTTTATCATTAAACGATAATTGTGAATACTTACTGTTTTTAACTTCTAACAAACACACATTATCAGCGCAAACTTCACAACATAACACCATATTTATGTAAATAAACAAATACAATAAATAATGTTTACACTATTGTACGTTTCAAAACAAATAACAACCGTAAGATATTAAAAAGCAAAACATTCAAGATTGCGAAATAAATTTTGCTTGTCACATGCACAAATATGGCTTCTCTAAAAAAAATATAATTTCTAATTTATCGGTAAAAAACACTACCAAATGAAATTGCATCACTGCATAAATATTGCCGGATAATAGGTACTTTGTGGGGAGGCTATGAGCCAATCAGTGGTCAGCTACACTCGCATACCGCACGATCTCCGGCGAGGCGGCGAGCCTCCTTGCCGGATTGCCGCCGTGGGATCTGGAGGCAATAGTCCTCGCGCGCCTGCACGAGTGGCGCGTGGAGGCACTACGCCGGGGGAAACTCCGCTGCCGCGGCAAATTGTCGCTCAGCGGACAGACTTCCGGCGTGATCTCATGGCGACATGGAGAGAGCGACTGTCGCAACCCCGTGCTGGGCACGCCACTATAATGGCGGTAAGTCCCCTCTTTGAGAAGTGGCTGGAGAGGCGCCACGGCGCCCTCACCTTCCGCCTGACGCAGGTCCTCACCGGACATGGTTGTTTCGGGAGGTTCCTGCACCTAATCGGGCGGGAGGAAACGCCCGGGTGTCACCACTGCGAGGATCGACCGGAGGACACGGTGGAGCACCTCACGTCCCAGCCGCCGCGGGAGACGCACCGGGCGTCGGGGGCCACGTGGTGGCCCCCGGCCACCGTAGACGCGGGCCTGCGGACGGTGAGCTATGGGCTAGCTCGCCGTCCGTCCGTCTTATGACGACAGGCCGTGTCGACGGCGCGTTCGTGTTCCACGCGCGCCTCAAAGAGAGTCAGGAAACAGGAAGGGGTACGTAAGGGCCGACGCCTGCCAGGGTTGCGGGACTGTTCGAAAGAGATACCGCGGCCCTGGAACACAAAGGGCAAAGGAAGGAACATGGATTGGTTTTAGTCAGTAAAAGTCTGACACCCCCTGCTGCTCAGCCCAGAGCGGGAGGGGTTATTTGATGATTTTCCATGGGTAAAAAAAAAGCTACACTCGCAGTAGTTCCGCCCCTAATCTATCTATGATCTATACATGTGTGCCGTTCATACACACGAAAATATGCATCGGTGTGCGTAAATTTATCAATGGAAAGTAGGCCGTTAGTGCGATTGCCTAAAAATACTACGACGCTCGCTCGTGACGGCCATTACATCACACGGGCGCGACAAGTTGCTATAAGTTTTATAACAGGAGATTTTACATTTTTTTAAATATCTTGTTTTCTTATATTACATAGTTGTAATAAATGCATTTGTTGCTTTGTTGGTAGGAATGGTAGGGTAGGCTAGGCCTAATTGCCTTTATGGATGGCACGCCCCTGGATTTATACTAGTGTTGGTCAGCATACTCACTCAGACCATAACGTTCCCATTGGTGGGATAAAGGTTTTCTCTCTGTGAATTTTTGGTTTTATGACAAGCTGGTTTCCTTACGATAAAATTAAATTATCATACTAAGTGCAAAGGTTAGACACTGATCCAAAGGCGATCATTAAACAATATCAGCCTGATAACAAATCATTACATTTGTTAAATACATGGTCTATGATTGGCTCTACCGCTTGAAACTCAGAATGAAGTTATCGGTAGTTAACACCACAAGTTTAATCCGTAAAATTAAATTATTGCTTCAGAGCCGACGATTTGTTGAATACTGATAATAATATGGCAGTAATTGGTTTTGCATGAACAATAGATAGTCCTAATTAATTGATAAAGTTCGATACGGTTAGCGATCTGATTACTTACAAGTTTATAAACACAGCAGTGTCTAGCTATAAATACAGTCCTCAGTGTGGACGCGCAGAAGTAAAAAGCACGAGGCTTATCAAGACTGGGATGTCCCACCCAGTCTAGATAAGCTCGAGACCGAAAAACAAAGGATTTGCGCCTGAAGAAGAAAGCCTTCAACAGAGCTGCTAAGTCTTGCAAGCAGGCATTGCAGAGGGCTCGGTTTGACCACATAGTCGAACAGGGAACAAACTTGCTCCATACCCTACGGGTACTCAAGCTTTGTCGTCCCTAGCTAAATGTCTTCAAGACTTCGTAAAAAATACTTAGTAGTCAGTACGCAATCTCCTAGTTTTTCAAAGCGTCTTTGCATCCGACTGTTTCAAATGGCCGTGTTTTGAGACCGAACTCAGCTGAACTGCTAGTCTTCTCACAAACTCCCCGGTGCTATGTATATAGCACCGGGGAGTTTGTGAGAAAACTTGCATAGAGCTGCGTATACTTCCTGAAGTGTGTTCATGTGAAGTTAGCTGGCGACGGGATGGATTCGGATTCCGCAGGACTCACGGTATCATGCAGTATTGTAGTGATTTTCAAAAATTACATGTTGGTAATCACACTTCACTATTAATATCATACTTCACTCTAATGATTGTTATATTTTTTCGAAGTGTTTGTAGCTTGGAAAAAACAAAATAATGAAAAATCTTAAAATTGCATGCCCTAATTTGGCACAAATTTGTATAATAGACCTACGTAAGTGATCTGAGAAAGGAAATAGTTATTTCATCAATTGTATTTTTTTTGCAATGTTTTCTGATCCTATGTCAGTTTGCACTGGACAAAGATGACACAAACTCAACAAAACGCAGGCTGTCCTAGATATGGTACCATTATTATTTTAAACATTAAATTAATTTGCCAGTTTTGATTGGAATAAAAAGAATCAACCACAAATCACCGAATTATGTGATGTGACACAAAACGCAATGTTAAGCTTCATAGGTACGATTATATCTACAGGCAAGAAATAAGCAAATTTTGTTTTTTTTTTTTTAACTTATGATATCAAAATAGCCCAGCGCTAATGGTCTATATCACTACAAAGTTTAAAACAAAGTCGCTTCCTGCTGTATGTCCCTATTTATGCTTAGATCTTTAAAACTAGGCAACGGATTTTAATGCGGTTTTTTTGTTAGATAGAGTGATTCAAAAGGAAGGTTTATATGTACAACATTGCACCCGTGCGAAGCCGGGGCGGGTCGCTAGTTATATTATAAAAGCGAAAGTTTGTTTGTGCGTATGTGTATATGTTTGTTACTCCTTCACGCTCAACCGGCTTAACGGATTTGGATGAAGTTTGTTATCAATTGAGATAGTTTATTTTCTGAATTAACTCATATTATACCGCAAAAATGCGTTGTTTCCGTGGAACGATCAAATAACTCAAATATGGTTTTCCCGAATGTTTGACCTAAATCGTCTTTTTGGCGACCAAAAGTAAGCATACATTCAAGGTGTTGTTTATTCAAACGAAGTAGGTAGGTAGATAGGATAGGTAGGTAGGCAGGTAGGGTAAGTAGGGTAGGTAGGTTAGGTAGGTGAGCATGAAAACAATGATTTTGAATATTGGATGTCATTCTTTTTTCCAAGTTTCAGTTCGTATAATTACGGCGCAACTAGTATTTTTTTATAAAAATAAAACAATGCGTATGTCATAAAAAGATAGCAAATCACAGCACGCTTTCAAAAGTAAACACAGCTTCCAGTAATTAAATACATCTCGGCACTATGCCTTTCAAATAATAAAATCTTTTATTTGCAAGGAACCCACTGTGGGTTTCACGGTTTAAAACTTTATGTAGCAAGTAAAGCCCCTCAGTACGCGGGGCGCATAGAAGCAAAGTGCACCGTGGTATAAAGTACGCACCACGTCTGTTATTATACTGTTAACTGTTATGTCTCACTGCCACTGGCTATAACCGTACCTCCGGTCACATGCTGCGCGCCTAGTACTAATGTTACGGGAACATAATGTCAGCCTGTTGTTCCAATCAAATTATATGTGTGACTGTTTTTGCGCCACATAACATCATAATACTCATTAATAGCATTGAAGGAATTTAAAATAGCTGTTTCTGTTAACATTGTTATAGATAGTAATGCAAAACACTGGCTTCTAATATCAATGATTTCATGTTTGGCTTTTGTTGGTATAAGTTAATAGAGGAAAAAACATACTAATGTTCTCACAAAATAACATTTTGTATCGGTCTTTGTATAAACAGACTATATTAGTTTGCCCTTTTCGCGGAGCGTCCCTACGGACCCAACTAACCGCCGCCGCCGGGGCCTTAATTGAATCATATCAAATGTACCTCATTGTGACCATTGATACCGTACTGTAGTTTATTTAGGTTACAAGGTCCAGATATTAATCAGTTAATGTAATTTCCTTGGAAATAAACGATGCGTGTAAATCCAAACGCGCGTAATTCATTGACCGTTCGCTCTATGTAAGAGGCGGTCACGGAGCAACTCATCACGTAATGGATTGGAATGTAAATCTTCAGCTAGGCTTACAGATGACGTCGTTTAAATTACTGAAAGAAAAAAAAAGTAAAAAAGTTAAGGAGTTAGTAAATAAAAAAGTTGAAGAGTAAAAGTGGTGTAAGCATGTTTCTTAGGTCACACGAAAAACGTAAGCAATACTGCTCTACGTTCAGTCCAAGAAACTCAATGTCATCTGTGAAATGTGGAACAGGAAAATATATGTTCTTTTCCAAATTAAAACTGGGTAAATCCGACGACATAATCTATCTCTTAATTAAGCCTGCAAAAACTCTGTATTAGGGAACTACTTCTACAAGTTCTACACACAAAGCATGCAGGGTAGGGCAAGGCAGAGATTAGTCTCTCTAATTAGTTAAAAGATGGCTCCTCTTGTAATTAGCAAACTGCGTTAACTAAGGGGTGGTTAGCGGTGACACATCACAGATAGGTACAGAAACCCTCTCCTTAGAATGAGTTAAAACTGTCGCACACACACACATAGCCGTGTACCTACGGCGATCTCAAACAAATGCCGGTCGCGAGTGCACTTGCACTCACTGTTCGTGGAGCGCGTCTCATGTGTGCGTGCGGTTCAGTTCATTGTATGGAGTGGACCTTTTGATCTATTTCGTAGTATGATGCTAGTAGTTACTTTCGGAGAACTGCTCAGTAACAGCTGATTTGACATTTTTTATTTAGATACGTTTATAAGTTCCTTAGTTTTTTAGTTAAGGATCAATTTAAAAAATAATAAAAAGTGTATTGGGGAATATTTACCTATCTACATGCATGCAAGACGACCACATTGCTAGTTTTGCAGAAAACAGGATTCCTCATATAATTACTTATACGTAATGCGAGTCATGTACTCACTTCACTAGCATGGCAACAGAAAAGAGTGGTATGTTGTTTGGTGCCGACTCAGTGACATTGTTACGAATATTTTGCTTTTGCGGTTACAACATACTTAGTCCCATTTCTACAGAAAAATTCTTTGTGTTTGGCAGAAATGCGTGGTTGCCCTTTTGTCAGAGCACGCTGAGTCTAGATTATTAAAGTTGGTCCTTTTTATCACATCGTAGAACACATTGGAACTTTACTTAGGCCCGTATTATAGAACATCACTCAATACTCAAGCATTATTTAAAACAGGATTCGAGCCATTTGATTGGTTGAAACTAATTTTAAGTAATGCTTGAGTATTGAATGACGTTCTATAATACGGGACTTAGTATCATGCATTACAATCGTCAGTTCTCATCGAAATGTCACGTGCTTAGTGCGAGTCGAGAGGATTTAGATCTAACTATCTAGGATGTAGACCTGTGGGTTTCCGGATACAGTCAGATAATGTTATTAACTCCAGTAATTGCATAATTTCGTATTATTTATTTATGAGACAAATAGAATAGAATAGAATCTTCAAACAAATGACAACAATGAAACCTTGGTTAATATTCCAATTGAAATTATGTGAAACATAAAGGAAACTGGTCACTGCGATTTGCCTTCCTTTATATATATATTTTTATTTGAGGCACTGCCAACATCAATTTAGTTTTAATGGGCTTAACTTTTTTACAAAAAGGTAGCAACATTACGATTCAAATATGTCTTAGTTTCGAATACGTCGGATATGATGAAGGTCATGGTTCCTGTCTAATGGAAAGGTTTTATGTTTTGGTTTTAGCGCTATTTGTTAATTATTTATTGATAATGTTTCAAAAGCTCGCTATGTTGCCGGCTGGTTTCCGTGTGCTTCTCTTAACAACCATCTAAAAGACATCAGTTAGATAATTCTTAGGTGTTATTTGAACCAATTCACATTCAGCCCTAGACTGAAACAGCTGGAAGTCATGAAGAAGGCTTTTGTATGTGTTCTCGTAATGATCATGCAAGCTAACAGTAACCACTATAATCATACATCAGTCAGTGAGTAACATTCAAATATTGAAACTAATGGTTTGACTTGAACTTCGACAGGCTGTATTCTGTTGCTTTTAGGGTTCCGTACCTCAATCGGCAACACGGAACCCTTACAGGATCACTTTGTTGTGCATCTGTAAAGACCCTTCTTCTCAGGAAGGCGTGGCGGTATCAAGCTGAAATTAATACCAAATACTCAAGTCTGCTACCCCTTGGAGAAATGAAAATATCAAACTTGTAAATCAACGCGATCAAAAGATATGACTGTTTATGTCGCATATTATGCGATTTCACAAGGGAATCAAAACCTATAAGGTACTTCCCTTTGACCTAGAATCATTAAATTTGGCAAAAAGCAAAGGCCTTACAGCACGAATAAAGAAAATATTACAAAAAAAAAAAACAAAATGAAAATTAAAGGGTGTCCCCATACATACATAGTTGACGCCAATTAAGTTTTTTTTTTTTATATAATCGTACGGAACCCTTCGTGCGCGAGTCCAACTCGCATTGGCCGGTTTTTATATATTTGTAGATATTAGTCCTGATATGTCAGTTTTCAAGCTTTTTGTTATATTATTTAAATACGCTTAAATGTGCGTCTTTACATTAACTATCGCTCTTCTACATTTCCAAGAAAATATTTAATTCTTGCTCCTACGAGTAATAACGATGGGAGGTCGAGTTTCTCCTTTGTCGAAACAAGAGAATATTTTCTGTAAAGGTACTAAGAATTTTTGAATAGACACCTGCTTCCAGTAAACTAAAATCTGAAGACATTTTATCATTAAGTATTTTTCTTTTCCAGGCCACCACTAAGTCTAATTTAGTTATTCCATGTGCGTCTCCAATAAATCATAAAACAATCGAATGAATGGGAACGGTAGGCGACCAAAAAGGATTTCTATGTGTTGGGTACCAATGTGCGTCACCAGGGACCATGCAGGAATTTATTGGATTCTAAAAGGTTTATTATAAACTAGCGACCCGCCCCGCCGCCCGCGCCGCCCCGGCTACGCGCGGGTGCAATGTTATACATAGAAACCTTCCTCTTGAATCACTCTATCTACTAAAAAAAACCGCATCAAAATCCGTTGCGTACTTTTAAAGATCTAAGTATACATAGGGACAGACAGACAGCGGGAAGCGACTTTGTTTTATACTATGTAGTAAAGACCCAAAGTGTTAATATTCCTCTATGCCAGTGCGAGCGTTTGGGTTTGAATACCGCATTTAGTACTATCAAAGATAGCAGGGCCTGCTGTCCCGACATAGATAGCGATCGCAAAACAACTGAATTCGGTTGCAGAGCTGTAACGATGCGGATTTAAGGTGGCAGCGTCAGGGTAGCACGTGAAATTCAAATTTTCTTGCGTTTTTTGCAATTTGCATGTCAGTGTCAAGTTTTAATTATTGTAATTCTGTAATTACGTACGTTTTAATATTTTTCATAAACATACAACTTGAAGGCGTGAAGTTGTGCTGTGAAAAAGCCCTCCTTTACCTAAAGGTATTCTCAAAAATGTTCAGTTCAGTATCATTAAAATTTGCCTATGACAATGTTATTAGATATCACGAGCTTACACATCCGTCGTGGCCGCGGCGTCCCACACAACGACGCGACGATATCTTTATATTTTCACTTAAAGCTCCGTCGCTGGCTCATTGCGCACTTTGATTACATTTGTAGTAGATGTATCGCAATGGATTAACAATATGTCTGCCAATTTTCGAGGTATTTACTCCGTATCCATGTTATTAGGGAGTTGTGGTTTCTTTGAATTCTGTCTGTGCTGTTATTAAATTATGACATGAGACAAGAGTGACAGTTGTGTTCGTGTGATATTTCTTTTGATTTGCTCAGTGAGAGCCACCAATGTGTTGGTTTTAATGGCTTTCTTTTGAAGATAGGTAGATCAAATTGTACCTGACTAAGGAGAGGTATATTTTATACGTTTAATATGTGTCGCCACGTTGATACTGCCAACCTTAGCCCGTTTAGTATTTTTTTCATCAAATAGATACTTTAATAAGTCAATGAACCTAATAAAGAAAAAACAAATAATCTAGGCTAATGGCAACATAGACCAGATTAACAAATTGTGTAAAACCTACAAACAGAAACAGTTCAAGTGGTTTATAAAAATAGATTGCAAAACTTGTAAAAACCAATCGATGTTATATAGCATAGCAACACAATCGATGCTTGTGCTTGAAGCTGCGATTTCCGTCAAAAGAACCTGTCGGCGACAACCTAATTTAGTTGCCACTTGCAATCGAGTCGTCGACCCGTCGCGTCGCCGACGACACAAATCTCCGTTCATTGCAAGTATTTGCTCCCGACATAGATTTATACATATATGTCGCCGTCCAAGTTTACGTTGTGTGTCACGCAGACGATTGAATCAGACTGTTTCATCAACTGCGCTCATAAGTGAATTACGAAAACCGATCTTATAGCTACGAAACGTGTAGTTGACCATACGCAGTGGCCTGTGGGTTAGAAGAGAAAAAAGAACCGTGATTCCTTCAAAAAAAATCCGCCTGTAGTGAGGAAGGATCCGCGTTTGATCTATCCTCAGTTCCTCACTGTCGGGTTTAATAAGACAAGGTTCTTATTAATTTTGGAGTCGTGTGGAACAGTTTTCCACATACCAAAGACTTGTTTTATTTGAGGAATGATTTGCTCACATACTTGGGTTAATAAGTGAATTTTCGGCTATATTTCGCCAACTTCACGCCTAAAGGATGATTTCTACCAAACGGTTCGCATCGCATCGGATCGGAACGGATTTTACAATCTTTAAACGATATGAAATCGTATACACAGTATTTAAAGTCAAGTTTCATTTACCACGCCGCGTACAGCAGCTTAAACGCGTGCGTCTTGCTTAATCTGTGGTCTTGCGTGACACGCGATCGTAGTCGAAAGTACGCTCCGACGCGCGATTGGCCCCATTCGCCTATCATCGTATCCGATCGGATCTTTTCGACTGTCAACACGGTAGCAATGAAACTATGTGATGCGAGCCGTTTGGTGGAAATCATCCTTACAGCGCGTCTATATCGTGAAAATAATAATATGTTATTGTGCCAGAGATTAAATTAAATCTATCTTGAGAGTCAGAGTTTCTTTCTTGTCTGTCTCAACAACAAAAAGTTTCTCCATTTCAGTTTAAAGTTATTCAACAGTTAACTCATCGCGTGTAAATATACTCGGTGCATTTTTGACAAAGTAAATAATTCCATCATCGTCGCAAGTTTATGCTTTAAGAGCGGCCAACCCGTCATACTTTTCATACAAACGCTCGTACGTGATTATGCCGTTGTTACACATTTATCTTTGATTTTTTTGAACTAATAGGTATTTTATGCACTATATCGATACCTTTAGGCTCAAAGGGCGTATCCACCAAAACGCGACTTTACAGGAGAGCCAAAAAACAAAAAATCAAAACAGTTTTCCGACGTAACTTTTTTGTGGTTATAGCTATAAAAAAATTGCAAAAGACAAAAGTTGTTAGAATTTTGAGATAAAGAACATGGTAGAATAATATCTTAGCTAAATCTAACAAATAAAAAAATAGACTTCGTATACACCCTAAGAAATTAAATATGGCAGTCGGTTACGCCAAACAAAAAAAGCTCCTTCACAAACAGTTATGGGTGTAATAGCAATTCATACAAAATCAATTAAAAATTCATGACGTAAGTTACAATCTCTTTCTATTCTAGTATCTAACAAACGACGCAAGCTACAAATCTTTTGTCCAATATGTGGTGTAAAAGACGATTGTGTCATTTCTCATCAATAATTTCTCACTATAAGCTCCGGTAATTAAATTGATTTTTACCGATCAGGTCATTTGCTTGATTCTTTTAGTGCTACGCCTACTCATAACAACTGCACTGCAGTCCAGAACTCAGCATTAAAAAATAAAAGAATTAATATTGTATCAAACATTTTAAATCACAGCTGTAGTTATAATAGAATCTGTCTTCGTTTTAATAATCATTGTGCAATAATAATCGTTAAAGTACTATATTTTTATTAGTAACAATATAGAAATGTATTACACTTTTTATCATTTATGCATGTAGGAATCTAATGGCCATCTAACGTAATTTAAATGTAATAAGACGTTTCTTCTGTCGTTATTACGTCTAATATTTATAATACTTGAAAATAAAAACAGAACACAGCCACTAATAAAGCAAATTAATTTAACTATTCTACCAAATTAACGATGTCATACATAATTATGATATATAAAAAAAACATAGAAACAAGAAACGTAAAAACTGTTAACTGTAACGGGCAAGTATAAGCATCCCGAACGAAAAGGATTTAAACATGAGACTTTATTCTTCCTCTGTATCTTCGTCTTCGTCATCGGTTTTAGGTAATGTATCGGGTACATCTTCAGTAGAACAGAGCTGACGATACTCTTGATGAAAGGTCTTGGGGATTGTTCCATTGTCACAGAGTCTGATAAGGTCTTTATATTTTTCTACTGATATCGGAAGTTTGGTATAACGCCAAACTTAAAGGCTTAATAATGTAGTTTTTGTGTCCGGATACATCGTTCACAACATTTCCATCTGTACTATTCTCAATGCTCTTATTTTTACTATTCCTTGTTTTCGTGTCCTTCCCTTTACCTTTTCCTTTTCCCTTGCTTTTGCTAATTCCTTTCTTTTGTGTCTTCTCAAATAATTGTATTTGTTCCTCTACCGCACTTTCTTTCATGGAATAGTTTATTTGAACTTTAACTGGATTCTTCTTTTTGAAAGTAGCTGTTCTTATTGCTTTGAAGGAAATATTTTTTAACGTACAAGGCGTAAATGTTTGGTAAGCCAACTGTGCTAAATCTGAATATTCCATGACATTGACATGGTAGGGTCTCGGCCTTTTCTGGGCTGCTACAAAAAAGGTCGCCCATTGTGATGGACTCCAAACAATTATTCTTTTCTCTTCTCTTTGGATTACAGCATGGACCGAATCAGAGGGCATTTAAGTAGGTCCGGGGAGTAAAAAGTTTATCTGTATGACTTCCAAATTTATATAAATTTTTAAAAAGTGATTGAAGACAGCCAACACTGTTTTATTTTTATTTTGGCCACTGCTTAGTCACAGTACAATAAAAGGTTGTTCACACCTCTTCTATCAACTTCAACAAGATATTTTATTAGGCAGCTAGCAATTTCATTGCTACCACGTTTGCCATCACACTCACCCCAGGTGAAGCAAAAAGCATTGTGTTACTCGTAAAGAGTAAAATTGTACACAGAATATTTTTGTGAATAGTAGGTATAACAACATGCTTTCGCAATGGGGAGTGTTATTTTAATAGGGCGTATAGGTCAAATTTTAAATGTTTTAGTTTATTTCGGGGACGTAACCACCAAACTTGATAAAATCTCTGGTTGTATAAGACAAGTACGAACAAAAATTCTTAAATAGCTAGTGGCGTAAACGCCAAAAGAGACAGATCACCGGATATACTTCCAAGTTTTTAATTTTGTTTATCTGTTACGACGGGTGCGCCAATGAAAAATGAAATATATTTCATTTACGGCCCAAATTTAGAGAAAATCAATGTTTAGCGACCTAAAAGTTATGGCTGTATAAGCCACTTTTTTGCGAATATCGACATTTTAAATATACCAATCGAAAGAGGGCGAAAAACTAAGTATGACTGCATTAAAATCTCATTTTGGCCAAAATGGCGGTTACGCCCTTTGAGCCTAAAGGTATCGATATCTAGTTTCTATGGTTGCAAAAAATATTAAAAAGTACAAACAAAATCAGTAAAAGCCTCCAAAAGTTGCTGTTTTGCACAAATTTTACCTGAACTTTGGCTGTTCATGATGTACTCATTAACTGAAAATCGCCGCTGTGGCTCTGGATGAAACAATAAGCTTTTTGCCCATGCTCGCGTTGACGATAGACGGGCCGGGAAGGGCCCTCTTAATCAGGTGAGGCAACAGGTAGCCTCGCCTCACCTCGCCACCTCCACGCGGCGCGCGGCGCTTCCTCGCCCCGGGCCGACCGACATCTTACGCCGACACCTCGAGCCTCGAGGCGTCGCCCGTCACCATGGTAACGAACCGATATGTAAACAGGGAGAATACTTTGAGGTGGGAGGAAGTTTAGGTCCTTCTGAAGTTTAAAATAATTCATGTATATTAGCTGGCTTCTCGAACTGGAGTTTGTTGATTTGTCTATCGTTGAATTCTAGTGAATGTGTAGGTTACGGTGGATTCCTGTATCTAGGTGATATAGATGATAGTGCTTAAGTTTGATTACATTATTGTAACGGATTTCACATTCGAAAGTCTAATCCTCAGTCCAAAACTTGTCTGAATAAAAGGTCAATTTTAATTAATTACTAAACAAAATTCTGCCGATGTGCCGACACTCGCACTAGTAAAGGTCGGTAGGTATAGTTGACCTCGCAAATGCTTTGTCACTATTAACGATAATTCCCAATAAATTGAAACTTCTGTTAGGTTCAGAATATAAAACTATCACTTTCGTTTTGTTTTTCTGATACGAATTTCCATAGGATTGATTAGCAGGCTATCTAGGTATTAGCTTTTCGGATGCATGAATCAATTTAATAAATTTGGTATTTTCCACCATGATGGTATTTTGGTTATAAAAAAAAACCGTTTTCAGCCCGTCGTCATTTTATGATGTGTAAGTGATATTCAAGCTTAAATAGGTAAAGGAATTCCGAGGTTGGGTGTACATCCCACCTGTCAATGAGTGTCACGGCTCAATGAGTTCACAGCTATTCAGAGAGAACCTTCCGCAGTTAGATGAACTGCTATGTAGCACGGTGCACATAGAGTTTGGCAGTATGTACACACCGAGCCTGTATTCTCCGAAAGATAGCCAGGTAAAGGAAAGCCACAATATTCAGTTACCAGGATGAAAATTACGCGTAGGTATATTAGTTTCATCTCGTTCGTATGACTATTGGCGAAGAATGTAATGTTTTTATTTCGATATTCCGGCCTAAACAGAACAAGAGGCTGATACGTCATTTTCACTAATACTGGGCGATAAGTGCCTAACCTTATAAGTGTTGCGCTGAGAGTTAAAATTTCATATTATATGTTGGCATTTATTTAGGTTTTACTTTATGATAATGATAATGTTCATAAAGTGCCCCCGGGGCATCGGATCCGCCTTATCCGCCGTAGATCGTGTGTTCAAACCCGCTGCTCCCGAAATTGCGAAGGATCATATGATCACAGTGAAAGAACTGTGCCTGCGGCGAGGATTACAGGCCACGGCAAGCTGTAGGAACATTATTAGCTTCATCATGTCAATCGTGTCATAGGATAATCCCATAGCTAACGAATAATTGTGAGTCTATTTTATCAGCCCTAACATAATAATAAAAAGATACTAGAATAAGAAACATTGTTAACAGAAACCCAATCAGATAATTATGATGAATGTATCAGGCTCGTAGTAATCATTATGTTCTTGTACTGTGATACAATATTCTTTTGTGATAATGTATTATTGGATGTGTTTTTGGTATTGTTATTAGTCGGCCTCATATTTGTGTCGATAATATATTATTAAAAACTGAAGTAGGTACATTTTACGATGTGCTGGGACAAAATTATCTGCAAACAAACCACGAACACAAATAAATACAAACTTGTAACGTTTTCTTTCAACGATTTTTTTTTTATGGTGGCGTCTCGCAGTTCAGCCTGTGAGGCTGGCTACTGCTTAACCGGTCTAATCCTGTGGATGCCTTGAATTTAAGGCCTCCAGCCGGGGGCAAAATGAGCTTACAAACTAAGCGACCACTCGCTAAGGGCACCCCCTGCGGGGTACGAGCCTCGGCTTAGGGCGTCGCTGGGGAGGGCAGCAAGGGGACAGGCTGGATCTGGTTTAGGGGCTGGTTTAATGCTATTGGCTCAGCATCGCGGGCTGGCTCTTGCAAGGCTCGGGGGGGATTTGAAAGTGGACGTCGCGACGGACCACGGCGGCGAGGTCGGAATGACGGTGGTCTGTTTTTGTATTTTCTAATCGTACTGGTTTCCCTATTGCTTTCCTGAAGGAGGGTGATGACCCTATCACCGGGTGATAGGGTCATCGGGGGTTTCTTTCTACGAAAGAGTATAGTTACATACTAGCTTCGCTCGCGTTAATTTAGAATTAGACAATCAATTCGGGTTGTACTCTGCTTGTAATAATTTGCATGTTATTCAACCATGATTCGAAAACACGTGGCGCCATCATAACAACCTTATTGTTGTTTTCCTCGGGAACAGTACTTTTATTTCTGGATGAAAGGTGGGTCCTATGTCCGATTCTATACTATACACCTGACATCTTTGGTTTAGGCGTGAAAAGGTTACAAACAAACAAACAAACTTACTTTCACGTTTATAATGTTAGTTAGGAAGTTAGGATTTCCGAGTAAAATAAAAGCAACTAAATCACTTTTTGTGCAGAGTGAAAAATAACGTAATAGATCAAGTACAAAGCCAGCTTATTGACGAGAATAAGGCTGTATATGTATATTCGTCAATACGAATTTCCGAGTATGAAGCCTTTATTTCTAATATTCGTTTTTATTTATGGGTTTTTGGGTTTTTTAACATACTTGCACTTGAGCTGGTACATGAAGCCCAAACAAGTAGTAAGAGGCTCTTAGTTAACTCGATAAAGTTAAAGTAAGTGTACATTTTATCTGCGGACCTGTAGATCTCCATGTTGAAATCATTTTAAAAGGTTTATGTCATAAAATTATTTTACTACAATGCTCTCAACAATGAAAGAAAACATTGTGAGGAAGCCGGCATGTCCTAGAATAAAAACATCGAAGACAAGCGGCGACCACCAACCCGCGTTGGGACCGCGGGTTAGATGTGGCCTACGTCATCTCACAGCATCTTACAGGCCTGTATCCCAGCTGTGGGAAAATTATAGGATGATTGCTTTTCCTACTTTACAATCAATATTTTAACTTTAGTTCTATCAGTTCCTACGCAAGTCTTTTGGCGCCGACCAGTCTCCTCAATAAATATAACTGCAAGAGTATCTATAGCACACTATGTCTCTCCTCGACGTAGGTGTTATATAAATGTATCTGTGACTGTTGGCGCGACCTGTTGCTGCAGCGGGCGCGGGCGGGACTCACATCGGGATTTGTTGTGTTAATTTTGTATGTTAGCAAGCATCATCATCTATAACTCCTCAACTCATACTCATATTTCCTCAACTATGTTGTTGTTTCTGTCGTGTTGTTTGTGTCGTTTCCGTTGTGTCTAACTGGCTGCAGTTGAATACCAGTATTTTACACGGAGCGACTGCTTGTCTGACCTCCACAACCCAGTAACAGTAACACGATGTACTTATGGACGCAAAACTTGATCATTTGATCAGATCAATCTTATCACTTCACTAAATCACATGTAAGCAAAGAAAAACATCAATAATGTAGATAATATATTGTACCATGTGAAATATAAATAGAGGAACATAGGGAGTGTCGGAGTGCCCCGGAGGACTCACACGCAATACATATGTTAAGCAGACCCAGGCGGATAATGTGATGACATATATATGGATGGGGCGCGGGATCATGGAGATGTAGTGTACACGTCGGGTTGGAGGCTCTGACGGCGTATACAACTTATAGATTTACGCAGTACGAGAGTAAGCAAAAATAAATAACTCAACAATGAGTTATTTATTTTTGCTAGGCATTTTAATAATACTGATTTTCAGCTGCATCCGGTTAGATTGGCTGACTCAAACTTAGCTTCGCTTTGTATGAACATGTAGGCCGGCTATACATGGAACCAACGTCAGCCTACGCACGGATACGCATTTCACATGATTAAAATGACATCTAAAAGTAAAAGTGACGGCTTATCTCGCGTCTCGCGCTTGTATGTACGAGTTCCACGTGTAGGAAAACGAGCGCGTGCAACTACACGCGCGTCCAAAAAGGAGACTATTAAACACGCGCCAAAAATACGCTATTAAAAAAAAACCCAAAAAAAAAACTGTCTATCTAAAAATATTGTTTCAATAATTTTTGTCGCATGTCCGATCAATGATCGTATGTTAACAAATAATATTTGCTGCCGATCTCCCGCGCTAACAGTAATGTCCTCATAACTAGTGAAGCAATCTCGTTGGTTACTACTTCTCTTTTGATTTGAGTTCACTTTACTAACTTTATTATTTAAGTAACTGAACTTTATCAAAGGAGTTATTTAAATGGTTCATATTACAAGAAAGTTTCAACTTTTACTTTGAACAATATTTTGAACTTTGAATGTTAATTAATTATAATTGTACGGCTGCTGTTAATAAACGCTTGTAAAACAAAGGACTTGACTTATTACTTTACTGACAATTAATAAAACTGATTTATTTACTCTTTGGAATATGAGTTACTGGTTAGATCTCAGGGACTATGTTACTTAGCCGTTCTTTGTGTAAGCTTTTGCTATTTATTTCGACTGAAAATATTTAAAATAATTTAGTGACCATGTTAGATCATCGTTATTGGATTATTTTAAATATTTTTTATTAATTGTTTTCTAGAAAATAACTTCCACTTTTTGTGGAAGAATAGTTTGTGTTTTGACTTCATCCGCAGCTTACTTTACTGCGGTCGGCCATATTGAAGCAGTGTATTTTTTATTATTGACCTGTGTACAAGTGAATAGATTTAGAAGTTAAGAAATTAAGGGAAGTTTTCATTATAATCAGTTAGTGAAATCAGTTGTTACCACTGTGATTTAAGGACGAATAAATATTTGATTGGTGTTAAGTTGTAACTGTTTTATTGGTACACTTCTAACTTTCTTGTATTTGTGATTCAATAAATAAAACATTATTTTGTTGCATTACAAAATGAGCTACAAACTCAATGCCTACAAAACAGTGTAGTATCGTCCGTGCGTTCCGCAGTGACAACTGACGACTCAATCAACCGCTGCCGTGATAAAATCACATGGGTTGAAAACCCCTGCCCGAGTGCCCATGTTGTCGGCAGCTTGCGAGGGGAAACAGCAAATAAACATGAAGAAACAACAACAACAACAACACGTGACACGTGTTACAAAGTTACGCTATCGCTTTAACGCTTGTTTTTTTAAGGATTAGGTTGAGGTAGGTAAATTCTATAGGTATATTATATATATTATATATTCTATAGGTATATTATATATTCTGTAGGAATATTTCCAAAACGCTCATCTAATTGGAACAGAAAAAATATTTTTCCTATATTTAATGCTAAACGCGTCAATTATACAACTGTCACGGTTTCTGAATCGATTACTTGAAGTTAAAAACTTGTCACATCAACTGTATTAACAATAAATCTGTTTTTATTTTTTAAGATCATGTCCTCTTAGACGGATGTTCCTAAATAGATAAAATATCTGTTTGTCATACAGTAATAAACAATAACACGGATATCCAATAGCATTATTAAAGGTTACTTTTCCTCCCGGAAAAAAACTCCGGAAGGCGGAGTCCCGGTCATAGATAGCATAATAAAATACAGAAAACATTTCCTTTAATAATGTTCTCTGGCGTGCCCGGCAGCAGTTCAGCAGAATCTAATAGTTTCTTAGGGAATAATAAATTACTCTTAGTTACATGACCCGTGGGTTGAGAACCCCTGGCGCGGGACGTTTTTGCACTTGCTAGTTTTTACGACACAGTAATTGGGAGCAGAATACATGGACAGTTAAATTATTAGAGACAACGTACGTGCGCATCACCAGGAGAAAGAGTGGGCCTGGTCAAGTGACCGCTTTCAAAGTGATTTGTATTATTTCAATTCTAAAACGAACTATCTTTCTACAGGTGGGTTAAAAGTCTGACAACAGTCTTACCAGGGGGTATCGTAGTACCCAGTACTAACTGGGTTGTGGACGTCAGATAGGCAGTCGCTCCATGTAAAATACTGCTATTCAGCTGCATCCCGGTAGACCGGAAGCCGACCCCAACATAGTTAGGAAAAATGCGAGGCAGATGATGATTACTGGGCGAACTATAATATACGTTCTTCAACCGATGGGCGAGGCTCGCCTGTTATGTAGGCACCCACGCGATTAGCGACTATACGTTCAATGCGTTTTAACATTCGCTATCTTAGATTTCAATGCAGGTTTTATCATAGATAACCTCTACACCGGCTTGCGCCGGTTCTGATTCAGCGACGATAAGTGCGGGCACTTCCTTACTCCGATACATCTAAATAGTATCTAGTCGACTGCCGAAACTCCAATTACGCTCCTAAACAATTTTTACTTCTAGTAAAAGAACCTTTCCTCAATAAAAACTTGCAACACTTTACGAACTAACATCAAAGCCTTCGTAACAAGTTGCTCCGCGTTCGGACCTGTCGCGACCAGCTCCCTCATATAGGCGGCCTCACTGACCGCGCGCTCTGATTGGTCGGCTACTGTGTGTCAAGTGATGTCTTGGAGAAAGGTCGAGTGAGATCAGAGTTTTTGAGACTTGTTGACGGAACGCGGAGGCGTCAGTTCTGTGAAGGTAATCAATAAAATCGTTAGTAAGGTCAAGATTGACAAGGGTTCTGTTACAATCTGGATGTGGTCAACATCCAGGGTGTAACAGGACCCTTCACGAAGCCCTCAACCAAGCATTATGTACATCAAACTAAGTAACTATAAGCAAAAATTATTGCTGGGAAACTACTTTTATTTTTGGGGTAAAAAATCACCTTTTACGGTTGGACTCAATGTAATGCTCTCAAAACATTGCGCTGATAGATGGATTGAATAGTACGGGGGTTGTGGAGATGTTTAAACTAAAAATCTTACATTAAAAATATGTATTTAAACAAAAACTTGTGAAAAAGAACAAGTGCCTTTCAGCTTCGTTAAGGGTCTTGTTACACACTTTATTTGTAACCGCGGCGGCGGCGGTAGTTTCGATTTTTCCAAATGTCAAAAGATCCTGGTACGGTTATAACTTTAAAGCGTCTTAAATAACGTTCCAATAAATGGTCATTAATGGTCATATTGTATTTCGTATTTGTTTTGATGTAAACAAAGTAGATAATATAACAGATAACTTTATCCATACAATAAAAAAAATCCGTCAAATATTTACGACGTTAGTCGCATCTACTTTTATCACTCTCTTGACTTTCACTACATTTACGTCAAGGTTAGCAAATAAATCAAATAATGTATTTTACTTATTGTATGAGTTGATATTCCCATACAAACAAGGATAAAAAGCTATCTGCGCTACAGACGTGATAAAATATTCAATTGAATACACAAGTATTTTATTTCTGTACTATAATATACGTTCTTCAACCGATGGGCTAGGCTCACCTTTTATGTAGGCAACCCACGCGAGTAGCTACTATACGTTCAATGGGGTTAAACATTCGCTACCTTAGATTTCAATGCAGGTTTTATCATAGATATACGTGGTTATCTATTTATATATTTACGTACAGATTTTAGTATTAGTGCCAGATTGTTAAATGAGGCGGAAAGCATTAATTCTGTCATTCATTCAATAGGCAAACAATTATTTCACTGTGAAATATGGGAATAAATTCGCTTTAAAAAGGGTCTATTTGCAAATAACAAATAATCTGCCCGTTGGACACAAGTTCAGTGTCAGGGGACAGTCCCGTTGGGTCCAATAACAATATACGAGCAAGGCATAATATATTATAATCTCTATGAAAACATTGGTAAACTCTAAATGGTAGTAGTTGAGAAGCCTCTATGTATATTGATAACTAGATCACTACAAACTTCAGACAAGTTATAGTATTTACAAAAAACTTACGACAACCCAAATATTTTGTACACACCGTACAGTTGGTCGTCACGCCACAATTTCCTGCACGCCGCCAGCAACTTCCCCCGAAATGATTTCATTTCCCGCCGCCTTGTATGTAATGTGGGTATGTTCTTAGTTCTCCATGATGTCGACGTAACGGTGACAAGACCACCGAGACATTCTGTTACCACGTAAACATGAAATGTTAGCGAAAACTTTATTTAGCAAACATGAACTAACGCAACTGAAAAAGTATTTTATTAACAGAGTTAGCCAAACCCAAGCCAAGTTATTCAGAGAGTTGTAAGGAAGAGTTCTTCAAGACGTCTTTCGTTATCTTTAAGACAGTTAAAATTGTAAATGTGATAATTAATTTAGTAGGTGGGTACCACTACATTGTATAAAACAAAGTCGCTTCCCGCTGTCTGTCCCTATGTATGTTTAGATCTTTAAAACTACGCAACGGATTTTGATGCGGTTTTTTAATAGATAGAGTGATTCAAGAGGAAAGTTTATATGTATAACATTGCACCCGTGCGAAGCCGGGGCGGGTCGCTAGTTCTTTTTAAATCGTAGTTGAGTTTACTTGCATTATTTTTTCATTGCACTATAAGAATAACCCAATGGTTGCAATACGATAATATTAAGGTCGCCGGTTTTGGCTGCACTAAATATCATGTGAATAAGTCCTAAATGTGATTGCAGTAATGGAATTTCAACTGTCGGAGCTTAGCCCAGCATTGAAAAGCCAGCAGTGCGCTTTTCGCAGGCCTGTGGCCGGTGAGCTATGGGCTAGCTCGCCGTCCGTCCGTCTTACGAAGACAGGCCGTGTCGACGGCGCGTTCGTGTTCCACGCGCGCCTCAAAGAGAGTCAGCAAACAGGAAGGGGTCCGAAAGGACCGATGCCTGCCAGGGTTGCGGGACTGTTCGAAAGAGATACCGCGGCCCTGGAACACAAAGGGCAAAGGAAGGAACATGGATGTGTTTTAGTTAGTAAAAGTCTGACACTCCCTCCTGCTCAGCCCAGAGCGGGACCCCGGGGTTATTTGATGATTTCCCAGCCGAAAAAAAAAAAAAGCAGTGCGCTTTTATTTAGGCATGATTTGTTCCCAGCATTTTATTAGATCTTGCTCTACAGCTACAATTTAAGTTAACACCGTTGTGTTAATTTACTGCATATTGCCTGTCCGGTGGAGCTTGTGGTTAAATAATAACAGCCGCAAGGGTCGATCTTCAGGTTAAGCCGCGCTTGCCTAGGTTGGTCCGTGGATGGGTGACCGTCCATTACATACCGAGTTTCCTCGATGCCTCGGAAAGCACTTTAAGCCGTTGATCGCGGCTGTCATTTGAAGATCTTTAACAGTCGTTACAGGTAGTCAGTGGCCCGAAAGTCTGACAACCAGTCTTACCAAGGGTATCATAGTCCCAATACTAATTGGGTTGCGGAGGTCAGTTAAACAGTCCATGTGAAATACTGGTATTCAGCTGCATCCAGTTAAACTGGAAGCCGACCCCGACATAGTTGGGAAAAGGCTAGGCGGATGATGATGACGCCTAGGCGTCTTCATCATCTGACCGTAAGGCGCGCCTGTCCGGTGGTGTTATTGGGATATTAACAGATAATAATAAATATTGAGAAGATTATATTATTATTATCACCCGGAGATTTATTGTGAAGGACGGCACGGTTGACATATGTCGGGCATGCCACCGTCCAGGCGAATCAATCCGTCACATTATCTCCGGGTGTTCTCGTTTAGCTAACGGAGAGTACTTGCATAGACACAACCTTGTAGCCAGGATTATCCATCAGCAACTTGCTCTAAAATACAGCCTTGTGGAATCGGAAGTGCCGTATTATAGGTATGTGCCCGACCCAGTTCTCGAAAATGGCAATATCACATTGTACTGGGATCGATCCATCATCACTGACAGGACTATTGTAGCCAATAAACCCGATATAGTGGTGGTGGATCGATCAGAGCGGCGCGCAATGATTGTTGACATAACGGTCCCGCATGATGGGAACCTCGTCAAAGCCGAGAAAGATAAGTAAATCAAGTATCTTGACTTGGCTCGCGAGGTTGTCGACATGTGGGATGTGGACTCAGCGATCATTGTGCCGATAGTCGTATCAGCCCATGGCTTAATTGCCAAGAGCCTCGATGAATACCTGAGGAGGCTCTCGTTAGGCAGCTGGATCAAGGGCTTGATTCAGAAAGCGGTACTCCTGGACACGGCTCGTATTGTTAGGAGGTTCCTCTCTCTGGAGCCCTGACCGCCGGTAGCTTGGACCCTGTTCCCGATACCGGTGGGCAACAATTTTTTATATTTTTAAATGTTTTTATATTGTTTTTTTTTTAAGAAATATTTAAAAATGTAAATAATTTGTATAAAAGTTAAATAAAGGAAATAATAAATAATAATAAATCTTTATTGACAAATTATTGCTTAAACATCAGTGTAGCCCTGGCTCTTGTACTAGGAGTTCCTGTATCACAAGAGCCAGACCTCTCAATTTACAGGGAATATAAAGAAAAAAACGATAGCCAAAAAAAATGAGATACAATATGGTGATGAATTAAACTTAAAAGTATTGACAACTTAAAACGTAAAAGAGAGTAAAAAAAAATTAAAAGAGAAAATAATAGGTATGATTAAGAGTATTTGAGTATTTTTATAAATTAAATTAGGTTAAGTACCACTAACTGCTTTCTTTGGAAAGTGTGGGTAAGTGTGACTGGGATGAGTATGTGGTGTGGGGGTGATTGTGTGTGGTGTGGAGGTGTGTGTGTGTGATGAGTGTGTGAAAGTGACAATGATGATGATGAGTGAGATCACGATGTTATCTGTATCATTAGTCGATGCCCACTGTAATCAACCATACAACGAGTTAATTGCTCGCACTAAAATGTACTAGCTATGATACCTGGCTATTCTTGAACTATGTTGTACACACTTTACATAATCTGTGTCTGTGTCATAATCTGTATAAACTACCTATCTCTTTACATACTCGTATCTTTACTGGAATGTCCCACGCGCCCACACACCAGTGACCACCACGAGCGCGTCTAATAACGTGACAATACTAGTTCTAACTAACATAAAAATTACCATCATCTCGAAAAGACGAAAAAACATAGAATTGTTAAGAATACGTAAGTGATATAAGCCTAGGTCCTATTGAATAAGTGTCTTTATGCTGTTGAAGATCTATAGATAACGAAATTCCTGTATAATAATATGCTATAGGTAATTTGTTTTTGTATTTGTGCATTGTTGTAATATTTTAGCGTGTTCTTGTTTTACTTTTTTTCTCCATATGTAATTTTAATTTTCTATGTAATTTCAGATACAATTTATTATTCATGAATACATGACTAATGATACCAACCAGACCCTGTCCAGTGATTAATGGCAAACTAAATGGATGTATGCGCGGTCTTTCATAGAGTTTGATTTAGAGTTTATTCCACCATTCAAGATTACCATATTGAGAACATTATTCACACAGCCAATCCTCTTGTGTTGCTAGTTCACAACATTTTATCCAACAAACAACTTTGCGAAACTTGTATGTTTTTCTCTCTGAACTTCTAAAGCCCCACTTGTCTATAAATAGCTCAGTAATGACACAAAACGCTGAGTGTTCCTCATGGCTGCATCAACTGCTCTCTTAGGAGCAATCGCTGCGTAATATATGCATTAGCTTTTGTTCTCAATTAGTGAACTGACTGAATAAACAAATGCGATAGTGGAGAGAAGCATTAGACAGCTGTGATGTGTAATGTGTAGTGTAGGATAGGATGGACAAATACACGACAATAATAAACCTAAGTCTGAATTCTTGCAACAGGAAACATATACTAATATTACAATAGTGTACCGTGCTGTTTCAGTCGATAAGTGTATATAGACAATAATCTTTATCTGCACGTGTAATTCTGAAAAATAAAGTAAGATAATATTAATTGTATCTGCTTTCGTGACTAACGAAATCATCAAATTTATAATTCTCTTTTACACATGAAAAATAATTTAACGGCTAGTTATACAACTAGCTGTTGGTCAGCTCACTGCCCATGAGCCACACAGAAAGCTATATTTCTTCCCGGAAGCCACTACAACAATACATTTTATTATCATCTCGAGTATCACGACGTCCGCAGCTCACTAGAACTGACCCAAGAGACCGTGCCCTTATATAAAACCGTGGCTTAACGCGTTTTATGGCCATACCTACCTCTGTGGAGCAGTGAGCCTGCTCGCCATCACTCGCAGGACTCATGAGTAGGAGTTTGGACAAAGCGTTTATACTCGTACCCACTCGACCCACTCGTACCCACTCGTACTCGTACCGTTTATTAGTGTCGACACAACAAACATTGATTTTTCTCAAAATTTAAAAATGGCTGTATTTCATATCCAAACAGTTCGAGAAGTATATGCAAAGTGCTCTTTGAGTTTGATACCTTTATAACAAACTATATAATTTAAAGGGTATTTTAATCCACTACATATCGCGCTGTAACCCACATTGGCGCACATAGATATTACCAAACTATAAGGTTAAACTTTATGTTTTCATTTACATACATCCTTGGTCTCGGCTTAAGATAACTGCGTTGCCTCATAAACACGCTGCATGTTGATCCGGGTGACGCAATAAGTGACGTCACCGCACCAATCCCAAGATCCCTACAATCCCGGGACGACGCACGATACTGTTTATAGTGATCGCGGAACTGAATGTTAATGTTCTATCATGTGCCACCGGGATTTGTTTACGACCTGGGTAGGATGTGTAATGTGGATTTTGGGTTAATGTGTTTTTTTCATTGTACATCAATGTACATTCTCTTACATATAATTTATATTTATATGGAAATTTTATACACATTCGAAAACTTTTAATATATTTCACGTGTTTTTTTCTAAACGTGGTTCTTTTATGTTAACTTAACACGATGCCTTAAAAAGATTTATTCTTCGTTCGGCCCACAGAGTTACGTCCCACAAAAAAAATCCTGGGTCGTCCCAAACAATATGCTTCCTTCGTCCCAAAACAATGATTATGATTCTAAAAATAAATCGAAGGATTCCGCTACATATTTATGATGCGGCGCGCCGTAGCACTTCACTGAGGCGCTACGCCGTAGTGCTACGCCGTGGACGCTTCGTAGCAACTATGAGATTTGACTCAAGTTGACAAGGCAAATATCAATTTTGGATCCGTCCCAGTATTTAAGTTTGCAAATTGTTCTTTATTCGATTTTCGTACGTGTATGCTTGAAACTGAATTTCATGATTGTGTGAAGTCGTAGCGGTTGTGAGGTAACAAGTTTTATTGGACCAATCAGAGCCCCGCGCGGACCATCTGAGAAGGGGAGAGGTAATTTAAGGGATTTTTGAATATATACTGACATTCATGATTATTTTGTACTTAAGCTTTAATATTTTTTTCAAATTTTTAATTAAAAAGCTTTTATTTGGATCTGATGTGTAATATTTTGACAAGTGGTTTGAATCGCTGTTGCTATTTTTAACCAACAAAAAGGAGGAGTTTCTCAATTCGACACGTATAGTTTTTTTTTTCAACCAACTTTACACAGTAAATGAGTTTTAATATCACATTTGCTGAGACTACCAGTCTGATAAAATCTAGTGCGAGTGCTAACTAGCTCCTAAATGACAAAGAATATGCGAATACATATTTAATCGAATCGGTACGAATTGTAGAATTTATCATTAAACTCACTGTATTCCGCGACTTTGTCTGCGGTCCAGAATGAATAGTAGCCTTCTCCGGGTCTCGGGTTTCCTACCGCTGATTGAAGAAGAGAAGTTCCATTCACAACGTCTAACTGCCCGCTCTTCATACTTTTCATTTATTGGTCTAAACGCAAAATATCGGCCTTCACTATATAGGCACGCAAAGTATCATTACTGTGCACTAAGCCAGTCCGCGGCTGACCTAATTGTTGCCGAGCGACTGATTGCTCGCTTGAACCGCACAAAAGAAGCAAACAAATGCAATTGCCTACGGCCGAGCGAGCAGAGCGGTATGCGGTAAAACTATTAGCCTAGCTGTACTTGTTGTAGAGTGGCTATGGCTCGTCATTAGGTTACCTTTCAGGGTATGTTTTCTTTGCAATTGTAGAAAAATGTTTGTAATTTTTTTTGTTTTCCTGTTACTATTTACATAGTGATAATGTAATTGTTACTCTGAG
This sequence comes from Eugnorisma glareosa, assembly GCA_947578425.1. Lineage (NCBI taxonomy): Eukaryota > Metazoa > Arthropoda > Insecta > Lepidoptera > Noctuidae > Eugnorisma > Eugnorisma glareosa. The sequence continues at coordinate 21,613,165 of OX387967.1, read as the reverse complement.
GGGCCAAACAAGTGGCGATCGCTTTCGAAGCGTTTCGTATTTCTGTTGTAGTCATTCGACAGAACTGACATAATAAAATCTTCGGTAGTTCAAGTCAATGAAATTTTGACTTTTCGATCATCGCTATCCTTCATATATACTATCACATTGTCTAGGCCTTGGGTCTAGATCAGTCAGCCCCAAAAACATCTTTGATGACCACGGAAGCCTTCTATCACAAACATTTTTCGCTCACGAAAGAGGATAAAAGAGTTCTACTGCTGCATAGATGATTGTACAAAGTGTGGAAAACCGCAATGGCTCCCACACATACAAGCAGGCGTGAGCAGTATTATGTACGTTATAATTGCAGCACACTGAACAAACTCGCTGTGATGGCTTTTGTATGAGACGCCATTGATTGACGCGCTACTGAATATGATGAATGAATCGAGTTAGTTAGTATGCGCGGGGCATACAGTGCGGTTCCATCGACCCTAAATAATAATACTAACTTTTGCCCTCGGCTTCGCTCACATGAATGTCGGAGAAATTATCCTTCGAGAACGTATCATCGGAATAAAAAGTATCTTATGTCCTAATACTATGTAAAATCTTCTTTTAAGTTTATTATAATCTGTTCACAAACTGTAATGGTCACTATCATTACAAACATGGTAAATACCCCGTTTCTAGTGTTAATGATAAACTGTTCAATCAAGTCTTAATTCTCTGTGAGTGCTTACTTCATATTTCCTCTTGCCTGCCTACCGTTTCTTGCGCTGCCCGTATAATGTCAGTGAAAACTTTTAATTGGCCTGCTTTCACTAACTGTCATAGCTGTAAGTTTTCTTTAAGAAATAAAATAAAATAATCGAGGCCATCGTGTCTCCGTATGAATGAAGATGTAAAAATATAACAGACAGATGCAGACGGGCAGACAGAGTTATTTCACATTTATAAAATTGATATTGAATGTTTAAGGATTGTATTCTGACTCTCTGCAAGTGGTCCCGAAAAATGGGGCCTGTGGGTGTTCTAACTTTAGATTACGGAGGCATGTCAAAAAGCGGGAGTTATGCCTTTTTTGGTTCTTTTATAACTGTGTGACGGCGGGGGGGGGGGGGGGGGGCAATCGACAGGCTTTCAAATTGATATCGAGGTTTGTAACATACTTACTTTTCTTAAGTCAATATTCGATGAGATATTTGCTTCTAAAGCCACACATACATAAACATTTTTTTCGGATGGGAAATCTTCAAATAACCCCTCCCGCTCTGGGCTGAGCAGGAGGGAGTGTCAGACTTTTACTGACTAAAAACTATCCATGTTCCATCCTTTGCCCTTTGTGTTCCAGGGCCGGGGTATCTCTTTCGAACAGTCCCGCAACCCTGGCAGAGAGAATTACACCCTCTGAATTGTTTCGTGCTATTTAACAATATCAACATGAAAATACTTCAAATTAATTAAAGTACGATTATAGCTGACACGACATGCGCAGGCACAATTAATCACAAGCACAAACAATCTACACATTTACACGAGTTTGCCATTTATGTAGTACCTACACATGAACAAACCTTTACTTCAAAGGCCAATTAAAGAGACATGTCCACATGTATGGTATGGGAATTATTTTACAAACAAACAGTATAATTTTAGCGGCCAGTCGGTTTAAAGCAATACGAATGCGTGTCTGGGTTATTTGCATAATTCTTTTATATAATTACTTGGGTATGCTGGTATTATACGTAACCGTGCGGCATTGTGCATTTAATTTAGACAAGCAGTGATCTATATTCGTTTCAGTTGGTAAGTAGACCTAGATCAAGTTAGAAATCAAGGATCAAATGTATAGTGACTAAAGAAAAATAAAAAACCCTGCGATTGAATCCAGTGTGAAGCAGCACTAGTTTAAAGCTAAGTGTTCGCTATATTTATGATTGATCGGCGCTTGAGCCGCGGCAGCACGTGTGAGCTAAATGCTGTTCAATGTACCGCTAAGTGCTGTTTAAAGGGTCTCGATTAAAAGCTTTACTTTGAGTTAGATTATATGATGCATAACAGTTTCAAGTTCAGTGTTTTCGTGATCAGCTCAATTCAGATATATTAATTGTCATGCCATTCCAAAACTTGACAACCGAAAATAGATAGCACATTTTTTATCTGATTGTGTATGGTACGTTATGTAGGAGAGTGTCGCTTTTTTTTGGGTGGGGTATCATCAAATAACTCCTCCCGCTCTGGGCTGAGCAGGACGGAGTGTCAGACTTTTACTGAGGGCTAAACTTTCAAACTGGAATGAATATTCATTAATCTCTCTCGCTAAGGTCTTTGTGAATTTTAAAGTATGATTTGATTTGGAAATGACAATTTCTAGGTACTACGCCGCAATATGAACGGCAAAATAAATCCATTTGTTCAAAAAATCGTCCTAATTGATACGCATAGAAACAGCCTCTTTTTCTCATTGCCCTAACTTATTAAAAGTCCGGTCAACTGAACATTCCGCATGAGGTCCACACGGTCGCGGATTAAACGGCCGACTCCCACTCCAAGAGAGGAGGTCTGTGGGTGTGGGTAACTTATGATTGTGTACTGGGGACATGATAGATTACGTAGTTGAAGATACTATGCACTTACTGGCAGTTGACTGCTCTTACCGCTTGTATAAGGTCCGTTTAGTAACATCTGGGTGATCCTCAGATCATGGCGGATCGTGGAGAGAGTAACAGATGAGAGGACGGAGGGACGACACGCACTCCATCACGTTAGACTTGGCTTAGAGAGGGATCACTCGAAATAGTGCAAGAAGAAAATAAATGTAGGTCTTGTTAACCACTTAACTGCGCTGTATTTGTCTTCGTCCACCAATGACCAACAGAGGGAATCCATTTACAGTTTCAAAAATGTAGGAATTTAAATACAGCAACATTTGTAATAACTATTAATTAGTTAACAACAACGACAACTTTATGGTAGTACATTTATTTTGCATACATAAAAAGTAGAATGTACAAGGACTCTCTTAACATTTGAAGACCTGATCTGTAATATCTACATTCTTAGCAAATAAAGCATTCTATTCTATTCTAATGAACACAGTAGAAAACTGCTATCACAAAGCAGGTGATTTCACTCTTACTTGGCCCATAAGTGAGCACTTACGAAACATTGCTGAATGTCCTTATACGTGTTATGTGTGTTCCTCATTATTCTACGGTAAGACGTAGTCTATTACGTGGGTCGTAACTATATGTTCCAGATCATTTAGCGCTGATCGCTGTGCAGACCAGTCACGCGACTCCTGTGACATGTGCCGCCATGATAACGGTTAATTTGCACATATGTAGACAATCAAATTTAAAAAAAAGAACATTTATCCGTCTAATAAAAAGAAATTCATACCCATTAAAGCGGGAATGGACACAAATGGCACACAATATGACTCGTACCAACTTCCCTCTTGGGAGTATTTTGTCACAAGTAATAACATTATTAAAACAACCGTCAATATCATAATTGGTATTAAAATGGAACATTTACGCGAGCCACATCAATTACTAACCTTCCTTCCTTCTCATTTTTGTAACATTCTGCAATTACAACTTTATGTTAGTACCTACATTATCGTATAATTTTATGGCACAATTAAGTACTGGTTTTTGTTAATGAGAAGAATGTGAACAGATAATAATAATATTCAATGTGTTTGTCTGGTGTTGTAGGTGCGTTTGCGTTCCCCGACTCGTGGTAGTGGTAGGAACCGTAAGGTCGACATAACCCTCCGTTCTCTCCAGACGGGGGCGTACCGCGTTCATCCACACTAAAATATGTGTTAAACTTTAGACACAAATATTTCATACAGACAGGGAGCAACTATGAGTAGGTTATTCAAATATTGTATAGTAGCACAGTAGCCAAACATTGAATTAACGAGAAAATAAGATAGCATCGGACGTTACCGCTTTGAACAGCTCCATTATCAACTGTGGAGGAATTTTGTTTCCTGCAGCATGAGTTATGGTCACCGCACCCGCATGCAACGTCTCCCACATTTCTAAGCGTTCTGTAATCTCGACGGAATATGCAATAACGGACTCGCACGCACCTACTAGCAACTATCAATATTGGTCAAGTGGGCTCATCGGGAAGCACCATTATACTGAAAGCTTTTCAACTTTATAAAAAAGTTGCACTACTTAAATGAGGTCATAAGTAGCTTTTCAGCACGAGTAAAGAAGAAATTGTGTTCTCCTTTAAGACTCTCCGATATTTCTGACTGTACGGAAACTTTCTGTGTTTCATTGTTAACTTGCTTTTCAATCCGCTTGAATTTTATGTAAATACAACCTTGTGACTTGTAGTATGAGGTCACTCATGGCTGTTATCCATAACTAATGAGACAATTGCGTCATCCTACGATATTTTTATTCAGAACGTTTCTTAGTGTTTATGAAAAGTAATTTATGATTGTGAATAGTTAGTTAGTGATTGTGAAAAGCCATTAGTATGTAGTATTAGTATGTAGGTACATTCCTAATATAAAGTTGATCGCTTCGAGAAGTACTTGTTGAACTGCTATAGCGGTGTTACTGATAGCAAAGCTGTCAACATGTTACTACTGAAGCACATACATGTGAAAGATTCGGGCTTTAATAGTAAAACATTTGTTCGTGTGATTTTTATGTATTCCGCAGATTTTCTTTTGGACAAATTTGTGCCACAAGACTGTTTTATGCACGTTGACATCTATAACAGCTGTTTGAGCAGATGACTTTCCAAGGTATTACTACCACGTATTACGAATACCCAAAATGCATGTCAACTGCACGATGAATTAAAAGTTCAAATATACATAAATGAACATGAATCTTTTAGCACTTGGTCAAGATCGGAACTAACGGCGCCTCGCAATTTCTTTTATCAATAAATTTTATAAAACAGAGTCACAAAATGTACACAAACCCTGTCAATGACATTGGGGCGCCAAAACGTACTGTTTCAGCTATAATTTGTAATGTTATCAATGTCATTCGGAGCCAGCGTCATGAACTTGTCTCGAAGATCCTGTAAGATGCGTTCGTACAGCAAACAGTAACACGTTAGTAAACAACATCGTTAATATCAAGCGAACTGTGAAACAAAAAGACAACTTTGTTCCAGAAGCTACATTATTTTACCGATTTAAACCACAGAGAAAATAATTATTATCATCATTGTACTGATATTGACGAGGCTCACGAGAATTAATTGCATGAGGAAACCCATTTGTAATATTATGTTTGTTTATGTATTTGTCGGATTATTAAGATTTATTCCGTTAGGTTTGTACATCATGTGGACTGAAGATGGGTTTCGTGCAATGAAAACACACTGGGTGCGATACACTGCTTCTATTAAACTAACAAATTACTTGAAATTACAATTTAATACAATAACACGGGGAAGAATGAATCGGGTACAGTTCCGGGACGTCTCAACTCCGCTGCGATCAGACATTGAATGTCGTGCTCGCCTCGAGCTGTAAACATCATGGCTCTGTAGAAGCACGCTGTGATGTGGTAAACTTGTGATGCGTGATGTCACCGCTGGCGTACTTGCGATTTATTTTATGTCCATACCAATGACAGGATACGACATATTATAAATTATTTTCATTTAATAAGAAAATGAGTGAAGGTCCGTCTTAGGTGGGATTTTAGTCTATAAGTTATGGATATGGTAGGCGAGAGAGTGAATCGATAACGCTAGCTAACTCAATCGATACGCCATCTAGTTGCAATCTTGGAACCTCTACGCTGTGCGTTACAAACGAAAACGTTTAATAAAAGGACGAGTTTTGTTTGATATCAGCTGTATCATAAAGTTATCATATTGTTTGATATCGGCTGTATCATAAAGTTATCATATTGTTTGATATCAGCTGTATCATAAAGTTATCATATTGTTTGATATCGGCTGTATCATAAAGTTATCATATTGTTTGATATCAGCTGTATCATAAAGTTATCATATTGTTTGATATCAGCTGTATCATAAAGTTATCATATTGTTTGATATCAGTTGTATCATAAAGTTATCATATTGTTTGATATCGGCTGTATCATAAAGTTATCATATTGTTTGATATCAGCTGTATCATAAAGTTATCATATTGTTTGATATCAGCTGTATCATAAAGTTATCATATTGTTTTAAGATGACAAATTTGTTTTGTGGATAGATAATTTTATGTACTAAAAATAACTTAGATAAACAAATAAACTTCGATGAAATTAATTTCAAGATGTAATTGAGTTATGCAACCAATTTGCGTGTTCCAAAAATAATACTGCAAGAGTAGGATAAGTCAGCAACATCTTGGTGCGTCGACTACGGCGTAGCAATCAGTTGCTACGCCGTAGCAGTACTGCTTGTTTTTTTTGCAGTGCAAGATACATATATTCTCTACATTTACTCAAATCGTATTTTCAGAAACATCTCAGTTTCAAAAAAATTGCAAAAAAAAAAGTAATTCTGCTGACGTTTAAAACATACTTTTACGTGCACATTATGATCATAATTCTGCTAATTTATGTATCATCACGAGTAACAGTAAACTTTGTTTGTTTCAGGTCTATAAACGCAGCATTTACTGAATGAAACACTTCCATATAAATAAAACCGCGTTGAAATACGGTAAGGTGTGTAAAAGTGCGCAGTTAAGGTGCAAATGAAACCGTATAAGTGTCGTAAAAGAGTGCTGTAAAGCGGTATGGACGGTGGAAATGCACCTTGAACACGCCTCGTAAACCACGCAATGGAACTGGGGTAAAAATGCGGTAAATTTAAAAATATAAACAGTTGATGTGGACTTTAATGTGATTTTAGTGACCGAAATAGACGCTGGAATTGTGAAAGACAATGTCGGATTCTAAAATAAATCATAAACGTTTCAGCTGAACAGTGAAGACAAAATGACAGTAACATGACGGTAAGAAGTGTGTAATAGTGATTAGATTTACTAACTCATGTGGGTCAGAGTACCATGTGTAATAGTGCGCGTGAGTGATACGGCATGTGGGTAATACTGCGCATGGGTAATAGTGTCCATGAGTATTAGTGCTCGTTGGTAATAGTGCGCCAGCGCAGGATGCAGACGAACGTGCAGATCGACACGAAGGGGCTGCGCCACTCCCCCGACCACGGCAAGGGGGGGAAGGGGAGCAACAGGTTAACGGCTGAGGTAAGTAAGCTTCTGTCAATCTCAATCATTTTAAACTGACATGAGTAAACCTTATAACACCTTGTTGTGACCGGTATTCCAGAACCAACATCGGTAACATAATATCAGATCTTTTGGTGCTCGAAAGCAAGCATTATAATATTGTTTTGCAAGATTATGATGTAAATTCCGATTTTCGTCAACCGCCAGAGAAGCTGTTACACACGGCTACACATCAAACTATACATTTCCAGTATAAACTAACCTCGCATTGTACGGAAATCCTATACAATGCGAGATCAGCATAAACTGGAAATGTATAGCTTGATGTGTAGCCGTGTGTACATAAGTTGAAACTATTTATAAATAAACTTTTTAATTTAATTACCAAATAAGTGTCCCGTTTCAAACTACGAGCTCAACCTTGCTTGAGGCGATGTAATAAAAAGAAAAGATAACAAAACCTATTTTAATCAATAACAACCTCACAGTTTCTTGTCCTTACTTCTGGACTAATTCCCACAGAAGCCTTGCTTAAAACTATAAAAATGCTACTTTTATAGTTTTAAAACTATAAAAATCATCAATTTATAACATTGCTCACCTTCAAACTTCGCAAATACTGCGGAAGTCATTGCAATACATTCTCAAATACTTCAGATAATGGAGTTTTAGAAGCGAGGCAGTAAAAGATTATTATTTGCTCCTAATTAACTGTCTGAGTTTCACGCTATGTTAGTGGGGGAAATCGGATTCTGTTCATTTTATTTTAGAATATTTCTGTAGCTGTGTACAAGACCAAGATTATATGTTATAATAAGTACGACGAGTACGACACAAAGAAATGTACTTAGATAATTGGTTTAATTTGATATTTCGTATAGGAATTAACGAATAACAATCGCTACCACTTTTGAACTATGGTGACGAGTCGGCCATAAGCCGTATGAGCATAACATACCTAGACAATAATACAATTTCAGTGCCGGATTTATATTTATTATGACCCACCCTATTTCCGCCGCCCCATTACCTTTCTAAAATAATAGGTAATTTTCCATTTGTAGTAAGGTAGGCACTACAGATAAATAAACGAATGAATTCAGAAAGAGTCATTAAGAAAGAGCAAGCGAAGCGAGCTCGAAATTTTTTGGCATCTGCCTTACTTTGCCGACTTATGCATTACAGTTTCAGAATAAATCAGTAAATTGGACTCCAGAATGCAATCTAGAGCATGCTATCATATATGTCTATGCAAGCTTGAAAAACTTAGCAGTCCTTCTCGGATTTATATAGATTTTATTTTTACTAAATTACTACTGTTTAATGTCGACATAATTACGCATAAAAGTTTTTGAACAATTAAGAGATTAAAATGCGAGAGTAGCGAGCTCGACAACTAAGCAGCCCGCTTCGGATAGAATACGTAGGTTTTCTTTTGACCATTAAGCAATACAAATGAGAGAAGCTACTTGAATATGAGGCGGCAGGCTAGAATATAAATAGTGCTTTTATCAACAAATTGAGGCAGTTCTCGTCGCCCCAGGCCAAAGCCTTCTTGGCCTAAGGGTAAATAAATACGCCATTGCTTGTATCCACAGTTTCCACGCAGGTAAACCCGTGGGAGATAAAGTAATAATAAGCCTGTAAAACGTTAGCCTGTTTCATCACGAAAATAACAAAAGTGTGTTTGTTTGAATGTATAATATTACACATTCAAAGTCGTAAACTATTTAACAGATTTTGGTGAATGATTTAAAAAAAATATCATTCAATAAAATGATCTCTGTGCGGCCGCGGTAGCCACGCTGACCGGACGAGTCATGTAAGAAAATTTTAACGCTAGGGTAAACTAGGGTTATATTTTTTTAAGACCTTGTGTAGAACATCAGACTATCGGCCCCAATTAAGGTTGTGGGCATGCCCATCATGCCCACAACGGTGGATCCGCGCTTGACGTGGAGCCACTGCCGCCCGCCGCTCTCATCCATCACTCTCGCAGTAATATAGATCAAATAGGTACAATAACAGTAGGTATTTTCTATAGGGATTTAACGTAATAGTATAAAAAACCACGAGAAAACCAGTGAACTTGTTTGACTTTTTATCCTCTGAAATCCGCTCCTAGGACGCTGCCGCCCCTAGGCCGCGGTCTATACGGCCTATTGACAAATCCAGGACTGTACAATTGTACTATTAGATCTCAAGTAACAGAACTTCGGTTTAAAAATAGTATCATCTTTTTAAAAGTCGGTTAATACTTGACTGTTTTGACAGTACCCTCGACTTGAATCTGGTTTTTATTCGAGACATGATTGTTTGCAAAAGTACGAACAGAGTTACTAAAACAAAAAGATAATCTTTGAATTACAGGAAATGACTCTTACTGATTTAGCAGTTAAGTACTTTAAGCAAACTTAGTAAGTGTTCTGTCTGGCGAAACATTCACACAGAATATGTTATCTGAAGAATTATAAGATATCAACTAAGCGAAGGCAGATAATTATAGACATCCCAGTAATTATGTTTTATGTGAATACTGCCCGCAGCTTCACCCGCGGGCAGTTCGCTAATTGTCCCACGGGATCGTACTATTGAGATAAAAAGTATATCATGTGTTAATCCAGGGTATAAACTACCTGAATGCCAAATTTAATCCTATTAAAAAAAACTGTTCAGTAGGTTTTGCGTGAAAGAGTAACAAACATCCATCGTCACAAACTTTAAAATAATAGCAAGATTCCGCCGCACACGGTGTTACATAGCGTGTACGTACACGTGGTGGTGGGGGGGGGAGACTGACGCAAAAACGGTTACCACGTATTCTGTACATCATTCTGAGTTGAACATTTCTATGTGCCCCCCTCCCCGGGCCCGTAAAAATTTTTCATCGGTTATTGAAAAAAAAATACAAAAGTGCAATACTTACACGGTCAAAATGTTGCAACACAGCACACACAGTACACACACGCACGCACGCACACGCAGCATGCAGCAGCTGGTTTTGTTTTAAACTGATGAATTTGTGAGCTGCCCGTTGCGCCAATCCTCACTGAAGTATACAATAAAGCAAATGAAGCATTTTACATGCCGTCACTCGCAGACTCCACCACAATCTATTTCTCTCGATAGACATCTTCACGACAGCATTACGACAATTTACATTCTCGTCGAGAAATATTGTCGTGTCGCGAACACAACTCAGCTTACAGGTTGTATGAGGAAAAGCTTACACAATGGGGGATTTCCGGTTGAGTGCATGCCATTGATAAAGTACCGCACTTAAGTTCATTCACTGAGGGGATTGATTTTATAGTAAGAAAGCAGGATACTGAATTTTCATGAATTTTCATCGAGTCCATATTTTTGGCGGTGTATTCTATTTCTTCCTATTTAGGCTACATTATTTTTCGTCAGAAATGCTCTTACCTTCTGATAACAATAACTGAAAAACCAAAACCCTTATGAGAATTCAAAAAAAACCGCTGAACACAAGGAGAAAATAGCTTATTAATTTTAGCGCCAAAATAAACATTACCGAAGTACTTTTAGAAGATAATTGAACGCACAAATCGAAGCGTAAATCCATTAATTTTGTTATTTCATTAAACCGATTGATTGTACAAATGATTACCTACTGTTATTGAGTATACGATGTTATATCCGATTCTAAATGAAACGACGTAAAAATAAAAATGATGGAAGATTATTATTCGGGTTGTAATTACGCGCGGACGATTAAAAATAATTGAAAATCGAATAATCCTCGCGTAAGTAATTTATTTCGCAGTGGGTGTCGTGGGAAAAGTCTCTAATGGATAATACTGGACAATGGATAACAATAAATATAATGTTTTTGCAAGTTATTGTTCTGTTGTCTGCAATAAAATTGAAAAGACCACAGCATTGGTATTGGCAATGCCAACGTATTGGCATTGGCAATGGCATTGCCAATGCCAGCATTTACAATGTTTTTTTTTGGCATTTTCTACCAGTTAACCTTGTGGCATTAAGATAACTTTGTAAATGTCTGCGATAGTACTAAAAATGCTTACAGAAGAAAAATGTTAACAAACGTTGCTTAAAAAAATCGAGTCTCACGAAAAGTTATAAAAACTCCACAAAAATTTAAAAAGAACCAAAGCCCAGTTACAATCATTTTAATCGCATATTAATTCAACTAAAAAAGATACGCCAAAAGACATAAAACGCACCCGCAGATTAACTGCCTTAATCACTAAGAAGGTCTCAAACCGTCAGTAGCCACGTTACCCGGTAATAATTCCGCTATTTTACTTTACTTTGCTTTACGCAGCTTTACTCGACCGCCGATAAATCGCCATCAAATATTTTCGACGACAAAAAAAACGGTAGTAAAGTTTTATTTTATGTTGTAAAGTTATGAAATCCGCGGGACGAGGCATAAACGATTGCGGGACTGGGGTGAGAGGGAACACCTCTGGGTTTAACAAACTTGCACCTTTGTGAAGTTACATCATAAGCTATAAGTTGAGGTTTTCTCACTGATTGAAATTGTAGGGTCTGCATCACTAAGCAATCGTAGGCAACCATTAGAACACAACGTTTATCCTCTGTATATAAAACCTGGCCATTTATTAAATACAGGAAACAGGCGTTGCTCCCTCATCATCCTACATCCCAATCATCCGCTGCTGGGTACAGGTCTCCCCTTTCTTCTGTTCCACTTCCCGCTTCAGTGCGTCTCTCATCCAGGTTTCCCGCGATTTTGCTGATAACCAGTCAGCTCAACGAGCTTTTGGACAGCCCTGGTTTCTTTGGCCCGTCCTGGGCCCCAACAAAGCTTTACTCTCTGCATCTAGCCAGATGTTCTGCCCAATTCCGCGTGAGGCATACCGCCCGGTCCCCGACGTCATAGGCTTTGATCCCTACAGTTCGTTAAATAGATTATTTCGCCGAAAGATTAATCTGTCGAGTGATGTTATACAAACGCCATAACAGACAACTAAGGCTATCTGACTACCCTGTGTGTCTGTTCTATGGAACATATACATTTGATAGTCTATTGTTTGACATACTGGTACATTATGTGTTATTATTCCTGTATTAATTGATTTCGTTATCCTATCGAGAAATTGAGACTTAACTAACAATGATTACTTAAGCAAATGTTAAACAGCCTAAAAGGTGAACATGAAGACTAAGTTCAGAATTTAAATCAAAATTATTTAAAATATTGAGTTCATTTTACTCGAAATTTAGAAATAATCAGCGAGATTGTTGCTGACTGTATCTTTATCTCCAAATTAAATCTTAACATTCAAAATATAAATACGAGAGCGAGAAAAGTTCGGAATATCATCCAATACTACAATAAATTAAAAACTCCCCAACTTTCTATCGAGAATTCAAAAGATATTTCCAACTTGATATCATAAACTTGCTCGGCACACAACAGAGCGTTAACTTAGCTGTCACTTGGAGATAAGTAATATCTTGTTGAGTCACAAAGAAGCAGATTAAAACCAAGGGCAGTTTGAAACTCGAGACCACACGGCCCGACTGAACGCGCTCAACTTGACTCAAGCACAGATATTATAATAACTCAAGATTATAAGGGTAGCGCATAATGATGATGTAAGGGATTATGTGGAAATTACCCATCTGGCGATAATGCTAAGAGGATTAAAGGCTAAATTATACATTTCCGAAATAAAAGAATACAGGGTGTGAATCAAACGAGCCCCTAAACGAAGCCTCAGGGGCTCAGGCTACGCCCCCTGAAATGAATTAATATTATTAACCAATTACAGTAACTGGAATACCAATTATAACTTTAATTTCTTAATTTAAAGAGCTTCGTCTTGAAAATTTATTTTAATGCAGGAAATTGCTTTTAGTCACGAAACGCGGCAAACTGTGTAACAAAGTTAACATAAGTAATGCCGTTGTAGAAGGCCCTGGGACGGAATTACGAAATTAGCGAAATCAATTTTTTTTCAGTTCAAAAAAGTTTGATAGCGTATTTATTGCCTTTTTGTATTAGTAATTTATATTTGGCTACACTTCTCTATGCGACACCAGAAACTCAATAGTTTCATAGAATTAAAATGATTTAAGCAGGTGTATACTATAGGTAGTAAACTCAAAATTAAATAATGAACTGTCACAAGAGTAGTGGCTGTATTTACTTAAATCACTAGGTTTGGATGTCGATTAAAGAGCCCACAAGGCTGTGTGCCTTGTGGCAACAAGCCTGATCAGAGTATTCTGTTCAGGCTCTAGGTATAATTTAACCGGTACGGGATAAATTACAGATATTGACAGATTCTTCAGTGGTATTTGTATGAAAGTGTACGTGTCCGAACCTTTAAATAATTTTTTTGGAGGTAATTCAGAAGAACAGGGTTCATTGTTTGCTAAACCTAATCTGCTCTTCTGGTTGTTTCCTATTTTTAGAGAGAACATATACTACCAATTTAGAAACAACACCATCTTTTCAGTTCTGAAAGAAACTTTTCCACTGCTGCAGTTTCGCTACTCGCCGCTGCATGTCGCTACTGTCGGTACATTTTCTTCAACCGTTATTTTTCAGTCAGACGCTCGGCTTGGTAGTGTGTCGAACTGTTACTAGATGGCGTTGCTAGTTGCATCTATTCAGCTCTGTAGGAGTTTTGTTAGAAAAGCCAGCATTAATAACAATGTGAACTTTAATCCTTTGAATGAATACATTTAAAAGCTCTTGTGAGAGGTTTTTATTATTAAATAATTGAGTTCCTGTTCATGTGTTTCATGTTTTATTAGCAGTGTAAGACGTCTTCGTCCTCCAATTTTTTTCAGATAAAACTCTTGACCCCGTGATTTAGAAGATAAGGCACTCGAGTCCTATAGCTATTTTTCACTTTTTTTTCCTTTTGTAAGCTTAATTACGACTTCAGGCCATATAAACTTCACTCTATTGGAAGTCGGGTCGGAGTGCATGTGCACGAAATTATAATATATGAGCTTATCTTTACATATATATTAATTCCAATGGTGGTGGATGGAGGTGCGTTGTGTTTTTGAATGTAGAATTCTCTAGTTATCCAGGCTATCTACGCACCCTACTTAGGTATATTTCCAAGATTGTTTCCTATCTATTGGTCTGCAAGTTAGTGTCCTCGCCGTGACCGCACATCCCTGACCCCCTCTCCCCCCCTCAAGTTCTACTACACGCCTCTAACTGGCCTTGTTTACAGTTCCGATCAGTTAAGTTGTACAAATAGTTTCCTTAAATACATGTTAGTGTGTTAATAGAAGTAGTTTTGTATAAAGACCCTCCATGAGTGATGAGTGATGACAGAGCAAGCCCATAGACTAGTATAGTTCAGCGTATCCACCATAGAGCATGGGATCACTGTGCGGTCGTCGAGAGATGGCAGTACGTGCTCACGAATAAAATTGACATATATCACATAACATCACGCCTGTAATTCGCAAAGGGTTAGACAGAAGTGTACCTTGTACACTCATATGTCGCCAATTATGTTTAAGGTCCATGTAATAGGGGGCGAGCCTATTGCCATCCACCGGGCAAAAATTTTGACTCCGTGGCTGCTACTGATGAAAAAACCCTATACTTAACACTTTTTTCGACCCGGGAATCGAACCTCATGCGCAACAGTCGCGTTTGCGACCACTCGACAATTCGTGGCCAGAAAATGTGTTGTCAAAATGCAGGTAAATATTCGAGTTTATGGAATGCTTGACAGTACCGCCAACACGTCTCCTTGCTCTGTGGTACCCACCAGCTCAGTCACCAATCTGCCAAATCTAAGCTAAAATTACTGATTAAACCTTAGTTAACTGTCTACTGTTTCCAATGATTCTCGTGGATGAGAAGTAATATCAACTTTATAGAACTTTCTCAACGATTAAATTAACTTATCTAAGCCGAAACTTAATAAAGTAAGTAATTAAGGCCAATTAGGCATTTCATTGAAAAACAACAGTTTATGTCGGGGCAGAACTTTTAATCTTAATATTATAAACGGGAGATATTACAGACTAATAGACTTGTGACATTCAAAATATTAATATCGCAAGAAGACCAAGTTATTTTGAACTATATCTCACCTAGTACTAACTATACGCTACATAAACGCCCGCCGTTCTGTTGACGAAAGATACAGCAAATTGATTGCAAGTGTATCACCGCCCGTGCGTCCGTGCACGATGGACGGGTCGATGAGGTTACAGGACTCGGCGGGGGTCAACGAGGCACAACAGTCAACGTCTCGTTGAGCCCCGCTCGTGCTACGTCCCTATCACTCTCGCACAATTTTATTTTACAAGGTGTTGTTGAGTAACTGGAAACGTCTTCTCTGGACCCTCTATGAGATCAATAAACAAAACAAACCCGTCTATGAGATCAATCATCAAATCGCGAAAAAGATAACCAGTTGCTCCAAACATGTTTATGCATAATTGTACAAAATGTAGGGAATACCAGTTTTTTTTTAAGTTATTATTCGCCTAATTTATCTTCTGTAGAAAGTAGGTTACTTAGATTATGGCGTCAACTTTCCTTAAATACGGCACAATAGGCAAACTAAAACAAGAGTACCGCCATCGTCGTCATTTGAGTCTGCTACTCGTAAATATGTGAATAAAGTATGAGCATATCTCCCCGAGCGGCCGGGCGCGGAGCGTTAGCGTCCGACCTCGGTAACTCAATCACCGAAAAGATACCGCCTTCGAATGTGGCGAGATTGACAGATTTTACCTATTAATTTAACATTAGTCGGCGGCATCTGGCTACCAGACATGCCTGCTACTCTATGCGCCGTGAAGTAATCACTGGTCTTTGCTCTTGCCAATGTCACGGTCTGTTTCTGTAATGTATGATACAAATGAAAAAGTGTGTACTTTTTCGGAAACAATATTAAAGACTATTAATGAGGTTGACAATACAAGACCGATCAATGTAGTTGCTAAGTTGCAGAAACTATCAGTCTACACTAGAGAATCGTCAATAAGCATACCTTAACACATGAGGCTCAAAATAATATATACAGAAGCAGTGGTCTAGTGTTGACAGTTCTATAGAGGTTTGTCAGTCAACTGCTGCTTTTTTCTCGTCTCACGTGATATTGTGGCACTAAGATTAGCCATAAGCATCACTCGTAACAAGTAGCATGCTTTTTAACACTGTTATCAGCCGGTGAGACATGGCAGCGGGTAATTGATTAAAGTTCACAAGATGGACCAACCAATAAGCGTAGTCCTTGCACCCGACTGCCCGAGGTCAGCGCGACCTAATAAACTTGTCGTCTTATTGATGTTCAGTGTTCACCTACGTGTTCACGTGAATGTACATAGCTTAGACATCTTTAGATTATTTCGAAACGTAGTTAAAACTACAGGCGTATAATACCAATTAAATTAAATTGTCAATAAATTGAAATGTTCAAGTTCTAATTGTAGGAAATCAATAAATCAATGACAAAAAGCTTGGAAATTTAATAATCATAAATAAACCGCTGGACAGGACGAAAGATATACTCTTAATTATAGTTTTTTAGGGTTCTGTACCCGAGGGGCTAAAACAGGACCCTATTAATAAGACTGCACTGTACATCTGTCTGCCACCAGGCTGTATCTCACAAACCGTAATAGCTAGATAGTTGAAATTTTCACAGATGTATTTCTGTTGCCGCTATAGCAATAAATACTAAAAACAGAATAAAATAAACAATTATGGGTTTCCTATACAAAGAAGTTGTTTTTTTTTTAGAAAATGGTTCGGAATCCTTCCTGCTCGAGTCCGACTCGCACTTGTTTATTTAGAAGCGGTGCGTCCCCAACATAAGACATGCTTTTGGCGTAACGGCTGGGTTTGATTCCCGAATGAACGGACTAAATATTTACATGACCAAGGTATGTTGACGTAGTTATTTGCCACAGATTAGGATGATCAAAATAACGTACGTACGGCTACGTTTGATCCACAACGTGGACAGGCCTTAGTTTCGACTACATTGACGTCACACAGTACTAAAGCTTTACATAATGTGTGACCGAAAGCCTTTATTTGTGAACCTAAACCAATAACATGGGTGCCCTCAACTCCCGCTGCGGACGTCACAAGGGCTAAACAAGCGCCTATGACCGGAGGTAGTAGCGGTACTCGTAGCACGTGTATGAGGACGAGAGGTACTATCGCGAACACTAATGTGTGCAGCATACAGTTAACGAACATAGTCTTAATAACGTCTACTACTGTGGAACAGGTGTTATCTCAAACTGACCATCGTTCGTAATTATACATACTTAACACACATCACACCTGTAATCCCCGAATGGTGAGGCAGAGTTGTACCTCATAGTACACCCACGTTACGCCAGTTATGTTTAAGTCCCATGTAATCAGGGGCGAGCCTAATGCCATCAACCGGGCACACATCCAGACTCCATGGCTGTTACTGAGAAATTCCTGATTGAAAAACTCAATAACAATTTGCCCGACCCGGGAATCGAACCCAGGACCTCATGCCTAGCAGTTGCGATTGCAAACAATAAACTTAGACCGCGTACTTAAACCGCCTTAAAATTTTGTCAAGTTTGTACATATAGTGTTCTTGACTGTTCTTTGGATTTCGGAGAACGGAAAGTTTGTTTGACAGCGAAACAAATGAAGATCTATTCGGAAACAATACGTGTCTATAATGTCACTTTATAGAGTATCGTTCATAATTAATATTATTTTTAAATTCAAAAGTAACTGTCTGTAAATCCAATTGTGTGTTACTTTTTCTTCAATTTTGTTTTTTTTTTGGCTGACGTGTGTGATGGAAGTAGGTTTTCAATGTTATAAAAAAAAACGGTTTTGAAATAATCAGGTGTGTCCAGACATTTATAACAAAACGAAATCCTTATTTCCTGTATCTTTTCTGACGAACATCTCCTTGATTGTTTTAGTCTGTCAGTTATCTTATAAGTAAAGTGTCTGAACGAATTATCTACTTAGCTAAACGTTTCACAATCTACAACGAACTGTCTTGATTTCGACGTTGAACCATTAATTTGAAAGATAAAATCTTTCCGATTCATTCGTTTGAATAATTATACGGTTGAAGTAATAACAATTATCAGAACCTTTTAACTTCATCCTAAATTAACGAACCATCAAGATGTTCTCAGTTCATACTCGCTTGATAAAGAATTCACAATGGTTCCATTTACTAGAAACGACGGGTGAGTCAATAGCGGCAGTTGAATATACAGGGTGTTAACGGACCCTCCACGAAACCGTCAACTAAGCATTCTGTACAACAAAAGATAGTAACTCTACGCAAAAATTATTACTGGGATACGACTTTTTTTTTGGGGGTGAAAAATTACGTTTGACGGTAGAACTCAATGTAACGCTCTCAAAACATTGTGGTGAAGTAAAATTATAACATAAAAAACTTGTATTAAAAAAAAAATGTGAAAACGTCGGAACTTTGACCCCCAATATCTCCGTAAAAAGAAGATTCCAAGGTAAAGTTTAAACAAAAAAAAATGTTCGCAATAACGGGGAGAACAGATGCCTTTCGGCTTCGATAAAAATATTTTGGCAGCCTTCAGAAACAGAAGTTCGTTTTGAGAATTACGGCAATACAAAACCATTGTAAATCCCGTCCTTCTAGATGTGTAGTTTCACATGACCATTCTAAACCACAATAATTTGAAATTGAGGAAGCCAGAACAGAGTAATTATGCTTATAGTCCATTTACTGTCTCCCCGGACAGACATCCTACGGGACAATAAGTTGACATCTACACAACGATAAGATTAGCATGCACAATGTCGCAATGCATTATCTGCATGTTGATCTAATAGCGATCTCGTAGACCGCGTTACGTTGATTACCAGGCAAGATGCATGCAATCTTAATGGATCGCAAGTTGATCGCAGATAGCGGTGCGGTCGAGTAGATAGCTTGCCCAGGACGGACACTGTAGACAGCCCTTAAATAAAAATGTATTCTCTTCAACCTTTTGCCGCCCAATGCTGAGTGTAGGTCTCTCCCAAATTTCTTCACTTTTGACGGTTTTGCGTCATGGTTATCCAGTTTCTTCCGTGAACTGTTACGAGATCGTCTGTGCACCTAGACCTAGTCGGTTGTTTTCTCCGTCCCATCCGTCTCCACTCCAGCACTTTCTTTCCCCCCATCTTCCGTCCAGCTCACGGCATATATGGCTCGCCCACTTTCACTTTCTTTTTGTTATCACTTTTGCTATGCCCTTAGGTCTCGTTCATCTCAATATTTCGGTGTTTAAGAAAAACATCGTCGGTGACTTTGTTTGTATCTTTTTTGCCACCGACTTCCGAAAGTCAAATTATTTTAGTTTTTTTTAGTGTTTTTTTGGAAGTCGGTTTTGTTTTCGCAGAAAGTTTTTTTATTTTACCCTTTTTAGTTGTATATACCACACAAATTATTGTCATGACGTAATTTTTTAATTGCAACTAGAAGTTAGTTAAAGTACTCGTCAAGACGAATCATACGAGCCCAAACTCGATGGGATTGTGTCCTTTTATTACGGACTACCTGTAACAACCTTCCAGCTCCATCACCAGACCCTGGGTACCATCTAGAGACAAAGTACTGGCAAGATGAATTATACGAACCCAAACTCGACGGGGTTATGTCGTTTTAGAACGGAGTTCCTATGGCCACCTTCCAGCTCCATCATCAGATCAGCTCCATGTCATCAAAATATTCAACAAATACAATCAGAAATCGGGAAGTGTGCAAATTTAACTAGCAAGTATCGCGTCGCGTGATGTACATCAAAGCGCCTGCGACAAGTGACAATTAACGTGAGGAAAACAACCAAATTCCTAAAGCGATTTTGATGAAATTCATATGGGACCAATCGGGAAGTATATCCTTTCAGATGAAAAATTTTTTTTTCAAATCGGTTTACAAATGACGGAGTTATGAGGTAACAAACATAAAAAAAAAGAAAAAGACAACCGAATTGAGATCCTCCTCCTTTTTGAAGAAAGTTGGTTAAAAAAAAAAGTTTTAAAGAATTCTTTTTTGTACAGCCAGTTAGGTTATGTAGGTAAAGCGCTTTCGTATAATGTTGGGAGAGGGTGATGTCCCATGCTGCGCTTAGATATAAACCAGTCGTGATGCTAGGATCATTGCGTTGGACAGCTTTTGCCGCCGCGGTTAGTCAGTTAGATTGTCCGTCTTCGGTAGATATAGTGCCAAAATTATTTTGTCTTGAAAAAATGACGATTATGATGATGATGAAAATGGTTTTACTACATAGTTAGTCAGCATCCCAGAATACGGAACCTTTTTTCTGCATTCCATTTTCATTTCATTTACATTCAAAACGTTGGAGGGAAATTCCGCTGGTTTAATAAAATCAGTCAGTGATTACCAATTAGAGTAGCAGGCGTGACAATGATCGAGTTCCAGCAGTATCTCCCCGCGGCCGGCCGGTGTTAGAGTAACCTCGCGTACTCACCTCATTATGTAAATACATTTTAATTATTTATTTGATCACGACTGCCTCGTTGGTCTAGTGGTTGCAAGCTTCACTGCATGAGCATGTGGACTTCGATTCGATTCCCAGATCTGGCATTTGGTATTTTTCTATCAGGATTTGGGTTCGTTTGATGGTAATTTAGTCTCGCCCCTATTACATGGGATTTAAATATTATTGGTGTTAAGAGGTAATACTAAACATAGGCACACCTTTGCCTAATCCTTGGAGCATTACATATGTATTTGATCATTTCCTGAGCCACAAGATGAAAGAAAAAGCGTAGGCTTAATGAAGCCTCCACACGAGAATAAAATCACTTATTAATTAGTTACAGTTAATGCAATGCAGTTTGAGAAATAGATAACTTAACACAGAAAAGTTACTGGAGCTGTCGGTAAAACAGATTCTCCGGGAAGCAATACTTATTCACGGAAACAGGAATATCGCCTTTGTACAATTACATGACACACGTTGCAGTCTCCTTTCCTAGAACTAATCTACATAGTGGCTCTTACTTGTATCTTATGCTAGTTTAATACAGAACCCCTATTATCCTGCCGTCTGGCAACAGTCCGCAAAGGACAATGCCATAAACTCTATAGAGCTTTGACCCATGAAATAAAAGTTGGTTTACAAGTATGCCAAATGTAGCATTCTATTGGTGCTTTATTAGTGATAACTAAAAACATATTTAAATGCCTTTAGAACTTGCAGTTTCTGTTTAAATTCGTATCAGTAGCATAAAGTCGGCAAGTAGGCGAGACCGAGTCCGTGTAAAAAAGCAAAA
The DNA here is from genome assembly GCA_947578425.1 of Eugnorisma glareosa. Lineage (NCBI taxonomy): Eukaryota > Metazoa > Arthropoda > Insecta > Lepidoptera > Noctuidae > Eugnorisma > Eugnorisma glareosa. The sequence continues at coordinate 21,591,683 of OX387967.1, read as the reverse complement.
TCGTCGTGAAAATATAACAGAGATTAGCGAGCGTACAAAACAAACAACAATGCAAACAGAACAGAGACAATAGATAACCAAACAACTTGAATGACTTTTTGACTAATTTTGACACAAGTATTAGAGCAACAATGAAGTTTCGGTACACCTAATCAATAACGCTCAAATGCTAAATAGTGATTAGAATATACATTCATAATAACATACAGGGTGTAACAAGACCCTTAACGAAGCCGTCAGCCAAGCATTCTGTACAACAAATTAAGTAACTTTACGCAAAAATTATTGCTGGGAAACGACTTTTTTTTTGAGTGAAATATCATGTTTTACGGTAGGACTCAATGTAACGCACTCAAAACATTGTGCTGATGGATGGATTCAATAGTAGGTACGGGGGTCGTGGTGGTGTTTAAAGTAAAAATCTTACATTAAAATAGGCATTTAAAAAAAAAACTTGTGAAGAACTTGGAACTTTGACCCCCATATCTATATAATTATATCTCCGTAACTAGAAGGTTCCCAGGTATGGTCTAGAACAAAAAAAATACTGCAATGACTAGGAGAACAAGTGCCTTTCGGCTTCGTTAAGGGTCTGGTTACACCCTTTATATGTATTAAAAAACTAAAATAATAGATGTAATTTTTTTAAATTAAATGACTATTTTTGTTCCGCGTGTATGCGTACTAAGTAACGCAGATGAAATCGGGAAACATAGGCTTCGGGATTTTAAATTCCTTTTGTAACACTCGTAAGGGGTCTCTTATTTCACCAATATCAATATCGTATTGTATTTCATTAAGTACTTGTGCGTTATTGTAATGTAAAACGCACGGGTTTCTTTTTGTTAAGGTAAAACGCACGATTTATCAAGATGCTCCGTCAAAGCGAACGATACTTTTTTAAATCTTAGCAAAGTGTTTTGATGTCAGAAAAGTGGTCAACATTTTATAAATAAAATTAGCTTTGGGAGATAAAATATAATAAATAAACATTTAATTATCAAATTTAATTAATGTTGACAATAAATTACAACCATTTATCTGTAACAAAAACACAAAATAATCAATTTTACATTTTTTTTTAATTTTTATGACTGCTTTAACAAGTGATGAAAGATTTATTCGTTGAAAGTCAGAGTTTTATTTATTTCATTACTACAGCCTCTGCTTTCTTGTAGCCCTCGCGCCTACGGCTCGGGCTAGCAATATCGCCTCGGCTGTAATTTTCAACTTACCGCACTTATATCATAATGTACTATAATTACTATTTTTTATCCGCAAGTGAAACAGAATAACAGTTAAGTAACCAAGGGTATTTCTTTCATTGGAGAGGAGCTCGTGATCAGATCAAACTTCAGGTTAAGCCGCGCTTGCCTCGTTGGTATGTGGATGGGTGACCACCCATTACTTATCGAGTTTCCTCCGTGGCTCGGAAAGCACGTTAAGCCGTTGGTCCCGGCGAACATTTGTACATCTTTGACAGTCGTTACAGGTAGTTAGTGGCCCGAAAGTCTGACACCAGTCTTACCAAGGGGTATCGTATTACCCAGTACTAACTGGGTGGTGGAGGTCAGATAGGCAGTCGCTCCGTGTGAAATACTGGTATTCAGCTGCATCCGGTTAGACTGGAAGCTGATAGCATTCATTGAATAATTTTCATTAATTTACATTTCTTTACAATTAACGAAAGGGTGGGGACTCTTTCGTTAATTTACAAGAGATATCAAAGGGATACAGGGTCTGGCATTGTCTTCTATAATACTGTAGTTCCAGCTAGAAGAGTGTGCTGGCAAGATGAATATGTGCGCCTGTATACCAAATAGCTTCTCCAAGTGTACAGTATCGTACTGGGACGTACCGCCCCATCCTCGCGGCGAAGGTTCTTCGTTACGATGAATAATATCTCAGGTATTTGCATCCTAATGCCCCCTGCAGCCCTCCCCCCCACCGTGCTTGCACAGAGAGCGGCGCATTCCCGCGATATCGAGGATGTTCCACTTTCCCGGTAGTAGGTCATATCATTAGCAGAACCTTACGAGTACGTAGGTCGCTGATGTGATCCTTTACAAGTCTAAGTACGGGGCTATGTTGTGGAAGGTTGTTGGTAAAGTTTATTTGTGTAAATGGTTTTTATCTGAAATAGAGAAATTATAGCAAGTTTGTCGGTGACGTCACTGTTTTAAAACTCGAGTAATACAGTTCAGAATGCCTCGAAAAATAAAGTACCTATTTCTTTTATTTTTTTTTTTGTTTTTAGAAGTTTTCACCTTCAAAAAAATTTAAACTTCAACTTACCAAACTAAACCCAAACGTAATTTCATTTCAGGAATTGATGGTTTTTTAAAAGTCACAATAGACAACCCCTAATTCTGCCCATCCCTGTTATTAACCAATAACCTTGAACCACATAATGTAGCACAACATACATTCACCATTTACCTCAGATTCCGTCGCTAACTACCCGCAGCTGAGCCACCTCACTGATAACGACGCTTGCATCTCCGCTCCCGGCGGCGGGCGCGGCAGTGGTCGACAGACGCGCGGCGAGAGCGCTCCGCTCGCTCCGCTCACCGCCCGCTCCGCTCCAAAGTTTAAGCGATATTTTTATACATACCACTTTAGTATTTATATTTATACACCCTGTAGATTAGCTAGTGTAGTAAAGTGTCTTATTGTGGTATTGTTTCTTTTTTTTGTAAGTATTTATTCAAAAGTGAGAGAAAAGAAAAATGGTAATATCGGACAGTTTTAAGTGGGAAAAGTGTTTTTAGTATAATTTGGTTATATACGCTTGAATGGACACAGTGTTTTAAAAACGATGGAATTTCATCCAAAATCGCGAGACATCGTCTGGAAATTGCGCGAAACGAAAAGCTAGAAGCAGTTTTAAGTCTGTGTTTTCATTCACGAACGTTTATATAAATCGCGGTTGTGATTGTAAACCGAACAAAACTCAATCAGCATTTTGTGTAGAATTTATCAAAATCAGTTTACATTGCGTTCCATTGCAAAAACAATCCGTAGAAAGTTGGGTTGTGAAAATAAACAAATTGAATCTTTTTGATTAGAATCCCACGGACGCGGTCAATCAGCACAATAAACTTGTGGAACTGTGCGATTTTACAAAAACGTTACAATTTCAAACAGCGTGGTTCATGTGGCTTTGTTTATTGCAGTTCTGTTTACATTTGTAAAGATGGGTGGGACACAAAACACACATTATATTATTCAATTCGCGGTATTTGTTTCTTGCGTTGGAATGTTTACTTATAATTACATTCGGAGGAAAAAACCTGGATGAGCTAAAATTAAAAAGAGGGACTTAAGTAAATAGGTGACCTAACATTTAAATTAAATTGTCAGTAGAAGAATGTTGAAATGTTCTTGTTGATGATATCTATAATAGTGTTGATTATCTAGTATTTGCAAGTTAAATACAGGTATCACAAAATCGAATGAATCAAACTGAGATGAGTAGGTGCTTTCAAAACATAATGTTTTTCAACAGTATCTTTAACCACTCGTATGTCGAGTATATAGACACAATTAAAAACCTATTGTGTCTCGCGTAGATCTACGTTATACGAAGGGTTAATACTTTAAGTTTGCTCAGTTAAAAACTTCACTTTGCCAAACGCCTACAAAGTAAAAGAGTTAGGACATAAAAGAAATTTTCTCCCTCTTCATAATTGATTGTTTTTAAACTATCCAACTCTACAACTTTATACCAACTCCAGTGAAACTGCAGGCGAAAAATGAAGTATAGACGAGGCTGTATTTGCGGCTTTGCCTGCGAAAACTTCAGTTTCGACGAAACTACTGTAAGTGCTAATTCAGGATATATCTCAGTTCTATACCGCAGCTGTTGCCGCGAGACTGAGAGACAGACGTACATACAAAGTTTAATATGAGTGTTTGTGAGAATATATTATATATATTTATGACAGTGAGATATTATTTCCAAGGAGGCACTAGTAGCTTGACGCGCAGGCTGGAGAACCTTAATCTTTAGACTGTTGACAGAGGATTACTTTTAAAAAGATATTAATTTTGCCCAAAAAAGTATCTCAAACTTCTATAGGGTACAGTAATACAGTACAGTACAGTATAGTCAAGACTCTTGCATCTTCATAATGCCTTTTGAAATTGTGGTACGGAACAGACTGTAATCTATTGTATAGAAAACTTTGTTTCATTACATGACAAACGAATTTCGTGCCTCAATGTACTGCTGTCACCAATGAGTCTGGCAACTCTGGTGAGTTTAGTGAAGTATCGACATAGTCAACACATAACATCACGCTTGTGATCCCCAAAGGTAGAAATAGAGATGACCTATCGTATACCCACATTTCGCCAGTTAAGCTTTAGTTCCATGTAATACAATGATCAGTCATGGACCCTATAGGTCAATATAAAAACTCTTTGGGGACTAAGGCACGATAATTACACAATACAGGAATAGTGGTGACTTCATACCACGTACCACAAAGTCAAGTTCATCGAATCAATCACTTATCTCTCCCCGGAGAACGGGCGCTCATATCGTTATCAATCATCATGGCCGTCCATCGATCAGGTGACTTTCATACGAGTCACAGTCAGCTGGGATCTCCCACGCTAGAGCGTCGCCATGGCAACGGTTCACTGTATATTCTGCAAAGTAGACTGCCCAAGGTTACTTTTCGAGTTTTCTGTTTGGCGTCCTGTTAATGATAATTTACTGCTCAAAAACCACAACAAAAAAAGTCGTCGTAAACAAATGAGGAGGTGGTATGAAGTAATAAAGAAGGTATGCAGTTTGAAAGCTGATTTATTTGTGAAAGATAGAAATCCTGAATGCAATTAGGTACTGTAACTTAATTGAGTAGAGTTACAGTTATTTAATATACTGAGCATTTGTTTCCATAATGCTTGGTTGTATTTACCGATGGCTCTTGGTAATGCTCAACTTGGTCCTTCAGTATGAATTCATCACGATCAGTTACGCTCACGAATAGCTAAGAAACACTAAAAGGCTTTCAAATAAAGTCATTGAATAAGATTAAACAGTATTTTCTTCAAAATAAGTCTCTTAAAGTAACTTGAACAAGTCTGCCTCGTTCCAGCGAGTTGTTCTAGTTGTTGCTCCCTGTTCATAAAGTATCGTCTTAACTAATTATTTGACTAACTGCTACTGAAAGGACAACGAGTTATCAATTCAACTAACTTTTGCTTTAAATTGGCTCTTGTTTTAGACAATTTGGAAGAAGAATTTTACGTTGTGAAATGGAATTTGTGTATTCAATAGATTTTGAGTTATGCTAATTGGAACAGTCATTGATTGTGTTTTGTTTTCAATTCAAAATATATTGCTGAAGGACTGGGTGGTAATGAGAGCCGTAGGTAATGAACTAACTTGCAGATGAAAGAAGTGATTACATTTATTCCATCTGAATGTTTCACTGGATAGGAAAAATCAACTAGTTAAACCAAAATGTTATTGAATAAGTGATTAGACAGGGAATTTAACTTTCTTCATGATATCTCTACGTTCAGTATGTTACTGTTAGTCTGCGTTATCCTACAGTTGGCCAAGTGTTCTCCCCGTGACTTCCAGGTGTTTCGATCGAGTTCCAATCTTATGTACAGTATGTAGGTACTAACATTATAAATACGAAATTAACCATGTCAGTCTGTTACGTTTTCACGCTTCACTACTGAGCCAATCGTTATGGCTGACAAACCTTATTTATTTGATTACATTACATAAAATACACGTAGACAAAGTGGCAGGCAACAGATAGTCTAGAGTTAACTGTGGTTGATTTGTTTCAAAATAACCTAGTTTCATACAGAGTCTTCCAGGTATTCATTAAACCCTGTAGTACCTAGACTCCTTTATATGAGGGCAGCCATTAATCCTACTTGATGACCGATATTAGCGGACCTGCTCTCATTGGGCCAGTTTTACGGTACGCAAACTATTGTCAGAGTAAGGTAGGGTTAGACCTCAACCTTTGGGCTCAGTCCAAGGCGAGTATGTGGGTTTGTAGGCGATGTTTTTGTAAGGATCAAAAACCACGAAACCTTAGTGAGCGATCCCTATTTGTACCCTAGGGATTCTAGATTACCTAGGGAACAAATAGGGGCCGCCTGACTAAGGGTTTGTGGTTCTACAATTTTGCTGAATAGTCCTTTAGTAGTAGTAGTACGAGTAGTTAGGGACCTAAAATGTATCTTTCGTGAATCTGTGTTATTTATATAGAAGCTTTCCAACTGAACGCATACCTATACACTCATAGTATTAAGGCACAGATCTGTGTGGTAATTATAGATCTCGCATACATCTCAATTAAAGGAAACCACGGGACTACTTATTAGCGTGTTTGTGCATTAACTTGTGGAATAGAAAGTGATTGCTTTCAAAGGTACGGTAAGAGATGACTATAGAGAAGGTATAGCCTTTCTAAGAAGTTAAGTATATTTCAACAGTGGGTATTATCGAGTATTTTGAATACCACTCGCTATTTACTGTATGGTTTCCTAACATTTACTTATGTGCCTATTCAAATTCATTAAGCTCTTTTAATGACTTACTAGTTGTTGCCCGCAGATGGGAATGGATGTTGTTCGGATGGGAAATCATCAAATAACTCCTCCCGCTCTGGGCTCAGCAGGAGGGGTGTCAGACTTTTACTGACTTAAACCCATCCATGTTCCTTCTTTTGCCCTTTGTGTTTCGTTCGCGTTTTTGACGGAAATTATCCCACGGGCAGTTTGTAAATATAGCCTATGGCACTCGGGGATAATGTAGCTTCCTATTAGTGAAAGAGGTTTCAAAATCGGTTCAGTAGATCCAGAGATTACCCTCTACATACAAACTTACAAACAAATTTTACCTCTCTATAATATTAGTTTAAAGGGTGTAGCAGGACCGTTTATGAAGCCGTCAACCAAGCATTATGTACATCAAACTAAGTAACTTTACGCAAAAATTATTGCTGGGAAACGACTTTTTTTTTGGGGTGAAAAATCATGTTTTACGGTAGGACTCTATGTAACGCTCTCCAAACATTGTGCTGATGGATGGATTGAATAGTACGGGGGTCGTGGAGGTGTTTAAAGTAAAAATCTTACATTAGAAAATGCATTAATAAAAAACTTGTGAAAAAGTTGGAACTTTGACCCCCAATATCTCCGTAACTAGAAGGTTCCCAGGTATGGTCAAGAAAAATAAAATTATCGCTACGACGGGGAGTACAACTGCCTTTCGGTTTCGTTAAGGGTCTTGTTACACCCTTTAGATATCAGACAACCAAGCCTTTCCCATCTACACATTTTTGGTCAACGTATTTAAAATGCTCTGACATAAATATACCTATTGATGAACTTCGCGATACCCTGTAGTAACTCTGCCAACAAGTTTGCAAACGTTTTTCATATTTATGAAGTAAAGTTCAGTACAATCCGGACAGCCGACCGTCCGCCCTGGACTGCCGACCGTATGGCTAACTGTCCGGCCAAGCGTCTAATACCCTCGACGCGTGAAATGCTTCAGAGTATTTTAAATTTATTTCACGAGTATGAACTGGATTTTGGAAAGGTCTTGTTGATTTTTTGAGCTTAATGTTAGGTGCCATTAGAAGAGATGCTTGTGAATGAGATCGCGTGGAATAATGCTATGCTTATTTATAGATATTTCTAGCATCAAGCAGCATTGTTGTTTTCCATTTTGTCAAAATATGGGTGCTGAATTAACAAGCATATACTCAGGTCAACAGTTATCACTTTGTCTATAAGATTGGTTACGTACGATAATTCTCTTTATTGTCAAGATATTGAAAAGAAGCGCAATCCTTTGTAGAAACTTGTAAATAAAACAGGAATCGAAGCGAATCTCAGACAAGCTAAAATGTTAGATCGAACCTGCAAGCCGTAGCGCAGGAGACAATGACCTTTCAAAGTTCTCAATGATCTACGTTATGGTTTAAGTCGCATGTAATAGGGGCGAGCCTTACATGGTACACAAGCTAATCCATTACTATCACTTCAAGCGCACTATCAACCCCAATGAAGGCAATATTAATAGAATAGCCATTACCCCGTAAAGACCCCTCCCTGTAGACCCCCAGCCCCAAGTCTAAACCATTTATGTGCTATTACATATGGTTTATGTGCTATAAAGTGTTGTGTCGATGTGTGCTTACCGTATCCGGCTGTAATGTGGGGACCGCTGACCGATACCTTTTACGAGTATACATAATATAGGGCTGTATAGAAGAATAGAAAAACAAATATCTCACTAGATTTTACCCGCGGCTTTGCCCGCGTAGAGGTCAGAAATAATCCCATTGGATTCATTCTATGTCCTAGCCCATGTCACAGACTACCTGTGTACCAAATGTCATCGCAATCTATTTAGCTGTTAGGGTGTGAGGTGACAGAGACGGACAGACAGAAGAACAGTATTCTCTGGTGAACAAGGTGAAATTAAGTACTGATAAATTATATAGACGTAAAAAGTTTCAACTAAATATTTGGAACGAAAATTTGCTTGTTATTATTATTTTGTAAAACAAAATGTTAAATATGAGAATATGGATGGACTCGTGATTTATTTTTAACTTCAAGCATTTAATAAACAAATCCAAAAATCGCCCAAATCTCCTGGGAATAGTTTCTCAATTTCTAGGAAATTCATTAAAACCTGAAAAACGAAATATTCGAATAACACGCTCCACGAACTGAAAATTGAGTCGAGAACCTCACGGAGCTCGCAAACATTATTTTACAAGCATTACTATATCTGCAACATTTACTAACAACAGTAGGTAATTAACAGTAGCATCGCTGGCCCAGTCTTGGCGGACGCGACTCGTACACAACTCGTCGGGGGTTCGAACTTCGAACCCAGGCTTAGATCTATAAATTGTGTTAGTTATATTTTCATCAACACTACTTTCAAAACGTTATGGAAAAACAACGCAAGGAAACCATGTGGGTTTCCACACGATGTTTTCAAAAATTCGAAAACACGTGCTATTCACCAACAATACGTACTGGTCTCACATGGATGAGGACGGCCCACTGCCTCTCACTCTCACAAGGAAGAGACCCGTGTCGCACCTGTGGGAACAGGACAAAAATCCTCATATATCCCAAAATCCAGTACTAATTCAAATCATCTAGAATGTATCGTCTCGGCCCTAACAAGCGAGTGATCGTCCCGTTCAAACAAGTCGCGGGCCGACCTTCACAACTTGTCAAGGTCATATCGGTTGGATCCATCGGGACTTGGGTTCTGTAGCTGAGTTAGATGTTGCGACTTACTTCTGCTAGTTCAGTAGGATTAAGTTGTAGACATTGATATAGCGTTATGTATATTGGTAGACATTTTGAAGTTGGTGAAATTTGAGTAAAATTTGTTATTGCAATAGATCAATAAGATAAAGGAGATTTTATTAAACTTGGGTCTGATTTTCAGGTCGAGCCTTTTGTGAGTTTTTCTATCAGAAACTCAGTAGGCTGAAGTTTAGTTTGGGGCCCGGTTGATGGCAATAAGCTTGCCTCCTATTGCTGGTCTGAAGTAGTCAGTGTGTGCACTAGGTCTCTTCTATATCGTGTGGTTAGAGCGTAATCTGGTGTTAGATTTTTATGCCGCCCAGGGGCCTCTGACTTGGCTTTACATGCCGTCGAGAATATCTCTCACGCATGTTCGTTTCCTCACGATATTTTCCTTCACCGAGGCAAGTGATAAGACAAGCAAGGCGAGGCAAGTGGTAGCGTGTGTGATAGTGATGTTTATAGGTAAACCTCTGCCTAACCCTTTAGAAATTACAGGCGTGATGTTATGTTACGAGAATTAGTAAAACTGTACTGTCTTATTCTGTTTTAAATTTCGTCTTAAAGCGCTGTCTGTACAAGGGATTACTTCACAACAACAGTCTAAAGTTTTAGATCGTGAACAAAACTTCTAATCTGAATAACTAGGACGCTATACGAGCGGCGTTCCGAACTATTCTTAGATTCATTTATGATTGTGTTCTATATCTCAACTGATTATTCTATGATTAACAAGATGCTATATTTGTGAATGTTTTAGGGATGTTCGATTATTTTCATGCTCATAAACATTAGCTTCTTTCTTATCCAGAACTCAAAACTCGTAGTACGGGTTGCATTAGAACATCAAAAGAGTTACAGCGCACACACGTAATACAGAAGCTTTTAGCTGCACGTGTGCGTTCGTGTAGAGGTCGAAAACTATCCTCTAGACTACTGGGATAAAAATTATCCTAACCCAGGCCATGATCAACCCGAGTCGCAAATTTCATTTTTGTTGCAATTAAGGTGCAAAAAAGTTAGACAGACAGAGTTATTTCGCATTTATAACAGTAAGTAGTTATGGATACGTGCCACTAAGTTCATTTATCCAGGTTTTCTTTATCCACGGCTGAATGAATACTAATTAGGTGTTATACGAGCTATCGTTTGCGTGGGGGGTGGGTCTTTAATTGCATTAGCTGGTGACAGTTTCATGGGAACGGTTTTATAGTCTGCGGAGCGAATGAGACGTTTAGTGTTGTTTTAACTTTGTTGGTTTTTAAAGTGAATAGAATTGGAAAGAGTGGATAATACCAGTCGTCATCATCTGCCTAGCCTAGGGGTCAATTTCCTGTCTAACCAGATGCAGCTGAATACCAGTATTTTAAATGGAACGACTGCCTATCTGACCTCCACAACCCAGTTAGTACTAGCGAATACGATAACCCTTGGTAAAACTGTAGATAATACTAGTATTTTTCAATTACAATATCTCATTCAGTTTAGTATCTCATCAACATACTTTAAAAGTTGCGATTCATAAAAGGGTACGCTGACGAGCGACGAGGGACACTTGCAATCTGATTATCACAGTTATTTCTGCATGTGGCTCCGGGGGAAGACAAAGTCTTCGTTCGTTCGTTCGCATGACGATTTTTTCAGTGTCTCTTTCGGCTGTTTATTCGGAAATTAAGTCCATCTTACTATAAGACAAATGTCTCTCCCATTAAAATTCAAACTCGGCCTAGACTGGATTAATAGAGCTTAGCGGAAACTGAACCCTGTCACTAACTGCCCGGCACGATCACCTGTGTTCATTAATACGAGCCGACAAATGAATGAATATCTAAATATAAGTGCACTTGTATTCATTTAATTTGCTCTTCGTAGCGCAGGGCGCATTCATTTCCATGTGAATGAAAAAAAAACTAACACAACAATTTCTTAGAGTAATACTACAACAAATTATTCTTGCTGACTATAACCGCTTTCCCGAAACTATTATCCCAAACAATTTCCATATTGCTAAGTTAAAGCTCTCCGTCAAAAACAATGTTCAATCTCTGTGTAGTGGTTTACACTATCACAGCGAATTATAGAATGTCCACAACAAACTGTAATCATGTGTCTAGCATTTTAAGAACTATGTTGGGGTTGCCTTCCAGTGTATCTTTATTAATCTGAATACCATTTTTTTTTACGTGACGTTACTATATACAGGGTGTAACAGGACTCTTCACGAAGCCGTCAACCAAGCATTATGTACATCAAACTAAGCAACTTTACGCAAAAATTATTGCTGGGAAACGACTTTTTTTTTGGGATGAAAAATCACGTTTTATGGTAGGAATTAATGTAACGCACTCAAAACATTGTGCTGTTGGATGGATTGAATAGTGCGGAGGTCGTGGAGGTGTTTAAAATACATAAAAAACACGTAGAAGTTGCGAAAAAGTTAGAACTTTGACCCCCAATATCTCCGTAACGAGAAGGTTCCCAGGTATGGTCTAGAACAAAAAAATGATCGCAATGACGGTGAGAACAAGTGCCTTTCGGCTTTGTGAAGGGTCTTGTTACACCCTTTATTAGCCCTTCACTATCCACTTATCGGGTAATACGATACCCCTAGGTAAGACTGGTTCTCTGACTCTTGGGCCTCTGCCTAGCCGTAACGACGGTCAAACATCTACACATGATAGCGGGCCAACGGATAGACGCACTTTCAGAGGCATGGAGAGGTCTAAGTATGTAATGGATGGTCACCCATTCACGGACCCACCTGGGCAAGCGTAACTTAACCTTGAAGAAGGATCATCATCATCATCATTTCAGCCGAAAGACGTTCACACGTTCACGCGTTCAAATGTTGCTGGACATAGGTCTCCCCCAAGTGTCGCCACATTGACCGGTCCCGTGCAATTCGCATCCAGCGGATCCCCGCAACCTTCACCAAGTCATCGGTCCACCTAGTGGGAGGCCTTGCAACGCAACGTCTTCCGGTTCGCGGTCGCCACTCCAGAACTTTTCGGCCCCATCGGCCATCCGTTCTGCGAGCAATGTGCCTGCCCACTGCCACTTCAAAATAAGGTTGCTTGATGTCAAACTTGTTGAGACGGGCGTAAATCTGGAATTTATTTGTAAACCTTTTGCACATTTCTGTTCTATGTCGTCCCGACAAGTTTACACAGAGCGGTGTGCGTTTACTAAGAAAGTGATAAATAAATGAACACACGTACAGCTACGCGCCGTCCGAATGAATGAACCTTCGTAACATGTCACTGTCACTTTGAGGGGGGAACGGTAGGCGAGGGGAGGGATAGATTGTTCTTATCGTGTTAAAGGGAAACATTTAGGTAGGTATAGTGTGGATAGTTTTTGATGACCTAAATATGGGTACTGCTTGTGGTTCGGGAGGGTTTAGCCATCAGGATATAAATATATTAGCCTGTCTGGTATTTCAAGGCAAAGATGTCTTCTTCACGAGAAGCAAGGAGCCATAAGCATGCCATGATCTCACTTCCCATTTAAAGGGACCCATTGGGTCGACAGTTTAACCCATTGGTGGTCTGACATGCAGTAGATATGTCCAGCTTAGCCCCATTTTTGCGTGACTTTAATAATTTACATTCTGTTTTACCAAGTATCACCAAGTGTTGACAACATATTCTACGAGAATGCCACTCCATGTTATGGTAAACCACCGCACTATACAAATTGCTCGACTATCTACCAATCTATTATTCGAATCATTCAGTTTTGTTTGCCACGAAGCTACATATAAACAAGCCGTCAACACCCCCGCACTCACACACACACACACACACACTCAGTAGTGACAGTGTCAGTAAACACATCGGTTGCTAATGTCTGTTATTATTAGATAAAATCAGCCACTCACCAGTTCACTAGTAACAGCTTAGTTGCATGTTTAAAGGTGACTAACAAGTGAATTATTTCAGTAATTACCAACTGAATTGTGATCATTTGTGTCCGAGGAGTACCACACACTTGATACAGCAGACTTTGATAAAGAACAAAGCCGACTTCCATTTGGCTCGTGCTGATCGACAAACTTAACTTAGATCGGCGCCTACCATCGCTGAATCATGTTCGAGACGGCTCTGCACATTTTGAGTTAAACCGAGTGGATTTTTACCAAACGAATACATTATTGTGCCAAACCATGACGAGCGGAATCGCTGCAATCAACAAAAAGCTAATTTACGAAGAGTAAGGATTATGATAGTCGACGTTTACAAGTGACTTGTTTGTGTATTAAACGGGTTGGCAGAACAAAAACAAAAGGAAAATAATTTCCTGTTCAAGTACAGTACAAGATCTACTTTGAAATTGCACGGGAAATTAAAATGCACAAAGCAAAGAAAAGTTGAACAAAAACCGAAGATTAATTCGCTACTAGTAGTGACTTAGCAACGAAAACGCGTTGCGCCGACCTCAAGTAAAATGGAACAAGGCCAGGAAGATGGTGGTGAGCGGCTTAGCAACTGCTTGGCTTGTTGTATTTCTAGATTCTGTCAAATCTATTGTAAGAAAATACTTATGCAAAATGCCGAACTTGATATAGTAGCCCGCAAAACGAAAAATGTAGCTATGACAGAAATAGCTTAGAGCCTGTTCACACGATCGTAATTGTCAGCTCGCTCAGTACATAAACGTTTAAAAACCTCACCGCTCATCGCAACGCCTGAGTACACACGACCACGTTCACACTGCGGTGACGACGCGAACCGGGTTCACGCCGAACGACGCGCATGTTCGCACTCGTGGGAATGGGCGCTTATTCGTATTATTAGTGAATGTGATTCAAAATGATGGTAATGTTAGGTTCAGTTAATACGGTTACTAACATAGTTATCAAGATTATAATTTTATTGTTATAGCATTATATTTAACACGTAATAATTACGTGTTAAATATAAATAATAATAAAAATGCGAAGCCACCACCACATCTTTGAGAGACTTCAAATTAACTTTTAATAATTACAAACGTGCGAACTACTGAAGTCTATCTAAGCAATACGTGCTTTCTGTGATCAATTAGAACAGAAAGAAACTAATTTTGCACGACCATGAAGTGGAATTTTTCATTTGTTGTTTCAATTTAATTTAAGTTACATATAATATAACGTGTTCAAAAATCTTCTCTAATTAAATTGCCCTATTACATATGACTTAAACATAGCTGGCTAAATGTGATTGTACTAATAGACCTCTGCCTAGTCCTTCAGTGATTACACGCGTGATGTTATGTTGATGTTAATTGTTTAGTCTCTGGTAACAATTTATAAATGAAGCTGCATCTAATAATCCATACCACAATAGAACCACCTCGTTTAGATTCCGTCATCCATCTTCAGTAGCTCACTTCCCTGCAGGGCACACAATGATGTATAGCGCCGGTTCCGTCAGGTGAGAGCACCCACCTCGCTGCTCAATGGAGATTTATACCGCGGCGCGATGGATGGGAGGTGGAAAATGTATAGAGGGTGATAATTTATTGGTTTTTGATTCCAGGGTGCCCTAATTTTGTTCAAAGTGGAAGAAAAATGCATTCTGTTGGAAAAAACGGTTAAGTTTTATATTAGAGTATAGTCAACAGGATATCGAAGGTAACAATTTGATATTGGCAGCCCTAGGAGTGAGGGTAGTTTCTATAGTTCAAGAGGTATAACTGAAACCCAAACCCAGAATATGAAGAATAGTGTTTCAAGTAAGAATTGATTAAGATTAAACATTGCCTTGAGAATATTTGGGTATTATTTTAAACTTGCTTTACGTGTCAAGAACCCATGAGAGTAAGTCAGTGAGACACTCATAACAAATAATGGTGAAGCTTTCAATCAGTGATTGAGTTATTGAAAGTGGATGAGTGGTGCGTAGATTAACTCTCTACATCCAAAATTTACCTCTTTATAATACCTATTCGTATCTATAGATTGAAATCACCAAAATATACTGATCAATGTTTGTACATTTTCTACGTTGAAGCGCTCACCTTCAAGGACAAGAGTCTTTAGCAAAAGGTTATGTTTGTGAGCTACGGCGGCGGCGTTTGTTATGGTAGGGAAAGTGGGTCAACAACATGGGGTCATGGGGGTGACAACAAGTGGTTGTGACGCGGTCGAGGTTTTCTTCTTTACGTAAATATTACAATCACAAGAATTGTTTTGAAGAGTGTCAAGTTGTCAACCGCTTGTAATGATAATAATAATTATGAATGTAGGTTTTAGTTTCATAGTTTTAGAGTTCAAAATAATGAACAATTACGGAAGATATCCCATAAGTGACAGTATAAGTTTACTTCAATACTTATAAAGGGTGTAAGAAGACCCTTCACGAAGCCGAAAGGCACTTGTTCTCCCCATTATTACGATCATTTTTTTGTTCTAGACCATACCTGGGACCCTTCTAGTTACGGAGATCCCCAATATCTCCGTCAAAGTTCCATCTTTTTCACCAGTTTTTTTTAAATACATGTTTTTAATGTCAGATTTTTACTTTAAACACCTCCACAACCCCCATAATATTCAATCCATCCATCAGCACAATGTTTTGAGTGCGTTACTTTGAGTACTAACGTAAAACGGGATTCTCCACCCAAAAAGAAAAAGTCGTTTCTCAGCAATAATTTTTGGGTAAAGTTACTTAGTTTGATGTACATAATGCTTAGTTGACGGCTTCGTGAAGGGTCCTGTTACCCCCTGTATGTATACAAATGAACAAATGATATATTTTTGATCGCTGTAATAAGTCTTTCTTTCTATAACGTGTGAATTCGTGTGGTTAGTGCCTCACCTGGTGTCAGAGTTTTTCGCCGCTCATGGGCCTCTGACTTCGCTTTATATGCCCTCGAGAAATATCTCACAGGCATGCTGGTTTTCTCACGATGTTTTCCTTCACCGGAGCAAGTGATGATTACACAATCCGCACATTGCTCCAAAAAATCAGAGGAGATGTAATCAGTAGATTCCCGACAGAGTTAATTAGGTTTTTATTCGATGGTAGCAAGTCTTTTGTGAAGGACGGGCTGTGGCTGCTGCATAAATCCAAATTCGGGCATAAAAGAGAGACTTTTTCTATCAGAAAATCCAATTACACTGATCTGATTCCCGAGATCAAATCCAGGACTATTCAATTATTGCTTTTGGTTCCTACATAGAACGCCTCATGTCCATAAATGCCTTCTTATAAATTAGTTTTTGATCAGTCAGATCTGAGATGATTTCGTTTTGATTGTTACTTTTACTTTAGTTTTACCGACGAAAAAAAGAGAAGGTTCTAAAGTCGACGCGTATTTTTTGGCTCGAACGTTCATTACGTTCCAATCCAATCTTAGTAGGCTTTTCTTTATATAGCCGCGTTTTTTACAGCTAGATCTTATCTAGGACAGAGAAAGAGGTATGGCAGAGGCGTGTATCTTAGAGACGTTCCACAAAAAAAAAAAAAACAATCCACCATTTATTTTTAAGTGCAATGTAAAAAGGGGGGAAGCCTATTGCCATCAACCGGCTACGAATTAAATAAATTGGTCGGTTGGAAACATTCAAAAGTAAATAAATCAAATTCATATATTCTAGCTAACGCTACAATAATAGCGCCAGCAGTATAGATGGTAATCACACGAGGTAAATATTAAAACTCAATCACGGCAAACTGTGCTAATTCGCGATTGATGGAGCCCAACATAGACCCTTATCGCAAACTGTATGAATATTAGAAACATCCACTTGTAAACGAAACAGTGAGTAAGTTAGTATATTTATTTGCATAAAATGTGGTGTAGACAGGATGTTATACAATGTTATAGAGCAAGACACATTCCGCCATAATAATAGCATGGACATTTAAAATATTTTATTACATAAGGTAGGTACATTAAAATGAACAACATCTATACATACAATTATGTAAGTACGTTTGAAGAATTTAAAAGTACTAAGTAGACCATCATTAAACAAAATAATAATAATGAATACGAAAGAAAAACAAACAAATAATGAAAGTACCTACACCATACATACATCTAAACCATCAAATAAAACAATAATACAGAAACACCTTCACCATAAACACATCTAAATATTCGCTGAAACGATATTTGATACATTAAACAATATAATAAAGAATATTAAAAACATACACTAACATTAATTATAAGGACACCGTACATATAATATGTATAAACCATCAAACGAAATTATATTAAAGCAACTAAACAAATCAACATAAAAAACCCTTAACATATAACCTTATTAATATAAAATGAAGAAAAAATCACAAAATTAAAACTTTCAATGCATTTTTGAAGTGGTAAGAATGCGAAGAGTATTTTTTGAGGAACTCGTTGATGGTATAAAAAAATATTTGATTAACCACTTCCGTAAGTCAGTAAGTTTTCCAAAGGCACATATTTGTTTACATGTTTTGAAACTAAATCACGAACGCGTTTTAATTTAGAAACCCACGAGCTTCTAAGATCCCATTCGTATAGGTTTGTATGTTGGAATACCGATATTTGTCATAATTACCGCTGTGTGCGGGTTGGTTCTAAAGAACGATCGGCTAATATAAGTATAATTTATAGCCTATTAGCACCCACGAATAAAGTAGCTTTCTGCCAGTAAAAGAATTGTTAGAATACTTAGTTCCAAAGATTACCCCCTACATACAAACTTGCAAATCTTACCTCTTTATAATATTAGTATGGAAATATAGATACGTACATGATATATTAAAATCAAAAGTTTGCCAAAGGCTCGGCACGCCTGTTTCGCTGTGAGAGTAATTAGGTAACTTTACACTGATATCGATCTTCAATACTTTGGAGACGCGCTCCGATGTCACACATTACATTACACTGTTAATATGATTGTAACATGAACCATTCATAATCAAGGGAAAGAGGAATCGTAGGAAGAATCATAGTCATAAGTATAGCGTAATATGGGAGAGTCATGCTACTGACTACACCCTCCGGAGAATTGTACCTACTTATGCTTATTCATTACACCATAGTTTAGTCACAACAACACCTCATGCGTATTTAATTTGTGGTACTGTACGGATCGGAATACTGGGCTGTGAAGAAGATGGATAAAGGATTACATATAACGGAGATGAGAATGTTGACGTGGATGTGTGATGTGTGTGTGACAAGAATGGATAAAGTAAGGAATGACTATGTTACGAGGAAGTTTGAAAGTTTGCGCCGGTTACAGAAAAATTGAAAAGGAATAGACAGTCGTGGTGTGCACTTGTAAAGAGGAGGGATGAAGCGCATTCGACATTAAGAATATTGAAATGACATAAAATGAATCGCAAACGCGCAAGTGGTTACATCACGTGACCTACTTACAAGTCTACCCACACAGCGTGCTTCTACAAAGCCGTGATGTTTACAGCTCGAGGCGAGGACGACATTCAATGTCTGATCGCAGCGGAGCTGAGACGTCCTGGAACTGTACCCGATTCATTGTGCCTCGTGTTATTGTGTTATATTGTAATTTCAAGTAATTTGATAGTTTAATAGAAGCAGTGTATTGCACCCAGTGAGTTTTCATAGCACAAAATCCATCTTCTGCCCACATGATGTACGAGCATAACGGAATAAATCCTGACAATCCGGCAAATCTGAATGTTGATGGATGGAGAGGAAGTGTAAGACCAAAGAAAAGATGGACGTATTGTGTGAGGAATGATATGAAAGAGAAAGGAGTAAATGATGCCGTGACGTCTGGTGGGGGGAATGGAAGAAGAAAACTTGTTGCGCTGAGCCCGAGTAGGATGGGGCACGGGCAGGATGATGATGATGATGCTGATGAGGGAGAGTGGTGACGTGTTTAGTGCTCCTAGGTTTAGACATTAGAGACGACGGTTTACAAGCCGGACCATTTGATATCCTTATTGTATCATATTTACAGCACTGCAGTACTAAAAGCCATTACATTCAGAAGCCGTTTCAACTTTAATATTAGCAGATTAGTATGCTAATGATAGTGCACTCGTTTGCGAAGATTCCTGAGTACAATGTGGTAATTAGGACTTTTTTTAGTCTTAATGAGGCGAACAGATATGCTGACAGTAGTCTTGTGTTTGCTATTATGCTGTAATTTGCAGCAAAAAAAAAACACTGGAGTTGTTAAAGTAGGGTAGTTTTATTTTTATTTTTGATAGCTGTATCCTACATAAAAAGTACGCTGCCCTGACCAATATGGTCCATTACAAAATCCCTAGAATTTTCCCAAAAAAAAACGATATCTTGCGACAAGTAGATATAAATATCAGCTTGATTAATATACACAAGGTTGAAACTGGTAGAAACTCAATAAACGCCAAGTCAAGCATGAAATCCAACTAGACAGACACAGTTTAGGTTCTGGATTAAACCAACAATCGTGTGAGCCAATTATATTGAAACCCCAGTAATATCATTAACGGCTTAACCTATTATCATAACACGTCTATGTAGCTCTATAAGTCACAGGGTACGCAATATCGTGTTAGAGCTAAAATGGTGTTACATTGAATTGCCTTCCATTCAATTATAATGCAATGTATTGAAAGTAAAGTTAACATTAAATTAGGTAAAGCCTTTCTTGTATGAAAATCTTATTTTTCGATATGTTTTCATCATTAGTATAAAGTACCTGTTCAATATTAGTAAGCTATATGTATTATGTAATACATATTATATATACCCGAAATGTAGATAATTATGTCACAAAACACATAACTCCTTGTTTAAAAACGAAACATTTGAAAAAGTGGGAACTTAAATATTGATGTAACTGGAAGGTTCCAAGGTATGGTCAAGAAGCCGAGACACACATACGTAAGTTACCTCCTTGTTTGCCATGTTTCAGAGTAAAAGATCGTTTCATTATTAAATAACACGACAGTTATGAGTCTACTATGTAATTAATTTGGCTGCTAAACACGATAGATATGGATTTTCATAAACTCTTGCCGGCCGCTGGTCGCATGTATCTGGCCAGTACAGCTATTTCGATTTATCTCGAAGAAGGTTGACAAAATTATGCCCAAATTTCCAAGCATGTTTGAGAAAATGATATGATTGTCAATAGGTACACTTTTACCAACACCAACTAGTTGGTGGCAAGTAAATTACGATGTTGTTAGTTTTGTCTTGTCTGTCATAACTATCTTTGCATAAAGATGACAGTGCCATGAAATATATTGTTTAAAGGTTTATTTTATGAATAAAGGTAATCTGCGTTAACGATTTCACTTATTGTTATTCAAATTAAAGTAAAGCCACAGGAACGACGGTAAAAACTTTCAAGTTTCCATTTAAAATGAAACAATACCACGATGTAATCATAATGTTACAGATATAGGTATACCATCAGTAACAGCGGTCCAAACACGAATTTTATTTTCATTCCAATCCTCGAACCAATAAATAGTAAATCAAGAAAGATAATATTTTAGTGAAGACTGAACGCACGGGATCAACGGGAAAGATAAATAAAAGATAAAACTGTGTAAATAAAAGATAATATTGTGCGAGAAAATATATTGTGTGAACATAAAGTGAAGTTAGAAAGAAAAACAATTCAATTAAAACGAATAATAATTTTATACATATTCAAGAAAAGACAATAATAATTTCCAACCATATTATTTCAACATATTATAAAAAAAAACAAAAGAACGTCAATTTTTTATTTCAATTTTAGAAGCAGAAAATGCAATTGTTTCTATATAAACACTCAGTTTTGAATACAGCAATACAATTAAGTTCAGTTTTAATTATTTTTAAAGTGAAAGATAAAGCATTTTAATTGAACAACACACGGACGAAGAAATGAGAATACAATCAGACATGATTCTAAATGAGTGGTGAGATTTATTGTGATAACATTGAAAACTGTACTCTGTGTAGTAGACATTAGAGACTGTTTACAATAATGAAGAAATCGTGACCTCAAGTTTCCTTGAAAGGTCATGTGTTCAAAACAGTTCCTGTAAATAAACTTTCTTTTCTGTAAGTAGTGGATGGTGGATTTTGTGTCTTAGTGAAAAGGATATAAGGTTCAAAATGAATGTGCCGATGAAGGGTGGTCCCGCGCCTACGGTGGCCGTGGTACCAATACCGGAGAGCGAGATGGATGCGCTGCTGCTCGGGAGGACTGCGGTGAGGACATTTGATCAGTACGTCAGAAATGTATGTATTTATGTTATAACTATTTACTAATACATAAGAAGGTCGATCGCGGTGACTGTTAAAGCTTAGATTATCATCATCCATCTATCATCTGTTTTCCTAACTTTATTATCTTCTATTGTAGTAAAACAAAATGCTAAAGTAAAAATGCCGTAAATAAAATAATGAATAATGCTGTTGACGTGCTACGAGATGCTACGCCGTAGCAGCGAAGCGCGCTCGTAGCAAGCGAATTAAGCAATAAAATGCTAGTGTCATGAAACACAGATAAGTTGCATCACAGTTTAGTTTCAGTACTTTGGGTAATACAAGTTATAGGGGATTAAGTTATAGAGGTTATGAGTAAAGTATAAATGGATGATTATCGAATAAAATATATTACTTTACGTCTTAACCAACCACAGAGCATGGAGACTCATTGGTGGTTAGCACACTCCATAGAAGCATTCACCCAATGTCACGATTTACTCTTACTCTGACACAGATATCGTAAAGAAAGGTCAGGCCGTGCGTGTCAGAAGTTGTGCGCTCGATGCACTTCTAACACTACGAGTCTTTTTGTACTGCCGTGTCTAAAAGCTAGTAGGCAATTCAGTGGTATGTGGAACAAACTAAGCTGTGAACATTATTGCAGTGCAAAGGACCCATTCCATTTGAATATTTGGAAAAAAACAATAGATTGATTTCACTTCAAATTAGCACAAAAACGATCCCTATATCGAATCACCATCACTTACTAAGATTTAAGCTAACAGTAAATCAATCGGAGCTAATAGCCGTCACAGCGACCGACTCCCGAACGCTTCCGACCGCTTCCGAATGCATACGGATTTCGCCGATTTGTGCCGAATTGAGTTTTATCTACACTGGGAGATAAGTGGTAATCTTTGTTTTGGGGGAAAATAAGGGGATTTAGGGGAATATTTATGGTGTTTAGTCTTTATTTTGAAATACAATAAATGGAAGTAAGTTAAACCGTATTTTAGCCTATGTATACAGAGTTTTTAAAATGTGTCTGACCTGGATTTTTGACTAGAAGCCCCGTCATTAACTGCTCTTAGGTAATGAGCACAAAATAATTAAAAAGTTTTGGATTAATATAACATAACATCACGTCTGTAACGCCGAAGGGTTGGGCAAGGATGTGCCAAATAATATAGCCACATTTTACCAGTTATATTTTTTAAGCCTCATGTTATTACATACGCCTCCTATTGGAGGCGAGCCTATTTCCATCACCCGGGCACAAATCTAGTCTCCGTGGCTGCTACGGAGCCGTTGAATATTACCGTTGAATATTACGCTGTGCTTGGATTATTTATTCATTAATGTTAGTGTAAATGGGCAAAAAGGAATGGTTTTCAAAGAATTATACAAAGTTTTATCTACTATCTATTGTACGAGTATAAGACGTCCTTTACTTCTTTGAACTTTTTCGTCCACGAGTAAGATGACCTTGATGAGCTCGCAGAACAACTGAACATCGGAGATGAAAGCAAAAGAAATCGCCGCTAGTTCAGTTGTTCAGACTCCGCCGCGGGGCATTCGCCTCACAAGTACGCCGTGCGTAGGAAAATGTGGCCGAGAGACAATGTTTCGAGGATTTTTACTTCGTTTAATACATTTCTAACGGACTTCATTTCCAAAACACCATAACAACCTGTATATTTTACGAATGTATCTTTAAAAGTCTTAAATCGTTTTAATTTTAGTAAAATGTTTTCATTTATATACAGTAACTATGACAATGATTGAAAATGTTTTTCTATTTTATTTATATAAATTCACAAAATATATTTCGATGTCTAAAATACGAATCCAATAATAGTTTACTTTGACAGGTTTTCAAATGGATTACAAAGATTACAGGTGTCCAATCTCTGTGATATTTTACAAATTGAAGGTCACATTGATGGATCCGTATGCATTCGTAGAAAAATGCTTTATATCTTTTTAATAATACTAACTTATACTATGTATAATTATTTTTACTGTACCAATATTAACATTATTGTGCCGAACTTTCCAAGCAGTAAAGGTGAACTATATATATATGGAATATTTTAGCGTATATTGAGCCTTTGTGTTGTGAGCTCTCGGCGCTATTTTGCATTACAGAGTATGATATAAGATGCTGAGCTGAGTATGAAGGAATGTTGATTTAATGTGCAATATCCGTATGCAGAATAATTTAATCTACGAAACCGAACAATTTTTTCCTAAAAACGTGCTGAATTTTGCAATGAAAATAAAAAACAAAGTAACTATTCCCAAAATGGTGAGTAAAGCATCGAACGGTAAACGATATGTTTTAGAACCAAAAATTCGAAGATATGTGTCATGTACCAACTCACTCTTTTTATTTAGGATGGGAAATCATCAAATGACCCTTCCCGCTCCGGGCGGAGCAGAATGGAGTGTCAGACTAGTGCTGACTAAAACCCATCCATGTTCCTTCTTAGCCCTTTGTGTTCCAGGGCCGCGGTATCTCTTTCGAATAGTCCCGCAGCCCCGGTGCCAACTCAACCTTGTGGCCGGTTAGGGCTTACGGCTCTCATAGACATGAGGCCTGCGTCCCAGAAGTCCCCACTGCCATGCTCATAATCATCTTACAGGCTTATTAGGCTATACACCAATAAATGAGCAGGTTTAAAGTTTTTATAAATAACAAAACATATCAATCTAAGTGTGATCTGGACTGCAAAGTCATTTTTTTTTTCTTTTTGTCATAAATAAGTAATGGTTAGATTCACTACACAAACGGGTGTTGCCGGGGAACCAACACCCAATATATTGGCATTACACTCGTTATTTATACGCTTACATTCTGTATTATTAATAGACGCGTACGTTTGTGCTATCAATCAAATACCTAAAGGCTTAAGTGCTTTACACCTTTCTGCGTAACAGCGTTTAGTTAGTAAAGCTGTATATGTTCTGGTGAGAAGCCGTAGGGTTGTTGGTTGGTGGTTGGTTTGAAGAAATTAAGCATATTCTACCACATATTTATGAGGTGTATGCCGTTTGACGTAGATTCATCTTCGTCGTTTCCTGACTTCTGATATGACGATGATATGATAGCGACCACATAATTATATCCTAGGCAAACAAGCTAAGAACATCCCCAGGCAGATTTTGGTAAGCGGTTTGGTGATGTTGAGCTCCTCCAGTATTGATTCATAAGTTTTCATTGCGGTTTGTTTCCAGGCACATCTCGAAAGCATCGATCTTACTGCTTTCCTTGTCCTTCCGAGTACATTTTTGTATCTTGGCATGCAGCTAGTTGTATCTGCCACCCATCTGTTGAACCCACTGAGACTTGAGACCCTCTGATTTCAACTGTGTTCTCTCCTCAATTTTCCAGGACTCTTGACTGATCCACTCTTCCTTCTTCCGAACAGTTTTTAATGCCCCATGACTAAATCGGGCTTTATCTAAAATATTCCAATCAGCTTCGTTCGAGTCGAAAGGATCTAATTTTAATTACTTGATGTTGACGTCAATTCATTGATTGCATACGAGTATACTTAAAGTCCTTTAAAAATATTTTATATCTGGTTTTCAATACTGTCAAAATCAAAGTGATCATTATTTTCGTTTCCTTATGGTTGCTCGTGGGTCGCTGTCGACGTGAAATAAATAACAGTGAAAGGACTGTAAATCGATGTGTGGCTCGTGAACGTGATTGAAACTATGTTGTGGATGAACCATTTGTTTTTGGGTGTGAAGTTATTGGATCCCAAAAAAAAAAGCAAGGAAAGCGTTATTTTTTTCAAACCAATTCAAACGATACAGAAACCACTGTTCTTTTCAGACACAAAACGGAAAAATTGCGCTGTGTGCACACTTTTTTCCAAATAAATCCGGCGACAGATGTCCTCTACAACAATACGCCTTGCAGCCAGCGCAAACGATAGTGTCTGCACATTCGGAACATTTGCAACTGTCGCTTGTCGCACATAACGGCAGTACTGTTTATCATGACAATGGTCGATCGCGGTACTATTACTTTGTCATACATCCTGCATGTAAATAAATAATAAATAAATAAATATCGCTGGACATTACACACAGCGCCATCTAGGTGCCACACTAAGCAACGAGGCTTGTGTCGTGGACACCAGATAGTTGATAATACTACATAGATACTTTTTTGTTTGTAAATACATACTTATTATACATATAAACATCCATGACTCGGAAACAAATGTCCATGCTCATCACACAAACATTTGCTCCTACCGGGATTCGAACCCAGGACCCTAAGAACGTAAGGCAGCCTCACTATCGCTGCGCCATTCGGGTCGTCACGTAGTACAATGACCGTTATTCTCATTGACGTAAGGTATATGTCAGAGGTTAAATAATTATGAAAGGACTAGGTACTTTGTTCGATATCGAAGCGTAATAAATGCACAACGAATATCGATAATCGATACGAGAAAGTACATAGGCGTGTTGTAGTCACGTAGCGTTAAAATATGCGCGTTTTTATGGAAAATGGTATGGTCGAATATGTAAGAGAATTCGTGTTTGCATCGCCACAAAACGACACAGATATAGGCACATAGGCTAATCGACAAGTTCTGAAACGTGTTAATTCTTAATAAAGCTCGATTTGGAATGACGTTTAGAACAATGTATCGAAGTTATGTATTGTTCCCTTAAAAATTGCAATTATCATAAATAAATTTAAAAAAAAATGGCATTTAATTTTATGTAATATAAAAAAGATGGCATAATCTTAAGTTATTAGCGAAAAACTAAATGTCATATTTTTTTTAGGAGCTTTATCAAGTATTAACACGTTTTTGATCTTGTCGACTAGTCTTATAGTTTATACACACAGACAGACGACCGACAAAATAAATAATTCTAAACAAATACATAGTTCCTTTATGATACAAAAAGTCTTCCAAATCATGTCATCGTGTCTTTAATGTATCGCGTCATAAAGCTATAAGGCTATACATACTGATTATAATGCGAAACTAACTCCTGCTCTCTGTTACACTTTAACTGCTGAAAGGATCCGACACACGGGCCAGACGTCCATGACCTTCAATGATAGCACTCGCTTCACATCCTTAAACAAAAACTACAGGTAGTCTAAAAGACTTTTGTCATTAAATATTCACAGAGAGTCCACTTTGTCAACACCTGCTTCCGCCAAATTACACTAAGCACTTAGCTCTAATATTAAACCCTCCATTTTTATAATTTTTCTTCATAAAATTACGATGACAGGAAGCCGTAACGTTAAATTAAAGACTTATTCCTTAATGAGGGGTGTAACGACTTCATCTAATCTTTATTTATCAGCGTCTGTTTCTATGGCACATTGTGCAGATTACACCTAAACTTCACTTTGAATTTGGAAACGTGTCCAGAGAGCGACGAGTGACAGTCGCTTTCAAAGAGTTTCTTATGAATAAAACAAAGACATTCAAAGATTTACGAGCCATAGACAATAGTCCAATTGTTGCTACTACTTAGCAAGGAACTTATATACATTAAAGTTCCTTGCTACTTAGTAACAAATCGTTCTGTCTAGTATCATACCCCCGCTTGTCAGGTTATTTGTGTGTCAAAATCGAAAATGTTCGACATCAAAATGTTTGTTTTATAATGTTCCCAAAGTCCGTTCTATAGGTCTCTTAAATATTTTTGGTGGCAATACGGTAGCTTATGTCAGAACTATAGATATTTATAGTGCATTGTTATTTTTGCACGGGGGCTGTATCTTGTATTTGTTCAATACTCAATATCCACAGACCATTTAATAAAATCTTACCAACAGCGCCCTGTTGGCAATATCGTTTAAAGAACTATACAGGATAATACCGCGTTCAGAAAGTCACTTTGTCTAAGAATAGGTCTTTGAAAACAAACGTGAGTTCACTGAAAAATTGTATGCGGTTACTTGAGTGAGCTACAAAATGGCGTCGAACTTCACACAATAGCAACGCTTTGTTTTCAACCATGTGTTAACAAATTTCCAAGTTTTCTTATCTCAAAGAGGATACCTAAAACTCATGTCACCTTTGTCTCAACAAAGATAGTTGAAGCCAAAAACCTTATTATTAAAAGTAGACGCGTTGTCAGCAGCGGAATGAGCGGGACATCAAATATCTGAGCGGTGCTGACTGAGATTATCGCAGTTCATTTGCTCCACATTTTCCACCTCGCTTGCACCGCTTAGCTCAAAGATTGGCGAAGAAACTACGCTACTGAATTTCTTTTGTCTGTACATGGCTGCTTATGAATGGGTTAGGCCGTTAGGGTAAACACTATTACGTAAATTAAACATTACGTAATAGTGTTTACCCTGTAATGTAATGCAATTTTCTTGGATGATTAAAAACTAAAAGATTTTGTCTCTTGAAAAGGATTAGTGGAATAGGTTTGTTATGTTACTTTAATAAGGTTTAATAGTCAGGCAGACTGGATACCGAAGCCCGAGGCCAGGGAATTGTGGCGCAGCTTCGGTCAGGCCAGTGGCCATTTAGTTCCCTTCAAAATGGTTGAGTTGAATGGTGCTGATCCATGCGTCATGTTCGTGAACGGGCGCTGTCAGTTGTGACTGGTCATCTCTTAGTTGCCACGGCTTATTTGAATTAATTATTTGATTTTTTTTTCAATTGTCTTTTTTGTGTTTACTATGGACACTTTTAACGTGCACATCTTGCTACATCGTTCTCACATAATGTACCATCTCAATATGAATGATGTAACCAAGGTTTTGTAACAATATGCTGATTTAAAAGAGTGTCCATGGAGTTTCTTGCCCGTTCTTCTCCATAGAGATCTACGCTAGGGAATGGGCAACTACAGTACTTTCACAGTTTTTATGCCTTGTGACTGGG
Organism: Eugnorisma glareosa; assembly: GCA_947578425.1. NCBI lineage: Eukaryota > Metazoa > Arthropoda > Insecta > Lepidoptera > Noctuidae > Eugnorisma > Eugnorisma glareosa. The sequence continues at coordinate 21,563,301 of OX387967.1, read as the reverse complement.
ACTGTAGCTACATTTCATTGTTATCTTTGTTTCGACAGTTCAAAAGTGCCTGTAACTGGCCTACTTGAAATAAATGCTTTGATTTTGATTTTGATTTTGATACAAAATGATTGATACCATTGGATTGTTTTTTTTAAATATCGCTAACATTTCACACATACACACCTAAAATAAGTGTAAAAGCAAAAACTATCTAGGTTATTATTGATGTATTGCCGTGATACAAAACAATGTTATTTAGAAATTATATTACAATGTAAACAAAACAAACGCAATCTTCGCACTATTCAGTGATTAATATCGTTAAATATAATCTACTCATCATTCTATTTACATCAATTTGTTTTGCTCTAGATTCAGACCTCTAGAGCAAAACAGTTTTCATGGCTCACTGCATCAACAAATTATATTCAGCAATTTCGAGTATAAAACCATAAGTCATAATGTAATATTTGACAATACGTACAATTTAGGCGCAGTAAGTCAACCACACAGTGGGTTCTAAGAAAATCACCCTTATTACTACGAAATAAAAGCGCATAGTCGTTGTACTATGGATGTGACTGTACATAATAATACGGGAATTCGCAGTGTATGTTTTGCAAATAAAACGCGAGCTTGGTACTGCTGCTGTGATGAAAGATATGCGTATATTTTGCGCATATGTATGCGATTTTTTTTTTTTTAATAATAGATTTTACTGCTTAACATAGCTACGAGTACTATCCAAAATCCCTACTATATTTATAGATGTACGGGTCTATCCTAATCTCAGCACGGTCGAGCACACACTGGCCTGATGCTGACGTAATAAGAGATTGACGGAACTCTTTGTCTTAATAGATGAACATCTATGTTTAGTTCTGCCCGAGTAATAATGACAATATTATAGCAATTTCTAAACGGGAGATATGTGACAATTTATGAAACAATATGGGTTTAGTCCCATCTTGGCACCTTCCCATATCGTCACCCTTGTTACGTACACAGTCATCAAAAAATGGATACACTTTATCAGTACAGTGAGTAAATCCACTTGATTATTTATGCATCATTTCAGCCGAAAGACGTCCACTGCTGGACATAGGCCTCCGCCAAGTGTCGCCACACTGACCGGTCCCGTGCGACTCGCATCCAGCGGATCCCCGAAACCTATTATTACCCGAGTCGTTCAGAGTATAGCTCTATCCATTTTGGAGCTCATGGTTCCGTTCCCAGTTCCAACAGCGCGCTTGCTTACAAGGTAGCCATTTTAGACTCACTGCACTCGGTTTTAGCGCCCACGTGGCAGGCATGCCGTTAGTTGCGAACACGTGCAAAGCGCAAGGCACAAAAAAAAACTCAAGACATTCAATGTTTTCGATGTAGCAATAATTTGCACATAATAGCAGGCTTCCTTTTCCCATTTTAACGGTCTAATAGGGCAATTATAATCTAAAAAGAACAAAATTAAAACATAAAATCCTTTTTTTTTTTTTACTGATCGGAAATCATCAAATAACCCCTCCCGCTCTGGGCTGAGCAGGAGGGAGTGTCAGACTTTTACTGACTAAAACCCATCCATGTTCCTTCCTTTGCCCTTTGTGTTCCAGGACCGCGGTATCTCTTTCGAATAGTCCCTCAACCCTGGCAGCCATCGGTCCTTTCGGACCCCTTCCTGTTTGCTGACTCCCTTTGAGGCGCACGTGGAACACGAACGCGCCGTCGACACGGCCTGTCGTCATAAGACGGACGGACGGCGAGCTAGCCCATAGCTCACCGTCCACAGGCCCGCGCCTGCGGTGGCCGGGGGCCACCAGGTGGCCCCCGACGCCTGGTGCGTCTCCCGCGGTGGCTTAGACGTGAGGCTCTCTCCCTCTCACGTCCCAACACCTCCTTCGCTAGCATGACTGCTTCGCAGAAGGAGGTGACGGCGTCCCATTCCCTCTCGCTCCGGACCATGGATTGAACCAGGGCCGGACGCGACAGGTCGCCGCCACCGATTGCCGCTACGAGGGCACGGCGGTGGTCCGCCCAAGCGGAGCAGACCTGCACAGTGTGCTCCACCGTGTCCTCCGGTCGATCTTCGCAGTGGTGACACCCGGGCGTTTCCTCCCGCCCAGAAGCAGATACCTATGGTTGCGTTCGGAAATAAGTTTTTTATCTTTAAACTTTATGTGACGTCGAAGATTAAAGCCGAGACTACAATAGTTTTCTGAATCATCTTCGGACAATACAACAACAAGCATAATAACGTCGAACTTCACTTACAGGTAAGTTCGTTTGACTATTCAATTATTTATTAAAATATCTATTTGTAACAATTGGGGGACCAAATTACTAGGTTTACTATATTTGTGTTAGTTACATTAGCTGAAGGTCGCTTAAACAAACAAATATGCAACGCTTAAGATATACATGATGATGATGATGACGATGCCATCTAGCCGATTTTGGCCACAGCGGCTGCATTTGATGGCTTTCTAGGGCGGTTGTCGAAAGTTTTTGTGTGCTCATGTGCTCTCGAGTCTCGAGTGACTAGCATATCCAACTTTGGCCGAAAAACTCCGAGCACAAAGCGGACATGTCAGAACACAATTGCCGACTTTGTGGCCGGTTGGTCGGGTAGCTGTAGGTGGTCTAGCTTTAAGGACAACACATTTTAAATGTCACTACGACCTTCTTCTGTCTTCAAAAGCATTGACCTCCCGATGGACATGACGTCTCCACTCCGGCCAATTTGGTGCTTTATATGATGATTCACGTACTCAGAGGTTGTAGGGGTTTTTCATTTAAGTTTCCATTTAAATAAGTGTTCTTAAATACACGTCAAAAAGGTTGAAATCTTCAATAAATTCATAAGTACCAATTCCCGGTTTTGGACCGATTCAACAAAGCGATCCCAATGACGGGAGATCAAATGATAATACATATCATGGTTCCCCCAGTACTTGACTCACAGTAACTGCTATAGCTGAGTCTGCAAGTACCCTGATCTTATATTTTCCATAAAACTTGTCAACGTATTTAGCACACTCGCAGCCCGTAGTGCCCGACTGTACCACAGTAATGAGGATGTAGTCCCCTTCAGTGTACCGCGTTCACTGCAGATAACTGCCCCTATCTTTGCAGAAGGGTACAGTATAGTTTGGCAGATCGTTTAGCTTTGAAAACTTTTGTATTCACGCTAAAGGTTCAAGCCACTTCTAGTTCGTGTCGATATAACCATATTCTGATGCAATAGTTGTGTATCCCAGCTTCGGTTCAGTATAGCAGCGCCAAACTGTCAAACTATTCTCACTGTGAACTATATTGTCTACAGCGGTAACTGCTGAAGTTATCAGCAGTTTACGCTCCGTCACACATCGCTGGTGAACCGACTGCATTCTGATCGTAATGGGCTACTTAGTCAGGTTTATGTTTTGAATTAATTTCTGAGATAGTCTATTCTTAGTTGACTTTTTGAGTTCAGGGATTTTATTGTGAAAGTTTATTTTAGATTTGTGCCAGCTTGTAACAAACGTTACACTGAAAAAAAAATTAATTTGAATTAAACAATATTAGTGTTCAATTCAACCTAGATCTTGTTTCCATTTGAGCCTACTAACACAATGATTCCATTTAACCAATTCATAATGTGAGGATCTGTTATCTATCTAGTTTATTTTAAATACCAGTCTAGTTTGCAGTAGCCATGATTATTGTTTAATCCAAACAATTTACAAGGTAGTTCAGTAGGTTAGTATTTTTAAGCCATTCATCTTGTTTAATTTGAACAACTGGGTGTGTCGTAATATCTATGTAGCTTGTTTGACTCAAACATAGTTTATGTTATAATAGCCATGCAACTTGGTTGATTCAACTATGCTACAAGGATGATGTAAGCTTTAATCTTGTTTAATTCTAACAACTGTATGTGTTGTCCTAGCTATTTAACTTGTTTAATTTATACAAGAGTATACGTCACAATAGCCATGTATCTTGGTTAAATCAACAATGCCACAAGGTAGTTTTAAGCGTTCTTCTTGTTTAATTCTAACAACTGCATGTGTTGTGCTAGCTAAATAACTTGTTTGACTCAAACATAGTCTAGGTTAAAAATAGCCATGCAATTTGGTTGATTCAACTATGCTACAAGGTTGATGTAAGCTTTAATCTTGTTTAATTCTAACAATTGTGTGTGTTGTACTAGCTATTTAACTTGTTTGATCTAAACAAGAGTATACGTCACAATGGCCATGCATCTTGGGTAAATCAACAATGCCACAAGGTAGTTTTAAGCTTTCTTCTTGTTTAATTCTAACAACTGTGTGTGTTGTACTGGCTACGTAACTTGTTTAATTCATACAAAAGTATATGTTGGAACAGCCATGTATCATGGTTCATTTTAATAAGCTCGTATGTTGAACTAGCCGTACGTCTTGTTTAATACGTATTAGAGTCATAATATAGTCAAACAAGTCTGCTTATTCAGGTCAATTACGATTACTGTGTCGTAGTTACCACCTTGATGAGGTGCTGGCTGGTTCAGAGCAGCTGGTCTGCATTTGGAACCATAGTTTAATTTATAAAAAACACGGAGTTTTTTATTTGAAGGCAGCCTTAGAGTGAAAACTATGGTGCCAAATGCAGACCAGCTGCTCTGAACAGTGAGCAGTTCCCAGCTGATAACTAGAACAAAGTAATCAATCGATCTGAATAAGTAGAATATTTGAACGACTCTATATAAAACTAACAAATGGGTTAATTACCTATCTTTTTGTAGAAACGGTGGAATAGAATGGATTAGAAAATAAACAACTAAGTAAATATTTATACACAAAAATTTATTAAACTTGTTTAAGTGAGTATACCTTTAAATATTTAAGACGTTTTAGGAAAAACAACATCACTAATTAAGAGGCTGACCAATTATAAAACCACATCTCACTCGCACATTTCAATACTTTTTAAAGATATAAAATCTGAGTACAAAGTTGTGTGCGATCACATCGCACAAGGTTCAGCATAAATAATCATTTTCATCAAAACAAAAAAAAAGGAAAACTTTTCCTACCAAAAACTAAATTTGACTCCAAAAACTTAAAGATCTTTGTTGTTTGCGATTTTTCATAAATACCTCTACCTAATCTTAAGGGCAAACCCACCGTCAATGTACTTCTCGCTCGCACACTTTGACCTTTTGAAAGATATAAAAACACTGAACTTATTTATCGAAAATCGAGAGCAACCATTTTGTGTGCAATCCGATTGCATAGTTTTGCAAAGAAAAAGTTGATCCTTGCACGTTTTCATATTTAAAAGTTTTTCCAAGTACGAAAACCAGTTGGTAGAACTTTTAAGTAGGAAAACGTGCAAGGACCTTTTTTTTGCAAAACTGTATGCAATCGGATAGCACACAAGATGGTTCCTTGCGATTTTCGATATAAGTATAGGTAGTGTTTTTATATCTTTCAAAAGGTCAAAATGTGCGAGCGAGAAGTACATTGACGGTGGTCTTCTCCATAATCTTATGTCATAAACACCACACACGGTTATTATGATTAAGCATCATTTTTTTTTCATAAAACTAGATAATCAACGTAACATCACATTTTTGTATTAATTGAATTTAACACAGCACATTATTATACATAAATTTATAATAATTGCACAAACAGTCGTAAAAATTAAATAATCATTTAAAAGGCTATGGATAACCACAGAATATATAACAGTTAACTAACTAATAACAACTTAAGTGCTTTTGGGTGGGAGCTCAATTGTCTTACATGGATTGGTAGGATCAATTGGTTTAAACTTTTGACACACAAATTACGGTTTCACGGTTTCAAGGACATAGTAGGAGCACAGACCGTCGCCTCTACCTCAGCTCATTGGCTAATGTAACTGTCACTTTTGCATTTAGCCAATGAGGTGGGAGATTACCCACCAGAAAACGTTCCGTTGTCTAACGTACCCACTAACTAACGAACGCTCTTTGAACATTCTAGGAACCGAGTATTATTATAATATATCGGCAGGACCGATTGATTTAATAACCTCTTACATGTCGTAATCCATGAACATAATGACAATACGGTGAAAAACTCTGCTGTTGTTCGGAAGTTAATGGCCAGACAATCGTTAATGTACTTCTCGCTCGCACATTTTGACCTTTTGAAAGATATAAAAACACTGAAAAATCGAGAGGAAGCATCTTGTGTGCTTTTGATTGCACAGATTAGCAAAAAAATAATTTTGACCCCTAGCACGTTTTCCTACTTGAAAGTTATCCCAAGTACAAAAACTAGTTGGGAAAACTTTTAAATAGAAAAACGTGTTAGGATCTTTTTTTTTTGCAAAACTGTGTGCAATCGGATTGCACACAAGATGGTTCCTCGCGATTTTCAATAAATAAGTTCAGTGTTTTTATATCTTTGAAAAGGTCAAAGAGAAGTTCATTGACGGTTGTCTTCCCCATAATTACAAAGAGCAACGCAAAGTTACCATTTTTTTAGCATTACTTAATATATTTATATTACAGGGTATAGGTGATACTAAGGACTTATGAAATATGGCAATATTTTCCTCTATAGTCATTGTTTCTACTTCATATGCAAGCAGATGCATATCGAAAACAACAGTTTTCAGTAGTTTCCCCATCAAAATTAATTGCCCTGCATCATACAAATATAAATGGTTGATTTTAAAAAATACAGGCAGCGGTTCATCTGAACTACTAGAATATACTAAAATACTGCCGCTAACATACCGTGTAGTAGACATATTGGCCCAGGATACCTTTGCTAGAGTCTTTGTTTTACATAGTTTTAAAGTATTTTGCAAAAAAAATAATTCTTCTTTAGCGCATTTACGCAATGGAGGGCCTGTCCGTAGAATATTCGGTAGAGAACCTTTCAAAAAAACTGCATTAAGATGAAGCTGGTGCTTCACACTTAATGAATAGGTGATATTCCTTCTGTTGGAAGAAGCCCTCGCAGCTATCTTTGAAGTTCGGTGCTTAGCTTCAAAACGCATTGCCCCTATAGAAATAATTGGTCCATATTTCTTTAAGGCAGAGTGATAGTGGATCAAATTGTGGAATTTTGGTTTCAATGATCTGTTGGTCAACGATAAATAAAGAGAATTTAATTCAGCTACTGCTGTTTGCAATAATTCGTCAGTTCCTACGGCGAACGCAGTTGAATGAACTATGTCTAAAACCTGCCTCAATTTCAAGTATAAATTCCAGGTGTCATCACCTCTCGGTACAAACTCTCCGATTATTAAACCGAAATAACGTAAAAACGTTAGCATTTCCGATGCTGAAAAACGTATATTTCCTTGATTTATATGTTCCATGCAAAGAGTACATGGTTGGTTCCTGTTATCTGGACCATATTCGAAAGCATGAATTCGATCATTAAGCGTTTGCAACGAAAATAATTTGAAATGTTTTAAGTACCGTAAAAGAACAAACTGCATCACATATTTCGCTACACCCTCTAAGATATCGTGCATGCAGTCGACACCTACTTGGTTAAATAAATCAAAATCTTTGACGTCGATCCATACGCATTTTTCTTTAATACCCGTTTCAGAGGGAATATTATTAATTAAATCTGACTCATATTCTGCCATAGTGCGTAACAGTTGTTCTTGTTCGTAACATTGCGTTTTAAGAACTTCTTTCGGTACTTTACAAACTCTACAACAAAAATTAGCAGAGAAACTTTCAATGAAACCTGTAATGGTGTGAATACCAAGGTTATCACCTAAGATTAGTCCTAATTCAAAATGAACTACACCCTTAAAAGTCGGTAGATCAAATTGTATGCCAGTATCACTGAGATAGTTTAATTCGTCTATGACGCATCGAAAAACTACACTATTTCCAAATAATGTTCTATCAGACGAGTGAAACAGAAGTATGAGAAATATGGCGCTTAGTGTTGATGAGCGACACGGTGGCAAGCAAGGAATACTGGCGTAAACTGCTCCTAGCTTATGATGGCCAGCTCTACTACCTAAACAATTTCCAGTTTCGTAATCGTCAAAGAAAATTAATAGTGGAATAACAGTTTTACCCTGCCTTTGTCGCATTCTACTACGCCAAAAAGAGCCTTGTATAAAGTTTTCTACAGCGGCATTGGCTGACTTATTGGTAAGACTATCCATGTAATGTAATGTTTCCAAAAGAATGTTTTCCAAATTAAAGAATGAGTATAAAACTTTTCTTAGGGGGATAAAATGTTGCTCACAAACAACAGGTACAAGGCGGCTGACGCCGTGCTTTTTAACTTTGTCTAATCTTTGACCAATTAACACTTTTACGGGTTCATGGTAAGTTTCTTGTTTTTGAAAGTATTTTAATCGTTTATGTTCAGTATCTAATGTTGTTTCTCAAAATCTAAAATTGTATGCCTAACCCTTCGGTGATTGCATGCGTGATGTTAGGTATACCTAACATCACGCATGCAATCACCGAAGGGTTAGGCATTGGTCTATCTAATAATACACACTCATTTCACCAGTTATGTCTAAGTACCCCGTAATAGGGGGCGAACCGATTGCCTTCAACCGAGCAAATATCCTGACTGCAATTCAGAAATTCATGAAGTAACCCAATAACATTTTTCTCGAATCCAGGACCTCACTCAGCAGTATCGATGTTCCTAGCGTAGTAGCCATACTATTCTGTCTGACTAATTTCGTAAGAGCAGGATTATTAAGCTCGAGAGAGTTAAATACGCAAAAAAAATGCTTGCCACGCGCATTTCTTTTGTACAATGTATAACCAATATAACTTCATACAAAATCAGCCTTCAAACAAGAACCTCCCTATCTATCGCAAAAACTAGTCACCAGGCACATGATCTAATATGATTGAGTGACGTATCATCAATCAATTATATTTGTCCGACAGCGCGCCTCGCCGCGCCCGCGTCGCCTCACTCTGACCAATACCATTACATTACATGCGGTTTTATTGCGTCCTAGCTCGTTCCCGTAGCTTCGCTTGCGCGGAGGCCGCACATCATGCGGAATGTTCTATTGAGGTAAAAACGTACCTATGTCCTAATCCAGGTCATGATATATCATTATGCCATCCAAATCAGTACGGCTGTTAAACCGTGAAAGGTGACACGGATCCACATACAGATAGAGTTACATTCACATTGTGCAATATTAAGTGTGGATACAGTCAGCCACACGGACATGGTATCTTTTTGACACTAAAAGTGGCTTTATTTCGGCTTATGAGGGTTGATTGACTTCATGACTTTGTTGTATAAGTTTTTATCGTTGGGTGTGAATTTGATAAGGGAATGTTGGAGGCACTGAAAAGAGGTTGTTTTGGTACATAGTTAGCAAATTCATGACTTTTTCAAACGCAAAAAAAGCTTAATCAGTTAAACAAAAGCTTGACCTGACTAAACCATGCTTATGCGACGTCATGGATCTATTGAACAACCAATACTTTATTACGTTGCCATAAAACCCACATGTCTAAAGTACGAGTTGAGTTCTTAGGTTCTTCATCATTTTATTAGACAATATAAAAAACGGTCCGCCTATTTATACAATGCAATTAATAAACTAATATATATTTATGATAAAAAAAAATATGAATGCAAAAAAAAGCTAGCAATTACACAGACACAGAGTTGCTTTTGCAACGTGTGACTTAATAATAAATAATATAGTGATGTTATTTGCTTAGGTAGACACATTATGTACACTCAAAATCTCTCTTTCGCACACTCACACACACACACACACACACACACGCGCACACACGCTTATACAATTTATCGTACTTTGTATAATTTTGTTTGTTTTTTATTTTATTTTATTTTTTCTCTTTTTGTTAATTGCCTATTTATTTTGTATCTTTAAGATGTATGGGAAGAGCGGAGCCTTCAACTACAGGCATTTTCTATGCCTAAATGGAGACTCCTTGACATGCTAATAATATTAGCATGTCAAGGAGTCAGTATGTAACCCAAATTTATACGCAATAAACTTATTTTTATTTTTTATTATGGGGTGATCTCGATTAAGCGAGGAGAGATAAGACACAGCATTAGATCCGCCGCACCCTGACCTTGTCAGACAACTTTCCTATCATCGTAGCTGACTGCGGCCAATATTTTTGCGAAGGTCAAGTGGTCCAGCGCTACTGCTACGCTTGAGGTCCTAGGTTCGTTTCGAGTGGGTGGACAGCAAGGTGGCTCTCTGCCTAACTCTTCGGCTATTGGAGGCATGTAGTATCGTTTCGTGTTACAATATACAAGCGTCCTAATACGATAGGCATATTATTATTAACCAATAGGTTTTGTTATAGCAACTCAAATCCAAGTTGTAGCTAAATGTAGGTACACAAAACTCAATTTCCATGCCAATATTCTCATGCCCGACATACCTATAGCTTTCAGTGCTGTCCAGTATAGGTGTGGGTTGACGACCGGTGAACCAATTTACTCGCGCCAGTGACTATTCCACGTTACTGGCGTGGATTACTGGCTAATGGATATTCCTGCTAAACGGTAACTTTATCACGGAACGCTGACTGGGGAAATGTATTCGCTTGAGAGGGACGAGGGTGAAATGTATCCTTTTCATTTGGTGTGTCATGAGAGAGGACTGTTGGTCTTCCTTACCTTATATTTATGGTAAGTATCAGAGAAATTTAAAAATCTGGTTGCTATTATAGAACACTTTCTGCGAAAACAAAACCGACTTCCAAAAAAAAACACTAAAAAAGTCTAAAATAACTTGACTTTCGGAAGTCGGTGTCTTTGTTTGTATATTTTTTGCCACCAACTTTACATTATAACTAGAAGTTAGTTAAAGTACTCGTCAAGACGAATCATACGAGCCCAAACTCGATGGGATTGTGTCATTTTATTACGGACTACCTGTGACCACCTTCCAGGTCCATCACCAGACCCTGGATACCATCTAGAGATAAAGTACTCGACAAGATGAATTATAAGAACCCAAACTCGATGGGGTTATGTCGTTTTATAACGGAGTCCATATGGCCACCTTCCCGCTCCATCATCAGACCCTGGTGACCATTTAGGACTAAATTACTTGTCAAAACAAATCAAACGAGTCCAAACTCAACGGCGTTGCGTCGTTTTATTACAGAGTTCCTATGGCCACCTTCTAGCTCCATCATCAGATCAGCTCTATGTCATCATAATATTGTATTGTCTTGTGATATACACATGCGTGCAAAATTTCAGCTCAAGCAAAAATCGGGAAGTGTGTCAAATTGAACTAGCAAGTATCACGCGACGTCGCGTGATGTACATCAAAGCGCCTGCACGCGACGTCGCGTGATATGACAACTACGTGAGGAAAAAAACCAAATTCCTAAACCAATTTTGATGAAATTTCGATGGGACCAATCGGGAAGCATATCCTTTCAGATGACGGTTTACAAATGACGGAGTTATGAGGTAACAAACATAAAAAAAAACGAATTGACAGCCTCCTCCTTTTTGAAGAAAGTCGGTTAAAAAAGAAAGAAAACTTCCTGTTTTTTTGTTTGTCTGTATGTCTGTCTATTTTAGTGTAGAGAGTGAGTTGTTGGCTTTTGCTTTACGGGATATAGATTCGATAATTATAATGATTTCTTCTCTAAGGAATATCTCAGCAGCAGACCGAAATCAGGATCTAAGCCCGGTTGATGGCAATACCCTCGTCTTAATCATTTGGAACTTGAACATAACTGGCGAAGTGTGGGTGTACTGTGAGATACACCTCTGCCTAACCCCTGGTCCATGTCATGTTTCTTTTTGAAATTGCAAAGACTGATTTGATGTCTTTTATTGTTACGCCATGATAAAGTCATCGAGAGAACGCGGCGCCTCAGCATGTATGTATCCTCATTAAAAATAAACTAAATTTAGAATATTGAAGTTTGTTAAATCAAAGTCACAACCATGTTTATCTACATGATATAATTATATTCTGTGTATATAATGTGAGCATAGGATATAGTTACCCTACAAAGGATTATAAACCCTAGGACTTCCTAATCCTTACTACGTACTTTATAATGAGTCTGGTATAGAATGATAAAGGTTGGGTCCATATTTGTGGGTAAGTCTTCACAATGAGCATAGCTACGAGTATGTCATATTCATTATCACAGAACTATGTATTTTTGTTAGGTACCTCTTCGGGCTTTAACGGTTGACCATGACCTGGCTTAGGTGGGGTACTTTTTGTCCAGGTACCGCGGGATAACTTCCAACCTACTCGTCGACGAAGCCGCTGGCAAAAGCTAGCCTGTCTACAGGGTGGAAGCTTAGGAAGGAATACAGACGCACAAACGGGTACCACGTATTTAGTACATCATTCTGAACCCCCTTTTTTCCTAGCAATATTTCATATTTAGATTTACTACGTTTCACTGTTTTTTTTTATTGTCTGAATATGTGGTAACCATTTGTACATCGGTGTCTGTTCCAACTTATATTATTTAGAAAAAAATCTTTCATCTTATGTCGATAGTTAGTAAGACTGACAGCTAAAGTGGGGACACTCGTGAATGCTCTCTTATGCACTCTCATCGTCTCCAATTGAAGAATGTCTCATAAAATTATGACATGAGTTTAAATAAATTAAAACTTAGAAGATTTATTTTATTTTTATAGAGAACGCAAGGACAGAACGAAGAAGAACGCGCGAAATGAAAACTGTTAAGTTCAAAAATAGCAGTGAAGTCAAGGAGACGTATTCTTTCGAACTTGCCGCGCTGCGTGTCACGGGTTCTATCCCCGCACGGAACAGATAATTTTATGGCCTAAAGGTAGTGTACCCCTGTTTCGGTTCTGGCTGTTTCGGCTCTGTTCTGGCTAAATTCAATTCAATTTATTTATTGACATAATTGGTTACAGAAACTTGTTTGAAGCCTGAACTCGGTGTACCTGTATGTCAGAAGTCAGGAAATATTGTATGTAATTTATACAAATGCAGTACAATAAAATATATTTCAACTGATGGTTACTATACAATCAATTGAAACTAACAAAGATAAATGCTGCAAAAGCTTTTAAAAAACCACACATACTCATTTTTTAAACTGAAAACCAATCATAAATTTTCGGTCTATTCGACTCCAATCAATATTTGCTTCTAAAGTTTTCTTCGTACTCGTATGAACTCGTGCATAAAACGACCGATTCCACTTTTTAATCGCCAAGCAATCAATGCCTTTCATCTAAATAAAACAACACCATTTCAATTTGCACTTTACCTGTGACGAAATAGAGTTTGGTATTGGTTGTGGTGGCGGCAGAAATATTCGGTCGCTTGAAGAGTAGTTGGCATGACATGAATACGAGTGAAGTGGAAAAGCGAAGCTTGTGTGCCTACAATGCAATGCTTTGCCGATGCGATATTATTCCTGTGATGGGGGCCGCGTACAGAAGCCGTTCTAGCAATCAGAGGGGGATGCAGGTGACGAAGATTTTTGAAAAGTGATGAATTGGTGTTGTAATGTAGTTATTTATTTCTCATTTTTTTAAAGAAAACTTCAGAGTCAAAAAGTTTTTATAACTTGGGAGTTTGGTTCGGACACCATAAGTTAGATGCTTGGGTTGAATAAGTACTATACTAGGTGTAAATGGAGCCTTAACCAAGCCGTCAACCAAGCATTCTGTACGTCGAACCAAGTAACTCTACGTAAAAATGATTTCTGGGAAACAACTTTTTTTGCCATGAAAAGTCACGATTAACGGTAGTACTCAATGTTGCGCACTCTAAGAATTGTGCGGATGGATGCATTGAATTGTACGCGGCTCATGGAGGTGTTTAAAATAAAGTAAAAACAATAAAAACCTGTATTTAAAAAATTGCGAAACGTTGGAAAGTTGGAGTTGTTGTAATGGTTACAGAGGTATGGTAACAAAAAAAAAACAGGGAAAACAAGTACATTTTGGCTTCGTTAAGGGTCTCTTCTAAACCCAAGTCCAACGTGTAACCTCACAGGAAATCAAAGAAGGCACTAAATTGTGGAAAAAGAAAACCGTTTATCGAAAATATAAAAAAACACTTATCCACTTCGTAAACCCGTTAGGAACTTTTCGTGGGCTCAATGAAAGCGTAATAAACTCATACACATAAGCACAAAAGTTAACTCAATTAAATTGAAAGCCAAACTCTTAACTGGGTCGAGCATTTGTAAAGTTGTCTTTCAACATACGTACTAACTTCCGCGCAGTCGGTTAAATCTAATCGGAGAGAATTTATGACCGACCAAACGTCGGTTTTATTCCAAAAGTTATCGCGAGCGAGTCAATCAGCTCGCGAATGAATTCCATTATTCGTTCAGTCGTTCGGTCCCATTCATCGTTCTTTTGAATGGAATTGAAAGCAATCTTTTTCTGAATCCCATCTGATAGAGCTGTGATCTACAATTGTTTGTTTTTCTTTTTTATCTTTTGTGTTACTTGCTTTGTATTTTAAAAGGCAAAGATAAAAGAAAGTGGAACAGAATATGTTTTAATGTAGAGAAAAATTAAAAGGTCATTTACCCGCAATCGGCGTGTTTGTATGACTAGATGTATGCGTAGACGAACCTAAAGGAGTGTCGTCTGTTCTGCCTTCCCTCGTGGGAAAATGGCATGAATTCATGTCATCATCATTCTCCTGCACTTGTCCCAATTTATTTGGGGTTGGTGCAGCATGTCTTCTTCCATACTTCTACATTACTTGTCATCTCAGTAGTCATCTCCTCTCTAGCCATATCATCCTTCACACAGTCCATCCATCATTTCTTTAGTCTTCCCCTACTCTTATAGCCTTAAACATTAATACTCAACATTTTCCTCATTCCTCCGCATCACATATATGAAGACAAAAATCTCTTGAAATTATTGGACTTGTCTTGAAGAAAAAGGCTTCATCAGTATCAGCGCTAAAAGGCTCAGACACGCAATTAAGTATATTAATAATCCGAAATCTACTTCAGAGCAATTTTAAGAGCGAGTTTACGCTGAACACTAATAATTTGAAGTACATACTGAATGTATCTAATTAGGCTTGTATAATGTTATGAGCTTACCCCCACATTACCCTACTCCAGAAACATAAAAATATCTAGAATTTCAAACAACGTTCCTAATTAAGTAAGCAGTATATGTGTTGAATTCTAAGCGAGACGGGGCATGAATGTTGTAACAGTACGAGCAAATAATGATATACAAGATGAAACGGCCATTTACACGCTGTTGAAATATTCAGAATATTTTCATAAAGAATACGCGCTTATGAGATGAAAGAGGTTTCTGCTTGAGGGATTCGAGAAGTACTTCTTTTGATATTAAGTTAAGGTGGCTTAGATATACTTATTTTTAACTGTTAGGTAACCAGTTTTAATCTTACTGCACTACATGTCCTTTAGTACACGAATTACTTTCCCGATTGACAACCGCGGAGATCGGTTTTCAGGGCTAAGCACTAAGCACGCTTGCTTGTGCCAATATATGGATGGCATTTCAACAAATACCGAGACCACCTCCATACCCCGAAAAGTATTTTTTGCCGTTCGTGAAGAATACCTGCAGCCCGGATGCAACAGAACTGCAGTGGCCAATCTGGAAATCTGTTAACGAATCGCGGGCCCAGGTTGGCCGCAGTAGATATAATCAGGCCAAATGGGGTATCCTCAATCCATCCCAAACAGAATGCCAGTGTGGAGCCCCTCCGCAGTATATGCCCACCGCCTGTCCCTCACAACCACCTGCACCTTTCAGGATTTCATTGAAGCAAATGTTAGAACTGTGCTGGTGGCTACAAACTGATCTAACTCCATTTGGGTTTTATCAACACGAAAAGAAGAAGAAACCGCTGGTCCAAGAACTAGTCCAAGAACTAGTCCAAGAGCTGGTGCAAGACTTACTAAGAAACTGGTACTACTGGTATTGTTACACTTTGACATTGGGTTGTGGTTGTGGAGTTCAGATAGGGAGTCACTCCATGTGAAATACTGCTATTCAGCTATAACATTCTTCGGTGAACACATCCTTCGAAAACATTGCATAATAAATTAATATAGCAACGGCATTACCTCAGCGTATAGTCGCAACAATCTTATTACGTCGCGACGCGCAGCACTCGTGGAGCAGCCAATTAGATGGCTCCGTGGGATTAGATCCCGCGCTGATTGGCTGGAAAGAAATGAGAATAAATCAACTGCGCTTCTTATAGAGCGGCTTGTTAAGGAAACTACGTTTGATAAAAAAATTGTTGGTTTTGAAGGAAAAGTTATTTTAGGCTGTCAGTAAATATTACATTATAAATTAGTAACTAACTAAGCTTAACATATTTTTCTGCGCATCTCCAAGTCCCTACTTCCAAATTCCCAAATAATGAATTATTATTCTCTTGATTTGTGCACGTTATGGGCGCACCTCTACTTTACCATTCGTGGTCTGATGTTATCTACTATTAAAAAAGTTACCTAAACATACATATTAACAAATACCTAGGTATTGGTGTTTGTCCATCATCCAGAGACAATCCTCCAATCTGATTTATGAATAATGAACAATCCGTACTTAATCAAGTTCCAAACAATACGCATCAGGGTATGCCATGTTCCAGAACAGACGTGTATTGTAATGTAATAGTACCTTCTCCCACATTTTACCGGTAACAGTAATAAGTCTCACAGAATACGGGCTAAGCCTATTCACGTACGTCGGACGCTATCCTCCGGGCTGATGCTCAGAATATTCTGACTAATAGTATTTCAACTTAGCACTCAGACCTGAGACTTTCACTTAGAACTTTGACAGTACGAGATTAGGACAAGTAATAAAATTAGTCAGTTTAGTCAGCGAGGTTTGATTCTAATTTGATTTCTAAGTATTAGTCTAAATTCGACACAGATTGAATGGGGTTATGATCGCCCAGACAAAGTAACAATCTATCAGCGAAAGAATTCAAATTAAATTATCGTCAAAAGCTGATATCAATTCCCTTTGATACCCTACCTTCCTAACTTCTTACCTGTCTACCCTACCTACCTACAATACCTGCCTATTTACTTACCCTACCTACCTCGCTTGAATAAACAACACCTTGAAT
This sequence comes from Eugnorisma glareosa, assembly GCA_947578425.1. Classification (NCBI taxonomy): domain Eukaryota; kingdom Metazoa; phylum Arthropoda; class Insecta; order Lepidoptera; family Noctuidae; genus Eugnorisma; species Eugnorisma glareosa. The sequence goes on along the minus strand of OX387967.1, from coordinate 21,546,228 downwards.
TTATGCTGACCTAGTACTTTTGGTCGCCAAAAAGACGATTTTAGTCAAAATTCGGGAAAATTTGAGTTATTTGATCATCCCATCCCACGGGAACATCGCATTTTTCCGGGATCAAAAGTAGCCTGTGTTAATCCAGCATATAAGCTATCTTGATACCAAATTTCATGCAAATGCGTTGAGCCGGTTGAGCGTGAAAAAAAGAGCGGAAAAAAGATCCCGTTTGTTGCCCGTGGAGGCATATATATGACACATATGTTCCCCAAAAAGTACCAGGCAGGCATACGCTCAAGGTGGTGGTGGATTATAATAGTTCTGGGTAGGTACAATCTTCTAGTTATAAGGTATTTATTACTAGAAGATCACTACTCAGAATTATCATGCATTCATGCATCTTTGATTCATGTTTGTTTTGTCTCGCTGGGGCCACCGGGTTTTTTTTTTAAATTGTTTTAATCAATTCTCGTTGACTTCACTGCCCCGTCCCACTGGTGGGGCCAACGGGAACAAGTTTTAATTATTTTATCAATTCCCAGTGACCCCACCAGTGGGGCTACGGATGTTGGGGTCAACGGGAATATATCTTTTTTTCTTGTGGTTAGTGCTTAACTTGGTACCAGAGTTTTTACGCCGCCCATGGGCCTTTGACTTGGCTTTACATGCCGTCGAGAAATATATCTCGGGCATGCTGGTTTCCTCACGAGGTTTTCCTTCTCCGAAGCAAGTGATAATTATAAAACACGCACATGAATTCGAAAAACCAGAGGCGGGTGTCTTACTTTCAAACTCGAGACCTATGACTTGACAGTTCGACGGTCACACCACTAGGCTATCACTGCTGAAAGGAACCGCTGCCACTGTCGCTATCGCTATTGAAAATAGTAGTAAAAATGTGAAACGAAGCGATGGCTCCTAGACCCAATGTGGATCTTCTTTTTGGAAGTATTCCTTTTAACACTTCCACTTTAATCTTAAAGCAGATATTAAGTAAAATAAACACTGTGAACCACATTGGAGTAGAAAAGGATTCTTCTCCTTTCATAAAATAAACCGCGATAAGAGCAAAATACTTAGCAACCATATTGGGCTGCGTAGTAAGTACCTATACATTCAGCTAAACGCACTGTGACACGTTTGTCCCTAAGGACGTTTGAGAACTAATTGGGTCCCATTGGGTGTAAGAAATTCGGAATTGGAACCCTTCTTATTAGCTGCGAAAGAAGTAGCCAATCAGAGCGCTTCGTTAACTGCTCTGAAGATCTTGCTCAGTTTTGCTCATGTGTGCTATTTATTCATTTGTAGTCTGTTTGCTGGGTAACGTTTTACCCACCCCCCTTGGATCAGGTTTTTGGAGGTGACATAAGCAGTTGCTACGTGTAAACTCAGACAGGTAAATTCAGCTACATCTGATTAGACTGGAAGTCGACCACATTATACTTGAAAACGGCTAGACAGTATTGATGAATGTTGGTTTTTACTTTCTCCTGTACCAAGTGGCCACACCACAACCACACCACAACCACACACACAAACAGCACATTATCCTGTGTGTATGTGATATAAATTATCACATACACACAGTCACAGATACGCGTGCGTTTGATATCTGTTTCTAAATTTTCGTTAATATCCATGAGTTCTGATTACGACAGTATCTAATTTACTTCCCTCCTATCACTCCCCCGGTTTGATTCTCCTTGACATCAAACGAATCACGTTTTTTGTTTTGTTTTATTAGAAGCAGCCACGGAGTCTGGATTTGTGCCCTATTGATGGCAATAAGCATGCGAAATGTACGTTTTCTAACTTTTCGTGGATTACACGCGTGAAATTATGTTAATTTAAATTCAATTAATTACTGTCTGTTAAACATATTTTATCATTTTAAATAATGTGCGCTAATCATAAAATCCCCCGTCACATGCTAAAGGAATATACGAGTATTTCCATTCGTATTACGGCTGAGGCCACCGTGTGCCTCGGTGAGCAATTTTATAATTAACAATAAAATTAATAGGCAATTTTATCGCTCGTATATTTTCATTGTTACAAACGTAGTAAAAATGGTTCTGGAACAGGATGGATCTTTATTTCTTTGTTAGTCAGTGTGTAATTGAGATCACAGTTAAAAACCCTTTTATAGGGGTAAGGGGTAGTAAAATCAGCGTTTTTTTTTTAAATTAAGAGTTGACTGTGACTATAAATTATACCTACTAGGGTCGGTGTTGCTAGTACTACAAAAGGTACTTACCCAATAATTTATAGGATATTGCACTTATTGCTCGCCATTGCACTAAGCTATATTATTGCAATTTGTATATGTTTTAATTTTATGTGCAATAAAGAATAATAATATTACCCTGGAAAATTCATTATGAATTAACTTAATTTCATGATAGGTATAAATGGTGTAACAAGACCCCTAACGAAGCAGAAAGGCACTGGTTCTCCCCGTCATTACGACCATTTTTTTGTTCTAGATCATACCTGGGAACCTTCTAGTTACGGAGATATTGGGGGTCACAGTTACAACTTTTTTCAAGTCTATTTTTAAATACATGTTTTTGAATGTATGATTTTTACTTTAAACACCTCCACGACCGCCGTACTATCAGCACAATGTTTTGAGTACGGTACATTGAGTCCTACCGTAAAACGTGATTTTTCACCCAAAAAGAGTCGTTTCCCAGCAATCATTTTTGCGTAAAGTTACTTAGTTTGATGTACATAATGCTTGTTTGCCGGCTTCGTTAGGGACTTGTTACATTCGGTATAGGGTCTAGTCTAGATTGTTGTTATGAACTCTCACTGTATCCTATTACGTAACTTCAGACCTCACACAGCCAGCTTATCATGTTCCCACTGCTGGGACACAAGCGTCCTCTCAATGAGAGGGTATTGGCTGATTTCACTACACGGTCCCGGTGCGGTTAGGTAGATGTCACAAGTCTAGGAGTTTTTAGATTTTACAGATCTTTAGCCGACGCCTCGGGACAAAATGAGTTGACTTTTTTTTCTTTCTGAGAAACTGCTGCGATGATGTATACAGGCTCAAATAACTTAGGTATCTGATTAGAAAGTGGAAATTCATAAACAAAATAACAGCACAAGTTGCGTTCATTGACCCCAGAAAATCATCAAATAATTTTTTAATCATGTTTTGCTAGTTCACTTAATTTGAAGCTATATTAATAACCAATCCAATATGTTACGTATTAAATTCTCACCTATCCGAGACATCAGATTCGTACTAACAATTTAATTGTAAAAGTTGGCTCGCTCCATGTCACCTCGCTCGGGCCTTCATTCATACAAATTACGTGAATGTAGCAACTTCGGATTAATATGAATGGATCACTTTCGTAATTACTAGATAGCTTTTGTTTTATTATTCGGTTTCATTTGCAGTTTGTATGTAACTGTAATAGCGCTGTGTTATTAGTAGTAGTTTCTGCCTAGACCCGTGAGAAAAGGGCATATTTTGCAGGACTGTGCTTTCCATTGACTTGGTAACAACAGTACACCAATGCCAATGGTGGCTTGCTGGTCATACTTTTGCTAGTCCGATATTCACTGGGCATCTCTCGCATTTTTTTACTAATTGAAATAGACTGTCGCGTTATTTGGACATTGTTATAAACTTAAGTAGTAGAAGAGGTATTTTTTTTTGTTTTCCTGTTCTGTTCCACTCCTGGCCCAAGGTTTCCCCCCGTTCCTTCCACTTTTCTCGATGTAGCGCTTCTTCTCGCCAATTCACGAGAAAGTCATCCAAGGCGTCCCGCCATCTTCTCCCTGGTCTGTTGCTACGTCAGCAATTTGAGTTCTGGAGCGCAGTGTGATGTTTCTTACCCGGTCGGTGAGTTTAACGTTAAGTACGCTGCGCTCCATTGCCCGTTGGCAAACCTTGAGTTTGGACTTCTGGATGTTAGTCAAAGACCAAGTCTGTGCACCATATGTCATTATGGGGAGAATACACATGTCCATTAGCTTACGTTTTAAGGGGATGGGTAAATCGCCCTTGAATAGGTCTTTCATTGACCAGTAGCTCTTACAGGCGTTTTCTGTGCGTCTTGCAACTACTTTGTCTTGCCTCGACTGGAAGGAGACTACTTGGCCCAGGTAGATGTATTCTTGGACATAGTGTATTTTCTCCCCATCTATGTGCACGTTAATCGGTGAGCTGTTTGTCATGAGCTTAGTCTTCGACATGTTCATCTTTAGTCCAACCTCAAGGCTTGCATTGCTTAGCTCTTGTAGCATTTTTTCCAGTTCCGCAGCTGATGAGCAGATTTGTTAACCTCGCCTCGCCGAGACAAATAGTCTCTCTTCCCAGGCGGTCGCCAACTTTCCAAACACTTCCTCTAGGGTACTGGTAAATAGCTTTTGGAGACAGCGGGTCGCCCTGTTTGACTCATTTGAGAATTTTGAATGTTGGACCTATCCGTTCTAATTTTATAGATGCTGTACTGCTGCCATAAATATTCTGTAAAACGCATATATAACTTGGTTCCACATTTTGTTTACTAAGAGTATTAAATATTCAAGGTAGAGTGGGATGTTGAATTCAAGATATTTTTAAGTAGTTGAGGTTAGGCAACGAAAAAAAAACTAAACTTCAGAAAAAAAGTTGCATTAACCACCGAGTCTTCAGACAGGAGAAATTTGTAAGTTGTATTGTTCCTAATTTCTTTCATGCCTTTTCTATCTACTAAACCAGTACAAAAAATCCGCAATCCATTTCCCACAGTAACATGTCATGTCACCTCCAGTAAACAAACGCAAAGAACCCAGCTTCGCGCCTGTTCACATATCACGACGATAAACACGGCGGGTGTAAAGCCTCCTTCTGTGACATTTTATAAAACCGTTCGAGCGTGTACACAATTTATTTCCATTTGCCACTCGTTGCCGTAACGCTGTTAGCCCGTTGGCAGTAATTTTCAACAAAAAAATCCGGTTCGTTCTGGTTTGGACTGGTTTTATCCAGTTTTATCTGGTTTTAGCCGGTTAGATTTTCGGTTGAGCGTGTTTTGCCGCGTTTGTAGTTTAGCGTTAGTCGGGGGTTTAGAAAATGTGAACGTTTACAGTAATTTATTTTGTTTCACGTTTCAAATTGAAAGAAAACGTAAGGGAAACATTTATTTACTGGTGAGTCAATGACCTCGAATTGAATCCTGCCGCCTACGTAAAATAATTTGTTACTTGACTTGACTCTGAGTGCTCTCGAGTCCCGATTCTGAACAATTATTTATACAACCCCTGTACCTGAAGCTTGAACGTAAATAATGATCCTACGCACGTTATGTTACAGATCATTTATATAATTCGACAGTCAGTCATCGTAAAATTCTATTCCACCTGTACATAATTAAGACAGGTTTGTGCCAACAATTTCAATTTAACTAGTGCTCCTAAATTTTGTCTTAAGCTGCAACTATTTTTATTCAAAGTCGAAGGTTCTAAGATCAGACACATCCACCAACTTGCACTGGGCCCGTATTGGTGGCAATGACCCACTGCTCTCACAAAGGAGAGGCTCATGTGCCAAGCTGATTAAGCTTATGCTTACAGGGATCAGTATTCACTACAGCTTACAGCTACCGCTTATCGCCCCGCTGTCTCTCAGCTCACGGCCTCACCCTCTCAGGACGTAAAGAGATAACGGGGCAATTAACTGAAGTGCTTCAGCAGAACCGACAGGCTATAATAAGCCTATAACAATCCTCCCACGCTGCATTTATGAAGGAACGCAGATTTAAGATACATTTCAATTTTATGGTCTGTAGACGAAGTGTCGGGGATTGATTTGAGAGGGTTAAATCTATATTTTAAAAGTGAGGGATACCAAACGTTTGTCAACCACATGTATGCAAGATAGAGTTCGATAGCTTTTGTCAGTTCCGCACCTTATGATTGATAGACACGAATCCATAGTAAAGTTTAAAGCTTTTATGAAAAGTATTGCTTAACAATACTGCAGTCTACTTAAAAAAATCAGTTGTTATACTAAATTAGGTCCTCAGTTCGATTCCCAGGTAGGGATTTCGTAGTACCAGCTCCGAGCAAATGTCGGTGTACTTTACACTTCTGCCTAACTTCTCACGTATCTCAGAGAGATTTTACGCACAAGAAAATGGGGAGCTTTTCAATGGCTTGTCTTACAGGACCCAGCGATCTTTGACAGACAACCATGGGATTGAGCTTTATCGGGCACAACAAACTATTATAGTAGACGTTATGAAACAATTGAATGATACACATGCTCTGTATTATGATACTCGAGATATGACTTTTAGCGACAATTAGTATGGGTAGCGATAATTATATCGTTTACAATTTATTGCGAGTTTTTGGTACAAGTTGACAGTCACTTATTTTTACTAAGTTTAACAGATTCCAATATTCAAACATCAACAGGAAAATAAAACGTACTAAGTAATTTCCTTTTCCCTTCCGACTCCCTATAAAACAATACACACCTACCACCAACATACTTGCAGCGCACAAACCATCCTGTTCCACCAAGTCGGCTAACCGTGCCTGCCGCCGTATTTCCGGCAGACGACCTCATATCCGTCCCGGCCCGGCTCGAGACCGGCTCGAGATGCGATCCCGTTTGAGATCGTGATCGTAAAGAGTTCTGTAAGTGGCGGTGATGGGAGATTGCAGGCAGATAGCTGTGTGAAGTATTGCAGGGAGAAAGGAATAGGGAAGGACTATATGATATTTGTTTTTGTTAAATAGGATTATGAGTATTTAGAAGTGTGGGAATGTTCGTTGAGGGCCGTCGGAAGCTCGAAAGTATAACATGACTCACAAAAAATATTACTCAGTAAGTGGGTTGTCGACATCAGACAGGTAATCGCTCGTATATAACATACTGGTTGTCAGCTGCAACCGGATTGAATAAAAGCCAACCCCAAAAACGTCGAAAAGACAAACAAAACGTCGTCGCTTTGGCAGATGATGAAAACAACATGAACAGATACAATATTATACTACTCTGTCATGAAAGTACCGGGAAACGATCACTTACACCAAAATGTTATTTATTCATCCAAAATTATTTTATCACCAACGAATAATCTAATCATCAAAACATTTTTAAACGCTTTTTCCGTAATTGAGTTTAGTTCTCCACGCGAATTCTCCTTTATGTCTTCTACTGAATGAAAACGACTGCCACGAAGTGGTAATTTGAGTTTAGGAAAAAGAAATAAGTCGGCTGGAGCCATATCTGGTTAATAAGGTTGGTCCATGGTATTTGTTGAGTTTTTGGTCAACAATTCTTTCCCTGTGATGGCCTTGTGCGAAGGCGCATTATCGTGGTGCAAAATATAAGATTTTCTTTCCACAAATCTGGCCTTTTTCATCGAATTTGCTTTCTTAAACGCCGCTTAACGCTCAAATAATATTCATTATTTACTGTTCGACCATCCTGCAAGAATTCCTAGTGCACAACACCGCAACAAGAAAACGGTCAACATGTCTTTTACTTTGGCGCGGTTTTTTCGGTTTCGGTTCAGTTGGAAGTTGCCACTCCGAAGCTTGTTGACTGGTTTGCATGTCAAACTCGTAAACCAACGTCTCGTCACCAGTAACAATGCGTTTCATGAATGTTGGGTCGGAATTGACTCGTTCTATCATGTCCTCAGCGACTCTTATGCGATTGAGGTTTTCTAGAAAATTCAGGTCGTTTGGGACTAGCCGAGCGGCAACATGTTCCATACCCAAGTGATTATTTAAAATGGTACGGATCGACTCGTGAGACTCAGAAAGTTCAGCGGCTATCTCTCTCAAACTTGAATGAGGATTTTCAGACATCATTTCCTTCACTTTTGCGATGTTAACTTCAGTTGAAGACGTTGATGGCCTACCAGAGCGAGGCAAATCTTCCATCACATCTCTACGTCGATTCACCGTAAGCCTTCTGTAACATTTTCAGGGACTCCGAACACGACATTCCATTGGCGATGCAAAATTTAAGTAGGTACTTGTTTGATGTTTTTGTCCATTAAGAAATTCGGAAAAAAAAAAACTAATAACAGCACTGTATTTAGTGTAAAGAACAGATGCAACTCAAACTCCGCGTCAAAATGAAAAACAGTTGTGCCAATCTAACAAAAAAAAAAAGAATTTGGATTCTTAAACAAATCATCTATTCCCGATACTTTTTTATCTGAATCTACACAAAGGCAAGATGTTAAATAAACTGCATAAAATTGATACATATTTTGGAAGAGCTAACTTATAAAGAGAACATACATAGTATCCAAGTAGCTGATGTAGTAAGAAAATGAGCATGAATTAAACTGAAAACCATCTTTTCATGAATTCGTAGAATATTATGGACTGAGAAGACTAAGTAGAACATTAACAATTTATAAGTCTAATAATGCAACTCAATTTTTTTTTTACGAAATTAGCAATACAACGAGAAGGCGAAAACTGCCCCTAAGGCTCTGACCAAATAATTCAACCTCGTGGATTTTATGTCTCCTTCGGGAAATGTCCGGTGCACGGGAATCAAAACTATCACGTGTCCGTGTTTATGTGTTCGTTGGTGTGCAAGTACAAGTTGACAGCTGAAAGTAGATTAAATCTAAAATCTTTTCTTATCTTTATGTGTTGTAAATTTAGCAAATATTAGTAAAGGTATATCTAAGTTTTGTGAAAAAAAAAAATGGTTTTGTGTTTAGTAACAGACAAGGCGTTCTGCGTAAAGTTGAATGGAGCGTCGGGAAATATCAGACGGAAAAAAGGACGTTTGATAATGTGGAGTGTTCAGAAAAGGTGCGGGGAAATAATAAACTAACAGCGTGTGTGAGTGGTTTCTCAATTACATTTATATTGGTTAAACGTAGTTAGTTTTGTAACTTTTTGAAAATAATGTTTAGTGTTACTTACGATGAAAATGATTGAATTTCAAATAACTGTAACTCTTTTACGTTTGTAGAACGTATAAAGTATATTGCATCGACGAGAACTGTATTCAAAAGTGCAACGCAGGCCAGCGTCAGAAAGACTTTTAAGAAAATTAAATGTCGTCTGAGGATTTGAAGGCTGGTAGTTAAAAAGAAAACGCGCCCGATTTTTAGCCCTCCGCTCAGCGCTGAAAATTGATATTCCAACAATGCACTAATATGTGTGCTTTAATTTCATCATCATCATCATCATTTCAGCCTTTCGGCTGAAACGATGATGACGTCCACTGCTGGACATAGGCCTCCCCCAAGTGCCAGTATAAAGAAATAATGTTAAAAATACTATAACCCGACTACAGCGGCTTCGCCATAGTCGGGTAAAAATAGCTTTAATTTAGGTACCGCATAATGTTAATGGAAACGGGTATTTGTATGTTTGGCTAGGATTACGATTGAACTAGCGTTCCCTAACAAAATACCCAGAAGCAAGTAGAACTAACTTCATATAACCGCGCGCGATGCGTACGAGCTTACACGTGTGCACGCGCTTTGTAAAACGAGTAGTATTTTCATGAAAATACGCTAATCTGAAATTGTCCTAGCAACATCAGACCGTGTATAAAATAAACATAAATGTCTGATATGGAGTGATTGTCAGTTTGCATGCCGTTTGCTGTCCAAACATGTAATGTGGCTGAACGTAAATAATGTTGTTTGAGTGTTGTTTTAATTGTTTGTTGTTTTATTGATTCCAGGTAAGTCCTTACTCGCGAACTGCTGTGGTAAGTTTTTGCACACAGTTTTATGTATTTAGTTGTAACCTTAAGTATCTTTATTCTATACATTAAATACATCGAGGTGGACTTTCGTATCTGAATATGCGGCTACTTCTGTTTTATAAAATACGCAGAGGATTTTGACGCGGCTTTTACCATCATTTAGAACGTTTCTTCCAAAAGATTTACGTGTAAGATAAATATATTTAAACGTGCTATAATTTTTTTGGATTGAAGTCAACCCCGACAAGAGCCAGGCGGTCCTCTTCAGCAAGCATCGCCACGCCCTCCCATCCGCCATCCGACCGATCTCTATGTTTGGCAAGCCGATCCCTTGGGAGAAGCAAGCCAAGTTCCTAGGGGTCATCCTAGACCGACGCCTTTCCTTCGGAGAGCACATAAGATCGGCACGAGCACGTGCCGCTTTCGCTCTCGGAAGGCTCCACTCCGTGCTGAATGCTCGCAGCAAATTGTCACTTAGGTGCAAATTGCGTATTAACACCGCGTGCATTCGGCCCATCATGACCTATGCGTGCCCCGTGTTCGCGCATGTCAAGCCCTACCTCCTCCATAGGATGCAGACCCTCCAGAACCGATTTCTCCGAAGAGCTGCGGATGCCCCGTGGTTCGTTAGGAATGAACGACTCCATGTCGACCTTAAAATCCAAACGTTTCTTCGATGCAGCCGAAAGGCACCCCAACCCGCTCATCGTATCGGCCGCCCGATACGCCCCCTCCAACATAAGTAGGATTACGAGACCTCACCTTACCCTCCTCGAACCCGATGACCCCATCACCCTCCTTCAAGAGAGCTGTAGGGAAACCAGTACACTTCGCAAGTACAAAAACAAATACCAACCGCGATTCCGGCCCCGCCGCCGAGGCCCACCGCGACCCCCCCGTAACATCACTGACCGACCCTTGCTCGACGAGCCAGCCCGCGCCGCTGAGCATGTAAAGTTAAATTCCCCATTAAATAATCCGACCCAGCCAAACTCTAGTTGCCCTCCCCTCAATGACGCACTAAGCCTAGGCCCGAACCCCGCAGGGGGTGCCCTTAGTGTCTGTTCATTTAATGTGTATCCTTAGTTTGTAAGCCCTGGCTGGGGGCCTTAAAGTAATTTTCGGCCACCACAGGATAGTCCGGTTAAGCAGCTTCAACCTCAGTAGAGTTGTTGCGCTGCGAGTGGTCACACATAAAAAAAAAAAAAAAAATGTTTTGGCATCGCCATTACACCTAAGCGGGCCTTTAGTTTAATACATAAACCCTTCATTTTTATGTTCTTTGTAACATTATTTGGCATAGTAAACCAAGTACTTTAGCTAGACTACACACAGATATATATCCAGCTTTGACTGTTAGACTTCAATGGACAGGCTTAATCTCATAGCTTTGCACAAGGTTCTATTTGACTACCGTACAATAACAGAGTCTGTTAGTCAAATTTCTTTCTCATAGCACCGGGTGGGCAAGCTGTAGATCGGCCCTGACTTACGAATTGTATCGTGCACAAAACTTCGAACCCAAGTAGTCTTTAGTTTGTGTAAATCATTTCATAACCTCTGCTGTCAAAACGGTGATGTTAAACATCGAGAAGAAACCGTCATCTCCTAGAAGAAAAATCTAAATATTGTGACATTCTGGCGGATTAGGGGCGTATGCCTCTTTAAGCCAGCAGGTCAGTCTTCCAGTAATTGGAATATTGTTGGTTGGCTAAGGTAAGTAGATGAAAATCGACTATAGAATATATTTTTCAATTGCAGAAACTACATAATAAGCGACGAAACTCACTAGTCATTCTATACGCACCCTTACAAGTATAAATCCATCCCTCTGTGACACACTACCACGCAGAGGGCTCGTCGCCGGCACGGTCGACCGGCTAACCGCCGTTGGTAAACGATTTACCAACGTCGTTACGCAGTTCAGCCCGTTAACCGCTGTCACCAACATGTGGTTCAATCACGGTGAACAATAGTTTAGGAAAAACTAAAATTGTTTCGCGCTAGGAGTTTTCCTGTGTTGTGAGTGCGTTTTGCAGGTTCAAATCTCACTATCCAAAAACGTGTGTAGGTATAAAGTAAAGGCTATAATTACCTACTTCTCGTACTTCAAGATACTTCTGCTATTGGAGCTTCTCCAATTAACAGAGGTTCCGTTAACTCATTATAATATTTCGTAGTAGTAGTACTCGTGACTCCTGTCTATTCGCGAATGTTTCTCAACTAAGTCTATGAAAGTTGACTCTCCTTTGGCCCAACCGCGTTTCCCTTCTACGTTGCCCGCCACAGTTGCCACCATTATCCAACCATTTATCTCTCGTTTCATATAAGTATTGTAAGGCTATATAAAACTTTTGATCATTTAGCATGAGTGTCATTCTGAGTCCATTCCTAAAAGTTAGACAGAACATAGTTATGTACATTACTTCGGCATATGCAGCGAATATGAAAGATAAGCGACCGATAGCTGTAACCGTTGTGACAATGATTTGCCCTTTATGAACTCGGTCTGACGGGAGCGAGACGACTAGGCCTCTACTATGAGCTCACGTTACATTCAAATAATGCGCCATGCCCGCTTTGTGCTCGAGGAGTTCGCGGAGTTTCTCATCTGAAGTAGTTTAATAATGCTAGTATAATTTGAGAGCACTTGAAAGAACTGTTTACCAAAGTTCTCAACCACACTTACAAAACGTCATCGAATTTGGAAATCGGCTAGATGGCAAGATCATTGTCATCTTCACATAATGTTCTTATATATTGCTGACTTGAACAAATTATTTCCATTTCCAATAATTTTTGATTTCAATAATTGATTGTGTTTGACAAAAACTTTAATAAAAAGATAAAGCCACTTCTGCTAGTCAGCAAAATTGCTAGCTGGACTGACTGCCCAGTGTGTGAGAAGCTCGTGGTGACATAATAACAGCTGCAAGGGTCGATCTTTAAGGCTAAGCCGCGCTTGCCAAGGTCGGTCTGTGGATGGGTAACAATCATTACATACCGAATTTCCTCCATGCCTAACTTTAAGCCGTTGGTCCTGGCTGTCAATTGTAGATCTTTTGCAGTCATTACGGTAGTCAGTGGCCCGAAAGTTTGACAACCAGTTTTGCCAAAGGGTACTATATATATGTTACCTGAGTTGCGGAGGTCAGGTAGGCAGTCGCTCCGTATAAAATACTAATATTCATCTGCATCCGGTAAGACCGGAAGCCCACCCCAATAAATTGGGGACACACTGGGCAGTCAGACATCGTCGCTAGGCAGATGATGACTGGCTGCCCAGTGTGTCCCAAAAAGTGTGTCCCAGGAACAAAATAAGAGTAGTAGTAACTCGTAAAGGTTCATAAACTATATTTTATTAGAATAAAGCCTAGCTGTACAGGATCTTCACACAAATCACAAAACAAATGCCTATCGTTTCCTTTCAGCAGTCTGTTGGTAGGGGCTCTTGGTACATCCTAGTCGCGCCGCTTGGGGGCGCTGCGGGCGATCGTGAGAGCCTACAGGCGTCACCTTATTGTTAGTGGAACGCTAAGATTATACGCGAATACGTTTTATTAACCTTCGCACTGCGAAAAGATTGCCGCATTCAAATGGTAGTAATGTGATTTCTTGTCTGGCAAATGTAGATTTACGTGATGTTGAAATCGTGTCTGTAATGAAAGATGGTTTATTTCTTGATGGCATTGCCCCTTTCTTCTTAGTATTTTGCCTATAGTTGCTTGTTTTCTCATCACTGAAATCTCGTAATCTTGTTTATCTATAGCATTGCTCCCCCTTTTTACATTACATTACGTTAATCGCGGCATCAGTATTAGTGTGTTGCAAGTCTTATAAAATGCAGAACACTTTGGACACTCCAGCAATCAATTCTATAGGTAAATTTTTGCTGCTCTTTAGTTTAATTTTCAAAAAAGTTCAGCTTCCAAGAAAAGATTTTGTATAAGCCATCTGCCAGTTCCATCATTTCCTCCATAAAATCTTCAATCACTAAAACAAGGTACTGAAGAAAATGAAAGCAGATAATTCTATTATTCTTTATCATCTTCAATTGAAAGTCCCAGGGCACTAATAAACAGTGTAGCAGCGAAAGTCAGTTGTTTCCCGTGCAGACTTGGTGGAAAAACGTCGATTGAGATAATTGCCTCGATAGCGCGGGCGGGCTACATCTGGGGTAAGGCTTTGCTACACTGAAAGCGATTTACGAAGCATTTGGAACTGGTATTCTATGGACACGGACACGGGCACTGTACGGAGCCCAGGGTTCAATTAATAGATAATATATTATGTAGTTCGTTAATCAACAAGTAACTCTTATCTACTCTTCTGTCAATTTGGGACAATTTCCATTGCTGGGCAAAGAATATTTCTTCCGAATTTCTCTTCGTGTTATAATACAACACTCTTTGTGTTTTAGCTAATTAACTAAAAATAATATAGGCAGCATCGCTGCAAAGCATTGGCACGTTTTTGTTGTGAAAAGTCGAAATCAGTTTTTAAATGCCAAAGGTGTATCTGTCAGGCCGAATTATTCTGTTATGTGAAGTGTAGGACCAGTCCGTCCGAGCCCTGTTGCAACCTAGCTGACTAGCTATTGTATTGTATTGTATTGTATAGCGGGCTGGTGTCCGCAACTCCACGTCTAAGCGCGTATTTTGCGTGCGGGTGGGAAATCTATTCGATCCACCCTAACTCCCCGAGAAAGGCCAGCAGCGCCTTGATGTTGCTGGTAATCTCGCGGAGAGTACCTGGGTTACCGAAGTACTTTGCCCTGTATGCTGCAACCCCTGGGCAGTGCAGAAGCACGTGGGCTGCTGTCTCGTCTACCTCCATGCAGGCTCGGCATAGGGGCATAGCTGACTAGCTATCTGGCTAGCTATCTACCATCACGGCATGACCTACGGTCAGAAGAAGAAATACGCGCAGGCTTTTTCTGCATCCGCTACTTACGTTCTGTATAGCGTGGGGTCAACACGTTAAGGAGACTATCTGTCGTGTTCACTATTAGAGCTATTTTGTACTAAGACTGTAAAGTTCAGTACAAATGAGATGCCTCGGGTATTTTATCATGATTTGATGTCGTTTTTCTCTCTACTGAAATAACAATTTCCATGAGTATCCTATCTTCACGATAAAAGCGTATTTTCTTAGAGTTATTTAAATTGGTGTTCTTGTGCTAGTGCTATAGTATATGCTATACTTACTCTTTATACTATACTTACAATTGTCATACCATATACCATTTATCATCCTTTTTTATTGATTTGTTTATTTATACTCAGCGAATCGATCTAAATACGATTCGCTTTCATTATATTTGCTGAAATAAAATTAATTTTCAATGTTGTGACATGTACGTCAGATTTGCCAAACTGACGTACATTCTTTCTGTCATAGAGTTTCTTACTAGCTTAGTCTATGATGAATACTTTTTGGTTTATCTATTCTAAATTATATTTTTCAATGTTTAGCTGAAATAATGTATTTTATAGATAATAATGATTGTTTACTAATAACTTAAATTTAAATTATATTTATAAATTCTTTACGCACTCATGGTTTTATGAAGTAAGTCTGCTATGTCCTGGCCGACTACACTTGTCAGATGAGATGATTATATGGCCGCAAGAAGAAAATCTGAGATTCAAAAATGGAAGGAGACTACTGTGGAAACGAGCTGACGAGGCAGTCGAGAGGAGACTAGACGAGAGAGCGTTTCTTCAATGTGAGACTGAAGGAATTCTTAAAATTGGAGACAAGACAGATTCTTGAAGGTGATCCATCTAAAGATACACCTGGGACTACTACTCCCAATCTTATTTTTAAAAACTGTCGTTGTGCCATCCCTGCTGTTCATCTCGCGGAGCTGCCCTGGGTCTAAAAGCTGGTGATCCAACTCTAAAGATCTACCAGGACCTCAACTCCTGTTCTTACAAACGCCGCCTTCCTGTAGAGCAGACCTGATACATCGTCCTACATCTCCACCTCTACGTTTCATCGTGCTTCAACAGTGCTACTTAAATGTGTATATACTCAGAAACTGCTTCCAGAGTGCGGGTTTGATACGTCTTTTTTGTAAACACTTGTATTTTTTATCTCATTTGTAAAACGATCCATATCTCTATTAAATTTTTAAATGTACAAGTCTACGTTTATCCTTTAATTTTTAACAGGATCTATTAGATTTGTTACAGTGCGTCAGCTAACCATCGAGTTCTGTATTAGGTTGCTCAGGCGAACTGATGAGTTTTTTCACAAACAGCCTGACGCTTGGCATTGTGCGTTAAGAGGTTCACACAGGAGTTTTTCATTGGCATTTGTCTGCTGCAACCTAGTATATCGTCGTTACAATAATTCGCCCAAATCCTCTTCTTCCAGTAAAGTCGGTAAATACAACCCAATGTATCTGTCGTCTCGGACGCTCATCGGTTAAGAGAAGTAGGTCACTAGTCACTCAGAGGCACTTGAGCTCCAACTTTTGAACCCCTCACTGTGGTTCATTTTCATTGGCGCGAAGTAGCTGACGTCACGGGAATAAGTAGTCGTTATATGCCGGCGAATAAATGAAATAGTTAGCCATTCATAATAAATTCTGTAGGACATAATTAATCATAAACACGGGGACGTACTACCGGTATAAAAATATCCGACATCCTTTTTTTTTTTCGGATGGGAAATTATCACATGACCCCTCCCCCTCTAAGCGGAGCGGAAGGGAGTGTCAGACTTGTACTGACTAAAACCCATCCATGTTCCTTCTTTTGCCCTTTGTGTTCCAGGGCCGCGGTATCTCTTTCGTACAGTCCCGCAGCCCTGGCAGTGATGTGAGGATCCGATATCCTCACATCACTGTCTATACGTGTGCAAATGTAATGGATATACATGAAGCTGTGAAGGCGTTAAACCGTAACAGACAGTCATTCAAACAGTGATACAAAATTGCGTGCAGAATTATTTGACTTTATGTTTGGAGATTTGTTACCTTCTGTGTTTAGAAACGTTGCCTACTCTAAAAATTTTACGACAGTCAATAGTAAAGTAATAAAACTCCCTGCATATATGTAAACAAACAAAGCAATGGAGTGAAGAGCGTTGCCTGGCGGCCAGTGTGTGCATGGCCAGTAAACAGTGCGCCACGTTGGCTTGGTGCGGCGCGTGTTATGGATGCCGCGTTAGTACACTTGCACATCTAGACCACGTAGTTATAGGTAGGGCCAGGAAACTAAGATCGAAAAAGAAAGAAAATATATGTATGTCGGAGTGGCAGGATTTATTTCGCTAGGCTTATACATCATGTGGGCAGACGATGGGTTTCGTGCTATGAAAAGATACTGAGCGATACATTGTTTCTAGCAAAACTAACGAATTACTTGAGATTACAACTTAGCAAAATAACACGGGGCACAATGAATCGGGTACAGTTCCAAGAGGTCTTAACTCGGCCGCGATCAGACACTGACTGACTGTCGTCCTGGCTCAGAGTTTACCATCTTGACTCTGTAACAAGCAAGCTGTGGTATGGGTAGATTTGTAAGTAGATCGCGTGATGTCACC
The DNA here is from genome assembly GCA_947578425.1 of Eugnorisma glareosa. Lineage (NCBI taxonomy): Eukaryota > Metazoa > Arthropoda > Insecta > Lepidoptera > Noctuidae > Eugnorisma > Eugnorisma glareosa. Next base: position 21,528,971 of record OX387967.1, on the reverse strand, counting down.
ACCGCGTACTTCTGATTCATTTTAAGCCCGTACCAATGACCGTCTCTGACATGTATTTGTCGCAGCTCGCAGGGACATGACGTGCATATAAATTGAGAAAAAAAAAAACATACGCGACAAGCAGGTTACCACTCAGCATGATGCTGTGCTAGGGGGGGCGCACCGCATAGCGTAGGTTTTCAGTGGACACCCGTGTAAAGACGTACGGAAGCCAATACAGCATAAATATTTGATTATTATGAGTAAAAATAAAACAAACAATACTTGGATTATAACATAATAATTAAGTTACACCTGTGGGATGTGAACTCGGCGATCATTGTGCCGATAGTCGTATCAACCCAGGGTTTAATTGCCAAGAGCCTCGATAAATACCTGAGGAGGCTCTCGTTAGGCAGCTGGATCAAGGGCTTGATTCAGAAAGCGGTACTCCTGGACACGGCTCTTATTATAAGGAGGTTCCTCTCTCTGGAGCCCTCCCCGCCGGTAGCTTGGACCCTGTTCCCGATTCCAGTGGGCTATATTTTTTTATATTTCTAAATGGCCAGTGGGCTATAATTTTTCTTTTATAATGTTTTTTCTAAGAAATATTTAAAAATGTAATTGATTTGTAAAGATATAAATAAATAAAGTTTCACCTGTGATGACTTAAATATCCCAAATATATATATTATATCAGCGCCGGTAAATACTTAGGTAGTTACCACAGAAGCCGCCTGCTTGTTTGATAATAAGAATTACTTTAAAATATTACTGTACACAAACATCTAAGTGGCGTAACTGCACCTGTTGCCTTTCTTTTGCATTCATTTGCCTTAGGGAGTCTTCATAAAGATACCTTCAGGTACCTATCGGTTTGAGTAAAATAGTCCTGTACGTGTACGTTCTGTATGCGAGGGTACATAATAAATCAGGTACAGAAAAACTTAAAAGAACAGTAAGGGAGAAGGTTTTCCGGTACTGATAAACCAGGACCGCAGAACATGCATCTTTATGCAAGCACACCTCAAAGTTATTCTCCATAATTACATGTTGATATGCAACTTCACGTTGCATTCTCTTTTCCGCCCCTGCTGCTCTACTGGCCTCACAGCCATCAGCGGCTTTGGCGCTAAATCGCCGACGATGTAACAACGCGATGCGGGCGCTCCAAGAACGATCACTGGCACTATACGGGTGGATTTGTAAAGCTCATGTCAAGGAATAAAATGCTGAAAGGAAATGCTGAAACTGGCTTAGCCCGTGGGTTTCCCCAATCTATTGGACGTTTCTGTTAATCAGCGGATTCGAGACACGTTATCCTTGAAAGCAATTCCCACTATACATATGTGTATGGCATAGAAATTGAAGAAACTGAAAGTAATTTGACACACTGAACACAGAGCCTAGCCTACCCAAAGCAACATTCGAGAAATACAGCGATATAAAGCCCACAGAAAAAAAAAAGAAAACGGGACTGACGATAAGCTACCAAAGAAGCCGCAGGATGCCATGGCTATTGTCACCATGCCTTCGGTATAGCCGAGCTGCTCGTGGTGAGCATGGTACTTCTCATTACCCCATTAAGGACCAAGCGTGAACGGAAGATGATTTACAATGTAATATTATTTATAATTAGAATTTTACCAGGCAGGTACCAGGCTAACATAAATACGTAACGGGCTTCTCTTAATACTGCAGATGTGACTAATAGCGAGCTAAGAGACAAGTTGCACGTTACTGAACTGTTGGAAACTTAGTAAGGCTGAGTAATGGCGTCACACTCGAGTTTTATGAACATTTCTTAGCTTACGTCCTGCGTCGTGTCACTTTTATTTTGTTCAGAACAAAAGTTTTTGTAGTAAAAGTAGCTAGGTACATCTAGTAAGTTTCACTCAAACTTTAAATCCGTTTCTAGATTTGTTTTGTCTTTAAGCGAGTTTATGTTAAAAATAAATAAAATTGAAGTGTCTGCTTGTAATTAAAAATAACAGCTTTTTCTGAATGCATATGAAAGCATATTATATACGGTACTCATACCAAAAACACTATTTATTGTCTGCCTGTCTGTTTGTTCCAGCTAATCTACGAAACGGCTGGACCGATTTTGACAGGACTTTTACTAGCGTCTGCTTTAATTAGAATAAAGAATTAGGGTTCCGTGCGAAAAAATTAAAACCCTTGAAATTGTTTACAAAATCGGATTCAAATATGGAAGTAATGTTTTTATAATCATTTCACGCGGACGAAGGTCGCGGGGCACATGTAGTTTTAAAGTATTTTAATGTAATAGTTGGTCTTCTTCTTCGCGTCGTGGCACGAAATTAATATATATGTTGGTCGCACACGGTGACAGTGCAGAGGTCACTATGACTGCGTATACTTACAGTTGGCGGACTCTCGAAAAGTGTCTACATACAGTAACCGCCTAACCAAAATATACTACACAAAACAAAATAAGGGCCACTTGTTATTATAAGCTTTTATATTTAACTTGCCTTGTTAATCAGTTAGTTTGTTAGTATGTATTGCTCAAATCTTGCAACAGAATTTCAATCCAGTTCCCCCCAACCAACTATGCTAAAATGCACACACCTTTGGTTATGGTGACAATACATTTTCATGACAGACATTACTAAATACTGCAGCTTGTACAATGCTAAACCTTTTGAACTTCGAAGTAACTTCTGAAGTAATATTACTATCCAATAAAATGTGTTTTAAATCGAATATTTTATTGCTTGGTTTGGCCATTTCTTTAAGTAAGATTTCTCAATATTTACGAAATAAAACAAATACCATAAAACATATATGAATTTATTAAGCAACTACTTTAAACACAAAACATTTTGATACCGTTGTGAAATATTCCATTACTACTGTTTTGAATTTCATTTCTTTAAAACAAAAAGTATCTTTCTTCACATGTATTCCATCAAAAACCATATACTATATTTCATTGTTTTCGTTGCTGTCGTCGAAGTTCAGACCCTTGTTGAACTTCGTGAGGAAATCAAAGATTTAACGACAGCTGAGGCGGCATTGCGAAAGACTGTCAACGGTGTATTCTCCACCCTTAAACTCGATCATGTGAAGCATAAAGCGAGGTTTGGAGAGTTCGCAGTAATTCACAACTTCTTTGGCACCATCACCTTACAAGATGACGACAATCTGAAGGAAATTGCAAAACTAGTTAAAGTTGAAAACATCGATAACAACACACAACGTTTTATTGCACAATTAAATGAAGTATTGAATGAAGACAATAAAAGTTACGAAGCTGGAGAGGATGAATATGTAACTGCACATATAGACACGTTTATAAGAAAGCTTGAATATTTAAAATTCAAGTATGGCTTTAATAATAACACTGCTAAGCTTGGTATAAACACACACATGTTAAATCATTTGATGTCGGATGGCACTTCACAAAACAATACAAGGAAGGCTTTAGAACTAAATGAGGATGGTAATCTTTTGAATAGTAACGAATTTTGGAGTAAGTAGAGTTTTCTTTTAGTTATGAATGAATGTTACTTTGTTAAGGATTTTACAATTTTTTAAACATTTAATGGTTTTTATGATTTTTATTCACCTTTATTTTGTGAAATAATAAGTATTAGGTAAAATTATTTAATTATTTATTATTATTTTCATTTATTCTCTCTTCAATTATTGTGAATGTAAAGACCATGCGGGTATTTTTTCACGATTGTCTGGCATGTTGAGTACTATAAGCGACCTACCCAAATGTCCTTTCTTTGGCATTGTTGGTTGTGTCGTTGAGCTCCTTGAGTTATAAGTCGAGCTACACGATAACTGACAAATGCATGCACTGACTGGACAGGTCCACTCAAATCTGTGTGGTTCTTTCTTCAAGCCTCCTTCTCAGACACTAATCTGCATAGTCCTAGTGAGTTGACCAAGATCATATCTGGACTTTAAAGAGACTATGACTCTGAGTTTGTTTCGGCTGTTTCTTCTAAGAGTAGTCAGGTAGAAAGTGTTTGTAAAAACCTATTGTTAAATAAAAAATAAAAATAATGAATGATACATTTATTTGCAAGAATATAGGTAGCTAACACAAGTTCTTAAGATTATTATCTCCTTTATTCACTTTCATAACATATTTACATTTTTAAATATTTCAAAAAAACTTATATAAAAAACATTTAAAAATATTAAAAAAATACTAGCTGTTGCCTGCGGCTTCGCCCGCGTGAAGTTCGGTAACTGTCCCACGGGATCATACTAAAGAGATAAATAGTATCCTACATGTTAATCTAGGTTAAATCGGTGAAACCGTTTCTATAACAAACAATGTGACACGAGATTTTTATTTTCGGGATACTAATCACCGGTGCAGAAAGTTTTCCGATGAGTACTCCTCCCGGCCCGTCGCGCTGCCCGCACTCGCCTAAGCACCGATTGACGTCGATCGGCATGGCACCAAATACAAATTTAATAACGTATTGATGACGCGGGTCTCAAAAGGCAAATATGGAACCGCTTTACGATCTTAGAAAAAGTACTTTCGTTTTTAAGCTAAAAGGTTTTATTGCGATCCATAGATACCTTAAAAGTATTTATCGTCTATCTGGGTATATACCACGCACTATACAATTCCAATCATACCTATCATGTTAAATCATGTACCTACGTTCACCAAAATAACCTATCATTAACCCTTCAACGAACAGACAGCAGGCACAATAGCAAAATCTATTGTCATTACCCCCTGGGGGGTGATCTGATCGTTTATGAATTAAGTAAAACTACTATCCAGCATATTAAGTATTATATAAAGCCCATATTGTGTGAGTGCTATGTACTAAAGAGCTATCGTTCACTAGAAACCTACGTCCTTTCCCGACTTGAATGTGCCCTGGCGGTTGAGAGTATGTCATGCTCACTCAATGTCTCGCTGATGGTGGCGCGTGTGTCGGATCATTTAGTTCCCTTCAAAATGGTTGAGTTGAATGGTGCTGATCCATGTGTCATGTTCGTGAACGGGCGCTGTCAGTTGTGACTGGTCATCTCTTAGTTGCCACGGCTTATTTGAATTTTTTTTTTTTTATTGTCTTTTTTGTGTTTACTATGGACACTTTTAACGTGCACATCTTGCTACATCGTTCTCACATAATGTACCATCTCAATATGAATGATGTAACCAAGGTTTTGTAACAATATGATGATTTAAAAGAGTGTCCATGGACTTTCTTGCCCGTTCTTCTCCATAGAGATCTACGCTAGGGAATGGGCAACTACAGTACTTTCACAGTTTTTATGCCTTGTGACTGGGACTGTAGCTACATTTCATTGTTATCTTTGTTTCGACAGTTCAAAAGTGCCTGTAACTGGCCTACTTGAAATAAATGCTTTGATTTTCATTTTGATTTTAAGACCCCTGCGTTCTAGGAAGCTGCATATAAAAGAGGGGCCAAGCTGTTTCTCGTGATTTTCTGAACCGTTTTTTCCCTTTACCCTGTATAGAAGTCGAATCCATCATCTTATGGATCTCAAAATAAAGAGAATCACAATCACCATCATTATCATAATCACCATCACTGTCACAATCACCATCACTGTCACAATCACCATCACTGTCACAATCACCATCACTACAACAGCTATCATTATCATTGTCACTATCACTATGAGAACCACAATCATTATCATCATTATCACAATCATCATCATCGTTATCACAATCATCACAATAAATCAACAATAATTCTGTATAAAAGTCGAGTCCGCCATCTTCTGGATCTCAAAATAAATGCCATATTCGTAATCAGCACCCCTGATAATCTTGGAATCAACACTCACCGACAGTCCGCCACATTAAATCTTAAAATCGTTGATCGAGATCGGTTGAATTCCGAAAAAAACTTAAACCCGTTTCTACTCATTTATTAATAGGAGCACTCCTGTGAAGTTTCGCATAAAATAGTCTAACTATCTTATTTTCCCATACAAACTTTGGAGCCCCGTTTCACACACTTATGGGGTGAATTTTGAAAAATCCATTCTTAGTGCACCCCTAATACCACATAAGGAACCTACTTGCCAAATTTGGAAACTGTAGACCCAGCGGTTTAGGCTGTGCATTGACTTTTAGACTTTGTCACCCCATTTCCCCCTCTTAGGGGTTGAATTCTGAAAAAACCTGAAACATGTTTCTACTCATTTATCAATAGGAACACTCCTGTAAAGTTTCAAATAAAATAGAGTAACTAATCTTGTTTCCCCATACAAACTTTGGAGCCCCGAAAATGCACCATGCATTGCATTTTGAAAAATCCTTTCTTAGTGCACCCCTAGACCACATAAGGAACCTACTGACCAAATTTGGAATCTGTAGACCCAGCGGTTTGGGCTGTGCGTTGATATGTGAGTCAGTCACTTTCTTCTTTTATATATTTAGATAATGGTCCACCGTGTCAGCGGCAGGGTCCAAGCTACCGGTGGTTAGAGCTCCAGAGTCAGGAACCTCCTCACAATGCAAGCCGTATCGAGGAGTACTGACTTCTGAATCAGGCCCTTGATCCAACCGCCTAAGGAGAGCCTCAAAAGATGCTCGTCGAGGCTCTCGGCCATAAGACCATTGGCCGTCACGACAATCGGCACAATGATAGCCGAGTTCACATTCCACATGTCGACAACTTCGTGTGCCAAGTCGAGATATTTCATTTATTTCTCTTTCTCAGCTTTCACGAGGTTCTCGTCATGCAGGATGGTAACATCGATTATCATTACGTGGCGCGCTGATCGGTCTATCACCACTATGTCAGGCTTATTGGCGACAATAGTCCTGTCAGTGATGATAGACCGATCCCAGTACAGCGTGACATGGTCTTTCTCGAGAACTGGGTCGGGCACATAGTTGTAGTATGGGACCTCAGATTCCACAAGTTTATACTACTAGGCTACTTGGTTGTGCCTGTGCAAGTACTCGCCGTTAGCCAGACGAGAACATCCAGAAATAATATGTTTGATGGACTCACCCCAACGGCCGACACACGTCAACCGTCCCGTCCTTCATAATATACTTCCGGTAGTTGTTCGTCAACAATAACTTCCATAACCGCACAGACAAAATCTTCAGTTTCCCCAAACAGGTTACCGAAACGTAGCCAGGACACGGACGCTAGAAAATCTACATCGGGTCCATGAAGAGCCCGGTAGAAGTGCCCATGAAGCTCCTTGCCTGGCCATACTATCTTGCGGTCATCGGTAGTAAGTACTACAAGTTTGCGCCAGTTCTCTACCCACCTCGATTTAAAAAAAATAAACTCTGAAACTGCACACCTCTCGGTTGTGGAGTCTTCGCGTTTAAAAAGCCTTGACTGATGATCGTGGGTGATGCATCCGGTTTGCGGTCAGCAGTGTACGAACTCTCCTATCTAGAGCATCGAGTTCAGTCTGAGTCCATTTGAGTATGCCGAAAGAGTACATTAAAACCGGCATGACCCAACCGTTGAAGGCCTTACCTTATTCCCGCCCGAAAGAAGGCTATTTAATGCCTTCTTCAGGCGTCCAAAGAAGCGTTCCCTCAACGATTGCTTCATGTCAGTTACGTTAATACTTAACGCTTCTGACATAACCAAATATTTATAGCTTTTGGATGAGGAGAGGGATCTCAGGTGTATGGAATCTGAGAGCTGAATTCCCTCTGAACACTCCCTCTGCACATTTGATCACACCAAATTCCATCCTAATGGCGCTACTAAAAGTTTTAGTTACTTTCAGTAGCTCCATCAGTCGCAATTTGCTGGGGGCAAAGAGTTTCAGATCATCCATTTAAAGAAGGTGAGATATAACCTAACCACGTCTCCTAGACCTGAATCCACAAGTAATGTGCTTAGAGGATTCAGGGCTAGACAGAACCAAAGTGGACTCAGACTGTCGCCCTGGAATATTCCTGTTTAATCCATACAGGCACATCTTTCCCCTGTATCTGTCGACATCCTGGATATCAAAGGGCCGTCCTCTATTGCCCCATATATGACTCAAAGAAGGCGCGTAGAGTTGCATCTATCTTGTACAACTCTAACACTCTCACTCCAATCTACTATAAAAAGTATAGTGACTCAATCAAAATAGTGCAACGAAAGTTCCTGCGAGCCATGCATTGGAGATGCAGTCACAGCCAAGCCTCGTATGATACATTGTTAAATAGATATAACCTGCTTTCTTTAGAATCTAGAAGGCTGCTTCTTGGAGCAACGTTTCTCCACGGTATTATCCATAATAAATATGATTGCTCTGAAATATCGAATAAACTGTGTTACCTTGTTCCGAGAACCGTAGTACGCAGACGAGCGCGCCCATACCGTTTATTGACTACGAATACCAGCCAAATCTGTCACTCTAATGCTGGTTCTCGCGCTCCTCTGCGTCAACTTGTGGATTCTTATAACAATAATTTTGAGAGCATGATATTTAACCTCTCTGCTAACAAATTTAAGATACTGGTGGTCGAATCAATATTAGCATTGTAATTTTGTTTTCTTTTCCATTCCATTTGATAATTATTTTTATTTTATTTTTTCTCTTTTTATTATAACTTTATAACTTAGTGTATTTTAACTCACGTAGCATAAAAATACCCATTAATCAGTAATTATCAGTGGATAATGGTGTTGGTAGTGCAATAAGTGCCATTATTTTAAGTTAATTTATAGTGTATAACATGTTTTTATACTGCTGTTTTTTATACCTAAATAAATAAATAAACTCCAGCACCCTCATGAGCCATGTATGTGGCACCGAGTCGTAGGCCTTCTTATAATCTATCCTTGCGGGACCGACGCACCTGTTGGCTAGTGGCCATGACGATGAGGAGTAGCTCCTTAGTACCCCGGGACCCGTTTCTACAACCATTTTGAGAGGCAGACATGATGGAGTTTTTGTCAATGTGTTTATTATTATATTATTATTATTAATTTTCGCTCTCAAAATTGATGTAAGAAGCTTATAGACCGTCGACAAACACGTGATCGGTCTATAATTCTTGAATTCCGTGGGACTACCTGACTTATGGACCAGGTGGGTAACGCCTGTTGTTAAAAACTTCGGTAGAGACCCAGACTCTAAGGATGACTGGGACTGAGATGCCAGGCAAGTGTGTGAACTACTAAACCATTTGAGCCAGAAATTGTGCAGTCCGTCCGGTCCCGGTGATTTCCAATTCGGTAACGGACGAACTGCTCTGGCTACATCTAAAGGTGTTATTAAAATTGGTTCTATTTCTGGGATAGGTTCACACACTTGCTCGACATCCCGCATCCAGTCAGCCTCAGTATGAAAAACGGCTACCGACCAGATGCTACGCCAGAAAGAACTTGTGTAGGCATCATCCGGGCGGCACACGTCTGCCATATTTTGCTCGGGTCGCTCCCAAGCTCTGTATACCGATTACTATTATTATTTATTTATATTTATAATGAAACAATGGTACGTAAACTTATAACTAAGCCCCACAAAACCGTTGTACTGGTTTGACTGTGGAAAACGATAATGTAATGGATGAATGTAATGTAATAGTAGGTGGATAAGATATGGGTATGGGTTTCACTATATTCGGTATTTCAGCAGTTCACTGAGCATGTAGCACGTCTCAGCATGCAGTACAAATTTAGTAAATAGAAATAACATAAAAATACTAATAATAATTAAATTAGGATTACAATGCAATTAATAAAATTATAATCAAATACAAATATACTAATTTTAAATAATAATTTATATTAAAAATAGCGATCAATATTGAAAAAAAAAATACCAAGACTAATAATAATGTTTCAATGTGTTATTAAAGTAATGTCAATATGTAGATGTCATAATAAGTATAGTAAATAAGTTTTACATTTTACACTCAAAATATTCATTGATGGAATAAAAACATCTCTCACACAACCAACACACAACCAACCACAACCAGCTTTATAGCTTTCTATTAAATAAATCTGTAGCACTTCTGAATTCTTTAGCTAAGTTATTATATATTTTCACCGTCATGGTATAACAATTTTTGTCGCATACTCTTAGGGCTCATTTACGGACACGCGGCGCATTGCGCGGCGCGTTGAGCGGCGCGGCCCGCTTTAGATTCAAACATAAGGAAATATATGAGAGCGTTTACGGAGAAGCGATTTTACGCGCGTTGACTTGAAATGCAGCGTTGCCCGGGGGGCGCCCGCGGCGGCGAATGCGGTGGTGTCCGCGGCGGTGCCCGCTGCGTCGCCCGCGGCGGCGAACGCGGCGGTGCCCACGGCAGCACACGCGCTTGTAGTCCGGGAGGTACCGTTGCAAATGAAAAAGTCATAGTAAGCCGGCTGAAATTGACATAGATAGTTGATCTTATATGACTAATAAGAGAACCGACCGTCAGCTGCTCAAGTAGAGGTGGGTTTGGTTGTGGGAGGTTACGGAAGTTGTAAAAATATACTATCTATGAAAAAAGTTTCAGCCGGCGTACTATGGTTTATCTTTTTCTTTACTACTTCCTTAGGAACCTCCCACACCCAAACCCACCGCTTTTACTATGACTTTTTCATTTGCAACGCTACCTCCCGGACTATTAGCGCGTGTGCTGCCGCGTGCGCTGCCGCGGGCGCTGCTGTTGGCGAAGCCGCGGGCGACGCGGCGGCCAACACTGCGGCCACCGCTGCCTCTCAAGCACCGCACCACGCTCCGCGTCTCCGTAAACAACATCGTACATTGCCATATGTTTGTGTTTGGGCGTGCGGTAAAGCGGGCCGCTGTACGCGCCGCCTCTCCGTAAACGGAAAAAACGCCCAACGCACCGCGCAACGCGCCGCCCGACGCGCTGCGTCTCCGTAAATGAGCACTTAGTCTATTACGCGGAACTACTAGTGACTTTTGTATTATTTTCCTCATTGACATAGCTTTTCCATCTTTTTCTAAAAGCGAGTAGTTGTTTCTTACAAATTTGCCGGTTTCAAATATATATAGAGACGGTAGGGTACGCAGTTTTGTTGAATAAATACAGGTTAATATTCGTACTAAAGATTTTACTCGCAAAAACCAGCACCGTCGCTATAATATATCTTTCTTGTTTCTGAATTATTTAATTTCTAGGCCTTTGATTCATGAAGTCATGATTTACTTTGCAGCTCCAGTTGTTAGTCGTCGCATTTACCAGGGACGCAGAGAATCGATCAAGAGGTTTCCCTTCATGGCGAGCGTCCAGTTCTTCAAGAAATTCCAATGTAGCGGCTCCATCATCAAATCGGATCTGGTCATCACTTCAGCGTCGTGTTTGCAACTGTAATAAATAAATCATTGGTTGTTTTAGGAGGAATGATGCTTTCCCTCATCTATGTTTAACAGCAAAACTAGAAGTACTCGGACAATAATGTTTTTTTTTTTATAACCATCAGCGCCTGGAACAACCGCTTCTTCAGAGAGAACCCGGCTTTCCTCTCAGTGCAAGTGGGCTGCAACTTATACGAGGGATGTGATGAGAACATCCCTGTTTTGGAAGTCTACTTCCATCCGCAATACAACCCTAAGAATTTGAAGAACAACCTCGCAATTATGCGTTTGGTTCGGGTTCTGAAGTTCGGGAGGAAAATCCAAAAAATTAAGAAGATAGATTTTGATAGAGATCCTTGGGCTTTGCCTATGAATACAATAGGCATCACTATCGTTGGTTGGGGTGCAAAAACCGTAAGAAGATTTTTCAATGTTTTTGAAATTATTAAAATTTATTTCTAGACAGTAAGAGCGAGGCCACACAATGCGTTAACCGCACTGCAATTAATTCGAGCTATAGGGTGCCACAAGGGCGGTGCGGCACCGCAGTAGAACACCGTCCGCGGCGCCGCAACGTCAAATATCACCCCTCCCCGCCTCATCTCGCAGATCACAAGCCCAACGCATCGTGTGATATGGCATAGTGATTTGTATGTAGGATGACGTTGCGGCACCCCTCCGGTGCCGCACCACACCGTTAACGCATCGTGTGGCCTCACTCTAACATGAGCTATACGAGGCTGACCTAAGCGGTCGGTTGTCGGTCAAACATAAATATACTCTACGATTGGTTAGGACGTGGACTAAGGTGCGAAGAACATTGAGTCAACAGAACAGTTGTGAGTGAACATTGCTCTGAGTTGTCCGTTCCTCGTGTGTGACCCGGGACTCGAGTTCAGGAGAGATTTAGGACAGCTTTGTGGTAGTATAAAAGTCTTCTTGTCCAGCTTTAGTTTTTTTTTCCAGACCTCCAACATCGTTTCAAACGTTTGGAATAATCGACTGGCGTATGCGGTGCTCGACTTCTACCCACTAGTGGAATGTCAAGAAGTTTATTCTAAGTAAGTGCTATGTACAAGTATGCGCTACGTATACCTTGTGGATCTCATCAGCTCACGCTCGCGAAGGAAACAAGTGACCCTCGCGCGACGCTTGACGCGAGGCGCATTGTCCGAGGGCGCGAACGGGCCATTTATATTTAAATATTACTGGGTGACAAACTTGACAAGCTCATTACCAAATTAAAGTAAGTTTTTTTGCATTACTTTTAGAGAGTTCGTGACCCAAAAGAACTTTTGTGCCGGGTTCTTCTCTAAAGGGGGTGGCGCATGTAACGTAAGTTATGGAAAATACATTATGCGTGACATAATTCTTATAGTTACAAAATAATAGTATAACAGTGCAAGGCGACGATGCAGGCCCACCAAACCAACCAATCACAGAGCAGAACATTATTTGAAATCCACATCGCGTCTCTCGTCGCTGCTGTGATTGGTGGTATCTTGCAGGTCTCCTCTCCACACCGATTGTCTCAAATATTGTGGAAACCGAGTCTTTACTGGCCTCGGCCGTGGTCATGGCCGCAGAAGCTCCGTCCAAGATGGGGTGGTTCATACATAAAATAAAGTTTGTCCGCAACTGTTCGCAAGTCCGACCGTCCTACCACAATGACTAGTTTCTTTCTGTAGCTTTCAAACCTGGTATGTGCGGCCACTGGTCAGAGTCGCAGCCGCGTTGTGGGCAAAGTATCATGTTAAAAAAAACTGAGGACTAGTTGATAACGGGTGGAAAAACACCCATAACGAAGCCGAGAGGCGCTTGATCCGTCATTATGATATTTTTTTGAACTGGATCCTAGTACAGAACTTTCTAGTTACAGATAAAACACAATGTTTTGAGTGCATAACATTGGGTCCTACCGTAAACCATGATTATTCACAAAAAAAAAAAAATGTTCACTACCATAATTTTTGCGTAAAGTTATAACTTTGATGTACATAATGTTTGGTTGACTGTTTTGTGATGGGTCCTTTTATTTGCACATGATTGTGTAAAAACTATTGTCGTGACAGCGAGATGCGGGTGGACCAGGCGTGGCCTATGGCAAGCTTTATGGAGTGGTCAGCTTCGGCGCCCCGAATTGCGGTGCTCCCGACGCGCCCACAGTCTTCACCAAACTTGGCTTCTACGCCGAATGGATCGAAGGCATTATAGAGATGGTCAGTATTTTATACCTGACCCTATGGTCACCTAAATATTTAGGTTTGGATTCAGCTTCGATTTTTTTTCCAATTATCACCTTTATTTATTGAACTCCTTCATTTATTTCTGTACACATTAATTACATTTTTAAATATTTCAATAAAAAATAATATTTAAAAAAAAACATTGAAAAATATAAAACTAGTAGGTCACCGTTATCAGGAACAGAGTCCAAACTAACCACGGTCAGATCTCCAGAGAGAGGAACCTTCTACGAACTTCTTCTTCTTCTTCTTTGATACGAGCTGTGTCCAGGAGTTTCGCTTTCTGAATCAGCCCTTGATCCAGCTGCCTAACGAGAGCCTCCTCTGGCAATAGTCGAGGCTATTGGCAATTAAGCCATTGGCTGAAACGACTATCGGCACAATGCTGAGTTCTTACATCCCACATGTAAAAAACCTCGTGAGCCAAGTCAAGATACTTGGTTTGCTTATATTTCTCGGGTTTCACAAGTTTCTTATCGTGCGGGACCGTTATGTCAAAAATCATTGCGCACCGATCTTTATTGAATTCATTATTACAATATTTTTCATGAAAAAAAAGACAATACTTACAGACATTGTCCAAAATTCAAGAAATTGACTGAATAAATAGTGGCACGAGCACTCACACTGAGGAATACAATATGAAATAAATATTTTTCACCTGCTATTTCAGAAAGTACCGACTGCTGTAAAGAGTACTACGAAGCGGACGACACGGGAGACCGTGAACGCGGATAGCTTCGTGATGAGCACAAAGCCAAGGTTCAAAATTGCTCCCCTAACAAAACGTGACGTAGCCCCGCGTCCAACAGTTCCCAGTGAAGATGCCCTGAGAACTCTGAATGAAAATAAACTTTTTAAAGAATTTCTTAGCACGATGTTTGGTAGCGAAGAAATTAAAGAATATCTAGATCAATATGATTCTGACACAGACATAAGAAGTCAACAAAAAATATCAACAAAGAACATTTCTAGATCTTTTATTGTCAAACCGATCGCTGAAACAACCACAGAAGCGAATATAGATGAACGCAGTTCTGGCGATTCAGAGGTTTCACACGACGTACACGAGGGACCTGTTAAAATGGCGACTATAATAGAGAACTTTGAAGACTCAGTAGTAAAAATTGAAGAAGAAGAAGAAGAAGACACGACAACACGACACGACCAGACAACACCATACTACACGACAACACGACACGACACGACAACACGACAAGACACGACGCCAATGACTATGAAGATGGACGTAAAGGAACTAGCGGAGCAAAATATCGCCAAACTTATTCATGATATTGACGTACAAGAACTATTGGAATCTATCATGAAGAAATCTTCCGGAGAGAAGGCCATTAAACCTAAGAAACTAAAACGTACACAAGACAAAATTAAACCTAACGAAATAAAACTTATAACAGACAAAATTCAACCACTAGAAATTATATCTAGCAACGATAAAAATAAGCCTATAGAAATAAACCTTACCAAAGACAAAATTGAACTATTAGACGGTATATCTAGCACCGACAAAATTAAGCCAATAGAAATAAAACTTACCACAAACAAAAATAAACCGATAGCCGTTATATCTAAAATCTACAAAATAAAGACTAAACAAATAAAACGAAAAGGGGATATAATTAAACGTAAGGAAACACAACATAACAAAGACAAAATCAAACCAAAGGAGCAAACAAGTCAGAAAGAAGAAAAAACAGAAATTACGGTTGAATCAGTATCGGAAAGTGTAGAGGAAAGTATAACCAATGATGATTATACTGAAGAGAGTGGTGATAATGATGACTACGACATGTATCATTCTATCGATCTACCACAGGATGGACAAAATAGTACAGATGATATTAGGCATTTAATCTCTCATAAAGATCTTTTAAAATTATTACATGAAGTCGTTGCTGAAGTAGTTGAAAGTGCTACAAGCAAGCAATATACAAAAGTCACTATCGCTCATTAAAAGGCGAGAACAGGCATGTAAGATTCGTTGGCGATTATCGGAAGACGATTACAGCAAGCATCTTTCTAGGTTAGGCGCATATGCAACAAATGATCACCATTTCGTTAAAAAAATCTCGTAGGTTCTCGGTTTCTTTTTTCTTCGGTTTCGACTCAGCGTTTGATTCTGTGGCAGTTTGATTCTATAATATAAACAATAGGAGCCACACAACTGTTTTGTAGCCAAGAGAGAAACAAAAACCCGATCTAAGATTTCAACTACACGAGAATCATAGTTGTAGCTGTAATGCCGAACCTCTGTTTACGAAAACAATGATGACTATGGGTAATCGCCTCTCGGAATTCTCTTCTCGTGTCAACAGTCAAGTGGTATACAGATTCTGCGATATGATTAAATATTAAATTGGGAATTAATTATGTTGTTTTATTTAAATTGAAATCGTTCAGCCGTTATGGCGTCAAGAGGGACAAACTGACTTTTTTTAGTTTTACTGTTAAAAACAGGAAAAAACAAATTATAATAGGAAATTTTATTAAGATTGTGTAATTTTATTATCTCATTTCATCCGTTTAGGGTTCGAATTTTCCTAAACCCTTTTTAGCGGAGGCCTAGCTATATTGCTTATATGCCTAAGGAAGAAGAAGATTTTTAAATGAAGCGTGGTCTGCTTAACTTCCGTTTTAGTTTATTTTCAAAATAGTGGCCACGCATAAAACCTGTATTAATTAAGAGCTGAAATCAACAAAGATAAGGATATATATATATATATATGTATATATGTTTGAGACGGTCATTGGTACGGGCTTAAAATGAATCACAAGTACGCGGTGGTGACATCACGCGATCTACTTACAAGTCTACCCACACCACAGCGTCACTTGTCACAGAGCCCAGATGGTAAACTCTGAGCCAGGACGAGTCAGTCAGTGTCTGATCGCAGCCGAGTTAAGACCTCTTGGAACTGTACCCGATTCATTGTGCCCCGTGTTATTTTGTTAAGTTGTAATCTCGTTTAAGTAATTCGTTAGTGTTGCTAGAAACAGTCAATCAAATCAAAATATTTTTATTTCATATAGGCCTAGATGGGCACTCATAAAACGTCGACAAAAAGGAACAGTGTATCGCTCTGTGTCTTTTCATAGCACGTAACCCATCGTCTGCCCACATGATGTAGAAGCCTAGCGGAGTAAATCCTGACACCCCGACACATATATATGTTACCGGAAATGTATGAAACCTAGGAAACTTGTATAATTTGTAGGAAATACATACAATTCCGAGCCTATTTAGGAAATGTGTAAAATAATGTTTCAAAGATTTCATGCCTAAGCCGCATTTTTTCGTATCGTATCGTATCGTATCGCATCGTTCGTGTCGTTTCATATTTCGCTCACCAATAAACACTTTTCCTGTGAAAAGTATGTATTTCCTAGGAATTGTATGCAATTCCCAGATGACACTAGGAAATGTATAAAAATGAATGCTCTCTGGGAATAAAATAAATAAAATCAACGTCAAGGTAAATATCAAAATGTTGTAATAAGGCGTAGTCGACGTAGTAGCCCCGCTACGCTCGGCCTCTATTTCTGTCTACGGGGTTTTTCTGAGTAGTCGCCCTTCGCAGTCCTCGCACATCAAGAATTTAAAAGATTTCCGATCGCTATATTTAGGAAATGTATAGATTTCCTAGGAAAAGTGTATACTCGTATTACAAAATATATCACAGATTTTCTATCTATTTTAGGAATTGAACACATTTCCTAGGAATTTTATACAATGACGGATTACATACCTTTCCGTTATTATAATTATATATATAAATGATAGTGCGACTAATGATAATGCTTTATTTGCATCCATTGGCAATAATACTTTAAATATATAATACAGCTATAGCTAACTACTTCGCTGACTAAATTCCTACGCAAAGTCCTGCCCCCGACAGTCTAAGCGAGCACAAGTCAACGGGCGGGATTAAGCACAACTATCCGCTATTGAGGAGACTTTGTACAAAGTTGGTCCTTAGGCGGCCCGCTCTTAGGTTACTGGCCGAAGTCACTTACTACAGCTAAATATCAGGATTTAGAAGCTTGGCAGCCGGATCCTGAAACCTTGTAGTGAAGTAGTAGAGCTCTGTGACCTCAATTACGCTGGCATTCTACGTGTTATGACAGTTTAACCTCTAGTATGACCGCACAGACGTTCACAGCCTCTTGTTATCTATCAAAAAATTAAAAAAGGCGAGTAAGTAATGCACGTTAGCACGAGCATATTTCCACACACAATTCAATTCAATTAATTTATTTAGTCAGACAAAAATATCCATAATGTCAAACACAAAATCGACAAAACATAAAACTATTGAATCACATAATAAAACTTAAAATTCAAACAAGCAATAAAAACAATAATTTAAAGTAACAAAATAAGTAATTTCATTAGCATAATAATTCAGAATAACATAATCAATTAGATTTACTTTGTTAGTAAATCACAGAACCTGTTACTAAATTCGTGTTTGATCACTTACGAGAGTTAATTGAGAGCATTCTGAATAATGAACCTTCCGATCCCAATAATGAGGAATTAAAAAATAACTAAAACGATTCATTCTGCAGAAGCAGGCTATCTACCATAGGAAGGCATAAAAACTTTTTAGTTTCATGAGATCCATCACAGTCAAAAACCTCACATCTTTGCCGTACTCGCATTTTGGTATATGTTTCTAATTTAACTGGTTGGCTATAATGTCTATTTTACCGTTTTTCCTATTATGTACTTTACATTTCTTCCTCATACGTCTTGCAAGTGTAGCCATCCATCTTCTTCTCCTGACGTTATCGCAGCACATAAGCACACTGCATATCTTTACAAACATGCAGAAAATGTTTGGCTGTAAATTGCACAAAACGATAGCTTTCCCAGGTGTTGTGAGACTGCTTTCTCAGCTGGAATTTGGCTGTAGACATTCTGAAAAGAAGCTGTGAGGAATCGAATTGATTGACTGATTTTTTTAAAGCAATTATGTAACAAACTCCATCGAATACACACTTTACAAAGATAGCCCAGTTGAGCTGCTTTACAATGGTATAGTTTAGATTCTTCGAAGAAACTTAACAAAGTGTAATTTTGCTTGACATGGGATCAGTTTTTCTACGATATTTCATCTGATGTTAAAATCAAAACATTAACCGATTAATCCTTTTACACACATTTTTGCATTATCAGCAGTCGGTCAGTCAGAAAGTGGAATGAAGTGTTTTAAAAGCAGGTATCTTAAATCTCTTTGTTCGGAACCATCCATTTTGTCTCAATACAGTTAGTCACAAAGTTGACTGTCTTCACCAACCTATCTATACTCTCCTCTCACTATACATCTACAGATAGCGTTATCATCCATCCAGATTTCCCGGACATGGCTGACATTTTTGCTCCCCATCCGGACTTTGTCCAGTCTTGTCACGTGTCCAGAATTTTCAACTTACGAGTATTTTTACAATAAAATTGAAAAAGTTGAATGAGTACTGAATTTTTTTTTGTCAAAAAGTAAAATCCGAACTATTCTGTAAATATCCGGTTTTCCTTAAGTAATACTAAAATTTCGAAATGATAACCCTCCCTAAGTGTAGTTATCGATAGTGGAACTAAGAGGTGCGCAGCGTACTGGGCCTACACGTGGCCATATAGGTTATTGCACGAAGGCCGAGGATTCCCGTGTGTACGTGCAAGTTGTGTGTCGCTCGGCCGAACCTTTTTATGGAAATAGGGTTAGAGGTGTAAACAAGTTTACGGAAGGGTCGAATGAAGTTGAAAGCTTCGTTCCTGCCTTGTTTCTTTATAGGTTTGTATGTTGATGGATGTGGTTAGTAGAAACACGTGTCACTGTAAGGTGTGGGTACTAAACAGATTTGAAGTATTGAATTACAAATACTATCCCTGAAAAAATCAAATCATTGATTTCAAAGCAGATTGCAAAGAGTATCTGTGGCCTGGAGAAGATATGTAGTCAATGATTCTCCTTCTCATAGGTACATAGTAAGTAATATCCCAAATATTTAAATTATATCCCAACCCCACCGTACCTAGACGATGGGGTTGGGATATCCGTATGGATGAAAACCCCCTTTTTGTAATTTTAAAAAACCTTATAAGGTTAGGTAGAGGTGCACCTATTGTACCTTTTTAAATCACCATCATTGTCCTTGTCCCATTCTAATTGGGGTCGGCGCAACACGCTTTTTAAATATAATACTTTTATTTTAATTTTTATTGGTTTTGTATTAAAAAGGTGAATGTTATTAAAATAAACATAGAACATAGAAAGTTTTACAAAGTTAGAACATAATTTCAAGAAAATTTGTAAAGCTAGTGCGGCCGTTTGTTAAGCAATGTCTAAAATATTTTTTGAGAAGCGGGCGAAGTAAATTTGACCTGAATATATAATTTTCATATATAAAAAGTCACCTTACGAAACTTTTAAGTAAGATCCAGTTCCCGTATAATGTAACTACTTAGCGCATGGAAACACCTGCCTACTGTCTCACTCGGTCTCTAAAAGCGCCTACCTCCGAGATAGTCTCACGAGGAACTTACTTACTGCTAAACTTGTGAAGTTTTAGCACTAAAAGTTGAAAGTCATGTGGCGCTGAATACTGAATACTTGAGGTTCTCCAAGAAAGGGGGCATTTTAATGTGAGGTGCATGCGGTTAGTGAATAGAGATGGAAGTTTATGATGCTGCATGTTTAACAGTTAATGTATTTCTTTGTCGGCTAGATGAATTTAGAAAATCGTTCTGTTTCTCATCTCGCGACGGAAACAGTTTTTTTCTACATCAACCTGTATTGTCCCGTTGCTGGACAAAGGTCTCATCTACAGCATTTCACTGCTGACTGTGCGTGACACACAGACAGGATAATTTGTAGCGCTAAACTCGTGAACTGACCACTCTCCCACCACTTACCACAGTGTGGAAAAAGCCGGCTGAGCGGTGGTGGTACAATCCATGTTATCCTTTAACTGAAAAGAAAATACAGTAGTATGATAACATGTTAGGAACCAAATGGTAAATAAAATGGGTGATCAGAAAAAGTCCAAAACTTTCACCACGTGCGAGAGATCTGTTTAATATTGTGTTCTTCAACGTTGGTGACTGCTTAAACTGTAGTACCCTATCTCAAGTTACTGTAAAAATAATGACCCTACATGAAATAAACTGTAAAACTTGAACCGTAACCGCAAACTTTACCAGGCTTCGCGGAAATTAAACAAACAAGCACAAAGGGTACCATCTTAACCATTCTGCTCTTCTCACCGTTCCAGCAAAAACAACGTAAGCTTTGATAAAACTTGCCGTGAACACAAACAAAGGGATGATCAGCGCTGGCAACGCGGATATGTATAGATTACAAAATTGTGGCACAGAAGTGCCAAGTTTGCCAAGTGTCAAGGAATCTACGTTATCCAATAGTTCTGATGGCAGAGCTAATAAAGCAAGGAACCTAGGTTATTCCATAGTTCTGGTCGGCATCAATAACAGCCTACAGTAGCCCACTGCTGGACATATGCCTCTTCAGTCGCACGATATGCAACTCGATTTTTGGCAACTCTGAGCCACCTGCCACCCTGTGACGTTCGTCGCTCCATCCAGCCTGAGAGCGTCCTACCTAACGTTAGCCGATTTGTGGTCTCCAGACAAGAAAATGTGTACTTGAATGGTCATACATTCTACAACTAATATGGCTGGCAGCAATACGGTCGAATAGATGGGTAGGAGGCGAATATAATGCTTTCAGTTTTTTAGAACTTAATACTGCACCGGTCAAAAATTTTAACACACGAGAATATTTATCAAAGGAACACAAAAGACGCAAAGTTAGAAAAACTGTGTTATTTCTTGTATACTTTTCTTCTTTCACAAATCCTTTCAACGTCACGTCTATAACCTTTTAAGTCTGTGGCCACTCAGAGTGACGGTACCTCGCTGTGAAATCCAATAAAATTGTCCTAACTCTACGTAGTGATGCGCGCTGCTGCTAATTAGTCGACAATATTGATTCTTAGTCGATCGACTTGAGACAGTGATTTATCGACTATTCAAATTAAGAGGAAGGATTGGGGCTTTGATTTATTTGTTTACCTCTTCAATCACTATAAGTAACTGTAGAAATTATTTACTGCTTAAATCAAAAGGGAATGTGGAAGTAATTTTGGCAAAATCCAAAAGCCACGATTAGCTTGAAAAATAAAAATGTTAGCAATTTAGCACATATTTGTGGGTATACTGTGTGTGTGCCCACGTTGCTATTTTTAAAGATTCAATTTAATCCTTTTACTTATCTATTTCAATCAAAAACTAAACAAAAGACCACCCGACTTACTGATACTGATACTGTTAGTCTGCGTCATCACACTGCTGGGCAAAGGCCTCTCTCCATGACTTCCGGACTTATCCTTTGTAAATATATATTTAAACAAAAATTTACCAAAACAAAACATGTTTATTTTATTAGGACCGAGCTCACAGTCCAACTCCTTTTTGTTATTTGACTAGCGCTCTACGTGCGCGTTATTACAATCTAATATAATACAAAACATCAAATTACGTAACTTGCATAAATATCAATCTCTTTCTTGTTTAAAAAAACTCAAAAGGTTTCGATATCCTTTGAACGGAAATCTGCAAAAAATAAATCGACATAATTATTATGTCGACTTATTTTTTTGCGACACAACCCTAGTTTTAAAAATAATTAAAACTCTTTATTGAAACGTTCAAAGGGGTGTCTTTATTACGTACTTAATGAAGTCGTCGAGTTAGACCGAGTTTATCTTGCCTCGTTTTAGCATAAGGCGTTACCTACGTATAATTAACGCATTATTTGAATAAACTTAGTACTAACTTGTTAATTATCACTAAGACTACATCTTTTTAATCCCCGTTAAGTACTAATTACACTATAAGTTTTTGCTAATTCAATTTTGCACTTTCTTTCAAACCAACATGGTTGAAGGTCAACAGTTGAGCCATGGGAATGATGACTGAATTGTAATGAGTTCAAACCACAACCTTAATATTGATGTAAGGCGTTTCAACACAAGATAATTTGGTCTTTAGGATGTCATGAAGATGATATTCGAGAGCCTGTTTTAATCAGGCTATAAAAACAATTTCTAAATACATCAAAATGAGGAACTATAAGTTTACAACTAATGCATAACAGTATCGACTGTCACTCAAAACTTTATACATAGCTAGGTCAAGTAAACTTGTGATAATCATTATGTACTCTATGCAAGTCTATTCGTGGCCTCAAATTGATAGCTTCACCAATATGGACGTATTTCTTTAGTTTTGTCGCTAAGCCAGACAGCTCTGCAACAAGAGATGTTGATTATTTTTGCAAGCCATTGAGTCTTCTCATTATTTTGTAAATAACGATTGATATGGGTGGATTGGTAACTGTTTTTGTTTGTTTGGTTCCCATGCCATTCTTTGTTTCACATAAACTTACATGGGCAATTAGCACATTGCATTCCAAAACACAAATTAATGACGTTGTTCAAAAACCCGCTAAGCTAAAGTGAGACTGGGCCGCCTATGTCTGCCGTATGCCCGACGAGCTGTGGGAGAAAATAACAACGATGTGGAACCCTGACACGGCCAGAAGGCGACGCGGTAGACCTCGCAGGAGATGGCGGCACGATCTGGACAAAACCAATGACCAGTGGGGCTGATCGAAGGATTTAGAAGTCATGAGGAGAGGCCTAGTCCAGTATTGGGATGACTCAGGCTAACAGTAAAAGTAACATGGGCACTTATGAAACGTCAGAAGCTACATAGATACTAAGTTTATGTCGGCAAGCAAACAAAACGGTTTGATTGCATGACCAAGATGAAATCGAATACAAAAACAATAACAGTTGTAGCCAGTGGAGTTGCAGTATACAAGCTTGACTTTGGTTAAAAATTTAAGGTCAAAAATGTAACAGAGATTCTTCAAAACGTTTTCCTTTCGGCTTTCTTCGATAAAACTTCAAATTCCGCTCATAAAGTGTTGGCGAAGCTTTTGAACCAATATTTATAGTTTCCGAGTGGAATACAACTTCTAGTACGTACAACTTGTATGAGAAACGCAATTGTTTGGAAAATACCTATTTGTGATGTATCGAACACATTTCTGTACAAATTCTTGTTTGTATACTTTTTTCGATGTCTGTTGGTAGCATGGCTATTGAGAAGATACATACAGTTGTACAGTGGCAGTAATACTGTTTTGCTCTCTGTTTTTCCCCGAAGGGTCAGGCAGAGCCCTTAGTACACCCATCAGTTCAACAAAATCTTCCCCTATTACCATTAACCAGGTACAAATCGAATGCCTAATCGAACCCATTGCCTCATGCTCGTTCGTTGCACTAGTGAGCACTTGATCAACGTGGGAGTGTATTTGAGGTATGACACTGAGGGACCTCGCGCACTACGCGGCCACGACCACCACTGGTCACAATCATGACCAGCCGCAATCTTGGTCAAAACTGGTCGGATGCCCGGTTGTGCGACCAAACTTCCTGTTTTCGACCAAAAGTCACTTCTGCGGCCAAAAGTCGTGGTCGTCGCCATGTAGTATAAGAGGTTCCTTATTTATGTTACGGCCAACAGCTAGACGGAGCAAGAACTTTACTTAATATGACTCTTCATAACTTGCAACTCACTACGACTAACAAAAGATCCCATTACGATTTCCCAATACTCACAAACATTATGAATCCCCAGACCCCAATTCCCCATGTATGAATCTGAAAATCGTGATCGGAACCGTATTTCATTAGAGTCTGAGTAAAAATTCAACAAACACTGACATTCCTGAAGGCTTCAAAATCAAAGCGACATAATAATATCTCTGTAACTTACCAGACGGCCCTTTGCCAAGCTGATTGAAAACCGCTAAGCTTTAAGAACCCGACTAACATACAGCCGTCGCCTTTACTCCTACCAGTTTTATCGAAACAGAAAGAGATTACGATACAATTTGAATTTGCTTTTTCTGTTTGATATTATCATTTTTTAACAGTAGGCAAATGTGCAATTCTGTGGAACATCAAAAGATTCCTATTTTGAATCATTTCCATTCTGTTTTAAAGGTGAAATTAAAGAGGTCAAGTTCGTCTGGTTATGTTTGTGTTGTGTATGAAGAACTATGTTAATTTGATACTTCAACCTTTTTGCAAACGCGCGGAATGTTAAACATTTTTTGTGTGCTTTCGCTTTTGCTTTAATAAAAACTTTGAGCAATTTTATTAGATAAGTGTGCAGAATACGTGTTTAAAACTTGTTTGAAGAGTGTTCTTATCTTATTAATCAAAGATGGGAGATCAAAGGTTTGTGTTATTCTTTAACAACACAAGATATACGGTAACTATAATAATAAGTTAGAGCTAGGAATAAAGAAATATTTTGTTTGTTTTGCTTTATTTTCAATCAACATTCAAAGATATTTATACAATTTTGATTAATCCACTAAATGAGAATGTTCAGTTTTGCTAAAAAAATATAGAATAGAACAGAATCATAATTCCCGTCCCGGCTTCGCACGGTGCCTATATTACTCAGGGTGAATGTAGCTTTCTAATGGTGAAAGAATTTTTGTAATCGGCGCAGTAGTTTTTGAGTTTATTCATTACAAACATACACACAAAAATACAAATCTTTCCTCTTTATAATATTAGTGCAGATATAACGAAACTACTTTCAGACATCCACAACATCATTATCACAAAGATTAGAATGCACAGTTGAATTTACACTAAACACCTTTTACAACGTCTGTACCTACCCTTATACATAAGTAGGTACGTAGGTAACACACGCGTCGAGAGCAGCTTACAGTGAAGTTAAGAGTATTTAGAGAGAATTACTCCGTTCTCACGGAATACTAAGTACCTGCTCAGTGACGCATGCGCCTGCATATTTTACACATATTTTAGCCGTCCTACATACATTATTATGAAGGTAGATGATTACGTTTTAGGGCTACTGTCAACTTGTGCAACGTTATTCTGAAAGCGATCGCAACAGTAGGATGACTGGCTTCTACAAACTTTGTAACTCCACTCGTTTTTCCCGCTGCTTCGCTCGCGTTATGGCTGGGAATTAGCTCACGGGAACGTTTTCAATGTATCCTGTGACAGTTGGGGATAACGTAGCTGCCCTCTAATGAAAGAAGTCTTGTAATCGGATCAGTAGTTCCCAAGATTACCCCCTACATCCAAACTTACAAACTTTACGGTGAATATCTGTTGTCGTTTGGCGTGTCGTAACGATTGGACGGCTCGGCTGCTGCGGTTAGCGGTTACTGCAGCCTTCGGTATTGTACCTTTAGACCCCGGGGGCCTATTAATAGAGCCGACAGGTGGCAGGCGGCATGCGTCAAACCACCAATTTAACAAGTTGTCCAACGGAACATGGACACGGAAAAGTGTCGTGACAGAATTATAAAATTAATTAACTGTTCAAAACTGGGGCGGGTTTACGCTAACAATGTCAGTAAAACCAACCATCAATATACAAGCAATGTTAGTATGCTGAATGGTTAACACAAACATATTAACACATGTGCTCTCCTGATAGAGGGAGAGCCGTATGGGTAACAATGCTGAATAACTGTTCGAGAATAGTTCTTCAACTACATCTCAACAAGTCTATCCATCAATATTCCCTACTATCAATCATCTATCCGTGCCCAATTGCCCACAGCACCCGCCGGCCATCGTTTACTACACTTAGACCTCAATTAAGTAAGATACAGAAGGTTAACTCCATAGAACGCGCCAAACCGACACGCTTCACGTACAGCGAGTGCAAGTGCACTCGCGACCGGCATTTATTTGAGATTGCCGTACATTAATACGGAAGCAGGTGATGAGGTGACGGCAGGCATGCTGCATGACACAAGTCACGTCGCAAAATGTGTCGCGAATTGCGCCGCAAGTCGCATCATCCACCAGATCCGTGACTAAAGCATTTGTTTAATAATAAGCGATAATTCGTTGTACGAAGCCGGCCTTCTGTTCCTATCTACTCTGTGCTAACACAATTGGCTACCCGCCAGCGCGATCATTGCATTAATATCGTCCACAATTCACTTGGCAACGTAAATAGGTACTAAATGAAAGTCTGAATGTACTGTGATTTGGGAGTTAATGGTGCGACATGGAAATGGGTTATAGTCATGAGTGTGTCAACCATTTGCATTGCCTATTTATAAGTAGATGGCTATCGTGGAGGGAGTAGATAGCTTTAGTTTTGTGAAACTACCACAGTCGTATTTAGTTTAACAAAAATTCTAGTTTAGACTGTTATTACGTTCCAGAATACTCATAAGTCTAGTGGTCCCAAAACGCTACTGCTGAACATGAGGTCTTGCGCACCTCACGCTGCGGCGAACGCGGCGTTGCAGGAGGAGGGAAGGAGTACGTGCTGCGCAATTTGCACAAAAGGCTTGTCGATTTATTTTAAAAATCGATCTTTAGTTCGATTCAAATCAAACATACAATCATACTATCAAGTTTTATTTTAGCGTAGCGGCGGGCACTGCCATATTTCGTATTTACGCATGTGACGCATCATATTTACGGTGGCATCTGCGGGCAACGCTGCATTTCAAGCAAACGCGCGTAAAATATCTTTTTCGTAAACGCTCTCACACATCTCCATATGTTTGAATTTAAAGCGGGGCGCGCCGCACAACGCACCGCGTGTCCGTAAATGAGCCCTCACGCTTTCATTATATTATTATCCTGGTTAAACGAACCACTCTGACAGTATTTCAATTTAAGATATTACCATCTGCTATACACAAGAACACGAGCACAACACGCTTGCTTATGAGCATAAATCTCACGTGTACATATTTTAGACTTTACCTACGATTTAAGCTAAGCTCAGTGGTGGCTTAGCGCGAACGTTTATTAGACGTAGCCACGTAGTGACGCAGCTAGCAATATGTTCATGTTAATAACGGTTCGGTGAACTAATTTTGGTGCTGAGAAAGCTGTAAACAATGGGCTTAAGGTAAGTTTTAGATTTTATTCTATACAAACAAGTCATTCTACATTTTAAGATGCAATAATTTTTTTGAGATATTGTTAAACCACCACACATTGTGTCCAAATCAAGTTTTTTCCTTTCATAGTTTCTTGGTTCAAAAAATCATAAAAGTGAGGATTTCTAGTCGATTAGTTTACGCTGTAAATACAAAGCATTCAAGAGGCAAAATAAATTAGAAAGTAAGATTAGTTTGAAACGTAGATGAACTTTTTAGAATATTCAATGAGATGAATAACCATCACACTGTAACAGTTATTGTGTTAGTGGCTCTGTGTGTATTGAAGTGAGTTTAATTTACTTGTGGGTACGAATAACTAATCGATCTGTTACTACCTGTCTGTATTTTACAAGTTACAATGCTAGTCCATTAAATTTTTGATCTATGTTTATAAACATGTGACTTTAAAAACGCCAGATTAACGAGAGTAGAGTTGGTTCTCCATTTCTTTTCAATCTCGGATATTGGATATCAACCCGACCCATCTGGCTATTCACTTTAAACTATTTTTAAAACAAAGTACGCAACTCAACACAACTTCGGATTATACGATTTTAGTCGCTCTCTCTGACCTGCTGAAGCCGATATTCTACGTCATGAGCAACATCCTCTCGTCCGAGACAATGTAGCTCACACTAACTGAACATGTAACAGTTCCAAACATAGTTATAAATATGGCGCCCTTTGTCAAACTTTAATGCGACGTCCCGACAACTCGAAGTGGGGCTCCATAATTAATTGAAGAGCTAAGGGTGACGAAGACGAGAATACCGCGATTCTTCGGAGATGGGACAATACCAACCACGTCTTGATACAAATAGGCTTTGAAGTTATTACAAACATAACATCACGCCTATGGTTGAGTAATAACAACCGCACGGTTCGATCTTAAGTAGTCGGCCCGTGGATGGGTGTCCACCCATTCCACCTAGATGCCAAAAGTAGATTAAGCCATTGGTCCCGGCTGTCATTTGTAGATCTTTGACAGTTGTTGTGGGTAATTAGAAGCTCGAAAGTCTGACAACCACTCTTAACAATACAAATATGGGTATTCATACCACATTTTCCCAGTCATGTTAAAGTTCTGTGTGATAAACAAACGAATCTATTAACAAATCCTGACTCAATGCACCTTCGTTTAATCTGAGGATACAACCCAGGTTCCCGTTTTTTGAACGCAAAGCCCAGCGTACCGAGTGTTTTCTTAACCAATAGTTAATAGAACCAAGGCATCGTTTCTAAGCAAGTTTAATACACTGTCATCAGCATATCCTCTGGTGATACGAGAGGACGGAGAACTGAGGAGGTCTCCAAGTACGGCTCAAACTCAAATAATTAATTCGAGAATGTATCGCTAGGGCTGCCGCTGTCCGTCGGATACGAAGGTTCAATATCTACAATATGCAAACACGTAGAACGTTAACAAAGCAAAACGGATTTAAATGTAAGGGTTTCATTAACTAGGTTCTAGGTTCTAGGGTTGGTAGGGTCTATTTATTTTATTTATTGGCCTATCTACAATTGTTACACTGTTTATCCTAACAATACAAGCAATTATGATACAAGCATAGTGTACAATATGATGCGATAGACACAGCATGCAAAAAAAACTAAAATAAAACATTAAAAAAATACAATATAGTTCAGAAATAACACTTACAACAACAGTGGGTAGCTTAAGAAATACTGCAAATATAAATATGAAAGAAAAGAAAAGGAAAAGATCAATATGGTGGTTATTTTTGATGGACGGATGTCTAGGTTCTATCGGAAGATACAATCGATACTTTTATCCATACCATCGAGCGATTATTTTCTAAGTAATCATCGACGGGTTAGGCAGACGTGTACCTAATTGTAGTACGCCCGCATTTCGCGAGTTATGTTTAAGTCCCATGTAATAGGGGGCGAGCCTATTGCCATCAACCGGGCATAAATCCAGACTCCGTGGCTGCTACTGAGAAATTTCTAATAGAAAAACCCAATTACAATTTGCCCGGGAATCGAACCCAGGACCGGCCAGGGTCAGTTGTCGCGATTGCCACAACTATACCAAGGAGGCAGTGGTTTTTTCTTAATGTTTTCCTTATTAACTTGTCTTGTAGTATTCGTCGTTTGTTGGCGATTTTCGACCTATGGTGAAAAGTGCTTGTGACTCAATGCCCAGGTGAGCAATATTAACCACCTATCCGCTCTCTTCACCAGAGGCCTGGTGACCTTCGTTTCGTTTGCAGCCCTGAGCAAAGCTATACTCGTATATTTATATAATTAACACGTGAACTCTGACGAGGTGCCCGCTGCAAGCGCTGTTGAAGGACTTCTGTATAATATACAGGGACAGCCATAGATGTTCGTTCAATTTATGATTATAAAGCATACAGTATAGTACAAGATATTTGCCCCTGTTATCGGCCTTTAGTTCCAGTTGACGTATACTTAAACTTGAAATAAGTTCCATTTTATATGATGCTGTTTTATATCTTTACTGGTGAAGGCTACTTGCCTATACTTTTATAAACTACCTACTTCATCGTTACTTTTAAATTGTATAAAATAGTAGTCGACTAACAAACTGGGCAAAATGTGGTTTTGTTATATTAGTATTTTACATCACATTTAACTGGTTATTGCAACTAAGCTCTTGCTCATTTAATTTACGGAGACGCGTCGCGTCGCGCGGCACTTTGAGCGTTTTTCCCGTTTACGGAGAGGCAGCGCGTGCAGCGGCCCGCGTTACCGCACGCCCAAACACAAACATATGGCAATGTACGATGTTGTTTACGGAGACGCGGCGCGTGGTGCGATACGTGAGGAGCAGCGGTGGCCGCCGCAACACGGCGGTGAACGCGGCGTTGCAGGAGGAGGGAAGGAGTACGTGCTGCGCAACTTGCACGAAAGGCTTGTCGATTTATTTTAAAAATCGATCTTTAGTTCGATTCAAATCGAACATACAATCATACTATCAAGTTCTATTTTTGCGTAGCGGCGGGCACTGCCATATTTCGTATTAGCGCGTGTGAGGCCTCATGCATCGCCGAGTTTGCCGCCGCGGGCGCCGCCGCGGGCACCGCCCCGTGCGCCGCCGCATTGAACGCAGCGTGCGACGCGGCGTCTGCGGGCAATGCTGCATTTCAAGCAAACGAGCGTAAAATTGCTTCTCCGTAAACGCTCTCATTACATCTCCATATGTTTGAATTTAAACCGGGCCGCGCCGCTCAACGCGCCGCGTGTCCGTAAATGAGCCCTTACTACAAACAATTCCATCGATTATAAAAGCTAAACTACCAGCTAATAACAATGTCAGTGTAGTGACTATGGATTACAACATAAACCTGGTTATTAGGGCATTCAATTAGTTAATTAGGTCGGGCTATATGCATTATTCAGTGCACGCTTTATGGAGTAGTATAGATTACTTTTTATGTGGGTGCGGTCGTTAACGTGATTTGCGATTGTTATTTTGCTTAAAACTTCTTAATTTCACAGGAGTATTCTAGAACGTCAAAGCTGTCTCAGTAACTATAAATATGGTTGAGTTCAAGGCACCCATCGAAATCGGTAAAAGAAAAAGTTGGGACGAAACCGGCATCATTCTACAACCAAAATTGGACTTCTAAAAATGCAAGAAAGAGCACAGCCACACACAGCCACATATTCCTTAACAACTGTTCGTATTTACCGTTTAGCAGCTTCGCTCCGCGTCAACCTGTCAAGTCTAATATCCGACTTCCGAGACTGGTACAGTGGAGATGTGCGATAGTGAGCGAGATAGCAGACGTCTGGGACCATTGGCACAGTGATTGTGGTAATACGTATGAATGTGAATATTGAGGATAAACCTTACATCATTGTGTCATCATTATGTGCTTTTTGATAGAATACTTACTTTCTTTTAATTCGGTTACGAAACTTGTGACATTCTATTTTATTAAAAGAAAATTTTGAAGATGTCTGTGATGTGTGTGTGTGTATTTGATTTATGCGAGCTAAAATATAGCAATCTCTTTGAAAGCAACTGCCACTTTCCGGGGCTCTTGGAAGTTTATGCTAGGTAGTTAGGTACTGCATTTATTTATTTATTTAACACTTCAAGCACATAGTACAGAGGCCTCCTTGGGGCCCGGAAGACCCGGCCGGGGAGGGAGGGATTCCTTGTAGGAATGTCGGAGTCATATAGGTGTAAGAATTCGCTGCAACTTGCTAGTTTAAAATGGTAGTTTGTATACAATGTCACATTTTTGCTATGTAAAGACAAACAATGTGTGGAAAACTTTTGTGGCAACCAATAACAAGCAAGTGCTGTGGCGGCCCCGTGGAACCGGTCGCAACTTAAAAACTGTAGGTCTTTCAAAACCGTGAATAAAAACATCGCGAAGAAACCTGCATGTGACCTACATCCGATAATTCGAAAAAAAAAAAATTACATACACCCCAACCTGCACCGGGCCCGCGTAGTATAAATTCGGGCCAATTGACCCTTGGGCTGTCCGAAACTAATGTAATATATAATTATTATACCATAGATAATTATTAGCGTCCTTTATACTTACGAAATGGTTTTTCAATGAATTGTACACACGGCTACACATCAAGCTATGCATTTTCAGTTGATGCTGATCTCGCATTGTATAGGATTTTCGTACAATGCAAGGTCAGCTTATACTGGAAGTGTATAGATTGATGCGTAGCCGTGTGTACTATAGCGTAGTTCAATTCAAATAAAACCAAGTTTCGGAAACTTCACCGTCTCAAGAAAACTTAACTCTGTTGAAAACAATAATCCAATAATTTCTAGAATATCTTGCACAAAGTATTTCTCGAAAGAGATCGCTTGCCCGGGTGCACCGTGGTACAAGTATAGCGGAAACTTTGGTGTTGCGAGCGACCGTCTATAATTGTGTCAGGAGTGGAGCAGTTTATGTACCGGGGTATAGCAGGAACATTTTTAAGAGCACTAGACTGTTTTGTATGTTGGTTGAATGTTTTATTAGAAGTAATTTAGGTTACTTAGTTACCTAACAAGGAAGGATTTGAAACATTCAAGATTGTGCTAGATACGAGCAGTAGATGACTGGTAGTAGTGAGGACTTTGTTCAGATCCATGATCACGATACATTGTGCTCAGCTCATAAGCTGAAACGATATCCAAACCGTGAGACACATTCCGAAAATGATTAAATGATTTAGTATTCCGTGCGATACTCACGACGGACGCGGTAAAACTAAAGAGACATAATGAATTCGAGCCAATGTTCAAGCCTCACACGGTTGAGCATAACTCATGCAGAACTCGGCTGAATTATAAAAGTAAAATAAAATTCTTTCGTGGTCTCAGAAAGAACTTCAGCAGTAACGGATTTACCCTTAGGCCAAGAGGGCCATGGCTCGAGATTGCAACTACAAGATAGCTAAGAGCAAGATGTAGCTACCAACCATTTAAAGGGTAATTATAGCTGCATTTCCTTTGCTTATTCCCCGTTGCCTTGTACTTCAAAGTTCTAAGAATGTTATGTCTATAATTTTCCTCCTTCGAATTATTTTTAAAAGTTTTTACCGCGAAGTCGCGATAAACCCTTGTAATGCAACGCAGACAAAGAGATAATACCGTCTAAGGCGATAATCGCCTTCTGTTGGGGCATTCTGTCGTATTGAACAGATGTAGGGCAATCCTTACGAAGCGCCTTCGCACAGCTGGCTCGAGAAGTTTTAAAGTAATGTGTGTTGGTTCGATTGTTTAAAATGGGTTCTGTTGAGAACTTTATATAATATATTATAACTTTATATAAATATACAATTGTGTTGAAAAATCGTCAATAAAATTAACAATTATTTAGTTTCTTGTCGTGGGCGACCACGCGAGCGTAAAAAAAAAGGCACGGAGAATATCCCTCAGGAACTTTCTACGGAAGTAAAAATTATCCTATGTCCTATTGCAAGTCACAGACTACTTGTGTGACTTTCACGGAAGTCCGTGAAACATGTAACAGACAGACAGACTAAATTATCATAAATTCGCTAGTAACTGTGGTTACTAGCGAATTTATGATAATTTAGTATTAATTTAGTTATCAGATTTTTGAACTTCATCAGAGGTGTAAATGTAAATGTACACTTTAAGTATATGTTTTGAATCATCGTAAAATTACATATTAAGCACCTTCTGTGAAAGGTTTTTTATTTCGTCCACGCCAGTAGACCCGAATACACAACTAGTTTCTAATAATTCTATTCTCCATCCAAACATCAAAATCACCAATTATTAATTTGGATCAGTAAATCGCACACAATATTACCCCTCCATATCGGACTGAACAAACATCGGATCGACGTCCAACCGCGGCTCGGATATCTGACACGTGACGTCATAATCCGATCCGACATGTCCCGGGACAGATCATGTTCTACTCTCTGTGTACCGTTGTCAGGACAGGCGTGTATTTGTAATAAAATGCCGGCTGTTTATGGTTGAAGGGTAGCTTGATAAACATTAATGACTGACATTAGGAACAATTGAGAGAATTTGCGTGTTTTCTTAGTGATTTATAGCGAGGTGTGCTTCAGTGTGTTATACTTTAATTATACCACAAGCTCAGTCTGGTAATAAATTTAGCATCGGGGAGATAAAAACGGTAGTTATTTTTGGCTTTTCCGCGTAGCGAGCAGCCTCTTTGCTAAGCTGTCAATCAGTCGACTTTAGAGTCTGAGATACAACCATTTGCGAACTTCCATCACAGGCTGTTAGTCACCGCAAATAAAATAACGAGCAAAAGTTACTACTGCTACGAAAGTGCTACGCAGTCGCTACGCCGTAGTAACGTAGCGCTACGAGGGCAAAGTCGGGGACAAGGCTATAAACTCTTATCTGCACGATTTACGATTTCTTTCAATTCCATTTGCGACAATCAGTCACAAACTCAGGCCGTATTCCTAACAGATGTTCCTAACACCTCTATATTTCTTCTAGACCTAGTCGCGATTTTTTTTCTACCAATAAACGAGGGTAGGTGCCTCCTAAATTTTATCGGCCTCAATTTTTTCGTCCAATAAAGGTTATTTATTTCGCCGATAGTTTTGTGGGCCTTCGTCCTTCGATAAATAGCTTCAGACGAAAAATAGCGGAGTCGTCAATGCCAGGGATTGTCAACATTTGTCAACGTCTCTCCCGGTGCTAGGGCTGCCACAAAGTGGTATCTTGTGCGTTAAGGATGCATGAAAAAGGTTGAGAGCGTCTGCCGTAGTGATTCTAACCATTTATCAAAGTCGTGTGGGACAACGTAATTGTGGATGGAACATGAGTTTTTATCTACAATAGTTTTTATTTTATTCGTTTTTAGCGCCTATACCGGGTGAATTTTTTAAGTGGGCATGGATGGCCAAATCCGAAACTATGAGGAATAGCAAAAAATACAACAATGAAACACTGTATAGTATACCATTCCATTGTGTCACTAACAAGCATCAAATTCTGGGAAGAGTAACGACATACGGCAAACTTAATTGTTCGTCTATTGATACGAACAATTTATAACATTGAATACTGTAACTTATTACATCGAAAATATGTACGGAAAAAAAAAATACGATACAATAAGTCCACATCGTATCTTTCAGTGATTTCAGATCAAAATATGGTTTAAAATCTTTTTGCAATCGATATGTTTTCAAACAATTTATATTTTTGTGAAACATCTCGTTTTGTTGAAGGTCGCGGCTACATTTTGTCACAACAACAATCCGAGGCTAATCCTGGGATTGCGAAAAATTAATTGGATGTGTCGAGAATTATGGGATCGATCTGTTGGGTTTAGCGGCGAAGCCGTATTTTAAGCCTTTATGAAATAGGCTACCTGTAATGTAAGAGCTAATAATATCTAGGTTCTCATCTGACGGATTCTCGATTAAAGGTCTCTCAAAAAAAGTTTTACGCATTATTCGTTTATATTATAAAGAAACTAGCGACCCGCCCCAGCTTCTCACGGGTGCAATGTTATACATATAAACCTTCCTCATAAATCACTCTATGTGTTAAAAAAAACCGCATCAAAACCCGTTGCAGTGTTAAAGATCTAAGCGTACATAGGGACAGACAGCGGGAAGCGACTTTGTTTTCTACTATGTAGTGATCGCAACCAAATTAAATTGTAAATTTTATCCAGGACGCCTAGACAAAGTGAAATTCCTTCAGCCATCGAAAGCGATAATGGAAAATGGTATTAGACTGACAAAAGCTAATGAAAACTTATTTTAATCCTGTTAGAAGGTATTATTAGTAAAACGTGATAGCACTGATGATAGTCTGAACTATCAGTTTCTCACATTTAATGGTAATTTCATTTAATATTCATCTGAACGACACTGCAACCTATACCTTAGGTGGGTATATTTACAAACCTAAATAAAGGCTCAACAAGCCCTCGACAAAGTGTCGATTACTGACGGGTTGTGACCCGACGTTTTGTCGACATCGAGACCTCACCCACTAAGCCCACTCTACATCGTCACGAATGTGATAGGTTTGTACAGTCATGGGCACTAATATATATCATGTAGCTACTTTTACAAGTTAATAACTAGTTTTAGTTACTAACATAGTACTTTGGAACACGTACTTTTATGAAATAGATGTTATCATAAAGCTATTTGTTTGAGATGAGCCCTAGTCGCTACAGTTATCAAGACAACTATTTAGGAGTAACTAGTTTTCCTTTTTTTTTTGGTGGGAAATCATCAAATAACCCCTCCCGCTCTGG
Organism: Eugnorisma glareosa; assembly: GCA_947578425.1. Classification (NCBI taxonomy): domain Eukaryota; kingdom Metazoa; phylum Arthropoda; class Insecta; order Lepidoptera; family Noctuidae; genus Eugnorisma; species Eugnorisma glareosa. The sequence continues at coordinate 21,492,635 of OX387967.1, read as the reverse complement.
GCTAGGCAGGAGGGAGTGTCAGACTTGTACTGACTAAAACCCATCCATGTTCCTTCTTTTGCCCTTTGTGTTCCAGGGCCGCGGTACCTCTTTCGAACAGTCCCGCAACCCAGGCAGAACTAGTTTAGCCTTAGGTTGGGTTTGGTGGGTAACATAATATACTTGTACATTTAGTGCTGGTTTCAGTACCCCACCCACTCGTCACGCGCTTCCGTCACGAATACTATACGGTCGTTGACTCGAGTCTCTCGGGTTACTGTCAATAGTCAGATGTTGGGCAGTACGGAAGTAGAAAAGGACGTTATATTTGCTGATATTTGATATACGACCTTCAAGGATCAGATATTGAGAGCAAATAGTGAGGGAAATTACGAAGACAGGGCCGGTTTTACATTGTTTGACTAGGCACTGTATCCGTACTAATATCATAAATTCGAAAGCAACTTTGTTTGTCGGTCTATCTGCCTGTAAGCTCAAAACGGATGACCAGTTATTAGTTTTGTACACCTGGTCCTAGAATCTTCTACTGCAGGACAAGCACGAGGACTGCAGCGACACCGTCTGGCTGTGTCAAGGTTCCACATAGAGGCGGTTAGTTGGGATATCAGTACAAACAAACAAAACAGGGGAAGTAAAACTTTCCATCACCGCTTTATCATGTAAAACCACATTAGCAAGCCAATACCCCTGCTAATAAAATCGATACTCAACTATGTTTATCAGCAAGCTCATTATTTAGCCTGAACAGCTGAACACTGGGCCCTGGGCCGCGCCTCTAGGCGATAAGGTAAACGAAGAGGAATGGCTCCGGCTAGTTCTAGCGAGTAGCGCGTCACGTCGTGGCTGATTGTAAGTGAACTTGATTAGGGTACTATGTAAGGTTGCGTTTACAGACAGCCGGGAAGATCTAAGGCAAGATCTTTATGGACAAACTATGAGACCAAAAACAGAACAAACTGTGGTCACTAGTCTACTCGCATTGATACATACAGGGTGTAACAAGACCCTTAACGAAGTCGTCAACCAAGCATTCTGTACATCAAACTAAATAACTTTACGCAAAAAATATGCAGGGAATCGACTTTTTTTTTTGGGACGAAAAATCACCTTTTACGGTAGGACTCAGTGTAACGCACACAAAACATTGTGCCGATGGATGCATCAGACTAATACGGGGGTCGTGGAGGTGGAGGTTAAAGTACTTACATTAAAAACATGTATTTTAAAAAAAAACTTGTGAAAAAGTTGGAACGTTGGCCCCCGATATCTCCGTAACTAGAAGGATGTATGGTCTAGAACAAAAAAAAATGATCGCAATGACTGGGAGAACAAGTGCCTTTCGGCTTCGTTAAGGGTCTTGTTACACCGTTTATTTTCCAAAAACTTAGAGATCTTACAATAAAGAAAAATTAGGTTAGGTGGATAGTTGGTTTTTGGGTTAGAAGAGCACTAACAGTATACCTTGTAACAGAAATACCTTGTGACACTTTTGTTTTGTTTAGACTAAATGAGGCTAAGGCTAAGTTAGGTGTTGGGGAAACATCTTCTGATGTTTAGGTTATCGTGAGTCAGTGGCGGACCTGTCATACAAGCCGAAAGGCCCGGCTTGCCTTACAATCAAACTCAACAATAAAAATAATAAAACATTCTTTCGGCCAGTGTTAACGCTTTCTCTTTCACACCCGCTGGCTTACATCTGGCTTCTGACCTCTCACTTTCTCCTAGCAATTTTTTTAATACATCTGTAGGTACTTATTTGGAGATATTGTACTGAATTTATTATGGTTTTTGTGCTTTGCCTCCCTTTCAATGAAAGGGAGCGGGCACGCCACTGTCGTGAGTCATGATTCAGACAAATAATTATTTTTAGATAATTATTTCGACTCTCCTTGAGGACCCTAACCCCTAAAAGAAACTCTGCCACTCTTTTGACATGAGAAAAAGAAAACTGCTGGTTTTAATCACTCATATCTATCGCTCCGCTCCCCGCTCAACTAGGCTCCTAAATCATGACCCTTAGGCCACAGTTGTGAAGTAAGTGTTATTACGTCTGTTAGTTTTGGAGAAGGATAGGAATGCATTAGCTGTACTAAACTGTGGCAAAAAGAAGAGTCGACTGACGATGACGCGCCGTTTATCGCTCCGCTGCCAGCTCAGCTAGGCTCCTATACACGCGCCCTTAGGCCACAGTTGTGGGTAAATAAGTAAAGTTACTGTTATTTCATTTGCGTTGCTCCAACGAGGGGATGCATCAGCTGTGCCGCGGTAATAAGATGAGTTGACTGACGGAGATGTTTCTGGGTTGAGTCTGTTTTTAGGGTGCTGGAAGTTTATTTTATCATGCTGTGCATCTTGTTTTTGCGTTCTTATATATTTTTAAAGCGACTGTACGTAGCTATGATTTCAATTCGCAAATAATGTTTTGTAATCGCTAATCATCATCATCTTCCTGCCCTTGTTCTACTCGGGGTCGGCGCAACACGTTTTCTTCTTCCCTTCCCCCTGTCAGACGTCAGACGTCACAGCATTGTTTACTCCTCTCGCTTTCATATCAGTCTTCACACTATCCGTCCATCAATCGCCAATAAACCTTATTAACAAGTCTCGCCCACCCAGGAAATCAAAATAAAGACAAAAAGTAAAAATAAACTTTATCATAAACAGGTAAGCACTCGTCACAATATAATATAAACGACGACTATTCCTTAGCAGTAAGAACACTTTCCGTAACTCGAGTGCTGAGATTCAAGTACGGTTTACTGTACTTGTAGCCGTTCAGAAAGTCGTTAAAGAGAAGTTAGCTGAGGCGTCAAGTGATGAATCGTTCATCAATATTCTGAATGTATAATTACATTGATTACTTGGCAACGATCAATTCAAGTACGGCAAAGTTTTGTAACAATCTTTGCGGTAACTTTCTTCGTGAGAGAGATTGTTTCACTGATTAATGGAGTTTCAGTTTGCTGTTTTTGTGGTAAACTCCTTTATTAAATCTGCAATTGGTTGGTAGATACGTTTTATAAAAGCTGTCAGTCAAATCACTGGAAGACGGAACACTTCGGCAAGTTTTATTGTATTGAAAAGAAAATCAGAAACTAACAAAATACGAAGAACTGCGCGATGACCTCTGCTTAGTAGCTCTAAAAAACATTTTATTGGTCTTCTTCTTTATCGTGTGGTTAGTGCCTAACCCGGTGTCAGAGGTTGTGCTGTGTAAATATTAGTACTAAACCCCAATTTATCTGACCCACATTTTGATTTAATAGTTAAATGTTTGTACTGGCTTAGAGCTTAGTCCCTATTCTGTAATATCATTCCGGGACCACAAAGCTAGTCGAAACACTATTTATGTAGAGACCCTAATAAATCTACAATCTGAAATTATTATTATTGTGTAACCACCTCTATTCGGTTCCAGGGCTATTTGAATTGATTAGGTACTCGTGGTTAGCAAATTGATGGTAGCAGTGTCTTCTTGGCATAATATATAAACAGATCTTCGATATTATTATCGTTATTTTGCTAGGATTTTGAAAGCTTCTCCTGTTTGTATCGGTAAATGTAATGTCTTTAAAGTGTGTTTTTTATTTTGTCAATAAATTGAAGTTGTTTACTAAAATAATTGAAATACAAAAGTATTTACAGTATGACCTTAAAACTATAGGTATACAATAATTGGATTCTACCTGAACTAGGAATAAACCTGTATCTCAGGTAACTTACTCAAGTGCTTATACCTAATATATGATGAAAGAAAGAATACATAATTATGATAAAAGAAAGAATAGCAGTTTGTTTAGCCAACTTTTCTGCAACATTCGTTTTATTTTTGCAATGCATCATACCACAAAAATCCAGGGGCCTTAGTCTGCTATTGCAATAGTGTCAGAATGGTCTATAATTGATTTAATAAGGCCCCTAGCGCACGGCGTATTGAAGCGCGTTCGAAACTCGTTTGACGTGCGTACAAAGGGTAATTCGTCTGCGCGGGGCCTTATTAAATCTATGATAGACCATTCTGACACTATTGCAATAGCAGACTAAGGCCCCTGGTCGTGTTTACTTTGAGGCCATTGTTCTATTCTGGAATAAAAATCACAAAATTAATTCAAGATCTGCATTGAGAAGCTAGTCAACCTTCTCGTTTAAAACAGGCAGTTGGCTTTCCCACTACCTAGCGTTTGCGGATTCGCTCGCCTTTCAGTCTACACTCAAGAACATTATATCTGTGGAGATATTACGTTCTGAATCCGTAGAACCGATGACTGTTCCCTACGGACAGAGGTAAGTTTTGTTCGTGAAACGTTTGTGATCAAGTATCCATTGAGAATGTACTCTTGCCAGCATAAACCAGTTCCAAAACCGCTTATATCAATCGCTACAACATCCGACCAATCACGTCGCTTAACCGAACATCTTACAGTTGAACAACCAATCGTGTGCTGGCTTTTCGCCAACAAACTTAAGCACTAGGTAATGTTTGTACTAAGGAAATCCGGATTGCCGGTTTTGTTCGAGATTTAGGCACGAGCCTTTGGGAGTTAAATGTTGGTTTAGATTTAGGAGTCAAATAAGCTCAAATTATTATTATTTGAGAGTAGGTATTCGTTTTTTTCCTAGAATAACAGTATTTTAGCATAACACTACAAAATAGTACCTACGTATTCTTCTTTTTAGCGTGTCGATAGAAATTTAAATTGTGTCGGCCCAGAACTGAGTCACGAATTTGGCGCATTCAGTAGCGTCCATCAGTTCCTGTAATAAACAAGCAACAGAACACATAGGCCACGATATTAATCTTAGCATTTACTTACATAAAAAGCCTTCAAACACTGCACCGATTATACCCAAGTACGAGTACAAGAAGTATCTCGATAGCAACCTAAATAAAACCTCCTTACCCGCCACCCATGATTCAATAATCCGCATCATCTTGAAATCGTAACATCGTCTAAAAAGACCCCCCCCCCTCACCCTGCGCATCCATTGTGCACATCCCTCCTGTTCCCGCCACTCCTCGCGACAAGTATTTCTACTTACACCCACTTGCCGACGCTACAACACTTTCGACTTCGAATTACAGAGTTGTTGGGAAATAGGACAAGGGCGGAAATGCACTAATAATGCCATGCCCTGCGATATCAATTAAGCATAGTCATTGGGCTCATATTATCTCGTTAGAACCCGTTCACGATCTCAAGCGAAGAGACAAGCGCGCGTGCCACTGTTTCCTTCACGTGAGCATCGTTGCATTGCTTCCTTCATTTGTTTTCTGCGCAGTAAACATTGCAAGAAGTGTCTCTTGTGCCCGTGACCGATAGGTTATAACGCCATGCTAGGCGATGTCAGTGAAGTACGAGTATAGTGTTTAATGGCGGTGTAGATTATTATTATGCGTCTAACATTTAATATAGTATTCCAAAAGGTTACAGCACTTGAAGGAAAACTCCAACGACTTTAAATAGGTTTATTAACAATTTTGTTACATTACACAGTACACACTATTACAGCCATAACGGATCGGCAACTATCTTAATAATTATCAGTCGTTTTTGACGTTCAGCCACAGAATGCTCGCTCGGGCATCAACCCCTGACCAAGAAGCCCGCCGTTCTGGAGGGAAAATCCAGCTCCCTGATTGGCTCACGACTTCACGCCACGTCAGTCTCATGATCCAATCAGAGAACCGCTTTATTCTCGCGCCAAACATTTTACCAATCAAATTATAGAAGTATTGCCATTCTTACGGAATTAATGTTACCAGTCTACATAATAAAATATAAAGCATTTAAGATGTGTTCACATGAATAAAGCTATTAAATTAATACATTGAAATAAAATTCTTTCTGAAAACATAGGAAATTGACTAATAAAATTCCGAAACCTAACATTAAGTATCAGTATTTTTTGTTCTAAGTACCTAGATAGTGGGTAGTACAAAAGGGTTAGAAGCGTTATGACTACCTCTCGATACTGTCTGGTAAGACTGGTTGCTAGTCTCTCAAGCTCCTGTCTCTCCGTAACGACTATCGAAGATCTACAAACGATAGTGGCAAATGGTAACTCGCCGTTCTTACGCTAAAGCGAAGGTTCTATACGAGTACAACTTTTTCATGGGATTATTCCACCCTTCACCTTACTAGTTAATACTTACATGTAAGTAGTTAATACTTACATGACATGACGAATAAAATGTAAATGACAAGAAGCATACAAAAACACATTATTATTTGACCCCCAAATAATTATAGATTTTTTTGTATGCTCCAAATAAGTCCCATTTGTAAAATTCTCATTTGTAGCCCAGCCAAGTGGGTAGAACCAGAATTTCGTGTAATATTCCTCGTCGCTTGCTAACCATAAATAAAGCTTCTCATTTCCATAGTGTCCACCATAATCTAGCCAACGTAATAACAACCTAGCTCGCACTTATGTATGCCTATGTAGGTAAAATGTTCGTAGTACGATCAACCACAAGTTTGAAACACGTTAAATACGAAAACTATCCTTATTGCTGCAACAAAGAGAGAACCTTTGAAAGTCAAAGGTTTTCGGTAGCTTTTTTCAATCTTGTTGAGAAATACGAAATACTTTATAAGCAATCCACTAGTGTCTACGCTCTAGGCCCTTCGGTTTATGGTTGCTTAAGACCAATGAGGTAATGGTAAATAATACCAACCTTAGAAAAGTTTAATTTTACTGGGAATATTAAGTCAAAAGTGGTAAAGCAATCTATACGTGCGGTTTCCCATAATACCACGTATATAGTCCTGAGTACAGAGTTAGCACCTAGTATATATGAACCTACATATACATAAGCCCGCCTGGCTAAGATTACAAGCTAGCCAGCTCTCAATTTGCGCAGGAAATGGCCATCTGCTGAGAAATAGCCCCGCACTTGGTAATTTGTTACCAGATGTGGTACAAGGTATAAGCTTGGGACATGATGCGGCAGCGGACGGTCCAGTCAACTCAGTCAAGAGACCAAATGGAAATTAAAGCTGTTCTTTTTAAACATCTCGGATTGCGAACAAATTGGAAAATTAATTCTTCAGAAAACAACTGAAGTTTGGACTATCTTTTACTGTCTGAAAGCGATCAATCATCTTAACCTTTTGTTTGTAAAACCATAATCTACAACATTTTATGCAAATAAAGAATCTTGAATCGTAACTACGATCGAGACCTGTCAGTGTCAAATTTGCTCAGTATACACGGACACCTCCCGTATGCGATCAGTTCTATTGGTACTCCGCTCTTAATCATTTAGCTGGCCTAGTGTAGTACGGAGTTTTAATAGAAGAAGACTGATCTAAATGACTATTTATCATAAATAACATAGCGCAGCGCCTATCACTTGTTCCACGACCTTTGAATTCGTTCGAGCGTTAATAATAAATAAAGTATCAAGTTATTGAAAGTCTCCGTCCAAGGTATTACTTACTTTGCTGACAAAGTAAATAGTTATTTAGTAAAGCAGTGGTTTTTCCTGAATTCATGGTAAATCAACTATTATAAAAACGGTTTAAGGTACCTATACCAATAATTATGCTTCAAAAAATGTAAAATCTAAAATAGGTCAATTGTTAGGCAATATAAATCCACCCGACCCCAGCACTGAAAATTGTTTGAGCCAAAAACAATTTGCCTGACATAGAATCAAATTTACAACCCCTTCTATGCCAAAACGTGTCCATGGAGTTTCTTCCCCGTTTTGCTCCATAGAGATCTACGTTTTGGAACGGGCAACTAGTTTCAACTTTCTGACTAACGGAACGTCTCCTTGACAATTCAAAAGCGACTGTGAATGGTTAATTGAAATAAATGCTTTGAGTTTGAGTCGCTCTTCCGAATATCGGCTAAATGTTTTTATAAACCCTGTATTCGTATATAAATTGAACCTGCAGTTTTGATGACAGATTTTAATAATATCCAGCTACTATCCAATCAAAGTAGGTACATAATTCAAAGCTATGAGAACAATTCCATTATCCCAGTTGATAAGTTGAATGAGTTCACTGAGCTCGAGCTGTGAGTAATAACTTGTATACTATTGTGTCCATTGTGCTCATTGTGCTATACAATGCTTTGGGCTACAGGATTTTGAGTGTAACTTTAGAGTTTGGATATTCAATTTCTGAATTGTATATATATTTTTTATAATTGTAAAATTTAAATTAATGTATTTTAGGGGCCTACTATTATAGCAACCTCTTATAGGAATATTATTAAATCTGATTTCTGTGTGAGTAAGATGTAACTAGACGTTCTGTATAGCCCCATCTTATTCCTACAATGAAGTGTCATTAATGTTATACTTGCTTTATGATAACTCATAAAGCAAGTATGTAAGGAAGTGAGTTAAGCAATTGGTGTCTTCAATCATGATTTTTTTCTAAAGCTTTCGTTCACTGCCCGGAGGAAGTGGTAAGCAATTTTTACTCAGTTGAGAAAAACGGATGGAACTTTTCGTATTTTATTTCCCACATTTCAACAAGGCTGACTTTAACACTTCCTTGATCAGCTCAGCAACATGAGATAATGATTATCAGGTACAAATATCGTTAGAAAGTACCTATGTGAAAAACATTGTAAAATGTCAGGGTTGCCCTCGATATCCCTGTGATCCCATCATCAGATTCTAACTTTGTGACAACGGGACCCTCAATAGTATAGGCTTTCGAATAAAAAAAGAATTTTGACAATTGGTCCACAATTAATGGAGAAATCGGTGAACATATGGGACACACAGTCAAACGTAGAACCTCCTCATTTTGCTTGAAGTCGGTTAAAATATTGTCAAAAGAGTTTTGGTGAAACATTAGTGAACCGCTAACAATACATTTCATGGTAATAGGCTTATCCCCAATAAAATAGAACTTAACATACCTAACTATCGAAAAGTTGTACAGTACACATCTGCATACCCCCTAGAGCATACAAGCGTGATATTATGGTATGATGTTGTATAAACAATAAACATCCAAGCAATTGCAGCAATCACGACAGATTTGCCGTCTATTTTTGAAGAGTTCCATAGTATATCTCCGAAGATCAGCATCAGATCTTCACCAAATTTAAAGTGGGACCACCGCGAAACAATATTATACCAAACAAAAAAGAATCATCGAAATCGGTTCGCAATTGGCGAAGATATCGCTGAACATACACACAAAAAAAATAAAAAATCAGTCGACTTGATAACCTCCTCCTTTTGGAAGTCGGTTAAAAATGTTGCAATGAATGAAAGGCATTGCTATTGTACATAATTATCGATTTCCCTGAAATTGAACGTTAAACCGCTGCGCTCCAAGAACTTTGAGTGTCAATATTTCGTAACACTAACAGCTCCTGAATGCGGATAAGATGCGCTGATCGCACGTTCAGTTGAAAGTACAATTCGCCCTCAATGTGTTAACCAACTCTTCCGTTGTTTCGGTACGATGTATTCCTACACCGTAAGCTAGTAGTATCTTAAGTTTAGATCATATTGAAAATTTCGGATCATCCTCTGCCTGCCTTGTCCTGCCGTGTTGGCGTCAGATTACAATCTAACCGGATGCAGCTGAATACCAGTTACTAGGTAATACTAACCCCTCGGTAAGACTGGATGTTCGAATCGCGTATTCTAACTACTCGTAGCGACTGACCAAGGTCGGGACCAACGTGCTTTCCGAGGTACCGAGGACCTCGACACGTGATGGATGGTCACCCATCCACGGATCGACCTTGGCAAGTGTAGCTTAACCTTACCCACGGGCTCGATACTGAACATCCCATATTTGTGTAATAATTTTGAAGCCTAGTTTTATGAACTATAATATTTTCTTCAGCTATTCAGTTTACATTAATATTTAACTTCGAGTGAAGTCTGCTTCGGGCATACCTTTGAGTAAAAGTTAAGAGTTTGTGTTGTAAATATTTTGATGCTTGACTTTTCAACACAATGCTTGATGGGCGAGACTTTTTATGATTGTTGTGATAAAGCGTAGAAAAGCTTTAAAAAAACTGGATTTTTTTCTCTTTTTCTTTCTTGTTGAAGAAAGAACGTGCGAGCAACGAAAGTTATGACTCTTTTACGAGAAAAGCACTTATTACGATAATCTTATCATAAGGTTTCTGTTGCGGAATTTTAGTTTTTCTTTAATTATTTTGTTTAAAGACTTTCGCGTTTTTGTATGATTTGCTATTATCATAAACACTAAAAATGGGATATTGTACTGTTGCACTGGTTACTGGTACATGTTTACTGTTTCTTTTGAGCCCCCGATGTTTCGTTTTCGTTCTGCGTGATCATGGTGCTTGCAAGAGCGCCGAAATAACGGGAACTCAAAAGAGACAGTAAACATGGTAATTAACCCCTTTTGTACTATTAATGATAATGTTAGTGACAATGACAGTTTAAAAACTTAATTTGCCATTTTTCAAATTAAATCCATTACCCTCCATAATAACAAAATAAATCAACCTTTATAAAATATTTCCATTGGCTCCTAAAAATATGACTGGTAACGTTCGAAAAAATATTATGATCTCTTCTAATCCGAGGGTGAATAAAATCTTAATTAATTTACTTCGTTGCGGCACTTTAATTGAGTTTACCGATAATTTGAGAGCACTTGATGGGTCCTGTGTTCTAATTATATTTTAAACTTTCATTATACTTAGAAATATTGGTTTTGGGTGTATACAGTGTGTACCAGAAAGGGTATATACTCATATGGAATACTGTGGTACGGACCATCAAACTGAACAACTTTATCTATGGGACCACCATCGAAATCATAAAAAATAATCAGCTGTCCTATACAAAATTGTAATACCTACTCGACCCAAATGTATGGGACAGCTGATTATTTTTTTACGATTTCGATGGTGGTCCCATAGAGAAAGTGGTTCAGTTTCATGGTCCGTATATACCACAGTATTCCATATGATTATACCCTTTCTGTTACAGGCTATATATTAATTTTCTAAGGAAGCCAAAACTTCAGTCAAAACTCTTCTCTATCTCTTTAGGTAGAATTTTAATAGAAAATCATTTGAATCTCTATGTCAGGGATTTCTGTTTAAAAACACAGAACTCCCACATAATACAACACAAGACAATTATATTTGTACAGTATTCGTCGTATCTTAGACAGAACTATCTCGGAGCCGTACACAGGGTAGCAGAGACATCGACGCATAAACGGCTACCACGTATCCAATTCATAGATTTTTTTTCTAGGGTAGGTAATTAAAAAAAAAAAAAGAAAAGTACAATACGGTCAAAATTTATAGACCGACAGATGTTTAAGAGTTTCGATGCGATGTGTTTAGAATGACGACTCAATTAAAAATTAATGCAAGAAGATTTTTGCATGAAAATAGAAAAGACGCAGCAACAGCCTGCTTTATGGCATTCTCCTTTGAAAATACAATCTACATTGTCGTTTCGTAAGAACAAAAGTGATATAATGTAAAACATTTTGTCTCGATTTTGATTCCAAAGCAATTCTTGTAACAATTAGACCACAAAAGTAAATACCTAAAACAATCTAAACCAGCGATAAGCGTTAGCAGCAAGAACGTTTAGTAGCTACAAACGTCACAGACCACAACAAACAAACCAGCTAACAAACAACCAAGCGATTTATTTGTATTAGCAAACCACGTCGTCAGTTTATGTGTGCTTCCTTACTGCTAGCTACACCTTCAAGCGACACGCGTATTGCGACAGCGATTGTGGATAAAGCAAATGAAAGCAGTAGTTTAGTCGTACCCACGTGAAATAAACAAGTAGCGCACGTTCTAATTGCTTGACACAAGTCGCATCGCTTGAGGTCCTGAACGGGGCTTGAACAAAAGTGATATAATGTTACACTTTTCCTGTTTGACTTGTCAACGTAATATCCTTACCAACAATTGGTAGACCAAAAACGTAAATAAACAAATACGAAAAACGTCCATAGCACATACTAGCCTCAAACGGCACAGACCACAACAAACAAACCAGCTGACAAACTACCGAGCGATTTATTTGTGTTAGCAAACCACGCCGTCTGTGTCTGCGTGCAATTCCTTACCGCTTGGCCACAAACTATACGCCATGGTATAATAAAACATGGTATTCTCTTCCCACGATGTCCAAAGAATACGTCACGATAAGTGTTGCCATTGATTGTCCTTTTCAGTAAATTTAGGGACTTTCTAATTTAGTTAATAAAAATAAAATAAATTACTAACTAGCTTTACTATTTAGTAACTCGTGTGATTCATCTATTTAGTTTTAAATTAATTAACATATTGAATTATGAGTTCATAATTGCATTGTTAAGTTAAAAAATGTATTTTGCTCGGGTAATTCAATTACACACAGTGGCCACACATCGAATTGACAAGGGTCATACTGACAGCGCGCCATTTTATCGGTATCGTCGTCTCGCTCATATCTATAGCGTTGTTTCGCTCGGGCAGCAAAATATTGTGGCTCCCAAACATTGTTACTGTGAAAAAGAAAACTGTGTAAACTTCGAAAGAAACACAAGAAAAGAAAATGGTTAGTTGTTCCATAATAAACTGTAAAAACAGATCTAGAAGAGGCAGTGTAATAAGGTTTTTTTCTTTTCCCAAAGAAGAGATGATAGCAAATGCGTGGCTTCAATAATCCAAAAACAAGAATAAGAACTGGTATGTACCTTACTACATATTATTATTTCATTTATCTACGGTTGTAAATTCCATATAAGGCATAGTTATGCCAATTCGCCGAACATAACCTAACCTAACTAGTTTTTGACCGACTTGCGTATTTTAGCCAAGTCGAGTTGCGGTCTATTAGGTTTTCGTCGCGAACTAAATTAAGTTGGTCCATTTTGATAGACAGACAGACGCGGCGGATGTTTTGTAGTGATTTTTTTTGTTTGTTTATTTTAGTCCTAATTAAGGACAGGCAAAGGGATCTTGGCTCTTTTTTTTTGTGATCTTGGCTCTTACAGCCAAGTCATATGTATTTTTTTTAAAGAATTGATCAGGGTTGCTGATATAATGGAGAGAGAATTTTATAAATTCCACGGTGAATCGTTGCACGATGAAAAATTCATTTTCACAAATTTGACTCGGATTGTTCATGAAGCCACAAAGGACTTGTATCCTCAAATTCATTATGAAGTCATACTCTGTTTAGTTCGAACGAGAACCTATCTACGAGTAAGGGAACTAAATAAAACCATAATATGCAATCAATTAAAAAAGAAGCAAAGCAAAAAAATACAAAAAGTATCTAATATGTCGATTCATTAAAAATGGTATAGATTGAGTACACATTGTATTATTTTTATCTTTTCCCCACTAAAAAAGTTTGAGAACAGCATCGCAACTGATGACGTATTCTTTGGTCAATCACGTGACTCAGGTGTCACGGGAAGAGAATACCAGGCGAATTATAATAGTATACCATGCTATACGCTTAAGATATACAACGCGTCTTTGAACACCGACCGCGGCGAAAACAAATGAAAGAAGTTGCAGAGAGCATGCCACAAGGCACCGCGACGCGACGCCTACGGTACACACGCTGAGACAACACGCGCGAGTCACTTGTATCACGTCGCGTCTTGTCTTGAGTTGCGAGTCCAGCGAGTCTCATCATCTGAGCTCGTGAACGGAGCTTTATTCTTTTTTGAAAAACAAAAGTGTATGTGTGTGTGTGTGTGTGTGTGGATGTACCTAAAGTAACACTTCTCATGTTTGCTTCCAAGGCCAAAGCAATTCCCCTCCCAACAAAGACCAAAAAATCAATAAACAAGTACGAAAAGTAAAGCCGAAACTCACTAGCCTCAAAGCAACAGACTTCAGCAAACAAACCAGCTAAAAAAATACAAAGCGATTTATGTGTGCGAGCGAACCGCGTCGCCTGTCTCTGTGTGCGCTTCCTTAGCGCGCCGTCCTCGCAGCGTTTACTTAGGCGCTGTTGGTTTAGGCCATGGTTATAGTGATACACTTTGCGACTACAGCGAAATTCTGGGTGTTTTATATATAGAATAAATCTCACAAAGTCACGTTTCATTGATTCATTTTTCTTTCATATATTTTTTCATTACTTTCTTAATTATTAGACTTTTGTGTCTGTTATTATCTAAAAGTACTTTATTATTGGCGCAGACTAATTAAGGGCCACGATAGTTACAAAAACATTATTGGATTCAAGATTTAATTTGTGCTTCTAAATAGAACATCCGAAAATGGCCACTTCTGAAGACTTTAAAATCACGAGAATTCATCGCAAATATTATAACCTTCTTTACTTTGCGTATCGATGAACTCAAGTTTGGTTTGACCATAAGGTTGATACCTAATATAATAACAATAGTGGTTATGTTCCCGTTTCAACTTGCCGCATTTCCCCTGTGTATCAACCTCAGCAACCTACGCACAAAATAGATGATGTGATGAAAAATGCACACGACGGCCTATAAACGTGTGCCCTTGCTGGTTCTTTCATAATTTATTTACAAATGATAGCAATCCACTTGTAATGGATCAGACAGTACATTTATTCCAGTCAGGTCACCCTCACTCAAAAACCTAAAAAACTTTATGCCCCAGAATAAAATATTAGATAAAAGTTTCTCTTTAGGAGATATAAAAACAAAGTGTAATTGAAATAGCTGAACATATCTTGGAGGTCATTGTACTCACCATTGTGAAACACTTTTGCGACGAGAACAACATTGAAATCGCGACAAAAATCGACTGTTCTGTTCCTTATACTTTGTCCGGCGAACATCATAAAAACTCATTGAGATGTTTTAAATTATTTAAATTACATCTTCCATGTGTGAAAGCTCATAATCATTACTTAAAACTAGATTCAAGCCAATTGATTGGATGGAATTAGTTCTAAGTAATGCTTGAGTATTGAGTGACGTTCTGTAATACGGGCTTAAATGACTATAGCTTTTAGAAATACAAAGTGTAACGAATCATCGTAACACGGTTAACAGTAAGTTTTACTTATGATTCTCAAACATGAATATCGGTGATGGAGCGGCAATATAACTATACTGGTGTGATAGAGCATGAGGTCAAACCCAGCTATCTTTTGCACTGTGCCAGGAACATCCTACATGACCTAAATAGTGAAATTGCTTATTATAGTCCTTGTATTAAAACCTTCATGTAATATACCTTTAAGATTAAACGACAAGCAGTGGCCCAAAATGCCGCCTTAACGTCCTACATAAAACGCGTATATGTGCCGACCTGACAAAGAGCGGCACAGTTTACGACAGCACTCCTGTCACGTCACGATAACGACTCGACGAATCGGCTGTCGTTAAGAACGTTACGCTATAAGCCTGTAGAAAGCGGCACTGAGATATTAAAGAGATATTACAGGTACTCAATTTTATGTATAACATATTAATTCTACAACAGCAGATTTACACGTCGAATCGTTAATTTGTTTGGTAGTTCTGAAGCACACAGGAGTTGTGACAAGTTGTGGATACGTCCAAAAACTGTCGGATCTGTCCAAAATAATAACAAGATTATCGACATCACGCATGAACTATTTCAGTATGCAACTAATGGCACCCTCTAGGACCTAGTGAGGCAAACGACAGAGCTGTCCAGGACGCCAAGTACTAAGTCGGACAAAATCTGAGTCATCCATACTAAAAGAACAAGAAATATGGCAAACCTTCACATACATCGATGACGTATTATTCAGATTAACGAAACTAAATCTTTCAGTAAGGGTGAAAATATGACGGTGTGGACCAAACAGTCTTAAGAAAATGGAAGTTTTTCTAAAGTGTCACGACGAAAGTGTAATAAATTAAAGTGCTAAACAGTCACCGCTGTAAACGGTACACTATTTAACTCCGGTTAGTGCAAACGATCCCGCTTATCTATCCATTACTTCAGCTAAACTAATTGTTGCCACAAACTACCCCAGTGTATTGTATTGAATGTGTGGCCTGCTAAATGGTAAAAAGGAATCAGTTTCTATTTCTATTAGTTATATATCATGAGAGACATTTTATGCCCACAATGAACAACGTTGTTTTATAAAAGAGACTTAGGTATTATTTCTCTCAAAAATTTAAAACTTATTCAGTCACATGGAGCAGAGCAGCGGTGGTCCAGTGTTACCAGCCGCAACTAACGCTCCATACCAGGCAAAGGCACTTCCTTATGTTATTTTCATCATCACTGATCTCAAGACGGTGAAAGAAAGCATTGGTGTTGGTTTCCTTGCATGTGAATGTTCTTTACATCTTCTACAACATACAAATCGAAGACACGACAGTCACAAATCCGTAATGGCATGATGGATTATGGCCCATCCATCTCACAAAGAGGAGGCCTATAAATCAGGGCCCAGGGCCCAGTATTTAGAACGGAACGTAGATCTACGCGAGACACAATAGGTTTTTAATTGTGTCTATATACTCGACATACGAGTGGTTAATGGACATTAACCAACCGTTCAAAACTCAATTCCTACATCTTCTCCAAACTTGTAATTACGGTGCCAAAGTTGCACATGACGTCATAATGTGGTTGCTCCGTTAATTGACTTAGGGACTTTTGCTGGTAACTCGCTTACGAGTAGCGGGGCGTGAGTACGAGTAATTGTGTTAGCAGTATAACTTATTCATGAGAGAGGTAAATACGATGAGACGTTCGAGAGGACCTTTGTCAGTTTTGTATAAGGAGGGCTGTTTATGTGAAAATATTTAAAAAAATAAGAGAGAGAGAGAGAAAAGGTGCTGTGAAGCATAATACGCCATTTCATACGCCTTCGCAGCTAAAATAGTAGGGACTAGTGAAAGGTTCAAAGAAATTAGGAACAGCGGACATGACGAGGCGAATTTTTCTTAAGAGGTTTTGCACAAAGCCAGCTGGCTCTAAAATCAATGAAAAGGACAACAATATGGACAATATAAGTTTGTAAGCTCAACACTTGAGAACCAATTTGTCTAGCATCACCAACTGCCTAGTCTTTTTCAAACTATGTTAGGATTGGCTACGAGTCTAACCATGCAACTGAGTATCAAAATGGAGCTACTAACTATTTGATCTCCTAAACGTAGTAACATCTTCAGCAGACTTTCGGGCTTCGGACTACCCTTAACGACTGACCAAAGATTTTTCAGACCCCTAAGACAGTAAATATTCAAACGCTATGAAGTCTGAAACCATCTCTCATCCCATAAAACCCTCTAGTACATTATTCTCTCCACATGGCTCTAACTCGAGCACTTGTACAAACAGTTCCACAAAGAGACAGACGTGTGTAAGTAACGCTGACACTTGAGAGCGCCGACACTCACCCGCTGACACCACAAATAAAACAGAAGGCTGACTTCATATAACGGGTTAAACACGTGCACGCACACATAGACTGTTTTTAACTAACCCATATTTACTCATTACTGGGCAACGATTTCCCCCAACGTTAACGTTAAACGGTAAAAGATATGTGCATCAGCAATCCTCGTGCTTTCAAGATAGTATAAACACACTGAGCTACGGTTTAGCCCCATCTCGGCAGCCATGAATTTCGGCACCCTGTCAAAAATCATCGTCCAAAATGGAAACACAGTATCATTATAATAAGTAATTCAATTCAATTCAATATATTTATTTGTGAACATAGGTATATAATAGATGTTACAGTCCAAGCAGTCGATCACTATGCCTACCATTTAGTGGTGTACAAATGTTAATTAATTCTATTCAAATAATACATCAAAAAATATAATAAATCAATAACAGGGAAAGAGTCAATATGAATGTCAAGAACAATATGAAATATAAATGAAATATTGTGGTTAAATGTCAATTTTAAAACTTGAAAACATATCATTATTCGTAATGTCATAAAATGAAAACAATGAGAAAACTTTATGTCAATGTCAATTATAAAATTCGTCAACCCACAACATCACAACATAATATTATCATTCAAAAATTCCTCAATAGAATAATATGCCTTAACAATTAATAATTTAAATAGCATTTTTTTAAATAAATATATAGTCGCTGCTGCCTTTATACATTTCGGAAGTTTGTTGTACAGTTTAGGACCTATAGTGAAAATGCTTTTCTGAAACATTGCAGTTTTACTTTTTTTTTTAAGGAATTAAGTTTAACTTATCAGCTCTACGAAGGCTGCTGACCCGGGAATATTTTGACAGGTTGCGTCGAACGAAAAGAACACTTTCATAAATGTACATACATGGTAGGGTCAATATCTTTAAGTCTTTAAAATGAGGAGCACAGCTGTCAGTTTTTTGAAAATTGCATATAGCACGAACACACCGTTTCTGTGCAATGAATGCAGTTTCTTTTCCACACCCCAAAACATGATTCCGTATCTTAAGCATGATGCATGACTAGACCGTGATATGCAGTAAGTAGTGTCGATTTATTAACAGTATTTCGTAACTTTTTCAAAATATAAGAATATTGGTTCAGGTTATTACACACATTTTCAATTTGTATACCCCAAGCCAATGTATCTTCTATATGTAGCCCAAGAAATTTCGTTGATTTTGTTTCCTTGATAGGCACATTATTATAATTGATATTTAAATTTAATTTGTCCTTTGTCTAAATTTCATTATTAAGGTTTTATTTAAATTAATTTGCAAATTATTACATTTTAGCCAATTGATTACTGATTGTATATTCTTATTAATGTCAAATTCAAGCGTATTTACATTATCACTGTTGAAAATAATTGTACTGTCATCCGCAAACATTGTCATGGGGTAAGACGTAGCTGTCGGCAAATCGTTTATGTATATAAGTAACAGCAGAGGCCCAAGTACACTCCCTTGGGGAACTCCACATGTTAAAATTCTAATGTCAGATTCATATTTCATGTCAGTTTTTGTTTTAGGGCATATTCTATTAATGACTGTATACTGTCGTCTGTTCTGAAGATACGATTCAATTAAGTTATAAATGTTACCCCTTATGCCATAAGAGTATAGCTTTCGTAGTAAAATTTTATGATCCACGTGATCAAAAGCCTTTGTCATGTCCATGAATAAAGCTAGTGTTGGCAGTCTTTTATCAACCCTAGATGTAATAATTTCGAGTAAATCATAGATGGCCATGTCAATGGTCTTGTTTTTTCTAAACCCTTTTTGTTTTTCAGTGAAAATCTCATTTTTCTCGAAGTATTCATTAAGACCATTGTACAACACTTTCTCAAAGATTTTAGAGATTACTGGCACCAATGCTATAGGTCTATAACAAGACATGTTATCAGTATCCCCTTTTTAAAAAAGTGGTTTGATGACAGTTGTTTTTAGTTCATCAGGAAATATACCACTTGTAATACACATATTTATTAAATGGCTCAGGATAGGTGCGATATGAGGAGAAACATTTTTTAATACTTTTGTGCAGATGTCGTCGTACCCAGTACTAGTAGTATTTTTTAAATGAAATATGATATTATGGATTTGCTGGGGGGTTACTGGGGCCATAAACATAGAGGAACATCTGCTAGGTACGCTAGGTATGGTTGAATTGAGAACATGGTTTTTTGTACCATCATTCTGAACCTGATCTATGAAAAAATCATTAAAGGCTTTAGAAATTTGGGCAGGATCTGTTATTACCCTATTGCCTACCTTAAGTTGCTTATCTTGACTTGACCCTTGTTTATTACTTTCCAGGTAGCTTTGGATTTATTTCTTGCCTGGGATATAAAATGGTTGTTTTGTGATTTTTGAGTAAGTCGAGTAACCATTTTAAATCGATCAGAGAACCTTTTGAAATTTTCTTTATTCTGTCTAGATGGTGCTAACCTATATTTCCACAAAAGATCGCGTTTTCTTTTGCTGCACAACCTTAAGCCGCGACTTATCCACTTGGGTCAAGTAAATCAACTTTATTATTTATTAAGGGCCCAGTCCAGCAAGATTGACAGCCCGTCGAAATATTCAATATAATCAAATATAAAATATGGCATTGTTCCGGATCATCACATCGCGCCGGCATGTAGGATCGCGTCATACGGTTCTACGTCACATCAATGCCCCACCTAACGCCGGGCCCTTGACCATACTGCGGCCACTCGCTCGCCGTCACTTACCGTGCGCATACACCGGCCATTTTTTATTTTGTAATCCCAATCCATATTATAGTCTTCTCATCGAAAGGCAGTTTTATTTAGTCGAGACCACCAGCATCACAACTGGAGCTTGACACTCAAACAGTGGTCCTTCGAGCTAACAGTGGTTTTACGAAGAAGAATTTCGCCGTCTTTAATTGTGTCACACCGCCCGTGGACTTTGGACTGCCCAACTCGAGCGATCGCCTACACGTCGTAGAGGACACATAGAGGACAGTCTACCCAGGGAGGAACGTAATTCTGAGTGAGTCCGTTCCGATCTCCTTAATTCCTGTCTTCTTACTATCCTATTTCCAGGAATTTAAAATAGTGCTATACTACGGATCAGGCATAGTTGATCCCTTCATATGCTAAGCTTATTCATACTGCAATCATTCATCAACTTAACGATATATAGCTAGCTTTATTCCCATACCGTTCTACGTCTACAAGTAGATACTTTAAACGTAAACAACCTCATTAGTGATTTCATTTTTTTGTTGCTAGTTAAAACCAGTTTGCACATCTGGCTCATTAGCGACATAACAGCTGATTTACCGTTAGTTCTCGCACCGATTTCATTCGTTTTAACTACTTTGCTTTATTTTTATTCCTTTTTTTCTTTGTTCTTTGCTTTTTTTTGCACTTTGACCCTTTGCTTTGTCACTACCTACCAACCATTATGGCTGACGCAAAACTTAGGGAATTGACAAAGAAGCGTGGAAGCTTCAAAGCTAAGCTTACGCATTTCAATAACTTTTTAAGGTTACTGCCTAGCAACACAGACTTAGATGATTTCCAGGAGGTCGAATTACAAGGTCGTTTGACTTTAATGGAAACGATGTATAAGGAATTCGACGTGTTACAGACTGAATTGGAGCTGTTGTCGGAGAATGCGGACGACATGTATGGTGAGAGGGAGCAGTTCGAGACGCAATACCATGCGTCGGTGGCGCGCGCGAGAGCAATCCTCGCACCCACGCGCCCCTCCTCGCCTGCGCTCCTATCTGCTGCTTCCACCGAAGATCTGCGGCACGGCTCTGGCTGCAAGCACGACTTCGTTCGACTGCCCAAGATAGACTTGCCTCACTTCAACGGGGACTATCAGCACTGGCTTGAATTCCGAGATACGTATCTTTCCCTTATTCACAATAATAGTAGCATACAGGAAATTAACAAATTTCATTATCTTCGCGCAGCGTTAATCGAAAGCGCATCTTTAGTGATAAAAAGTATCGATTTTAAAGCCGACAATTATAATATTGCTTGGCAAATATTGACCGAAAGGTACGACAATGAGAACCTTCTCGTAAATAATCATTTGCAGGCATTATTTAATCTTGAGTCCATTCAACAGGAATCATCTAGTGCATTACGCAATATGATTGATGTCACAAACAAAAACTTAAGAGCTCTTGAAACACTTGGACACCCAACTAAACATTGGGACTTATTAATCATATACATTATGTCAAAGAAATTAGATTCTGTGACCAATCGAGAATGGGAAGAATTCAAAAACAATTTAGACACATTTCCACATTTAAAAGAGTTCTTAAAATTTATATCGAACAGAGCAGACTTACTTGAATCCTTAAATCATAATAACAACACATTACTTACAAACAACAATACTAAAAATCATAATGAAAATAAAAAATCGAATAACTATCTTACAACAACTAAATCTAAACCTATTCACAAATCTGAGAACATCAAGTGTCCTATGTGCTCTCAGAATCACTTTTTATTCAGTTGTCAACCTTTCAGAGACCTTAATATTGAAGCTCGTATTAAAAAAGCATCAGAAAGCAATGTTTGTATGAACTGCCTTCGACCTGGTCATA
Organism: Eugnorisma glareosa; assembly: GCA_947578425.1. Classification (NCBI taxonomy): domain Eukaryota; kingdom Metazoa; phylum Arthropoda; class Insecta; order Lepidoptera; family Noctuidae; genus Eugnorisma; species Eugnorisma glareosa. The sequence goes on along the minus strand of OX387967.1, from coordinate 21,470,666 downwards.
CAGTAAAGCGTTGCAATCTATCTCATTGCAAGTATTGCAAATGTAAGCATAACACCCTCTTACATAGGGAGTCATCAACAGAAAATAAGTCGGGAGACAATGTAGCATTGTCAGCTGACGTCGTTCTACCCTGTTCAGACAATACTCAGAATCAAATTTTACTATCCACAGCTTTGGCTAAGGTGGCAGACGTCAATGGAGACCTTCATACTGCCAGACTCCTTTTGGATAATGGCAGCACCTCCAACTTTGTTACCCGAGAGCTCTGCGGGAAGCTAGCACTAGATCCACCGTCACAGGTATTAACGGACAAGTTTCTAGTACCTCAGAAAGCTGTCGTCTTCATTTACAATCTTGTTATGGTGGCTATAAGGCGACAATAAACTGTTTTGTCTTACCAAATATCACACAATCGATGCCTGGCTCTTACGTGGATAAAAAATATATAACCATTCCGCCAGGTATTCAATTAGCAGATCCTTCATTTAATGTACCTTCGGCTATTAATATTCTTGTAGGCGCTGAGGTATTTTGGGACGTCTTAGGTTCCGATACAATTAATTTAGGTAAACATCAACCTAGATTACATTCATCAAAATTAGGTTGGCTTATTTCAGGCTGTGTTACACAGTCTCCGCGTCGCACACAACCTTCCTATTGCCATTTTCTTACACATGAGGAGTCTGATCAGCTGACTCGCTTCTGGGAACTCGATACTGTATCTTCTGGTAACTGTTTCTCTGCAGATGAACAGGCTTGTGAAAAACTTTTTCAAGAAACCACACGTCGTGATACAAATGGTCAGTTTGTGGTTACCATACCATTGAAGGACTCGCCCGAGTGCTTAGGTGATTCTTATTCGCTGGCCAAGCGTCGATTTCTCTCCCTCGAGCGTAGGTTTGAGCGGGACTCCACTTACAAAACCAGATATTTACAATTCATGCAAGAATACATTGAACTCAATCATATGACAGAACATTCCAAAACGAATAATAATTCAGATACAAACTATTATTTGCCTCATCATGGTGTTGTCCGCGAGTCTAGTACAACTACGAAACTTCGCGTAGTTTACGACGCTTCAGCCTCCACCACCTCAGGCAAGTCCTTCAATGACATCCAGATGGTAGGTCCAACAGTACAGGAAGATTTGCTATCCATACTCTTAAGGTTCAGGCAACACAAATTTGTCGTAACGGGAGACATTGAAAAAATGTACAGAGCAATCTTAGTCGAGCCATCTCAGCGTCCCTTACAACAAATTCTTTTTAGATTCAATTCTTCAGACCCTTTAGAGAAGTATACACTAAATACAGTGACTTACGGTACTTCTTCAGCTCCATATTTAGCCACCAAGTGCTTGGTGTCTCTTGCAGATCAATGTTCAGACCCAGAGGTTAGTCAGTCCATCAGACGTGATTTTTATGTGGATGACTATTTGAGTGGTGGTGACTCGATTGAGTCAGTCATAAAACTCTGCCTAGGTGTAGTAAATACTCTCGAGTCAGCAAAGTTTCACCTTCGTAAGTGGCAGTCAAATAGTCAAAAGATATTAGATTCAGTCACAAACATTAATGCAGACAATCAAAATAAAACTTTAAACCTCAACGACACAACTAGTAAAACACTTGGGTTATACTGGGACAGTAAATTAGACATACTTTTCTATTCAATGAAATTAAAACCTGTTTCTAAAATAACAAAGCGTAACATATTATCTTTGGTAAGTCAGGTTTTTGATCCTCTCGGCCTCGTCGGGCCATGCATAGTTCAGGCCAAACTTATGTTACAACAACTGTGGTTATTAAAATGCAACTGGGATGATGAAGTACCAGCTGAATTAAAAACACAGTTTCTCGAGTTCATCCAATCACTTTCAGCTCTTAATTCTCTTCAAATTCCACGTTGGGTATCTTACAACAATACAGCCTTTATTGAAATACACACCTTCACAGACGCTTCAGAACGCGCGTATGGCGCGTGTACGTATGTGAGGACGGTCGCACTCGACGGAACAGTTTGCGTTCGCCTTTTAGTCTCCAAAAACAAGGTTGCTCCCATAAAGCCCACAACCATACCACGTCTGGAGTTGTGTGGTGCGCTACTGGGAACACGACTTTTTCTGAAGGTACGCAAATCACTCACTCTAGACTTCAATCACTGTTTCTTTTGGTGTGACTCAACGATCGTGTTAGGTTGGCTGTCTACATTGCCGAGTCGACTCGATCAATTTGTCCGCAATAGAGTGAGTGAGATCCAAGAAGCTACGGCCGGCCAGACGTGGAACTATGTACCTTCAAAGAGCAATCCCGCTGATCTTGCATCCCGGGGGGTGAAGGCTGATTGCATCAGCTCGTCCAGTCTTTGGTGGTCGGGTCCTGACTTTTTAAACCAGAAAGATATTCAATTTCCAACTTCACCTAATACACGAATGCAATCATTACCTGAAATAACTTTACATACAGTCGTTGACAAAAATAAATCATATCACAGCAATTCAATTTCAAATTTAATACATAAAAAATCATCATTTACATCATTAATCAGAATCATAGCCTATGTACAAAGATTTATTAATAATAGTAAAAAACAGAATCATAAAAAAACATCTAACTTAACATATTCAGAATTAAAGTTATCACAAAATCTTATATTACAGATTTCTCAGCAGGAAATGTTCCCTGAGGAATACAAATGCCTAAAAACTAATCAGACCTTACATAAAAAGAATCGATTGATTAGTCTTTCTCCCTTCATCGATTCAGATAACTTAATACGCGTTGGTGGGCGTCTTAATAATTCTAATTATAGCTACGATATTAAACACCCTATTTTATTATGTAGTAAACATGTTTTGACGAAAATCTTATTCGAAAGAGAACACAAAACACTTCTTCATGCAGGACCTCAACTACTTCTAGCACACATTAGACTCACCTATTGGCCCTTAGCTGGCAGAAACTTAGCTAAGCAGATAGTGCGTAACTGTGTTCGTTGTACTCGCTTTAAAGCTCAACCTGTTCAAATCGTTATGGGCAATCTTCCAAGTGATAGAACGCATCTCGAGTACCCTTTTTTGAATACAGGGCTTGACTACGCCGGGCCAGTGCTGATAGCCGATCGTAGAGGTAGAGGATGTAAGCTGGTTAAAACTTATATTTGCGTGTTTGTCTGCTTTGCAGTCAGAGCTGTGCACCTGGAGCTGGTGACCGACCTCACCAAGGAAGCTTTCCTTGCGGCCTTCAGCCGATTTATCAGTCGTCGGGGCCAACCTCAGCGCGTGTACTCCGACAACGGCACTACATTCGTGGGAGCTTGCAATGAGCTTTCACGCTTCTTAAAAGCTTCATCCAACAACATAGCGTCAGAAATTGCAAACAAGGGCATAGAATTTAAATTCATTCCTGCCTATTCCCCACATTTTGGTGGTATTTGGGAGGCAGCAGTTAAATCCACCAAACACTTGTTACGTCGAGTCATGAGCCTAACTCACTTGACATATGAAGAGCTCTCAACGTGTCTGATTCAGATAGAGGCCATTTTAAACTCCAGACCCTTGACACCCCTATCTGCTGATCCATCTGATCTCTCGTACCTTTCCCTTTCACATTTCCTGATCGGACGACCTCTCACGTCAGTTCCTCGTCCTCAAATCACCGACTGTAACATCCAGCGGCTTCATCGCTTTCATCGGATCGAAAAGCTTCGACAACATTTTTGGCAACGGTTTTCTAACGAATATGTGTCTCTTCTGCAACAGAAAACTAAATGGCAGACAGGGCATGATCTGAAGAAAGGCACCATGGTCTTAGTGAGAGACGCCAATCTCCCTCCTCTTCTGTGGCTGCTGGGCAGAGTCGTCGCTGTGAAACCAGGATCCGATGGGCGTAATAGAGTCGCCGAGATCCTGACGAAGAAGGGCACCATCACACGTGCATACAACAACATTTGCCCTCTTCCCGTCTCATCATCATCATCACCTTGAAGCCTTCACACCCTTCAACCCGGGGAATATGTTCCGGATCATCACATCGCGCCGGCATGTAGGATCGCGTCATACGGTTCTACGTCACATCAATGCCCCACCTAACGCCGGGCCCTTGACCATACTGCGGCCACTCGCTCGCCGTCACTTACCGTGCGCATACACCGGCCATTTTTTATTTTGTAATCCCAATCCATATTATAGTCTTCTCATCGAAAGGCAGTTTTATTTAGTCGAGACCACCAGCATCACAACTGGAGCTTGACACTCAAACAGGCATTGTCTTGTTTTCTATAAAATCATTTGTACTATTATTGTTTTCCATAATCCCTCTCGTTTTTCCTTTCACTGAGATAAAGCTTTTAATTTTTGTTTTGTGTGTTGTGTAGTCGCATTTTTTTATAGATCACCTGTATCTGTGCGTTTTTAGGAAGCTTTCTCGCTTTTGGATTACCCAGTCTGGTCGCACCATGACATAATATAACATCCGCAAGTTTAAAAATCTTTTTGGAAATGCAAAGAATTGATAAGGCACCTAAATGCAAATACCTATGTACTTCCATAGTTAGAACAGCTTTACATTAGATTGTTTAAATGTAGTTTCTTATTTCCAAAGACAGACGATTTTTACTATAAAATATTACAAAACGGCCTCTACGCCGATCTCAAAGAAATGCCGGTCGTGTGTGCACTTGCTCTCTGACCGTGTGTGTGCGTGTGCGTGTCTTAGCATGTTGTATGAAGCTGGCCTTTTGTTCTTTTCTATTATATGCTGACACGGCGACACTCGGGAGACAAGACATGTCGTGTGTTAAGAAGATGAGGTTTAAGTGAATGTGAGCGGGAAGTGGTGCACAATTACATCGAATTATATTGGATTTTGGGGTTCATTTTATGTAATACGCGTTGATACAGAGTGTTATAATCTGTCTCCCTGGCATCAATGTCGGATGAACCATTTCTGCTTATGAATGGATGTTGTAGTCATCATTATACATGATGACTCGTCATCTCAGTGAACCCTTTTCTAGCTATATTACCTTTAATCTCTTTGGCCTCTTATAACCATCCAGGGATGGATGCTGTACCACATATTGAATTTGGATTTATGTCGGGTTGGTATGAGTTTTCAGTAGGTATAAATTTTGACCGTGTAAGTATTGCACTTTTGTAGGAAACACCATATTTTATTTTTATAACCGATGAAAAATTTCTCTCAGAATGAGATTCAGAATAATGTATTGAATACGATGGTATCTGTTTTCGCGTTGAAAGAAAGAAAAGAAAGAAAAATGTTTATTCGACGTCAGTACATCAGGCACACACACAATAATATTTAAAAAAGTTACAAAAAAGAGAAAATACATAGTATGACTGTACTGTGTGCCTCACGGCTGCGCCAAAAAGGTCCATTTCAGCATTAATGCCAGACAGGTGAGGCTGTCTGACGCTGATCTTCCAATGAACCTTGAGGGGGTAAGTAACATACAGAAAACAGTTTCAAAGATAGTATATGAATAGGTAAATGATTAAGTACAACAAATAGATATTGAGTTAATTTATGAAATGTGTATGTAGGTACGAGTTAGGATAAAAATGTGAGTAGGTAATAAGTATTATAACGTGTTCGAAAGTACTACTGGTTACAATATATAAATACAGAGAAGCCAAAACAGGATAAATATTATAACAAGAAAAAAGAAGAACAAAGAAAAATATACAAAGAATATACAAGTAGGATATGTGCATTGTGCAATGTTATGAAAACCAGGCGTGATTTTGTCTCGTAATCCCGCATTCGTGTCGCCGTTGCATGCCGTTGCGTTGCTGTACCTTCCACCGCGTGTTATATATTAGGATGGAACTGAGTCATTTGATAAATGAAATAGCGACCGTAACCTGATCTATGACGCAATGATAAGACAGTCTCCTAAGTACAAACGAGTGTAAGTGTTCAATCTGAAAACATCTAGTTTTCAGATTGAACACTTACCCTTATCCAAAAATTGACCGTAGTTCAAGTTCGTTGATTCGCGTAAATATAATTTAGCTTCGAATTCAGATGATAAAATCGAGTTCAATGCAATATAATATAAGTAACCTTTAATAAAGGGCAATAATACTTGCTCCTAAGACGTTACAGTGTCATTCGCCCCAAGCTCCCAGGGTACGGAGTTCGATTCCCATCTCGCATTAATATCAATCGTTTGACAGTCTACTGTGCGTCCATTTCATTTGAGTGCTATTTTATAGCAGACAAATAAATTATTATTGAAATTGTTCTTCAATAATAATTTATAGGTATTTTGCGTAAATATAGCATAATCAGCCTTTAATGTTCCCACTGCTGGGACACTCGGCCTCCTCTATATGAGAGGGAATGGGCTATAATCCACCACGCGGGCCCAGTGCGGGTTGGTAGATGTCACATGTCTTCGAATTTTTGGTTCTAGGACATGCCGGTTTCCTCACGATGTTTTCCTTCACCGTTTTTGAGAGCAGTGGTGATGAAATAAATTACACAAAGTAATGCGCCTGCCTGGGTTCGAACCCACGACTTACTGTTCGTAAGTCGGGGCCGCCACCATTGTTCATTGGTCTAATCCTATGACCCAAACACAGATGTGCAAAGTAAATATTTTTATTTTTAAATAAGGTTCATTTTGGGGAGACAAAGTAGTAAATTAAAAAAAAAGTTTAGCAGACCTGATCTCTGAAACTACGGAGCCTACAATTTTGAAAAAAAATACACAAAATAGTTCATTGCTTATAGATGACAGAAAAACCTATGAGAATTCTATCAATTGAAAATATCAGGAAATTAAAAAAAAAAAGTTTTGCAAATCTTACTGTGTCAAATATCAAATTAAAGGGCCTTATTTTGAGAATCTCAAATATATTTTTGTTATTATTTTGAAATAAGCAGTTTTGATTTTATTCATGAAAGAAGACGAAACATTTGAATTTGGCATTGTACGGAACCCTCTCCACGCGAATTCAACATACACATTCACAATAGGTCGTGATGACACTATAGTTTTAAGTTATGGTCACCAGAACAGATAAATTTATGACACTATACAGCCACACAAAAACAAAAAAAATGGTACATAGTTCAGAGTGAGCACTTCATTTATTGACTATCAAATAATTACCGATATAAATAAAATAAAAACTACATTTATTCTTACCTACGTTATACCTACTAACAATAAATTTGCATAGTGTTAATATACTCCTGCATCGTTTTTTTTTAATGTCATGAACAACAACTACTTACAAAAAACAATTTTCTGTTTTAAACACTATACTTAAATAAGTAATATTGTGTTAATGATATTTTTTGTTTGATTACCTGGAGCGTAAACAATTATAGCTCTTGGTTTTCCAACACGGGAACAGTCAACATAGAGTTGGGCATACGAGAAACATGGGTTTCAGGATTAATTTCGCAAACACTCAATGACTGCCCCTGGAATATATTAATTATGGAAAAATGAAACTGCAGTGGCAAATTCAAATGGTATGTCATTCGGAATAACTGGGATACATATCCCAGTTATTCCGAATGACATACCATCAAAACGTCTGCTTTATATGTACTTTCCCTTTAGGATGGTTGAGTTTTTTTACCGCTAGCCTTGTGCCGTTACAAAGATGCAATTGGTTGATAATTTGCAACATTATGATCACCGATCCGTCCTTTAATGCGGCAATCCTTGCAAATCCAGCGAGTTCCGAAATTCTGTTAGATAGATGACGGCATCATCTTGGTTGGTAGTGGAATCAACTGTCCTCAATACACCGGCAGCTTCATTTTGAAATTTAAATTACTTACATTCATGTTTTTGGCAGCCAAAATAGCTCGTTCGCTCAACCAAATATCATTTCTTTAAGTTTGGGAACACCTTTTGAATTAAATCGGTTTTTGATTCAGTATACTGACAAAATGATTGTAAGAATTTCTACAGGGAATTTGCCATGACCTATGTCAATAAGTTGTTTTGAAAGTATTTCTCGGATCAGATCGATCATTTTTCAACTCCACACGCATATCCTTGCTTAAATTTAGTATAAGGAAGTGTTTCCACAAAATGGAGGACATTAAACATGTATTAAGTTCATCAGCTGGAGTTTACTGTGACATAAGCATAATCAGCTTATAATGTTCCCACGGCTTTGACACTCGGCCTCCTCTCTATGACAGGGAATAGGCTATAATCCACCACGCGGGACCAGTGCGGGTTGGTAGATGCCACATGTCTTTCGAATTGTTCTAGGACATGCCGGTTTCCTCACCATGTTTTCCTTCGCTGTTTTAGAGAGCAGTGGTGATGAAATAAATTACACAAAGTAATGCGCCAGCCTGGGTTCGAACCCTCGACTTACTTTTCGTAAGTCGGGTCGCTGCCAATGGGCCACCGCTGCTTTCCCCTGACGCTCTCACCTGGTCACTGTGGAATTACTGGTGATGTTCGAGGAAAATATCCTGCTAGCAAATCGCAATCGCAATCGTCGCACCATCGATCCGGTTTTGATTGTGCCGCAGATCTTGCATGGTTTGATCTAATGCCTCTAAAGACTTTTTATGTGCCAAGTAAATCCCTCCAGTTTCATAATTTACAACTTTCATAAGAGTATCAAATACATACTTTTCTTTTTGGATTTATTCGAACTGATTGTCAGAACGTACAGATTTTCGCGTTTCAACTTTTTATTAAAGTTCATGCCTGATTGAGATGGTACTTTGTTTGCCATCATCAAGCACATGTCCTCAATTGATGTTAATGCCTCGTTGTTTTCTTCATCGACATTCATCTTTGTATTTGATCCATAAATCATTTTTTTTTTTTATGGGAAGCATGTTGAAATAGTTAAAAAAAATACTGTTCGTATTTGATGAGCTTGTGAAAAATCAGCAGCATCTTTGAGAGTTTCAACTCCGAGTAAAGCAGTGATCTTGCAAATTGATCATTTGCGAATGTTGAAAAGAAACTTGACAGTGTTGTCGCTAGTGGTAAAATAAGCTGGGTGTCCATACGCCAGGTGCACAGTGGGACGACTGTGTTCTTGTATGGCGAATGAAAAGATTCTCCAAATGGCTCATTACTGCTGACATATCTTGATTCTTTGGAATTGCGAAACTTCATCTTTGGCATCAGAAGATGCAAAACTAAATACAGCCATGATGCTTCGTTTTGTGACGTACTTGCAAACAAATCATTATTTGATGGACTTGATAGAATTGCAGTACTCAACATTACGATGCGCGTTGAATGTTTTTTGAAAGCAGCGCCGAATACTGAACAACCCAGCTGTTGTCGACGACAACGTATACGTAATACATAATTCTTGACTTTGAACGTTATCGTTCCTCCGTTAACCTCAGCAGAGCGACGACGATACAGGAAGTTACCGGCATTACCTGTGATTGTGTCAGCTAAAAAAGCACGCGGATAACGTTTGGAGCATTTGTTTTCGATCATTTTCATTTTTGTTTTTGTTTTTATTTCTTGACGACCCGAATGGCGCAACGGTAGTGAGGCTGCCTTACGTTCTTAGGGTCCCGGGTTCGAATCCCGGTAGGAGCAAATGTTTGTGTGATGAGCATGGACATTTGTTTCCGAGTCATGGATATTTATATGTATAATAAGTATGTATTTACAAACAAAAAGTATCTAAGTAGTCAGTATTATCAACTATCTGGTGTCCACGACACAAGCTTCTTTGCTTAGTGTGGCACCTAGATGGCGCTGTGTGTAATGTCCAGCGATAATAATTTATTTTATTTATTTTATTTATACGTGGTGGTTCCCGGGTGCGATTGGCACATGGTCCATGAATCATATTTGTTGTTACAACTTCATACAACTTTGGATCTGTTTCCTGATCTGGAAGTTCTGCGCATATAATAGCGACAATTTATCCAGTCTTATTTTATCGACCATCCACAGGAGAATATGCGCATTAGGCAATCCTCTTTTCTGTCATTCGACAGAGTACATCCAACATCACACGTCTCCGAAGACATGATACTTCATAATGAAGTTCTGGAGTGCATTGAGTTTCTGCTTGAATATTCGTGCTGTAATGTGACAATCGCTATTATCATCTAGATAAAACAAATATATCCATCCTCCCCTCGGCAAAATGTCAGCAGATATTGTAAAGCATAATACGAACGATGAGTTTCCCTGACACGCTGAATCAAAATTTCGCAAGACTCCATATTCTCTCCAGCAACCACAATGGCAACTTCATTCAGCGTCAGTACTTTGAAGACTTTTACAAAATGTGTAGATAAGCAAACTGTATAAAATGAAAACTATGCATTTAACTATTTTTTAATTATTTAAAAAATAGTTAACAAACACAAAAATTATATACCTACCGTTTAGGGATCGAATTTGCGAACCACAAAGAGACATCACAAAAAGAAATAATTGGCTGGGGTTCGAACCTGCGAACAATGGTTTGCAGGCGGCTTTGGAACTATTAGGCTCTTTGTACCACTGACGGTTTGCATAAAATAGCTATTGAGATGCATGCGGTAAAACAGTTGAAGACTATGGACATACTGAGTTAATTTCCTGCTTTTTTTTTAAATATCAAAATTTTCTTTCTTACAAACCTTGTACTGAAAATTACGAATACAACAAAAAAAACAGCCAAATCAGTCGAGCCGTTCTCAAGTGATGCTCCGTCATACATTTGGGCAACTCATTTTTATATATACAGAAGATAGATCTACTAAAACAAAAATATATGTACGATTTGAATTTGCCAAATATTTAATTTAAAAGGATTTTCGAAGGAGTCTGTAAACATGTTTACGATACAGAGTAAATCTTACCGTATGTACCTACGGTTAAAAACAATTTAATAAATTATTTATCTATCCGTAACTCTTTTCCATTACATCCCTCTCAAAGAGTTCTCATTTCCTGCGTGACCTAACTTAGCTCATCTCGAAAGGGGTAAGCAGACCCTCCACAACTCATTACTTGTAAATGACGAGAACTTTTCTCATTTCAGGTGAGTACATAACACGAGTGCCTCACAGACGCATCACTTATGTAGCAGCCTTGAATACATTGTCAAGTAAGTGGTTACGGTCAACAGCAGAGGCCCTAGTAGTGGTAAGTGGGTGAGACTTCCGAAATGATCATAAACCTAGCTGTTTCAGTGACTCTTGAAAAAACTTCAATCTTAACAATGACCATTTAACTACCAATAACCAATACCAATCTATACTTAATATTATAAAGCTGAAGAGTTTGTTTGTTTGAACGCGCTAATCTCAGGAACTACTGGTTCGAATTTAAAAATTATTTTAGTGTTGAGTAGCTCATTTATCGAGAAAGGCTATAGGCTATATATCATTACGCTACAATTAATAGGAGCTGAGCATCAATGAAAAATGTTGCAAAAACGGGGAAAATTTATTATCTTTGAGAGTTTCCGTTGCGTGCGCTGGTTAACCGGTTAAAGTTACACAAAAAAAGCCCGCGACAGCACATGCCTATCTTTTAAGGTTGACTAACAATAACCATTTTTATGATTTTAAAATTTGGTCAAAAATAGTGCTTTATTTGCAAAGGTATTTTTACCGACATAGTATTAATCCTTATCAAAATAAATATGTTAGTCATCTTTAGCAATACTCATTTTTTCAATTGTGACCAAAATTGCCCTTTATACCATTCAATTTAGATGAATATCTTAGGAGATATCACAGTTTAGAAATAACTCCGCATCAAAATAATGACCCGCGCGCGCTGCGAGGCGGGCGTTCATGTTGTTGGGAAAACCAATGTGATTAGATTCAATGCACAAATATTGTGGGGAACTTAGAGAAGGTTTTAGTTTTTGTTTCATTGTAATCAGTGCTCTCTATCAAAAGATTTATGAATTTAAAGTGTTCAAGAAGAACTTACCATCATTGTGTAAGATACATGCAACGACATCTATTGCACCAAAATGGCAGTAATTAATAAAAATGTGCTCACAAGGTAACTTTTAAATCGGTTGACCAGGTTTACAAAAAAGTTCTGATAGTAAAAAGTACTCTAGATTAGTCTTCATGGCGCTATAACCCTGTAGAGTGTGTGTTCGATCGCTTTACATGCATTATATTTTAATGGTTTAATTTCGTGCTCGATAGATGGCGCTATTAATTTTACTCCATTTTCTGAGTCGCGGTGTTAAGTTTTCCGTGAAAGAATGCCCCTCGCCCGTGTCAAATGTCTGAAGCTTGGTTTATTAACCAACGAAACAAAAAGAGGAGGTTCTCAATTCGACGCGTCTATATTTTTTTATTTTATGTATGACCTGACCACGCATAACTTTTTACAGAGAAGTCCGATATGCATGATCTTTTGTTTTTTAAATTGAGAAATCATGTTTGGGCTCATTTCCTGCACCTTGTTGAGAACTTTAGATCTAGCTGGAGTATGACATCATCGAAGGTCTGACGATGGAGACGGAAGGCACTTGCAAGAGGTCCTCAAGAGTTTGCAGCAAAAATAACGTGTTTGGGCTCATTTCATGCACCTTGATGAGAACTTTAGGCCTTGCTGAAATATGACTGTCATCGACGGTCAAACGATAGGGGCAAATGGTAGTTGCAACCGGTCCTAAAATATACAGATGGATAAGCTTAAGGAAGACTTGAGCTCTATAAATTGGCTTGCGCGACCTGGATCAGGAGACGTCAACGCTATGGTAGCTCATCTCAATTTAGGTATTACTACCCTTTTTGACAAACACGCTCCCCGTAAGACCCAGATTATAAGAGAAAAGTCATATCCATGGATAACAGATAACATCAAGTTTATGATGTACCTGCGCAATCAAGCACATGTACGTTGTAGGAATTCCAATTCTGAGAGTAAAATTGAATATTACAAGGAAGTAAAAAGTCTAGTGAACAAGTCCCTATATTACGAAAAGGTTGCTTATTTCAAGTTCAATATTAATAATAAAATGAAACATCCCAAAGCTTTGTGGAGGAATCTAAAGACCACCTTGCTACCTTTTAAAAGTGAAACTGATTTACCCTCTCATATTTTCAATGACCCAGATAAAATTAATTCTGACTTCTTGAATGTCCCAGGTGATGTAATGGCACCGTCTACATGTCTAACTTACTATGAGTCTCATAGATTTAATGACGGCGTATTCGCTATTGAAACTGTAGGTCAATCAGACATTATGAAGATTTTACCTAAACTCAAATCGCGAACTCAACTACGGTAAAAGATTTAAGGCCTGTAAGTATTTTACCCTTTTTATCAAAAGTACTGGAAAAAGTAGTTAATGCCCAACTAACTGCATATCTTGAGCAAAATAACATCCTCCCTGAGGCTCAATCCGGTTTTAGGAGGGGGCGTAGTACTGCAACGGCTCTGTTAGATGTTACAGACAACATATTATCAGCTCAAGATGAAGGGTGTTGTACTCTGTTAGTTCTGCTGGACTTTTCTAGAGCATTTGATGCTATTAATTTGAGTCTCTTGCTCTCGAAGATGACCTATTATGGATTCGACACCGCTACCGTTAAATGGTTCGAAAGCTATCTGAGTAATCGTCAACAGCTTGTAGAAATTCGAGATGCGAATGGGTCTAGTGTTTTTTCTATTATGAGCCCAGCGGTAAAGGTGGTTCCACAGGGATCGATACTGGGTCCTCCTTTGTTTAGTTTATATAGTGCCGATACTATTAACGTTATAAAAAACTGTAAATGTCATATCTATGCAGACGATATTCAATTATACCTGGCCTTTAAATCTGAAGATTATGAGAGCGCAGTAAAAGTAGTTAACGAAGATCTGGCAAGGATTGTGGACTGGTCAAGACAGATCTTTCTTCTACTTAACCCGGCCAAAACTAAATTTATGCTTTTCGGATCTAAAGGGCAACTAAGCCAAATAAATAGTAACCTTGCAAACGTGTTTGTGATGGGCCAACGCATTGATCGTGTGTATGAAGCGAGAAATCTGGGTTTGATTATGGACCAAGGCCTAAATTTCGAGGCTTACATCGCAAGCTGCGTGAGAAATTGTTAAATTCCGCCTAAAAGTCCTGTATAAAATGCGCCCATATGTAAACGAGGACCTGCGTGTACAGCTCGTTGAAAGCCTAGTTTTATCCAAACTAAATTACGTTGATACCGTCGTAGGTCGACGACTACTAGCACGCACCGAAAGACTTATTCAGCGGGTTCAAAATGCCTGTGCACGTTTTTGCTTTGACGTACCACCAAGGAGCCATTTGACACCATTTTTAAACAAGCACAACATTTTAAAAATGAAGTCCCGTCGTAAGCTGCACTTAGCATGTCTTCTTTTTGGAGTTATCAAGTATAAATGTCCGTCATACCTGTACTCAAAGCTTACGTGGATAAATAACCACTGGCAGCACAAGGCCAGGCGTTGTGCTCAGCAGCTGGCTACACCACATCACAGAACTGCAGCCTTTCGAGGAAGCTTCCGGTATGCAGCCTCCAAATGTTGGAATAATATTCCTCCACCAATTAGGGACCTAAACAATATAAATACATTTAAGTTAAGGCTTAAGACATTTATAATTCATTCACAAATTGAATTTAATGATATAAATTTTGACAAATCGTTTATCTAATTTAATAATCTAATTATTATCTAACTAGTATTTACTATTTTTCATTTTTTTATTTTATTTTTTATTTTGAATCATTAATCACCATAGTAATCACCACTAAATAAGTACATGTGAATTTTTTAATTTTTATTTCGAATTTATTTCATAGAAACTCACCGGAAAATAATGTGGGTAGATGCGCGGCGGGGGTCAATCCGTTGTCTGTGATCGCCAGAATCCATGTGTGTGTACAATCACACATACATACACACCCTTACATTTGTACAATCATCCTTTTGCTCCGATTTCCATTGTAATTCCAAATTCCAGTGTAAAAACTAATTTTTGTTTTTGAACTCAATGCTCGCAGTATTATTAGTCTACAGGCACTGTACACTTTCTCGGAAGTATTATTATTATTTCCTTTATTCATATATATACATATAAATTACATTTTTAAATATTTCTAAACAAATTAATATTAAAAAAACATTTAAAAATATAAAAAATAGTGGTCCGCCGGTATCGGGAGCAGGGTCCAAGCTACCGGTGGTTAGGGCTCCAGAGACAGGAACCTCCTCACAATGCGAGCCGTATCGAGGAGTACTGCCTTCTGAATCAGGCCCTTGATCCAACCGCCTAAGGAGAGCCTCGAAAGGTGGTCGTCGAGGCTTTTGGCCATAAGGCCATTGGCCGTCACGACAATCGGCACAATGATAGCCGAGTTCACATTCCACATGTCGACAACCTCGTGTGCCAAGTCAAGATATTTTATTTGTTTCTCCTTCTCAGCTTTCACGAGGTTCTCGTCATGCGGAATGGTAACATCGATTATCATTACGCGGCGCGCTGATCGGTCTATCACCACTATGTCAGGTTTATTGGCGACAATAGTCCTGTCAGTGATGATAGACCGATCCCAGTACAGCGTGACATGGTCTTTCTCGAGAACTGGGTCGGGCACATACTTGTAGTACGGTACCTCTGATTCCACAAGTTTATATTTCAAGGCAAGTTGCTGGTGGATAATCCTGGCTACTTGGTTATGCCTGTGCAAGTACTCGCCGTTAGCCAGACGAGAACAACCAGAAATAATATGTCTGATGGACTCACCCGGACGGTGGCATGCCCGACACACGTCAACCGTCCCGTCCTTCATAATATATTTCCGGTAGTTGTTCGTCAACATAACTTCGTCCATAATCGCACAGACAAAACCTTCAGTTTCCCCAAAGAGGTCACCGAAACGTAGCCAGGACACGGATGCTAGAAAATCTACATCGGGCCCATGAAGAGCCCGGTAGAAGCGCCCGTGAAGCTCCTTGCCTTGCCATACTTCCTTGCGGTCATCGGTAGTAAGTACTACAGGTTTGCGCCAGTTCTCTTTAGCCATGGACAGCGGGGTGAGGCCCTTGTCCACTGCGACCACATCTCGGTGCATACCCACCTCGGCTTTTAAAAAATATTCTCTGAGACTGCATACCTCGCGGTTGTGGAGCGTCTTCGCGTTTAAAAAGCCTCGACCCCCGCACTTCCGCGGGATATACAGTCTCATCACCGATGATCGTGGGTGATGCATCCGGTTTGCAGTCAGCAGTGTACGGACTCTCCTATCCAGGGTATCGAGTTCGGTCTGAGTCCATTTGAGTATGCCGAAAGAGTACATTAAAACCGGCATGACCCAACCGTTGAAGGCGCGCACCTTGTTCCCGCCCGAAAGAAGGCTATTTAATACCTTCTTCAGGCGACCGAAGAAGCGCTCCTTCAACGATTGCTTCATGTCAGTTACGTTAATGCCTAACGCTTCCGACATACCCAAATATTTATAGCTTTCGGATGAGGAGAGGGATCTCAGGTGTATGGAATCCGAGAGCTGAATTCCTTCGGATTCCATAATCTCCCCTCGCTTTACATACATGACTGCACATTTGTCCACACCAAATTCCATCCTGATGGCGCTACTAAAAGTTTCAGTTACTTTCAGTAGCTTCATCAGTTGCAATTTGTTGGGGGCAAAGAGTTTCAGATCATCCATGTAAAGAAGGTGAGATATGACCTGACCATCTCTCCTCAACCGATAGCCTAGACCTGAATCCTCCAGCAATGTACTTAGAGGATTCAGGGCTAGACAGAACCAAAGTGGACTCAAACTGTCGCCCTGGAATATTCCCCGTTTAATCCATACAGGCTCATCGTTCCCCTGAATCTGTCGACATCCTGGATATCGAAGGACCGTCCTCCATTGCCCCATACACGACTCAAGGAAGGCGCGTAGAGTTGCATCTATCTTGTACAACTCCAGCACCCTCATGAGCCATGTATGTGGAATCGAGTCGTAGGCCTTCTTATAATCTATCCAACATGTCGACAGATCCTTGCGGGATCGACGAACCTGTTGGCTAATGGCCATGTCGATGAGGAGTAGCTCCTTAGTACCGCGGGACCCGTTCCTACATCCATTTTGAGAGGCAGACATAATGGAGTTTTTGTCAATGTGTGTATTGATTTTCGCTCTCAAAATGGATGTAAGAAGCTTATAGACCGTCGACAAACACGTGATCGGTCTATAATTCTTGGGTTCCGCGGGACTACCTGACTTATGGAGCAGGTGGGTAACGCCTGTTGTTAAAAACTGCGGTAGAGACCCAGACTCTAAGGATGACTGAAATTGAGATGCCAGACAAGTGTGTGAACTACTAAACCATTTGAGCCAGAAATTGTGCAGTCCGTCCGGTCCCGGTGATTTCCAGTTCGGTAACGGACGAACTGCTCTGGCTACATCCAAAGGTGTTATTAATATTGGTTCCATTTCTGGGATAGGTTCACACACTTGCTCGACATCACGCATCCAGTCAGCCTCAGTATGACGGACGGGCACCGACCAGATGCTGTGCCAGAAAGAACTCGTGGTGGCATCATCCGGGCGGCATACGTCCGTCATACTTTGCTCGGGTCGCTCCCAAGCTCTGTACACCCACCTCTCATCGCTCTGGAACATGCGATTCTGCGAGTACCGATCAACCCGCCGCTTATACCGCCGAATACGGCTCGCCCATGCATAAACTTTCTGCTTCAGGAAGTCGATGCGCTCTGTAACACGAGACATGAATTCTTGAGGACTGATTTCAGTCCCCGAGAATGCCCGCCTCACAAAGCGCATCACACGTGGTCGTGTATTACCCTCCCTGAAGCAGTATAGTTTGCCAATGAGTACCCTGGCCTCGTCGATACGGCGCTCGATCCTGCGCTGCCAGGCCGGTACGGTTGGTTTTGGTCGAGTAGCTACGTCACAATTTGGGAACTTGACAGTAGCTACACGACATGCCGCAACAGCCCCACAGTACAGGATCGAGTGTGCATCAACGAGGTTCTCGCTACTCTCGAAAAGATTCTTGAGTTGCGAGTCCAGGGCACACACCAACGCCCTATTTTTCTTATGCATGGGTAACCGTGGTAATCGGGGCCTAAGTTCGGTAGGAGTGGATCGATATTCGCGAAGCGCATCCTCCAGTGCGCTCCTCAATCGGTCGTTGCACTGGCTACTTACCGTGGCAACCCTATCATCCTCCTCTACAACAGCAGGGTTTGACCGCGGTGGGGTTGCGTCAATAGCTAACGCTTGCACCGCGGTTTGTGCCGGAGTTAAGACGATACGGTTGCTCAGTACCTCTGAGCGCAGCCTATCAAGTGCGGCGTCGTCCAACATGTGATTGCGTTGGATGACCCGCACCTGATCCGACAGTCGTTGGGCCGAGACGTTGACGGTTGGTTCCAGTTCCTGGAACAGAGACAGCATCCTAACACGGTACGCAGTGAGGTTAGTTCCCCCCTCTGTAGACCCGTAGTATGCGCGCATGACGTTCTCGTTTATTGATTGAGTCCATCTCATGCGCTGCACACAACCACCGGCAGCGGGGACCCGGCTCGGGGCCGGATGGCCCCTAAGTCCCAAGCTTCTCGGTGGCCGGCCTCTCCCCTGCCGACGTACAGGTGTTGGCGACGTCGGCGGAGAGAAATACTCGTCGCTCGAGCTCGACGCGACTGCCACGGCCGGTATCACAGCACTCACGACGGGGCTGGATTCCGGCGGCGGCGAGGCGGAGCTGAGCGACGGGTCCGGCGGTGGTAGGCGTGCACGTCGACCAGCTGATCTCGTCAACATTATTGTTTCATCTCATCCCATTTTTTATTAGTCCGATTTTAGATATGACATACGTCATTGTTGTTCACAGTTTTTTTTCTATGGTGTTTATTGGTAAAAAAAGGCTTCATTTCACTGTGTACTATTTAGAAACGGAAAAAATATAATATATAAAAGGTAGATTAGGTTCCAGACTGTTTAAAATAATTATTTATCAACGAAAATTATGGAATGAAATTTACAAGACGTCTTGACGTTTAGTGTTGCCAGTTATTATTATTATATTTTTTTGTTTTATTTAGCTCAATAAAATAATACCTATTAACTAGGCAGTAGTCTCACTCTCACTAAATGACATGGCGGTATTGCAACTTAAAAATGCATAGGTCGATGCGGCATCGGCTGCCCGAAGTGCGTCATGACAATCAACTGTGTTTCGTTTTCGGATAAGTTCTTATTTATTTGGCGGGTATTTTCGTGTTCTATTAATAGTGATATAATTATGTTAGACTCTGGGACAAAAATATTTATTTTATGTTATTTATTTATTACACACTTAGAAATGCCCATTTAATAGAATAACGTTATTTATTTACAGGTAGTAAATAAATAACGTTACTACCCTCATCCGTGTGTCACTGCGGGGGCCCTACTGAAAACCAGCGCTGAGTGTTTTACACCCAGCATATGCTGAGTAGGTGACCCTTTCGTTATGGGCATGCTCAGCGCAGTTGAGCTGTTTTAATTAATTGTTAAGCTGTTTGTTAGTAATATGTATGTGCTGCTCTATTGTGTTGCTGCTGTCCATTAGCGAATAAATGTTTATTCTATTCTATTCTATTATCCATCGGTAATAATATATAATAGGGATTTACTCCTTTTGAGAGCTTCCGTTGTGCGTGAACGGTTAAAGTTACGCAATTATCATGTGTCGGAATTGTCCCTCTTAAAAAGCTCTAAAAAAATATCCGCAATGGCCATATGTCTAACTTGAAAGGCCGAAACACACCGGATCCGTACACGTAGACGTGCACGTACCATGACGTTGTAATATATGGAACTTTATAGAGACATGGCACACCGCTTGCGTGACGTACACGTGCGCGTAGACAACATGCGTAACGCTACGCATTGCAGCTGCCATGTGTCAAACTTGCTGCATACCTACGCAGAGCGGAACCGCAACGTCACATTGATGCGTGCAGTGATGACGTTGTAGTCAATGGCATTCCGTATTGGACGTCACACGGAACAAGTTTGAACACGCACGTATCTTTGCTGCGCGTAACTACGCGCGTGACTTACGCATTCAGTTGTATTTGTTTTCAAGTTTTACCGATAGTAATTGATGTTTTGTTTCGGTTTTAATGATGAATAATGAAATTAAAAAAAAAGCTAATTGTTTGTACGACACAAAAAACAAAGAGTAAAAAATAAGTCATATAAAACTTGAACCCATTGTTTTTTGGCACACCCAGGAATATTCTGTCACAATAACAGTAATATTGCTTCTTCTTCATCAGTTGAACTACTTGGTCCATTTACCCGATCTTCTTCAGACATCGTGCACAAGAATTGCTGGGTACGCAAAGGACCGGTGCGTTGCGTGCGTACCACGGTTGCGTAAGCGTAAGCGTACGCATATGCGTAACCCGGTCTGTCAGGGGTTCACGCGCGTCACCACGCGCGTGTACACGTGTACGTCACGCCACGCATCTGGTCTGACCAGGCCTTTAAGGTTGACGCATACTCTCTCTAACCTCTCTTTCTTTTATGTACGCACGCACGCAGACGAAGTTGCGCGGGTCAGCTAGTGTATAATATAAAAGAAACAAATAAAACAATACAGTCACCTTTCTTAAATATTTGATGAATAGTCTAAAACAAACATTTCACGAAATCTCGTGAAAAATGCACTTAATTTGAAACCAGTCGAGGGTAGATACATAATAAATGGCATTTGTTTCAGAAGTAAAACGTTTCGTACTGTCACGCAGGAGCCGGTTACCACAGAATAATGAATAATACAGACGGTCAGCAGCTTAAAACGAGCGAATACTTGGGCACACATAGACACGAGTGTGATGGCATACCCTTAAGTATATGATGAGAATATCTAACTGTTTATCAACTCTCAGTATTGACCAAAACAATAATTAAAATGTAGCAACGTCGGCTGTCAAAATAATGTGAAATAACTTTGACGTATGGCGGCGTTGCATTTCAAGAATATTGCTAAATTAATAAACATCGTAAATTAATATATTGAGAACAGAAAGGTTCTAATTTCAAATAAACCTAATATACATTTTCCTAAAAATATTTTATAGCCCGATGTCTAAATGGCAATATATTAATTGTGGCTTAAAAGGCTTGTTTCCGAAAGAAAGGAAGTTGTTATATTTGAATAATAAAGTTAAATGTTTATTTAATTTATATTGCTAATAAATGATTTAGTAATAATGAAGTGATATTTATAAGGTTTCCTAGATCTTGCAATTTCAATATTTCTAGTTGTTTCAATCCATTCTCTGAACATTCAGTTGATGTTCATATTTTATCCGATTAAACATACCTACACAAAAACTCATTTTGAAATTATTATGGGATACTAAAATGTATTATATATTAATATCCACTAATTATGAATCTTTGGGTATCAGGATCGTTACTTGTTATTCACTGTGTCTAAAAGTGTCTCCAAAGAGGTGTCTAGGGAAAAGGGTTTTCGTGAAGAAAAGCACAGAAAGACAAGACTATTCATTTATTTCAATTAGGGTTGTCAGTTATTAGTAGGTAACGTTAAATACCTATCAAGCTACGTCCATTCGCAGACCTAAGTCTTCGTGGAGAAGAATGGACAAGAAACTCCACAGTAACATCTTTTAAAGTATTAAGCTATAGGACAATTATCCGTTGTGCTGGACCATTCTCAAGTAATAGCAGTTTATCAGTGTAGATAAACACTAAGCAATATAAGCCATATTATAACACATATTTCTAGCACATAGTTATCAGTAATAATTCATAGTATAATATCAATTTAAATTTGTACTGAATATTACCGAACTATTTGTGTAAAAAAGGTCCATGATCATTATTATATCCAACACAATAGCAATCCGACATAATAACAATAGTAAAACAACAAACATTTAAAAATAGTATCATGTCATAACACAATAACAACAGCAATAGAATAACTTAACTTTTACCTTTAGGCCACAGCTCCGTTCTGGTAGATGTCTCCAACAAGAATGGCCTATAATGCCATTTTTTTTGACGATGGCTTCTCGCAGTTCAGCCTCTGAGGCTGGCTACTGCTTAATCGGTCTAATCCTGTGGATGCCTTGAATTTAAGGCCTCCAGGGGCGCCTATATGCCACTCGGAGTACCCCCTTTTATTGTCGTGAACAAACAACTTTGACGTTTATCTACCGTCATCCAAAATATCAACGACATACTCGTAAAGGTGGATATCCGTTTGGAATATTTTGTGTTTTGCTACATTAATCCTTAATATTTAAACTACTTATTTTACAGACATACTGAAATAATGAAAGAATTGTTGAATAATGTAAATTAGGTATTACATAGTTGTTATAAGTTTTTGGTTATGCAAAACATTACTATTTTATCAATTTTTAAAAGTAAAAGGAATACTTATGATAACCATAACTCAATACCTATAATTAGGATAATCTATTAGGTGCAAGCGCACTCGCGACCGGCATTTATTTGAGATCGCCGTCTGCGTCTAGTCTGCGTGCGCCTGTTTTCACTCGATGCATGGTGCTGCCCTCTATACTAAACCTCTAGCGACATTTTTAGTTAGAAATACTTTCGTCATTTGACATCAAGGTTTTCGCGAGTTTAGTGTTAAGCTTGACCCGTATGAGCACTTTTTTAACGTACAGGAAAAAGATAGTAAAACTCTGAAATGGCCGTCCTAAAAAGCGCCATTAAAAGATAAGATACGAGTCTTTCTATTTGGTTTATGTAACTAAAGAATAGTCAGTACGCTTTTTGAGAGGCATCGAGAAAGCCATCTTTCAAAGGCTTAAGTCAACTAATTTACGCCGTATAACGAAGTGTTTTTTTAGAAAATAAGGAGTAAATTACACCATAGTTATGTATCTAGTCTACAAATATCACAATATCAGTAAAATTCATCTGCTCTCATGAAACAACTACTAGGTACCCCAATGACACAGTCAACAACCCAGGTCAAATATACCAAGCCCTAAACTCCCTACAAACTGCATTTGCATTACACCGCCTGAAACCGGATCAAACCCCTTTGCGCCAGAACTAAGCGGTTGATACCAGTTTAACCGAGCTAATACGATGTTCGCCAATTACACTTTAGGTTCAACTCAATTTCGTTAAGTGCACTGGTTTTGGGATTATATATACTAGTACATAGTATAGCTAGAATGTCAGTGTAGACTAGCTGTTGCCCGCGACCTTCGTCCGCGTAAAATTATTATAAAAATACTATTTCCCTATTTAAATCGGATTTTGTTAACAATTTCAAAGGCTTTAATTTATTTGCACGGAACCCTTTGTCTAAATAAAAGGAGCCTATGTTACTCCTTACAACATCAGTTATTTGCCAGTAAAAGTTCCGTCAAAATCAGTCCAGTCATGTATACTTTCATTACGAATTCAGTAAAATGCTGTTATTTTGAAATTACAAACAAGCAATTCAATTTTATTTATTTGTATGGATAAATAGACACAGAATTTATAACGCACACAGAAGTCACAACTTCAAAATACCCTGATGTTTCAATTATGAGAAAGAATAGATGCTCACGCCACAGAACCTAGCATTTTATGATAAAGTTTGATTTGCCTACATAGGCTTCTAACTCCATAATCCTATTTGTAACTCCACAAGCTACAAACATAAATAAATCAGTGCTAGACAATAAACCTCTCTCGTTTCAGTTAAAATTTTAAAACCACTCTTGTTTTACGAGTGTTATAACAATCCGCCATTTTTATTGTTGGCGCGGTCATAACTGGTTGTATCCACTTGGATTCGGTTTAAACCGCCACGCGTTACTGATAGCCGGTGTGAAACGTTTTCAAACTGTTACGATGAGTCGATGACTGATAAAAGTGATGGATAATTGTTTGGTTTATTTCAGTTTGAAAATTGTGAATTATTTTATTTGCTGTCGTATTAATTTTCATAAATTTTATGAGCCATTTTGGTAATAGGTTACACGGTGTGGAATCCTGTGGTTTTATTTGAATTCGTGTGACACAGCGACAATAAATTAGTTTCGCTCCATATAATATTGTCAGAGTAATTTAGCGGTTCCTACTTATACATTGTTTGCCTTTTATTTTTTATAAACTGGCAATAAAACCAAAACATTCAAAATTCTAGCTTTTGTTTTGTTTCTGTTAACATTAATTATTTATGAATTATTCATTTGGGGCAAGTCTGATCGCCACTGAGTTATTTTATGTATCCGCGATACCAATAAACTATGTATGGGAAAAAGATAAAACCTAAGATATAATAACATAATTATTATTAAAGTAATGCGTATTTTACAACTCGGCATTTCCTTCCTACTAGGTAATGCCTCAAAAGTAGCCAACACTAAATTACTTCTCATAATTGCGTACAATTAACCTTGCGCACGCGAGCACATGCCTCGGGCCCACAGAAGCAGTAGCAATTACAGAGTTGAGTGGCAACTAATGGCAGCGCCACACTGGCACTTCGCTACACCAATTTATGAACTCATATTTGTCACAGGGAAGGGTTAAAGTGTACACCGACGCGGCGAGAGTGGGTGGGATTTTGCATTTGAAAAGTATGTAAAAACGGAAGAAAATGTGATTTTTATCGTAGTGGAAAAACATGAAATTTTTGCTTAAGTGTGTCGGATAAACAGGGTTGATGTTTCTAGTCACTGTTTTTAAAATGTTATGCTTACTATTACTGTCAGCCTACACTATTCCACCGCAGGGAAAAGGCCAAGAAATATAAAAAAAAAAACAATGAAACTTTTAAAGATTCTTCTTGATCAAAAAGCATGATACGTTTGAAACTTCGTTAAAACAAAAACAGTTCACAATGAACATTGCCAACTCGTACATAACGAGTTGGCAATGTTCATTATTGTTCATGCATGAAACTCTGTAAAATAACTGTATTGTACCAACCCCATTGTTTCAAACTTTGCTCTATACCGCATATTTCACAATGACATTCATGCATTATATATTCATGAGTTACGCTTTGGTGTGACAGACGGCACGCCTGAGTATCCAACCAATCACAACGCAGAAACAGTGCACTTAACTATAATACACCTGCCGCCACCAGTCATACCGTGACGAATGTGCTGACGTTATGAACGAGAGAACGGTGCACGGTGGCGTTTTTGAAAGTACTTCACTGGAGTGTTTCTGGCTTACTTTTTTTTGGAAAAAAACATATTTTACCGGTTGTGGTTTGTACTTTATAGAACTACTGTTTTTGGTAACAAAAACAGTACTTTTTGGTAACAAACTGTAGGGCCAAGCTTCCAAGTAAATTTTAAGGGTTAAAATCATTCGTTTCAGATATCCATATAATAAGCAATAGCAGTAAAATACAAAGCATGATTACGACGTGTTTATTTTATATAGCAAGTTCAGTAGAAGTAACTGCATATTGGAATATATCCAAAGCGAGAGGTACTATAATATTGTACTGATTTTTAGCTAGCTCTTACACGCGATTTTCCCTGCGGTGAGGCTATGTACGTATGTGAAGAGAGAGCTACTCGCATTTAGATTATTGCATTTAGTACTTATATGAAAGGTATGATACCAGTTATATTATTACACAACAACAGTTATTTACACACACACACACACACAGTACAGAACAGTTATTTTATTTATTTATTTATTTAAACTTCGTGTACAAAAGTGGTACATAGGTGGACTTAATGCCACAAGGCATTCTCTACCAGTCAACCTTTGGGTCAAATAGGACAGCATTATGATAGAGTACAAAAAAATAAATAAGAAAAATACTATTTTGCTAACATAAAATTGGTATACTTACATATATAGATACAAATACTAATACACTTAAATACAGATAAAATTGAATAAACTAATATAGTTATATTATATCATCAATGATTTTAGTGAATGTAAAATAGTAATACTAATCCAGAATTGTCGCAGATCTCATAATTCAAAAGTGATTTATATAGGGATTTTAATTTGTCATACCGAATGGTGGTTGATTGGTATTTTAGCCAATTAAACGTACTCTCATTACTGAAAAACTTGTAAAATATTTTAATTTGGAAGTTAAATAATAAGTATCTGGAAAATGTAGAGACAATTTAAGTAATATTTCTCTGAGGGTCTGAGATCTTAGGAATGTGAGATCTTAGGAGTTAAATAATAGACAAGTTCATCTGATTCGTTAATAAGATTGAAACATGATTCTAAGAACACGAAACTTTAAAGGCTGAAGAGTGAAGACCCATTTAGAAGGTCTATAATGTTTGCGGAATGACAAAAAATGTCGAGAAGCTTTTTGTAACTCCACGCTCATTTAGCGCTACATTTTCAGAAAAAAAAAAATGGTAGGCACTTAAGATACCATCTACATTCGCGGTCAAATGGAAGAAAATCTTGTCAGTTCGTCCAGAATATTGTAAGATGAGTCTATGAGTGTTGTGCAGTTCTTTACTTATTATTTCATTTCTATACGTATGATTTACATTTCTAAAAAATCCTATACATTAATTTAAAAATAATTTAAAAAAAGTATCGGAAACAGGGTCCAAACTATCCTCAGGTATTGGTTGAGGCTCTTGGTAATTAAGCCATTGGTTGAAACGACTATAGGCACAATGATCGCTGAGCTCACGTCCCACATGTCGACAACCTCGCGAGCCTAGTGAAGATACTTGATTCTAGATCTTTCTCGGCTTTCACGAGGTTCTCGTCATGCGGGACCGTTATGTCAACAATCATTGCGCGCCGCTCTGATCGATCCACCATCACTATATCGGGCTTATTGGCCCAGGCAATAGTCCTGTCAGTGATGATGAATTGATCCCAGTACAGTGTGATATTGCCATTTTCTAAAACTGGGTATAGTACGGCACTTCCAATTCCACAAGGCTCTATTTTAGAGCAAGTTTCTGATGGATAATCCTGGCTACAAGGTTGTGTCCATGCAAGTGCTTTATTATTACAGTAGGTAGCACACCAAAGCTCTTGATAACCACCCTAGAAAGCTATTTAATGCGATAACATCATAATTATATTTCAATAAGTAGGTCAGTCATAATTTTCCTTCTTTGGGCTATTCCATCTAAAAATGTCTCAGGAGCATCCTGGTAGTAGACTAGATCTGTGCGCGGTTGATAGCCATAGACTCGCCCCTATTACACGAGACAGAAACCAAGTCTAAATGTAGGAAAACTTAGTGCCTAACCCTTGGGATTTACAGGTGTATTATTGTCATATCTTGTTATTGGTTTAAACTAATGCAATTGGCTTTTGAGACAACGTCATTACGTTTTTAGTCACGTCGATACCCTGTACTAACATATTACCTGCCATTGCCACAGTATAAAGGTAATCAGTACATCAACTAGGCGCTAGGGTGTTGTGTTGTCAACTAAACCATTTTAAATTTTGTTGCACTACACACATCGTTGTCGCTCACAGAATCAAGCTGAAGTGGCCGTAGAACCGATAACCGTTGAGGTAGACGTGTTTTTGTGTGGAGTGTTCGCGAATCGGCAAACGCAAGATAGGATGCTCTCAGGTGGGTGGAACGACGACCTCCGAAGCGTGGTAGCAACTGGATGAAAGTTGCAAATGCCGTGAAATTGGAGAGCCCTATTTCCAGCAATGGACTGCTGTTCGGTGATGATGAATACTACACACTATTAAACCGGTCTCCGGTGTCTCGGTTTAACAACTCGGACTTACTTTGAAGGCACCTGTTACCTGAACCATGCTTAGAGTTCGTGGAAAAACTGCAAGTGTGTATAAGTCAATCTCGACCATTTGTTCCTAGTTGAAGTACTGTATGTCAAAACCAATATTATGTGTACTATGCCATTGCTCAAGAGCATGATCTTATTACTGCACAGGTAGGCCGAGGTAGGAACATCAATAATTCTCATAATGGTGGGCCGTAGGATCCTCGGACACGCGAGCTGGTTCACAAAGAGGTTTTTCCTGTACCTATGATGATCGAATGTCGGAAAAGATGTTTGTGCTAGCAATAAATGTGGTTATTTCTTTTGTTTGTTGGTTTATGACTATGAGGAGTGTGTCTTATTTATGGGAGCCTGGAAAAGTTATATTTCTTCAGATACAGATGATAAGAAGTTTACCAAAAAAAATAATTTCCGAATTTTTAATATGTTTGGTTTTGCTATGTTAGTAAGAAGAGCTTTAGGGGTGCTCTCAGCTGGTCTCAGCTGGATGCTTCTGAGATTATCTCGCTGCTTCTCTGTATACGTTTTATTTTTCTAATAAGGTGTTTTTCCCCTAGTTTACTGGTTAGGATGAATATAATTTTGATATTATGTCATTTTTCTTTGTTTAAGTATACCTGTACAATAAAAATGCTGTGTTGAGCAAGGCAGAAACGAATTTATTACAAAAGCACTGGGATCTTTGTGTGGATCGTACAATGGTGCAGAGCCAAGAAAAAAAGAAGCAAAAGTGGCGATGTTGCCAGTATGAAATTACAAAATAAATATTTTAGCATAGATAATTAAAATCGACTAAAATAAAAGTTAATATTAAATAAATTACAAAATATATTATGTTTAATATTGAATCGAACATAGTTGCGCGGGCGAGAAGTTATACAAAGAAAGAGTCATTATAACCCAGCAAATAAACTAAAACGAAAATACACAAATACATAGAGTTATAAACTTAATAAAATTAATTTTACTTTAAATTAAATAAGTATACAAACTTAGAAAAATCTGAAGTATCACTATACAATCAAAAGAATAAGCAAAGTGACTGAAAATGTTTACGCCTTACTCTATTAATCAAAGAACGGTAGAGATGAAAACAATAATATAGTAACTAAATTACGTATAAGTAACATTGCTTAATAACTAACTTAATTCTATATAGGACCCATGACGTAGGTGGGTACATGCCCTAAATAAATTATGGAAAAACACATCTAAGTACATCAATATGAAAGTTAGATAAGTACAGCTTTGGCAAAACTAACTATAATCAAACAAAAATAATACCATAGGTTTTAAGCATAAAATAATTAAGAATAACTTTATACAATAGGAAGAGGACACAACTTTGAAATAGACCTTACAAAGGTTTTATTCTTACATTTAACTTCAGCAACTCTTACATTTTATCATTGCCAGGAAACACTTTTACAATGCGAGCCAGTGGCCACTCCAGAGGAGATGAATTTACATTTTTTCAAAACAAGATCATCTTCTTTCAAATTGGGAACATTATATTTCCACTTGGGACGGCTTTGCTATTGTGTAATCTGATACCCAAGTTTTCCAAAAGTCTTGCTTTAATTTTGTAACCAGCTTCCAAAATAATGGTTAGTTTTTGTGTTCTGTTGTTAATGCATAATAATATTTACAAAATGTTCTACGGTACAATGTAATAATGATTTCCGTTTCTGAACCACATAAAGAATAATCGGTTTACTGCAAGAATATAGAATGTATAGCTTTCCATGCAAACAAGAAATTATGAGTACTGAGTAAACACTGAATTCACTTTTTTCATTACATGACGCCATGTTTCTCCGAAGGGTTTGGCAGCTTTGTACTGTACTAAACACACCCTTTCGGCAAAAATCTAAATATTAACAGTATTACCGCTTACGACTAGACCAATGAAGCACTTGGATTAATTCATTTCTTGGGTGATTCATTGAATTTTTTCATTCATTGAATCAACGAAGCAAAAAAAGCGACTCAATGTGTAATTATTAACAACTAGCTGTTGCCCGCCGCTTCGCTCGCGTTTTTGTAGCAAATTATACCACGGGCACATTTAAATATAATAATGTAGCTTCCTATTAGTGAAAGAATTTTCAAAATCGGCTAAGTAGGTCCAGAGATTACCCCCTACAACCTCACAAACTCCCAAACTAGACAAAGTTTGGGAGTTTGTGAGGTTGTGTGTCTTTATAATGTTAGTTTAGATTAAGTTGACACATGAAAATGACTGCCTTCATTCACTCATTAAACTAAAAAAATAGTTCTCCAAGAAACTGTCTCAAACTACCTTTCCGAGGTCAAAAAAAAAAAGTTCATGTAATACGTCATTTAAGCCACTCGCGCCCATATAACGGGTCCAACAAATAGTGTCCCGGAGCTACGGCGCGCAGTAATGGGTGCTATACGTCTGGGCCGCGGTATATTAGGCCGGAATTTAGTGCCGGCATTTGTCACCGCTTGCTGGAAAACCTCGTGGCAGCACGAACGGTTGTATTTTCAGTGTTTGTTGGGGGAAATGTTTTTGATTAGAGATGCTGACTCGTTAGTCTAGTGAGGTCCTGGGTTCACTTTCTAGGTCAGGCAAAGTGTTATTATTGGGGTTTTCCATCAGGAATTTGTCAGTAGTAGTTTGGATTTGTGTCCGGTTTATGGCAATAGACTCGCCCCTTATAACATATTGAAATTGTTTGTTTATTAAAATAATTTTATTACAAAAATATTTACAATATGGCCTTAAAAACTATATGTATAAATAGTAATTGGATTCTACCTGAACTAGGACACAACAACATACACACACATAGTACAGAGGACATAAATACTAGCAATTTTGGGTGTACTATTAGGTATACGTCTGCCTATCCCTTCGAGGACTACAGGCATAATGTTATGTGAAATTAAATCCATCAAAATTATTTTATCAAAGTCATTTTAGGTCCGACACTACTGAGCATGAAGTACTAGTTGGGCCTAGTCGGGCTGAGTATGGAGGCCGGAGGTTGTGTTTGTGCCCAGCTGTAGGCTCGCCCGCCCCCTTTAACGTGGTTAGAAGTTTTCGTCTGACTTTAAAATCGAAAATCACGTGGTAGATATCGCTATATTATTGATGCCATTTGATAACGCATAACTAGTAACATTTTTTTTTTTTACAAAAGAGAATATGAGGTTTCATAATAACCTCCTTTTTTGGCCCAGTGGTGGTAGCGAGCTAGTTACGAGCTGTAAGTGTTGGGTTCAAACCTAGGCAGGCACATTACTTTGTGTAATTTATTTCATCAAAACTGCTCTCAAAACGGTAAAGCAAAACATCATGACAAAACCGGCATGTCCTAAAACCAAAATTCTAAGACGAAGATGTCACATGACATCTACCAATAGGTTGTGGGGCTTTAGGGACTGGGACCCCGGTTCAGGATTCCACCTATAAATACAATAATTATTTTTGTATAATATTTTGGAGCTACAAATAAAATAAACAAAGTTATGTCTTGGGAAAGTACGGTCAACCAAAAAATTTTGATTGTAAACTTGATTTTGATTTTTAATTGAAAACATTTCTGCTTATTGGGCCCGTTTGGTGGATTATTATATATATTGTATATTAGTCCATTCTCTCCCATATATAGGGAGGAGGCATGTGTCCCAGCAGTGGGAACATTATAGGCATTGTATATACTATGCTCTTTTTTTGAAGTCGGTTAAAAAGAGAACCACTTTTTGTAGAATTTCGCAGTGTTATTGCATCCTAATTTTTACATTGGTTTAAAAATAAATGAGACGCAAACAAACGGTATCTCTGGCAAACGTTACGTTGAGGAGAAAGTTCCTTCTTATTGAGAAGTCTACAAATATTTACCAAATTAAAAGTAAACACAAAGAAAGCAACAATTTGTTCTCAAAGCCCATTTTTGTGTGTGTTGGTTCAAATGTGGGTGGAAGGTCACACATTAAATATACTAAACATGTCTAAGCTAAATAACATTGTGCTGTCTTCAATTCTGAATTGTATTATTTAACTTTCTTAGAATTGGAAATAATTATACTCGAAAATAGTACAGGTGTACACTGAGGTTTTAAAGATTTAGATCGTGACATTGGGCAACCTGACTAAGCAACCTATTGCGCCCTCTAATCGCAAACACTATTTGGTTATTTTTAACCGACTTCAAAAAAGGAGGAGGTTATATGTTCGTGTGTATATGTATTTTTTTCAGAAATATCTTGTTGATACACTCATTAGGTTTAATCCTTTCACTATACGTACACAACCTATCATCATCATTCTGCTCCACAAATAGCCCAGTGGTGTGACCGGCGGACAGCCAAGTGCGAACCCAAGCCGCAAGCCGCTGGGAATTTATTATTACTTGCTTCGGTGAAGGACATCGTGAGGAAACCAGCATGCCTGAAAGATATTTCTTGACGGCATGTAAAGCCAAGTCAGAGGCCCATGGGCGGCATAAAAACTACTAACCACATGATAAATAAAGAAAAGAAAGAAGACACGTCAAAGAAAAAAGACAAAAGAAAGAAGACACTTCAAAGAAGACACTTCAAAGAAGACACTTCAAAAATGTACTGCTACTCCACGCTGTTCTGTAGATAAGATAACGTGTAAAAGATTGGCCATATCCACCGGGCACATGCGCCACTATAACAACAAATCAGAGCTAGACAAAAACTAGTTTCCATTTCTCTAACCCCCTCACCGCCTCATTGGTCTCGTGGTCGCGCGCGACTGGGGCAAAGTTTTATTGGGTTTTCCCATCAGGAATTTCTCAATAGCAGCCACGGAGTTTGAAATTGCGACCGGTTGGTGGCAATACGCTCGCCCCCCATTATAGGGGACTTAAACATAACTTGTGAAATGTGAGTGTACTATTAGGTACACCTCTGCCTAACCCTTCGGGGATTACAGGCGTGATGTTATGTTATAAAAGAACTCAGACTAAAATTCCGAACATATGTATAAAAGCCCGCTAACTTCCATGCCCGCATCACGTGCCACGCGGTATAAAGGCCCAATAACGCACTCAGAGCCATCTGCCGGTAACTCCGGCACTTAATTGTAACTGCTGGGAACATCCACGTAGTGTTTATGGCTGGTGTCAACAAAATCAGGACGTGACCACACTGTATTTGTACGTGGGACCGACACTCCTTGTATAATTATTGTACTTGTGATAGCAGCAACCTTAAAGCAAATCTATACTAATATTATAAAGCTGAAGAGTTTGTTTGTTTGTTTGTTTGTTTGTTTGAACGCGCTAATCTCAGGAACTACTGGTTCGAATTGAAAAATTCTTTTAGTGTTGGGTAGCTCATTTATCGAGGAAGGCTATAGGCTATATATCATCACGCTACAATCAATAGGAGCGGAGCATCAATGAAAAATGTTGCAAAAACGGGGAAACTTTATTATTTTTGAGAGCTTCCGCGACAGCACATGCCTATCTTTTAAGGTTGAGTAACAATAACCATTTTTATGATTTTAAAATTTGGTAAAAAATAACGCCTTATTTGCAAAGGTGTTTTTACCGACATAGTATTAATCCTTATCAAAATAAATATATTAGTCATCTTAAGCGTTCAATTGTAACCAAAATTGCCCTTTACACCATTCAATTTAGATGAATATCTTAGGAGATATCACAGTTTTAAAATAACTCCGCATCAAAATAATGACCCGCGCGCGCTGCGAGGCGGGTGTTCATGTTGTTGGGAAAACCAATGTGATTAGATTCAATGCACAAATATTGTGGGGAACTTAGAGAAGGTTTTAGTTTTTGTTTCATGCTGTAATCAGTGCTCTCTATCAAAAGATTTATGAATTTAAAGTGTTCAAGAAGAACTTACCATCATTGTGTAAGATACATGCAACGACATCTATTGCACCAAAATGGTACTAATTAATAAAAATGTGCTCACAAGATAACTTTTAAATCGGTTGACCAGCTTAATAAAAAAGTTCTTATAGCAAAAAGTACTCTAGATTAGTCTACATGACGCCTATAACCCTATAGAGTGTGTGTTCGATCGCTTTACATGCATTATATTTTAACGGTTTAATTTCGTGCTCGATAGATGGCGCTATTAATTTCACTCCATTTTCTGAGTCGCGGTGTTAAGTTTTCCGTGAAAGAATGACCCTCGCCTGTGTCAAATGTCTGAAGCTTGGTTTATTAACCAACGAAACAAAAAGAGGAGATTCTCAATTCGCCGCGTCTATATTTTTTTATTTCATGTATGACCTGACCACGCATAACTTTTTACTGAGAAGTCCGTTATGCATGATCTTTTGTTTTTTAAATTGAGAAATCATGTTTGGGCTCTTTTCCTGCACCTTGATGAGAACTTTAGATCTAGCTGGAGTATGACGTCATCGAAGGTCTGACGATGGAGACGGAAGGCACTTGCAAGAGGTCCTCAAGAGTTTGCAGCAACAATAACGTGTTTGGGCTCAATTCATGCACCTTGATGAGAACTTTAGGCCTTGCTGAAGTATGACTGTCATCGACGGTCAAACGATAGAGACAAATGGCTGTTGCAAGCGGTCCTAAACAGTTTGCAGCAGGTATAATGTTATTGGGCTCATTTCATTCACTTTGATGAAAACTTTAAACCTAACTCAGTATGACTTTCATCGAATGTCTGACGATGGAGAAGGAAAGCAGTTGCAAGAGGTCCTCAAGAGTTTACAGCATCTATATCGTGTCTGGGCTCATTTCATGCACCTTGATGAGAACTTTTGACCTAGCTGGAGTATGATTGTCATCGAAGGTCTGACGATGGAGACTGAAGGTAGTTGCAAGAGGTCCGCAACAGTTTACAGCAGTTTTATCGTGTCTCGGCTCATTTCAAGAACTTTGATGAGAATTTTCGAGTGTCTAAAGATGAAGACGTAAGGCTGTCGAGGGTCGCGGGCCTGTGGACGGTGAGTAATGGGCTAGCTCGCCATCCGTCCGTCTTAAGACGACAGGCCGTGGTGACGGCGTTTTCGTGATCCACACGCGCCTCAAAGAGATGTCAGCAAACGGGAAGGGATCCAAGAGGAGCGAGGCCTGCCAGGGTTGCGGGACTGTTCGAAAGAGATACCGCGGCCCTGGAACGCAAAGGGCAACAGAAGAAACGTGGATGCATTTTAGTCAGTACAAGTCTGACACTCCCTTCCGCTCCGTCCAGAGTGGGAGGGGTCATTTGATGATTATCCATCGGTAATAGTATATAATAGGGATTTACTCCTTTTGAGAGCTTCCGTTGTGCGTGAACGGTTAAAGTTACGCAATTATCATGTTTGTCGGAATTGTCCCTCTTAAAAAGCTCTAAAAAAATATCCACAATGGCCATATGTCTAACTTTTAAGGTTGACGCACACTCTCTCTAACCTCTCTTTGTTTTATGTACGCACGCACGCAGACGAAGTTGCGCGGGTCAGCTAGTTTATTATAACGAGAATAAGGTCAGTCTGTGAAATTGCCAGGAATGGCTAAAACAAAGGTACAGACGCCTGCACATCAAACTACCCGAAACTGTCCAATTTTCCCAAAATCTGTTAAAGAAATTTGACGGATTGTAGTAGCTTGATGTGCTGGCGTCTGTACATTAACTTTTAAAGGACTGTACGGTGGGATCCGTAAGTAAATCAGTAGGTAGGTAGGGAAGAAAAAATACCATATCAAAAATAAAATAAAAATTATAAACAAACATACGAATAAGTTGACATATTGCACGTCGTGAGTGCGACAACCAGGTTACCACTCAGCACGATGCTGTGCTATGGGGGGGGGGGGGGGGGTGAGCACAACACGGTGCTGGTTTTCAGTGGTCATCCGACAAAAAACGTACGGAAGCCAAGACAGCAACAAATCTTTGGAACACAATAATAAATATTAAATTAATATTTAATATTTTTTTTTTTTTTTATCATTATTAATATTTTCCTGTTCTGTCTTTTCTACACACTGTGTCTACATTTCTAATCCAACTTTCCTCTCGCAGGTCTGCTGGAAGAAATTTCTTATGAAATAAGCAGTACCTTTGTGCTCTTTTATCTTATTGTAATGTCCTATTAAGTATTTTGTGTGTACATAAATAAATAATAAAATAAAATAATCAGCGAAAAGTACTTTTTTTTTAAATATGGATCTTGATCCTGGCGTGAAAACCTGGCAATTCACTTTAGAACTTGCTCGCGCCTTAAAACATACATTCTGGGTCATTATTTTTGTATTAATGTTAGTCTTTTTTTTTTTTGCTTCCCTATTTTTGTGTGCCACTGCTGGGCAAAGGCCTCCTCTTTCTCTATCCAAACCTGTTCGCCCCGCAAACTCGTCACACCACCTTCGCCGCGGTCTACTTCGACGGCGATTTATTTGCGAATGTTAAGCTAAAAGATGCTATTTTTTTGTTGTTTGAAAACTGCTGTTTCACTTATTATATTTTATGTGTATGATCACAACAGTTGGAAGTTTTATACATAATATTATACACACATCAAAAGTGTCTAGGGATCAAGCATTTTTATGTGGATTTCTTGAGATTGAGATGTGGCTTTGTAATAAATTTATGATTTTATAAATTTATATGGATCCTTTTTGGTGCATTTCATAATTTGAATCAGGAACTGTGAATCAAATTCGAGTAAAAGATGAAAATCAGCTGTCAATATTTTCCCTATAAAAACATACAACGCATTGAAGACATTATTAGTGCTACTGTTTCCCTACTACTGATTAAAACCAACGTTATTATGGAGCGGCGACGTCATTTAAGCAGGGAAGAAATGCTCAGAGCCGTGGGAATGATAGAAGCTGGTTCCTGGCAACGTACTGTGGCTTTAGCTCTGAATACAAGTCAGAGTGTTATCAGTCGACTTTGGACACGTTACCGAAGCACTGGTACCGTGGCTGAGCGCCATGGAGGACGGTATCGCTGCACCACACGGAGACAAGACCGATACATTCAAATCTTAACTCGAAGAGCTCCAACAATAACCGCCATGATGTTAGCCGTGAGGCTTCATCACTCTTCAGGGAACTTAATTAGCGACCAAACAGTCAGAAACCGCTTGCATGAAGTGAACCTTCATTCCCGAAGACCGCTACGGGTACCACCTATAGCAATGCACAATCGTAGGATACGATATCAATGGGCTCTTGAACACAGAAATTGGGCAGAAGAACAATGGCGTTTCGTGTGCTTTTCTGATGAGTCTCGTTTTGGTATGAGACCGGATACAAGACGTATACGACACTGGAGAACCCCTGGACGCCAACAGCGATTAAAATCCTGCCAGGAAGTCCATCCTTATAGTGGTGGAACCATCATGGTATGGGCGGGTATTTGGATCGGCGGAAGAACTGAGTTGATTTGGATCAGAGGCAACCTCAACGCTCAAATTTATGCTGAGACGATTGTATCAGACGTCATCGTTCCTCTACAAGTGCAAATCGGTCCCTTATTTCAGTTAATGCATGATAATGCACGACCGCACACCGCAAGAGTTGTAAGACAGACTCTCGCCGCAGCTAACATCAATGTCCTGCCCTGGCCTGCTCAGTCGCCAGACTTGAATCCGATTGAGCATGCATGGGATATGCTACAGAGAAGAGCTCTGCCGAATATGGAGGGTATCCAGTCGCAAGAAGACCTTTTTTTGTTGTTGCAACGAACATGGGCGGCCATTCCACAGCGTGATTTGGATGAACTCATTTTGAGTATGCCAAACCGATGTTCTTGTGTTGTTAGTGTTCGCGGTAGAAACACGGATTATTAATTGTTTAAGTTACCCAATAAAATTTTAAAGAAAACTGTTATTTCAGTCTTTTTTTCGAACTTTTGTGTTAGTGGTTCAAATGTCAAAAATCCCTTTATTAGGAAAATGGCAAATTTCTTTATTAATGCAAAGGTGACTTGGTTTATCGTTACTGTGACAAACGAAAACACTTTATTTGATGAATCCTTAAAGAAAATTTTAATTAATATCAATCAGGAGAAAAGTTATTGCAAAAATATATGTTGATCCCTAGACACTTTTGATGTGTGTATTATGGACCAGTCAATTCTATTTAGCTCTTCCAGGATTGGTAAAAGTTGTTCATTATAAGAATACGATAACCCCTTTTGGGATATTGACGGCACGGTTCGCGCAGTGGCTGAGCGATTGCCTGCTGTGCTGCGTGTCGCGGGTTCGATCCCCGTACGAAACAAATATTTGTATGGCCTACACAGGCAGTTGTTCCGGGTCGGGTGTTGTGCAACGTTTTTTAATTTAAAAAAAAAACGGCTAAATGCGCGAACTCACACGCACACAGGGTTCTGTAGCACCCAATAATATAATAAAAATATTTGAAGGCTCATTCATATGTTGTATTGTTTTACATTCAACCACAAAACTAAATTTGTTTTTCATAGTATGTTAATGAAAAACAAAGTTACTGCTGCAGTTTGATGAAAAAGTCCCATATCTCAAAAACTAAACTGTAGTCCTAATAGTTTCGGAATAAAGTGGCTGTGACATACGCGGACAGACACAGACATGGCGAATCTATAAGGGTTCCGTTTTTTGCCAATCGGCTACGGAACCCTAAAAAAGCGTATTGGCTAAAAAATAACCTCCTCCTTTTTTATAAGTTGGTAAAACAATAGCTTTTACTATCTTGTAACTAGTCAAAAAAAAACTTAGACATAATCCCATGCATTTATTAACTTGAATTTACACTCCAGTTCTCAATTGAATCGTCAGCTGCCAGCCTTATCGGAGCGGGTGGTCCTAGCGAATCTGGCGTAGACTCAGGAGTGTCAGTCCTCAGGTTGCCCGTTGTCGTCGGCGATTCGGGGGCCATTTCTTCTGCCGCTACATCCTCTACCCGCGTGTATGGTTCTAGGAGTGCGGTTGTCTTACCCAGCGTGTAGGTCGCCAGGTACGATTTGAGTTTGGGCTTGGCGGTTGTGGTTGTGCGCGCGTCGCCTCGGTAGTATCTTGGCATCTATAAATTGGAAGAGCGACGTAGTTACTAACGTTGTGACGGTTAGGAGTTATCGTTTTTATCTGGGTAGAGGAGAACAGCAACAACAGCTACATAGAACAGAAGATTAAAAGTCGCATTAAATAACGCAGCGCTAAGTTCGGGTTCTCACAGGTAGAATCGGGAAAAGTAATGGAATTTTTGTTGAGGTTTTTTTACCATTTTAATATTTAGAACTTCCTTGGAAAAATAATGTTGTCCAAGAAAAATTGAGATTTCATGCTTTTTGTAATATTTGTAAGTACAATATTTTGAACAGTGCGTCTTAAGAAAATCAAAAAAGAATTACAAATAGCTTAAGTAACATTATAAAATCAACACACACACTATTACCATGAATTCAGCTCATGATAATCAAGCGAGCAGCAATACATGGAAGCAGTGATGGCCTTGTGGTGTGACTGTTGTACTGCCAACTCATAGGTCTCGAGTTGGAACCCGAGACACGCACCTCTGATTTTTTTAAATTCATGTGCGTATTGTATAATTATTACTTGATACCTGATAGCTGCTAGATTTATCTCCCTTATACCTTGAATACATATTGCTACGTACAGTCTCGTTGATGATTTCTATCCAATCAGCAAAGTAGCCAATCTTCGTGAACACAGTGGGAGCATCCGCGAAACCGCAGATCGTCGGGCCGAAAGAGATGATGCCCACCAGGCGCCCGGATAGGATCGCTGGACCACCAGCGTCATGCTTTAAAATACAGTGATTCTCAAGTCTACATTGGAAATTAACTATTGGGCACATTATATTTAAATTTAAACTGGTAGTCAATTTGCTTATCCCTCAAATTCCTTGACTCTACTCTAAGTAGCTATATGACAAAAGCATCACGGTTATGCAACCGTAGTAAAGTCAATGCAGGACTGACTACAATTTTTTTTTTACTCGACTGCAATACAAAACTCACTTCATCAAAGTAAATTTTATGTTTTTGTAATAGAAGCTAACAAGTGTCACTGTAATCCTCGAAGGGTTAGGCAGAGGTGTGATGATGGAATAAGGGATGAACATATTGACATCAACCGGACACAAAACCAGACTTCGCTACTACTACTGAAACTCCGGATGGAAAGTCCCAATAACACTTGACCCGATCTGGCAATCAAACTAGGAACTTATGCTCAGCTATAATGATTTCCACATAATGTACTTACATCACAAGCCCCCTCTCCAGTAGTAAGAGTGCCAGCACAGAACATGGACTCTTCCAGAAACTTCCTGCAATTAAGCGTGCTTTATTTTCTTTTTTTTCATTGACA
This sequence comes from Eugnorisma glareosa, assembly GCA_947578425.1. Lineage (NCBI taxonomy): Eukaryota > Metazoa > Arthropoda > Insecta > Lepidoptera > Noctuidae > Eugnorisma > Eugnorisma glareosa. The sequence continues at coordinate 21,430,614 of OX387967.1, read as the reverse complement.
CAAATAACAATTCGGCCCCGCCGCAGAAATATTTACTTTTATGTTGTGGGCATTTCTCTTGGTAGTTTTACTATATTGTGTGTTGTATTATATGTTGTGTTGTATGGTTTGTGCTTTTGTTTTTAAAGAATTTTGGTAGGTACTTACTCGCCATACACTTCTTTACAGAACGCGTTTGGATACACCGGTAGGATCTTCTTCTGCAAGAATATCGGCTCGAATGACATCTTCTGAGAAATCTGCAACAAAATTAATAGGGAGCTATTAATAATACGTGATAATGTATGGACATCGTACAGTCAATTACACGTTAGCGAAAGTAGTAAAAGATTGACCTTGAATGTGTGCTATGTGTGTGTTCATCGAAGTGTTTCGTAGTTCTCGAGTGACTACTGTCGTGCCATTGAGTGTACCTTTACGACTGATATGTGTTATGTTAAATGTGCTCGAGCTTATCGATGCACAGCTTTTAATACAGGATGTAACAGAAAAGGATGCGTAAACTGCATCACTTTGATTACATAATGTCTAGATGGAGCATCAAATGTGCGAAAACGTGTCAAAAAATATCAGCTGACTGTTAGCTTATAAGTTCGCACACAGAGACATAGACGCAGTGTGATTACACTGTGCGTGTATTGTCTCAGGGTACCGCGAGCACGCAGCCGCACGCACACGTGTTTGAAATTGTTGGCTCGTTTTCTATGTTTTGATTGTAGGGCAACGCTCCATCTGGAGATTATAATCAAATAATCATAAACATTATAATCATATAATCAAAGCTGCAACAATACATTCTAGCCCTTCATCGAAGGTTTTCGTAGGTTAACAATTTGAGTGTCGATGTGTCTGCAAAGTGTTTTAGTCACCAACTGTCTTATAATACACGGACGCTTTAAACCAAAAGACTAAGAATATTTATAAAAGTGTAAGGAAATAAACAAACATTCGACATAGATTTGCTAAAAAGCATACGTCATGGACAAATTAATATGCCTATTAGTAACCTAAATAACCTTCAAGATAATATTATAATCAACAGGCTTCACATTTTTTTTAACTCAGCAAAACGTATTAAAGGCAAGCAACAAGTCGCTTCCCTGCCTTTGGCCATTAACCCATATTCTTGATGGCTGCCGCAAAAATCTCAATTATTAGCCACGGTGTCGGCAACGGCAAGTTTACTGCTAATAATATCATCGTCTCTGTCTATAATGTCGCCCATATCCTGCTTGATGGTCTCTCTGGCTATTATTTTGTTGAAATTGCTGCTTTTATTAAACGTTTGTGTGGTGATATTGGCTGGCAGTATTTTCCATAAAACACTTGTGTGATTTATTTGCTAAGGCATAAGACGTTAGAGAACTACCGCCATGTGAGGTATCCACATCACGCTTTACGGAGGGTCTCCACTATGTCAAGACTGTAAACCTTAGTTTTAGATTTAGGGTTAACTTTGAGACTGATTTGTGCCTAATTGAACCGTGATATCACATTGTGTTTTTTGTTTTAGAGATAGATAACGCTTAAAAGATTAATATTAACAGTTTTAAAGAAGTTTTATTATTTCGTTTTTTTTTAAATAGTTTTGTAAGTTTAAGCGTAAATATTACGATAATACTGACCTCAATAAATGATTCCATAAGATAACGCTTAAAAGATTAATATTAACAGTTTTAAAGAAGTTTTATTATTTCGTTTTTTTTTAAATAGTTTTGTAAGTTTAAGCGTAAATATTACGATAATACTGACCTCAATAAATGATTCCATAATAAACTCGTTTTTTGTTTTGAGCATGCTTATTCATTTTTATTTCATTATACATAAACCCATTAATAGTAAAACAAAACTAGAGCCCTATTATTTCTAAAAGTTATAAACGAATCATGCTGTATATAGTGACGCCTGACAGATTACACCTCAGTCGAATGTTGACGAGAAACCCACCTCAGTTGCAGAAGGTTAAGTTAATATTCTTTAGATTTTGTTTGGTTTTATTTGGTTTAGTAATGTTATTGATTACTGACCACATCGTTTTCGTTTTATTTTTTGAGGCATTCATCTCTTTCATGTAATTTAGTTTCTTTGAAGTTTTAATGCATCTTCCTAACATTTTAGAGTATTCTTTGTAGTGTTTTTTAAATACGGCGCTATTGAGCTGGTTCGAGATAATTCTAGTCATTCTTTTATTTTGGCATGATTTTTTTAGTCCCTTTGTGAGATAATTATTTGTTTTGCTTTGCATTATTTTTATCCGTTTATTTTGGTATGTATTTATTTAAATTAGATTGTAAAATGTCATGAATTTTATTATAAGATTGATTTATGGCCAAGTTTTGATTAAAATGTCATTCCAGTTTATTTTATTTAATGCCAATTGGTATTTTGTCATATTGATAGTGTTAAAAATTCTTTTAGTAACGTACGATGACCTATTAAGACTTTGCGTTTCCTCATTTCTAAGACTGTATATTAAGCTATTGTGATCAAAGATACCATTATTACTAACATTTATTTGAAATTCTGTGCTACTATTATTTGTGAATAATAGATCTATACAAGTCGATGTTGGTTTTGTAGTTCTTATAGGTGTTTTGATGATTTGGTGTAGGTTTAGTTCTGTCATGATATTGTTAAGTTTCTGGTATTCCTTTGCTTTTTTAAAATAATATAAGTTAAAATCTCCAGTAATTATGAGAATCTAAACAACTTCTTACATTTATTTTCTTTGCGGCGCAGCTCGTGGCTAAGTAGTTAGGCCTACATCTGTTGTTAAACCTAAAGCCATACCTTGGTGACTCCCCACCCCAACAGCAGCACTTCGGCAGTGGTCGGCACGGGGTGCTCCTTGTAGTCTATCTGGAGGTATTTTATCAAGGACTTGCGTCTGAGGAACAGGTGCCGTCGCAGGCGTACTAATGCCAAGTTGTTCTTCAGAGTCCTCGAGTTGTAACCAGGGTGGAAGTAGACCTGAGCATAAGTCATTGTCAATCTTGGTCATCAATATATGTCTTACTTACCAGAAATCAATTCTTGCAAAATATCAATCAATTATTATTTTCAATATAAATATCGATTAATAATATTATTATAATATTATTATCAATTATCCTCTCATAGAGAGGAGGCCGAGTGTCCCAGCAGTGAGAACATTAAAGGCTGATTATGCTATGCTATTATCAATTATTATTTATCATGAAACTTTGTTTGTTATCTTAAATATTTTGAGCCCTAAAGGTTTTCCTGGCCTCTAAATGATTTAATATGATTTTATACTGATTAAAAGTATTATTGGTGGAAACTGCTTCCTGCTGAAACTGCTTTAGACCTTAATAAGTGTATCTCCTATTCAACCTTTGTCTGTCCTATCCAGGTGCCAATGATTCAACTGGGATAAAGTTTATCATTACGCTACTGATGACGCATGTGATTAATAAGTTCTTTCAAAAATGAATTGGCCAACTCAATTTATAGGCTGCAAACGTTTTCTAAACAATGGATCGAAACGTAGATCTTAGATGACGATGCTAGTTTGTTTATTTCTGTGGTAGCCACACTTACCTCGAGCACATCTACCACCTCGCCCCCAATCCTGCTGTGGTTGCTGCCGATCCTCACTTGCAGTACCCGCGGGTTCTCGCGGAAGAAACGGTTGTTATGCAACCTGGGGAATGAAAGATCAAAGTTAAAAGAGGAATTAAACATTTACATTTCAATGTAAGTTTTTAAACTGATATAGCCGCTAACATTATCATTCATTCAACGGGATATTTACCATGTTTACTGTTACTCGTCATGTTTACTATGACCAAGATTGACAATGGCTTATGCTCAGGTCTACTTCCACCCTGGTTACAACTCGAGGACTCTGAAGAACAACTTGGCATTAGTACGCCTGCGTGTCGGGAACTTCTGTTCGAGTTGCGAGTGACAGTGGTAGCGGTACTGAGTGCAAAAAACGAACAAGACATCGGGTTAGAGACCGATTTGTCTGCTCATAAACACCCACCCGCAATAACTTCAGTTTATCCGTGATCATGGTGCTTGTAACAGCGCTGAAATATCGGAAACTCAAAACAAACAGTAAACATGATCAATATCCAGTTTTTAGTGTTAATGATTTTCAATTCAATGTTTAACGTATAAATTGGACTTCTCCTTTCGTCTGTTCTGCTCACTGCTACTTTGAGTCATCGCAATGTTTTTAACTCTAAATTCTCCTCGATCAACTGTAAGGCTATCTTAACAGCCCCAAGTAATAAGGCATCTTAACATTCATTATTATCCTTTATACATTCTATCTCTTCTTGGATCTTCCTCTCTCTATGGTTTTCGACCTTGACACATTTTTTTTTTTCGCCACACCAGACATTAACAAAGAACATTTAGAGAATGTCCTCCAAGGGACGTTACTTTCCTCTACCGTATAATAAAATTTCAGGCAAACCAATGCGTGGATGTGAAGATGAGACTCAAACAACCAGAGAAGTAAGACACAAAAAGGGAATAGCCTATTCTCAGTACGTGGAACAAAGCTACTGAATGATAAAGATACTTACAACTGCAAACAAGAAGCCGAAGTGACGCACAAATCGGACCATATCAGCACCGCCCCGCACCAGAATTTGCCCATCAGTTGTACAGAACCCATGAAGGGGTAGTACTGGATGGTAGTGCGCTCGCCCTTGAAGATGCGGCGCCCGCTCATCTTGCTGTCCTGGTAGTTCTTCATCTCTTCGAGTTCCCCTTGAGGGTCTGGGGTTGAATGATGAAAAATGATATGGGATACTGTTCTGCTCTGACACATGGTATTGCTTAAAATAAATCAGATTTACATGAGCTACACACAAATGTTTGGTACGCCACATTCGATTCGGCAGTATTTGTTGAAAAATAAAGTCAACTTGCGGAAATTACCATATTTGGCTTTCATTCAGCTTGTGCTGATCAGCCAACTATGTTCGGTATCTACCTTATTTTGTGCTGCCGAACCACGTTGTAGATAAGCCTAAAATGCCTCTTACACGTGTTAGCTTAAAACTTTCAGTTTTTTGTTTTTATTCTTATTTTAATGAAATTAATCATTTGTCGTGTTTTTTTTTTAAGTGAGCGCCTTTCCATCGTAATGTAAATGTTTCGTAAACCAATAAAATATTGATATCAATAATCACCGTGAGTCGCGATACTGAAACGTACGCGAAAGTACAGCTACAACATACGGTCAGTCTCACCACCATCTTACGGCATGACTAGCTTTTATCACTACGTCAGGAACTGGCAAATAAACAATTATTCTACTTGTTTTATTGATGAAAATTATTGAAAATTATTTTATTAAAACGTACCCCAATATTTACTTTCTTTAGCTTCCACATTATGCTGATCTTTGGGTGCTTCTGCTAGCAGTTTATCAACTACATCATTCATCTTCTCATCATCTACATGCTTAGGAAGACTGTTTTCCATCATCCTTCGAGCAGAGTTCACCAATTTACTCCTTTTACCTTTCTCTGCTACAATCTTCATGATATCATCACGAGTCATCTTTTCCTTTAGCTTTATGTACAGATTCTTCGTTTCATTATTAGTCAAGTATGTAAAATGATCATTTTCATTGAGTGCCTCGTAAAAGTTGGTTTCGTTCAGTTTAGTTTCCCTGGTCACATTGGCTAGAATGTCTGCTACGAGGGTATGGTCAACTACATAACGGTTGATTTTGTCAAGTTTATCTTTCAATTCCTTGATTCTCTCTTTGTCAAATTTATCATCAGCTAGAGTTAATAATCTTTTGGTGATTTCGTATACTGTTAGGTTATTTGCTTGGGCAAGTTCATATTTCACGTCATTTGCTTCGACGATGACATTTGTACATAGAAGCAGTGTTAAATATAGAAAACACATCACATTGAAGTGCACTCGTTGTACTGAACTTATCGCTTTCAGTGTTTTATCGTTATTCAATAATATTATGAGCACTCAAACTTTTATCACGTACGTATTGGCTGTTGTGAGTAATCACATAAATGTCAATCATTCTTGTTTTATGCGGAAACGTCCGTAAGCACTCGTCTGTTCGCCAAAGTAGGTACCATTATTATTCATACACTATAGGCAACTCTACAATATCACCTTAACAAATACAAAATATACACCACATTAGCATAATGACCCTATAATGTTCTTGCTAATGGCACACGAGCCTCGCCTTTGTGAGGGGGAGCCGGTCATGATACAGCACGCGGGATCAGCGCCGGTTGTAGATGTCACATGTCTTCAATTCACAGTCACAGTCTTAATTTTAGGACACACCAGTTTGCACACTATGTTTTCCCTCACCGTTTTGGGAGCAGTGCCAGTGGTGATAATATAAGTAACACAGAGTAAAATGCCTTCCTCCCCAGCTCTCAACCAACAAGTCCTACGATACGTCTTATGATAGGTCATTACAGGAGCAGCTGCACAACTGCTTTCCACCAATATTTGTATAGTTTTCTTCATTATGACCACATAATGAAGAAAACTAAAAAAACCTTCAAAACAATTAAAACTCCAAAATAACATTGACCTTTGTAACAAAGAACCTTTTCTTATAAACTAAAAAGGCAAGATTTTAAAATCTTATGGACCTTCGAACTTAATTATTTCAGCAAAAAAAGCCTTTCGAAAGTATAAAACATTAAGCTTTGAAGCTTTTGACGTGAATTTCCCCTTGTTACTTTTAGTTTAGTCAAGATATTTGAAGGTGAAGTGATGTACAACTTTACACGTTATGGACGTCACCTAAATTTGAACTAAATACCTCGGGACACCAAGATCTTTTGCAGATGTACATACAGAACAGGTGAACTAGTTGGAATGAACAACGACGGCCACCATGGTCCATTAAAAGAACCAAGTGCGGAAAAGGTATCCCGATAACATAGAACATATTACAATAACACAGTGGAATCCATTCATTAAAATGCCTATTAAATACATCAGCCATCCTCATTCCCCGTCCACCCAACAATTTCCGTCTGATTGAACTATCCTTCATTGCCGTAAAAAAGTACGAAACACGTAATATCCTCACACATAAACCAAGACTGGGACTCAGCAGAAATAACATTGGCTACTATCCCAAATTGGGAACCTATGGCGATAATAAGGCTGCCCTAACGTCGGCCCCGGCTCATCAATCAAGCTAGATAGCGCAGAGAAATACCTAAACAGAGAATCGAATTACGACCCGCAGGAAATGGAGCCACTTCAGCTGGGTAGACAGGATGATTATTTTTATTTGGGGTAATGGTTGGACGGGATATTGAGCGTAAATGTTATTTTGTAGACTATTTTCGTGGTAATACCGCTGCCTAAGATTGTGACGTTGGAACGCTTACCCCGTTGTTCTAAAAGTGTTTAAATATGAATAAGAATGCTTTATTGAGTATGTACTATGTACTTATATTATATACAGACTACAAATAGAACTAAAATAATTCTAAAAAGAAGACAAAAGTAAGTTCCTACATATATACAGCGACGACAATAGGACAATTAGGCGTCAAAGTACTCCTCCCAATCGTTGTTATCCGGAAACGTGCCGAGAATACTGGCAGCATGTTTGAATGGCCACGTTGAATGGCAATGCTAATTCTTTGACCAAAGCAAGGGCCAGCCCCCTGATCACGCGAAGTGTCGACCAGTCGGCGAGATATTTCCATGAAAAGGAGACGCGCACTCGGGCCCCAGGACCCGAGAGTTTCGACCCCAAACGGCTCAAAACTGTAGTTACCGATAAGGTTACAGTATTTGCGTCGCTTGAGGATCTCAGCAGCCGCTGCAATATTAATTGAAAATAAATAATATAAATATTGATTGCGTTCATTTAGAGCAGGCCCGTCCAACATACGGCCCCCGGGCTACCTAGCGGCTTGCATCGGTCTTTCATCCGGCCCGCGAGCTATTTAAAACTTTATAGGACATCAACGAACATTCTTTAAAAAATGTCCTTAAGTATATTCCCGCGCCACATTTACCGAATGCAGACCGCATCATCGCTGTCTAGTCCGGTGAAGCTTGTTTAACTTGTCAATGTGCATTTCTTTTGGCCCACTACGATTACAAAAATACAAAACGTGGCCCTACATAAGATGATGGTGGACACTCCTGACTTAGAGCATCCCAGTTGTCACACAATCGGTTGTATTTATTCGGTATTCCGTACCGAAAATCGAACCCACAACCTCGCCTGCTTTAAATACTAAGGCTGATGAAGCAGTCTGAAACTTTAGTCTAGCTTAGTATTAATAATTGTTGCGTTTCATACTAAAATGAACAAAAACGTATAAAAAATAAGGTTAAGTGTACTTAGCTTGAGGAAACTCAAAGCTCGCTCTATAGATCTCAGCTGTACTTCCCACTCACCGAGCCACAAGAAAATACTAAAAAGAAAATCACTCATTGTAAACGTCTACCAAACTCTCCACCCCACTAGAACCACCGATCCCTCACTATAAATCATGAAGGATCTGCTACCATTCCGTCTTGCACCCCCCTGGGAAATCAACCCACTCCGTATCAGACTGAAAGGACTTAGCTCGGATACACTTGGATCCTAGGATTGTATTGGATTTACTTAATTTCGTATTGGCTGTTTCTTCCAGTCTTCGTACTAGCTTTGCTTCCGAGGGAAGGCTTATTGGATTTGTTGGAACTGTTCTCAGTAATAGTCCTGGGAGTTGAAAGTGATACTGTGTTGTGGGCAACTGTGTCGCTTTTGTACGAAAGCTATTTTATAAATCTAGCTAATCTATCCTTTGAGGAAATCTCCAAAGTGACTTGAAGTTGATAGCAATTGCAAACATTTGACCCTGTTCATTTGATAATTAAACTTATGATTCAGACTGATAAGTTGAGCAAACAACTTAAATTAAATCGTCACACACCTACACGTTTTTGACTATTCTCTTTGTAGAGTTCTCAGAAATATCGAAAGTTCAATTTTTTTCCAATTAACTTCGGTACCATAGCTTACGTCTCTCAACGCCATCTAGTGGCCAGCAGTGTAGCTAAATGTCGCCAATGAATGAACTCGTTTTTACACACCAGTTCAGTTGTTTTCATGCAGCGCCATCTAGTAGTGAATATTGAAATCAACAGCTATCTGTGCCCACCAAGTTTACTTTTAGTTTATACAACTGCCGGTAGATGACACTGTTACTGCATGGTGTATGTGTTGTAGACAAAACTCATAACCAGTCAAAAGTACTTTTAACTGAATAAAATAGGCAAAAGTAATTTTGACTGAACAGGTTGGTCAAAAGCGGTTTTGACTGAAAATCATTGGTTAATAGTGCTTTTGACTGTAAATTTGCGGTTAAAAGTTGTTTTAACTGATGCTCTTAGTCAAAACTAGTTTTAATTGCTAAAGCATCAATCAAAAGCAGTATTAACTAGTTAGAATGTAAATAAAGATATTTATTAAATTTGAATCGTTTATTACGAAAGTTTGGTATATAAATCAATACAAAGAAGAAATACACTTAAAAATTGTCATTAAAATAGGTAATTAGAAAATACAAAGGTTATAAAAACGAAAGTATACTAAGAATATTACGTTAGTCGTTTTTTAAATATTTTTTAACTTTAATTGAAATAAAAAGAAATCAAAACATTATTCAATATAATATATTAAGAACCCAAATCACAAATGTAACTATGTTTTACATAGTACGCTTTATTTATGGATTGTAAGCATACGTGTTTTTTTTTTAACTTTTACTAGTGTTTAGTAATATTAAAATTTATAGGTGCGTTTTTTTGGTATTTCTGTCGACTTCACTAAGTTTTTAAGAGTTTTGACTGATATAACCAGTCAAAACCACTTTTGACGGAACCAGTTAGTGAAAAGTATTTTTAACCAGCTCCATTGGGCAAAACTACTTTTAAGTGTTATTATTCAGTCAAAAGTAATATTGTCGAAAGGTTTTGGGAGCGTAGGAAGATAATGTTCGTTCCCTTTTGTTTCGCACTCACGGCGATGAGGTTCGAAGGAAATAAAATCCAGCGTAGAAGTAATATTGGATAATGTAATATTGAAACTTTCCTAATGCTAAACACGTATAACACTGTAAACTGGAGGAAGGGTTTCAGTACAAAATATTGGGTAAAATTAAGATGCTACGCGAATCAGAGTTGTAACCGCTCTATCTCAAAAAACCATAGAGTATCCTCACAGACTATAGAGTCTGGTATTGCCAGTGCTTATGGTTGCGTTCATAAACGCCACACCACCCCCCCACGGAGAAGGATGAACCATTTATTCGAAATCGGAGAGATCCTTAAACTTAACTCGTCTACCGGAACGGGTGGTATACGGCAGTTTTGGGGCAGTTAGATTGGTGTCCCTGGATTTTGCAGGTTCTATAGGTCTCTTAGGGAGGTCAACAGTCGTGTGTGTCGTAGGTTCTGAGGGCTTCTTAGGATACCCGTTTGCGGTAGGTATTGAGTGATCTACGTGTGCCGGTTTTACTCGATCTACACTAACGGTCACAGTTTTGTGGTTGATTTCCAGTGTGATAGTTTTCCCATCACTGGCACGATCCACTATTCGGTAGGGGCCGGTATATGGTGGCTGTAACGGTCGTCTAACAGAATCATCCCTAAGGAACACATGCGTCGCTGAAGAAAGATCTTTAAATATAAATATAGATGGTTGTGTATGCCGAGATGCCGGGATGGGTCGCACAGTCGACATTTTACGTCGAAGTTGTACGACGAAATCTGCCGGGTCGTAGAAATTATGTGGCTCATCGGATGCTACGAGCAATTCACCGGGCAGACGAAGAGGTTCCCCGTACACCATTTCAGCAGCTGTGGCTTTCAAGTCTTCCTTGAAAGCTGACCGCATACCGAGAAGAACAAACGGCAACGCGCGCACCCAAGAGTCCTGGTGGCACATGAGGGCAGCTTTAAGCTGGCGATGGACTCAAACTCAAACTCAAACTCAAATTCTTTATTGCATTCATGTGTACATTTAGTTGTTACATAATAAGTAAGTTCCAACATGAAACCCGGACGCGCTCGATCATGCCGTTGGCGCAGGGATGGTAAGCTGTCGTTCTAGTTTTCGTGGTGCCGAATTGTGTCATCAGTCGGCGGAACAGGTCGGACTCGAACTGAGTTCCTTGGTCTGTTGTAATGACTGAAGGCACCCCGAAGCGAGCTATCCACTCCCGTGTTAGGGTTTCTGCTACTTCTTCTGCGGTGATCGAACGCATTGGCCATACTTCGGGCCATTTAGTCACTCTATCAATGGCAGTCAAACAGTACCGATAGTCGTTGCAAGTCGGCAAGGGGCCTATGATGTCTATGTGTACATGTTTGAAACGACCTGGCGGTAGGGCGAAATTGCCAAGTGGGGACGAATTATGGCGCGATACCTTAGCGCGCTGACATGCTATGCATTGTCGAGCCCACTGTTTGCAGTCCTTGTTGATTGACGGCCAAACATATCGTTCAGTCACGAGACGGGTAGTGGCTCGTGCGCCAGGGTGACTTAAGTTATGAAGTTTGTCGAATGTTGCTTTACGGAAGGAAGGGGTCAAGTATGGGCGAGGCTTGCCGGTCGACTTATCACAGGTGATAAGAATGTCAGTTCCAGGAATGTTGACCTTTATAAACTGCAGGCTAGAGCCTTGCTGACATAAATTGGCTAACTCTTGGTCTACCTCCTGTGATTTGGCAAGCATTTGCCAATCCTGGTCAAGAGCGATCGCGTCAACGCGCGACATCGCGTCTGCGACAATATTGTCCTCTCCCTTAATGTACTTGATTTCTGTGGTAAACTGGCTAATAAAGGACAACTGATTCAACTGAGCAGGTGGCAGTTTCTCCCGGCGCTGTATGAAAGCGTAGAGCAGTGGCTTGTGGTCTGTAAAAATGGTTACATGCTGAACCTCGAGAATGTGGCGGAAATGCTGCACGCTTTCATATACAGCTAACAACTCGCGATAATAAGCGGGCCACTGTGTTTGTTGGTCGGTCAGCTTTTTGCTAAAGAAAGCGAGGGGTACCCACTTGCCTTCGATTTCTTGTTGAAGGCAGGACCCGATGTGGACACTGGAAGCGTCGGTAAACAGTCCAAGCGGGACACCGTGTACCGGATGATGCAGTAGTGTAGCGGTCGCTAAACTCTTTTTGCAGGCTTCAAGTTGTTCGAGGAGTTCAGGTGACCATATAAATGGCTTCGCACCCTTACCTTTGGTAGCAATAACCGCTTTTATTAAAGGAGCCTGGAACAACGCGGCCTTAGGAAGGAATCGACGGTAATAATTTAGCATGCCGAGAAACCGACGCACACCCTGGACAGTTTTAGGGGGTGGAAATTCGAGAATGGTTTGAACACGATCCTGAGGAGGTTGAGTGCCCTCGGGACTAATGTGATAGCCTAAGAATGTTACGTCACGTGCACCAAATACACACTTGGAAGGATTTATCACAACCCCATAGTCCCGTAAGCGTCTGAAGAGGATTCGCAGGTGCTCGCAATGCAGAGCCACATCTGTGGAATGGACGAGGATGTCGTCCACATATGGGAAACAGAAATCAAGACCCCGTGTGACCTCGTCGATAAACCGCTGGAAGGTCTGGCCAGCGTTGCGAAGACCGAAGGTCATGAAAGGGAACTCGAAGAGGCCAAACGGGGTAATGATGGCAGTCTTTGGGATATCATCTTCTGATACCGGAATCTGATGGTACGCCTTCACAAGGTCGATAGTGCTGAAAATCTTAGCGCCAGTGAGGTTGTGAGCAAAGTCATTAATGTGCCTGACTGGATACCTATCCGGCACGGTTCGGGCGTTAAGAGCGCGGTAGTCGCCACAAGGACGCCAAGTGTTGTCTTTCTTTAATGTCATGTGCAAAGGAGACGACCACGCGCTTTTGGATGGTCGTGCTGTGCCGGACATAACCATTTCCTCAAATTCCTTCTTAGCTGAATTTAATTTTTGAGGTGCTAGGCGACGAGGGCGGCAAGAAACAGGAGGCCCATTCGTTGTCTTGATGAAATGTACAGTATCGTGCCTAATAATCCTAGGGAGACCGGGCGGGTGAGTGATTTCGGGGAACTCTGCTAGCACTTGTGCGACAGCAGAATTCGTAGGGGCTACAGCTTTGACACTGGGTTGTTCTGTCGTCGCGGTGGAGGCAAGGGCAGAAAGGTTGGTGACGCCATCTATTAACCGCATAGTGCGACAATCTGGAAGCAGGTGATAATATGCCAAGAAGTCCGAGCCAATAATCGCATTATTGACGTCGGCGACAATGAATGTCCAGGTGAAATCACGACGGAGACGAAAGTTAAGTGTCAATGTTATTGTTCCGAATGTTTGTATGCTGCTACCATTAGCAGCGCAGAGATCATAATCGGTAGGTTTCCTTCGATTAGAAAGCCAACGGTGCGGGTAACAGCAAAGATCCGAACCAGTATCAATTAAAAATTGTCGCTTAGAGACTTGATCAGTTACGAAAAGGCGACGGCTGAGGGGTTGATTGTTTTCGCAATCAGTCGCCGCCGCTACTGACTGCTCCTTGGGTTTTCCGCCAGCCAATTACAGGGTGAGATGCATTTTCTGGCCCTAGTGCCGTATTTCCGATGGTACCAGCAGCGTTTTTCAGTCCGGTCAGGAGTACTGTTGCGCGAGGACTGCCCGCGGCGGTTTTGAAGTCGGGAGCGATCAGATCTCAGAGCGGCAATTTGATTGCCCATCTCGTCTATCCGCTCCAAGAGACTATTTAGTGTAGGTGTACCTGTAGCAGCAAAAACGTTTGCCTGGCTTGGCTGAGCTTCAACAATTTTATCAGCAATGTCGGCTATCCTATCTAGACTGAGATCGGCCTGGGCTGCCAGGATGCCTTGTACATGCTGAGGCAATCGGCGAACCCAAAGCTGGCGCAAGATGTTGTCATCTGACAGGGTGTTCCCAGCAATGGACCTAAGATGACGGAGGAACTGGGACGGTTTTCTGTCTCCAAGCTCCTCATCACCTAGCAACCGTCTTACCCGCTGCTCTTCGGATATAGAAAATCGTTTAATTAATGTTTCTTTGAGTGTCTGATATTTTCCTTCTGCCGGTGGGTTGATTACTATATCTTCAATTTCCCCAGCTACCTTGTGATCGATTTGACTGAGAACATAACTGTATTTGGTGACATCAGTATTTATGCCAGCCAATAGAAATTGGGCTTCGGCTTGTGCAAACCATACAGTGACTCTGTCGGACCAAAATGGTGGCAGCTTTACCGCTACCCTACACATGGCAGCAGCTATCTCCGGCTTAGATTGAGCACTAGCTTGTTCATGCTGTGCACGCAAGGCAATGTTTTCAGCCTCAAGCATATTTAAACGTGCTTGGAGTTCATCAGACATAGTGAAGAGACTCAAAATTTTAATAAACCATGCAAAAATCCAAGAACCACACAAAACACCAAGCTAGGGGTAGTTATTTTAACCGTGGGTAAGTGGTGAGGGTTAATATAAGTACAATATGAGCATGCGGATGTGAAACAACACAAACAATAAAAGTTTGCTAACACCAATAAAATAAACAAAAATTAAGTACGCAGATGCCAAATATTAAAACATGCAAAAAAAAAAGATGTGTAGATATAGTTAAACAGACCTTATGAGCATTCAATGCATAATATCCCAACCTTTGTCATATTAGTATGTATTATTGCGGTTTAAAAAGTTAGTAATCATAAAGAAAGCAGCATGTAACGTACCAAAACATTTTTCAGCCCAACTTGGGGCAAAATAAAGAAAAAGAAATACAAATAAACACAAGAAATTAGGTGCAAGTAAAATGACGATGTTATTGTGTTAACTAGCTTTAAATTTATAATTGTCTTTGTATTAATAAAAAAAATGAAAATATATATCACTGTTTTTGGTAGCTAAAACGAGAATGTCCTGCTAATATTTAGGTGGTACTTGCGTGGACCGGAACGTCAGTTGATGTTGATGTCAATGTCAGCTGTCACTGGAACTGTATTTTCCATCGGTTATCGATAGATGGCGTTCGATGCACTTCTTATGATATGAAAAACATGAAGTCTCGTGGTCCGCAGCCTCCGCAGGGTAGCTAGTTTTCTATGCGGCAATGTCCGTAGTATGGAGCTTTGGATCTCATGTACAGCAAGTTACAATCACGTCGGGGTCACCACTTTGGGAGCGTAGGAAGATAATGTTCGTTCCCTTTTGTTTCGCACTCACGGCGATGAGGTTCGAAGGAAATAAAATCCAGCGTAGAAGTAATATTGGATAATGTAATATTGAAACTTTCCTAATGCTAAACACGTATAACACTGTAAACTGGAGGAAGGGTTTCAGTACAAAATATTGGGTAAAATTAAGATGCTACGCGAATCAGAGTTGTAACCGCTCTATCTCAAAAAACCATAGAGTATCCTCACAGACTATAGAGTCTGGTATTGCCAGTGCTTATGGTTGCGTTCATAAACGCCACAAGGTTATAGGCTAATATTATAATGTATCACCTAGTAGCGGTACTGTCATACAAGCGCTTGCCCATTTAAGATAAAACCTACTACTATTTATGATTTTTGGGTTTCTGAACAGTCTGCCCAGGCTTGCCGCATTGTTAGCCCCTATGCATGCCACTGCGACACTATCGCCCTTCCAAAATGTTTGACAGCTTGGTTAAATTCACATCGCTTTTTATTCAGTCTAAGTCACCCTGGATGTACCATGTATTTTAAAACTGTACAAATATGCTTTAGTGTTATTTTTTTTGTGTGTGCGAGAAATATTTTTTTTTTTGAGCGCGTATGTATTACTTACTTTTTTGATACAGTCATGTGGCTAGGTAAGGAGGCACTACAGACATAAGTGAATCCAAAGACAAAAACGAAGAAACCAAATGAAAACCTACATAAGTAATTAAACTATTTCCATAAAACACAATTACAGACTTACCAAAAAGACTCCTTTATTTACGTTGCTTAAAACAGAATTTCTTCGCATAAATTCCACAATTAAAGTCAAAAGACCAGTCGCCTTGGATCAGCGTCTCTCACGACAGAGTTAGCTAAGCTACCAGAGCGTTCTAAATGAAATCACCGGTAATTTGATTCTACCGTATAATTCAGTTGGAGCCCCTAAACGGGCGGGGCGGGCTAATCATTGATTAACGACGCGGACGTTGCCGTCGGCTACGTCGGCTGCTGTCACGTCTTGTAGTGAAGGTGAAATTTGGTGTTATGTGCAGGCAATAGATGGCATTGGTTCAACTTTTTTGTTCGTTAGAGGATTGTTTGTGTAACTGTTGATATTACTGGGACGCGGCTTGATTATATTGGTGACTTTTTGGCATACGTTTTTCTAACGTTCGTATTGACATGCAATCAAATAGGTAGATTTCAAAAATCTTCTTATGATTAGATTCATGAAACAAAAAAAAATCAAGAAACTTAAAATACATTTTTGAATAAGGACATGGCTAATCTCATCATAATTATGTTGACGGTGGTCGAAAATCGCCAAAGTAGCACCAACCTGCAGTGAATTTATGACACTCCGGCTGAAAGAAATACTCCTTACTTGTGCGTGCCAAGAAACAATCAATTTGCTAAACTCTGCAATAAATATCGTAGAAATGTGAGCTTAAAGATAATATCTTACTTCATGGCCTCGGCGATGTGTTCATTACGGGGTGGCAATGTAACAGTTTGAGCGACACAAGTCAGCCACACCGCCGACGCCGGCGGCTGTCTTATGCCATTTCTTATTAAAACAACGTTTAATTTCAGTAATTTCGGTCTCATCAGCTGCCATTATGGAGGCTTTGACAAACTTTCACTAAATTTCAAGTTTTTAATAATTTGCCTTCAAATTGGATATTTTAACGGTGAACTTTGGTATTATGTAGGTGGCTGGCAGTGTTTCAAGAAATTGTAGGCACATATAGGGTGTAACAAGACCCTTCACGAAGCCGTCAACAAAGCATTATGTACATCAAATTAAGTAACTTTAGTATATATAGAACTCAATGAAACGGAATCAAAACATTGTGCTGATGAATGGATTGAATAGTAGGGGGGTCGTAGAGGTGTTTACAGTAAAAATCTTACGTTAAAAATATGTATTTATAAATAAAACTTGACCCTCAATATCTCCATAACTAGAAGGTTCCCAGGTATGGTCTAGAACGAAAACATGATAGCAATGACGGGGAGAACAAGTGCCTTCGGCTTCGTTAAGGATCTTGTTACATCCTTTGTTATTAGAGCCCAACTTAGTTCAGTTAGTAGTGTTCGTTTCGCTGGTATCAGTTGAAATAATTATGACTTGTGCTTAAAGATAGCTTATAGAGTGCATAGACGATGCATACTAGAAGTTTACATGGACATTGGCTAATAGCTACAAAAAAATGTAAAAAGTGTTTGCTTTCATGACTCAAATCAGATACTTTTAAAGATCCCTTACAGGGGAAAAGGATTCAACCTGTAGATGTTAAATAGATTAAAGGGTAACATTAAAAGGATGGCCAGTAGCGTGCCGTGAATCACAAAAAAGAAAATTCAGTTTCTACAAATCTGTCTGAGAATTTCCTTTTTGACCTGCTTTGGAAGATTTTCTGATCTGAAACTGTGTTAGTACGTTTGAGGCATTAATTATTTACAAGTCGTGTGCCCGGTGGGGTTGCTATCGGCAATTCCTAAGGAGTCCCAGGGGTCAGATTCCAGAAAACGATGATAAGTATAACTAACGTTAACTTGAAAACAGAAGCCTATGTACTAACTTCTACCTTTCTAAATATAGAATAACTAACTTCCCTACATACTTCTACTCGTTACGGCTTACTTTTTACATCACTCTTTTACACACAGAAGGCTGCCTTTCAGTAAATTAAGATATTCATAATAGTTGGATTAAGATATTCATAAAATTTTTAGCGTCGGTGCCAGGGGCACCGACGCTAAAAATTTTATGAATATCTAAAAAAATTCTAAAATTTTACCTACATGTATGGAATAAAGGTTTTTAAATTGACATGGATGGTCACTAACACTATCATTAACGCTAGAAACGGGATATTTACCATGATTACTGTTTTTTTCAGTTCCTTATATTTCGGCGCTGTTGCGATGCAAGCACCATTATCTCGGATAACTTCAGTTTTTAGTTGTCTTGAGTTAAAAAGAGACATGGTAAATATCCCGTTTTCAGTGTCAATTATGTATGAAATACATGTTTTATTTTTGAATTAGGTGGCTTCAGAATGAAGTAGGTACTGAATACGTGGTCACCATTGCAGCGTCGGTGTTCCTTCCACCTTGTATAGCAGATTTTATTTATTTCATACTATTTTTGGGGAACTTACAGCTAATATGTAAAGTCTAGGGTATTTTATTTTGACCTAAAATAATAAATTGCCGGCGGCACTCTAGAATAAACACATCCATTAGGTCAAAATAAAATCACTTTAATCAGTGTTTTTTTTTGCTTGGATATCATTGGATATACGAACTGAACGCTGTGTTAAAATTTGTCCACCTATTTTAATGGGACCTCATATTAACAGCGTTCATTAACAATACGAATTTGAAGGAAACGGATACGAGACAGATTAAAGGGATTGTTATTTTTTGTTTCTGCAGATAAACACTCGAAACAAAAAAGACAACAAATTAAAAGTAAGTAGCTACAAAATTCTATAACACAAAGTGGGAAACAAAATAATACGATCAATAAATACAAACTACAAACTAAAAATTATTTAGACGCAAACAATTACTTAACCGTAAAAAGACTTTTTACCATCAAATGCCGAGAAACACTGGTATTGAAAATGTCCAAATCATGTTCACTATTCAATGTATTAAAACTTCTGCTCGCACGGATTAGAAACGAATTCTGCCTGTACGCGGATTTGGAATGAGGGACATGCAACAAACTATAGGTTTGCAAAACATTTTGCAGTGCATTTAAGCCCAGGTTGTCCTACTTCAGTTGTTAAGCCTTTTTTTTTTCTTTCCCATCAGATTCAGCGTGGACTAATCCTACCAGTAACCGTATGCGTCATGCTCGTCTCGCCATCTTCACCACCCATCAGCTTCTTTGCTTTTTCGCAAGTAAATATCTGCATAGCAGGTTTTTTTCTTTTTTTTAATAAATCTTGTCAAATGTATTTATTTATTTAGGGAAAACGAATAATTGTACAATATAAGTTACAGTAAATACTACGACATAAAGGTAGGCTAATGTACAATCCACGACGTTTCCACATATTACTTATGTAAAAGGTACAGTGTAGACACAATATTATATGTAGTGACTTCATTCAAATTCTTTTTTTTCCATATGGACAGATCGAAATCGATATCTAGTTATGTTATGTGTCTTATTCGTGTCGGCCCAGCCTTCGAACAACGTTGCAGCAATACATTACGTTAGAACCTTCTCATAAATAACAAGTCACATATACTTTGAGTAAAATAACTGGTGTTACGAAATAAATGACTAACCGTATATGCGCATTTACGTAAGAAAGCACTTTCTTTAAGTGTATTGTTTTCAACTTCGGCTTACGAGTTTCCGTAAATACGGTCTAACGGACATCGATACACAATCTTCTACCATGGATTTAATATAATGATGCTTACTAGACCTCCTAACGTGGACATTTTTGTGGAAAATCAAAGAAGTTATCAAGCTGTTCCAAACATAATATTTGGTTTAAGATATCTTTTACACCGTGTACCACAGTTAGCAGTGTGTGTATTGGTCACCACCACCCTTACAGATACATGACGCTTCAGTTTGTCACTGCCATAGCAACGTTCTAGCGATGCCTTTGGTGTTACAGATATCCTTTATGCGGTACCATCAGGACTCAGGAAGGCCGTCTGCGTCACTGACACCCGATAAACATGTTTAAAATAATAATAATCTATTCAACGACCGAGCGAAAATTTTATACGAACATATAAAATATTCTGTACATGCCTAAAAAAATTGTGCGTGTCTAGCATTAGCACAACATTTTCCACAAAAAATCGTGCAAAATTCACCTCTGTAGTAATGCGTATAATTCAAATGCTAGCAAGTACCGTAACTCAGTGGAAAGTACCAAACTCTGTGTTATCTGCTGTTATGAAGCGCGTAAAACAAAGGAATGGGCTGTAACCATCGCTTTAGCGCTGTAACATCGCTGGAACGCTGGAAAATTCCGCTGTAAAGCGCTTCAAGTCAGCGGGCGTTAAAAAGTTTAATGAATCGCTAGAAGAGAATGTGGATGTTCAAATTGGATGCGCAATGTGCGAAATAAAGCTTTCATTGTTCAGACTGATGATTATGTAATCCAGATTCGTAAGAACCAACTAGCAACCATACTAGTGCATGTAGTTGCGTTCTGTGCATGAAGTGCAAGTAGGCCCATACACACAGACAAGCTGCGCACCGTACCAGTAAAACAAAGCTTTTGCACCAAAGCAGTGGCGTGCAGTGCTCCCGAAGAAGGGCAGGCCAAGCAAAAAAAAAAAAAACTCGCAACATCACAGCGTCGCTCTACTTAGGATGACCCTCAAATGAGAGACAACGCCATCTAGCTTAAATATAAGGAATTTCAATGGTATTCTGTCAATACAAGAACGAAGGATGTCGCTTCGTTACAAAAAAACCTAAAAAGTAAAACAGAGGGCGCTGTAAACAAAAAAAAATAGTTTAGTTTTCGTTCCAATTTTGAGCGTCTGACCGGAATATTTGAAAAAAAAACATTGAAAATAAGCCTGTAAAAACCAAAGTTATAAATACAAGAACTCACCACATTAATCAAGGTTCAAATCACGATTTTCTGACAATGCAAACAGAAGAAAGATTCATTTGAAATACCGAGTACTAGATGAATTTTGGGTTAATTCTCGTAATTCGGGTATCTACACATTTTCCTTTAGACACAACTTGAATCTTAACATCAAACAATCGTGAATACTTATTGTTTTTAACTTCTGACAAACACATTATCAGCGCAAACTTCACAACAGAACACCATTTTTAAGTAAATAAACAAATACAACAAATAATATTTACACTACTGTACGTTTCAAAACGAATTACAACCGTCAGATATTATAATAATCAAAACATTCAAGATCACGAAATAAATTTTGCTTGTCACATGAAACAAATATGGCTTCTAAGAAAAATACAATTGTTATTTTGTCAATGAAAAAAACACTACCAAATATAATTGCATCACCGCATACCGTTTTAGCCGGATAATACTTTGTGGGGCAGCCAATCAGTGGCCAGCTAGCCAGCTACACTCGCAGGAGTTTACGCCCCTATTTACTATGTGTGCCGTTCGTATTTCCGTGTATATACACGAAAATACTTATCAGTGTGCTTAAATTTATCAATGGAAATTAGGCCGGCTGGGGCCTTGCCTAGACGGCCGGGAGCGAGCCAGTTACGTCATACGGCCGCGACAAGTTGCTTTAAGTATTATAACAGGCGTTTTATTTTTTTATTTTTGATTAATATAGTTATAATAAATGCATTTGTTGCGTTGTTGGTAGGAATGGTAGGGTAGGCTAGGCCTAATTGCCTCTATGGACGGCACGCCCCTGCACCAAAGCATCTTTAGTATGGGCCCACGTATCTTTAATAATCTTCCACCTTTACTTAGAACTATGAGCAATATAAATCCTTAAATAAAAACTACACGAATTATTGATAAGTAAATTTTATTACGTAATTTGTTTCATCACCAATGCTCTCAAAACGGTGAAGGAAAACATCATGAGGAAACTGGCATGTCCTAGAACCGTAATATCGAAGACATGTGACATCTACTAACCCGCACTGGGCCAGCGTGGTAGATTATAGCCCATTCCCTTTCATCGAGAGAAGGCCGTGTGTACCAGCAGTGGGAATATTGTAGGCTGATTATGCTAAATGTTATTACTCTGTTAGAGAACTAGCTGTTGCCTGCGGCTTCGCTCGCATTTTGGTTGGAAATTATCTCACGGGCACGTTAAATATTGGGCACTCGGGGATAATGTAGCTTCCTATTAGTGAAAGAATTTTCAAAATCTGTTCAGTAGATCCAGAGATTACCGCCTGCATACAAAGTTACAAAGTTACAAATTTTACCTCTTTAAAATATCGGTATAGATATAGGTTAGTATAGACTTCTAGATGATAATACATTAAAGCGAATCCATTAATCCGCGAACCGAAAGACGTTGCGTTGGAAGGCCTCCCACTAGGTGGACCGATGACCTGGTGAAGGTGGCGGGGATCCGCTGGATGCGAGTCGCACGGGACCGGTCAGTGTGGCGACATTTGGGGAGGCCTATGTCCAGCAGTGGACGTCTTTCGGCTGAAATGGATGATGAATCCAGTAAATGAATAATTTGTAATTTGTCACTAATATTTTACTAA
Organism: Eugnorisma glareosa; assembly: GCA_947578425.1. Taxonomy (NCBI): domain Eukaryota; kingdom Metazoa; phylum Arthropoda; class Insecta; order Lepidoptera; family Noctuidae; genus Eugnorisma; species Eugnorisma glareosa. The sequence continues at coordinate 21,408,164 of OX387967.1, read as the reverse complement.
TTTAATCATAATGTATATTATTATTGTATTTTAACTGCATATTTACCGAACTTGTGCCATGAATTTTGTATGCCTCAATGGCGGGACAGCAGACTTACCTGTATTTAACGCAACATCTTATGAACCTATGATCCACAGTAAAATTATTTGAATTTGAATTCTTATAAGCTCTTTGTGCTGTCAGAAGCCCAATTACGGTATTATATTATATTATATTCGGTATTGCTCTTTTATATAAGTGTATTTAGTTTATTTTTAGTGATGTTCTTCAGAAATGTCAGATGCGTAGTAGTAGATAGCGTTTTGTAGTTTCTACCTACCCCATAGGTAAAAAGCGTAAATTTAACGTGTATCTTCAACCAAAAATGTTCTAAAAAGAGCAATTTTAAAGTTAACCCTTCCAACACAATTTTATGAGCAAGCGAAACGGCAACATATTATTTTACCCAGCCAGTAACACAGATTTGGTATCAGTATGCACGCCCGACTGCGCGCTGTACCGAGCTAAACGTTTGAGACAACAAGCAGTGCCGCAGGATGAGCGCAGTGTATAGCACTTATCTACGCTGCTTGCTTGGTCTCATGGAGAGTTTTCAAGCTGTTTGGCTTACGAAGTACGGGTATTGTGTCTCTGCTGAGAGATAAACAATGAATTAGTTTAACTTATCATATCAGTTTAAACCAAAGAAACCTTCAAATAACGGTTTTTTTTCTCCCGATCGCGATTAAGAGAATAATAAAATTATCCGCTCTCTTTTCTCCACAAATATCCCAGTAGTAGCTCGGAGATAGGATATAGGCCAGGTAGATGGCAATAGGCTCGCCCCCTATTACACTTGTATCTTCGCCTCTTGTCTAAAACCTTGCCTATTTACACACACGAAGCATTTTTTAATCCGTTACTAAATGAAGAAGAAGAGTATCTAGATAGTATCGTACTTATATTTGTTTGAAACCCTTAAAGCGCGCAACAGCCTATTCCCGGCAATGTGACTCATTCGATCACGTCTCTCCCGCGGGATGAAGCTGATAGCGACACATCACAGATCAGAATCAAAAGGTTAAACGGTCTACGGGTATTTAGGAGTCACTAAGTGGTCATAAACAAAATACCCTATGTTGTCCTAATCTAACAAAACATGGTTTTACGAGAAAACATACATACCAATACAAATAACTTTATTGTTTTAGAAGTAAATTACATCAAAAATTAGTCTCTTTCTCGCATCTGTGTCTCGCATATAGATAAATAGAATACTCTTTATTATGTGCAACCACACCTTACATACCTTTTGACTGCTGACTGCTCAATTGTTAAGAAATACATGGAATGCAACCAAATATATGTATGTATAAAATATCCTTGATTTTCGATATTGTATAAAAATCACTCTAGGTCCCAACGGTAGATTGATCGGATCGATCTATCAAAGTGAGGGGTATCCTCCTACTAAGCTACTCTAGTTGTTTGGAGTGAATCTTCTGAGCCTACCTGAGCAATGGCAGCAGCCTAAAGCGGCCTGCGAGATAGCAAGTGATTGACGAGATCGTTACAAGCTGACGCAAAAAGTGCGACGCAATTTGTACGAGAATTGTGCCATGATGGGGGATTACCGTCCTGTTTATTTTACCTAATACGAGACATTTTTTGTAGCTGTACTGGGAGAAAAATACAAAACAGTCTGTACAGAAGCCGGTGGTTAAAAGATATGGAGCGTAGAATTTTAGAAAAAGTTCGGGTGGATATTTTGCCACGTCTGGAACACATACCTACTTGTGTGACATTCTTCCACATCTAGGTGGAGACCTAGATTAACACGAAGTCTCCTACAAAACTTATTGCTTAAAATATGACGAAAATCAAATTTTGACACATGGCTATTGATACAAATGTTTTCGTAATTTCACAGATAGTGTCTTAACTAATAAATGTCATATAGCGTTATGAATGGAACCATTGGATATTGTTTGCAAAGAAATATTTCCGGAATATATTTGTCCTCTAATAAAAAGGACCGCCATTTTTTTCGGGAAATTAAGTTGACAGAAATTAATGACATGTCCAGGTAGAAATCCGAGCGAATTCTCATGACAAGTTTTTTGAAATAACGACCTTATTTTATGTGACAGGCAGATGATACTCGTACATTATATATAATGTATAAGATGGTCTGGTATAGTAAAGTAATTCGTAAAATTAAATGTTCTCAACAAAGATCAGAACAACAGTTTTTGGTTCCACCAGTAATATTAATGTATCTGCTGTGGTTTATAGTACTTTCTTCGGTTTTTTGTTTGTACGTAGCGACGTAATGTACTTAATATGGCCGATCGGTCTTAAATATGATTAATTGAGTTTCAAAAACGTGACGACCCGAGTGGAGCAGCGGTGGTGAGGCTGCCTTACGTTCTTAGGGTCCCGGGTTCGAATCCCCGTAAGAGCAAATGTTCGTGTGATGAGCATGGATAGTTGTTTCCGAGTCATGGATGTTTATATGTATAATAAGTATGTATTTACAAATAAAAAGTATCTATGTAGTATTATCAACTAACTGGTGTCCACGACACAAGCCTCGTTGCTTAATGTGGCACCTAGATGGCGCTGTGTGTAATGTGCAGCGATATTTATTTATTTATTATTTTATTTATTTAAAAAGAGACCGTCTACGTGTACGTCTACTGAACTTGAATCTATCTTTATCGAGACTTAGAAAGACTTCACAAATTCAAATAAAACATTTTCAAAGTCCACCAAGAGGACACAAAACAGTTTATGCCCATGATTACTCTATAAAATCAAAAGTCATTTATTCAAACTAGGCTGATAATCAGCACTTTTTTTCACCTCAAAAATGTTATAAGACTGTGTCATAGAAATATAAATCTATGGACTCTGTCCATCAACACTGAAGTGGTGGAATAACCTCCCCGCCAACACATCTGTATGAGTTAGTAGAACTTGATGAATGGGTCCGTTTCCACCACGCGGAAAAATCCTCGCTCTCTGATGTCATTGAATAAAGGACTGTATCAGTATTGATAATAAATATAAAATAGGGCGCTCGCGCATCCTCGAGCACACGCAAGGAGACGCATTATCTCCGTCGAGTTTTGTGGGATCGGAGTCACAAACGGTATGCGAAGAAATAAATATTAAAAACAGCGAAAACATTTAATTTAACCAACGAAAATATTGAAATCTAAACACAAACACAATCGACAACCTTAAGATCTTCCCACCTACTTCCCTAGCTATCTTACCTCACACATGACCTACACCCGGAGGTGCGACATAATGACTGCAAACACAGCGGGGTGCGGGGAGTGCGGGCAGAAAGACAGCCGCCATTGTGGCGACGGTAATGACGTATTTCCGGCCCCACCGGAACTGCGCTGCGACGTGACGCTTTTACTTTCAGCATGCTACCTTGTCACACGTCGGGTAGGGTTAAATATAGCATGATTAAATGCGTGCTGTACTGTGCTGTATTTTTAATAAGTGGTTTGTTTCTGATAAAATACCTAATTAAATCAAATTATGAGAAGTTAGTTAAAATGGTATTTTTAATTACCGTGACCTAAAATGTTTGGATCAGGGGTGCATAACATTTTGTTCCAAGTATTGTTTTAGATACGACAAAATCAAAGCTAACTTACTGACTCTCTCATACTAATCATTCGGTTTAACATTCAATAGAGTTTTTTTTAGTTAGTTATCTACTAGTACTTATTTATTAGTCTGTTAGACTCCGCCTACACAAATTGTATCCCGATTTGTTGTCGGAAACTATCTGTTTTAATTAATATTTACGTTACACGTTTCTCCGCCTTCTCAAGTCATTATCGTTACATATCGGTGATAATAATTTCTAGTAAACAGATAAGTTCCCAAGCGCCAATCCGAAAATCATTTATGATTAAACCACCCACAAGTACAGTAAATTCTTCTGTATCTCTTTTTCTTTATATTCTTTAATATTTATGAGCTGTTAATACAACTATTGTGGAATATGTCAATACGTATGTTGAATGAACTGCTCGAGTTCAGTTTTCGAGTATTTGTTGAACGTAGCCCTGAATAAAAAGTCCGAACACCTATGTTTTTCACTCTTCACATGATAATTAAATGAAGAAGACTTTCATATTTCCAAATTTGTACAAATCCTCACTCAATATCAATAAATTGTGTGTCAAGAGAATACGTAAGTGTTTATTTTTCACTTTAGTCGTATAGACGCGTTTTTATAAAAATACTGGTTTGTTTGTGTGTGTGTGTTAAAGGAAAAGTATGTAATTCGTCATTGTATACAATTCCTAGGAAATGTGTAAAATTCCTAAAATGAATAGGAAATCTATGAAAAATTTTGGAATAAGCACTTTTCCTAGGAAATCTATACATTTCCTAAATAGCGATTGGAAATGTATTACTCGTACATTCTTGATGTTCTTAAGGGGGGAAAATATAATGACCACCAAAAATAACTTTGTGGCCACTAACATCTATCACCTAAAATAGTAAATAAGCACCAAATTTTAATGAGGTGGTTGATGACAAACTAGTTTTGCCTAGGCCGACTTGGGGCACCCCGACACGGATAGATTAGGTTAGAAGAAAGCAATAACCACGAAGGGTATACCCTTCGTGGTTATTTCTTTATAAACCATTCAGAAGTATAAGCCCCGCGTAGCAGGGCTCCGTCGACCGATTCGTCGTCCTCGACTCGGACTCATTTTAATATATTTCCTAGTATCATCTCGGAATCGCATACAATTCCTAGGAAATATATATATTTCACAGGAAATGTGTGTCTTAAAGAATCGTTGAAACATTATTTTACACATTTCTTAAGTAGGCTCGGAATTGTATATGTATATTTCCTAGGAATTTTGTACAATTCCTAGGTTTCATACATTTCCGGTAACATATGTATGTAGTATGAATGGACGCTTCTTTTATAATATATTTTTGTGTGTTATTGTAGGTGAGGATATAGATAGTTGTATATGGATCTATTGGCGCCCAGTTTAAATCGGAACAAACTCCTCCATCTTGATTTATAAACAATTTATGAAACACTTTCACAAAATAGGTTGACCCTCAGTGCCCCCCTGTCAATGTCATTCAAAGCCAAAAGATCCTTGTAGCGCTAGACACGCACGTTTGTTATGCAAAGAATAATAAGGTGGTTATATATCTCGGTACCTTCAAGGCAATGTCGCAATTGTGTTATGTTTTTCCTGTATTTTATGTCATGTTGTGTTGAAAGAATATATTATTGCCAAATAATATTTTCTTTCAACACAACATGACATATTCCTCTTATAATAGGTACGCCTATTTTATCAAGAAAATGTCATGTTTTGTCTTATGAAATTACATGTGTAAGTTATTTATGTTGTTGTATACTGTAAAAGGTAGCAGAATTCCCTAGCTACTTTTACAATTTGAGATATCATATTGAAAGAAGATTAGGTCTAATAATGCCCACACAAACAGGTATAGGGGAAAAAAAAAAATGTTTGCTGAATTTTAGAACAAATAACAACAGCTACAAGTTAAACAATAACAAAATTCGAATCCTTTCAAAACTCATTAAAATAATCCTATTTTAACAGTAACCACCCGAGCTGATGAAAATTACCAAAAGTTTGGTACCCCTGTCTGATGATATCAGAAGAATGCCTGTCGAAGTTAAGAATTTTCGTTAATTTGTAATTCTTCAAGCGTTATAATTGGGTTATAAAAGGTCAAGCCGCTGTTTTTTGTACTGATAGCAAAATAAAAATAAGGTAAAGTAAGGGCTTGATTCAGAAAACAGTACTCCTGGACACGGCACGCAAAGAAAGACGATTCGTTTCTCTCGAGCCCTGACCACCCGCTGCCTGGACCTTGTTCCTAATGCCGATGGGCCATCTACTTTTTATATTTTTAAATGGTTTTTTTAATAAGTTTTTTTTTGAAATGTTTAAAAATGTATGAAATAAGAAAAATGATAAATAAAGGTAAAGTAACATTATTAAAATTTTTGTCACTTGTGGTTAGATGGTCGTCAAGATTAAATTGATTCGAATACCTAAAAACAATTTGTCGTTGCTCATAATATGTGAATCTTATGTATAACTTAACTAGAGCTTCACTTAATTTCGATAGGAAAAACTTATTTTTAGAGGTTAAATAATATAAGGAAAATAGAACTAGCGACAGAACCAAATATCTTATTTGACTCAGAATGTTAGAACCCAAACTTCGCGGGTTATATACAAAGAAAAAGCCCATAAACTTGCTTTATTAAAACTTAATAAGATAACGCAATTCCGTTTTATATAAATAATTTTGTTTTTCCAGTTCCACCCTTATTTTGCAAAGACAATGTCAAAAGATATGAATTTAAAAAGTTGAAGGAAAAAAATGATTGTCAAAATATAAAAAGATATTGAATTCACACAAAAATATCCACTTTGTTTTATATCGTTTAGGTGTGTAGGTGCTTTAATAAACCCATGTCTCATTTCGTATATAAGAATTCTTGTTTTTACATTACAGTTTTATTTAATGTGGCAGACTATAATTTTCTACTAAGTCCAACAATGTTACCTTTCCTTAAGATTCTGTGATTGGTCTGTTATAAGACTTTACAAAGGACCTAGTTAAAAATATCCAAACTTTGATATCCACTCCACGCTCTTTTGTTCAGCCCTCAAAATCACGGTGTGCTTAGGAAAAAATGCGTGAGCTTATCTTTTTCGTACTTGAATAGAATGAGGGGAATCAATCGCCTGCGACCACCGTAATAGCCCTTTTCTATGGGGTACGATACGGTGGCGCGATGTAAGAAGGTACACAGAAGCTCAGGACCGATGGAAAGAACGGAGGAAGACAGATAGGTCAATTATTAGAAAACAGAACGTTCATCATAAAAGAAACAAAAAAAAAAAATCTGCGAAAAAAAGTCGAGTGGCAAATTAAACGTTTATTTCAGATTAAAAATTATCCATATATCGGAGTGTCAGGATTTATTCCGCTAGGCTTCTACGTCATGTGGGCAGACGATGGGTTTCGTGCTATGAAAAGACACAGAGCGATACAATGTTTCTAGCAACACTAACGAATTACTTGAGATAACAACTTAACAAAATAACACGGGGCACAATGAGTCGGGTACAGTTCCAAGAGGTCTTAACTCGGCCGCGATCAGACACTCACTGACTGTTGTCCTGACTCAGAGTTTACCATCTTGACTCTGTAACAAGCAAGCTGTGGTGTGGGTAGATTTGTAAGTAGATCGCGTGATGTCACCACCGCGTACTTGTGATTCATTTTAAGCCCGTACCAATGACCGTCTCCGACACGGCCATCCTGCTTGCACACGTCCTCGTGTGATGGTTACCCTGCAAACAAACAGTCCACGACAGAAATATGTTCCACTCATACCACCAGGCCGGTGAAGGTAAAGAACTCTGTTTTATTTTGACCAAATCCTACTCATTGATTAAATCAAAAACGGTTGAATTGGGAATAATCGAAAATACAACAATCTCTATCCTGGGTCATGTACCATAGTCGTTCGAATCAATCTTTAAAACTCTACTGCAACCAAAAACTGCCAAGCTTACAGAAACCTTCGAGTAAAACCTCTAACGCCACGGCTCTCCAGCCGACCAGCAATCGCATTGCTCTCTCACATCCATCGCATAGATCAAAACTCGCGCATCCATCAAATGGATCGCCCGTGTGCATCACCCACTGATTACACACTACGGTCTTTCTAGACCCCGACCAGCAATCGCATTGCTTTCACACACTACGGCCGATAGAATGTTTTACTCAACCTCATCATTATCAAAATCCTTATCAACATCGACTGGTACGTGACCCGCTGGCATTTTTCTAGCCTAGCGTGTACATACAAGTAGGCACACTGCAGATCTAACAAACAATTCGGTCAATTAAAATGCTAGAGCAACCAAGTACCTACCAAGGAATCTCGTTCGTGGCCTATGGGCAACACTTGCCCTCCAACAAACCTCTGTTTGTTTTTCTACGTTCCTCAAGAACGCCGAGTCCCACATGACTCTATGGTCTCTACCAGACCCGACCTCCGCCGGAGTTAAACGCACACCGCGCACCCATGGACTCCTCCAGTTTCCTCAAGCGAGACAAATCTCCGGGCTACGACTACGTATTATCCTATCATGTGCATAGCACACTTTGAATTCAAAGTTTTCAGTTTAAAACGATCATCGAACCAAAATGTCAATCACTCTAACTTTACAACCAATACTCTCTTTCATTAAGGAACATTACGTTCTAGAATCAAAATCTGAATAACTGACCAAAAAGCTTTAATATTCTCGATGGGCTCAACGATGCAAAGGACGACTCGCGTCTCCACCGGTACTACCTGCTATGTAGTGACTGGCGATATGGCCTGGCGCGGCGCGCCGCACTTTAAGCACACCAGTGAGCCACCGTTGGCCTGCTGTCGCCGCCCAACGCATGCAACAGCCGGCACAGGCAACAGCTTCCCGACGTCGGTCTCCCTCGTACGACAATCCACTCGGCCGCGTTCCGGCCCGTCGCACACGTGACACTTAATTGGGGTAGCGATGAAAACCTCCTACGCCTTTGGCTCCCAGCGCCAGCGCGCTCATCTGTAGCGGCTCTCCTTTGGGTTGTCACCACTCAGTTTAATGAGGGCAGCCGTAGAAGTTTCAACGCACTCGAATCTAGCCTTGAACAGTTCCCTAAACCGGTTCCATATCACACCTGGATAGGCCACAGTAGGGATGGACGTTGAATGGACAAACTAGTTAATGCGATGGTTAACGTACAATAAACGAGTCGACGGTTCAACGTTGATCAATCAACCAGTCGAATTCGTAGACGGAAAAGACGCGTGAATTTAGACTGCACAATGACGTTCATAGCGTTTGGCAACGCGGATTTGTTGAAATAGCATAGTCGGACAAACAAATTGGAACTCTAAATATAGCCATATAAAGTTGATTTTAATTGTATGGGCCAAATCGACGTGTTTTCGACGGTCGTGATGTTTGTTGTGCTAAACTTTCTTTATTTTATTTCATTCTTATTTAATGACGCGCAAAGTCAGAGTTCATGCACGTGGTAAAGCATTTAAATGTTTGCGAGTGTAATTTAAATTTAAAAGTAACGCGGCAATTAGACTAGTGTAGCTACGTCGAGCCGTCGACTGCCTCGCCAGACCAACAGGTCAGCCCAGTCCAGTCGTCGACGACGTCGACTAGTTAATTGAATCGATGAACGAAAGTGAACGGTCTAGTTTCGCTAACGATAAATACGACGACGACCCATCTCTAAGCCACAGCCATGTAGATGCGAAGCCGTTCAACGCCTTGCTTAATGTCAAAATAAACTGGATTCCTTCCACTGCACTCACAACAAGAAATAAGTCAGCGATGTCGCGCCACGAGCGCGCAACAGACTCCGTCATCGCCTATCCACTTGCGACCGTTATCTGAATAACGCCTACGAATAATTTTAGTTGATTTATTTTGACGTAAAAAAAACCAAAATTCTCCTGTGAATTACGAATCCATTACTACGTAACTTAAAATTGTGAACTTCATTTAGTAATCATAGTCCTCCCAACCGCTCCCGGCCACGGCGGCCAATCACAACACAGACCAGCCATCGGTGCGGGAGACACCACAGCACACACTGACTGTCGTCCTAGCGAAGAGTTTACCATCTTGACTCTGTGACAAGCAAGCTGTGGTGTGGGTAGATTTGTAAGTAGATCGCGTGATGTCACCACCGCGTACTTGTGATTCATTTTAAGCCCGTACCAATGACCGTCTCCGACACATATATAATTAATTAAATAAAATTACAATACAATACACAATACTTAATTCTTAATCTACTAATCGAAATACAAATTATATAACAAGACACAAAGACACCGACTTCCAAAAATCTAATTATTTTTATTTTACCCTTTTTAGATGTAGTATACCACACAAATTCTTGTCATGAATTAATTTTTACATTGTAACTAGAAGTTTTTTTTTAAGAGATCATCATGTCGTCAACATAGCCCAAGAAAAAAAAAAATACGTATTAAGACGTTCATAACGAAGTCAAAATGCTGAACTTACCTAGATGGCCAAAATAAAAATTCGTTGAATGTCTACTCTAGTGGTGTAAACCAAATACAAGAACCAATACGCTGCGGCCGCTATTTTATGGCTCGTACATAATTGAGGCACCACGCGACATCGTGTGTACATCAAAGCACCTTCACGCGACGACGCGTGATGTGACAAATAACATGAGGAAAACAACCAAATTACTAAACCGATTTTGATAAATTTCTATGGGACCAATCGGAAAGTATATCCCTTCACATGAAAAAATAATTTTTCAAATTGGTTTACAAAATGACGGAGTTATGAGGTAACAAAGATAAAAAAAACAACCGAATTGAGAACCTCATTTTTGAAGAAAGTCGTTAAAAAACAGTTTAGAATCACGCATGTACGAGATATTTCGAAAGAGTTCTCACAAACGTCAGAAGCTGCTATAAGTGTCATGGGTGATCCACACCTGATCTTGTCAGTAGTTATGATAAAGTCAACCATCCACTGGTACTTGGGATTAGTGGTGGTAGTCCCATACAAGTCTACAAGCTTAGATTGCCCTTAAAAAAAGTCTCCATGATGTTAGGGTTTCTGAGCAGTCTAGCTTAATGGACTTGCCATATTTCTTGCCCCTAGGCATGCTTCTGTGGGATGTACACAGAGAGGTGTGCCACATTATCTGCGTGTTTCATTTGTTGCTCGGCTGTGAGTCGCTGTGGACGATTAGGTTAGCCGTGAAAAGTTGTGGAGCGGCTTTAAGTTTGCTAGAGCTTTGTAAAATACAGCTATGTCAGATACTGCATAGAACTATCTATTTCCCCACATAATTTGAAATCTATTTGTGTGTAACCTAGTAAAAGCTGGTCCTTCTGTTCCCCATGTGTCCCGCGCCTCTCGTCCCACAGTTTGTCACTTCTCTCACCTCATTATTCTTCTTCTTCCCCTTTAGATAAGAACGCAAGTGAAAACTGCCGCTTTTTATGCCTACCCCTAAACATCCGTCTTGCATTTCGTTACTAGGGATATCGTATCAAGGAAAATTGCGTTTTTTTATGAAGGATTTTTGTAGAAACTACTGTCCTTATAACTGAAATTTTCAGGCAATTATTGGCCTAGATCTAAAAGAATTTATTGTGTTTTCACTTACACTAAGCAGTTCGTAAATGAATGCTTAATTATTAGACAATATTGGTTTTCTAATTCTCAGTACTGCGTCGGCGTAGCACTGATAGTAGAAATCCATGTGTTGATGAAAACGGCTATCAGGCTCTCTGATGACTCCAGTACGACACACTGTTTTTTTTTTCATCATATCAGACTAAGAGTGTCGAAAAACATAAAAATACAAAATAATTACACACCCAAAAAATGCGCTGTGTTTCAGAGGTGCACTTCCATTGGACCGTCTATCCCAAAAGTCCAATTTCGTAATTGAATCCACGAAAATAAAACAAAGGAAAGCTGCTGTCAGACCATTTTCGACCGCACAAATAAAGGAGACAATGTTGTAAGCCGTTAGTGTGCGGAATGGCATCGGTGCATTAGTGTATTAAAAACTGACAACTACCAATTAGGTTTACAATCGCATGCGACGTTGTCATTCTGGTTTTAGAGATTTTTTGCAAATTGCTGCAAACATTGTTTTTTGTTTACAAGCAGGCATACTGCAGCGAGAAATTGTAAGCTTTTTTAAGGAAATGTAGCATGTAAGGAGATTAAAAACGTTTCGTCCACATAAAACCCGTGTCGGAAAAAGGTTAAAAGTACAATTCAGACGGCGACTACAACCGCAGACTGCCGTGGCAAGCCGCCCAATCGCTTATGACTCAGAAAAACTGGTACAGACTAATTGTAAACACTGGATTGTGACAGACACTTTAGTTATATTAGTATGGAGGTATCCGTGCTCGGAGCCTCCACTATTTGTCCGAACCGTTTGACCGGACCTTCCCAACAGTCAGAAACTAGTGGTGTTGCTGTGGTCTGCCATTGTATTGTGAAACTAACATGACGGCTGAGCATTTGCTGAGGTTTAAACGCAAACTCAAAGCATTTATTTCAATTAGACCATAACAGGCACTTTTGAATGTCAGAAAAACAAAGAAGGCGAAGCTACAGTCACAGACACAAGGCATAATCCTTTCTGAAAGTACTGTAGAGGTTCGATTCCCAGTTCGGGCAAAGTGTTATTAGGTTTATCCATTAGAAATTTCTCAGTAGCAGCCACAGGGCTTGTGTTTCTGACCGGTTGCTGGCAATAGGCTCACTCTCTATTACATGGGACTCATACATAACTAGCGAAGTGTGGGTGTACTATTAACTTCACCTCTGCCTCACCCTTTGGGGATGATGTTATGTTATTGTAGGTTTTATATGTTTCACAGAAACAACCCATCACTCGAGAAAGTAATACCTACTTACTGACGCACAATTTAATTACATTTTTTCGCGTAGACAAAGTTTATTCTGTAAGTAAAGATTGTTGATCTTTCAGAAAGTCGCAGAGTTGAAAGAAACAAAATTAATTTAGTTTTCATTTTCTACAAGAAAATTCTGTTAAGTTAAAGGTCGTACGTGTATGTACTAAAATGTCAGAACTAATTTCAGCAACACGTTATGAGTTATTTAAAAGCAAGAGAAAAAGATTGTTGACTTTATATACGATGTTTATGTTTGTTTTTAAATTAAATGTTTTTACTGATTTTTGATAACATATCATTTAATTAATTAAATCAGAAAAGTCTATTCCTATTATTTTATTCGAATTAAAGCTTATCAGGATAAATATAGGGGATCGATCGATCGGGTTAAAGTTTTGTTTCCCGAGGTCGGTTCTTAGATGGTCCACCATTAATTACCATCTTAACACAGCAAGAACTTCCGTGCTTCGTCAAGCTCGCTCGTATAACACAGTACTTGTCTTGTGTACACCCTAAATAGGCAGTTACTCCATGTAAAGTATGGTATAGTATTTAGATACATCAGCTGAGATTGGAAGCCGACCTCAGCAAAGTTGGGAAAATGCTGCAAACCGCATTGTGCTGACGTGGTGTATGGTCACACTCCTTCTCTTAGAGAGGAGACGGTGTCCCAGCATACAACGTCCCCGTGATACAACGTATCAACTGAAGCAGCTGTACCTAATTACTTTCCATGACTAACTTTGATAATTCCAAAACAAACTCATAAACACCTATTTACATACACTTACCTACTACAAACACCGCTCATCTATTCTAATTAACTAACTGTCTCTAATTAGTTCTCGCACAAACTCCATGTTTATTTCCGTTACACACGAGGACGGCTGTTCTTGTTTATTTCTGCTACACGCTGTTATTTTCGGTAATTTGCTGAACTAGTGAGGTGGAAGGGAGGGTTAATTAACTTGCCGGTAGATGAGGAAGGTTAGGAATACGAACCGTCGTCATTATAACGATCAGGCTTCAAATGATGAAAGTAGAATTTAGTTACTGCTGAAATAAGTAAGTAAATAAGTTTATAAATAAACAAAAGAAATTTGTGTCTTACATAATCTGTGAGCTACATCGCTTGTATCTTGTGACTCGGAAGCGCGAAATTTACAAATAAAAAATAGAACTTACACTCAATTGAGGACATTAAAATATAGTACTTAATAAAATTAACAAGGTTTGAAATTAAAACACTAGAGAGTTTCTGAACACAAAGTAATAAAATTAAAATAAAACATTGTTTGCTTTTATTGGACTTGTGTTAAGGTGTGTGTGGGTGTGAGTGTGAATACAAGAGGCTTAGAATCAGATGATGTCCTTACATCAATTATAACAGCCCACGGATCGGCCCTCAAGGTAAGCAACGCTAGTCGATGAGATACCTACCGAGATACCCTCCGTGCCTTGGAAAGAACATTATGCAGCTATCTCGGCTGTGTAAGGCTTTGATAGTCGTTACAGGTATAGCCAGAAGTCTGAAAACCAGTCTTGCCAGGGTGTACCCCGGTAACTGGGTTTAGAGGTCAGATAGGCGGTCGCTACACATAAAAGACTAGTATTCAGCTATATCCGGCCAAGCAAATCATAATAGTAAAGCATCGTAGCTAAATAAAAATAGAATCTTGAAGGTTTCTATTTTGTTTCGCTTCGATGGTTGTTATAATGTTCAGTATGTAATTAAGCTTTTAGCCTGTGCTTAGATAAGTCAGCCTATAATGTTCCCACTGCTGGAACACATGGCCTCCTCTCTATGAGAGGGAATGGGCTATAATCCACCACGCGGGCCCAGTGCGGGTTGGTAGATGTCACACGTCTTCGAATTTTTGGCTTCTAGGATATTTTCGCCAGTTTCGTCACGATGTTTTCCTTCACCGTTTTGAGAGCAGTGGTGATGAAATAAATTACACAAAGTAATGCGCCTGCCTGGGTTCGAACCCACGACTTACTGTTCGTAAGTTCTCTTAGTCTATGAACGTACAATAAAATTACGTTCTGATTTTATTAAGCTGGGGTAAAGTGTCAGCATGAGCATAATTTTTACATAATTTAACATTAATATTATTTAAATTACTACAATGTGTAACATATACAGCACATTTTATTTCAGAATGTATAGAATCACCCTCCAATAAAATACAGCCCATCTCATGCCATCGAAAATGTGTGAGAGAGACAAGTCAGATTTACGACTTCAAGTTGTTAAGAGGCGATTATTCTTTGATCAAATTCTAAAGTTCATAGCTTTCGAATCGGTATTGAAATGAGTATTTCGTATTCATTGCTTTTAAATAGGTATTCAAATGTGAGCTATGAAAGATAATATCGAACAAAAGATTAATAAAAGAGCAAGGCCTGTTATAATTAGGTACATTTTAGAACTCTGTTTACCGTTAAGGATATAATACTCTAAAGATACTTCACACACACACACACACTTGTTATAAAAAGACAAACAAGTAGATATAAAAACTTATAATAATGCAGAACTAGAATCAAAAGTTACTAATTGATGCATTTAGCTAAACTACAAGAAATGATTCCGTCGAACCTGTAGTCAAACATTTTGTCTCGTAACTGCCGTACCACACCCGTACCTATTCTGTCAAATTCATTCATTTGACGACCCTTACCAACAGCCTTCCAAACTGACACCGTTCGAGAAGCACCTGTACCTCAGTTGTGGATTATGTTACGTCTAAACACAGGCCGTTGTTTTCCAGAAAGCCTTTTGTGCTCAGAGCAGTAACTCGTTTGATCTGTTCTGTTGCTCTTTCCTGAAAACTGTCACGTCCAGCATTTGCAGGGTTTCTTTTCAGGGCTGATGAGCTTCCTTGTGTTCAAAGAGGTTTTAAAAATAAGGATTTTTATGATGTTTTTTATTTTAAATCTATTTTTAAGAATTGTTGTCCACCGCATATTGGTTTTTTACATTAGCGTAAGACAGTTCTAACTGACTGTCACAGAAGGAAGGCAACGTTTATTCTATCATGCGTTTCTGTATTTCGTGGGTAATTTGACGTTTTGCAAACACCTAAAAATTTTAAATCGAGATAGCTTGGTGACAGAATGACAACAAAACATTTTAAGTTGATGGAGTCAATCAATTGATAGCAATCTTTTAACCCAATAGAGGTTCCCTATCCTGACCAATGAAATTCTTTTTCTATTTTGTTTCCATACACAACAAAGGTATCAAACACATAACGTTATGAAATCGCGATGATTTTCAAAATAAAAAAAGTTTTTACCAATTATCCAAAACACTTCTACCTTTATTTCCTTGAAAAACTGAACTCTATTGTCCTACGGTTACATTACTTTTTAATAATTTAATCACCCAAAATTGTAAGATTAATATTGCATATTTTCAAAGGAATACTAAACGCATTTGTAAGGAGGACTGAAAACGTAACGTAGCAAGAGTTTCATTAGTACATATCGCGTCGCATTGCTGCGAGCAACAAAAACGTAACGACGTTCCAAGATCATATTATAATATTAGGTAGCGTCTCGAAAGTTTAAATGTTAAGACCTTCTTGTTGCAGTTTCTTAAAGAAAGATGATTTAACCATGTATACTTAATTCTGTCACCACACAAAATTGATGTTTTCCTGTTAAATTATACAGATGAATAAAATAATGAAAATAGAAAATGATAGATACCAAACAAACGATGTGACTTTGAAATAACGTACTTTTCGAAATAACGCTAGAAACAAATTATGAATAAATGGCATGAAATCTCATTAATCTACTTAAATTATTAGAAAAAGTGCCTTCACACAATTTGTCTGCATCCCATAGCTCGCGGCGAATGGAGCAACAATACAAAAAACAATGTGCTCGTGTAATTTATTTGTTTAATTCGTTTAACTTTTACATCGTTTTTGTTTTTTTATTGTCCTTTTAGAGCTTTATCTTTGTTTTAATATGGTTTCAGGGTACCTGTAGTATCTAATTTGCTTTATAAAAGGTACAAAAGTTAGTATTTTACTTTTATTTTTTATTGTTAATGTTCACATTTAATGACATTTATTTTGTAGAGTATTGTGTATTAATTTTATTTGATTACTGTGAATGTGAGGACCATGTGGGATTTTTTTTTTTTGTTTGTTATTTTTTCCACAATTGTCTGGCAGTTTGAGTACTATAAGCGACCTACCCAAATGTCCTTTCTTTGGTATTGTTCGTCGTGTCGTTGAGCTCCTTGAGTTATAAGTCGAGCTACACGATAACTGAAAAATGCTTGCACTGACTGGACGGGTCCACTCAAATCTGTGTGGTTCTTTCTTCAAGAGACCAATCTCAGACACTAATCTGCATAGTCCTCATGTGAGTTAACCAAGATTATGTCTGGACTTTAAAAGAGACTATGACCTCTGAGTTTGTTTCGGCTGTTTCTTCTCAGAGTAGTCAGGTACGAAACACCGGCCCCATCTAGTTTAAAAAAAAGAGACGTGTAAAAGTGTTTGTAAAAACCTATTTGCAAAATAATCATCATTTATCATTTATCATTTACCTAATTATGTGAGGTACAGAGATAGGATACCTATATTTACAAGACTTTATATCTGTATTGTAAGCCCGTATTCTGTTCGAGGGTGGGTGACAGTAGCCCCGATCGCTTACTCGTATTCATGGAAAGTTTTATATCATTTACTTTTCGTGAAAAATCAAAGTAGTAAACATATTTTCTAGTCCAGTACCTACTTAAGGAATTATAATAAAACCTACTTAGAACATACCTATTCAGCCTGTAACGTTCCCTCTGCTGGGTCACTGACCGCCTCTCTGTGAGAGGGAGAGGGCTGTAATCTACCCGGCAGGCCCGATGCCGGTTGGTTTGTGAATTTTTAGGTTTCCGTGGTCTGTCCGTCAGGATCCAAATCAGGTGAAATTTGGTAGGATGGTGTAATCTTATGACCCAAACATAGACTGATGTGTAAAGTATTTTTTTTAAGTAGGTAAGGCTCATTTTCTGGGGCCAAATTAGGAAATTGCAAAAAAGTTTAGCAAACCTTACTGTGTCATTTATCAAATGAAAGAACTTACTATGAGAATCTCAAATATATTTTTGTTATTATTGTAAAATAAATAGTTTTGATTTTATTCATGAAAGAAGTGAATTTACCATTCCCTCCCCCCTGACCTCCGAAACTACTGTATTCGTTGCTACAGGAAAACCAATAAGAATTTTATCAATTTAAAATAAAGGAGACAAATTAGATTGGCAAAAGAACGGTTGGTTGCTGTGCCCACACCATGAGCATAATATGGTATCTTGGTTGGGCACGGCACCAGGGTAGTCAGTTACCTCCTGCACAATTCTTAGATTCTGTGTTATTATACTATGATAATCCTAACGAAGAAGGTGATTAATAAAACCCTATCTCAATTATGCGTTTTTTATTTCAATGGTACCCTTTTATTGCAATCATAGATAACCACAAATCCCCTAGTAGGTAGTAGATACAATGTTAACAAATGCAAGCCAGTAGTAATGTAAGTGGGTCTTTTCTAATGCACATAGTTTTTAGGCTGAGGTTATAAGTAATCGATCAATCAGATTATGATAGGCTGCAGGCACTGCAGCTCAGCGCATGTGCATTCCAGATTTACCTACGTAGGAAACAACGCCTCAAAAATATATATTTTTATTTAAAAAACTCGAAAAATAGAATAACCAAAAATGTGGACATTGTCCAATTTTACCAATTTGGCCATTGCTGGGAGACGTGAAAATTGGGCTAGTGAAACTTTTATAGATGCTCTAATTTATGGCAAAATTTCAGGCCTGTAACGCCAGGCCCAAGTTTCTATAGAGTTTGGGTTTCTCCTTTAAAAAGAAACAAAATTCACATTCAGTAAGAGTATCTATTATAAAACATACCACAATTGATTAAAAACATTTGACTTTGGCATTGTACAGAACCACGCGAGTTCAACTCACACTAGGCCGGTTTTAGTTATAATATGACTGGCCTGATTACACCTTATTAAAATTAAGACCACGTTGCTAAAGTAATAGGCACGTATTCATTAAAAACATGCCATCTCTCATTCCAATTCTTTGTCCTTCCTTTACACTATTCGCAGGGGTATCATTCTAGAGTTGCCACCTTAAATACTTTTTAAAAGAGAATTTATTTTTGATCATAAATTGTTTGAATTACAAGTGCGTACTTAATCTGTGAGTCGCTTTTACATTGTGTCGTGCTCTCCATATTTTATGGGAATTTCAAACAGGGGGTTAGGGTTCCGTGGAAAAATGGAATCTGTATTATTATACGTACTTAAAGGGTGAAATTGATTTAAACCCGGAAGCTAATAGCTATTTAGCTTTCAATTGGTTATAATATATAACTGTGATAAATTATCTATACTAATATTATAAAGAGGTAAAATTAGTTTGTAAGTTTGCATGTAGGGGGTAATATCTGAATCTACTGAACCGATTTTGAAAATTCTTTCACTAATTGAAAGCTACTTTACAACGCTGTTATATTTACAACGTGCCCGTGGGATAAATTCCGATCAAACCGAGAGCGAAGCCGCGGGCGCAAGAGCTAGAGTTATTATTCAACTTTTTTACAGCTGGTTCACAATTATACAGACACGAAAGGGATCAACTGCCTACTTGAAATTATGAGCTTATGTTTTTTTGCTATTAACTAGCGATGCATATTATCTCTTTTTTCAGCCTTTGTGATCATCTTTCAGTTCACCTTTCGAATGCTCTCCATTTTCAACAATACCCATAAAATGTTTACTATATTTCCACCATTTAATTCAATTTATATTTTAAACAGACGGCATGTCAAAAAAAAAAAATCTACAGCACCCTCACCCTGCACAGACAAGACTTGCCATATTTTTTTACAATAGCAATGAATATGTAACATTATGAGATCTGTCTGTTTTGCTTAACAAATTACCTTGTAAGGCAATAAGCTACGTTTAAAATGTTAATATTATTTACTTTATTTGTTTCTCTTTAGTTATTCGAGTTTATTTCATCCGAGAGCCAATTATATGGGACCGTCGGGATCACGCGCACTCGCGTTTGTTGTTTACTGCAGTGGGGAAATTATGAAATAACAATGCAGTATTTTTGAGTAACGGTACTGGAGTTATCATTGTGTTATAGCGGAAAATTGAATTTATAATTGAGTTGTGTGCAGTTTTTCTATGAAATAAATGTAATCCGATTTGGTTTACTATAGTTACGTCGCGACGCGCGCGGGACGCGTCCGGTGTGCTTGGGACGCGCGTTCGGCCAACGGACGTTCAAGTGGCTACGTTACATTTATACTATTAACATACATGATATTTGATCGCGTTCCTTATTACAGCTAAGGTATCTGGGAACAACCAAAATGTCTCGGTTCTAGACATCTAGAAGTAAAGCAGAGTCACTAATGAAATGAATAATAACGAAACCGAAATGAACGAATACGACTAGCGAATGGGTAGGAAAAACTGAAAATAGTTGTTTGAACAGATTGAGAATATTTTGTTGTCTATGACACAGGGACGATATAAAAAGCAGTGATAGCCTAGTGGTGTGACCGTCGGACTGCCAAGTCATAGGTCTCGAGTTCGAGCCCAAGACACGCACCTCGTATTTTTCGTATTATATAATTATCACTTGCTTCGGTGAAGAAAAACATCGTGAGGAAACCAAACCAGCATGCCTGAGAGATATCTCTTGGCGGCATGTAAAGCTAAGTTACAAGCCCATGGTTAGGTACAAACCACACGAAAAAAACATGGACGATAAATAAGCTAAAAGCGAACAAATAAATGTTTCGCCCTTTTGCAATCATGTGAGAAAAAATGAAAGCCTAGCTATACCTATCAATCAATATTTCAATAGTTTTAACAACCTGCATACGTAATACAAAAATATCATCTTACTATCAAAGTTTGTGAGGATGGATTGATGTCTGTTACTGTTTCACGCAAAAACGATTGAACGGATTTGGATATTTGGCACGCACACCCATACGAGAGCTTTTATCTCGGTAGTACGATAACGTGGGAAAATGACCGATCTCCACGCGGGCGAAGCCGCAAGCATAAGCTATAGTACAAAATAAAACCGGCCAAGTGCGAGTCGTACTCACACGCACACAGGGTTCCGTAGCACCAAACAATATAATAAAAATATTTTGAAGGCTCATTTATATGTTGTATTGTTTTACATTCTACCGCAAAACTAAATTTGTTTTTCATAGTATGTTAATGAAAAACAAAGTAATTACTGCAGTTTAATGAAAAAGTCCCATATCTCAAAAACTAAACATCAAATCTTATTCAAACCAATTTTGGTTGAAAGTTTTATTTACGTTCTACGACTCTAATTTTTTTCATAATTTTCCTTCTCTTACTATAGAAATTAGAGGTACGCTTCCAAAGTGGTAAAATGTTTACCACTTTGGAAGCGTCTATCGTTAAAACGATTGACTTTGAGAAAAAATGGTTTTAGGAACCACAATGTCATTTTTAAAGACCTATCTATAAACACCCCGCACGTATACGTTTGATGAAAAAATCATTTTTTAGTTTCAGTTCCATGTATGCCCCCCCTTAATCTTATCTTTATTTATCTTATTTTTATATAAAATCGTAAAGCGGTTTGCAGCAGACATCTACCTACTCAGTTTTAACTGTGTGTAAAATGGCTGTGAATCTATAAGAGTTCCGTTTTTTGACATTCGGCTACGGAACCCTAAAAATGATGAATTGAAATGGATAGAAAAACCAACAAAGTGCAAACCAATCACATCACAATATTACGAAGTACTTATATTTTATAGGAACACAATTTTGGGTTCTATTATGTGTTGGAAAATGTCGCCGGTGGAAAAATACATTAAAATATTGTGAAACGGGCTCCTAAACATTTTCACCGTTCAGTTATCTCTGTGTTGTTACTACATTTAAGAAAGTGTATTGATTAAGTTAAAGCCCCCGGGGCTAAAAGGCAAAGGTTTGAAATATATTGAATAATTTTATTTGTTTACTCATTGTTAAATTGATTGATACTCGTACTAGCCGGTGTCAAATAAACTGACGGCTCAATAAATTGGCACATTGCTAAAATACTTTATGAAGTATTTGAAGTGGAATTTGTGATCCAAATGAATGTTTTGATACTCTGAGTTTCTAATCAGTCACATAGGAAGAAAAATATATCATCATCGGCCTAATCTTATCCTAACCTAACCTCATTGGCATCAGCTTCCAGCCTATCCTGAATGAGAATACCAATATTTCACTCGAAACAACTGCCCATCAGCTGACCTCCATATTCCATGGCTACTGAATAACAAGATACGCCATGACTGATTGTCAGAATTTAGGGTTCAAATCAACTGTGATAAAGTAGAGTAATTCAAATTCTTTTAAGCGCTTTACCACATCATGGAAGAAACTAATAGGCATATACGAATTTCCTTTTGAAGGGTTTCCCTGTAAAGGTATGGACGTTCTCCTTTTAGACGAACATTCCTTTTGGCAGGTACAATTGGTATACGATAGTACCTTCCGGGACAAAGGCTTTTGCAATGGTGGGACGGAACTTTTCTTTTCCATTTTGTATCAGACGGTTTTTCGTTCTCCATTTTCAACGCTTTTTGGTTTCGTGTCTACTTCATAGTGCTTGGAAGAAGGATGATTGTTTGATAATGATTATAATTTCACTATCTGTACCGACACTTAATCAAAGGGTCTATCCCAGGGGTCTACTTGTGGACTGCTTACGCTTGAAATAATACCTAAGTAAAGTGAAAAGATTCCTTGTTTATTTTGTGTGACCGCGTGAACATCGAAAAATGTCCCATGGGATTGTGCGGTGGGAATGAAAAATAATCGATAAGTTTATTGAAGATCTTACTTCTAATTAACATTGTCACGTTCTATCTAGCCAACTTGTTGTACAATAAATTGGCCGATTGGTCAGTCGGAGGATGTTTGCACAGTATAATTTTGTCTTAGACAAAGGGGTGTTTCGGCAAATAAGGCGTAGGTGAGGGGTAAAATTGTTTTTGCGAATTGGAGGCAGAGAAAGAAATAAGTTAGAAAACGAAATAAAGAAAACAAGAGGATCCCTTTCAGTTTGGTCTAGAAAACAAAGAAAAGGTTTGTGGGCCTATAAAATCGGTGTGGAAAGGTATAAAATAAAAAGGATTGTCTGCTTGTAAATCTTGCGTAGAAAAGATTTGAGTTCGGTGAGGCACACACTACTTCTAATTCAGTATCGAAGGTCACAGTAAGGCAAAGCCTCTAAATAAAAACTCCATTGTCTTTAGTAATTACAGTTTGTAATTAGAGCAATACCTGAAACTTCTTTACAAATAATAAACACTTTCTTTGCTCTTAGGTTATTCAAGATTGTCCCATTATTGCTCTTAAACCGACGTCGTTTTTTGTCGACGTTTTATAAGTGTTCATCTAGGCGTATGTGAAATAAAATATTTTGATTTAAAAGTTTTGTTGCATCCTGATAACCTTATCAGTAATCTGAACAATTTCCCTCTCATAGTACTTTAGACCATATTTAACACTGTGACGGGCAAACCAATTTTCTGCTCTTTTACACATTCCAAAAAAGCAAAACAAACATACGTTACGCCACTACGATTGATGACACGTCGTTGCATCGCCAAAAAACACGCGACCCATTTGCAACCGACTAATGGACAGGCAAAGTGAAGCGCCACCGCCGCCGTGAGCACTATAATGACACTGCCGTGACGTAACACCATTGTGTTGATACGTCATTGGGAATTGAAACCAGATGGAGAAGTTTAAAACTCTCTATTTGTTAACTTTTTGAGAAGTGAGAAAGTTCTAGGGACGCAATAGGCTAATGGCTAAAGTATACAAGTTTGGGGAGGAAAAGTTTGTTCGAATGCTATTAGTCGGGTAAGTTTAGTCTTTTGTTTCTTATTTGGGCGGCTTATGTTCTTCAGAAGATTATGTGTGATATATGCTGTGGTCTTATCAATGATTTTGAGACAATGAGAAGATAAATATACTTATTTGAACTGAAGTGCTGTAATCACTAAGTTTTTCAGTAGTATTATGAACCGCCGCATTATAATATAACATTACGATTAGTAATCTGTCAGTCAAGACTGTTGATAGTAGGGATTTTATCTTAACTGTCCAGCATGCTGTGGTGTTCTATTGTATTCAGTCCCAACTTACAAGTTTTTTGTAAAACCAAGTAAATAATGCTCTCTTTGCAATATAATTCATCGCCATGTTACTCAGAACAGTGAGTAACAATGTTACTCAGAACAACAATTGTGGAGTAATCAATCATGTCCTGGAATAAAAAAAACGGAAGACATAATGACATTAACCATAGCACACTGTCTTTGTGTGGACGAGAATGGCCTACGTCCTCTGACACAGAGGAGGGTTATTGCAAACTTATTACGTCCCATACTCAAAGAGGTTTATTTTCTGCTGGACAATTTAAATTGAAGAATACTGCGGTGGAGCCTAAAGCTATGTGTACTGATGTCTTGTTTTCAACGTCATTGTACGCGATCAGTATTGTAATGTTTTGATGAAGCCTGTGTAATGACACAGGCGTTTGAAAGCCACGTTCTATTAAGATTTTCTTTAAACAAAAATCCAACTAAACCACCCTTAATAATACCAAAAAGGCCTAGACAGTTTCTGCTTGGGTTTATAATCACGACTTACAAATCGTAAGTTGGAGCCGGAACCACTGGCCTACCACTGTTCGCTGTTTGGCATTATACAGTGCCGGAAAATTAATGTGAAGGCCGAGTTGACATAGTGATACTTACAGAACTCATTAAGGGTAGTGTTTACTTCCTACTGTGCACATGTGCACATTAATTTCTTCATTATCTCTTTAATTTGTCTTAATGTTCGTGCAAGGATTACGGGAAGATACTTTAGTCGCTTTCTTGTGTAAATAAACAAAAGGAGTATCTCTACTCCTTGACATATAATTGTATTCGCAGCAGAGAATGGAAAGGGTGACAACAGCCATGAATATTGTAATAATTTACACAAACAGAGTATTTCTTGTCGTTCTACTTCAAAGGGATTAACTTTTAACGAGTGACTTCATAGATAAAAGTAGCAGGTATTAATAACCTTATTGTTACCCATAAAAAACCCATATTTTTGTTTCCTTTTTAAAACTTGGGATTCTTAAAAGATGTACCTACCGTAATTTGACAACTGTCTTGCAAATCTGTAATTATCGCCAATGCTTGTTTACGCCTAAGAACTATTAGTATTATGTACACTTTACGCTGTCCAAAAACGCCTTCAAGGACGCTATATTGTATCGGCACCGGTTTTTGATAAAACCTAAGAAAGAAGCTTTAGCTTCCTCAAAAATGTGTTCATTCCTAAAGTGAAAATTTATGAATACGAAATGGTTCGGCTCCTGTTCGCTAGGATCTCGGCTGTCGGCCGTCGGCACTTGTCCTCAATACCCGCTTAATACCTTTTCAATATTAAACGTAGTCATTATCACCAGGGCGCGAATATCGTGAATTTATTAATAATTTATTGAGATGGCTTCTTCGTGTTCGCATTTTACTCTTCATAATGTTAGGTTATTCTTCTTAGGTTTTACTGTGTACATTCTACTGCAAAGAAATTCGAAAGGGTGGGTTATGAATATCAGCATACAAGAGGAGAGAATATCACTATATCTAGCTAGTGATGTCTAAAAGCGATAACGGTCATTGAAAAGTAAAAAATACGCCTTGCAATCTCGACG
Organism: Eugnorisma glareosa; assembly: GCA_947578425.1. Lineage (NCBI taxonomy): Eukaryota > Metazoa > Arthropoda > Insecta > Lepidoptera > Noctuidae > Eugnorisma > Eugnorisma glareosa. Next base: position 21,382,787 of record OX387967.1, on the reverse strand, counting down.
TATAGATAGATAGCGATCGCAAAGCAACCGAATTCGGTAGCAAAGACATAACGATTCGGATTTAAGGTGGAAGCCGACACCGGCGGGTCGCGTCCGACTCGTGTCCACCTTAAATCCGCAACGTTATTACTTTGTGACCGAATTCGGTTGTTTTGCGATCGCTATCTATGCCGAGACTGCAGGGCCTGTCTCGACATAGATAGCGATCGCTAAACAACCGAATGCAGGGCCTGGATTGACGTAAGGTATTGAAAAGATTATCGCACAGTCAGAACGAAAGTGACCGAACTGAATTGAGTTTAATATCAAAAATTACTCCTAATTACATGGGCTATCGTCTAGTGAATCAAAAAGTGACGATATCTTGCTAGAAAAGGACAAATATTGAAAGTATTGTAAGAGATTTATTATCAAACTCAACTCAAACTCAAAGCATTTATTTCAATTAGACCATTACAGGCACTTTTGAAATTAAAACAAAAAAAAATCTAAGCTACAGTTACAGTCACAAGGCATAATAACTTGAGAAAGTACTGTAGTTGCACATTCCAAAGCGTAGATCTCTATGGAGAAGAATGGGCAAGAAACTCCATGGACACTCTTTTTAATCAAAATATTGTTACAAAATCTTGGTTACATCATTCACGTTGAGATTATACATATATGTGAGAACGATGTAGAAAGACGTGCACATTAAGAGCGCCCAGAGTAAAAGATTAAAATAATCAACACTTTCAAAATGAAGTAATTAAAAGAAACCGTGGCAGCTAACAGATGACCACTCCCAACTGACAGCGCCCGTTCACGAACATGACGCATGGCTCAGCGCCATTCAACTCAACCATATTGACCAAATGACCCGACACACGCGCCACCACCAGCGAGAAAGGACAATGGGCAGTTCTGGGCGGTCGGCGGCCATCAACTAATTTAGTGTCAAATGAAAGTACTGTTATTTAGGAACATCTTTTACTATGGGCGTTTCACTGTATTCCATTTAGGAAAAAAAATATTCGAATGTCAATATAACGTAATTGCTTAAGGCAATATCGCATAATAATTATGTTATTATTATATTTAATGTTTTATACCCTAACTTCTAAACGTTTCATGACACGGTAACAAGGCCATCAACACAACAAAACTGGTTCGACTCGACTATCTGCTCACGCGGAGGACTGGCTAGGCTGGGCAAGAAATCAACCCGAAGGGATTAGATTGCCAGCAGCAGATTTAAGTGTGCATTTAGAGCATAAGTAGGAGGAACTAGGCTAAACATGCTCTAAAATCACAAACTAACTAATAGACTTAATTCCTTTAAAAGAAAAATGTCTTAATTATTTTTAAACATGCACATGTGGTCCTACAATACCTATACCTATTAATATAATAATTATGTAATAAATAATTAGTTATAATAATAGTTTATTAAATATAACTTTTTTTATAACAAAATAAAGGTTTCATGTAGATTACAATACATAGTATGGTAACTGTGCTTACTAATAATACATTATGTGATTTATTGTATAATAAATATCTTTGAGACTATCTAGATTTGTTGTTTCACTTTCCTTTTGTATTTTTGCATTGAATATAAACCAGAATAATAAGTAAAACGATATAAAGGTTCAAACACAAAAATGTCTTTTTTTCATTTAAGAAGTACACCACAGTAATAAGACTTGTCCACAATAATTGTAGGACTAAAGCACACCAATAAATGATAAAATCATTGTTGGCCGCGGACCGCCCACGCTCCATACAAAATTGCCCATTGTCCTTTGAGTGGCGCTTAACATTCTCTCAGCCACCAGGCTACATTCAAGTCAATGAAAGATAAATAAATGTAAATGTTATTTATATTGGAAGAGATTTTTTTTTAAATAAGCATCACCTTTGTACCTATATTTCTGTGCCTTTCTTCTTTTCATTAATTAGTGTGTATATAAAATGTTAAATACAGAAATGGGTAATATCAGGGTCATATTGAGATCATCTTAACACCACCAGTTGTTCACTCACTAAATCAACCAAACCAGCCCCAATTCGTAGGCCGTCAAAAAGCTAATACTTTCCCTTTTATTGTTATCCCACGATTACAGAAACCATCACATAACTCACACTTACCGTATTTCGGGCCGCTTCGAGGTAAATTGAAAAACTTAGTCGGCAAGCAAATCTGTTCTAACTGTGCGGTAAAAATAAATGGATCATCATTCATAGATATGAAGTGAGTACACCTACGTATAGATAAATGTAGGTAAAGCTTTTACGAAGCTCTGTTGTATCATTCGCTAAGCATTCTAAGAGGGTGGCTAGAGAACATGCGGGTAGAGTAAATGGGGGTTTCGAAAGCATTTTTTTTGTAAATGTCTGACTTACTATTAGTTTATTTCAGCCCCCACCACCGGTCTGTCCCCACTGGTGGTGGTTGCGTTTGTTCAGTCGCATTTGCTACTACCTCAGTCCCCACTGGTGGCACATGACACTGAAATTGTTACTTAATGTCCGAGGTATGGTTATTTCTAAAGAGTGCTATTTAAATGGTTGACTGGTGGTTTTTCTAGGTGTATGCATACCTTGTTTAAATATTTATTTAGAAAAACGTCTTTAACATAGCGCAGGCAATATTGTTGAGAGGGACAACGCAACGAAAACAAAACTAAATACATATAAGCATCAAAAATTAATTTTCAATACACTTTCTCGAAAACTGGTTCTAATCGCACTACGATTAGGTTCAACATGCAATGTATTTCACACCCGTGCGATTTTTAATATTTTTCCGCACACGTGCGGAAATAAAAATTTGCACAGATAAGTCTAAAGGGTTCAATGACTATATCTATAGTCGGCGGTGATTGTTTTTTTTTAATCCCGGCAAAGAGATATGCGTCTTTACGGATTAAGTATTTTTCGAGTATTTAAATTGTGTTTATAAATAGAATATCATAGATAAAAATGATTATTTAAAACAAATATTTATTTTTATGAACAAATTAACATCTTAATGTGTTCTAAATTAAAAAAAAAATGGATTTTCTTTTTTCATATTTCGTAGGCTGTATACAGCATCATACCTTTGCATCTTCTTCAACCTGGCGAAAGCAAAGCGCGGACAAAAAGCAAATTAAATCATAGTTTCCTAATAATTCTTGACAAAAATACTTTCCGTTCTAATATTTTATTTCTTCGAAAGTGTATTGAAAAACGTCGTTTGATACGCGTGGGGATTTGTTATTGCAGTTCTCGGCTTCATAACACCCTCGCTTGCAGCTCGGGTGTTAATTCCGCGCTCGAATGCAATAACAAAGTTTCCCCACTTCTATCAAAATGTACTATTATTAATTTCCAAAGTGTTTTTGGCTGTGAACGTCGAACACTGATAGATTATTTAGTGCAGAGTTACAGTCCGGTGTCCAGAGCCGCGTCTACAATTTTACTGTTGATTTATGACTTTTCTTCTAAATAATTCACCGTGAAATTAAATCTTCCTACCTTGTTCCAGGTTACACCTCCTAGGAGTCCTATAACGAATCTACAAATAAGTCCAAAAATACCAACTCTTTTGAACTTTCTTTTGTTTCAAATATTCTTTTGTAAAGAATTCCCTGATTGTCAAAGAAACTATCACTTGTGTACGTGCTCGTTGCTGAAACAAAGATTGAAACTGCTTTCGAATTCTAGTCGTACTTGTGGCCAACTTTAGATAAAGCAAAGTAGACCACGAGGTCTTTAGTTTTCTTCATCATTTGCAGTAGGTTAGTATATCGAATGTTAACTAGTTCTTACAAGATAATATAAAGTTCGGCTTGAATTCTCTAGGGGAGCAAACAGAGGTATGTATATCTTTCACATTCCTGATAAACAAGTCATGGGTCCAATGGGGTGATTAACCTATACAGGTTAGCTTTCAGTTAATTTAAGTTCTTAAGTTTTTTTTTTTAAGAAGACCTTCTGAGGTTTTCGAGCTGGTAACAAAAAAATAGACGGAATGAAATAATGTGAATAGTTCGCGATTCTCATAGCCTGGCTCCTAAAGGTCATGGCCTCGCGATGGTGTCTGCACAAATATCAATGGTAGAAACCCTGGTATTTAATTCCCACCGGCCACTGAGCTACTTATTGACAACACAAGTAGAAATAAGTAGTGTTAAGTTAAGATACCGTGTGCGATACTTCAAAGGTCATTCAAGACGTTCATTCAAATTAAATCTGAAATACATAATGTTAGTAATAGAGGTTATTGTGGAAGAATCTTTCCGTAGAAGCTTTACCGGTACGGTCGACGGTCCACCTAATATGAATTGATGCAGTCTGAATTTCAATAGACTGGTTACGTGTCAAAATGTATTTTAATGTCAAAGTGAATCTATGTGACAATGTTTCTTCTTCTCCATTCTTCTTTAAGGGTATCTACGTTAGCGAGAATCTTCAGTAAGAGGTGTTAGGTCATGTAGGGTATACCACACCTCACTGTGTGTATGTGTGGGTTCACTGATTGGCTGATATCATTACTATCACGTTTTGTTTATCATATATAACGTCAGTAGTAACGCTAACTGATCGCTCAGATTTACACGTGGCGGCTATCACAGAGTAGACAGGTATTCAATACGAAATCTGATATAATTCGCGCACCCTTGACCTGCCAGCGGGAAGCCACGCGGTGTCACAGTGACCTCGGGAAGGCCGCCTAACGGATAATCTGACGTCATTCATGCCCGGTCCTTACTATCGACACGTGCTGATGACGTTTGAGACAGAAATTCAAAATATTTTTAGAATTTGTATAATATTTATTTTTAGGAAATAATTCAACAGTGGTCCTAGGTTCGATTTTTAGGCCGGGTAAATTGTTATTAGGTTTTTCCGTTGAGGATTTTTCAGTACCAGCCAGAGTCTGGGTTTGTCATGGATGGCAAAAGGCACACATTTCCACATTGACATTTCCACGTCGACATTTTCCTATGTATTAACATAGGACATAGGAAGGAAGAAAGTACACTACTGCCAACCCCGTGAGGGTAACAGGTCTGAAACAGGCTTGAATTAAATATCGGCTCTTACCTATGGTTTACAATTTTTGTCTCCAATTTTACGCCTTTCAAATAAAAATAAACGTAAAAAGGTAAAAAACTGTTACAGAGATGAGCACAGTCAAAATAAACCTTATTTGGGGGCATCACCCCAATATTTTACGTAGTTTTTCCGAAATACATCATAGCTTGTTTACATAATGTCGAATTCGTTTATCTGATACATTGAAAGCGATACGATTTCCCTCGGGACCCAGTTACCCCAACCACAGAATAATACGGAAGATTAGCTACATACACAATTTGCGAAAACAGGCGCACATACACATAGACACATCATACATACGGCGATCAAACAATAAAATTGCCGGTCGCGAGTGCGCTTGCACTCACTGTACGTGAAGCGTATCCATGTGTACGTTTGCGCTCATTGTATGGAACAGACCTTCTGTATCTATCTATTTTGTGTACTTACCTTCTACAAAATACCGAAATACTCGAGTTTGGTATCACAATAACCCACGGAGACGGTTCGTTGGTTTAAGAGTATTCCAGTAAAGGATACTTTCGGTACAGTCGTTGGTTCGGAGCCTGGGGGTCAAGTGTCCTATACCCCTAATAATACGAGAAAAGGGGTTACCTTTTATTTTGTATCTTAACATTTTTAAATGGAATGGAATAGCGGATTGAAAATGAAATAAACAATTCAATGTAGAATTTGTGTTATTTTAGGAAAGAGATTATTTGCTAGAATTTATTAACAATTAAATTAATGTACTTTTTTTATTTTCAGGTAAGGATTTCAATTAATTACCGTTTTCTGCTGGTTGGATGTCCCGTCTGCTGATGTATAAGTAAGAACACGTAGATATAATGTGTGCCTGAAACATTTTTAGGTTTTTATTTATTTTCTATACTGGTATTTCGTGTGATAAAACATAAATAAAGTTTTCACGTGTATATGAATTAATATTTTTTTTCTTTAATTTGCCTTTACTTTACGTTCCCACTGGCGAATCATTCACACAAAAACACGGTTGTTTGATGAGTTATAAGATTTCAAATACTTAGAGAGAGAGAGAGAAATAGAGATTTGATCAAAACAGGTTTTATGAGAATGTTTTAACCAGTGATAGTTTATCTGTGGATACTAAAAATATTTTATTTCTTTAAAATAAATGTGTGTGAACAAAGAATTTCTACAAAACATTAAGCGATGTTGGTCCAAAAATAATGTTGGTCCTCTGGGACTACATTTTCTTGATGAGCATTAGATAACGCCTGTAATCTCACGAAGATTAGGTGACGATAGCACTGTTTTTAATCAAATTCTTCAAGTTTCTCCACAAAAGAAAATAGCTTTTCGATTTTCTTTCTTCATCAACGTAATTTTAATCTCGAATTCGGTGCTAAATTTAAAATATCATATATCTACGTTTAAGAACCATTAAAGTAAATTGAGCGCGACATTTCACAGTTATCTTGCGTCATAAATTGGTTTTAGCAAATGTGATATTAGGTATCTAAGTTAGAATTATATTACAATAAATCTCATATGAAATTGGTCCTTAATAATAAATTTAAGTTAAGTGAGAAACTGTCTCGTAAGTTTTATTGCCAATACACGAGCTGCTGGGAACAATAAACAACAATGTTTCAATGTTATTTAATGTTGTTTTTATAATTATTCCTCTAATTGTATTGATATTTGCACACCATGACATATGGTAAACGTGTTAGCACAAATGTACTTAAACAACACCTTGCATGCATTTTTTCTTTATAATTGTATGTACACTCATGTTTGAGCAAATAAAGTTATCTGAATCTGAATGTTTCGGTTAAAAAGTAAGAAGTTAAATACTTACCCTTCAATTTTAGCGAAAATTCTGGTCTATTTATACATAACATAACATCACGGCTGTAATTCCTGAAGGGTTAGGCAGAGGTGTACCTAGTAGTACACCCACATTTCGTCAGTTATGTTTAAGTCCCATGTAAAAAGAAGCCTTTTGCCAGCAACCAGCCACAAATCCAGACTCAGTGACTGCTACTGAGAAATGCCTCATGGAAAAATCCAATAACACAGTGTTAGTTTGCCCGACCTCGGAATCAAACTCAGGACCTCATGCTACGCAGTCGCGCTTGCGAGCACTAGACCAAAGAGGCCGACTTATAATGAAAACTGATCCCACACTTAGGCAAATGTTAGCCGGAAAACGAAAGACTGAAATTAATACTTGTGTTTGGAAGAATACCATTAAGTACAGGTACGGAAGCACAAGAAAGGTTCTAAGGATTCCTAATCAAACATAGGAATACTAGAATACTAGATTTTTTTTTTGTTTTATTTGACTTAACACCAAAACAAAATTTGCTTATCCGTCTTCATAACAGGGTAACAATCTAAATATGTAGACGAGTACACTCTTACTCTAAGTACCAATAACAAACTAACCGACGATCTTGAAAAAAGTAAAACAATTCTGCACGCTTATTATCCTTCTTCGAAGGACACCCCGCAACGGGCCGGATCCGGTGACCGTCGCGGATCCGCATGCGATCCTCCGCAGTTCGCCGTTGCCGGGCAAACCCTCAGTATACAACCCGCCGGGGAACGGGCCGGACGCACCCCGCTACGTCTTCTCTCACTCACCTATCCTACCCCTTAAAAACTCATGGTCGTCTACCAATACCATCATCTTAAACTAGGCCTGAAAAAAAGACATTGAAAAAAAAAAACAAATCAATTATTTATTACAACTAAATCACGTTCAATCTACAGGTGGATTGTTATCTAACACTCGATTTTAAACCTTTCCTTAAAGAAAATAGAGTTTCAATTTCCTCGCTCTCTTTGTCTTATCGTAATTCGTGTTTTATCGTAAAAATAAGTGTTGTAGTGTTTGTAATTCGAATTTTTTAATTTAAAAAATAAGTCGTTGTTGAATATTTAAAAATAAATCAAGTTCTAAATTTAAAGTTTTAATCGTAAATTGAAAACGTTTTTTTCGGGATAAATATTATCGTTGTAAAATAACAGTGTTTCTTTAGAAAAAATAACAGTTTTTAAATTAACAGTGGCTTAGTAACATTGTGTGCTGTGATAACAACGCGTTTCTTTGTGTAACGTGAAGAATATCGGTAGCGTTGGCTATTGCAATAACATAAGGTATTTTCTTATCTGGGACTGTTGTCTTGGGGAGCCACTATCATAACATAGAGCTACAGTAACATTTTATTCAAGTAGTTCGGTACTTATTTTTCATGAAGCATTTTCTTGGAGAAAAGAGGTGTTTTGTTTTGTAAAGACCTGTTTGTTTTTGTTATACACGGTTTAATATTATAGATTCCAGAGACCATTCTTTCTTTAAATAGGTACATTGATTTTGTAGCACCAACTGTAAAATAACTGAAAAAGCTTTTAAAAAAGTTAAAAAAAAAAACAATAACGACAAACAGAGCTTGAATATTCATTTTCATTTGCTAATCTACACAAGAAATTAATCTGGTAATGAAAGGATAATTGTGTCACAAAAAAATAATGAAAAATAGTGCGAGAAAACCTTGATTGAATTCTAAAAATGTCAACAACAATAAAAGCCTGTTTCAATGCGGGTTTCTTGTCTGAGTGATAATTGTTCTCCATAAAGTTCAAGATCGCGTAGCGGGAGAGTTATCGGTATCTTGCAACAGACTGGTTTTAGAAACTGATTTGGTGGCGCTGGTTTGGTTTTTCCTTTTCTTGTCCACGTCTCCTACATCTATATTTATACTTCCTATTGGGCCTACAATATAACTGGCTAAATGTGGCTGTACCTAGGTACCCCCCTTCCTATGCGTTCAGGTGTTACAGGCGTGGTACTATGTGTGTCTTTTTATACGGGTCATGTTTACCGAAAAAGATTGTAAATTATTTTCAAACCTACTGATACATTTTCAGTAGTAACCCCATCCATAATTGTAGTATGTCTAAGTAAATAACCAACATTCCTTGATGAAAATCTGTATCTAGTTGGTCATGATGACAGCAAAATTTACCCTCAGGACCATTCTTTGAAGTGGGCTGCCACAGCTGGGCAGAAGCCTCTTCCCGTGACTTCCAGTTCTTCCAATCCAGGGCCAATGTGGATCACTGGTCGTTGATCAAAAAATATCAGTTATCATAATTATTTCATTTTCATGGGATTGCTAAAATCAGTCTTACTAAGGAATATCGTAGTAACTGGATTGTAGAGGTCAGATAGGCAGTCGCTCCATCTAAAAATACAGCGGCATCCGGTAAGACTGGAAGCCGATCCCAAGATAACTGGGAAAATGCTTGACAGATGATAATGAAGATACTAAAAATGCAGCCCATTCAAAATAATTGTCTGACAACCAAATGCATGTAGTATCCATTTCTGTAAAAAATACACATATTTGAAAATGATCGTTTCACAAGAAAACAAACGTTGAAAATGTTTACACAAAGAAATTAAATAAAACACAAACCCACACAGATTCACAATAAATAACTGAAACAGTTTCTAGTACAATAACTAATGATATTACATTCATTTGAATAAATGATTACCTACAATTTGTTTTCATACGAAAGTGTGAAATATAAAAATAGCAGATTGGAGAACTTCTCTAATGTTATCAGTTTATTTTTGCACAGTTTCAGTGGAGAATCACTAGCTGTTTTCAGTAGACAAAGCGATATATTTTTTAGCGATTTATTCCCAAAAGAGTTGCTTTTGGTTCCTTTAGATTTAACATGTCTCATTATTTCTAACCAAGCTTTTATTTCATAAGACACATTTCTGAGTACATGATAATATCACAAGAGATTTGACTTCGTTTAATGAGATAAGATTAAAAAAACCAAACCTCAAAACATAACCAAGTGTAGGTAATACCTCTGAACTTCTGAAGGCAGAAAATATAAGAAGCTATTCCACCTATGATTACGTCTTATAGACGTACTATGTTAACCAATCTCCTTTAAAGTATAATGTTATGATTACGAGTCTATTACCTCAAGGTGAGGGAAGCGTTAGATTAGCTGTGCCATGCATGAATTTGTCTATAAAACAGAATACCTTTACCGAAAGCTTACAAGTTCGTTTTTATCATAATTCTCTTGTCTTGTTATTTGGGGTCGGCGCAGCATGTCTTCTTCTTTAATACTTCTGTTTTAATCAGCTCAGTAGTTTTAGATTATCCGTCACACAGTTCATTCATCTTCTTGGTCTACCACATTTATACTCAAAACTTTCCTCACGATTTGTTCCTCATTCCTAGCTTGGTATTTAAGTACGTAATAAATAAAAATAGTGGTAAGGAACCATGTTCGACCTTTAACTAACGGCTCTCTTAAGGAAATGCAGGCGTCATGTTAATTAGATTCATTATAATTATCGATAAAAAACTCAGACCAACGCCATGATTTTACTTTACGAAAGGGCCCTCGATGGGTTTAGAATTCGTTATTTAGAGTAGTTTAAGTCATACTTGTGCATGAATGTAAAGGAAAACATCGTGAAATTGTAATATACACTGATAGTGGTTGCCCCACGGTAAGAAATCCGGTATGTCCTAGTACCGAACATTGTAAGACATAACTGTAAGATCTACCAACACGGGCACACTCCCTCTAACACGGAGAAGCAGTGAAAATATAATCGGCCGATTACGCTTATGCGTACTCGTATCAAACCTAAAACCGAAAACATTTATTTCAATGAACCCGTGCACTTTTCAACAGTCAAGAAGTCTGTCTGTCAAAACAGTGAAATTTATTGTCCCACTCCAAAATATAGATCTCAATGAAGAAGAATAAGCAAGAAACTCCATGGACACTTTAAATAAAAATCAAGCGTCTTTATGGACCAAAATGTTTTCATCAACAGTGCCTTTTAATAAATGTGAATCCAAGTTATTACATTACACGCATACTTACTGAAACCACCCCAAAACATACTTACATGTGATTAATTATACCTCTCATTCTCAGGGGAAACTAATTATGGCTGCCCCAAAAATAATGGCGATGTCATTGACTACTTTGATAAATTAATTGAAAATCAGGCAGGGATTGGCGGAACTACGGTTCGAGTTAATGCTATATACTAGTTTTATTGTGAAAGTTTGGCAAATCCAATATTTATCTTCTAAGCCTTAAAACATAATAACCATTTCGAGATTACTTTAAAATGGTCATGGAGCGCAGTTGTTAAAAGGAAAATTTGAAAGAGCTTTCTAATCATATTAATAAGCTTTGAGAGCATATCAAAGCAGCGATAGGCTAGTGGTGTGACCGCTAAGTCAAAGGTCTAAAGTTCAAACTCCAAGACACTAACCTCATATTTGCGGATTCATGCGCGTATTGTATGATTACCACTTGCTTCAGTGAAGGAAAACATCGTGGGGACACCAGCATGCCTGAGAGATATTTATCGACGACATGGAAGTAAGTCAAGCCAGAGGCCCGCGAGAGGCATAAAAACTCTGACGCCAGGTTAGGCACTAACCACACGATAAAGAAAAGATCATATTAATACTCTAACTCTAAAAATTGTACCTCAGTTACAATATGCCGTAACGTCCTACAGCACTGATAACAGCTCCTAGACAGAGGACGACCTTCACGAAACAACCCAAATAAACAAAAGCAAACCTTCTTTGCTATAAATAGACAACCTGTACGATACAATAACACAACAAATCATCCAATCAGTTTTCACTCAAAGTGGTAACATTAACCGCACGTTATTCACAAACACGCCACAAAAACCGCTCTTACTGTTAGGACATTATGAGCTGCTGTCAATGGCGTTGGCATTTGTCAGCCAGCGTTTGGCAAATACTTTAATTTTATGTTTTGCTTCTAATAATTTTATCGAATGTTAAACTATTTATAAATCAGGTCTTTTTAACGTAACAGACACATGTGTTGCTGGGGATTTTGTTCCGCTTGTCACCACATACAACACCGCTAGGAAGTGGAGAAGGACTGTCTTATGTAATTATTTGACGAAATAAGAGTACTGATTATCAACATGGTTTGATAAATTACTTTTTTTTAAATTTGATTTGTAACCATGTACGACGCCAGCACATCAAGCTACTAGTCTGACAATTTTCTTTAATAGATTTTCAATTTTATCGCTGAAGCATTAAAAGTTCAAAGTTGAATGGGAAAATTTGTGGCGGCAGCTTGGTGTGCTAGCGTCTGTACGTATTGTTGACTGTATCCAAAAGACCAATATCTTTTCGGTCGTGGATCAGAGCGCGATGGTCGCGATAATTCGGTGTCGTCCGTCACGATTGGAATCTTGTTAAAGATAGAGAAATCTTTCCGCTTCAGAGGTGGCCGGCTACCAGGATTACAGCTCAAGATTGGTTTATTTGATACTGCTTTTTGAGTTGCAATAAATTATTTTTTGATTTCTTAGATGAAATTACAAATTACAACAACGAAAAACAGGATCGTTGAAGAAATTCTTATGTTACAAGTTCAATGAGTGAAAACTTGTATTATATGTTTTGACTGCAGTTTAAAGGTTTTATACGGTATTTGCAACATCATGGTATTTCATTTAAAAAAAAAGTGTCCGTAAGTACTGCAAGGTTTTATAGTGTTCGCAATTTTTTGTAAAAGTTCGGCGTTTAGCCGGGACTTTGTAGGTTGTCACCATAACTCCATTGACAGTGCAGTGAGTGAATGAGTGAACTAGGACAGTGAACCAGTCAGTCTGTAACTTCAGTAACGCGTGCTGTTGTGAACGATGACAGCTCGACGTACGTTCTCATTACCAGTTGGAGTCGATACAAGCCCTTTCAATGTGCTGTCGAGTTTATTGAGGAATTTAATGGCTTTTTCATGAATATGAGAGACGTGCATGAATTGATGACGTGCTGATTTAATTGAATTGATGGAGTACGTTTTATTTCACCTCAATTTCATGCTGTAATGTATTCTTCTGATTTTTTAAAGTTTGTTTGATCAAGGCAGCCAACTTTTGGGGGCACTTATTTAACTTTTGGGGGGGACAAAATAATCTGAAAAGACTTGCAAGATAATTTATGTGGATACTTTTAACATGTACCGAGTGATTAACGACAATGACCTTTGTCCCTCTTCTCCATGTTAAGAGTAAGTCGCAGCATCCATTTGACAAACAACAAGCAAAAGGACGGTATTAAAATCTAACCCGATTAAGTAGATTCCAACGCTAACCTTAAATGCCTCGTTTTAAAAATACCCAAGTTCTTGATGTTTATTTTGTTACAAGCTTTGGGATAAAAGCATTTTATCTTACTTCAATTAAAACCCAAACCATATTCCATAGATTTTAAAATAAATTTTCTTTCGATTATTGCGTTACGAGATACCACAGCTTAAAAAGAACAAAAAGAAAGCACAATTTACTGCTAAAACCCGCCATCTTTCACAACCACAGCTTCATTATGGTCCCTCCTAGATGGGTCAGATCGTTATAATATTTTATTCTAGATCCCAGCGGACCTAACTATGCCGTAACGGTGTCCGCTGTCCTTTTGTAACGTGAGACCCTTTGTTCAGAGCTTGGTGTATTCTCTGGTGGAAGAAATTATCGGGAATTTTGATATCGTTGAGCTTGTCACCTTAGAGGGTATTGGTAGAGCTTTAAGATGAGGTTTGCAAATCTTCTATGGATACAAAATCTTTCTTTTACAAAATTGTTTGCTTGTTTTGACAAAAACTCCCAGTGTATTGAACTTCACTAAAGCTGAAACAATTTCACTGCCCCATTAGTCTTAAAGTAAAAATAGACCTTAAACATTAGGTGTGCTAGTCATTCAAACTTACAAGTGTTAAAGCAATTGTGAGGTTGACTACACTTAATACTTAATCTGCCCCAATTCCCTAAGATCAAAGATGACAATTGAATGACAGTTCTATCAATATTACAATTTGTATGTAGTCGGCAGCCCCCCTTGACCCAGTGGTCGAAGGATTGACTTCCGCACTATAGTTAGCGGCTTCAACCCGCTCTGCATAAATACTATAAATAGATATACACACCTACATATAGTACAAAGATTTTAGGTGTTGTGATATTGGTATAAATACACCTGTGATGTGGGAATTAATTAGAAAGAGTAACTAGAATAGGATAATAATATTTATAATCCGGTAACGAAACAAAATATGCGCGCAGACTTTTATTTCTTTAGTTAAACCACAGAGGTTTAACTACACACTGGCGAAACCGTTAATTAGTGAGAACAATGGCTCATCGGATACAACTCCCGACGCTGGGGTAACTGTCTGAAGATAATGAATGAAAAGTTATTTATTTACGCTTTTGTTCATTAGAGCAGAGGGGCTGACCTTATTGGTGATGTACAGACACTTCAGGTGCGCAGTACGCGCAATCGACGTGCGTGTATATGACTGTTTGTGTGAACGCGGACGAAGCGAAGGGAATAAGTATGGATCGTAACAGGTGGCGTTCTGTGACGAAACCTCATCAGCATCATCATCTGCTTCGCCTTTTCCCTACTATGTTCGGGTCGGCTTCCAGTCTAACTGGATGCAGCTTAATACCAGTATTTTACATGGCGCGACTGCCTATCTGACCTCCACAACCCAGTTAGTACTGTGTAATACGATACCCCGTGGTAAGACTGGTTGTTAGACTTTTTGGGTAACTGACTACCTGTAACGACTGTCAAAGATCTACAGATGACAGCCGAGCTCAACGGCTTAACGTGCTTTCCGAGGCACGGTTGAAACTCGGTATGTAATGGGCGGTCACCCATCCACGGACCAACCTAGGCAAGACTCGGGCGGCTGTTATTATTTTGCCACGAAACCTCAAAAACTTCGAAATCACTCATGCATGACAGATGTTCCTCCTTTATTCTGTCAACACTAACAAAGACGTGACGTGGTCACAACTTCACAAGCGCTACTGTTAATTAAGCATGAGGCAAAATTATATTGGATTTTTCCATCAGTTGCTCGAAGAAGCCCGGTCTATATTATTGTGCCCGGTTGACGACAATACGTCTGCCCCTTATACTTATTAAAGTGACATGACAAAACTGGTAGAATGTGACTGTACTAGTATATACACCTCTGTCCGACCTTTCGAAAATCACAAGCGTTATGACGTTTTATTACTAGTACAGAGAAACTATGAGGTCGGTAGCAGTATCCCTAGATATTCTTTTATGAGAAACCCGAATGAGGGCTATCGTTTTTGAGCTCACCAGATGGCGCCACTGTCGTGCAAGGTTATGTCAATAATTCTATTTTATACTTTACAGTACCAATAACTTCATAAAAAGTTGATTTTATTACGTTTAACAACATATTGTAAACTTCAGAAACATTTATTTAAAATATTCTCCCTAAAATTAGCAAGCATGGAATATTTAAGAATCATTTTACCTCCAAGTACTAACCAATAAGATCGTAAGTTGCTACTTAAAATCTTCAAGTCTTAATTAATCAGGAATAGCTCAATCTAGACCACAATCGTGAATATTAGTAAAAATACCTGACATTTCCGTGACCTCGCGCTACACTAGCGCCTTTAGCGGCGAATTCGCTTCCATTACTACCAACTATTACTTTATGTCAATTTCCACGGTTAGTTGCCCGGGTATGGTATATACTGTCGGTTGGTGACCGCAAGCTGTAAAAAGACATCCAAATGGAGCTGTTTTCAGGATTATTACTTGTCTATTTGACTCGTTTTTACGTTTTATATTACTATACGATTCTTTTAACTACTGGCCTAACTATTTGGTTTTGTAATAAATAACTCATACATCTAAATTTATTAAATGTTAGGAAACCTTCAATCATGTGATTCAAGCATAAACCGTGGGGCTAGTCATTATTTGCTTATCGATATTCAACTCTTTGCGGTGACCCGGGCGTTGTAAATGTAACAGCGCACTTAGGCATCACTTAGGTGTTGCTTAGAGTTAGGGAAACCGGATAAGAGAGTGATGGCCTTAACAATAGGTCAATACCAAACCGCATACCAGACTTCATGTCGAGTTTCACAGAAATTAGTCTGTGACAGATGGATAAAATGATTACAAAGTTCGTTTTCTGTTGGCATAAAAACCTAAAAAGTATGCTTACTTTTGAAAAAACTTTTGTAATGTAAAATGTCATAGTAGCTTGTAGCTCGTACCGTCTCTAGCTGTGCTTCAGTTTGAACACTATATTTCATTCTTATGTCCTGGGGGAGTTTTTGGAGGAAAGCAAATTGTGCTGTATTCTAAATGTAAGGCGGAAGAGATTGTGTTCAGACAAGTTTATTCTTATTTTGTGCTCTCAAACATTTATGATATATAAGCTGCTGTTTAGCATTTAATTTCTGTAATCTTTTTTAGTTATTTTTTTATTTTTGAGAGCATAAAACATAATGTAGGTATTTGTTTTTCGATAATCGAATGAATCGAAATGCGAAACCTTTTACCAACCATTTCAACTTAAGGTAAAGAATTGGGTTGGTACTGCCAATCAAACTTAGAAGTTCAGTCACAGTAAACTAACACAAAAACACCAAATGTTAAATTCAAAGTAGGTTCGTATACAAGTGAGTCATAATAATACATTCGTCCCACAACCCAATGGAATCCCGGTTCAATCTAAAAGGTGACAAAAAGCACCCTATATTTCTTCACCACAGAGTGTTACAAAAATAGAGAGGCCTGCTTTATTTGCCAACGATACCGTTCAACGTTAATAACTCAAACTCAAAGCATTTATTTCAAATAGGCCCGTGTCAGGCACTTTTGAATTGTCAAAAATAAGCTACCTACAGTCTAGCCACAGGCATAATAACTGTGAATGGACTGTAGTTGCCCATTCGAAAATAGTAGATCTCATGGAGAAGAATGGGCAAGAAACTCCATAGACACTATTAGTCTTGGGTTACAATATCATTGCTTCTATACGCGAGCACAATGTAGAGATAGAAGAGAAAAAGAAAAAACAATTTAAACCTTACAGATATACTAACCACAATAGAAAGTCTACATGGTACTCACATTTACAAAAACTGAAATAATGCCTGTAATTTATATAAAACAATGGTAATCAAAGTAACTTTCTTGATATATTATGTTCTCTGCTTCTTCTAAAACATTGGAAAAGTTGACTACACATTATCTGACTCGGAGGTCAAACCTTGGATAGGCTTTTAAAATTATAATCATCAACTTGTCCCAATCCCAACTATGTAGGGGTCAGCATCCAGTTTAACGGGATTCAGCTGAATACCAACATTTTATATGAAACGACTCGATTTGACCTCCACAAAACAAGTTTGACAGCAAAATACCCCTTAACATTACTGGTTGTCGGCCTAGGCGTTAAAATAAGAAGAAAAAAAAAAGAATACAATGGACCTGTCTATCCCTCAAACAGTCTGTGCTCACCAAAATCGTCCCTCTAAACCTTACCCTTTACCCCGTTACCCTTTACCCTGTTACCCTGTAAAGACGTGCTTCAGGGAAATAATGCTTCATGGCAACCTTCAGGGGATTCCTTCAACGAATATAAAGTAGGTTGCGTCCTGGTTCGTCATATTTGCGTCCCAATATTGGATTTTTAAAAGATTCCTTTTATTTACTGGGTGGAGATAGCCTGAGGGAGTTGTTACGAAGGAAATATTATAAACAATGTTGAGTTTGATGTCAATAACGGAAGACGTGTTTTCTGTTAGAGCGACTGTGTGTGTCCGTGTGTATGACGTGTGTGTCCGTGTGTATGACGTGTGTGTCCGTGTGTATGACGTGTGTGTCCGTGTGTATGACTGTAGTATAATTCTCCCAAAATGATATACTTTCACGCCTTTAATCCTCGAAGAGTTAGGCAGAGGTGTACCTAATAATACGCCAACACTTCTCCAGTTACGTTTAAGTCCCATGTGATGTGGTGTGGCGAGCTTATTGCTATCAACCGGGCACAAATACACACTCCGTGGGTGCTACTGAAACATTCCTGTTGGAAAAACCCAATAACACTGTAACCGACCTGGGAATCGAACTCAGGAACTCGTGTTCAGCAGTCGTGCTTACGACCACTAGACCAACAAGGCTGGTAAATTATAATCAGTTTATAACATTTTCACTGGTGGACTGCTAGCTTCCTCTATGCAAGCTCAAGTGGGATATCATCCACCACGTGGGTCCAGAGCGTGTTCCCGCTTGTCACACGCCTTGAATGTTAGCGTTTGGCCGTTTTATCACGAATATTTTCCCAGTTGTTTTCAGTTTTAACTGGCTAACCCTTTGCTTTTTACCTAATATTCCAGGTACATTCTGAAAACTTTTGTGTCTCAAAAACTAAACCAACTACATATTGCAAAGTGAGAACTGTCAGTGATGTTGTTATTAATTGGTCTTAATTAAAATGCATATCAAGTTGTAACATGAAAAGTTGTTGCGTGCATTCTGAAGGTTCTATGAAAAGGTTATCCATCACTTTCTGTACCTACCTTCCAGGCTGGTTTTATCATTTAACTATGAAGTAGAGCTAAGTAGTATTAAGACATGACCATTGGTGGTTACTTCGCCTTAAGAAGACAGGTTTCATTTTTTCTTTCAACTTCGTAGCAACTCACAAAAATAAATACAGAATTAAACGTTATTTACAATACTAGTCATCACAAAATAAAAGACAATATTATGTTAATAATATTATCATTACTGCCCCTCACTCACTTCCCATTCATTTTCCAACCTGTCTATTCTTCACAGCGATACGGATACCGTCAAGCGTCAACAATATAGTTTAAATTACGTCATCATACCCGGGCAATACAGCTATTCATACAATGGTTATGTCGTCATACTGGATAATACTATGATATTGCCATTTGCGCCCATCAGGCCGCCATTGTTTAACGCCGGTATTAAAGTTTAAAGTAGGAGTTTTAGCTGTGAGTCATAAGTGATAAGCGATGATCAAAATGTATTTAACTTCCTGGGGAACAGAAAAAGATATTCGATCAGTGATAAAGATGATGTTAAGATCAAAAATTGCCAAAATTGCTGTAGAAACACATATCGCTTTGAAATCGATTACGACTTATCTAGGCCATTTGTATTTTTCTCTAGGCGGATAAAGGCTTCTCGCGTTTAGATAAGACCGTAAAGACTGTGTTCCACAAGGATCGTTGTGCACTCGAATAACGTTGACGCTTTTGGTAAAGATTGATAGTACACAGACATGTTGATGTCACCATTGCACCGTGTGTCTCTAGAATATAATACTCACAACACTTCGCAGACGGACCAAGTGTCCCTTTTAAAAATATCAAAACACAGATTCAAATAATCTTAACACTTGTTTTTAACAGTTCAATATCCCTACAAAACTTTTCGCCTGTGCTCAACACTTTATTTCCGTTCGTTTTTCGAACAGAATCCGCTGTGATGCTCACAGCTTTCCAGTCAGTACTTAGTGCTAAATCCTCGAGGCTCCGTTTAAAGTCTACCTTTAAAAATAGCTTCAAAACTCTGTACATTGGACGTTAACACGAGGTAGAGGTTACATCTTTTTCAAGAGGTTCGGGGAAATGTTAGATCTACACGATTGTTCAGTTTAGTCCCATCTGCTGCTGCTACGCAGAGTGATTTTAGAATCAATTAAAGTCAAATGTAATCAATTCAAAACTCAAATCTCCAAGGAGTAGACAGAATGTGACAGCGGTATTTTAAATGGCAGTTCGTACATGACGTAACCGAACTAGTAAATAACGCGCTAGTAAATCTCGTCGCGTGCGAGGTGCCATTAAATTTGGCGATTTTACTTGTAATATGCAACTTTTGAAATAGACCTGACTGCAACCATTTCACCCGCCTCTAGAGAAAGATTATTCTAACTCTAAAGGTCAAAACCTTGACTGTTTCAAAATCTTTGCTTGACAGATAAACTAATGAAACACCGACGTCCGACCTTTAGGTAATTTCCCAATTAAGTTATATCCTTTTTCACTGTTGTACAAGAATAGGCTAGGCTGTTTGAACTGTTGGGGTCTAGACGGTCGACTCTTGGTCCACGTTAGTATTCATAAAATATCTTTGACCATATAGTTCCAAGCCAAACTTAAACTTCTTGCTGTGATTATCTTAAAGCTAGTAAATATCAAGCTTGGGCAGGTACCTAAACCAGTTTTACCAAGGCGTTTCGTGTTACTGGGTTGTGGTGTGGAGGTCAAAGGCAGATGATCTATGTAAAGTACTGGTATTCAGCTGCTTCCGGTTAGACTCGAAGCGGACCCCACCATAGATAGGAAAAGGCAAGCTTGATGATAATGAAATTGGATTCAAGTTTCAGTTGAAGTCTCGACACTTTTGTTATTTTTGAGATTCATTTTATTTTCATTAATAAAGTTTACAAGATAATAATTGTAACACTGTTTTATAAATTTTAATTGATTTGGATCAGTATATTCAAAATCAACCTAAATAAATTGTTAAACAACACAATATACTTACTCAAAATTATCAACCTAATTAAACAAAACATTTAATCAAAATAATCTTACCAAACAGGCGAGCTCTCTCGGAACTCCTGATAACAAACCCGCCACATAAACCAAATGAAAACAATATTATTCAAAAGATACTGAACATAAACATAAACAAACGCCTATCGATCTCGTTTGATATACATAGATATTGAGTCAAGTTAGTTCACTTACGCACGGGCGCTATTTAAACGCAACGTTTTCTTTGAGTTGAAAATCCAATACACGGATTTTCAACTTTAAACAGTAAACCGAATGTAGAAAATCCAAAAAAGTGGGTTGAAGAAATAGCATGTTCAACAATTCAGCTGAAAGGTTGCTGGACCTAGCTAGCAAGCGTCGCCACATTGACCGGTTCTATGCTTTTCGCAGTCAACAGATGCCTGGGCTCTTCACCAGGTCATCGCTCATCGCTTTCCGGTGCGCGGTCGCTACTCCAGAACGTTACGGCGACATTGGCATCGGTCCTGCGACCAATGTGCCATGCCCACTGACACATGTTTGTAAATTCATCAGGCTAAGTCGGTTACCTTTGGTCTCCTTCGGATCTCTCCGAAAAAAACGTCGCGTTAAAAAAGCGCCCGTGTGTACTTCGGCCGTTAAGTTAATCTTACAACGTAATGGTATATTCAGGAGCTTTAAATTACACTTGCTATGAGTCTTGTTTATCTTCGAAGAGCCTCTTAATAGGAGGGCCTGAGGGAACGATTATGTGATGAGGTGTCAATAGGGTTATGTTGTTCCTCAATTTATTTGAAGGGACTTGCGGTCTTAGGCGATATCGGCGGTTTGAGCTCAGATGGAGGTTCTTCTGTGTGTTGGTATTTAGTGAGGGTCTAGCTAGATTAACGGATTAAGTGTAGTAGTAGTTTGAACTGCGGCTAAACATTAAATGGGGGAAATTTTGATGAGTGAGCGTAACATATGACCTCTGAGTTTATTTCGGTAGTTCCTTTTCAGAGTATCTAGTCACCGACATCTAGACCTTTTTCAGAAATCTAGAAAAAAAAATACGTGTTGAAGTGTTTGTAAAAACCTATTTGTAAAATAAACAGCATTTATCATTTATCAAGAGGCATGGGAAAAGATATTGAGCTATTGATTCCAGCTCTTGTTCGTAGATCTTTAATTAGGGCAGGTTAGGGATCTTTAATTAGAGTATTGTGTATTAATTTTATTTGATTATTGTGAATGTGAGGACCATGTGGGTATTTTTTTTGTTTGTTCGTTTTTTATTTTTTTCCTCGATTGTCTGGCAGTTTGAGTAAGCGACCTACCCAAATGTCCTTTCTTTGGTATTGTTCGTCGTATCGTTGAGCTCCTTGGGATATAAGTCGAGCTACACGATAACTGACAAATGCTTGCACTGACTGGACAGGTTCACTCAAATCTGTGTTGTTCTTTCTTCAAGATACCATCTCAGACACTAATCTGCATAGTCCTCATGTGAGTTAACCAAGATGATGTCTGGACTTTAAAAGAGACTATGACCTCTGAGTTTGTTTCGGCTGTTTCTTCTCAGAATAGTCAGGTACGAAACACCGGCCCCATCTAGTTTAAAAAAAAGTGTAAAAGTGTTTTTAAAAACCTATTTGCAAAATAAAAATCATTTATCATTTAGGATTACGGGTAGTTCGAAGACAGAAAGCCTGTAAATCAGGCTTTCCATAAGGTATCGTATTACTCAATGACTAGGTTGTCAAGGTCAGTCGCTCCATGTAAAATACTTGTATTCAGCTGCACCTGGTTAGACTGAAACCTTAACTCAAACAAAGGCTAGGCAAATTTGGGGCTACAATAAAAGCGTTGTTTGCAGATGTCATAAATACAGACTTTATGATCTTGACTAACATTCTCACAAAAGCCGTAAAAAAACGACGGACTCATCAAAATGTCTCCGGCAAAATTGCACCATAACACTGTGACACCAAGTCGTGTATTACTGGATATAATTCCAATTCAAGTGATCTTTTACATTGTCAAGACTTTCCTGGCTTTACAGTATACAGTATTATTTGCCACCACTATTTATTGAGAGTAAAATAATAAAATTATTACCGTATCAATTATTTATTTTATTACTCACTAGCGACATTCCCCTGCTTCACGTGGTCTTTTAAGACTTGATAAAACATCGAGTTTTAGAAACTGAATGATGAAAAGTTTTAGTGTACATAACCTTGCGTAGTAAATACTTTTAATAATGACAAAAACCGCAACATATTATAGAGAAGCGAAAACCGAAAAAAAAAATTATGAAAATACGAGTGACCGGCCCTGCATCACACGAGCGCAATACGCAAGGCGCGCAGATGACAAAGCAAAAACATCGAGATATACTATATGCGATAACAGTACAACCTATCAGATCCAAAACTAGAATCCACTTCGTAGCATTCATCTACGCCAGCTTAGCAAGCACCGCGTAGACGCAGCTACGCCGTAGCAACTTCGTAGCCGTAAAAAAAACAGCTTTATTTAGTCTCATTTATCTTGCGTCGTAGCGCTACTACTTCTGTATTCTCGTTGCAAGGCGCGCATTCACTATACTACTTTATAAGGAACCCGGCTGGCTGTCGATTTCAATCGAATTTATTTTAATGCGGCGACGACTGGTTAATGTTAAGGAATTTGGCGAAATGGATTACTTGAGACAGTTTTTAGTGTTTAGAACAGTTGTGTAAGCTGTGTGAGAAATGTAGGCTTTTTGATCTTTATTTGAGGCATAATGTTGGTCCTTCAAGATAAAATAAAATGTTCAAATACGCTGTATGTGATGACCAGTGATCGGAATAGGTAGAGCTAATTTGCCTAAAGTTCAAAGAACAGAAACGAAAGTGGAGATTTCCTTACGACTTCCTTTTTTTTTTCGGAATTTTTGTTCCGAATGTCGGAACATTACTTATGTACAACTAAAATTAATAATGTTAAACAACTATCGAATTCATTTAATGTTTCTGTTTAAAAAAAAATTGCACGAAAAGTAATCTTCTTATCTTCGTTTGAACGCCGTAAGTAAGTGCGGAAATTTAATTTTCACTTCTCATGCTCTAAAAGTTCGTCTGTATGTCGTGCGTAGGCGACATAAAGTCGCTTTTTATGCTCTAGAGCATAAAGTAAAATCTTCGTCGAAGACCAAGGCAATCGGTCCAACAGCCACACGAACAACTTCAACTTGATAGAATTCTTCATATAATTCTTTATTTTAATTCGTTTCGTTAGTATTCTAAGAACAAGACAAGGTTACCAACGGCCAAAGTACACAATAAAACTTCATGAAATAAACTCATATTTTTTTTATTTCGTCCATTTGTTATTTCTCATTGCCCGTAACTTTCAATTTTAATTATTTCTTTGCAATCGAAGTGAAAAGTAGAGTGTACAACTCGTCCATAAAACCCATTTTAAAATGGTGCGTTTTATGCACTTGATGTACAATTTACTTTTCATACCAGCTTTAATAGTTAAAACTAACAAGGTAACAAAAAAAAATTATAAGTTTTCATACCATTTATTCATTTTGTACAATTATTGGAACTAAACGTAAACAGAAATCAAAACAACTTGCGGTAAAACGTAGTCCTTATAATCAAGCCAAGGTGTTCATGTGAAGCACATCCAATAAACGATAAAACAAGTATAGAAAAAAAAAACAATTCACGAGTCAAATATGCGTACACAACTTGAGAAAGTACAGAAGTGAATGTTGCGCGCACGAAATCGAAGAATTTTTTTTTTGTCGTAACGAACACTTTTCGTTTCTGTTCCTTGCTTGAACTTTAGGTACATTAGCTCTACCTATTCCGATCACTAGTGATGACTTCAAGAAAATAAGTATCATAATTTAGCAGCTTTATTTTGGAACTTAAAAAACATTCCGGAATTGTACAGGGGGTCATACTCATATCCACATATTATTTACTTCCTTAAAGTTTGTGAAAATAAAGTGTACATATTCCGATTTCTGGTGCGTATACACTGCTGATTATTGGCCGGCCGGCATTGGCCGGTAGGTATGTACACCAGGGTCCACCAGCCTTTTCCTTTCAGGTCAACTGCTAGTCATGGATGGATGCATACCAGTATTTCACATGAAGCAACTGTCTATCTTTCCTCTGACCTCAGCCCTCACTAAAAACCAGCGTGTGTGTATGATCAAATAAATGTGTGAACGTGAACGAAGCAAAAGGAGTTTGTAAGAATCTATCTGTCTTCCTCCGTGTGTAGAGATGTGTGCGCGTATGTATTTATGTGTAAACTATCCGATACTCGTTCTAAGAACCATCTTCAAGAACCTAAACAAACAGCACACATATTGTGGCGCAACAGTGTCGCAACTGTCGCCAGCATATTGTGCTTCCCCGCTTGGCATTAGGAGCTCGCGTGACTGGCCGCAAATTGGTTTATGCAAATCTTACGGATGAGGCCTCAAACCGGGAGGGGGTGTTCCTCCTACCACCCCTACTCCTGCCCCCCCCCCCCCCCCTGCGTCGTTTATATTTCTATTGAGACACAGAATTGGGTCAGTCGGAAAGAGTGTATAAGTTTCTTTCTAGTTTGCATACTGATTAGGCTATGTTTTCGGCTATGAGGTTTTGGTGGGCTTGGAAATTAGGTCTTGATTTTTAAATCTGATATTTTAGGCAAGCTGTTGCATGAATATCACATTAAGTTTTGAAATTGTTTCCCTAATCTATGTATTTCAACATACAAAATGTTTCGTGGCTAGCATTAGTTTGGTCAAAGAGAGTGTATGGAGACGAACAGGCAAGATCGTTCGTCTCCCTAGAGATCTACGAATTAGAATGGGCTTCAACATTTTGTTTTGACTGAACGACATCTTCATAACAATTAAAAACTGCCTGCACCTGGTTTGTAAATTATTGTCTACGGTTCGTAATAAAATTAGTCAACTATATTAACCATCAGACACCAAAAATTACGAACCTCGCATGAAGTCACACGTAGGTCAACACCTTATTAACGTTATTGCTTTCATTACCAGATTCTTCTTTTTCCTTATTAAAGATAATCCGATTACAGACGCGTCGCTTTCCTCATTTTTTTTCTGTTTCTTAGCATTTATAGACAGGATGTAAGGGACAGTCACTTCAAAACTGTAGCATGAATTCAGTAAATGATACTAGGACCCAGAGTACGAATTCTTCGTCGATTATAAAAAAAACACGTTTTGTTTTATCGCGAATCGTCAACTGAATTCATGGTAGCGAATAAATTTCCAAATAAACGAAATTCAGCAGAATTCTACAAACTTTCAAAATATCAAAAAGTCTTTTAAAAATAAACAAAATAAAATATAAAAATTCATAAAATTGTGCTGTGAACGAAATGACTTAAACAGTGCCTGAAGTAGCGAAGTGTCCATTTTGAAAGTAGTGGTTTATCAGTAGTGTTGACTGTTGTGACGTCATTACGTCGATGTGTTAGAGATGAATACGGTACAGAGCACCGGCGGCGGCCATGGGGGCTCCATGAAGAAGGACCATAAGCAAGAACAGGTCAGTTTTAGCTTTATTTTATATATTTTAGTCAATAAGTAAACGGGTAGCAACATTCAATGGACAAGAAGCACACAATTGTCTTACTTAAATAATCACACAGTATCATATAATTATGTTTTCATGATGGAATTATTGTGTTTTACAAATATTGGGTTAAACAATTTTTACTGAATAGAAATAATCTAATTTGATAAAAAAGCAAACCAGCAGTGCTAGCAAAAAAGTCTGGTCATAATATTGTCCAATTGAAATTTATGTTATTTCCACTTATGCGAATCCGCTCAACAATACCCCGTTAATTACGTTGCGTGTTGATTGACTTCAGAAGGACCAGTAAAATTGAAACAGAAAATGTTTCAACTTGTGGCGCATATAGAACCTTATTCTATGTTATTTAATAAAAAAATATTTACCAAAAACTTGTGCCTGTTCACATGTTTGGAAACTAAATACTGGCTGTCAATCAGGTTCATTGTGAAGAAATGTTTATATAAAAAAAATATTTTTAACAATTTTGAACTGCTCAACCTGAATTAAAACTGATATAATCAAAAAATTGTAACATAATTGAATTCAATACTATTCCTCGTATATAAGGCGCCATACACATTCATAACAGCAAACTTCCCTTACAGGCAAAGATGTAGAAGTTTCTAGAAACTAATTTGTAAAACATTTCCTGCTCATACGATGCTGTTTCACTAAAACTCGGAGCAGACTGAATTTACTAACGAATTAATACTTTCCCAAGGAGCTGCACTTTGCTTAATTGCAATACACACACTACTTACGTATTATATCTTTCATTTTCACAATAAAACCATATTTCTGTCATTGGCGTATTTATGTGTTGATAGCTATGATGCTGATGGGTAGGATTTATTGGAAATTTGCAGACGTAAGATAACGTACTTTTTTCTTTATTCGAATAAATTGTCACAAGTTAAAAAACGGAAATACAGAATTGTCCTTGATTGTCTAGTAACATACCTGTCAGCCTAAACTAATAGTAATGCTGTGTTTCAGGCCAATGAAGTGCTACAACAAAAACTAACAAAACATTTTATTGGTCTTTGAACTACTAATAGCATCATCATCACTATTGGCAGCCCTGTTCCACATTGTGCTGAGTACATCTTGGCCTCGTCTTCCTTTGTATGCCACTCTCCCCCCCCCCCTGATCTGTGCAAGTCTCAATTAGATCTTAACCGAAATCTTCTAGATGTCATCCACCTATCTTCTGGATGTTGGTCTGCCGACACTTCTTCTACTGTCTCGGTGTAACCATTCATAGACAGCTCAACAGTTAAAATTCCTTGGTTACATACAAGTACAGAACAATCGAATTAAAAGGTAAGCCGCACACCTAGTTGACTATAATGAAATATCAAGGTGTTTAAGGACAAACATATAAAATCCATGTGTAGTAACCTAACCCTTCGCGGATTACAGGCGTGGTATTACGATGTTACGTATTGTGAAAGTGTTTTTAATCATGGAAATTAATGAAAACGAACGAGGCCAAATGGGTTTTCATTCAATCGCAGAGTTGTTGGTCCTCTCACAATTTACATTAACAAATCTGACAGAGTGCCAGCAGTAATTAGCGAAAAGCTTGTAAATTGTCGACCAGTCTTAATTCAATTCTCGTTAGACACAATTATTAATTGTTGAATCCCAAGGAACGGCTTGCCATTACTTAAGTTGGCGCTTTTCATCTTTCAACTTTACTGTATTATTATTTGTGTTCGTTTTTGTGTAATTGATGGTGAGTAAAATAATTAACGAGTAATTTGGTAACTTTACTTGTTTTTATTTTAATACCGTTTTTTTTAACTTCTTGCTTTTGTTAGAAATTATCCCATGGAAACGCTGGAATAAAAGTATCCTAATCCGAAATGCATGCATTAAGGCGTGAAAAAGTAACGGATGGACGATTTTTTTTTAATTTTCTTTACAATTTTAAGAATGAATTAATGAACACTTGTACAGACGCCAGCACATCAATCTACCCGCTAACTGACAAATATTTCCAATCAACCTTGAACCGAACGCTTTAGCGATAAAGTTGAAAGTTTATTAAAGAAATTTGATAGATTGTAGAAGCTTGATGTGCTGCCGTCTGTACATACGACAGATAAAGGAAACAACCACAATATATACAGGAAATATTTGTTAGACGGCACGTCATGCAGACTCCATATTCTGATACTCTCTACCTACAGTAATATCACTTCTTTTGTTACTTAAGATCCGAGACTTACATAAAAAACGAAAGTATAGAGAGCTTCCCTTTCAGGCTTTATAACGACTTCCTTTTTATCGACAAATTATCCTAAAACCTCCGGATTTCACTCAAAAAGTGACGGATACGAATGACAACTCACTAACGACCCATCCATTCTTTTACTTTTTTTTATTACTTAAAGCCTCCTTATAAAAAACAATACGGGACTGGCTTTTTAAAAGTTGTAAAATGGTCGCGTCGCCTTTTGTTTTTATTTTCTTTCAAACCAGCAGAGTTCGGATTTTGAAAATGTGCAAAGGAAACTTTAAAATTATTTACAAACTTGAAAATATTGTAAGAGGGAGAATATTTTGTAAATCGCTTGATTATTCATAATTACAACGAATGTATTCTACTTTGAAGGTACATCATTTCAATTATTTTTAAATAACTCTTAATATCAATCACTGTCAGACAACGCACAACCTTAAATAGATTTATGTACAAGCATGACAATTTGCACAAAAGTTATCTAACGGATCTGAAGATTTCAAAGAATTTTTAGAAACACATGCCTTAAACGGGTTCATTAGCTACTGTATAAGGTCATGTGAATTTCCATCGGGGACACAACTTGTTAATTAATCTAAATTAGATTTGGAAAACTGCCAATACTGTCTTCATTCAAAGAACTTAATGTGAGCTATCATTTTTGACTGACAGATGCCATTTGTTAGCTTCTGTTGAACGAACGCTTATGATAATTGCCTGGAAATTAAAGCTCAACCTAAACCTCCGAACTGTCTTTCTCATCGTCAGCAATAACAGCCCCTCTCCCTTAAACATCGCCACGTCATACAGTCCCCTTGCTTTTCGCATGCAGCACATTCACCGTGTCATCAATATAACTTGTAGGAGGACTTCCAACGACCCATTTGACCCAAAGTGTCATTCGCTTTTCAATTGTTATTTCAAACCATTTTGAAACCTACACGTTGAGGAGCCAGTTTCTAAAATCAACCTTGCATCCGAGCTACGCCATGTTATGTTTCATAATAAAGGACATCTTGTCTCTGGAGGCTGACATATTGTCTGCCCGTATAATTGGGGTGCTTGGAGGCAATTAAGCGACCCAATCACCTGTGTAGGATGTTTGGTTCCGTCCACATTAGGGCTGCAATGGGCAGAAACATATATCTGTGAAGATAATGTAACCATTTGTTTTACGATTCAAGCTTTTGCGGATCTAAAAACTACTGAATAAGTTACAAAAATAAGTCAATAGCGTGAAAAACTGTCTGTAATTTTAATTACAATAATATGACTTTGCAAAAAAATATTTTTCAGATCTACAATTCTTTAACATTAAGTACCTAACATTGCTAAAAACATATTCTTCACTAAGAACAACCTTGGTAAATAAAGCACTACAATTTCTAGATCAGCATACAACTTTTATATCAAAAAGACTTTAACGATAAGTTACAAACTGAACAAGCGCTATCATAAACCAGGGTTCAGCATTTCGTAAACACTAAACAAATATGGCGGTCATATGCTAAGCGCGCCGAAATTATGTCACTAAGGATGGGATACAGACTACCAATAAAACTAATTACCGAAAATATTCATAAGTATAAGGTTCCCACTGCTGGGACACACACCTCCTCTCTGGGAGACGGAGTGGACCGAAATCCACCAAGCGGGCCCATTGCGGGTTGGTGAATGTCACATGTCTTCGAATTATCGGTTCTAGGACATGCCGGTTTCCTCACGATGCTTACCTTCACCGTTTTGAGAGCTGTGTTGATGAAACATTAAACACGAAGTAAAGTTTCTAGCTTAGTTCGAACATATGACCTACAATTCATAAGTCAGGCCTGATACGGTCACCTCCTCTGCAAAGCAGTCATGCTAGCGCCACCGTAGGCGCGGGCCTGTGTACGGTGAGCTATGGGCTAGCTCGCCGTCCGTCCGTCTTATGACGACAGGCCGTGTCGACGGCGCGTTCGTGTTCCACGGGCTCCTCAGAGAGATGTCAGCAAACGGGAAGGTGTCCGAAAGGACCAAGGATGCCTGCCAGGGTTGCGGGACTGTTCGAAACAGATACCGCTGCCCTGATGGAACACAAAGGGTAAAAGAAGGAAGGGAGGGGAAAAGATGGATGGGTTTTAGTCAGTAAAAGTCTGAGACTCCCTCCTGCTCAGCCCAGAGCAGGAGGAGTTATTTGATGATTTCCAATCCGGAAAAAAAAAGGCCTGATATTGGCCCACCACTTCTCTAATGTGGCCCAGAGTGCCACTAAGACTTAATTACCGATTACTAATGCAAATACCGACATAGCCAACACTAAATTTAGATTGGAATTAGTGCTGGTGATATGCTAATGTATTGCATTCCGGGAGTTATCTGAACGGGTTCGTTTGGCTTGAATTGGTTGCGAGTCAAAGGGAATGCTCTCAATGAGCAGAGTTGACAAAGAGATGCCGGAATGAAAATGTGTGGGACTGTCGGTGTTCGCCATTGTTTCGATGTTGTGCTGTTTTTGTGGCTGAGAGTTTTCGGTACGTGGGTTTTGAATAAAGGGAGTCAGTTATTTTGAATTTAGATGGTTTGAGTTTTTAACATTGGGCGACACCTAAATTAATGTCTAAATAATAACGCTACTAGATTTTCAACTTTCTAGCCTCAACTAAAATATGTTTATTGGGATCCTAAATTATTAACATTGTGTTGATCAGGAAAAACAGTATTTCTCACAATTTAAGAGAAAATCACTTTCGACATCTTTTTCACCGTGTCCCCCACAATTCTAAATGGTGCGACCGTTCAAAACCAAAATTAACCATACCATACTGAAATACGTACCTGTACATTTTGTTCCTGTCCTGGGAACGTATAGTAAGAGAACATATCACTGAAAATTGCTACCGTCATCAAAATATTCCCTTTACCATTCCGAACACGATCAGAGTTCTGCTGTAATTTATTTTCTCGAATGATTCCAGGAAGCTATCAATAGCAATTTAAACTGCAAAATTTCAGTCTTGTAGCTCCATACGTCGGTCTGCATCTCAAGTATTTCAGCACTAAAACCGGTTATTTTCTTGGGTTTTCAAAACGTGCGCTGTTTGGATAAGGGAAACGTTCTGTTTGCTATTTATTTTTTATGTTAGTGAGATTATTTGCATGTGTTGTGAGCTTTACCATTTTAGTTACTGATTTGTGTGCATTTTATTTTGAATTCAATTTAACTTCCAATAATGGGAAAATAAAACAAAACTCAATATATTCCGTGACTTCGGTACAACAAGTAACAGTAAACTAATTTACTGTAAATTCGAAACTAACCGATAAATTCTAAGATAATTGTAAATTCAACTATTTGGACACGCTATGCCCATCACTAGCGCATATGAACATGTCGGAAAACCACAGAGTAAAGAAATACAGTAGGTCAACTCACGTGGCTGTGTTCGGTGGTACATTATTGTTTATTGTTTAGTAATATTATAAACGATGACACATCAAAGTACGACACTTTAAATATCATTGGAATTTATGTTAGTTCCCCTACTCTCACTCGTATACCTTAGTGCTATTATTTTATTTGTGTGTGTCTGTGAGCATGTGAGCCTAATCCAACAGATCATACAGAATGGATCTTCTGCCTCTATCTATTCTTCATCAATATCGCGTGCCTCTTCCAAAATAAATCAGAGTATTTGCATTTGCTACTGTAATATACGACCACCATAATATGTATGAGGATATCATTGGTCTGCCTGTGCCTGGTGGATGGTGTGTGAAAACTGAGGTAACACATCGCCGTGTGTCTGTTGTAGAGTGTAATATTCTTCTTTAGTTGACTCTTTTTGCAAAAAAATATGGCGGACTTAGATTTGAGTTTGGAAATATCGTTACATTATAAAAGCCTCTATGTACATAATTATGTGCATCTTGTACAGGTTTCAAGGTCTGAAGGCGAGAACACCCAATTCAACTCACTTTATGTTTCCAATAGGGCGAATATTTTATAGAGTATCGCAAAGAATCACACTTACAATAAAAACTCCAAATCTACTTATAATAGCGGTCTTAACGAAACCATAGCGCGATCCATTTCGACGTCAACGCCATCTATCGAGCACGTCGGCAACTCTGAACATTTTTATGATTTAAATTAGATCGCGCCGTGCTTTCGCCCTCTACTTGAACACATCTTACACATGTTCACATTTTTTTTTTTCTCTCCTGAACTGATTGTTACGATTATAAATTGGCCAATGGAGGATCAAAGGTGGCATTTTTGACTACCTACTATGACGTCAAAAGCACTATTTAGTTACTTTACAAACAAGTTACTATACAAAACAGACTACGTTTTTTGTACTTTAAATGTCTAGAATTACCACTGCGAGGATTGACCGGAGGACACGGTGGAGCATACTGTAGGGGTCTGCTCCGCTTGGGCTTAGCTCCGCCGTGTCCTCGAAGCGGCGATGGGCGTCGGCTCGGCGTCCTTTCGCGTCCGGCCCTGGTTTAATTCATGGTCTGGAGCGAGAGGGAATGGGACACCGTCGCCTCCTTCTGCGAAACAGTCATGCTAGCGAAGGAGGTGGCGGGACGTGAGAGGGAGAGAGCCTCAGCCGCCGTGGGAGACGCCCTGGGCGTCGGGGCCACGTGGTGGCTCTCGGCCACCGTAGGCGCAGGCCTGTGGACGGTGAGTAATGAGCTAGGTCGCCGTCCGTCCGTCTTATGACGACAGGCCGTGTCGACTACGCGTTCGTGTTCCACGCGCGCCTCAAAGAGATGTCAGCAAACGGGAAGGTGTCCGAAAGGACCGATGCCTGCCAGGGTTACGGGACTGTTCGAAAGAGATACCGTGGCCCTGGAACACAACGGGCAAAAGAAGGAGCATGGATGGGTTTTAGTCAGTACAAGTCTGACACTCCCTTCCACTCTGCCCTGAGTGGGAGAGAAAAAAAACTGGAATTAAGTTCTTGAGTTGTAACATTGTTCTTTTAAACGAATTAGCTTCTGCGAAAGTAGCCATGTTAAGCATAAAATGCTTAAGCCGGGCACGTGAAGTAGGTGCTCCTGCGTTATCTAGATATATCTATATCTATGGCTCAGACGCAGTCACGGGCAAACAGCATGTCATTCATACGAAGCAGTATTTGGTACAGGTTTAACCGTAATTGCGCTGCGATTTTGACAAAAAAATTACGTCTAGATTTAGTCAAACAGGTAATGAACAGAATGCGTACCGGCTGCGGGCACTGGGTACTTAACAGATACATTTTATTGGCCATAGTTCGGTGTCCGAAGCCACGTTTGTATTTTATCCGTACCAACTTGACTGGGCTTTTACTGTATGTACCTTGTTTCTTTTACCAAAAGTACCATTGTACCGAAGATTTGTGTAACGTTAAAGTCGTATATCGCAGGAAAATGTCGCGGGGAGTTAGCGGTTTTTATGGTCTTGTTATTTTATTGGTAGGCGTTTTAGAGGCTCCGTTTTTGCATGCTTGTGCATGTTGGCTTTTTATATAACTTGTGAGGGTTAGTTTTCCTTGAGAGCACAATTATCATGTTTAGTCAAGGTTTTTGTACAGTTGCTACAATTCATTCTGTTGTTGTAGGTACTTATTTATGTTATGTATTGTGAAACTTCAAAGGTATTTTGTTACCTAAAGATTTGGTCAGTTGCACTCTGCAACTCAGAGAGCTGGCTTTTTACTTCTCATGTTAGGTCCGTATAATTTGTTTAACAGTTAAATCACTCATTTGTATTCTTTCGTTGCCAAAAAAATCCACCAAACCGCAAATTTCTCCTAACGCCACACGTAATTTGTTTTCTCGAACAAAAAAAAAACGGGTGAGCCCCAAAAAGCGGTGACAAATTACTCGGTCTCGAGTTCAAATTTGCGGCATTTTAACACCTTTAGACTTTTCCTGCGTAAACCATAGATACGTCTTCCTAAGAAGCTAAATTCTGAGCCGCGCTAGAATGACATTACAAAGACGAAAAACATAGGTCTTAATAAAACGAAAAATATAGAGATTAGTAAGTTACCAAATAACGCGTTATGAGTACCTCGACTACAAAAATTTTAATGAAAAGTTTATTTTTAGAATTTCTTATAATTATACCAGAACTTGTAATCAATTCCAAGACCCTGGCTCTTGAACTAGGCTAGCAAACATGCATACTTAAAACTGTTTTATGCATGTTGCCATTATTATAAAAATACATCCGTGCTTATTTCTTACATGCACACAATACATTCAAGGTGGCAGGAAATATCGAGAAATAATTATTCAAGTAAGTTGCATAATAAACAGGTAAACATCTGTAGTCGAACAAAATAACGATAAGGATGCATGAAACGAGGAGTTTTATAAGTTTTGTCGAATAAAAAAAATATACTGTCAGTTGACATTGAACACAAGTTTTCCCAGTTGGACTATACATTTTTTCTTTTTATATTGGCTACTGCCCAGAGAATTACTTAAATAAGTGATAATATTTAAGAACCTACTTAGGATTGGCATACTTCGAAATGTCTCCTGACCTCCAGGATTCTTTGCGGTTAGGGAAGGAGCCTGGAGGAGACTTTTGGAGGACACTTCGTTGAACAGCTAAACTTTTCATTACATCATAAGATTTTATTGTATCGCTCGTAGTTTTTTACACTCGGGGTGTATGATCATAGCAAGCAATAGATATAGTAACATGTTTTGCAAAAACTAGATCCAGGCTTGGGTGTAGATTGCAGCGCTGCCCCCCCCCCACCCACCAAGGTGCAATAATCAAAATACAACAGGTCTTCCAAACCTATACCTATACTCGATACGTGTTCCTCCACTTTACGGAGCAAGTTAAGCTCAGGAGATGTTGACACATGTATAATACCCAATAGTACATTTTGATGCAAATGGGGCAACGTTCTAATTGCAGCCGAGGCTGAATTCACACCCGAGCTGTAGGTGGTTGAATTTTGCAAAACATTCTAAAGTCTAACTCATAAGTAACTGACGATCTTCTTACTAGAAATAATTTCAAAAATAATAGTAGGCTTTTAAGCCACTTAGGCTCCAAAAAATAGGCTCACCTTCTTACCGTAACACGAAACTATCAAGTTTCGCCATTACCGCGAGCGCTCTATTACTCGTCTACAGTTACACGTTACACCCCCGGGGGTGCGCATCACTTGTTACCTACCTTTATATTCATATGAATTCTTGTCGGTCGACTGATGACGTTGTTGTTCGATAAACAGGGAAACAACTGGTTAGAGTTTTTTTTTTGTTGTAAAATTGGTTTGTAACATTTTATGTGAAGACGGTGGGGTCTGCAGTAGCATAGGTACATAATAATCTACTGTATTTTAAGCAGACTATTTTTGACTATGTGGTTAAAGATTATAATTATGTAGTATAAATTTTGTAGTGCAAGGATCAGACAAGAGTGTCTTTGTTGGATCAATGATAATCGAAATATGGCTAAATGCCAAGTCATTTTAATATTTAAATCGTACAATGTGGGTTTCGCACGAGGAAATAAGATAATATAACAATGTCTTAAGTTTATTATGTTTATCGTACACATATTAGACAAGTTACAGATAGATTGTTTATTCAGTCTAGTGGTCGTAAGCGCTTCTGCTGAGCAATGCCTGTGGGCCTAATAATGTCCTGGGTTCAATTCGTAGGTCGTGCATATTGTTATTGAGGTCTTCTGTCTGAATCTGTGCCCGGTTCGTGGCAATATGCTCGCTCTCTTTTTAATAATACTTAAACATATCTGGCGAAATGTGGGTGTACACCATTGTTGAAACCTTCAAGAAAACAGGCGTAAAGTTATGTTACAGGTATACTGTAACATAACTTTACGCCTGTTACTCCAGATACTCCTCCCAAGATATGCGAACCAATTCAATCTCTAACTATGCAGCCAACATTAATATACATGCAGGCCCAGATTGCACAATTAAACGCGAGTCAATTGCGCATGTATACCGCAGCCCGCAGTTTAATTGTTCGCAACGACTGCTCGAGATGGATCGCCTCGATCTGCATGATGCACGTGATCGCACTTTGTCTGTATCGCTAACGACCTAGTGAAAATGTACGGAGGGGAAATTGTGGCGGGAGCGTTCGGGAACCTGGATTGTTAGCACTGAATGGTCTAAGTTGAGCAATTCGTTTGCATAATATAAACGTTTGATGGAAAGCTATGTTGTAATTTGAGCTAAAATTATAGATCTTGTGTTCGATACACTCCGTAGAAGCATGTGATGCTCTATGCCAATAACGCATACTTTAGTTATCAAATTAGGTATTTTTTATTCGACAGCATACATGATTAGCGACTGTCAAACCCAATTAAACTTTGACGTTAAAGTTGACGGACGCGTAGTCTCTCATGAAGGGTTATTGTACATTTGCCACGAAAAAAAGTATGTGTAAACTCGCCACAGCTCTATTTTCATGAAGAAAAATCCGCCATATTGTTTATTGTTTATGTCACTACAGGGATCCAGCAGAATATCAGCGTCAGGTGCATGCCTGACACATGCTGAGCTGGACTCCCATTTGGTGCAACCTTGAGGCGCACACCGCACCTTGTTTAAATACTCGTTATTTTATTTGAAGTCTGTTATGGTGTTACCATACTTATTTCATAAATTATGTTTCCGTTTTTGTATATTGGCACCTTGTTTTTTTATAGGTATTTCAAAAATATTCATGTAAATTGTATAATTTAATTGTACTTCCGTGTGTTGTGTCTTTTGTGTTCACTAAATAAATGATTTATCTATCTATCTATCTATCTATTTCCGTACAGACAGCAGAAAAATCAATCAAAAAGTAGAATAGAACGTTATTTCTAAAGAAATAACGACGAACGAAACGAACGAGTTATCGCAATTTTCGCGAACGAAGTCACGGGCGAAGTGCTAGTAAAAAATAAAAATTTTACTAGCACTTCGCCCGTGACTTCGTTCGCGAAAATTGCGATAACTCGTTTGCATGATATAATTGTAATTTATTTGACCAGCGCAGAATAACATTTTTTGATAAGTTGAATTTTTTCGACTTAAATATGTCGAAAAATACTTTTTAATACTTAAAAGCTACTATATCTACTAAAATACAAAAATAGAATATGGTGTCGCTGACTTTGCTTTAAATTGTTACTTAAATATGTAGTAGGTACATAATATTTAACTATCATCAATCGTTTTCTCAGCGCACACCAAATAATGAATTTTATAGGCAAAATTTTACTACATTGGGTTACATTATTGCAATTTTCTTAAGGATCTCTATTTTCTTTAAATAAATTAAAGCTTATGTTACTTCCTGGCAATTTTAGAGTTCGGTTCGATTCAAAATTATGTACTTAGGAAGACTTGAGACGAATTTACACATATTTTTTATGCATGAGGCATGAATACACTTTCAGTATATGGAGTTTACACGACGAATTTACTTTTTGGCGAATGTATCCTTCATGAATAAACCGCACAAATCATGCAATATTGAATTCTCTTGGGTATGGTACTGTCCAGTGTTTAGTTTAAATTGAAATCTTTAAATTATATTGACAAACTCCGACAGTTTGACACTATTAAACTAGATAACAACTTGAGATACTGTTATGAGTTAGTAAATTTAGACTGTGGTAATATCCGGACAATAAACGGCTCTATAGAAGGATCAAGTACCCCTCGATCATAATCTACTCTGCCAGGTCGGTACCGCAACATTATCTGAAAACGACCATGTTAAACAGCGTGCACGATCATAACGTGTATCACTATGTTCCCACATTAAGGCACACAATGACTAGGTCTTGGCTAACGCCCAATTGTCTGTTATTACCCTTATTTGAGCAGTTGCGATTAATTGGGCTTAGAGGCAATGACAATAGTCTAGTCTAGCTTTAGGTCTTAGATAATACGTCTGTAGAAACTAGGCTTTGTATTCAGTAGATTGTTATGATATTTGCATCATAACGTTGAATGTTTCAAAGATGGGGGGATGAGGACGGATTTTCTCTATTGTTTTTTGTTAAAGAAGAGATCAGTTGGTTCACAGCAAACAATTTAATATTAAACGAAAAAAAAAGACTAAATGCGTAAGATTTGTTTTACCGAATGTTAAAAGTAATGATTGTGATATAATATTGAATAAAGAGAAACTAGAATTCGTAGATAAAACGGTTTTCCTGGGGATTACGCTTGATTCCAGGCTACAATGGAGTTCTCATTTAACATCTCTCGCGGGGCGGCTAAGTTCAGCAGCATATTATGCTATTAGAAAAATCCGTCAATTTACTGATGTAGATACCGCTAGACTGGTCTATTTTAGTTATTTTCATAGTATAATGTCTTATGGCATTTTGTTATGGGGACGGGCTGCCGACATTCAGTCTGTATT
The DNA here is from genome assembly GCA_947578425.1 of Eugnorisma glareosa. Taxonomy (NCBI): domain Eukaryota; kingdom Metazoa; phylum Arthropoda; class Insecta; order Lepidoptera; family Noctuidae; genus Eugnorisma; species Eugnorisma glareosa. The sequence goes on along the minus strand of OX387967.1, from coordinate 21,344,008 downwards.
TATTCTGCAAAAAAGAGCCATCAGAGCCATATTATATAATCTTCGTAGGTGCGACTCTCTAAGGGAACTGTCTATGTACATTAACATCATGACGGTACATTGTCAATACATCTATGAAAACATAATGTACGTAAGAAAAAATCAGCATCTTTTTAGTAAAAGAGGTGACAGACATAATTACAGTACTAGAAATAGGGACCAATTAGTTCAGCCGAGCTTCAGACTCGCTAAAGTAGACTCATCTTTCATGGGGTACTGTTTGAGATGCTATAATAAAATTCCACAAAGTACCTACTCTTGAACTCAATGAGACGAAATTTAAAACATGCATTAAACGCACAATTTGTAATCAAGCATATTATAATGTAAATATCTTGATTGAAATACACAAGAGATATTACAAGTTGAACGATTATATCGCTGATAAAAATGCTTGGCTCAATGCCGGTCCTGCTCCACAAGGAAAGGGACGCACAAATTGATAACATTAAATAGTATTGTTGGAGCTGCTGAAGATTGTACAACTATCTTTGCATTGTATAGATTCAATCTCTTTAGTATTATATAAAGCCCATATTGTGTGAGTACTATGTACTAGAAAGCTACCATTCACTGGAAACCTACGTCCTTTCTTGACTTGAATGTGCCCTGGCGGTTGAGAGTATGTCATGCTCACTCAAATGTCTCGCTGATGGTGGCGCGTGTGTCGGATCATTTAGTTCCCTTCAAAGTGGTTGAGTTGAATGGTGCTGATCTATGCGTCATGTTCGTGAACGGGCGCTGTCAGTGTGACTGGTCATCTCTTAGTTGCGACGGCTTATTTGAATTAATTATTTTTAGTTTTTGAATTGCCTTTTTTGTTTTTACTGTGGACAATTTTAATGTGCACATCTTGCTACATCGTTCTCACATAGTGTACCATCTCAACATGAATGATGTAACCAAGGTTTTGTAACAATATGCTGATTTAAAAGAGTGTCCATGGAGTTTCTTGCCCGTACTTCTCCATAGAGATCTACGCTAGGGAATGGGCAACTACAGCACTTTCACAGTTTTTATGCCTTGTGACTGGGACTCTAGCTACATTTAATTGTTATCTTTGTTTCGACAATTCATAAGTGCCTGTAACTGGCCTACTTGAAATAAATGCTTCGATTTTCATTTTGAGTGGAAGGCGATTTAAGGTCAGCAAACAGAAAGGGGTCCGAAAGGACCGATGCCTGCCAGGGTTGCGGGACTGTTCGAAAGAGATACCGCGGCCCTGGAACACAAAGGGCAAAAGAAGGAACATGGATGGGTTTTAGTCAGTAAAAATCTGACACCTCCTGCTCAGCCCAGAGGGGGAGTCGTTATTTGATGATTTCCCATCCGAAAAAAAAAAGGCTTCAGAAAGAGACAGGGTTATGAGAGACAGTGACGGAGCTTTTCAAAACCAAGCTTTTTATAATCTACAGTGTACCACATATAAAGCTAAAGGGCCGAATTATAGCAGAAAGGCTTTGAAAGAGTTTCGTGTTTCTTCAACTACCTTCAACCCGTTTTCGGTGATGTAAATCAATCCAATACATTTTTTTCTTTACCATCTTCGCTACTCATCACCTGCCTGCCTTTTCCCATCTATATTGGGGTCGGCTTCCTGTCTAACCGGATGCAGCTGAATACCTGTCTTTTACATGGAGCGACTGCCTACCTGCCCTCTACAACCCAGTTAGTACTGCGTGATACGATACCCCTTGGTAAGCCTGCTTGTCGGACTTTCGGGCCACTGACTACCTGTGACAACATGACTCATAAAGATCTACAAATGACAGCCGGGGCCAATGGTTTTACGTGCCTTTCGAGACACGGAGGAAACCCGGTGTTATGGGTGGTCACCCATCCACGGACCAACCCAGACAAGCGCGGCTTAACCTGAAGATCGAACCAAGCGGCTGTATTTAGTCACGAGCTCCTCCGAGCTCATCTACTCTATTGAGATATAATATCACTATCAATGTGTCTAAGCCCTAAAATCACTATCAGATATGAGACAACAGACAAGAGGAGAGGAACCAACCGATCCGCACGATATTCTTTCCCGTAAGTACTGCACTCTCCAATCAACAGATTAGTATCAGCTAGTTGCCGCAATTTGCCATTACTCACGTCTCACATTGTTTTAAACGTCCTTCTACGATTGTGTGAGAAACTTCCAAAGGCACGCTAGGAGTTTCAGCCTTACTCTATAAGCTGGTAAAGTTAAATAACCTATAACACTGGATCAACCCTATTGTTTAAACTTTAAAGCATCTTATTTACTGCTTATGCATGCGATACAGAGCAATGGGGAAAATTTTGAGAGGAAAGTTATGAGTATGAATATACTGTTTGAAAGACACCTAAGCCGTTGGACTTTAGTAGCAACTAAATTTCATATTTATTTAAATAAGATTAAATGTATATTATAAAGGGCGCAACAAGACCCTTAACGAAACCGAAAGGCACGAAGGGTGTAGGGGCAAAACTAGAAATGTCACTAAAACAAGTTTTTGTGTAATTAACATTTTAATGTTTGAAAGTTTATAACTTTGTCTTACATATTCTTTGTTTAGAAACTACTAATAGGAACTTTAGTTTACCTTACAGAGATCAGCTGTAGATACAAATAAACTTTTGGCAAATATTAACAAATATGTAAAATTATAAAAAAGAAATTAATTAACTATTAATAATTTATATTTGATTTTTTTGTGACTTTCCTTGTTTTGCACCTGTACCCTTTTGTTCTCGTCGTCAATGCGATGTTTTTTGTTATACACCTTACCTAGGAAACTTCGAGTTACGGAGATGATGATTGGGGGTCAAAGTCTATTTGACAAGTTATTTTTTAAAATACGTGTTTTTAATGTAAGGTTTTTACTTAAAACACCTCCACGACCGCCGCACTATTCGATCCATCCATCAGCACAATGTTTTGTGTGCGTTACATTGAGTCCTACCGTAAAACGTAATTTTTCACCCAAAAAACCCATTCCTTTCCCAGCAATATTTTTTGCGTACAATTACTTAGTTTGATGTACAGAATGATTGGTTGCCGGCTTCGTATAGAGTCTGTGTACACTCTGTATACTAACTACAAATATGTAGATCTAAAATAATAATAACAGTACTCCTCCGCATCGCCGTCATCAGGAACATGCCCAGAAAATGGCAGTATTGCCACGTTTAATGGCATGTTTTTGTAACTATTCTAACTGTCCGTCCCAATCTTCCCGTACTTTTCAAACTTTCAACTATAGCTCACGTAGTATTCCTTTGTCGGATCTATCCGACAACGTTTCATTGCCGCAATTTGCCGTTATCCACCTAAAGTTTCACTGCTTCCGCTTAGTAACGCTCAAAGGATATCTATCTAGACGCAACCTGTTCTCTATTATGATGGAATTGGCTACCTGTTTAGCTGGAACCATCTAAATTTTACAAAGAGCGAATGCCTACCTAGCCTTCTCAATCCAGATTGGTAACACGACACGTTAGGACAAACGTCCATTCGAAAGAGGGCTCTTATTATGAAATAGATGGCCACCCATCTACAGACCGACCTTGAAGAGCGTGGCTAAACCTAGATCGATCTGTATCTGATCTGATCCGAACTTAACCACGAGATGCTTCAAATAAATTCCCGTATATTTCAAGAAAGGTACACTGATTGATAGACCCGACCTCTCATAATGGCCACAATTTGTTATCACTAGACTATTAATTGCTTTACGGTCATGTATACGCCAGCCAGTGATAATAGCAAGTGATTAGGATAGGAACGTTCCCATTTGTCTACTACTAGGCACTACGTAAGTGTACCAATGGACTCGGAGCCGCTCTGGGCCGCTTGGTTGATTACGGCCCACTCGTCATCATCCAGATCCCTGACAGTGCGCACGTTTAGGCAGATTACGCTTCTACTGGATACAGACGGCTTAGTAGGCGTTTCGGCCGCTGAGTTTCGTCCGATCCGGTCGAAACAGGAATTTCATTATTATTAATATTTTTGAGTGGTGTTTCGGACTATACTTTTTTTAGAGCAGATTATGTACATTCAGAATGAAAAACCTTAGGTAGGGTTATATTATTTAAGTAAAAGATTGGAATTGTTGTAAAAAGATAAAGTTTAATATATAATTACAACAATCAACAGTACACATGATAAATCAATAATCAGTCTTATATAATTATCAATTGAAAAGCGTACAATAAGAATCATAAATATTAACAATAATAATCAGTCTTATATCAATTGAAACGTGTACAACAACAATATTAAATCCTCATCCATAAGGCCTTGGAACAGCAATTCACAAAAAAAAACTACAGTCAATCACATTGTTGCCGGATTAGGCAGGTGATTATTTAAAAATCTTTGAACGCAGTTCTAATTATTTTTACAATCACAATGAAGTCTTCGTTCAGTAAAACTTCCTTTATACAATAATTCTTCCGTGTGGCATAGCCGTGGGACGCCCTGTTTCCTGTATATATGATGTTTTTCGATTTTTTTGAGTTCAATTTTTTTTTATACGATTTGTTACTTCGAATTATTTTAAACATATAAGTTGTAAATGTTTTTGCTATCACCCTTTAAACTTCTTTATTTTGATGTCCAGGGGGACATAAAAATAAAGAAGTTTGAAGTCGATGGTATACGAAGAAAAAAAAAATTGAACTCCACGATCCAGACACCTGAAATCCACATTTTTCTTTGTTCTCTTATTTCGATATAGCCAGTGACACTTGCGCTACCAATAATCGAACGACGTATAATTTATCCAAATCCGTTCATCCGTTGAAAAGTTACGACGGAACATAGAAACGTACATACCCACATACATACATGCAGGTCTAAAATATAACCCTCCTTTTGAGCTTCGCCGCAGTAGGAACAAAAATTGACGTGTGCTCTACATTGCACCTTTAGATGAACACAATGTTACATAGCCTGGGTAGGCGCAACGATGCCACGGGTTGAACATTTGGATTCTCCGTAATGTACACATTGCAAATTACAACAAAGGGTCTTTTGTTACTTTTTACCCTTTTAACCAATCACGTGTAAGGAACAGACAGCAATACTTTGTTATAATAGCTTTGTCCCGCATAACATTAAGAAGAAATACATCAATGACTACCATAAACTTAAGATATTACCTATACATGAAAAAACTAAATATGTACTATTAAAAGAAGAGTTTTTCAATGAATATTTAAAGAAAACTAAAGCCATGAATATGAATGAGATTAGAACTCGTAGCATCCTCAATGCTAAGCTGTTACTTCCAAATTACACGAATTTGCACGGCAAGAGATCGCTAAAGTATATAATACCTTACCTTATTAATCAAATACCTATAGCATTAAGAGATAAATTAACTCAGAAAAACATAAAATACAAATTAAATTAACACTTTTTACAAAATATTAATACCGAAGATAGTTAGGTTGTATATTAATAATATTGAATTAAAGATATTAATTTAATTCATCATAGCTATATAGTTTAAAGCATACACTATAAAGCAAAAGTAATAAATAGCATAAAAAATATTACTAAGTAATATAATTTTAGGAAAAACCTGTATCATTTAAAACTTCCTCCACTACTTCTGTTTTTTATGCACGGACGGTCGGAGTGGTCACCGAGATTCGCTCGTTGGTATTAGATATTATTTCGCCAAATACCCGTTGTAACTTTTGTAGTTGTTTCTTTATTTTTAACTAAGTACCTACTTAAGTGGATATAATTCTAAGTTATGTAGGTGATGATCTTGGTGCACGGTAAAACTCTAATGAGTTCATGTTAGCACCAACATAAATGTATAAAAATGTATGTACCTATACTACTGAACAAATAAATAAATAAATCTAACCATATCCACAAAGTAAAAAAATAGCTATTATTTAATTATGTTTCGGACGTTACTTTGCCTCTAAAAAAAGTATAGTCCGAAACACCACTCTAAAATATTAATAATAATGAAATTCATGTTTCGACCGGATCGGACGAAACTCAGCGGCCGAAACGCCCACTAAGCCATACGCTTTAATTTTGATTGTAAAGGCCCCACTTCGCAGGGAGGGGCCCATGGCTAAGCTACGAAGGTTGACTTAAATAATAATAATAATAAATATCATTTATTTTCTCTACACAAGTTACTTAATGCTAGGGTTACAGTGGAGCACGAACAAGGAATTAACTTTGTGAGAGACTGGTGCTTGAAGTAGGTCTCTATAGAAACCTGTATTACAAGTCACCAGGGCCCGGGCTCCCGCAGCTATTTGCCTGCTAACTTTAATGGAATAGTTTATGCATATTAAGAAGAGTGCAGGAAACTAATTTAAAATACAAACTAAAAACATAAAATAAAAAATACAAACTTATTGTGGAAATATCAGAACGTGTGTGAGTATCTAGAGAGTGTGTATGATCGAAATGTGATTAGGTGTCTATGTGTAGGAGGTTGATTATGTGACTGTGATGTGAGGATGGTTGAAAGTAAATTTGGTGCGAGCAAGATTGTAGGAAGACTGCGGTTCGAGTACAATAGTATTCAAAAGCAGCAGAGAGGATGGTTAGCTAGAAGAGATTGTCTATCTGAGAGGGGTCAACAGTTTTTCTGTTTCCTGGTAGTCTAAAGTTTTCAAATATGTAGTGACTGAGGTTTTACATTTATATTTCGTTAGAGGATATATATTAAGAGTGTTGTTTAATTTATTATACAGGTATGGTCCGAGAAACATGAAGAAATTATGGGAGTGAGCACAGTTGCATGCTTGTGTCCGGCATACCCTGCCTTTTCGGCGCTTATCCTTCTGAAGATTCGGGTTGTATTTCAATAAGGAGTGTTCTTTCAGCACTGTACGCAATACGAAGGACTGTCTTACAGTAAGCACATCCCACTCTTTAAAAAGGTCTACAGTAGGGAATAAATAAGAAAGCCCGGCACCAACTTTGAGAATAGCGCGCTGTGCCCTCTCGACATAAATTAGGTGAGTCTTGGCGGCACCACCCCAAGAAGTAATACAATAGTCGATAAGGGATTGACATAAGGCATCGTAGACCATCTTAGTAACCCGTCGGTCACCTGCGTGCCTAAGAGTTTTGAAAATGTAAATTAGTTTGCGCAAACGGGCTACCAAGGCTTTTATATGCGGTCTAAAGGTCAGAAATTGGTCTATGACGATACCAAGGTATTTGGTGTCATTGACTCTTTGGAGAGTGGGACATGAGCACAAGTATGTGCCAGGAACACAAGCATGACAGGAAATACTAAGATAGGGTGGAGGCAGTTGATTTGACCTGTGGGCAAACGTGATATATTTAGTTTTGTTAACATTTAAAGTTAATATGTTTAATCGTAGCCATTCAGAGACTTTGTTAAAACCCTTTTGGGCAATATGAAAAACATCCTCCCAGCTCTGTCCACTAAAAAAGAGGGCAGTGTCGTCAGCGAAAGTAAAAATTTTTCCACCGTGTAGCTGAAGTTGGCAGAGGTCATTGATATACACCAAAAACAACGTAGGGCCGATTATACTGCCTTGAGGCACACCGTATTCGACCAGAGCCTCGTTGCTCAGCCCACTGTCAATCCGAACTCTTTGCTTCCTTTCTGTAAGGTAGTCCTTCATTAATTTTAAGGAGATACCTCTTACACCAAGCCTCTCCAGCTTATTGAGTAGGTGTGGGATAGAGACTGTGTCGAAAGCTTTTGCAAGATCAAGGAACAGTGTTATGCATTTATTCCTTTGGTCTAGTTTGGCAACAATGGATTGCGAAAGTTCATGTACCGCGTCATTGGTTGATTTATTGCAACGAAAACCAAATTGGGCAGGCGAAAGAAGATTGTTAGTTTCTAGGTAATTTGTTAGTCGTCGGTTGATAAGCCGTTCCAGGATCTTGGACAGAGTAGGTAAGATGGAGATAGGCCGGTAGTTATCAACACAGTCTCTCTCCCCGCCCTTGTGTATAGGTTTAATAACTGCCAATTTAAATGCTCTAGGGAAGACACCTGTCGCTACAGCAAGTTGGCAGATGTGGGTAATGGGAGAGGTAAGAAAGACTATGTACCTCTTTAGGATCTTGCCAGATATATGGTCGATTCCTACGGCACAATTCTCTTTCAATCCATTTATGAGGGAAAATACTTCTTCTTCATCAGGAGGGAGCATGACAAATGAGTGTACGGCAGAAATAGTTGAAGAGTCATTGGGCATTGGGCAGGTTTTCGTTGAAGCGGTAGTTCGCTCCGCCAGCCTTCTGCCCACGTTGGCAAAGAAACTATTAACGTTATTCAGATCCTCATCTTTATTTTGGGACGTAATAAGACAGGAAGAGTAGTCTGCTGGCTTACTTGAGCCACTTATCTTTTTAATTGCATCCCATAGCTGCTTTTTATTGCCCTTCGCATTTTCAATCTCTCTTTTGTCGTAGTTTCGTTTAGCTTTTTTAATAATAGAGTTACAGTAATTTCTGTAGCGTTTGTAGGTTAGCTTGTTAATCTCATTTTCAGGATCTCGTTTAAGTTTTTTATATAGATTATCCCTATTCTTCATACAACGAAGCAACCCTTTAGTTATCCATGGCTTACTGACCTGTTGTCGCCTGGGAATCTTCACCAAAGTAGAGTTATTTAATATTGCAGTCGAAAGGTACGTCACAAGCAAGTCGGTTGCAGTGTTGGCATCATTACACTCAATTATTGGTTGAAAGGAAGTATTTTGAATAGTTTCATCGAGCGATTCATAGTCAATCTTGTTGGCCGTTTTACTATAGTACTGCATGCGGGACTTTAAGTTTAAGCTAATGGCAACAGTTTCGTGGTCCGTAATTGATGACTCGAATATGAAACAATTAGCGTCTAATTTTGTTTTGAGCATAATATGATCTAGGCACGTGCGTCCATGCGTAAGTGCCGTATGTCCTGGGAGCAAACAGTGACTTGCTAGTACGTTTAGGTAGTCATGTGAGCGATTGTCTGAACTATTAGGGGCTATATTAATGTTTATATCGCCGCAGAGAATAATGTTTTTAAAACTTTTTAATTTTGAGAGTAGTGTGTCTAGTGAGCTAATAAAGTTATTGGTGTTAGCCTGACTCGGGGGGCGGTAGATTCCGATAATGCACGTTTCTCTGTCTAATTTTAGCATTAGACAGTTGGCATCATTTATCTGGGGTTCTTCAATAGTAACTTTAAGGTTTCTGTTAAAGTAAATAACCACTCCTTCATTTTGCGTTTTGTGAGTAGTTGTTGATGCAAAATTATAGTTATCGAGATTAGGTATGTTCTGAGCTGAAGGAAGCCAACATTCTGAGAGGACTAAAATGTCCCAAGGTATTTCGGACCTTTGCAAAAGTGAAGTGAGACTAGGCAAGTTACAGTTAACGCTACGAATATTTTGTGACAAGAGATTGAGGGTGCAGTTATTAGTTGAAATATATTTTTTTACATCGTCTATGCCGCATGTGATTGATTTTGCTATTTGAAGTGAGTCAAGATCTGAGTGTAAGGTCTCAATACTTTGCATTCTTCACAAGAGAACGGGAATAAAAAATGTCACGCAACGTGCGTGACCTATAATTACGTAAGTTATAGAAGTATAAACTCAGATCTTGTTGGTATATAGCTATGATGTTGTACATGCGACTTGATGCAAAACATAGTGGGGCTAGGTTACTGATACTACAGATATTCCGGAATAATGCTCGCTTAGGTAATGTGTACTGGGTAAGTGGTGAAACTTGTGTGTTGTGTGCCTGCGAAGGAGATAACGCGTTAAAGTGTGAGGAACTATAGATCCACTGGTTACAACTAATAATGGTAAAATATAAGCTAACATGCATAATCATATCTAGTAAATCGAATTTCATGAATAGAATCAGACGTTTCAGCAGAATGTAACAAAATATAATAAAAACAAATACGAAATTAATGCATGCACAATAGTTCTTTGCAGGACTGCAGATAGTGCATAACATCTGAGATAATAAAACTAGTCATTGCGATTTGAGTTTTGTTAGATCTTCTTCTCGGGATATCAGAATTGAGGGGTCGCCTTCTTTCTGGCGAATAAAGACCTTTCCGTACGAAGTCCAGCAGCTTGCCTCTGTATTTAATTTGACGAATTCACGGGCCAAGTAATATAAGCGCCTTCCACAAGTTGTGAGAGACTCCGAAATGAAAATTGGTTTTGGGTCGCCATTTAGTTTCAAATGTGTCGTGCTAAGTTTTTCTTTCCTATTTTTATTGAAGGATTTTGATGATTTAATCATGTTTTCTTTAAGTGAGGTCGAAGAAAACTCAACTATTATAGGAGTAGACCTGTTCGGAGATTTTTTGATCCTGAATATATTCCGTATGTCGGTATCTAACACCTCAACTTTCAGCACATCACCAACCTTTTTTACCAGGCTGATTAGTGCCGATTTGTTTTCGGACTCTGTTTCTGGCACGTTTCTCAGCTCCAAGCTTGACGCTTTAGAGCTCCGTTCGAGTAGTTCGACCTTTTGTTCCAGTAAATTAATTTGGTTTTTAAAAGCAGTGTTTTCAGATTTAGTTTGCTGAAGCTGGCACAGAATTTCGTCATATTTATCTGACATGTGTTGAATGGACAGTTGAATTCCGTTATTTTGCTGAGACATCTTTTCCATTTCCTCATCAAATTTGAACGTTAGAGTTTTTTGTTGTAGCTGTAACTCGACTAGCATATCTTTTATTTCACATAGCGCAGAATCATCATATTTACGTTTGAATCGACGCGCCATGTTTACTTGTCCACTACAATCTGGGTCTGAGCCCACACAGTCCGATGCTGTGTCTGATTCCTGTGCTAATATACTCGGTTTAAGTAAAGTTTGGGTAGATTTTTCGGGCGGAGTACGCCGAGTGGGCATCATGATAACAAAGCGTTCACAAGTTAGTCAACGATGCGACTTCTCTGGGTATTTTAAAGAAAGGATTACTCACTTCACAGTACTTTGTACCTCATACAATTGTGTGCTCGTAGTGTTTGATCCAGAAGAGAAATGGACCTTAGCGCAAGGACATAAGTTCCAAGAAGCTCGTAGGTAATCGCGCGGGCTTCGCCTGCGAGTACGTCACTCGGTGACCGGCCGCTCAGTGCTGGTTAGAACGAGACGGCAATTATGGCGGCTGTCCTTTTTCCCCAAGAGGGCGGGGCAAGCTGGCTTCGCGTGCGTCGCGCCGCGCCGGCTCGGTGTATCGTCACGATGCTCAGGAGTGTTCGAGTTGGGTGTTGATAACGCTTCGTGGACACTCGGTGGTTTCCGTACTCCCGACCGACCGCCGAGCGTAAACGATCGAGTCCTTGAAACTCCGATGTATGCCGAATGAAGGCCGGTCGTTGACCTCTGTACGTCACTTTGCTAATTCGGTGACACGATGATTAAGCAGTCTCCTTGCAGAGCAATACTAAATACCTAGATTTCCTCGTAATCACTGGGAGGAACTCAAAACCAATCTGCGCACTATGTAGCTTGTACACTTAGCTATTACACGGTATAGGTTTAACCCATTTATGCCCGCTGTCCTCATTTGGGGTCATTTGTTTAAGTACCCACATTTTTGAATTTGTTTGAGCTATGTTTTGTTTGAAGGCAAATTTGTAGTGTAAAGGAGTGTGGCTTTCTAATAAAAATTGCAGTTTTGTGAGTTTATGGATAAAGTTGCCCAAAATAGTGATTTTAATTACTTTACTTAGTAAATTAGTGTTCAACCATAGGTAAGTCATAATATTTTTTACTTATATTGAGTTTTATTATACATTTCCCAAATTTTTCATTTGGCCATAGTTTTTACTAGTAATAAATCACATTTTGTTGAGTATTTTCTAATATTTGACAACGAGTATAAGTAATTTAGTATGGTGTCCCCAAATGGGTCCAATGGGCTTATGGGTAACTTTTCTTTGTTATTTTTTTGCAGTTTAGTTTTGGCGTAAACAATGACTAAAAGATCATTTGATGTCGCAAATGAGTATCAAGGGTTGGAGGAAGCTATCGAAAATATTTTGATTGAAGAGGATGATCCCGATGTCAGTTACGATATAGTGGCCACCCCTCCCGACCCGAATGTTCTGACGGATGAAGAAGAAGGCGATGATGATGATGTCCAGCAAAATATCTTCCACGTGATATTCCCGATCGAGTTGAAGTGTTTGAGGTCCGGAACAACGATGAATGGGAAAGCAGCGATGATGAACCGTGATACAGAAGAGTTGAAGTTGAAACCCAGGAGCCACGTTGGCGTAAATGTGTCCCGTCCTATACTGACATGCCCTCTGCAGAAAATAATGTCCAGAAACGAAGGGAAAACCTTATAAATGAGCTCAAAGATCAAACGCGTCATTATTTTGCAAGGGCAATTCCGCTAGAGCATATCGTATATTTTGATAACTTTTTCACCAGCCACTCATTGCTACGAGGTCTACCGTGCCATTGGTACTGTGAGGGAAAATAGAACGAAGAAATGCCCATTGATATCTGTCAAGGACATGAAGAAGAAAAAGAGAGCAGAATTTGATTACCGATTCGATATGGGGAATAAGATTTCGTGCGATGGCTTGACAATAGTGTTCCATGGGTACAAACTATGATTTTGTTCATCCCTTGGGGAAGGTAAAAAGATGCAGCTCTGTGGAAGGAAGGAAGGTAGACGTGGACATCCCTTTTGTGTTCCAGAACTATAATAAAGGCATGGGTGGAGTTGATCAAGCTGATCAATCAATCGCAGTATATAGGACAGCTCTACGAGGAAAAAAATGGTGGTGGGATCTTTTTACCTACATGCTTGATTTAGCTATGGCTAATGCTTGGTGTCTCCACGTCCTGGCCGCTGAAGATAAAATAGATAGCTCCAATTTCGCCGAAGTGTTGCCCGATTTTATTTGAGGAATGTAACCACAGAGAGACCTGATGGAAGACGCCGTTAACCTTCATCGATGGTGCCAAGTATGAGTCAAGACGGGGTCGGTCACTTCCCTCAGAAACTGACAAGCCAACTAAGATGCGTAGTATGCCACATGAAAGCTCGTTGGCAATGTAAAAAATGCATTAAATCATAGTGCATCGAAAAATAGTGTTTTGAAAAATACCACCCATAAGCCCATTGGCCCCATTTGAGGACAGTGTTTTTTTATATATAAGGAAGTTTTCTTTTTTTTGTTTTTTTCTAATATGATGTCTTACTAGCCTTAATAGTTACGCAAGTAAAGATTTTTTCATTTTTTTTTTGTTATTTTGTATTTGGGTCTAAATGGGTTAAGATTTAGATTTTTACTTTTAACACACGTTACAGATTTTAATGCTGGAGCACATAAAAAATACGTGTAGTCGCGCGGACGGACCTTGCTTTGTGTCAAAATTCAAGTAACCGTGGGGTGGATCACAGAGAACGTTCACAGAGAACGTCCGGAACGTTCTCTGTGATCCACCCCACGGTTACGTGGCTGACAAACAAATGAACCGCGTAGATACGTGACAAACATTTCCGCGAATGAATATCCTACGAAGCCAAAGATATACATTCAAATATTATCGTGCGAATACGGTACAAGACGAAGAAATTTTAATCTACTATTTGTTACTACTTTGTAACAAGTCGGTCTGTCTGTATACTCACAGAGCATCATATATATATGTATATACTGGTATGTATACTAGTGTGATGCGCCCACTTGTCAGGTCACATTCGTGTGTCAAAACTGAAAATGACATTCTGACATTTTTTCTGACATTCCAGAACAAAATTTTTGAGTTGGCTGCTCTAATTTTTAAATCTCTTTGTACGGAGCAGTAGGCGGTCGAAAGCAAATTATTGGTTAACGCAATGAATACTTTGAAGTTTCAGATCGTAGATTCAATTCATAATTATCTAGATAGCCTTATGATGGGCCTTTTGGTGGGCCCTCAAGGGAAATTATAAAAGCACTATATTATGTCCTCTCAAGGGGGAAGCATCAGGGTAGCGCGCGAAATACAAATTTTCTAAGAATTTTTGAAAGTTTTCAGGTCAGAGTCAAGCTGTATCATGTGACTTTTTCCTTGAATAGTCATTGAATGGGATTAAAGGAACTTATAGGGTTGTATTTACGATTTTAAGCCATATTTGTTGCGGTCGCGAATCTTATTTTAATCAACATACAACCCGACAATGACCTGCATATTTCAAAAAACGTCGGAAAATTGGAATTCCGCGGGCGACCCTGGCGCTTTCACCTTATGCTAGATAACTGCGAACAAAAACCGCTATTTTCTGGGATTATTCGTCACAATTGTCAATTTCTTGACATAACACACGGGACCAACAACAACGAATTACCGTGTGCCTTCAATTTCGCTAATTGATTAATATATCCGCCTTGTACTAATTACCTTGTACTTGTACTGTTACCAATAACTAATTGGTTTACCAGGCGTTTGCTACCATTAGTCACGTTACTTGTACTTCTGCTAATCCCTCTGAGATATATTAGCTTTTGCTGGCAGCTGTAGGTTTATGCACTGTACTACAGCTTCGTCATTTATGGGAAGCTGTTCTGGATTATTTATAAAACACACGCTTAGAAGCAGCTTGTATTGAAGTGCCTATGTTTATATAAGAGGCGAAGACATGCTCAAATAAAGAACTAGTGTCTATGTAACATCCGCATGGGTTCATTCATCAAGGTTATGCTCCGCTTTCCGCGGTCCATTCATAGATGGGTGACAGTCTTTGTCATAGATGTCAGTCTTGGGCCCCTTTCTTGATAGGGCTCCCTATGTCGTCGCAGTAAAGGGGGCTCAAAAGGCCCTCGCGAGTATACGATATTTACGTAAATAAGAAAACACAAATCAATATTGAGGCAATAATTTTTATTTTAAACATTTTTTTCTATAACAGTAGGAGATTCAGTCATGACGTTGAGATAATGCAAGACATCTTGTTGATCTAGTTTACGTTACCAGAGGTCACCGACCCCGATTATAATAGGACAACGGCAGCAAGATGAGTTACAAAAGGCTGCCACAAGCTCCGATATACTTCACCAGGACTCCGGCGCAGCCCGCCCTGAAAGTAAAGAGAACGAATAGGTTGATTTACAGAAGTAGTCATTTAATTACTATCTAAGGCATTAAGAACTACAACCGCTTGGCCACGAGCTACTACCCCCTTATCATTATTTTGTCAGTAATTCCTGCAAATGGTGGAAATAGGTGATAGATTAAACCAATAACACCTTGCCCGACGAACCCCCATATTCAGTAGTAGCAAAATACTAATATACTGATTGTAGGATCCTAAGTTTTCTGACACTCCCTCCTGCTCAGCCTAGAGCGGGAGGGGTTATTTGATGATTTCCCATCGGTAAAAAAAAAAAAAGGATCCTAAGTTCAATCATCGGTTCGTGCACAATTGTATTGGGTTTTCCATCAATGATTTTACAGTAACAATCTCGGAAGCTCGGAAATCCGGTCACGCGGTACCTACTTATCGCAACCCTGGAAAATGTGTACTTCTTCATGTACTGTGGTTGTACTTCTGACTTTATAGGGGTGTAGAGGTAGTTAGCAGTTAGTAGTGACTTTATATTCCGGTTAGACTGGAAGCCGAGCGCAACATGGTTGGGAAATGGCTAGGCAGACGATGATGATGTGCAGTCTATTCAAATCTGTGTCTCCAATTGATGTTGTTTCCACTTAAACGAAACTATGCTGGAGTACCTAATATATAACTGGTTACAGAATCAAAATTACTCGTATTAAAAGAAACAAAATTCGTTCGTCGTCGTTCATACGTTCGTTTAAATTTTAAAGAACTGTGGATTTTGTGAATAATAAATAAATAATAAATTATGAAAAAGTTAAAAAAGCAATCCCGCAGGGCAAACTAAGTTACTTTTCTAAAACCACATATATATATATATGTATATATATTTACATGACGTACAATCGTGAACACAGTACACAAGTAAAACTTACTCGCAGGAGTTGCCGTAGGTGTTCCCATCTTTGCCACACACGGGGGCGTGGATCGCGAGGCAGATGCAGCCATCACTAGCGCTGGTCATCATGGCGCCCATCAGCACCAGGAACAGGGTGAATACTGGGGAGACATAGAAAAATTAATGCCTAAATAAAATACAGTGTGGAAGGCACACCGACGCACAAACGGTTATCACATATCCAGTACTTACATCATTCTAAACTCTTCAAATTGAAATTACCGGTACTCATTGGTAATTTTTAAAAAAACACCTGTGCCACATTTTTTACCCGTAGGTATTCCAGTACTGTAGAAAATCGTTTTTTTTAAATTACCAATGATTTTTTGTTTAATTGAGGAGCTGGGTGTACAATGTATGATATTGCACGGAATTTTGACGTTTGTGCGTCGGTGTCGCCTCCACCCTGTATAGTCAAATTGCTGTCAACTAGTAAAGATCCTTGGTGAGAAAAACACTCATTGGGTCTTCAATTACTCATCATTATTGGCCATAGATGTAGGCAGTAAATTAAAACGCTACCTACTACGGTCCCTACGCATACTTGTTTTATCTATTTTTTTACCCTGGAGTTTTAAATAGCGTTTTTTTTTTTTTTAATATAATTATTTTGAAACAAACTTACCCAAAGTTACCTTCATATTGCCCTTTTGAAGTCACAATTTGATCACGACTAATAACTAACCTGCGTACAAATGTCTTTTATACAAAGCTTGATAAGGCAAGTTCAGTTGGCGCCAACATTGGCCGAGCAATCACCCAGTAACGATGGCCAAGAGACGCGTCAACATTTGCCGCCAATGTTTTTATGTATGTTGGTCATGTTTTTGAGGAAATTGGAGTCGGATGCGTTGCAATTAATTTGTGAATTGTTATTCTGAACACGTTATGCAAATGCAGTAATATTATTTGCGTGTATCTTCCTTAAATAATGTTATTACTGTATTATCAAATGATACCTATCTAGTTTGAACTGACAGAATTAAAAAATAAATATAAATTACTAGCTGTTGCCCGCGGCTTCGCTTGCGTTTTTATCGGAAATTATCCCACGGGCACGTTGCAAATATAGTATATGGCACTCGAGGATAATGTATCCGGCGACCTCCGTAGCGTAACGAAGGTTGAGTGGGTGAAGCGTAACTCAGGGGCGACGACAAGTAAACTTTAGCGTAACGTTTTTATAGTGGGTAAAGGGCTAAGTTTTTGAAAAAGGTTTTAGATTGAATTAGGGGTTCTTAAGGGGTTTCAAAATCTTAAAAGTCCATTGGGCTTGAATTTTCGGGTCAGACCCGACTTTTGCGAGTTCTTTTATTCTACCAAAGTCAACGTTCAGCCGCCGTTTTTATACTGACAGGTAGCTTGTATTCTGGTCACTTTAGAAAAATTGTGACATTTCGGAAAATCAAGATGGCGGCCTAGCCATTTCCGGTTTCTCGATTACCAGTGACTGACATAATTGTTCTCCCAGATGGTGGAGGGGGAAGGGGGTATATTTTGATAGATTCGTAAACAAGTAACTCTCGCGAGTAGGGGAAAAATGCCAAACCCCTCCTTTTTACCCTCTCCCCCCTTCCCTATCGTATCTCGGAAACTAAGAGACCAGTGTTCTGATAGCTTCTTATTAGTGAAAGAATTTTAAAAATCAGTTCAGTAGATCCAGAGATTACCCCCTACATACAAACATACAAACAAATTTTACCTCTTCATAATATAGTTATTGAAAAAGCATGGTGGGTTCCTCTGCTAGGCTTCGACGGAAAAAACCCACGACCAATAATTGTCTTACTTCGCACAAAGGCAGCCCGGTCAGACTGGTTGAAAACTCGCAAAGAGACAAAAATAACAAATCACTTAATTTATCAAAACAACGATAATTCACAGATATATGTTAATTAATGAGCATTCAACACGCCAAACTTGTTCCGGGCTGTTAAGACTAACTTAAAGGAAATTGATAAATGATAATATCAAGCCTAAATGTAACAAGACGTTCTTAAATAGGCGTGATTATGTTAAACCGTGTAATGTTAGTTTTTGGTTAAATAAAGTAACGCTCACGCATATCGGTCGAATAATAGACATTGAGTCTATCTCAGCGACTGCAACAAGTCGCTGGGATCCGATGACATTAGGGTACAAGATTTAAAAGAAATCAAGATCGATAAAAGTCCTGTTATCGCATATTTTATAAATCTATGTATAAAAGAAAGTAAGTACCCGAATAGGTTAAAAGAGTCAATTATTAGACCAATTTACAAACAAGACTCACATCTGGAATATATAAATTACCAACCAATAGCTATACTAAATACAATTAATAAGATCATGGAAATGTTTATATTTAATCAAGTCTCAACTTACTTAGACCAAAATGAAATTATTACCAATATACAACATAGTTTTAGACCAAACAGGAGTACGGCAACGGCGCTAAATAATTACCTAAATGATAAAAACATAGTAGTAGCAGTATTTATAGACTTCAAAAAAACCTTCAATACCATGGATGGCAAGACGGCTTGTTGCAGGCTATGGATGAGTGTGAGATAAGTGGGCCAATAAGTAGATGATTCGGTCAGTACTTAGAGCGAAGAACTATTAAATTTCAAGTTTCTTAATACGGAAAGTATTGTGGGCGTTATCAAATATGGTGTTCCTATCGGATCTGTATATGAGCCTAAGGGTTATATTGTTCACGTAAATAGTATGTGTCATTTTATTACAAAAATGCAAAGCTTACATGTACGCCGACGATACATGTCTCCTATTCAGTGGTAAGGATCAAACCTCAGGAGCCAAACAAGGAACAATACAAGGATTTGGATAAGATAATCCGAACAAAGCCATTTTCACGTAAAATGTTGTCTTGACGAGACCATATGGCTCGCAATGTCAGAAGTTATCAGATCTCATGTAGAGTGTGGCGTAGAAGTGGCGCGGGACAAATACAAGAGGCGTCGGGCGGAGGCGAGGCGCGGGCGCAGTGCGCGCGCGGCGCCATTTCTTTGATGTGTTTTTTTGATATGTGAAGCCAACCCCACGCTCCCTGAAATGTGCGCCAACAATCTCATTTTTCGAAGAAAATAATATTACGTCGCGACTGAGTGAGAGTCGCGGAGGATCGCTGAACAACGTCCGTTACCGTTGGCGATCGAGATATTCTAACCCGTCGCCCGCAATTATAGGAAGCAGTATCCATCAGCAGCGTTTGGTTGGTTTACAAGTCGGCAATATAGAACTGGCGAATATAATTTGTTTTAATCAAACTTAATACGGTGTTGCCTTCACCATGATTGTCTAGACAATATAGATTGTTCTAGTCGAAATGTGAATATTACGATTCTGCCTTCCATTTGTGGTGCGTCAGAATATAAGTCAACATTCGTCAATAGTCGGGTTTATCATTTTTATGTACAACTGCTGGTGGCGCTGCGCATCCGGTCGTTAAGTTCCCTAAAAAATGGTTGAGCTAAGCGGCGCGGATGTGCAGGTCATGTCCGTGAACGGATGCCGTTGGTTGGAGCTGGTCGGCTTTTTTTTTTTTTCCCGATTGGAAATCATCAAATAACCCCTCCCGCTCTTGGCTGAGCAGGAGGGAGTGTCAGACTTTTACTGACTAAAACTCATCCATGTTCCTTCCTTTGCCCTTTGTGTTCCAGGGCCGCGGTATCTCTTTCGGACAGTCCCGCAACCCTGGCAGGCATCGGTCCTTACGGACCGCTTCCTGTTTGCTGACTCTCTTTGAGGCGCGCGTGGAACACGACACGACATGGCCTGCCGTCATAAGACGGACGGACGGCGAGCTAGCCCATAGCTCACCGTCCACAGGCCCGCGCCTACAGTGGCCGGGGGCCACCACGTGGCCCCCGACGCCCGGTGCGTCTCCCGCGGCGGCTGAGACGTGAGGCTCTCACCCTCTCACGTCCCGCCACCTCCTTCGCTACCATGACTGCTTCACAGAAGGAGGTGACGGCGTCCCATTCCGTCTCGCTCCGGACCATGGATTGAACCAAGGCCGGAAGCGAGAGGTCGCCGCCGCCGATCGCCGCTACGAGGACACGGCGGTGCTCCGCCCAAGCGGGGCAGATCTCCACCCTGTGCTCCACCGTGTCCTCCGTTCGATCCTCACAATGGTAGCACCCGGGCGTTTCCTCTCGCCCGATTCGGTGCAGGAACCTCCCGAAACAGCCGTGTCGGGTGAGGACCTGCGTCAGGCGGAAGGTGAGGGCGCCGTGGCGCCTCTCTAGCCACTCCTCAAAGAGGGGACTTATCGCCGCTCGCTGAGCGACAATTTGCCGCGGCAGCAGAGTTACCCCCCGGCGTAGTGCTTCCACGCGCCATTCGTGCAGGCGCGCGAGGACTATCGCCTCCAGATCCCATGGCGGCAATCCGGTAAGGAGGCTCGCCGCCTCGCCGGAGATTGTGCGGTAACCCCGGTACAGCCTTACGGCTACCACCTTTTGGGGCGCGTTCAGGTAGTGGGCGGCTCGCCACCTCAAGGAACGCGCCCACACCGGGGCCCCGTAAAGGGCCATGGACCGCACGATGCCGCGTAGAGCCTCCGGCAGGAGGCGTTTGGACCCCCCAGGTTGGGCAAGAGCCGCTTGAAGGCAGCCCCGGCCCGTTCCAGTTTGGGGGCCAAACGTCGGAAGTGCTCCACGAAGTTCCACCGGCTGTCGAGGACGAGACCCAGGTACTTCAACGTTGGCTCGACGCACTTTGCCATGCAGTTATCAGACCTCTATCTTCAAAATAATATTGTGTAACCTTAGTTAGTCGTAAATTAATTTAAACAAAAAATGTAAGCCTGAAAAAAAAAAGATGGACTCACGTAGATTTTAAGTTATTACATATAAGTTTAAGTATAATGAAACGTGTCCGATGTAGGAGCACGAATGTCATTCTACGTTATAAAAACAAAAAGCAAACAACCAATAATTTAAAAAAGGTCGCGGACCACCATGTCTGAGGTAGTTTTATTCTTTTGAAAAAAAAAAATAGTCGGGTGAATTAGTGTACAGTGTACATGTCGTATGCATGAAATGTGTGAGCAGTGAAGCGAAAGGTGTTCCTCGCTCCCTATAACTAAACGCAGATGACGGATATTTGCGAGGTGCGGATTAGGAGGTGGACAATGAGATAATAGCATACATTGTGATGATATAAAGCGGCTGCTCCATCATGCTGAAACAAATCATTACTAACAGCTCCTCTGCGCTACCGCCAAACTGCTACTTAAGCTAGGAGTTAATTATAGTCAACACTTACCACGTGGTCGTTGAAAATAGAGAAGCCTACAACTCACTTGCAGAGTACTGCACACTTTACCAGTTGCACCTCCGCCCCAGCTCGTCTCCCTCCACTTCTTGACATGTACTTCAACTAGACTTATTACTACTACATATTTAACTTATAAAATATAAACCGCTCTTTTACAACAGTCCATTGGGTCATGTCCATCTTGGTACCAAGACTATGCTAACTTCACTAGTCTAACCTAGGACGTCCTAGCACTTTGACGTGTTAGGCTGACTACCCTGACTTAGCTCGACTCCTCTCAACGTCCGGACCCTTCCGTGATGTCAAACCTACTGTCCCCAGTTCACCACCCTTCCCCCGGCCTCAGCCTAAAAACATCACGCATTTCTTCTCAGAAATGCTTCATTGCTGTTTTTTTGTACAAATGTCTCAATTGGTTTAAGTATCCAATATGAAGCTTTGACCGTGGTATATTGCAACCGATTGTTGCTCTGCTATTGTGAGTTACGCGTAGAAATCGGATCTTTTAACGTTTTCTTAAGAGTTTGTTAAAATACTACATTAGGCCTGTCAGCCGACTATTAATTGGATTTATGCGTTCCCAAGAAATCCAATATTGTTTTAGAATTCAAAGGAAGAAGGACGTTTCACCCTTCAATTCTCAATTCTATTCTCATTCTATTCTCAATTCTTTATTGCATACCATAATGTAATTAGTTGGTAGGGAAATAAATATATGAGACACAAGTCAAATATGTCTGCGGTATACGTTAGGCAACATCTTAATGAATACAGTAAACGCGGAGATAGGCATAATTATTGTACTCGTGGTAGAAACAAATTAGCTGGCTGCCCACACACCCTATCTAAATCTGGAAAGCTGATTCATGTTATGGGTCCATCAGTGTATAACCGGATACCTGATAACATCTTGAGCGCGACGTCTGACAATGCTTTTAAAGAGAAACTCAAAGGCTGGCTAACCGACCAGGCGTTATATGACCTAAAATAATGGTTTAAGTAATTTTATAAGAATGTTATGTAGTGTTTCTATTATTCTGTTGGTCATGTGTCCTTAATTATTATTTTTCAATTTATTTTAATTTTAATTTATTGTAATTTTTTAATTTATTTTGTATTTGATGCTATTTTTAATGTTTAATGACTTGCGTTTTTACTTTTTCTTACATATAATACTGACCTGTAATTGTTGATAATTATTAATAAATAAACTAAACTAAACTAAACTATGGAACCTGTCGGGCACAGCATAGATTTAGTAGGAGAGAGGAGGAAGAACACTAGCTGATTATTGTGGTTAATATTCTTATTAGTAGGATATACTGATTTATTAATATAGAATTGAATTTAAGAGTTATAGTTATTTGTTTTATAAATTATATATATTAATTTAGTAACATTGTAAAACCATTTATTTTTTAAATTACTTATTATTGCTTTATTTATTTATTATTTATTAAGTAATTAATATTTATTATCCCTAAAAAGTTATTTATTAGACGCTTCGTATTTATTTAATCATTTATTTTCCGTATTATGAGTAGGTATCCGCGTCTTTATTAGTGAGTATTTGTAGATAAAAATAGGTAGTTACTCACTATAATTTAGCTTATACTAATAGCATTTGCATAAAAGGAAAAGCTTCAATTTATTGATAAAGATGTTATATTTATTTAAGTTTCTTATTATTTCGGGTAACATAGTATACATTTTTATGGACATGACAATGGTATTATTGGAGTGCATTTTTAGTCGCGATATTGGTAAGTTTAGTCTATTTTTATGTCTTAAAATAATATTCGTTTGTATGTCCTCTCTTTTTGTAAAGAACTCCGGGTACTTACGTACGAACTTACAAACTTCAAATATATAGAGACAGGGTAGGGGTAAAATCTTTAGTTCCTGGAAGTGGGGTTTACAGCTATTTTTTTGTAGAGTAAATTGCGTGGGCGCGTCAGTTTGCCCTTAATTACGATAACTTGTCAAGTTGTCAAGTCATAAAATAGAGGTTATAGCGGAAGACGTTTCCGAACGCTCCCATTTCCCTGAACGTAAGAGGTCCAATAGATGTAAAGCGCCCGATCGATATTCGCCAACGCGTTAGCATGTTTGCTCCCGCGCCTCGCGCCGACCAATCGCGGATTTGTAGTCGCGGCGCCATTCGGCCGCTGATTGGCCGGGCCAGGGCTAGTGTCTGCCGTGGCAAATTGTCGCTCATAGGAAATACTTCCAGCGTGATCTCATGGCGACATGGAGAGAGCGACTGTCGCAACCCCGTGCAGGGCACGCCACAATAGTGGCGGTAAGTCCCCTCTTTGAGGAGTCGCTAGAGAGGCGCCACGGCGCCCTCACCTTCCGCCTGACGCAGGTCCTCACCGGACATGGTTGTTTCGGGAGGTTCCTGCACCTAATCGGGCGGGAGGAAACGCCCGGGTGTCACCACTGCGAGAATCGACCGGAGGACATGGTGGAGCACACTGTACAGGTCTGCTCTGCTTGGGCGGAGCACCGCCGTGACCTCGTAGCGACAATCAGCGGCGGCGACCTCTCGCGTCCGGCCCTGGTTCAATCCATGGTCCGGAGCGAGAGGGAATGGGACGCCGTCACCTCCTTCTGAGAAGCAGTCATGCTAGCGAAGGAGGTGGCGGGACGTGAGAGGGAGAGAGACTCACGTCTCAGCCGCCGCGGGAGACGCACCGGGCGTCGGGGGCCACACCGTAGGCGCGGGCCTGTGGACGGTGAGCTATGGGCTAGCTCGCCGTCCGCCCGTCTTATGACGACAGGCCGTGTCGACGGCGCGTTCGTGTTCCACGCGCGCCTTAAAGAGAGTCAGCAAACAGGAAGGGGTCCGTAAGGACCGATGCCTGCCAGGGTTGCGGGACTGTTCGAAAGAGATACCGCGGCCCTGGAACACAAAGAGCAAAGGAAGGAACATGGATAGGTTTTAGTCAGTAAAAGTCTGAAACTCCCTCCTGCTCAGCCCAGAGCGGGAGGGGTTATTTGATGAACTCCCATCCGTAAAAAAAAAGGCTAGTGTCTAAGTAACATCCGCATGGGTTCATTCATCAAGGTTATGCTCCGCTTTCCGCGGTCGATTCATAGATGGGTGACAGTCTTTGTCATAGATGTCAGTCTCGGGCCTCTTTCTTGATAGGGCTCCCTATGTCGTCGCAGTAAAGGGGGCTCAGAAGGCCTTCGCGAGTATACGATATTTACGTAAAAAGAAAACACAAATCAATATTGTGGCAATAATTTTTATTTTTATTTTTTTTTCTATATCAGTTGTAGATTCAGTCATGACGTTGAGATAATGCAAGACATCTTGTTGATCTAGTCTACGTTACCAGAGGTCACCGACCCCGATTAACATAGGACAAGGCAGATGCGTTACGAGTACGAAGGTCTGCCACAAGCTCCCCTATGCTTCACCTGGACTCCGGCGCAGCCCGCCCTGAAAGTAAACGGAACGATTACATAAATAGGTTGATTTTACAGAAGTAGTCATTTAATTACTATACAGCGTGTAACAGAAAGGGTATAATCATATGGAATACTATGGTACGGACCATCAAACTGAACAACTTTCTCTATGGGACCACCATCGAAATTGTAAAAAAATAATCAGCTGTCCCATCGGTTTGGGTCGAGTAGGTATTGAAATTTTGTATAGGACAGCTGGTTATTTTTTTACGATTTCGATGGTGGTCCCATAGAGAAAGTTGTTCAGTTTGATGGTCCGTACCACAGTATTCCATATGATTATACCCTTTTTGTTACACGCTGTATAAGGCATTAAGAACTGTAACCGCTTGCCCACGAGCTACATGTTCAAACGTCACGCAGTTTGTCTAGTTTTCGATTGCTGCAAAGAGCTGTTAAGAGTAGGCCTTGTCGTAACTGCCCGTCGCCGCGTCGTCGTATTGTTTATTTTGTTGTCTTTCAGTTTTTCACAAAATTAGTGGCTTAAGAACGTATCCGCAACGGTCGTCGGTTCTACGACTAGCATGAACGAGCTATTGGTATTTCAGCTTACTTATTCTGTGAGCTATGTCAACTCGAACTTTGCTTCTCTGTAGAATGTCTTTGGTTTTAGATATGTTTGTATGTTGCAGCAGTGTACAACAATGTATAATAAGCCCCCTCGTAAGCCGCAACTATCTCAAACTTGTATGAGTATACGTAACATAATTAACACGAAACTTCGAAACAATTACTAAGTAGAGATGAAAGGTTTACCACGAAGACACACAGTCATATAACACATGAAAATAACGCTTCACGCTGGCTTCCCTGAAGATTAGGCAGAAGTGTAGCTACTGACAAAATAATTATGAGAGGGTACATAATTATTTTGTCAGTAACTCCCTCAGATGGTGGAAATAGGTGATAGATCAGTAGTAGCAAAATACACTTTTATTTTTTTTAAATACTGAATGTAGGATCCTAAGTTCAATCATCGGTTCGTGTAAAATTGTTTTTATGGGTTTTTCCATCAATGATTTTACAGTAACAATCTCGGAAGCTCGGAAATCCGGTCACGCGGTACCTGCTTATCGCACGCAACCCTGGAAAATGTGTACTTCTTCATGTACTGTGGTTGTACTTCTGACTTTATAGGGGTGTAGAGGTAGTTAACAGTTAGTAGTGACTTTATATTCCGGTTAGACTGGAAGCCGAGCGCAACATGGTTGGGAAATGGCTAGGCAGAGGATGTGAATGTGCAGTCTATTCAAATCCGTGTCTCCAATTGATGTTGTTTCTACTTAAACGAAACTATGCTGGAGTACCTAATATATAACTGGTTACAGAATCAAAATTACTCGTATTAAAAGAAACAAAATTCGTTCGTCGTCGTTCGTTCGTTTAAATTTTAAGGATTTTGTGAATAATAAATAAATAATAAATTATTGAAAAATTTTAAAAAATCAACACCGCAGGGCAAACTAAGTTACTTTTCTAAAACCACATATACACACATCAAAAGTGTCTAGGGATCAACATATATTTTTGCAATAACTTTTCTCCTGATTGATATTAATTAAAATTTTCTTTAAGGATTCATCAAATAAAGTGTTTTCGTTTGTCACAGTAACGATAAACCAAGTCACCTTTGCATTAATAAAGAAATTTGCCATTTTTTCCTAATAAAGGGATTTTTGACATTTGAACCACTAACACAAAAGTTCTAAAAAAATACTGAAATAACAGTTTTCTTTAAAATTTTATTGGGTAACTTAAACAATTAATAATCCGTGTTTCTACCGCGAACACTAACAACACAAGAACATCGGTTTGGCATACTCAAAATGAGTTCATCCAAATCACGCTGTGGAATGGCCGCCCATGTTCGTTGCAACAACAAAAAAAGGTCTTCATGCGACTGGATACCCTCCATATTCGGCAGAGCTCTTCTCTGTAGCATATCCCATGCATGCTCAATCGGATTCAAGTCTGGCGACTGAGCAGGCCAGGGCAGGACATTGATGTTAGCTGCGGCGAGAGTCTGTCTTACAACTCTTGCGGTGTGCGGTCGTGCATTATCATGCATTAACTGAAATAAGGGACCGATTTGCACTTGTAGAGGAACGATGACGTCTGATACAATCGTCTCAGCATAAATTTGAGCGTTGAGGTTGCCTCTGATCCAAATCAACTCAGTTCTTCCGCCGATCCAAATACCCGCCCATACCATGATGGTTCCACCACTATAAGGATGGACTTCCTGGCAGGATTTTAATCGCTGTTGGCGTCCAGGGGTTCTCCAGTGTCGTATACGTCTTGTATCCGGTCTCATACCAAAACGAGACTCATCAGAAAAGCACACGAAACGCCATTGTTCTTCTGCCCAATTTCTGTGTTCAAGAGCCCATTGATATCGTATCCTACGATTGTGCATTGCTATAGGTGGTACCCGTAGCGGTCTTCGGGAATGAAGGTTCACTTCATGCAAGCGGTTTCTGACTGTTTGGTCGCTAATTAAGTTCCCTGAAGAGTGATGAAGCCTCACGGCTAACATCATGGCGGTTATTGTTGGAGCTCTTCGAGTTAAGATTTGAATGTATCGGTCTTGTCTCCGTGTGGTGCAGCGATACCGTCCTCCATGGCGCTCAGCCACGGTACCAGTGCTTCGGTAACGTGTCCAAAGTCGACTGATAACACTCTGACTTGTATTCAGAGCTAAAGCCACAGTACGTTGCCGGGAACCAGCTTCTATCATTCCCACGGCTCTGAGCATTTCTTCCCTGCTTAAATGACGTCGCCGCTCCATAATAACGTTGGTTTTAATCAGTAGTAGGGAATCAGTAGCACTAATAATGTCTTCAATGCGTTGTATGTTTTTATAGGGAAAATATTGACAGCTGATTTTCATCTTTTACTCGAATTTGATTCACAGTTCCTGATTCAAATTATGAAATGCACCAAAAAGGATCCATATAAATTTATAAAATCATAATATTATTACAAAGCCACATCTCAATCTCAAGAAATCCACATAAAAATGCTTGATCCCTAGACACTTTTGATGTGTGTATATTTACATGACATACAATAAATCGTGAACGCAGTTTACAAGTAAAACTTACTGGCAGGAGTTGCTGTAGGTGTTCCCATCTTTGCCACACACGGGGTCGAAGATCGCGGTGCAGATGCAGCCTTCCCTAGCGCTCGCCATCATGGCTCCCATCAGCACCAGGAACAGGGTGAATACTGAGGAGACATAGAAAAGTGATGATTAACAAATTTAGCTACTGAATCATATCTTTAACCTGCAATTTCGCGAAGGAGTACCACACTTCGCCATTAAGGTTTTCACTCACCACAAAAGTTTACCACGTAAGTACATCATTCTAAACTCGCCAAACCGAAATTTCTAATCGGTAATTTAAAAAAAAAACAGCCATTCCATACATGCATGATCTGCCAGGGTTGCGGGACTGTTCGAAAGAGATACCGCGGCCCTGGAACACAAAGGGCAAAGGAAGGAACATGGATGGGTTTTAGTCAGTAAAAGTCTGAAACTCCCTCCTGCTCAGCCCAGAGCGGGGGGGTTATTTGATGATTTCCCATCGGTAAAAAAAAATACATTCATGACCGAGTAGGTATTCCAATTTTTTGTAGGAAACATTTTTATTACCGATGAAATTTTTTAATGTGGCTGGGTGGTACAAGATGATATTGCACGGAATACGTGACCGTTTGTGCGTCGTGTTCCTTCGCCCCTGTAGAAAAACACTCATTGGTTCTTCAATTACTCACCATTATTGCCCATGGATTTAGGCAGAAAAAATAAAAAGCTACAATACTACGGTCCCTACGTATACTTCTTTTACTTTTTACCCTGGATTTATAATTACTTTTAATAGCGACTTTTTTAAAATATATTTTAAAACAAACTTACCCAAAGTTACCTTCATGTTGTCCTTGCGAAGTCACAATTTAGTCACGACTAATGGCTTACCTGCGTACAAGTGTCTTTTATACAAAGCTTGATACGGCACGTTCAGTTGGCGCCAACATTGGCCAAGCAATCACCCAGTAACGTTGGCCAAGAGACGCGTCAACATTTGCCGCCAATGTTTTTATGTATGTTGGTCATGTTCTTGAGGAAATTGAAGTCGGATGCGTTCCAATTTATTTGTGAATTGTTATTCTGAACACGTTATGCAAATGCAGTAAGATTATTTGCGTTTATGAAACTCGAAAATTGATAAAATTAGCATATTAATCTTCCATAAATACTGTTAGTACTGTATTATCAAATGCTACTTATCTATTTTGCACTAACAGAAATTAAGAAAACTAATTCTGTAACAAATGACATAAATTAAGAAACCTGATAAAGACATCGAAAAAACGGTTAATGACCTGAAATTGTATTGTGAAGATGTAAATAAATTGCTAAAAGAATTCTCAGAAAAGATCTAAATGTCGGAGAAGGCCATTGGTACGGGCTTAAAATGAATCACAAGTACACGGTGGTGACATCATGCAATCTACTTACAAGGCTACCCACATCACAGTGTCACTTGTCACAGAGTCAAGATGGTAAACTCTGAGCCAGGGCGACGGTCAGTCAGTGTCTGATCGCGGCCGAGTTAAGACCTCTTGGAACAGTACCCGATTCACTGTGCCCCGTGTTATTCTGCTAAGTTGTAATCTCAAGTAATTCGTTAGTTTTGCTAGAAACAGTCTATCGCTCAGTGTCTTTTCATAGCATGAAACCCATCGTCTGCCCACATGATGTAGAAGCCTAGCGGAATAAATCCTGCCACTCCGACATATATTTCAAAATAAAATGTATTTAGAAAAATTCAACAATGCGATAAAGGAGCGTTGATTGGAACAAAAAGAACTGAGCAGGAATATTGAACTAGTACATGTACAAAAACAAGATGGAGTAAATGTTATGGAAATTGTAGCAAGAATTGCAAAGAAATTACAACTAATCACCGAAGTTATTGAAAACGCATGGCGGGTTCCTCTGCGAGTCGTCGACGGAAAAAACCCACGACCAATAATCGTCACACTACGCACAACGGCAGCATGCTCAGACTGGTTGAAAACTCGCAAAGAGACAAAAATAACAAATCACGTAATTTATCAAAACGACGATAATTCACAGATATATGTTAATGAGCGTTAACTTGTCAAATGCGCAACCTGTTTCGGGCTGTTAAGACTAACTTAAAGGAAATTGATAATATCAAGCTTAAATGTAATTCTGAAACTTACTTCCGACAAAAGTTTCTCTGCCGAATGAGCCGCCGACAGAATATTTCGTTTATAAGTTTTTCAACGACAGAACCTTTCAAATACGAACGATTCGCCGACACAACGATTTACTCATGAACGTTTCGACGACAGAACCTTTCCACTATGAACGTTTCGCCGACAGAACGATTACTTCATGAATGAATCGACGACAGACTCTTTCACCAAAGAAGCATTCGTCGACAAAGCTTATTTAGGCCTGGTTTGACACTAATAGTGACTAAATCTAAAGATTATACATACGTTAATAGACGTGATTATGTTAAACCGTGTAATGTTAGTTTTTGGTTAAATAAAGCAACGCCCACAAATATTGCTCGAATAATAGACTCAATGGACTGCAACAAGTCGCTGGGATCAGATTAGAGATGGGTAACCACCCGGGTTAAAACCTACCAGTGGGTTAAAACCCAGTTATCACCCGTTTCATTCCACCCACTGGGTGGTTTGGTTGGGTGAAAACAAAATATTTTGGATTTATTATTTAGACATGTAGCGACTAGCGCGCAACGCTATCGGTGCGGGGTGGCAAGACCGAGACGGAAACGGATGTGGCCCACGCGCAGCTATCCCCGCGCCCCTTCCCCGTCCCCGCTCAAACTTGTCAGTCTATGAGTCTAGTTTACCTCGCTGGCAAGAGTGCGCGCGTTTTATGTGAATTTTGAGTTTTTACTTACGACCCGGAACTGTTATATTGCGATCTGATTCTGCTTTTACCCGATTCACCTTGGCTTGAACACATTGACTACGATTTGCTTGTGAACTGAATTTATCATCACGAGAAAATAATCTACGTAAGTAAGTAAAAAAAATGTTACTATTTACTAAGCTTAATTTTATTTATTCTAAAAAAAATATTCTATTACAGTAATTTGTGCTACCCGCCGCCGCCGCCCCGGCTGCGCACGGGTTCTATTTACCAATGTGGTGTTATTTAGGTTTAAAAAGCATAAAGTTGGCACTTGTAAGTGACCAATATGATGATTTAATGTTTAGACATATTTATGTACTACCAAATCATTTTGGTAGCGCTATGATACTGATAGTTCATCGTTACGTTAATCGTAATCTTATTTTTTAAATTCATAAAGTCTGATGAGAATTAGAGTAAAAGAGAGTTAATTCGTGATTTTTGTATACGGGTTTGTCTGTCACTTGCATGAGAAACTAACTTAGTTCGTAGACACAAAACTTTTTTCCGTATCACACAAAAGTACAAACGAACTTTACTTACATAATGTAGGTATCCCTAATAGATGTCAGTCTACCAAACCATACATAGGTAATTTATTAAACTTCCTTGTTTTAGGGCAACATGGTGAGACTAAAAAATCAGCTGATATGGAAACATTTTCGAGAGAGTGAGAACAAATCGGCTACATGCAAGTATTGCGAGATAAAATACAAAGTAGCCAACTTGCAAAAAATGGCTAGACATTTAAAAAATGTCCTCAATGCCCCGAAAACTGCAAACAACAGTTGATGACCAACGTATCGCAAACTTCGTTAGTATCTGCAGTCGGAAACACGACTTTGCAACCATGTAATAAAGAAAATGAGAGACCTGAGTATGAATTAAGTTTGTCGATTGAGGGCAGTGCATCATCAGTGAGCCTGCCAACAAATGTAAACAAAGAACATTTACATTAATTATTAGCTAAGGCTATTTATGTATCGGGAACACCCCTTTCAATAGTAGAACACCCTCTGTGGATTAATTTTTTCAATGAACTCCAGCCACTGTACAAATAACCAACCAGGAAAACCATTTCTACCACCATTTTGGACAAAACATATAGGAAAATGAATCAAGAGCTAAAAGAAAACGTCAAATCGCAAACATGTTTGCACTTAATGCAAGCTGGTAGGTAAATTGTAGGAATGAAGGAATAATTAATATAATAAAAGCAAAACCAGAACCTGTATTTATTAAAAGTATTGCGTCGGCGGAAAATCGACATACAAGTGATTACATATGTGAAGAAATGTTAAATGTATTATATGAGTATGGAACAAATAAGTTTGCCACGATGATAATGCAAGTAATATGCAGAAAGCTTTTCGTCTCGTAAAAGACGAACATCCACACAATCATAACTTATATAAACTGTGCTGCTCACACTTTACATTTACTCTGCAAAATATTATCAGGGTTGATGTAATAAATGCTTGCAAGAATATGGTAATTAACATAGTTAAAACTATAAAAAAGTCAAGTTTTAACATCTTTACTTGCAAAAATTGTAAAGGAAAAAAATGCTGGCGAAACTTTGAAGTTGCCATGCGATACCCGATGGGGCAGTTAACACCAGCTTTAAAAGTATCGAAAACACTAAAGTGGCCTTGCAGACTTTAGCTGTACATGAAAAGGCAACACTTTTATCTGCGGAAGAAAAATCAGCACTTTGGCATGACAATTTTTGGAAAATTATTCGACAGTGCAAACTTATTATGGAACCAATTTCTGATGCAATATTTCAATTAGAAGGAAATGATAAAATATTCACAAGCTATTTTTGACATTAAAAAACATGAAATCGAAATTACTTTTTAGTTTACCGGATGTCACTATAATAGAAAACGATAAAAAAGATGAAATATTAATCAATGTCGATGAAAGAATCAAAATGTGTTTGAAACCTATTCACTTTGCAGCTTACTTATTAGACCCCACAGACCAAGGATCTGAACTTGACGAAAGACAAGAAGTCGACGCTATGAAGTTCATTTGCGAAGTAGGACAAAGTATCGGTTTGAATGTAATGACAAACTTGGCATCCTATAGAGCAAGAGAAGGTTTTTGGTGTCGGACATTTCTGTGGACTAACATCAACAATGTAACCGCATCAATCTGGTTATGGGAATATGTGGGTCTACTGCATTGAGCAAAGTCACTGTCCGTATTCTTACAGCACCGTGTACTTCTGCTGCTGTAGAGCGATCCTTTAGTGTTCATAGTAGCATACATAGTAAAAAAAGAAATAGACTCACGACGGAAAGAGCAGCAAAATTAACATTTACAACATACAATTGGAATTTATTGCACAAGCATGTGGATGATTTAAGTGAAAATACTGAGGACTGCGTGCCTGATTCACCACCAATACATATGGAATACCGGAGATATAATGTACAAACGACGTCGCCACGTAAAAATAGCCCTGAACCATCTACATCGGGCATTAACAATTTTCAATTTTTTTGATTGTGACCGTGTTTCCGAAGCAAGCGATGATGATGATTAAACTGCCTACTAATTTGTTGTAATTTTTCAAATAAATATTAAATGTATCTGATTTTGTGTTTAGGCTTTTATTTTTGTCAAAATATTAGTGAACTCTACTTCCCACTATATCATAATTAACAATACTCATTTTCACCCAGTAAAATGGGTGAAAATGGGTTAAAACCGGGTTAAAACCCAAATCACCCAGTTTTAACCCAAATGAAAAGAATAGGGTTTAACCCACTACCCGTCTCTAGATCAGATGGCATTAGGGTACAAGTTTTAAAAGAAATCAAGATCTATATAAAACTTGCTAGCTGCTAAGCTAGTTAAATTTGACACACTTCCCGATTTCTGTTGAGCTGAATTTTGCACGCATGTGTATATCGCGAGACAATGCAATATTATGATGACATGGAGCTGATCTGATGATAGAGCTAGAAGGTGGCCATAGGAACTCGGTAATAAAACGACGCAACGCCGTCGAGTTTGGACTGGTCACCAGGGTCTGATGATGGAGCGGGAACCTTCCCGTTCCATCATCAGACCACCTGGCCACCTGGCCATATGAACTCCGTTATAAAACGACATAACCCCATCGACTTTGGGTTCGTATAATTCATCTTGTCGAGTACTTTATCTCTAGATGGTATCCAGGGTCTGGTGGAGCTGGAAGGTGGTCACAGGTAGTCCGTAATAAAATAACAAAATCCCATCGAGTTTGATTCGTCTTGACGAGTACTTTAACTAACTTCTAGTTAAAATGTAAAAACTAATTCATGACAAGAATTTGTGTGGTATTCTACAACTAAAAAGGGTAAAATAAAAAAACTTAATGCGAAAACAAAAGCGACTTCTAAATAGTTCTCTTCTAATAGTTTCGGAATAAAGTGGCTATGACATACACGGACAGACAGACATGACGAATGTATAAGGGTTCCGTTTTTAGCCATTCGGCTACGGAACCCTAAAAAGTGCATAACTACCCAACCCGACTTGCTAAGAAAAAGAAAGTGCATGTGCCAAATGTAAATAATTATTACGGTAAGCGTACGAGACGATGGATGACACCTACATAATTTTATTTTTAGTAATTAAATATTTTTAGATTAGATGTTTTTTTTTAGAATAATAACAAATAATTTATATTTTTTTAATTAATTGACCTACCTACCTGAGGGATTGATCGATCGTGTCCAAAGTAAAAACCACCTCAAAAAACACTACCTGCAGTACATATGTCCATAGTGGTTGTCTCGGCCTCGGTCGGCTAACGTCATGAGTCCAATTCTTGCTTACCCTGCACTTATGACTATGACGAAGGGATGGTCTCGTGACATTGGTTGACTGATGGCGCCAAGTAATGTCCCAACTAGCAAACTAAACCGTATAAGCTTCACTTTTACGACTGTAAGTCGAAAAACGCTAGTGTGAAAGATCTATCGTTATCAAAAAGCCGTATTAAAGCAACTCTCTAGATTGTTTAGCATTGAACGCTTTTTTGCTGCTTAAACTTGACTATTAAACGTGCTCTCGACAAAGTCATATCGCATGTACTCGATAATTGTATAAAGATATCTATCGATCGCCTTCTTACGACTGTATGTCTTATGACGGTTCTATAAAAGTAACCAAATTACTAATTTGTTGTCAAACTAGCTTTTACAGCACCATATTTCGACATTCAGTTATTACAGCACAATTGCTGAGTAAAAGTGGTTCATTCAACAAAATAGCATTTCAGTTACTTTTATAGCACTTAATATCATATAATAGCTGTCTGCAAGATTTTCTTTCGACTTGAATATTGAAGTTGAGAAAACGCCTTCAATTGATCTATTACAGCGCCAAAGGTGCTGTAAATACTATTGGACGGCTATCATACAGCGTAATAGTGGGATGAAAGTTCTTTGAAATCTTTTACAGCACTGTATTACGTCATACAACAGCTACATCGGGTTCAGCCACGGGTGAAGTGTCATCAAATAATTTTAACGAGGGTTCAGTAGGAAATATTCACGATTCTACTGAACATGAAATTTTTGAAACGTCTATTAGTTCTTGTACCAGAAATATCCCCATTAATCAAAACTCGGATCCTACAATTGATAGTACTGATAATGACAGTGAGAAATCAGAGTTTGAAAGCAAAGATGGTTTAGAATCCGAAGACACTCAAAATTTGAATGATGAGTCGCTCCAATTTATATTCCTCAAGCTGCTTTAAATCAGTTTTACGAGTATTTATGAATTTGTCCACATCAAAGTAAACTACCATTTTACTATCACATAAAAAAGATAAAATGATAATTGTTTAACATTCACCACTAAAGACCCCTAAACTAACACAAAATGGCACTACTTAAGTCGTAAAAAGGCATTCTCAATTCTATTTTTCCACTCAAAGCTTAGTGAATGCTTTAGGATGACGAGTGAGATGATAATAATGGCGAATTAATTTTAACTTTATAATTAATATTATTTCAGACCAATTTTCTGCTGAAAAATCTTGCGGCCCATGAAAATATTAACTAAAATTTAAGAAATGTAGACGAAAAATTTAAATCCGTACATGAAAGTAAGACCTACGACCTATAATTTATGGCTGGTATAAAATATAACATCATGAGCAAAATACTATTACTTTTTTTTTCTGTTACTCCAAGTTTTGCAAACGATCTCAACATAAATTAAACGTTCTATGCCCGTTCTATGTTCGTTCCGTTTGCTTGCACTTTCACGACCAGAGAGTCGAATGATTGCAGCCGCGCTACTATATTACCATAAGTAAGTCGAATGAAAGAGATTATACCGACTTGTATAAGGCTAATGTGTGGAATAATGGCATACAGATGTCTATCATAGAACTAGTAGCATTCAAGTTGCGATTACTCTATATTCTTTCAACTATTTGGCTATTCATGCGATACTCTTACGATATTTACAGCATTTCAAGCTGAGAGAAGTGCGCCCAAATCCCGTTGAGAGAACGTGCACAGATCTTTCTTTCAACATTTTAAAGATCTATCTCACCACCAATAGCTGAAATAGAAACGTAATGCTGGCTTTTTTATGACATATTTTGCTAGTTGGGGTGGCTTTGATAGACACATTGTCTTAGTCTTACTTTTTTCCAATAACTCAAACTCAAAGCATTTATTTCAATTAGACCATTACAGGCACTTTTGAAAGTCAAACAAAAAAAAAGCTAAGCTACAGTCGCAGTCACAAGGCATAATAACTTATCGGCGGCGGCGACCTCTCGCGTCCGGTCCTGGTCCAATCCATGGTCCGGAGCGAGAGGGAATGGGACGCCGTCACCTCCTTCTGCGAAGCAGTCATGCTAGCGAAGGAGGTGGCGGGACGTGAGAGGGAGAGAGCCTCACGTCTCAGCCGCCGCGGGAGACGCACCGGGCGTCGGGGCCCCCGGCCACCGTAGGCCCGGGCCTGTGGACGGTGAGCTATGGGCTAGCTCGCCGTCCGTCCGTCTTATGACGACAGGCCGTGTCGACGGCGCGTTCGTGTTCCACGCGCGCCTCAAAGAGAGTCAGCAAACAGGAAGGGGTCCGTAAGGACCGACGCCTGCCAGGGTTGCGGGACTGTTCGAAAGAAATACCGCGGCCCTGGAACACAAAGGGCAAAGGAAGGAACATGGATGGGTTTTAGTCAGTAAAAGTCTGACACTCCCTCCTGCTCAGCCCAGAGCGGGAGGGGTTATTTGATGATTTCCCATCGATAAAAAAAAAAGGCCTTTGCCCAGCCGTGGCACAGAGCAGGCTGAATTAAACTCACTACCTGGCAAGAGCTACCTTCCCTTCTATTTTTCCACTTTTCCCAAATAATTATCGATTTGTTGGGCGTTCCGATTTATAGGCATTGCGTGGTTTAAGGTGTTATTAGCTAATGCTGATAGCATTTTGAATTGCGTAGTGGCGTTTCAATTCACTACCAGGCAGCCTTTGTGATGTTAAATTATTTTTGTTTAGTTATAGTTAATGTTTAACCTTGTTATTGGTGGAAAAGTTAGGAATAGTTGCATAGAAGTAAAGGTACCTATTATTGTATATGGGAGCTACATCTGCCAACAAACTGCTTTACAGTTTGGCAGAAGTAACATTTTTTTGTAATGCCTAGAACCACGAATAAACGCTTTTTCATTTTTTTTTTTTTTCATTTTCATTTTTCATATTTGTGTATTTTTAGGGTTCCGCCCCTAAATCGGCAAAACGGAACCCTTATGAGATAAGATAAGACATTTATTTGTAGAAACATGGGTATACATACAAGACATGCAGGTTGTTCATAAACAAAAAAGATCCATCATGTTCGGCCTTTGGGGCATACAAATGTATAGATA
This sequence comes from Eugnorisma glareosa, assembly GCA_947578425.1. NCBI lineage: Eukaryota > Metazoa > Arthropoda > Insecta > Lepidoptera > Noctuidae > Eugnorisma > Eugnorisma glareosa. The sequence continues at coordinate 21,306,341 of OX387967.1, read as the reverse complement.
AGAAAAGTAATTCATAGGTATGTATTTAAACAAAGCTAAAAACATTATTAAATTGTCACACAACTAGTAATTAAATTAAAACAATAAATTATAAAATGGAATTAAAATTGTCCTACAATGTAATCATAAATAAATTGTAAAAATTATAATTTGACAGGAAATATTTGTCAAATTCGTAATAATCTTTGTCATTTAAAAATTCTAAAATACTGTAGTATGCTTTTCCAACAAGATATAATTTTAGCCGCTTTTTTAGTATGTGTGCGCTTAGTTCCCTCCATCCCTTTGGAAGTTTATTAAATATTAAAGGCACCATGCAAAATATGCTTTTTCCCATTAATGGTGTTTTGAAACCATGTAAGCAAAGCAAGGTGTTATCGCGTCTGAGGCGACTGACTTTGTCTGCCATGCGTGGAAATAATTGCCGATTACATTTTACGAACATGACAACTTCAAATATGTAAAGGGACGGTAACGTCAACTGTAGGTATGTTATAATTAATGAAAAACGGTTTACAACTGTCAGTTGAATCTAATTTAAACATAGTCCTAATACACCGTACTTATAGGATCACTTTGTTGTCCGTCTGTCTGCCTGTCAAGATCCTTTTTCTCAGAAATGCGTGGCGGTATCAAGCTGAAATTAATATCAAATACTGCGCAATGAAAAAATCAAACTTGTAAGTCAACGCGATCAAAAGGTATGTCTGTTTATGTCGCATATTATGCGATTTCACAAGGGAATTAAAACCTATAGGGTACTTCCCTTTGACCTAGAATCATGAAATTTGGCAAAAAGCAAAGCTGTACTGCACAATTATAGGGAAAATTCCAAAAAATAAATAAATTGAAAATTAAAGGGTGTCCCCATACATACATAGTTGACGCCAATTAAGCTATTTTTTTTAGATATTGGTACGGAACCCTTCGTGCGCGAGTCCGACTCGTACTCGGCCGGTTTTTATTTGTAGTTACAAAAGCAATAAAGATTAATTAAATTAAAGCACTTTAACCCCACTCGGCACACTGTTGTTATCAATCTAATCTTGAAATAATCTCAATGTGCAATCCTTTTGATCCGCGTATTGTACGTACGTAATTTAATTAACGTCATAATTATTTTGTTTTGAATTAATTTGTTATTAATTACATAATAGTACATCACTCGTGTAATCCTCAAAGGGAGCAGAGGTGTGCCTTTCACCCACATTTCACCAGGTAACTGGTGAAAGGTGGTGGTTTTTAACTCCCATGTAAAATGGAGCGTGCCTATTGCCATCAACTGAGCACAAAGCAAAACTCCGTGGCCGATACTGAGAGATTCCTGAGGGAAAACGCAATAGCACTTTGCTCCACCCGGGAATCGAACCCTGAAACTCTTGCTCAGCAGTCGCTTGCGACCACTAGATCAACGACACATTTGGAATTTTTGTACTTGTGTAATCTCACTTTAACAAAGAAATGAGAGCTCGATTTAACTTGCTGAAAATTATGCCTCATTCCTCTCTTTGATTTCCAAAACTGTCAATTAATCCACCAACTAGAACCGTGTTTCTAATTACACTTACGGTAAACCATTTAATTGTCTAATAAATTGTCTTTATGCCATTGGTTTAGAGGTCCTAAATATAAAATGTTATCTGATATACTACGCTAGAAAGTAGGTAAACTAGAATACCGATCCCATTACTGCTCGTCTCCTTGCAGTTATGTCTGTGTTGAATGCAGGTGAACATAATGCAGCTGACGTTATCTGATGACGTGACGTCATGTGTGGGAGCACGCGTAGTGCTATTGTGTACGTGTACTGGCAAGAAAACAGGTAGGACAAAAGTGTACAGTCGGGAAATGGGAAGCTTTGGCTACCTTTTGGACAATTTTATTTAACTAGTAGCAAGTTCTACACAAAAACGGTATCACGCTATCTTTTGCCTGTGGCATCGCTCGCGTTATTGTCGGAATTTGTCCCACGAAAACATCTTAAGTATAAGTCTATGTATGACAGATAAAGATAATGTAGCTTCTTCTTCGTAAAATAATTTTCGGAATTAGATCAACAGTTCCAATGATTATCACCTACAACCGAACTTAGAAAGTTTACCTCTTTATGATATTAATATCGACTTTTCGACTACGAACTGTAACGTAACGTAAGGATAGTTTATACGCGACTTGACGTACCCGCTAAAGAAATCTACTGGAAAAACATGTGTTTGAAACTTCAGCATGTGGATCCAATAACTTATTAATCGTTATATTTCTTCTAAACGAGAGTTTATGTATTGTTCAAAGTTTTATCGGGTTTACCACTAGGAATCTTTCACTGACTCCATTGCTGGACATAGGGCTCCCCCAAGTGTCGCCACATTGACTGTCCCGTGCGTCACTCATCCAGTGGATCCCCGCAACCGAACATCAACATATCAATAATGAAATTCACGGTATCAACACCGAATACGAGGCCTTTACCCTCACTATATTGAAAAAGACGCTAGAGGGCGCTGCCTGGTTAGCATTCATATTTGAGAAACTCCGTATTTTTCTTTGTTTAAAACATAATAAAACGCAATTATATATTCTAAATCTTAGGTTGGACATCAAATTTGATTAAAATACTAAAATTACTGCAATTTATTAAAAAAATATATAAAACTAACAAAACGTGCGCAAAATAACTATAAAACAACAACGTCTCATAATAAAACTTAAACAGCGTGGCGGATTATAAACAAAACGTGACATAACACCCCAAAAGAATCCATTGATAACATAAAAATTTATGAAAACAACGTCCTTAATAATCCAACAGAAATAACGAATGCATTTAATAATTATTTTATTTAAAAACCCCTTCCGGATGCCGGGAAAAATGCTACGTCTTTAATTAGTCACCGATTAAATTCAATGTTTCTTGCACCAAGTTCATTCTACCAGATTAATAAAATTATAAACAAACTTAAACATACTGTGTAGGATATGATGGTATCTCTACTAAAATAATTAAAGCAGTAAATGAGGCACATATATGCCATCACCTGAGTCCCATTCTGAACTTGTCGATATTAACTGAAATATTTCCACAAGATCAGTTATAAAATCTTTATTTAAAAAAAAATCTTTTTTGCAAAAAATAAAACCGACTTCAAAAACAAAAAAAACGTGGAAAAATAACTTTAGCTTCAGAAGTCGGTGACTTTTGTTTGTTCGATTGAATACTTTTGCCACCGACTTCTGAAGCTTATTTTTCCACGTTTTTTTGTTTTTGAAGTCGGTTTTATTTTTTGCAAAAATGATTTTTTATTTTTTCCGTTTTTAGTTTCAATATTCTACACAAATATTTGCTATACATTTATTTTACATTGTTAACAACTCCTTTCATGGTAAAAGGCTTATCCTCCATAAAATTTAACTTATATCGTTTATACCTAACTGTCGAAATCTGGGTGTACTGTACACATCTGCGTAGGTGCTCCCTCAGAGCATACAGGCGTTATGTTATGTTCTAATATTGTGTAAAAAATAAACATCCAAGCGATTGCAGCAATCACGACAGATTTTCTGTCTATTAATGAAGCGTTCCATTGTATATCTCCGAAGATCAGCATCAGATCCTGACTTATACCTTATATCATCAGCTCAGCAACACGAGATAATGATTATCAGGTACAAATATCGTTAGAAAGTACCTACATGAAAAACATTGTAAAATGTCAGAGTTGCCCTCGATTTCCCTGTGATCCCATCATCAGATTCTAACTTTGTGACAACGGGACCACGTTAGTAGTATAGGCTTTCGAATAAAAAAAGAATTTTGACAATCGGTCTTCAATTAGCGGAGAAATCGGTGAACATACGGGACACACAGTCAAACGTAGAACCTCCTCATTTTGTTTGAAGTCGGTTAAAATATTGTCAAAAGAGTTTCAGTGAAACATTAGTGAATCGCTAACAATACATTTCATGGGCATAGGCTTATTTTATTTTATTTTATTTTAATGTTTCCGGAAAGCTTACAGCTAGGCAGACATAATAGTTTTGTTAATGATAACAATATGGCCAATTACAAGCTTTCACAAATAGTATCCCCAATAAAATAGAACTTAACATACCTAACTGTCGAAAAGTTGTACAGTACACATCTGCGTACCCCCTAGAGCATACAAGCGTGATATTATGTTATGATGTTGTATAAACAATAAACATCCAAGCGATTACAGCAATCACGACAGATTTGCCGTCTATTTTTGAAGAGTTCCATAGTATATCTCCGAGGATAAACATCAAATCTTCACCAAATTTGATCAAAATGGGACCACCGCAAAACAATATTCTACCAAACAAAAAAAGAATCATCGAAATCGGTTCACAATTGGCGAAGATATCGCTGAACATACATACAAAAAAAAAAAAAAAAATTGAGACGACTTGATGGGCTTTCGATAAAATAAAACCATAAATATGGCTATTTATGAATTCATCCAAAATGTTATCGGCCACGTTGACAAAACAGTTTCAGTTTGTGCCATTTATTGCGATATTTCAGGTTTTGATTATGTCAATCTTAATATACTAATCAATAAACTTGACGCATACGGCTTATGAGGCAATATTTAAAACATAATAATATTTTAGAGTTAATTAGATCTTATTTAACAAATTGACAACAGATAACAGCATTATTATTGTTAACAAAAAAAGAAGAAACATTCAGCTCCGTGAGGAAAACTGTCACATACGGTGTTCCTCAAGGCAGTGTGCTAGGGCCGCCGTTGTTTATTATCTATTTCAACGACTTGCCAAAGGCAACGACTCAAGCTATGACGTTATTCACTTTTTAATTTAGCAGTCGCCTTATTTGTTAGAAATAACCCCCATTTGTTTCCTCGAATATCGGACATTGTAACAAGAAATCGGCGGACAGAGCGCCGATAATTTATAAAAATGTGCATAAAGGTGTAAAAAAACTAAATACAGGGCAGTTTAAGAAAGCATTAAAAATACTGATAGAAAAAGCATATTATAATGTAAGTACACTAACTGAATCTAATCTATTTGTTTTGATTTGCATGACTATTTACCAAATTATTTAATATTAACCATAATTTTTGATTTATTCATATTATTATTCTTTGTATTTTTATGTTTCTAATCTTATGATTTTTCAACCTAATTTGTACACCAGCCATGGTCAAACATGTTGAGGAACATGTTGCCAAAGAAACCTTGTAACACCTATAATAAGCATCATACCATGTATATTATCTACACATGTTTTGCAAATAAATGAATTTGAATGTTATCAGTAATGAACCAATGTCAATTTGATGAAATAACGTTATTGCCACACAGTCATTATTTACTAATTACACAACGAAACATCTGTATGCTAATATGTTCGTAACTAATGAGATTGATTGCGTCAGGCTACTGTAATGTTTGGGAACTTATCAAATATGCCTTTACGTATTTATACAGTCCTGGTATGTGGGTAACGCATGCGAGTTTAGTATTAACTCAGCTTGAGGAAAAACGATTTAGTTCAAACATTTATTTTTACGCATTTTACTAGCTGTTACCCGTGGCTTCGCCAATCTTCACAAGATATACAAGATATCATGTCAATGAATTTATTCCCTCATTTCGGGGAACAAGTGAACAGCAACAGAAGACTTGCGTGTTGTTTTTGTTCCTTCAGAAACTGTGTGTTAATATAATACAACGCTGTGACAACTTAATTATAGCAGTCGGTGTTACTGTGAGGAAAAACATCTTCATATTTCAAACATTTTCCCATTTTCGAAAAAGTATGTTATGTTGTTGTTCCTCTGAATTAATAATCAGATCAAGTTGTTCATATGCAGAAAACTGCTCATTGATTGCAAACTTTGATATACAGGGTGTAACAGGACCCTTCACGAAGCCGTCAACCAAGCATTATGAAAAGACTTTTTTTTTTGGGGTGAAAAATCAAGTTTAACGGTAGGACTCGATGTAACGCACTCTAAACATTGTGCTGATGAATGGATTGAATAATACAGGGATCGTGGAGATGTATCTCCAAAAATCTTACATTAAAAACAAGTATTTTAAAAAAATCTTGTGAAAAAGTCGGAACTTTGACCCCCAATATCTCCGCAGCTAAAAGGTTCCCAGGTATGGTCAAGAACAAAAAAAAGATCGCAATGATGGGGAGAACAAGTGCCTTTCGGCTTCGTTAAGGGTCCTGTTACACCCTTTATTGGCGAAAGTATTTATTTCGGTGGAATGATAAAAAACAGTTCTCGCATCTTTCTTCAAGATATTACCATTCCTCCAATTTTTGAATAATTTTTGTATTCGCCAATGTGTGCCAACTTCACGCCATGGAATCTCAAGCTGGGGACAAGCACATACATTAATTTGATAGCTACGTATGAATAAAGCAGACTATTTCACTACTTACTGTACCATATCGTACCCTTAGTGCAAAAACCGATTATCTGCATTTTTTTGCCAAAATTGAGTTAAATATAACAATCGACTCCTTAAATCATGACGAAGCTACAGGTAAAACCCATTATCTGCTACGACGCTTTATTACGGAGATAGCTACAGTTAAAAGCAACTACCTACAAGTCCGATTGAATTATCTTCTTAAAAAAACAACTAAACTCTTTTAATGCCTCTAAATTTATAAATGTATACTACAAAAACTATGTTTCGTATTAAAACACTTTTCGGATGTAGTTGTTTGATTTATATTACGGTAATTTTATTCGGATAATACATATTATCCTGCGGTAACAGGTTTTAGCTTTTATTACTATACTAGATATTACTGATCTATCTACCACTAAAATATACTAAATAACATTAGTTGCTTTTTGCAGCAAAATGAACACCGTATTTAGTTTAAACTATGACAGGTAAAAGAACATAAATAACTATAGTTTAGTTTTACTGTATATCTGGGCTACGAAGCTTTTTGAATGTATTCAGCTAATATCAATATCTGTGGTTACTTTTTTCTTTCACTAGGCACTTGCGAGAGAATTTCTTAGTTAGCTTCGGCTAAAACCGCCTATCCATGTATAGTCTTCTCTTTCGCACGTAACTTTGTACAACGCGCGCTTTTTCAGCGGTTCTTGTTGTTGTCGCGTGAATCGTGCGCCGACTGTCGTGGGTTGCAATTGTCTCGTGTTTGTTGTATAAAAAATAAAGTCTTATCTCTGTAAAGTTTTATAAAATGAGTGTCTCTAAAGGTGATAAAGAAAAAACACTTGAAAATTTCTCGAAAAACCAAGGTAAATTACGTAATATACATTTTTAGTTTATAAAAAAGCCGGTAGCCGGTTTACTCCTCCCATAATTACTGTCTAACGAATTTGCTTTATTTCACAGATGATCTTTGGTGTGATGATGACTTACTATCACAAGCTTATGATGTGTATTTAAGTCAGTCGAAACCGACAGAGTTGACGTGTGATTTACCAATTTATACGACAAAAGATGGTAGGTAATTAACTTACAATCACTATAATAACAATGTTGGCCCACTGCTTAAGCTTTTTTCTATGTCGTGATTTAACCCTCACCGGTCGAACTTCGCCTGGGGAAGGCAAAGCCAGTTTTGGACTCTTACTTTTTCACCGCGGTGCCCTATTATATTAGATCGAGGCCGGGATAAGCAGACGCCAACTAGACGTCAAACAATTAGGCGACTCTTTTTTACCCGTGAAGACTAACACTTACTGTGAACACCCTACCAACAGTTATTGAGCACACGAAGAGGTTTTATGGCTACCTTGGATACCGATTTTTTTCAACGTAATTATCTGCATACAGATGCTGCTTGCTCGAGTCACGTTGGAAAGAAAAGGAAGAGAGATAGTGCTGATACTAAAAGGAATCAGCTAGACCATGTTGCCGATTATCCAACAAATTCAGAACCTGGTAAGTCTTCTTTGTTGCGGCCTTTAACTCACTTAATTATTTACATTTTAAACCGCATAAGTAACATTTTTTTTAAAATGGCATTGGGTGTTGAGATTGCTATTTCGATTTTCGGGTGGCTACTGAAGATCTCCACAGAAGTCTTTTAGCCTTCAAGATAAATTCATAACAAACCTAAAAAAGAACCAGTATATCCGCTGAATTTATTCAAGCTATATTGCTGGTACTTTTATGAGTTTCTATTTATGTCCTTTTCAGTATGACGTGTCTGTTTGTATTATAGACTTACTTATTTTGTTCTTAAACCGCTCGAAGAAAAACAATAGTACGTAACGCCTATGTACCTATGTAATAGCACCGTATTTAGTAGCTAACGAACCTCTTTGATATTTAAGGTTCGCAGCCTATACCTAATATATCCATACAACGTATCCATCATTTTGTTCATCTTTTGTTACCTTACATTCCTTATTTCATTAAAATAGTTAATTTTACTTTTAATTTCAGCTCACATATCTTCAAAAGAACGAATTGAAGACAGTGAAAATGAATCTCTCTTTGATGGCGACTTTTCTGATCAGGACCCTTCTTATTTGCCTGTTGATCTTGATCGTCCTGCTACACCTGAATCTGACGATTCAGAATTAATACAATTGGACGACTTATTAAATCCAGACAGATGTTTAAATAAAGAAGAAAACATTAAACTGATGCGACGTAAAGCTATAGCTTTATTGTTTGGCAAATCAAAAAAACTCCCTAGTGGTAATGAATCCCTGTATGTAGCGCAAGAAGTAATGGCAGAAATATTTAAACTTTCTTGGAAAGTTATACAACCACGAGCTCGATGGAGTTCACGAGATCCAGCTACATGGAAAAAGAATCAAGCGAAGAGACGTAGAGCTGAAGGTCTTCCATACGTTACCCAAACGAAATATCAAGATCCAAAAGTCCCTAAGCCCATAAACTGTTCTAAGTGCAAATTTGACTGTAACAGTCATGTTACCGAAATTATTCGGAAAGAATTGTGCAGGAAATACTGGAACCTAGGCTACATTTCGAAAAAACAGTTTATATTGAGTCTTATTGAAGTCAAACCGATAAAGAGGATTCTTTTGAACAGAAAGCGGTCTACACAGCGCAAATATACTAAACAATGTTTCTTTATCATTGAAGGAGAGAAAAAAAATGTGTGCCAGGATTTTTTTTGCAGGACACTAAGCATTTCACCGCATGTGATAGCAGATGCTGTAAAGCACCGGAACAGTTTTGGTCAGTATTCAAAAGAACAGGACCCGCGTGGACGTCGTGAGCCCCCAAACAAAACCTCGGCTGAGGTGGTAGAAGCCATCAAAAAGCATATAGCATCATTTCCTAGCATGGAAAGCCACTACGTACGAAAGAAGTTGAAACGCCGATATTTAGATGCGGGGCTAACTTTAAGCAAAATGTACGCTCTCTATGTAGATGAATGTAAAAACAAAGATAGCGAACCACTTGTATCAGAAATGACATATCGAAGAATTTTCTCTACGGAATTTAATTTAGGTTTTTTTATGCCTAAAAAAGACCAATGTCTTTTATGCACCAAATTTAAGCGTGCCAATGGCGATGAAAAAGAAAAACTACAGAAAGATTATGATGAGCATATACTAAGGAAAGAAAATTGTAATCAGGAAAAACAAAAAGACAAACAAAGGGCGGAAAAAGAATCAGATTTTTTGACAGTTTCATTTGATTTGCAAGCGATTCTACAAATTCCAAGTACTGATGTTGGTCTTCTTTACTATACGAGGAAGTTGACTTTGTATAATTTAACAATTTACGAAAACGTACTACCCAATGAAGCCTACTGTTTTGTATGGAATGAGGTGCATGGTAAAAAAGGTAGTGCTGAAATTGGAACTATTTTACATAACTATTTAACCACATGTGTGCCAAAGGAGATTAAAGAAGTCAGCTTGTTCTCAGACACGTGTGGCGGCCAAAACCGTAATCAGTATATTGCTGCCATACTATTGTGGATCATGATGCAGGACACACACCTAGACATAATAGAACATAAGTTCCTAGAATCCGGTCACAGCTACATGGAAGCTGACTCCATGCACAGCGCCATAGAAACTTCAAAGAAAAATTGTGACATCTACTGTATGACTGACTGGATAAATATTTTTAAACGCGCTAGGTCTAAACAAACTTATAAACATGATGGCAAAAAAATTACAAAAAACGCTTACAATGTTAAAGAATTAAAATACAACGAATTTAAAGATTTGAAGGCGTTGGCAGAGAAGGTAATCATAAATAGAAACAGAAACACAGAAGGCGAAAAAGTGAACTGGCTCAAGATTAAACGAATGAAGTACATAAAAGGAGACCATAAGATTTACTACAATTATGACATGTCTGACGAGTTTATGGTATTGGATGTTACTACATCTACGACAACCGACTTAGGCAGAACTAAGACAACCCCTTCACCTTATCCAAACCATGGTTATGCAACCAGGAACAAGCGTAAGCAACAAGAAGTTGTGGATGAAATATTAGCGCAGCCATCTAGTTCAGGAGTTATATTTCCACCCTTACAGCAACTATACAGCGGACCTCTCCCTATATCCGTAGCCAAGAAGAAGGATTTAATTAATCTTTGCAATAAAGGTGTAATACCAGAAGAGTATCATGGGTGGTTCCAGTCTCTGTCTACTGATGATAACAGTGTTGATCATTTGCCAGCTGCAACCCTCTCTGACACTGAAGACACATGTTCTTTGTCTAGCTTAGAAGACTAATTTTTTGTTTATTTTAATTAAAATAAAGTTGTTTTAAACGCATTTTGTTTTATTTTTTTATTAAGTTAGTACATACAAGTAAATTATAATCTATTTTACCTTCAGCCAAAACCAACTAAAATTATCTATTTTACTCCTATACTGGCTGTAGTTGTACTTAAACTATTTTTGTTTTAATGATTATGACTATTGAAAACAAGTAATTAAATAAGAAATGGCAGCAGAGCTGCCAGAAGGCTAATTTTGAAAATTTGGCAGTTTTTCTCCATTCAGCAAAAACCAACTAAATAAGCTACCTACCGGTACTTTTTTTCTTTTTGCTGAAAATCTAGTAAGTTTTTTACTATTATTAACCTACTAAACATTTCCTGAACAGGTATTTGTTTATAAAAACAACTAGTGTTTAAAATTGCCATTATGGTAATAACATTTTTATGTCGTCAAAGTTTCAAATACTTATATCTCAAAAAATTTCCGCTAAAATTTTGGTGCAGATAATCGGTTTTTGCAATAAGGGTACGATATATACTACTATGCCTACACCTTCGGAGCCACAGGCGTAATGTTTTATTATTAAGTGCAGATCAAAGTATTATTAAAGTAAATTAACACGTAAAAAATTTCAAATTAATATTAAACACAAATACTTATTATATTTTAGTTAGGACTTAATGTTGCACAGTAGCCCCGAGTCTGTATATATGCCCGTTTGATGGCAATAGGCCGTTGTCGTTGCCCCTACTACATGGGACATCAGCATAACTGGTACAATGTGGGAGTACACTCCTGCCTAACCCATTAGGGATCGTGATGTCGTTATGTTACGTTGAACTAGTGCTCAATTTTGCGTACGACAACAAACACACATTAAATCGTAGTAAAATGTTTTTTTCTTCTTATACTTACCGACAAGGATTGCTGTGTCTTTCCATCCCACAGACTGGGTCATACTCCAAGGTACAGCGATGGACCTCCATCAGGATTCCAACCACTAGAAATGCGAGCACTGAAATTTATCAAGCAATAATATAGAAATAATTCATACTAATATTATAAATGCGAAACTAACTCCGTCGGTTAGTCTCTTACCTTTTCAGGACTGAACGGATTTGCATGAGCATACGAATTGATTGACAAAGTATACTATGACATAACAAAGTATACTTTTTCATGCTGTCAGTACGTTTCCGCGGGATAATTTCCGTCATCCACGTGGGTGAAGCCAAGAGTAAAAGCTAGTGCTTTTATAAAATTCATTACGTCTGTTCCTGCTTCAATCTTACAACTATTATAAATGTGCAACTGTATGAGGGAGGATGTTTGTTACTCTTTAGCGCAAAATCTGGGAATTCGACTTACAGATAAGGTACCGGAGGCAAATAACGCCTGGAGTATAATAACGCCTATCTGAAAAATAATGGACTTACAACAGTGTAAACGTTTTGGTTATTAAATGGGAACGTACAAAATAATAATTGAAAGCTAACACCAATTCAGTATATAAATTATATCATAACAATTTCTTAATAATTAGACTTATTAAAATTGCGGCTAATAAGGCCCATGTGCATCGCGCAATTAAGCCTATTCAATTATAGGGAACCGATTTTGCTTAAAATTTTGTTCTCACAGAAATAATAAGACCTAATACAACTAAAGAACGATGAGTATTTACAGTTTAAATATTATTAGTGAATCATTTCTAATGGTTTTACACTTTTCTGAAAACGTGAAAACGGGCAGGGCGTTAATAAACTACCCGGGCCTTATTAGGCTACCTTGTACGTGATTTTTGTTTTAATTGTAATATAAAATATGACGCTTATACACATGTATTTCATTTCTAAGTCTGTTTAAATTTATAAGAAGCAATACTGGCCGACCTTAAAAAATAGCTATTTTAAAGTAATAAATAAATTTACCGAATCATAATTAGGTAGGCCTTATTACCTGAGGGTAATATCCAAGTTAAATATCCAAGTTATCAACTAAGGTACCTGAGGGTACCTTAGTTGATAACTTGGATATTTGTATCCCATGAAACAATTACCGGACTCCAAACTCTATAGGCTGCATAAACTGGTATTGAATAATAGTGAAAACTGAAAACGAACGCATATACATATATGTAGATAGATGTGAACTTACGTTTTTATGAATAAATATTTATTTATATACTTACCAAATGTTAGCTTCATGATAACGTGCGTGACGTCTGTTTCTTGTTATGCAATACATATAAAAGACAAGGAAATGCCTTATATACAAAGTCGTATGACCTCGAGACCAGGTTTTCCCTATATGCAACAAAACAATAATAATGCAATCAACGTGCTCTATTTACCTTAACAATAAATATTTACATAATAATAACGCGTTCATCAAGTGGTACCCTTCCAACCGGCACTGGTACCAGGTGGAGGGGGGGTGCACCCCACCTGCGTCGCAGCAATAGACACTTATAGGCTGGTCATGCTATGGTACAGTGGTGGCAAGTGCGACCGCTAAACTTAGGGTTCAGGGTTTGATCCCTAAATCGGCCAATATAATGTTCCGAGAAGATGTAGTGACAAAAACTAAAAGAGTTCGCTTAGATGGTTTGGTTATGTTGAGAGACTGAGTGAAAGGCGACTAACAGAAGGTATCAAGGCAGATGTTAATAACAACGCTGGGATGGACGGCCCTAGAAGGATGTACTCTGACCTTACTGATGAGGTTCTTCACAAAGGTCAGGTACGTAGTACTCACAACCGGCGTGCGTGTGTGACCAGATGTATGAACGTGGACGAGGAGCAAGGAGTTTAAGGAGTAGGAGTAAGGATCTTCAGGCGTTCATTAGTTTGTGCCTACCCTCCAGGGAAACAGGCGTGAGTTTATGTATGTATGAAAGCTTACAGTGTTGCAATCTGGATTCGGGATCGAATAATGGGATTAGGCTTCCCAGCCTAATCCCTTAGGCTATTACTGAGGTGAACAAGAACATACATAACTGGCGGAATGTGGGTGTACTTACCTCTCTACCTATCCCTCCTCGGCACAGACGTGATGAGGCTGTATTTATTTATCAATTTAATTGCAAAGTCCTTTTTTGTAGACTGACAAACGCTATCAATCAAAGTTATTTATTTGTTGCAATTATTCATTATTCTTTTTGTGTAGCCGACAACGTTCGTGATCAGTAAAAATAATTTAACCTTGTAGAGTTTATTAAAATATCATCACGCTTGTATTTTCTGTAAGAGGAGCAGAAGTATTGCAGTTGGCAAGTTTTTCCCAGCTCGTCTCATGTAATAGGGGCGCGGGCGAGCCTATTGCTATTAATTGGGAAAAATTCAAACTACGGGTTGCTAGGAAGATTATTGCAAGTATTTTCTCAAGTATTTGGATTTTCCTTTGAAATATTCTGCGAAAGCGAAAGCAGCTCCGATAAATTAGAATCGTGAGACTTATTGGAGTCTTTTGACATAATTATTTCGTCTTTCATTAAACACACCCTAATTAATACTGTACCTGTTAAACCATTCTCGACTCTACCGGTTCGATTCCCAGGTGCAAAATGTTATTAGATTTTTCCATCACGAATATGGAATATGGATTTGTGCCCGGATGACGTCAATTATAATTCATTCAATTAAAAAAATACTGGCCTAGTGCGATTTCGACTCGTGCACCGAGGGTTCCGTATAAACTTGTAGGTATTTTGTTATGAAACTACGTATCAACCTTTATTTTCCTATATATGAGCTGTAAGACATTGCTTCTTGCCAAATTTAACGATTCCAGATTCCTTGTGAAATCGCCAAATGTGCGACATAAACGGTGCTTTGATCACGTCGACTTACAAGTTTGAATGTTTTCACTACTTCAAGAGGTAGCAGACCTGAGTATTTGATATACAATGTGTAACAGAATAAACGTACAACCTCTTAAAGGGTCATTGTACTCATCATTATGAACAACTTTCACTATGGGACCAAAACTGAAATCGCGAAAAAAAAATCGACTGCCCCATACATTTCTGTGCGCATAATTCGACCAAATGAACAGCTGATTTTTTTTTCGCGGTTTCGGCCTTATTCCCATAGTGAAAGTTGTTTATAATGATGAGTACAATGCCCCCTTAAGAGGTTGTGCGTTTATTCTGTTACACATTGTATATTTCAGCGTGATACCTCAACGTGTTCCTGAGAGGGAGAAAAGGGTCTTGACAGACGGACAGACGGATGGACAACAAAGTGATGCTATAAGGGTTACTTTTTTGGCGACTAAGGTCCGAAACCCCGAAAAAAAAAACAGAAAATATTCATATTATATTGCGTATGCCTGAATGGGAACCAATATAACAATATCTAAGAACAACAAGAGTTGAGCCAACCACTGACCAACATTTGTCCAACCTCAAGTCAACGCACTAAACATGACAACATGCCAAACGCAGCATACACAACGCTCACGTCTCATTGGTCGATGCCTTCATTTGAAACAATATAATTGTCGCTGATTGGTCGAAATACGCGAGACTGAGTAATGCGGTTATGACGAGTTCTGATCTTAGGTTTTACCGTACCGTACCGTACAGGAAAACTGTGGAGGAATCCCCGATATCTGCTCTAAGAAATACTGAATGTGGATACATTTTTTCCGGTTTTTACTGTCTGTTTATAGTGCTGTTTCCTTATTTGGTTCATTTTAGTAGCAGTGATAGTCTAGTGGTGTGACCGTCGGACTGTCAAGTCATAGGTCTCGAGTTCGAACCCACGACACGCACCTCTGGGTTTTCAGATTAGATTCATGTGCGTATTGTATAATTGTCACTTGCTTTGGTGAATGAAAACTTCGTGAGGAAACCAGCATTCCTGAGAGATATATACTTCTCGATGGCATGTAAAGCCAAGTCAGTGCCCCATGGGCGGCAATGAAAAAAAGAAAAGATTTGGTTCATTTTTAATAGTTCTATGTCTATGTGTATGTGTGTTTGAAGATATCAAATCGATGATAATGATGTTGATGATGAACGTTCTCACAGCTCTCCTCTGTGTGAGATAGAGTGGGCCATTATCCGAGAAGCGGGCCCAATACAGGTTGGTCAAGGTCAACATTTCTTGGAATTTTATGCATAAGGATATTTTTCTTCACCTTTTTTCGAGTATTGGTGATGAAATAAATAGCACAGAGTGCCTGGCTGGGTCTTTTATTTAAAAATTAGTCTGATAATTGCAATAATACTAACTGCTATTTATTTAAAAGGAACCCATTATAATAAGTATCTAGAAGATTTGGATCCGATATTTCTTTAAAAACAAAAATTGTTAAACATTTACTTTTAAGAAGATTACTAAATTAAAAGTATAAAATTAGTTCTTAACCCAAGTAAAGGTTCCATAGTTCAATATTAACCTTTTCCCCTTTTTAATTACCTAATTAATACAAAACGGTTTGATACTAAAACATAATTAATAAGGAGCAACTTAATAAAACCCTGATACAAATTAGATTTTTGAGTTAATTAATCTAATCTTTAATCTTGTTAATATTTCACGGAGAAACAACGCATCCAAAAAAGATAATTTCTCTTACTTTTGAATAAGCAGTGGTAGACTTGTATTTTATTTCATCTTTATTAGTAGTATTTTATTTCACTCGAAAACATCGTAAAGAAATGAAAAATACCGAAATAAATCGATTTGCAGTTAGCAGTAATTCGTGTGGTGGATTCCTGCGTATTCCATTGCACTAACCGGAGTCTCAGCAGTGAGCACGTTGACTAATTATTATAATGCATTCAGAGTGACTAAAAACTTGAACCAGGTTTCATCTCAATGCTTTCTTTCACTGATGTCAGTAATGTCATAAATAAACTTAGAAAGTAAATACGTATGAATTGGAAAAGCCATATTATTTATTTATTTATTTATTTAAACTTCATGTACAATAGTGGTACATAGGCGGACTTAATGCCATTAGGCATTCTCTACCAGTCAACCTTTGGGTTCAATACGAAAACGCTGTGGTAGGGTACAAAATAACTATATGAAAAAATATATATAAGTACTTATAGTGATACTAATACACATAATACATACAAGATAAACTAATAAATATTATAACAAATACCAAATTATAAAACGAAAAAAAACCTAATAATAATTACCGTGACTCGACTTCAAATTGAGAGTTATTTATTCTGACTTAGATAGTGGTTACGAACTTTTCTCTTAAAAGTGAATTTGCTTTCAGCTTTCTTAATGCCAAAAGGTAGCGCATTCCAGAGCTTTATAGTAGAGATAGCGTAAGAATTTGACTTGAAACCGGTGCGGTGAGAAGGAATTTGGAGAAGTAGATTCTTGGAAGCTCGAAGGTTACGATTGTGAGAGCTGCCCAACACTTTGAAGTATTTTTTTAGATAATCGGGAGCACATCGATCGTTCATATTGGTACTTTCCCGGATTTGAACCCACAATCTCGCGTATGAGAGACAAAGCCATAACCTTTGGGCTATACCGACAGAACCTACTAAAGAAAAAAAAAACAGGATTGAATTTTTTTAACCCTATTAGGGGTACCCCAACCCATTGATAAAAGATAAACATTTAATTATAAATCATGACCAGTCTCACATATTAAATACCTTACACGCTTATTTCATAAAAGAGTTTTAATTACAGGGATATTTCAGCAGCACACAAAAGAATGCATGTTTCATGCATTCTTTTGCTTTCAAACATTTCGGCATTCCATTCCATGTAACTGAAATTATGTTATTGTTTTAAATATTACCAGCCTGTATTTTTCGGGCAGGCGAATGTTTAAACGGGCAAGCACCTCGGATTTTTCGGATTCATGTGCGTAATTTATAATTACCACTTACTTCGTTGAAGGAAAGCATCGTGAGGAAATCAAACCAGCATACCTGAGATATATTTCTCGACGGCATGTAAAGCCAGGTCAAAAGCCCATAGGCTACATAACAACTGTGACACTAACCACACAAAAAGAAAAACTTTTTGCGAAAACAAAACCGACGTCCAAAAAAACACTAAAAACGTGTAACATAACATGACTTTCGGATATCGGTGTCTTTGTTTGTATCATTGACTTTTTTGCCACCGACTTCCGAAAGTCGTTATTTTAGACTTTTTTTGTGTTTTTTTGGAAGTCGGTTTTGTTTTCGCAGAAAGTTTTTTTTTTATTTTACCCTTTTTAGTTGTATTATCTCTTTCAGTCTTAGTGGTTAGTGTCGCTAACCACCTATATCCGATTTTCTAAATTAAAATCTATGTCATTTAGCGGCAATTCGGTTGAACTATCATGAAAATTCGAACCATGCTTGACAAGATCCGACCGAATGGTGGCAAACTGAATGCACGACAGTTCATTTGCGTGGAACTGAATAATGCACTAACGTACTTTTATTCGCGTGTTTGATAAAAATATCTGTGAAACGGGTAAGTAAGCTTTTTAATGTTTTTTACTAAATTTATTCTCATATATAAATTTTACACGTGCTCACATAAAAGTGCTATTAATTTTGTGTTTTCGATGTGCATTCAAAACGAAAATATGGTGGTTAGTAAACTAACCACCATGACTATTACGGTGTATGATCATAATCTTCATGAAACTTATGCATGTAACTATAAGTAAATAAAAAGATAGAGAAATCGCAGAATATTTGTTAGAAGACATTCCTTCAGGTAGCAAGAGTATTTTTAGCGATAAGGATGACGAAGAAGATACAGAAGTTCTGCCAAATCCACTGGTGTTAGGCGATTAGACTGAAGAAGTTCAAGTAATAATTTGTCCCTTTGTCTAGCTTAGTACGCCGGCAACCTGATGCTACAGAGTCCAACACCGTAAATTCAAATATACCGATTACAATAGCTCCAAAATGGAAGAAACATTAGAGGATGGTCTTGTCATGTGCTCCACAGCCCGACTTTAGCCACTGCCGGGTAAAGGCAAAGAGAGGCCTATTTGCTTGAGTCAAGCTCCACGTTCATGTGCCAGCCTCATCCAGGATATTCCCGTAATGGCAAGAATGTCGTCAGCCCATACGACCCACGACCCAGCCCGACGACCAACATTTTCTCTTTCCATTTCTTGGAAGCCAGTCAGGCACAGCCTGCCATCACCTGCCATCACCGCGCCTTGCTAGATGTCCTGCCCAACTCCATTCTCTTTCCATAACTAGATTTCCAGTATCGAAGACCTTCGTACGTCTCCGAATTTCGACTTTTGGAACTCAGTCTACTAGTTTCATGACGAGTATGGAACGTGCCATGGCTCTCTGTGCTACCCTCTGTACACAGCCTCCTGTGTGAGCGTCCACGTCTCTGCACCGTACGTCATGGTGGGCGGAACACACTGATTATAGAGACGGGTCTTCAGGCAGTGTGGCCTTTTGGCTGATTTCAGAATGTCGTCCAATATGCTGAATGAAGCCCACCCAAGCTAGATTCTTCTTGATATCTCCGTTGTTTGAAGCTCTATGTCAAAGGAAATAATAATATGGCCAAGACGGTAACCTTCCGAACCTTTCATTTCCGACCTTCACAGAAGGATTTGAATTACTGGAGACGTTTGCCATAATTTTCGTCTTGGTCATATTCATCCTAATCGTATGGAATATCTTCAGTGCGTACTGTATGGCAGTGCAATACATGTAAAGAACTGAAGATGTACCCTTTGAATACCCAAAGGAAAAACATGTTTTTCAGTAAAGTAATTTTTCATTAGTTTTGCTTGTGGAAAAGTTCATTATATCATAAAATATTAATAAATAATATACATAATTCAACATAGTTTTCTTGTATCAATAGTCATGGTGGTTAGTGACACTAACCACCTCAATCCTCAAAAGCCTTAATACCTAGATTTTTTTTCCTACTTTCTGTGATATTTTAGTTGTAAATGATGCTAAAACTAACATGAAAATGTTCTAAATATTCTTGATGTAAAAACGTGACGGAAAGAGGTATACCACACAAATTCTTGTCATGAATTAATTTTTACATTGTAACTAGAAGTTAGTTAAAGTACTCGTCAAGACGAATCATACGAGCCCAAACTCGATGAAGTTTTGTCGTTTTATAACGGAGTTCCTGTGGCCACCGTCCAGCTCCATCATCAGACACTGGATACTATTTAGGACCAAAGTACTCGTCAAGACGAATCATACGAGCCCAATCTCGATGGGATTGTGTCATTTTATTACGGACCACCTGTGACCACCTTCCAGCTCCATCACAAGACCCTGGGTACCATCTAGAGACAAAGTACTCGACAAGATGAATTATACGAACCCAAACTCGATGGGGTTATGTCGTTTTATAACGGAGTTCCAATGGCCACCTTCCAGCTCCATCATCAAATCAGCTCCATGTCATCATAATATTGCATTGTCTCGAGATATACATATGCGTGCAAAATTTCAACTCAATCAGAAATCGGGAAGTGTGTCAAATTTAACTAGCAAGTATCACGCGACGTCGCGTGATAATCAAAGCGCCTTCACGCGACGTCGCGTGATGTGATAATTAACGTGAGGAAAACAACCAAATTCCTTAACCGATTTTGATGAAATTTCTATGGCACCAATCGGGAAGCATATCCTTTCAGATGAAAAAATAATTTTTCAAATCGGTTTACAAATGACCGAGTTATGAGGCAACAAAAAAAATATAACCGAATTGAGAACCTCCTCCTTTTTGAAGAAAGTCGGTTAAAAAGAAAGATTCCTAGACAAACTTATAGTGTCGCTTACGGGATCATATCTTTCGTGATTATTAATTACTAGTCTTTGCTTTAGCTTTAGAATTTAACAATCAATTCGGCTTGTAATAATATAATTAAATCATTATTCGAAAGACATTTGTGGCGCCATCTATTATCATAAGAACGTTATTATTGTTTTCCTCGGGAAAAGTACTTTTTTAACTTCAGTTTTTCCGGGATCATGGTGCTTGCAAAAGTTCCGAAATATCGGGAACTCAAAACAAACAGTAAACATGGTAAATATCTCGTTTCTAGTGTTAATGGCAATGTGAGAGGTTGGTTATGTTGAGAGGATGAATTAAATATACATATGTACATACATACAGCCTGAAATTTTAATGGTTGTTTTCCCGCGGCAGAACAACTTGCCATAAGGAGTACTTTCGAAGCATAGAGTAAAAGTAAAAAAATAAATATGTTTTTGTTTTAAAATAATTAAAAAAATATTCATCAACTCGAAAACATGAGAATCAATAGTAACACTAGACGTACCTTGTAGGTACTATTCGACTCGCACGCACCGCCCGCCGCCGAAAGACACGATGCATAAATGTTCAAAGTAAAATAAGCTCTCGTTCGTGGTGATACGGCATAAACTAGTTTCCACGCAACAATACAAAACACAGCCGCGAAGCCGACAAAGGAAAGACCGATTTATAAACGTTCAAAGCAAAATAAGCTCTCGCGTGTAGCGATACGACATAAACTAGCCTGCGCGCATCAATTACAAACGACGACGCCGCGCGCTGGCTACCTATTTTATTATTATTGTATTATGTAATACTTATTACTTAGTTTTTCCGCGATTGTCGTACGCGCAGCACGTGTTATCTTATCGTGCAATGGATCGCCATTACAGTTATTGCAATTTGGAGAACGTCACTATGGTGCAACTGGCCCGGCGACTTTACGCGGAGCCGCAACACTTGGAGTCGCTCCGTCTTCGTGGGGTTATGAACCTTGATGGTTGGTTGATGGACAATCAAAATACGAACATTTTGTGGACGAATGAAGCAACTTTTACGCGAGTTGGACTCAACCAGCGTAACGAACATTTTTGGGCTTTGAATAACCCACATGTTATTCGCGAGTGTGCGCATCAAGTGCGTTTTATGTGTTAATGTGTGGGCCCGGTAATTATTGGCCACCTCATTGGGCCGCATTTCGTGACAGGACAAGTGGAACCTACCTGAAATGTTACAAATCATTATTCCGGACTTTTTGGACTTTTATTTGTGGTCGCTGGTCGGAGCTCAAGCGCCTAGTGTATCGTGAGGAACACGAAACTCGCGACGCGTTAATAACTGCGATAGTGGACGCTTTTAATATCGTAAGAAGTGACAGAGACACCTTACTAAAATTGAAAGACAACCAATTAAAACGTGCTCGATTGTTATACAACGCAGTGGCTTGCACTTCGAACAGTTACTCCGTTACCGGGAAGTGTAAGTACCTACCTACTCGTACTTTTGTAAATAGTGAACATTTAAAAGTAGTTTAGTTAATTAAAATTATTGTAAATAAGTTGAATCAAATTTTTGAAATACGCCACAAATACTTTTTTAGGTATCTAATTCAGAAAATTATTTTTCTTAAACGATAAACTTGTTTTTATTGAATTTCGTGTTCAGTAAATTGCAGCTAAAAACGTAGGTATTTATGACGGTCCTAAGCCCGTAAAAGTATAAAGGGAAAATTTGAATAACTTGTTGGGTAAAGCTTATTGTCATTAAGAATAAGTTATCAACTTATCAGCTGATTGAAAAGCACGTGGGTCAACGGCCGCGCGGCCGGTCGGCGGCGGCGCTCAGCGCAATCAGGAGGTATAACTATTGGTTCGTGGTCGGTTTCGAGTTTTGTTTTTCACAATGGTTAATCTGCCATTTTTTGTTTCTAATATTTTAATTGTTTATTAAACGATTGTATTACAAAGGCAAAACCATTTCGCTGCGGGAAAACAACCATTAAAATGTCACGCTGTATAACATCTAGACTGTAGTCCCCCAAGGTTTAGGCAGAGGTGTGACCTAATAATAAGGTGTGACCACCCACATTTCACCAGATATGTTTTCGTCCCATGTAATAAGGGGCGAGCTTATTGTCATCAACCAGGTAGAAATCCAGACTCCGTACCTGCTACTGAGAAATTCCAAATGGAAAATCGCAACAACACTTTGTCAGACCTGGAGATCGAACCCAGGACCTCATGCTCGGCAGTCGCGGTTGCGGCCACTAGACCAGGCAGTCAGTACTTGAAGATAATAATATTAGCAACCTATTACTGCTCCACTGCTGGGCAAAGAGCTCTTGTAAATGAAAGATAACCAAAGGTATTTATTTACAAGCCAGATTTTAGTAAGAACGCTGGGAGGAGACTCCCGTGAAGGACATCATTGTACTGACCATATAGGTGATGATCTTAATTTGTCCAGCTGCGAAACTGTCCAGCTGAGAATCTGTCCAGTTGCTCCGGAAGGTTCAAAAGGTCACATGCGTCGGCGGCGGTGCGTGTGTTAGGCCAGAAATATGATCGTGGACAAAGCAAAAGAAGTATGTAAGGAACACAGCGGCTGGCGTTCTGTCTATAAATTCCCATGGGAGAGAGTATAATGAATGTACGTAGATATTTTATTGTATTGGTAATAACAAATTATGTCGATGACAACTCTATAAATACAAATAACACTTAATTGCGATCTATAATTTTACAGAAATAATGCGTCATATATTGAATTTATTGTCAAATTTCAAGATAAGCAAAGTTGTTTTTGAGATTAAAAGAGCACTTGACACAAGCGCAAAGAGTCCCTGTTGGATTTTCATCAAAATAAATCTTTATCCATTGAGGTATCTCATAATGTAAGTGAGTAGTTGAGAGCTTATTGACACGTGTAAGGGCAGGCAACATAAGGCCGTTATAATAGTGTTATAAGCGCGGTGGTTCTTTTCTGAAGACCGTTCCTTGCCGGACGCATTCTCCGTCGTAGGCTTTCGTTTTCTTGGCACAGTTCAGCCTACAAACAAATAGAGTTAAGTTTATGTGTACACTACTCGTCAGAAAAATGTATTTAATCATTTTGAGGCGTAAAAATTATCTTCTGTCAAACAATTCCCAACAATTCCGGCGTCGTCTTTCACCGCCGTTTTCAAACTGCGGGTTGCTACTAAAAAAATCTTAATGGAAAAGCCCAATAAGTCTTTGCATGACCCTAGGATCGAACCCAGGGTCCACCGCTCAACGCTCAACAGTCATGCTTGCGACCACGAGACCAATCCCAAACACGGTGTATGTGAACCTGGTACACCATACCTTTTTCTTTTGTTGTTTTCGAGGAGAAACCTACAAAAGGCGACCGGTCTTTGGGGATAAGACCGGGGAGTGTGGGATTTTTGTACTTTACTAAAACCACCGCGATGGTCACCATCCGCACATGGAAGGAGGCATGGTTTCCGTTTAAAAATCTGTCCGGGGCACCCTCTGTACATCGCAAGTTAAGGCACATCCGTAGGGAGACTGTAGAGATGTCCCCCCTGAGCCGAGCTGTGCCACACGTAGTACATTATACCTAGAAACTCACTGGCAATCATTGGGATAGCTCCTGTGGTCTCGGCCACACACTGGGGAATAATCCGAGGTACAGTCGCACTCAGGACGCCACGCAGTTCCCTGCGACTTGTACATCACCACTGCCAATACCGCAAGTACTGCAATCATAACAAATATACATACCGACGACCTGACAAATGAACCGAGGACCTCAGATTTAGCAGTAATGTTTGTATCGTCTCTGACCGACTATGCTATCAGTAAATATGTAAGAGAAACTCGTGATAAGATCATCATCACGAGATATCCAGAATAAAATTATCGTGAAAAGAACTAGAGTTACTGACATAACTTGCTGAATTACCAGCATAGCAAGCTTAAGTGGCAGTGGGCTGCCCATTGTGACAAGAGTTTTGGAATAGAGACCATATTACATCGGCAAGCATAGCGTGGTAAATCCTCCAGCTAGATGGCTCTTTAAAAGGTAGCTGGGATAGACTGAATGATGAGGACAGGGTGTTGTGGTACAGCTTGGAAGAAGTCATGATCACCAATGCACTGTGAAGCAGAGCTGATGACATCCCAGTCGTGTTCCCCGATAAGTTAAGCGAAATTCCACTGCTAGATAGGATGTGCACGGAGAAGTTTCCGACGTTAGCTTCGCGGTTCGTTTGTTTTCGAGCCACGCATCCATGCGCAGAGTGGCCGTGGGTTTAGTCCCACGTGGATGATCCGTTTTCGAGAGGTCAGTCAATCATCTGCCTAACCATTTTCAATTATGTTGATGTCGGCTGCCAGTCTAACCAGATGCACTTAGTATCAGTATATGGCATAAAGGGACTGGCTATCTGACCTCCACAACCTCTTAACCCTTGGAAACTTATTATTGAAGCAAAACTCACCGAGTAAGCACCTCATGGCCTCCCAATCGTCTTCCGTCCTGTATTACGACTGAGGTAATCTTCGTTTGTTTTCAGGTTATATACCCACGGCTTTCCGGTATTATCAACATTTCGCTATAAGGAATGAAAATATTTTGACTATAGTTATAACTGTTGTTCAGCTAGATTACACTAACATGGTTTCAAATAACTCTAGCTTATAAAACATTGGACATACGTATTATTCAGTTAAACAGGTATAAGACGTTTTTTGTTCATTTTTATCTTTCATTCGACACTATTAGTTTCACACATAGTGAAGCAAAAGTGGCAATTTAGTGAACTAATCTGAAGTGTTGCGCCGACTCCAAATAACATGGTACACAAGAGCTGGAAGATGATTAGTAAATCGATCGATGATTTTGAAGATGAACGTGGATTAAAAAACTTTGAGATGCGGCTGAAATCAGCTCAATCGATTCTCTTTCTAAATAATTGTGGAAGAATTTCCAGTCTTACGGGGCACGCTCCTGGGTGACAGCGATGCGCAGGCGTACTGTGACGTCTAAAGAGTCCTATGTCGTCGTTGCTTATTTGTTTTTAGTTTTAGTTTAGACATAGATTATTTATTTTAATTAGTTTATAGTTTATGAATTATGTTTGTACATATCATGTCCGAAAATAAAAATTTTTGTCCAACATCCTTCTGCAGTGGTTCAAGCTTAGCCAGAAAGGCATTTAAGCTTATTTCGTGCCCAAATCAAGGAGGGCTTGAAACAATGACACAGGATTTACTGTTACTGAACTATTTCTCGAAGTGTTCAGACAGCTTAATTCCTAAGACCGCTTTGAGAAGTGTCTCTGCAATAATTTTACGCTATTCAGGGTTATTTGGGGCTAGTGAGCTATAATTTACCAAGTGATGAGCCTAGTGCGGGTTGATAAATGTACGTATGTGTTCAGTTTGGATTATTTAATGTTTTCCTGTACTGTGATGATTAACCTTTCGTATGTCGAGTATATAGACACAGTTAAAAACCTATTGTGTCTCGCGTAGATCTACGTTCCGGCACACAAAGGGTTAAATAAATTACACAAAGAGCCTGCTTGGTTAGAGAGCAATGGCAACGGCCCCGATTTACGAATTCTTATGTCGTTTGTAAGAACCCAGGCTTTACTTTAGTAATTCCATCACCTCTGCTCCCAAAATAGTGAAAGAATAAATCATGAGGAAGCAGGAATGCCCTATCTACCGATACTAGACACTCGTATTAGATTACAGCCCACTGCCATGGCCTGTTTCCCAACATTAAAGGCTGATTATTCCTATGATATGCTAAAGTGCCTGCCTTAGTTCCACCTGCAACTCATAAGCCACTGCTGTTTCTGGACTGGTTTTAAAAACATTACTGTAGACGACAAAACCCATTTTCCAGTCTATGGGTCTCTTCAGCGCAAACTGGACAATTAATGCGTCTACAGTAGCTGTACTTAACATACTTTGCCCAAAGATTTGCCCGCAAGTGGGTATATATGCTAATGTGTGTGCTGGCGGGGTGCCAGAGTAGCTCCGTATTAGCAGTAGATCAAGTTTAGATCGTATCTTATTTTGAGGTGCTTTTGTTTTTACTCAGCGTTTCAGTGAACGTATATGTAATTACACATTCTATGATAAGTTAAAAAATAGATTGTGAAATCTTATTTTAAATCATCACTGTGATAATGATTGGCTATGACTGTTCTCGAAAAAAAACACGACTTTTGCTCTAGATCTATAAGTAAGAACGTGGTTGGTACAGTAATGTGGCGCGGTATGGTTCTTCTGACTCACACGATTCCTTAAGAGGACCCTTCCCGGCGCGTCTATCGTCAATGCGAGCATGGTCGAAAAGCTTGTTGTTTCATCCAGAGCCACAGCGGCGGATTTTCTTTCAAATCCCCTGTCTTACCCCGCCCCGACCCCGCACAACTCGTCTCCCGCGCACCTCATACCGCCTAACGCGATGACATTGAACGAAAAATAGTGTTCTAAAATTTCTAAAACTAGTATGTAAAATTACATGTGCAAGGTTTCTATCGTGATGATTTCTTTACTTTTAGAGTTTATGAGTACAATAAGAACGGCCAAAGTTCAGGTAAAATTGGTGCAAAACAGCCATTTTTGGAGGCTTATACTGAATTTGTTTCTACAATTTTTTTATTTTTTGCTCCCATAGAAACCTAGATATAGTGCACAAAATACCTATTAGTTCAAAAAAATCAAAGATAGATGTATAATAACTGCATAATCACGTACGAGCGTTTATATGAAAAGTATGACGGGTTGGCCGCTCTTAATTGCAAATAATAATTGGTTTTGATAATACATACCTTTGTCACATCGATGGTGTGAATCTTCAACACTAAACGGGTTGCTTGGTTCACTTATTAAAATGTTAAATACATACAAATTACACAAATAAACTCACGCCCTTTTCCTATAGAGGGTAGGCAGAAACTACAAAATGCTACATGCTACACAGTTCGAATATACTCTTTGTGCTTCGACCACAGATCTGGCTGGTCACACAAGCTAACATCCTTACCTATCTGACTAAAACGTTGTTCTACTGTTATTATTTGATCCCCTAAATGTCAACAGATGGGTGTAACGAGGCCTAACAACAGGCCGGACGGTGACCGCGAGAGACCAAAGTTGAGGCCCATTTGATATTTATTGGCATTCCGAGGCCATTGGCTCAAAATATTGGCTTCGGATGTAAATGTCTGGACACAAATGTTTGAAGGAATAAAATTGCTGATGAAGAATATTTATGGAATATTTAGGATATTTCGTTTACTGACAGATATTTATGGCACTTTTTACTGACACTGACTTTATTTTTTTTACTGACAGATATTTATGGCACTTTTTTTTGTTTGAGGTAATAGTATAAAACCAACGAGCAAGACGTTGTATTATTTGTTAAAATCTATGGCAATTTCAACTGGCTATTACGGTTCTACAGATAGGTAAAGCCTGTAACAGGCAGAAGGATTGACAGACAGAGAGACAGACGGGCGGAGGCTTAGTGCATGTCTAGCCGCTCGTCACTTAATCCCTTAGTAGTTTTGAATGAAATACACGCTGCTGGTGGAATGGGCTATCCAAAGAGTTTTTTTTTCTTATGAAATCTGACAGTTAGGATACAGTCAGAGGATAGTTGACAATCAGTGAAAGAAGGCCAATTAAAGTTTGACACACAATCTAAGGAACTGCTGTCTGACTGCCTGTCTACTATTTCTTTTGCTAAAAGCTGTAATTATGAGCTCCCGATATCCACGATGACAACAACACAGACAATCACGGAAGATATTCCGTAAGTGACAGTTTATGTATAAATCATGATCTTCAACACTCTGCCACATCGAATTGTACGTTCTGCTAGCTCTTATCATATAAGAGTTTGGTCGATAAATGCATCGCACAGGGGGAACATGGGGAACACAGGGGGAACAGAGGTTGATGATTCCGTAAGGTAAAGGATGGTAGCAGTTTTGCTTATCAGTTCAGACCAGTCGGTTGAACCAGTAGCTAATTTGAACAAGAACACCGCTCAATTAGTGGAAGAATGTGATACTTCCTGCAGCGGCTGTAATAGTTAGGTAAATAAGTATTGCATGCACACTCAATGTACCTTAAGATTTTTTTTTTATTATTTCGATGCGATTGACGAAAGTATTGTACCTACATAGGATTCCATACTGGTGAGCAGTAGTACTGTTTAAATATACTTACAGTAGACGGGACAACGTGAATACGAATATAATCGTTATACTACCCACCGGAATAAATATTTGTATGGCCTACAGATAGTTGTTCCGGGTGTGGCTGTTTGTGTATGTGAGTTGAAATGTTTGTAAACGCTGCGATACAGGAGCAATTCCTAGTTTGGGGCAACGTTTTAACTGATTTCGGGAGTCAGTAGTTCGATCAATGTGTACCTGTGTAACTTTACTCAGCGTCACAATTCTATGTTTTTTTTTCCTGCCGCAGTAATTTAATACTTACAGATTTCACACATCTCGAGTTCTAGTCGACTTCCAGTGTAACAGAATGCAACCATTTGTAACCCTTTTGATTAATTATATCTTACCAAAGAAAAAAGTTTTCAATAATAATAGTTTGTTATAATAAACCTATTTTCACATTATAATCCCTTGTTTCATTTCTACGTTACTGAAACCGGTAGATACTACTCGTATATCAGAAAGTTAACCCAAACTACGAAATATAAACAACTACTAAAGGCTCCGTACGAAAACCCAGACGTCAAAGTTTACAAACTAATAGTTGCCGGAGGAAATATTATAAGTTGCTTTTAGAAATACTTTCATACATTTTGATTAGGTTTGCTGTATAATGCTGCCTGATCTATACGGAGAACTTGTTACCTTAGCTTTAATACATGTTTCTGTAGTACAAATTGGATTAACTACACCGAGCTATTGTCATAAACTGCAATGAGTTGGAAAAGCCGCATATATCACCATTTTCCCAACTATTTTAGGGTCGCCTTCCAATCTATCCGGATGCAGCTGCCTTCCAGTATTTTATATGGAGCGACTGCCTATCTGACCACCTAACTCATTTACTGGGAAGCACAATACCCTTGGCAAAACTGGTTGTCAGACGGGCTTCTTGACTTCAGGCTTTTGATTACCCGTGGCAAATGTTAAAGACCTACGAATGACAGCTAGGACCAACTCATTAAAGTGCTTTCCTAGGCACGGAAGGGTTTTGACAAGACGCTTGCCGAGGTGTCACCTCGGCAAGCGTCACTAAACCTAAAAGGTCGACTTGTGTGACTGTTATTGTTTAGCTAAAAGCCTCTTTCACAGCAGGTATAGTTCGGATCAAACTTTATAGCGGCTCGGAAGTTAGCTGCGAGTGATAGTCTGCGCTTTATGAGGGCCCTTCCCGGCCAGTCTATCGTCAACGCGAGCATGGTCAAAAAACTTGTTGTTTCATCCAGAGCCACAGCGGCGATTTACTTTCAACTCCCCCGTCTTACCCCACCCCGACCCTGCACAACTCGTCTCCCACGCACCTCATAGAACTATGCCACAACGGAGACCTTACTTACATACATTGCCTAATGAGCACACACCCATCTCCATCCTTGCACTAATACTTCTATCCTCGCATCCATACACACTCGCACATACAACTCCCCACTCACGTACACACCAACACCACCTATTCACACTCACACACAAACACCTACACACCCATAATCACATTCATTCACCCTCACCCTCTCACACACTCATACCTACATAATCTTTATTGTATAAAATTTAAAACTATAGTAACTAATAACGTCTTTCCCTTCTGATGGTAAATCGACACAGCCCATTCATGCATCAATCAATTGGAACCTCATTGTGAAACACTGTCTCTTAAGATACAGGATACCCTAGTTTAAGAGACAGAGTTTAATCTATTGTGTACAGATTTCTGAAGCATCCATAATTATGTTTAATGTAAGTGTTCTCCATCAATCATTCAAAATTGTAAACTATAGTACAATTATCTGTTTTTTGGGAAATAAAGATATTTATTATTTATTATTATTATACCGCCTAACGCGATGAACGAAAAATAGTGTTCTAAAATTTCTTAAACTTGTTCCAGGAAATACGTGTTTTGAATAAGTCTTACAAGTATGTGAAATAAATATTTGTCAATAATTTAACTAAATTTAAATTTAACAAATTTAATTAGTTCAAAAAAATCAAAGATAGATGTGTAACAACGGCATAATCACGTACGAGCGTTTGTATGAAAGGTATGACGGGTTGGCCGCTCTTAAACAGTTGAGACGAAAAGTCCTCTGCGCCCCGCTGGTACCAAAAATTGTGTTCTGCGCAGCTTTACGTTAGATGATCGTTATGCCTACACAGACCGTCACTTGCAGTTAACTTCCGAGCCGCCAGAAAGTTTGAACTGAACTGTACCTAAAAACGTAAATTCCGCCTCAAGAACCACTAACGTCTGACACAAATAGTTACCATTCATCAACAGTAGTATTTCCCTACCAGAACATTCCTCTTTTCTTATATTTACTATCTCAATTTCTAGTATTTACTCAAACAATTGTGTACTCCCTAACTCCCTACACTACAGACGCGTCGATTCCCTGACGGTCGTATATTAACATATTCCTTCAGAATCAGCTGTACCTAGGACTAGAGTCTTTCCACACTGAATACTGAAACTAAATCAACAGTTTACGCAAATCACGCGTTTTTGTGTTATACGGGAATATTTGAGCTCATGAACTTTTCGTTAACTCAGAGAAAAGAGAGTAAAGAAACGTCCTATGTAAACTTTAGTGTTCGGCAAAAAATAACAATCGGTTCCAGATACACGCGTGAGGACGCGTGACAAGAAGGTCTGATATTCTATCAGCCATAACTGCAAAGTGCGAGTCGGACTTGCACACTGGGTTCCGCAGCACCAAACCAAATAATAACAATATTTTTAACGCACATTCACATGGTCAATTTGCACTCAACAGCAAAACTAAATTTGATTTGTCATAGTATGTTACAGAAAAACAAATGGACCGCTGCAAAAAAACGTACCATATCTCAAAAGCTAAAGTATCAAATCTTATTTAAACTTATTTTTTTCGGAATTTTCTTCCTCTTACTGTGGGACAGGTAGGGAGACACATTTTTTTCGACTTTAGAAGCGAATATCTCATCAATTATTGGCTTAAAACTAAGTATTTGAGGAACCTCTTTAATCTCAAATATTGTTTACCTAAGAGCTGCCGATAAACATCCCACACATAATATTCGTAAAAAAAAACCACCGTCAGTTACACGTGGATCCTTCCCCCTCTAATTTTTTCACTTACTCTCCAAACTTCAACTGTGTGGTCCCAATGGTCTCGGAGTAAAATGGCTGTGACATAGATGGACAGACAGACAGACGGACAGGACGAATCTAAAAGGGTTCCGTATTTGCCAATTGGCAATGGAACCCTAAAAATGTACAGGATTGGCAGTTACCGGAATGCAACGTTGCTGAAAATTGTTGTAGATAACCGAAACGATTTCTTAGCGATTTTCACTTTTCTAGGCTCTGAGAAATGTGAAAATATAATTAATCAAATCTAGCTAAGTACTCGTAGCTTAACATAATTATGAAAATGATGATATTAATGGTTAATAACCACAAACTGGCTCAACAGTCTAGTGGTCGTGGGTTCGTGCTAAGCATGGTCCCGCGAAGTCTTACTAGATTAGATCTTCGACTTACATGGCCAGCTAACCCATATTGGTGTACAAAACTAAACAGGTAAATACGTCTAACAGTTACTAAATATTGAGTAGCGACCATTACACTTATCCGCTACTAAATTACAGGATCAATTTCGATTTACCAAATACGATAATCACCGAAAATTACATGGCATAATCATCATCGGAACATTCTGAGGCAATTCTGAACGATAAATAACGTTATTTCACTTAGCCATATCACGTTACAGTATTACGAGTAGAACATGATACCTTTATCCGTCAATGTCGGGGCCGCTCATCAATCCACCATTAAGGGTTTAGTATCCATTATTATCAATATATCATCAATATTAGTAGCTATCTATCGTATAAAAATGTTACTTGTAGTGCATACCATATAAGTTAACAAAAATAGATAGCAATAAACATGGTCTTTTCTTTAA
Source organism: Eugnorisma glareosa (assembly GCA_947578425.1). NCBI lineage: Eukaryota > Metazoa > Arthropoda > Insecta > Lepidoptera > Noctuidae > Eugnorisma > Eugnorisma glareosa. The sequence continues at coordinate 21,273,673 of OX387967.1, read as the reverse complement.
AAAAAGAATATTGACAGACTTTATCAGTCAAATATTTAAATCGTTAGATGTACCCCTCACCGTACTCGGTCGCGCGACAGGACTATTCAAATTATTCAACAAAACAGAAACGACCTGGGGCCTTAGTCTACTATTGCAATAGTGTCAGAATGGTCTATCATTGATTTAATAAGGCCCCGCGCAGACGAATTACCCTTTGTACGCACGTCAAACGAGTTTCGAACGCGCTTCAATACGCCGTGGGCTAGGGGCCTTATTAAATCAATTATAGACCATTCTGACACTATTGCAATAGCAGAGTAAGGCCCCTGATCATTTTCGACTATTCTTTGAAGAATTAATTTTAATTATAGTGAATGAAACTAAGTCACCAAACTTACCACTAAATGATAGTTCTTAAGTACTTGTTCACTAACCCGTTCCTTTTTGTTTGAAATAAATAATTATTAGATTTGATTTATTTTGATTTTGATTGACGCGCGTTTTAATAGTTTTTTTTCGCCTTCTATTGCCATTCCTGTGGTAAGATTTCTCAATGTTTTTACATTGAAAAAATTGATTGATTTGATTGAATTGATTATCCCCGAGTGGCATAGGCTATATTTAAAACTTTCCCTTGTGATAATATCTGTCCCCAAGCGAACAAAGCCGCGTGCAAAATCTAGTAATCAATATTTTCGGAAAGTATTATTTTTCAATTTTATTTTTTGTGTTTTTATTTTATAGTCATGAACAAAATCTTTTACATAATAATTTAGTCTGATTCATGCAAATCTCATAGCTCTCCGGCGGCATGCTGTCAGCAGTCTGAAGTGTAGTCTCTGAACGCAAACAGTTCAGTGCCCTGCGACCTTCAGGAAAGTCAGACTTGTGAAGTTTCACGTTTATTGCTGTCTGAAATATATAAAAGTTTTTTGAAATATTTGTTTTATTAAAATAGCACCATTTACGCATATTACTCGTTTTTAAGGGTAATTTGGCAACGGAATCTCTGTCTGTCCTCTACCTTCGAGAAAGATAGAATATTCTTTATTATGTACACCATCCAAAGGGTAATACCGTTTTTAGGCCCAAGAATGCCCAAGAAATTCGTTTTATTAAAAAATCTTTTGTAAATTTTACGTAATTAACTCTGCTTTTCACGACGCGATAGAAGTTGGAAACATAGTTGAAAAAATAAAAAAATATTGAAACAATAACGAAATTCTGTATCTGTGGTTGTACAGAATAAAGTGGAATTACGTTTTTTTGTGCAAACTCAACATCTCAGTTTCATTTAAAGATAATCCTAAAACTTAATAGCGAAAAATTAAATATTTGTTGCAAAAAATAATTATTAATAATTTTCATAAATAATATTTTTTTATAAATAATTTTAATATTTTGTTGTTTTTTTGTGCTAAGAAATTCCAATGCATTTTATGTATTAAATGTACATTTACAATCGACTTACAATACATAATATAATAAATTCAATGATCTACACAAGCGCGGATCTAAAAAATAACCTAAAAAATAAAAATAAAAACCTTATAATTTGGAAACTCTGTTTTTTTTTCAATATTTTTTCTTTTATTATTAAATTGTTTGTGGTGTATACTCATATTAGCATTCGGTCTTGCATGTGGGCACTCAGAGCCTAAATCACTATGGCGGCCTGGCATTCCCCTTTCAATTTCCATAAAAGAACATTTCACATAGGGTGGCAAAATGGACGGTCATCGCTAAATGCAATCTTTTATTTATTTATTTACTAGCGACCCGCCCCGGCTTCGCACGGGTGCAATGTTAAACATATAAACCTTCCTCTTGAATCACTCTATCTATTAAAAAAATCCGGATCAAAATCCGTTGCGTAATTTTAAAGATCTAAGCATATATAGGGGCAGACAACCGGAAGCGACTTTGTTTTATTCTATGTAGTGTTAGCGATGTACACACAAAATACTTAACAGGACATTAGGTACATTAAGATAGAATCTTTCTTGAAAAGCGCTTCCGTAGATGGCTGCAATGCCGCTTGTAGCTGTTTTCATGGAGTTATATAAAAACCAGTCGTGGCACTAGGTCTGTCATCGACTCATTCTGATTGGATGGCTTTACCAGCTCAGTTTGCGGTTGCGGTGAATTCACCTTCGGATTTGTACCGTACACTCATGTTGGATGCAAACATCATTTGACAACAGAGGACCGGGTCCTGGGGCATTTGCGGTTATAGAGAATCATCGATATAGCCTGTGTCCATCGACGACTGTTATCACTCTGTTTACTTTGAAACTTTATCCCATATTTTTTTAACTATCAAGTTATACAATACTAATTATGCCCTAGTTCTTAGTATCTCATCCATCACACGGTTTCTTAATAAACTTGTGCAAGATATAAACAGATTATGGTCCTTACTTTATCTCTAAGACTTCGTTCACAGCCTCGGATGATGCGACTTGCGTTAAGCGACACGCGCGAGCGTCATTTGTTCCCTTCGCTTGAGCACCATCGCGGTGACTCTTACACCCGTATCTATAAAAAACTCAAAGTATTCACTTGAGTAAAAGTAATTATTTAAGCTGCGACTTTTATTCTATAGTTTAGTAATTGCCTGAAGTTAGAACTGTCAAAACTTAGAATTCTCAGATTTGCTTTCTTTGACGGTTCTTACTTCGTTTAATTTCTTGTCTATAGTATAAAAACGTTTGTATAAGTACTTAGTGATTACTTTCACTTGACTATAGACACGGGTGTTAGCCTCCAAATAATAGGGCACGCCACAATAGTAGCGGTAAGTCCCCTCTTTGAGAAGTGGCTAGAGAGGCGCCACGGCGCCCTTACCTTCGGCCTAACGCAGGTCCTCACCGGACATGGTTGTTTCGGGAGGTTCCTGCACCTAATCGGGCGGGAGGAAACGCCCGGGTGTCACCACTGCGAGGATCGACCGGAGGACACGGTGGAGCACACTGTGCAGGTCTGCTCTGCTTGGGCGGAGCACCGCCGTGTCCTCGTAGCGGCATCCGGCGGCGGCGATGGCTCGCGTCCGGCCCTGGTTCAATCCCTGGTCCTGAGCGAGAGGGAATGGGACGCCGTCACCTCCTTTTGCGTAGCAGTCATGCTAGCAAAGGAGGTGGCGGGACTGTTCGAAAGAGATACACAACATGGATGGGTTTTAGTCAGTAAAAGTCTGACACTCCCTCCTGCTCAGACCTGAAAAAAAAAGCCTCCAAATAATGGCTTTCATTTGTTTTCTCAGCTGTCACTTAAGCAACACGCGTGTCGCTTGAGCGTGTAGTCGTGGCCAGCGGGTACGGCTGAGTGAGGCAGCGGGCAGTGTTCATAAGGATAGGCTGTCTCTTTGTGAAGGGATGTCTTCGTAAGCCTCTGAGGTCGTTAACTTCGACCTAAGGGTACTGGGAAGGTTATGAGATGTGGAGTTTATTCTTTATATGTAATTGCTATGAGGTGATTGAGCTGAGTAGCTAATAAGAAGTATTAAATCATATATTACCTATTTCTTGAAAACGGTTTCCGCCAGAAAGAAAATCGAGAGCTACGATTGAGAGAAGAAACTAATTCATAAGAAGCTTATTCATAAAGAACTCAAGCAAATTGAATACAATTTTTATGGGACCACCGCGGCAGCTTGTTCTACCAATTAAAAAAGAATTACATAAAGCGGCCCAGTGATCACGGAGAAATCGGTGTACATACATGAAAAAAAGATGCTGACTGAATACATTACCCTCTCCATTTTTCGAAGTCGATTAAAGAGTTAAAAACACAATGTTGGCACTTCAAATGCAATACTGCACTAGTTGCTGCTTAGTGAAAACTGATCATAGTCCAGGTTCCAAATTGACACACACGCCCCTGAAATGCATTCAGTACCCCCAACCCCTAGACGCTGCGTTGTCTTGGTATTTCCCTCCACTAGGATGGAGGATCTGAGGGTAGCAGACGCCCTTTCATCCTCCATTCTGCTGATAACAGAATGCGTCGTGGCTTTTTTGGCGCGTGGTTGTAGTCGGAACTAAGACGGCCATCTTGTTTTTCAATACAATTCCCTCAAACTGTTTCACAAATGTTAACCGTTATTTTTTGAGGTGAATCCAATGAAATAAAATATATTATATAACTTGGAAAGATCCAACTGACAGCTACAAACACAGCTACTTGCATTTAAATATCTGTGTATTTGCGGCTTCAACAAGTGCCAGTGAAAATGGGCTAGACTCTGCTTTAAACATTAAAAGCATGCGCCCCCGAAGTGATTGCAGGGTAACCGAAAACCCGCAATTCCTCCATGACCCTGATTATAACTTGTGACTATGACTTGTGATTGGATTGGTGAATGTCACAAAAGCATGCAAGCTACTCGCATACTTCTATGAGTGGATTTGTGGCTTTATTATATGGGTGAAACCACGATTAGATTCTCATATCAATTACAATTTGGACCTCTAAGATTTTTTTACTAAAAAAGTTAAAATCTTGGTAAGATTAGTGTTTCTATGACAACCAACCGACGACGGCTCCCTATTAGCTCGGTGGCTGGCTGGACTAGTTAATCCCGAGTAAACATTGCAGTACGAAGTTAGCAGTGATAGCCTAGTGGTGTGACCAACTGCCAAGTTATAAGTCTCGAGTTCGAACCCAAGACACGCACCTCTGATTTATAAGATACATGTGCGTATTGTATAATTAACAGTTGCTTCGGTGACGGAAAACATCTTGACGAAACCAAACCAGCATGCCTGAAAGATATTTCTTGACGTCATGTAAAGCCAAATCAGACACTCATGGGCGACATAAAAACTCTGTCACCAGGTTAGGCACTACCCACACGCTAAAGAAGAAGAAAGAAGTACAATTTATGCAGAATGAATTTTGAACAGCACTTTTGAGGTGACCTTAAAAGTTAGATATTCTTAAACAAAACTAAAATGTGGGTGTATTATGCCCAATTCTTTTGAGAAAACTGGCGAAGGGTGATTCGCTATTCCGTTCTGAGTGCGATGTTATGTGTTCTAGGTATTTTCATTTTATTTCACAAAAAGTACTTACTTCTTATTGTAAATTTTCATACATCATTACCCACGGAACTGTAAATAGGTACAATTTTAGCCAGTTAGCCTGTTATATGTCAATCTTCAATGGCTGGCGAGAAGTAAGATAATGTATGAGAGTCATACATCATGTGCGTGAACTTAATTTTGTGAAGATCATTAAGGCTGCTTAGTTAATTATGCGTGAAAGCATAAGATAACGTCTTTGGAATTAATTACCCTTAAACTCCCGACGCAAAAAGTGGGGTGATATTATGCTTAAAAGGAAATAAGCAAGGATCCTTATTTAATGTATATATAAGGTCCAAACTGTCATATCTTTTATGTCTTTCCTAAGAAATCTAAACTGCACGTTGTCATCATCTGCGTAGCCTTTTCCAAACTATGTTGGGGTCGGCTTCAGTCTAACCGGATGCAGCTGGATAGCAGTATTTTACATGGAGCGTCTGCCTATCTGACCTCCACAACCCAGTTAGTACTGGGTAATACGATACCGTATGGTGTCGGGCGTAAAGAATAGAACCATCCCATATCTTCCCGTGGGTGTCGTAAGAGGCGACTAAGGGACTTACCAGAGGATGGGCAGCAGCGTTCTCTATGCTTTTTAATAACCGTACTGCGATTGCCAACACGCCTGCCAAGCGTGGCGATTATGACAACCCCCCATTTGGGGGAGGCCTATGTCCAGCAGTGGACTTCTTTCGGCTGAAATGATGATGATGATGAATACGATACCCCTTGGTAAGACTGTTCACGTTGTGTAACAGTTAATGAATTAAAGAATTTTATTAAGTAGACTAGCTGAGCACCGATTTCCCATTCTGTAGGAATCTTCCATACATAAATGTTCTCCTTACCCTTTTTCAACCTTTGGCCTCCCAGGCACCCAATGCTAAGCGTTGTTCTCTTCCAAATCTCTCAACTTTTGGTGGTTTTGTGTCATGACTATCCAGTTTCTTTAATGGCCACTTAATGAGATCGTCATCTCCTAATAATGGGATGAATTTCCTTGAGAACTTTTCACCTTCGTTACCTAAGGAACGCCTGCGCAATATGTCATGATTCTCGGCACAGCGGTTTTCGATTCACAGTGTACTTGTATGTCAATGTTTAATTTCAGTTTTTTTAAAGTAGACATATCGTGGATGCATACAATCATTGTAATACCATACATACATTACATCATAGGATTAGTGCGCAATAGAAGAGCCCATAAAAATGACATTAAGTAATTCTGGCACACCCTGCTGACTGGAAAATCTTTTAACACGGCTTACCTCAACTCGTGACCGCATGACAATATGCAACATGCGGCGAGGTCGACCGCGGCGAAGGTGGTGTGACGATCTGATCATGTTCGCGGGCAAACATGGCCATCAAGTGCACAGAACAGACAGGTTTGGAGGGAGAAAGGGGAGGCCTTTGCCCAGCAGTGGGACACAATGTAGTATATCCAAAAAAAAATGATACACTACAATAGGAAGTGGAATGGAAATTGTGATTAGAGTCTTACTATTACATTCATTGTATTACTGCATACGTTGTTATATTGTCTGTATTCTAAATGCCAAAGTTTGTGAGGATGGATGGATGAATTTCACGAAATACTATTGATCGGATTTTGTAGAAACTTAAGAGTGGGTTATTTAGTTTACATATCAGAATAACATTTATGCTATAATTAATAATAATATTGTTTAAAAATAATAAGACTGCCTCGTTGGCCTAGTGGCCGCAGGCGCGAATAATAAGCATTAGCTCCTGGGTTCGATTCCCAGGTCGGGCAAAGTGTTATTGAGTTTTTCCATAAGGAATTTCTCAGTAGCCGCTACGAAGTTTGGATTTCGGGCCCGGTTGATGGCAATAGGCTCGCCCGCTATAACATGGGACTTGAACATAACTGGCGAAATGTGGGTGTACTATTAGATATACCTGTTGTGCTTAACCCTTCGGAGATTACACACGTAATGTATGTAAAAATATTCAATTACCGCAAGTGAAGCCGCGGGCGGAATCTAGTCATATATGGGTCAGTTTAAGTTTGTCGTCTATATGTTAAAACCTAATTTCCCTGGCAGCCAAATCACGGTCACTGCCGTCGAATGATTTAATTGCTGTTATTTTTTTTAAAGAAGTACACACCAACAACTTTTACTTTTTTTTTTTTAGAACTTTTCTTAACAAAACTTTTTGTTTAGTTTGGTTTAAGACTTAGCGGCTTACAAATCCCTGATGCCCAATGTCTAAATCAGAACCTAATCTCTAGAGGTGCTCAGATATTCCTTTAAATCGAAACGTTGGGACAATGGCTCCGTCCATTAGGATGGCTGTTCAGTTAATTGCTGAACAAATTGGATGAGGAAGTGGGGACTGGTTCTCCATTCAGCACTTGAGGAGGTATAGTTTTTCTAGCTTAATCCTTTTTCATTTTCTCTAATAGGACCTACGGGGACTTACACTTAATTTGCTGATGTCGAGGCTGTCTTTGTTCCACTACTGTAGAAGAAAGTCATTACACGTAGATCATTAATTACGCGTGCTTACTGTTACTAAGTGATTCTGTGATTCGAACTATAACCTATAACTTCAAATCTTGGAAAGAACAAGAATTTATTTGTCGCAGGGCCGTGCGTAGGTACAAAGTGACTACGACAAAAATAAAAATAAACATATAACCCATATTGTATTGTATTGTATAGGGAGCTGGTGTCTGCAACGCCACTTGAAAATGCGATTTTGCGTGCCGTATAACCCATAACAAAAATATTGTATTTATAAATATAACAGGACGGAACAAAAATGCTTGCCAGCCTGCACGTCTTGACTGCGACAAGCAGGTGACCACTCAGCATGATGCTGTGCTATGGGGGGCCCACAGCTCAGTGGTCACCCAAGAAAAAAACGTACGGAAGCCAATGAGGTCAGTGATCAGAGGCAATGAGTTCAACTTCTTTTTACTAACCATCCCGTATCTCAGGGGAACATCTCTTAGGTGAGATAGTGAGACCTGACAGTATATACGTGTCCTACATCAGTGGCATTAGCGATGCAAATGCCACTGATGTACTTCTCGGGATGCAGAGGTGTCGACCAATGTCAGTGCCACATCGTGAACGAATGCGAGTATGAACATGAGCGGCTTAAGTCGTAACGTAAAATAAATCTTCAATTTCATTGCACCAACTTCACCTTCGACGGCCAGAATGTTATTGGGAATAAGAGCTCCTTTAAAAGAAACATAAAGTTAACATTTTACTTTTATACCTGTGTAAGCTCCCCACTCTTATGTGCTGCCAGGATAATAAAGAGGTGAAACAAAGGATAAAGAAAACATTGTTCTCTTGGAACAATAGCGAACCTAGTTTTATGCTCGCGAAGTCACAAGTGCGTACTTGAGGAAATATCTTCAGTTTTCTATACACGGGTTGCTGTAAAATAACGGCATTAAAGTGTGGGTGGTGCTTACTAAACGTTAACTTTGAAACAATATAGCTTAGTGAAAACATTATCTAAAGATATTATCTTAAAGTTTAAATTACTTGGTAACTTTGTTAGCATTAATAACATAACATCACGCCTGTAATTCCCGAAGGGTTTGGCAGAGGTGTACCTAATAGTGCACCCACATTCGACCAGTTATGTTTAAGTCCCATGTAATAGGGGGCGAGCCTATTGCCTTCAACCGGGCACAAATCCAGACTCGAGAAATTCCTGATGGAAAAACCCAATAACAATTTGCACTACCCGGGAATCGAACCCAGGACCTGATGCTCAGAGGTCGGGATTACAACCACTACACCAACAAGGCATTCACATTGGTAACAAATATTATTTTTAACTTCACTTTATTATTAGGCCAAAATGAGAGCAGAAATAATCATCAAAAAAAAACCAGCCTAGTGCGAGTCGGACAAGCGCACGAAGGGTTCTGTACAATAATCTAAAAAAATCACCATCTGTGAAAATTTCAATTGTATTGCTATCACGGTTCATGAGATACAGCCTGGCGACAGACAGCCAGACAGATAGTCAGAAAAACGGACAGTGGAGTCTTAGTTACCAAAGACTAAAAAAAATATTTAATTTAAGAACTAAAGACTTTTTTAATAAAAAAAAAAACAATTTCTCTTAATACTGTCTGCTTCAGTAACACATATCTACATCGATTCCAGTTTAAACCGGTTCTAACCGACTCACTGTTTGAACAGATTTCAACAATTACTTTTTATTTGATGTCGTGATTGGACACATACTCTCAGGAATGGCTTCATGAAGATATTTGTTTTAAATTATGGGTTTTTATTCTATATTAGTTAAGGTAGCGGTACATAAAATATGCCTTATTGTACACAAAACATAATGGCTCACACTAACTTCTGCCTGCAGCTTTACTCGCGTTACGGTCGGGATATTACTACTCTGAAAAGTATCCCAAATGCTAACCCAAGGAATGGTCTATCCGTGTAACAAGTTTCATCCACTACCTATTAGGTTAACTCACATACTTAAAGCCCCAAGGCATAGTAAATAAGTAAGTAAGTTAGTAAATGTTTATTTGCTTAAACATGGTGTACATGATAAATTGCATGCAAGATAATAATGAGATACAGAAAAGTTGTAACACGTTCAGCCGTATATCGTGTACAAATTGGTAGGCAGAGATGGTGCGTAAACCGTGATAATATTCATCAAAATTACATTATAGAAATTATGTAGGTACTTATTAAATCATCGTTATTCATTTTATTCTATACAAGTAATAACTTTACTTCGACTACCCTCAAACGGGATCTGGGACTTTTGCGGGAAAGACACTTGCGCGAACCCATTTGAGCGAAAAGACAAATGCGCGAATGGACTTTTGCGCGAACAGACATTTGCGCGGCAGGACAGATGCGCGAATGGACTTTTGCGCGATTGGACATTTGCGCGAACAGACATTTGCGCTCCAGGACACATGCGCGAATGGAGTTTTGCGCGACTGGACATTTGCGCGACTTAATGGTCAAAGAGGTTTACTCTGTGGAGTAAACATAACATCACGCCTGTTATTACTTGAACGCAGTTTTTTTTCTTTCCGTCATGGGTGTCGTTTTCATGGTTTTTGGGGTCGCTGATTACGAAAATGAGGTCAAAATGAAAATACAAGATGGCGCCGAGGAAAATTTTGGTTTTTTCACCATGGGTGTCGTATTCATGGTTTTTGGGGTCGCTGATAAGAAAACTGAGGTTAAAATGAAAATACAAGATGGCGACCAGTATTTTTTCGTTTTTTCCATCATGGGTGTCGTTTTCATGGTTTTGGGGTCGCTGATAACAAAACTGAGGTCAAAATGAAAATAGAAGATTGCGACCAGTATTTTTTCGTTTTTTCCATCATGGGTGACGTTTTCGTGGGTTTCAGGGTCGCTGATTACGAAAATGAGTTCAAAATGAAAATCCAAGATGGCGCCGACGAAACATTTTGGATTTTTCCTTCGTCAGTGCTGGTTTCGTGGCTATTCGGAGTAGCTGTTAACGAAACTGAATAAAATTAAAAATTTTAGAAGGCGCAATTTAAAATAAATTAAGTGTTCGTCATGTTCTCCCTTTTAAATAAGTCAGTCCCTCTACAATGAAGAACTAAAGACTTAACTGATTTTAAACTCTAATATCAATTGAACGAAATAAAGTTTCACAATCACTGATCTGTTCCCCGTCGCGCAATGTGGGACGCTTAATTATCTTGGTACCATATCATAATTTTGAGTTAATCAAGAAGAAGATTTACTTCCTCTAGCAATAATATAGCTGAGCTTAACCCAGAATGACGGAAAAACCAAAATAAAATCCAGGGCGCCATCTTAGATTTTCTTTCTGACCCCAGTTTCGTAATCAGCGACACCAAAAACCATGAAAACGACACCCATGATGAAAAATCCAAAATATTTTCTAGGCGCCATCTTTGATTTTCATTTTGACACTATTTTCGTAATCAGCGACCCCAAAAACCATGAAAACAACACCCATGATGAAAAATCCAAAATATTCCTCGGCGCCATCTTGGATTTTCTTTTTGACCTTATTTTCGTAATCAGCGACCCCGAAAACCATGAAAACCACATCCATGATGAAAAAACCAAATTTTCCTCGGCGCCATCTTGTATTTTCATTTTTACCTCATTTTCGTAATCAGCGACCCCAAAAACCATGAAAACGACACCCATGACGGAAAGAAAAAAAAACTGCCTTCAAGTATAACAGGCGTGATCTTATGTTTACTCCACAGAGTAAACCTCTTTGACCATTAAGTCGCGCAAATGTCCAGTCGCGCAAAACTCCATTCGCGCATGTGTCTTGGCGCGCAAATGGGTTCGCGCAAGTGTCTTGATACCCCCTCAAACGTCCAATCTACCCTACATAGTGTTCCTATTCAAACAGCAGCAAAAGACGGTCCACTACAGGCCAGCACAAAATTTGAGCGCTATTTTAAAGGGAATTACATTTTAATCACAAGGAAACTCTGATTAAAGGCCAAAGCTGCCCGAACGAGCGAGATAGTTGTATAATTTGTTTAGCTCCGTCTCGCTCTGCCCTGTAATTTAACTGTTGCAATATAAAAGTGTTTTCACTAACTGGCGGTATTTAATTTGGGATATTTTTGACCGAATCTCGCCGCGGGGTGGTATGACTTTTATTTATTTGGGAACGGTTTCGCCTGGCCGGAGAACTGGTTACATTGAAATAATAATAATATTATGTAAGTTTTTTCAAGATGGTTTTTTAATATCTGGTTGTGCTCGAGGTTTTGATTTCATATTTATATGAGTAGAGAATATGAACTTGGGTTTAGTTTAGTTTAGTTTTAGGCTGATATTTTATTTGTACTGATGGCGAAGATTTTGATGGATGGCATATTTCTCGGCAACGTGACGCTTTAAACGATTTAGTCTAATACGAAACGTGTTTCTATTGAGACCAGCTATTGATTAGTACAGATTTCATGCGTGGCCGCTGTTTGAAAATAAAATAAAATTGTAGATCAGGGGCTTGATTCAGAAATCAGTTCTTCTGGACACGGCACGTATTGTTAGGAGCTCAGAATACAGAAAGTACCAGAAACCGCGTTCAACTGCAATTGCAAGCTGCACCCTGTGTTCCCAAATACAAAACAAGCGTACCCCACCCGCCTCACTTCCCTCCTGCGTAATGTGGCTAGCTCAGACATTATTAAATTGTTAATCATTAATTATTTATTGGACACTGGTAAAACACGTTACGAGAGACGACGTTCACATAGTAACTGATCGGCTGCGTGTCAAACTACTCTTTAAAAGAGTAATTTTTGTCGCTTCAGTATTAGGCGCGCTTACGGCTTCTGGTTCTTTTCGTATTCTGAGGTGAGGTGGTTAGTTTGGACCCTGTTCCCGATACTGGTGGCAAAATGTTTTTTTTTTATATTGTTTTATATTACTTAAAAATGTAAATCATATTTCATATTTATGTAGAAAGCCAAAAAAGAAAATAAAAATATTATTACTGCATAGTGAAATTTTTTTATCGATTTTAATAAATTAATCAACCATCGTGTTTTCCTTGAATGTTAAGGTTGGTATCGTTTTCGTGGAAATGCAATGAAAATCAAATAGGTAATAATTTTTTTAGATATAGATAAGATTTATTAATTTCTGAGTATACGGTACATACATTAAGATCTTAATATTAAACAGTTTCACATACACTACCGTTGCCGGTGTTGAAATATTAAAATTAACTTACAAATTCAAAGTGGCCGAGTTCTAGTTTATAAGCACAATTTTTTTATAGTTATTATGTATGTGTCAAAATGTCAAAACAAACTAATTATCTATTGTCAAACGTTTAAAAAAAAGACAATAATAATTATGTCAATAGGTATACATACAGACACAAAGTATTGATAAAAGGTAATGTCAAAATGTATAATGCATTAACTGAATAGAAACAGTTGTCTAAAAGCCAGGCAAATATTGTTTTTCTGAATTTATTAGTTGGGGTGATGCGTGGGGGTAAATTGTTAAAGATTTTGACTGCCATGCAATTGGAATTCCTGCTATACAAATGTAGTTTCTGGCTAGGTGCAAGCAATGGGCTTCTGCTTTTCACTTTTTTAGAAATATGTTAATTACTATATATTTTGAGGATTTTGAGTTGATTGATTTTATTAATTGGGATTTCCACTATTTTAATTTAAACCCAGACATTTAAACGAATACAATATCATCAATTTAACGGACCATGTCCGAATTGATTGAAATACTTTTGTTGACATTTCAAACAGCAAAATTATTGTGATTCCTATTTATTTCAGTTCTATAGGAACAATTAATTCAATTAATTGGTTTACTGATCCGATGCAAAGTTAATTGAATTGTGATGTGAAATAATTGGTGGATTGCCAGCCAACGTAACGTTTATCAAACTGGGATTTTAAATTCATATATTTTTTCCATTTTATCGCATGTGGGTTTTGAATCGCATGTGACTAAAAGGGTGTCGAATATAAATGTTGATGGATGGAGAGGAAGACCAAAGAAACGGATGGATTGTGTGAATGTGGTGGAAGGAAGTGTGTGAAGTGGAATGATATGAAAGAAAAACGAATAAATAATAGCGTGATGGTAGAGAGAGAGAGAGATGGAGAGAGATGGTCAGAGGAGAATGGAAGAAAAAACGTGTTGCGACGACCCCAAGTAACATAGAACAAGCGCAGAAAGACAATGATCATTTTTCTATTTTTGATACCCTTCTTAAAGTTATCAGAAACAGACGGTTACAGCTATTAAAATGCGTTTCAAAATAGAATAGTCAGTCCTATTTATACATATACAGGGTGTAACAAGACCCTTCACGAAGCCGTCAACCAAGCATTATGTACATCAAACTAAGTAACTTTACGCAAAAATTGTTGCTGGGAAATGACTTTTTTTTGGGGTGGGGTGAAGAATCATGTTTTACGGTAGGACTCAATATTAAGCACTCAAAACATTTTGCTGGTGGATGGATTGAATAGTATGGGGGTAGTGGAGGTGTTTAAAGTAAAAATCTTACATTAAAAACACGTATTTCAAAAAAGAAACTTATGAAAAAGTTGTAACTTTGACCCCCAATCGTAACTGCGTGTGTACTGATTGAATAAGTTAAAGTTAAAAAAAAAAGTTTGATAATAATTTGTGGCAGTGGCAGGAATTTGAGTCACTTCTCCATCGAGTAACAATTATATTAAACTAACAAGCTTTATTTTTCTTTCGTTGTTTCGTTAAGTTGTAAGTCTTTATATATTTTATTCACTTTAAATTGTGTCCATTTCCATTTTCTTTTTACTCAATTGTTAAACTTAGTAATATGTTCGTTTACACACGTGTGCTTTTATGTGTCTGACCGTAAAATCACTTATAATGAAATATCTAGGGTTTGCGAGGTTTTAGTAAGTTTTACGCGTCGCATTCGTGAAAGTTTTTAATAAGTTCTAACGTAAAATGTGTTTACGTATGGTCCGTTCTAGCTTGAAAATAAAATGTTTCAAGTGGCTTTGTTGAAATTAATATTATCCTACTTCATTCATTCTTCTATACTATAATATTAAAATGGTGAGCAGCAGATACTGGTACGTTGATCTATTGGTCGCAAGCGCGACTGCTGAGAATGGTCTTGGGTTCGATTCCCAGGTCGGGCTACAGAGTTGTTGGGTTTTTCTGTCAGGATTTCCCAGTAATAACCTCTAATTCTCGATGTGTCTGGATGCTGATTTATGGCAATAGGCTCGCCCCCTATAACATGCAACTTAAGCATAACTGACGAAATGTGCGACATTAGGTGCAGCTCTACCTAACCTGTCAGGGATTACAGATCTGAGGTTATGTTATGGTATGAAAAAAATAATATTTGACTTTGTCGCTTCCGCGGCCCTGTGTTTCGCACCATAATATTTTTTCTTCAATGGACGAGTGTTCATTGAAGAAAATGGTAAACACCGCGGGTGAATGGATGTAGACAGCTGAAATGGATACTGGTTACATTCAGTGAGCACGCGTGACGGGCGATGCTCGCCTTTACTTTGTATAAGACGTACACTGTTTCTTTTTGTCGCTGATAATTAAAATTTTCTGTCCTTAATTTTTTTCAAATCTTGTTTCAACGAAAATATTTGTTGGATATGAAGCTATTACATGGTAAGTAACATGCTTAAATTTCTTTGTGTATTTTTTACTTTGCACGTAAAAATATCAAAGAATTAGCACTTACATTGGGTTTAAAAAAAAAGTTTTACTTGCAAAATGTGGTGGTTTAGGACCTGCTGTTCCAGTAGATAAAAATGACGTTCAATTTCATATTTCAGTACAGGCGTGTAGAAAAATGTTGGAAGGAATAATAAAATAACACTAAAAAAAACACGCTTTTATTAAAATGGAAAGAAAAGAATTAGGTTTATGTTTATTTTTCTATCAGAATTGAACACCCTTGAATTGGACTAAGCGTTGAGGAGTTCTTTCGTGAGGAGAATGCCAGGTTACCTGAGATGGTTTTCCTTCACTACAAAGGTGCACTACTTTAAAAGTAGATAGATTTTAAACTCGCCAGAGACTAAGCGTTGCAGTAGGTACTGTGTGGCTACGCCGCCAGTCTCTTAGGCACATTACAAGTTGCCAGCGTTGAGGAGTTTTGATGCCATTTTTAGTTTATTGTTAGGTTAGTTACTTTAGAATATTTTATCGCACTTATTTGTTAATGTCTTTAGTTAGTTTCTGAAATAAATATGTTTTTTAATAGATTTCTGTTTTGTTTTAAGTTCTGACAGTCCTGCTGCCTACACTACTACTTATGCCCCCTCAGTCGAGCGCAGCTTTCTGCTCGGATGGCGACTCTTGCCTCTGCAACGACAACTATGTACCAGTCTGTTCCATGACCGGATGCAGCTATCTAAACAAGTGCAGGTACTATGCTAGAAAGGGAGGGAAAATCCGGATCCGTAGTGCGTGGTACACCTGTTGCAAGCCCGGTTTCCACGGAGACGGGAATCGACCATTCACATTATTGGTTGAAACCGGCATCGCATATCCCGTCCCTGGTCCCTGGAATTGGTTGTTTCTTACATGTCTCCATTCCGCTCGTCTCTTTTGTGGAAACCGGGCCTGGCGTGCAGTCTCTTTCTTGTAGTATATCCAGCATTATGTACCTTATTAGGAGTGACCATATTTATGGACCTGTTCGGCTGGTGAGGAAGATCTTTGTCCTTGCAATAAAAGCGAATTAGCGCTGCAGACTGTCCGAACCTGAAAATGGTGTAAGTCTTTTTCACTTTTGTTTGTGACCGGCTCAAGCCGAGTCGTGTCGATAGGTTTATATGGTTAATCCTCAATGACTCGAGAATTGAACACATAACCTTATGCTCATCAGTCGCACTTGCGACCACTCTACCAACGAGGCAGTCAGGCCGAAATTACAACAATTTAAACAATATCATATTGTCTATGATACACGGTTGTATTTGCAAGACAAAGATAAATATAGCGAACGGCAGCACTGTCTAGCTGCCATGAACGCATGCCATTTCTAACCGTATATCATGGACTAAAGGTCTGGTTTAAATTGTTATTTTCTCTGCCTCTGGGCCCTGAAACTTATTCTGCAATAGGTTAATTTATTTTTATATTTTTATTTCACAGATTAATTTGCGCGGGTGCTGTTTATTTGAAGCACGGCGAATGTCACGATTAACTTACAGCTGGACTGGGATATGGCGCTAGGGTTGTATTGCTATGTTACCATTAATTTTAATAGTGAAACACGAAAGGGTTGCTACCTTCTAAAATTATACACGGTGCCATCGTGATACCGATTTAAAAAAAAAAACAACTTTTCTATATACCTAGAAATAAAAGGGATTACAAAAGTGAGTGAAGATTACAAAACCTACACTACACTTTTTTATGAAACGGCTGATTTTAAATTTTATTTTATTAATACCTAGCATTGAAAAAATGTCACGATGTTTTATATCGTGTATTTTTTGTGATTGGAAAGCGTTAAAACATAAAGTATGTCTTCGCAATTTTAGACCCAAATATTGATATGAAATACAACATGTATACTGTCATGTGTTCTCTCTGTATATGTTATACTGTCTGTGACACCCGTATCTATAGTCAGGTTAAAGTAATTGCTTGAGTTTAAGTAATTACTTATACAAACATTTTTATGCAACAGACAAGAATTTGAACGAAGTAAGAACCGTCAAAGAAAGCAAAACTAAGAATTCTAACTATTGACAGTTCTAACTTCAAACAATTACTAAACTACAGAATAAAAATCGTATATTAATTAATGACTTTTACTCGAGCAATCACTTTGACTAGTTTATAGATACGAGCGTCAATGTTTATGACCTCTGTCATGTCAGAACGTTGTTTTGTGAAATGTGCTCAATTTACTACAAAAGTTAGGTATAGGTCTAAGAGAAAAGTAAAGTGTTTTTAGTAATCGTTGTTTAATTACAGCCCATCATCTCCAACGGTTCTCAATAGTAACGCGTTACAAACTCAAATCACCAATAAATACCCAGAATATTTCACAATATTACTATAATATTTCGATGCCGGTCCATACCTACAGGATGCGACAAGATTTAATAACGCTGATCAACCATTGGTGATAGGTTACGTCTAGTACCCGACCGATACTCCGGCTTCGGCTTCGGCTACCTTCGGCCAAACCTTCGGCTGTGGCCAAAATGGACTCAATTTTGGTCCAAGCCGAAGGTTTCTAGCAAGCGTCGAAATTGGACGAACTGATACGAAGCGCGATAGAAGACGCGACACGTGGGAGGCAGGGCTTAAGTTATTAATAAATACAGGCAACAGAAACTCTTAATCTAAAATTTTTTAAAATATTTACATAATTAGCTTTAAACCAATCTGTACCATAACTGAATTTCTTTGGGTTCCTTCGGAAGTATTCAAAGTTTGCAAAAATTTGTGTCAATAACCGATTAATCGGTTTCGGCTTCGGCCAGAAATAAACTTTTGGTTGCGCACTAGGACGCTTAAATAGTCCTAGACTACTTGCATAAAAAGTTATTTGCTTTATTACTAACATTAATAATACCCAGAAATAATGAATCACAGTATGATAATCCTAGATATTGTCACTGTTAAAAATACCTCGATCAGACAGAACCACCTTACAGGGATTACTGTTAAGTATTAAGGTAGGTAGGTCTTAACCCTTGACTGCCTCGTAGGTCGAGTGGTCGAGTGTTCGCGAGCGCAACTGTTGCGCATGAGGTCCTAGGTTCGATTCCCAGGTCGGGAAAAGTGTTATTGGCTTTTTCCATCAGTAATTTCTTAGCAGTAGCCACGGAGTCTAGATTTGTGCCTAGTTCATTGCAATTTAACAGGCTCGACCCTATTAAATGGGACTTAAACATGGCGACATGTGGGTGTACTATTAGGTACACCTCTGCCTAATCCATCGAGGATTAAAACCTCGTTCGTTAAAACCTCATTCTCACAAACAAGAAGCTACGATAAACGATTTATTTCTACAAGAAGAAAAATATGAAGGTAACGGATCCTGCACAATTGGTTCGCTCAACATCACACTACTCGCGTATTGAAGTGATCTTGTGGAACTGCCCGAAGCTGGTATCAATTCCGAGAATGGAGACCTCTCATCTGCAAATTGGGTAACTCGACCACCTTTCACGAGTGTCGTTGGAGGCTACTCCGAGATACTCCGGTATGAATGGGAGGGTTTGTAGGACGTGGATGGATAGAATATAGTGGATTGAATATCAAACTTGTTACACTCTCATAAGCCCTAGTACTTTTTGTAAGGTGAAACTATTTATCGAAAAGACGATTTAAAAAAATAGGAGTGTAATGTATATGCATCTATCTATATGTCGTCGTTGGGGATGAAGATAATAATACGTTGCCCCGTTTAAAAAACTTGTGTAAATGTTCCTTACCTACCTACCTTATAATAGAAATGAATTGTACAGTTTGTTCACTTGACGATACTTTAGCATCGATGACGAATCGGTACTATGAAAACATTTTTTTTTTAAACAGTTGTGAATCGTGATCTTTTGTTATTCGATGACAAGTTAGAGCAGTGAAGAGTCGGCCATAAGCCACAATAATACTATATGGGGAGTGAAAGAAACAATAGAGAGTACCTTATAGCCAGTTCATCCGGTTTTCTACGTGCACAGTCATCATCCACTTAGCTTTTCAACTAGGTTTGGTCGACTTCCAGTCTAACCTAATGCAGTTGAATAACCCAGGAATCGGGTACCGCGATACCGGGTGCGCCAAAGTTCACCTAAATTTTCAACTCCGATAATTGGAAATCCGAAAATGTTCTTCCTAACATTTTTCATCCTAACAATCACAATTCCTAACTACTCTGTCTCTAATGTTCATAATTCCGAAGCATTCAACTTCATAATGTCAGTAGCAATAAACATCTATTATACTTTTATTTGTTTTCCTATATTTTCTCAACATAACCATCTTTTACACTATTATTCAAAGTCATATCTTTTTTGTTTAGATTTCTTTTTATTCATAATAATCAGTAGTATATGTGTTTATTAATTAAAGCGTCTTCTTTAATTTTATTTATAGCGGTGTGTACCTGCAAAGATATTCATAGGTTAGGTTAGAACTGTGACCAACTACGCGCGAGCCGAGCGAGCGAAGCGGGCGGTGCCGCGGCAGCGGCCGGCGAGCGCTACCTCGAAATTTGTTATTTATAGCGGTGTGTACCTGCAAAGATAGGTTAGGTTAGGTTAGGTTAGAACTGTGACCAACTACGCGCGAGCCGAGCGCTACCTAGAAATTGGTCGCGAAATTTTTAAGTAAGAAAGTATTTTTTTCATAGCGCCGCCAAAACGACACTCTGAGCTGAATTTAATTCATTTAAGACAAAAATCAGTGAAACAACCTTTAATCATTCTAAACAGTTGGTTTTTTAGACATAATTATCTCAGGTATAGTTATAGTAATAAGTATGTAACAACAATAACCAAAAATAAAATGGTTAAATGTAAAAATGCGTAACCCCAAATAATAATCATACCCTCAAATTAAAACTATAAATATCATCTTCTACCCACATATATATTTTTATTACACTTGGTAAATGTTTCTTTCTGAGTATGAGTGAAAATGTGGTAATTATGTTTAGGGATTAAAGCGTTATGATAAAAAACAGTAGGAGTTTAAATATATTTACATTAATGATATTATTAATTATAAATTTTTATTATTTTTTCTTTCTTTCTGCACTACAAATAGTATGAATGAAAACTTTAGGATGAAAAATTATAGGAAGAAATATCATTCGGATTACAAATCATTAGGAAGAACAATTTCGGGTAAAGAACTTTAGGTGGACCCCGCGATTGTCAGATTTGCGGGCCTCAGACTACCATAATGTTACTGAAAATTAGCATAAATGTCGTAGGATTTCCCCGGCTTGACAAAAGATCCTCACAAGGAGTATTACAGCTTGCATCGTGTGTTAGGTTTCATGATATCCTTTAGGAGGACTTGTGTTGCTTCGCCATTGTTATTATTTATCCATGCGGCTCACTGCAATACCAAGGTGTTTATACCACTTTGTCTCCAGAGCCTCCAAAGTCCAAGGAAGTGGGCTCAGGTAGTATCAGACAGAGTACAATCATGAACTAAAATAAAATATTAAATAAAAATTTACGCCGAATCGGAACTTCATGTATAGAGTGACCAATCGGAACAGTGACGAGTCGGGCATAAGCCATCCTATTAATAAGGCAAGTAGATACAAATTAGCACCCGGAAAATAAACATATAGAATTAAATTTAACTGCTCTTCTTTTCTCCAAGTCAATGATACATTTGTGTAGTGTTAATTGAATATTATGTTAACCAAGTAGGTGGCCCACTGATAAAATATCCAGCAGCATTCTTAATGTCCTGAAATCAGTTCAGTCAACTGCGGTGTACAGTCAATTAGATCGATCAGGTGGCCTACCATGACGTCTTAACGCAGAAGTAATTCCAGTGTGGGAAAGAGACAGAGCTGTGCAGGTCGTCTAGCGCCATTTCTTTCTCAAACTGGAATTACTCCTGACCCCCCAGATCACTGTTGTCATGGGTGCGTTTCATTTTGACACGTTGTTGATGTACAATCGACCCAAAATGAATCTGATCACCTTACGGACTATTTTTGCTTGCAGCATCCGGCCGCTTTAGAAGCGCTTAATTAAAAACTTTCTCTTCATTCGTCCTTTTTTGTATTATTTCTATTAGTCAAAAAAGGGTAGTCAAACATCTGTGATCATTAACAGAGCCTGAGAATTTTTGTAAAACAAAAGATAATGTAAAAAGGTCGCATTTTTTTGTTGTTTTACTACTATTGGTCCGCACTGTCTTTGTGCTGACCAATAGTAGTAAGGGTGGTGAACAGATGTAGATATCGTGTGCACGGGATTTTGTTTAAAAAGTGAGCAGATTCATCTTTTGGTTCAGTTCTGCTTCCAACCGGGCATACATTTTCATCTGTTACCCATGACACATAATTATCTGCCTGTAAATGAACTCATCAGAATAGATATTAAATCCACAATTCTATACATTTACCCCTATTTAATGAAAATGCGTCGAGCTGTTAACTCGTTGGGCATAATGAAACGTATACTGAGGGCACTTCCCGTTCCGTTCAGATGACGTCACCAGGGCTGCCAGAATGTATAATTGTATACAAAATCTGTATAATTCGGTCGTCGTATGGATCCTGTGTGTGGCAGAATCGTCATTATAATGTCTTTATCCTAATTAAATGGGACTCGGTACAACAAGTATTCTTATCTCTTTTTCTTGTAGGTACAGCAGATTGCCCTGTATGTAGATTCAAGAATAGGAATTGGAATCTAAAGTATACCTTACATCTGCCAGGGTTGCGGGACTGTTCGAAAGAGATACCGCGGCCCTGGCACACAAAGGGCAAAAGAAGGAACATGGATGGGTTTTAGTCGGCACAAGTCTGACGCTCCATTCCGCTCCGCACAGAGTGGGAGGGGGGGTCATTTGATGATTTCCCATCCGTAAAACAAAAAAAGTAGAAAAGTAAGTATACCCTGCGCAGCAATTAAGTTATTGGTAGTAAGGTTTTTGCTATAACCGCCTATTTCCCTGTTTACAACTATACTAGACTAACGTGCCTCGATGTTTTACTTCATACTTATTACTACGTCGCACATCGTTCTGTTACATTTTTTCTTCTTCAAGTCTTTTTGCATAATCACATTCAAATGCCACTGCTGAGTCATAAGCCTACTGTCTATGGGAGGACGTCAGATACGATTTTGTATAATTTCTATAGTTGCGTGTGTATAATATAAGTTTTCTCTGCTGGAAGCCCTGGACGCATATCTGTTACGGAAATTAAATATGGCGTCGGATAAACTTGGATGAATCCATAGTAATGTATGCAGATTTGTTGTGTTCATATTTTAGTCATTTGAATGCAAATAGGTTGGAAAAGCGACGTTTTCTAAGTGAAGTAAATTCAGAAAATGTTTGAAATGGAGTGGAATTAGGGAGAGTAATTTTAAAAGTTAGATGTTTTTTAGCGAAACGTTGTGAGTTGGTTTAGAAAGAGAAAGGAAATACATTCATTCAGTACAGACTCAAAGGCTCACAACATATTCAAGGTAAAGATACCTACGTGAAAAGAATCGTGTCATTGTCGCTGGTTTACGATCGTTTTCGAAACATTTAGGAGCAGTCTGATTTTTAGGGTTCCAGACCCGAAGGATAACCAACAGTACTCTATTACTGAGCCTCCGCTGTCCTTCTGTCTGTCAGCGGGCTGTATCTCATGATCCGTAATAAGTAGACAGTTTAAGTTTTCACAGAATGTGGATTTCTGTTGCCGCTATAACAACAAAAAATAAAGGGGGCTCATTTACGGAACCCCTCGTGCGCGAGTCCGACTCGCTTTGGCCGGTTTTTCTTTTAACTTGTCTACAAACAAGTACTTCCACTGTTGATGTCCGTACAGCAGTACACCCTTTTTTAGTTGGCCTGCAATGTATCTTACTCACAGGAATTACAACTTTCATTAAATGCATTCTACAAACAGAACCATTTGCCGTGCAGTGAGGCAATTTAATAATCACTATGCTAATCCATGCCACCATAATCTGAAAACATTAGAGACATGCCCGCTGATATTAAACCAGTAACATCACCAAAACCTCAGTTTCTCTCTCTCCTATTACATTAAAACTTGCTAGAAATCTGTTGAGCAAAGTGTTCATAACTAATAAGCAGGATTCAATCTTAAGCCGCCTTGTCGTCGACTTAGTTTGGTGGCACACCGCCACGCCACGCCGGGCGGGATTGGACGAGATAGGTACCTACCGTACCTGCTTGAAGTTCGTCTGACAACTTGGGTGATGTTTCTGATACGTGTTATGCTTTCATTGATGTATAGGGTGGAGGTTTAAACAGCTTCGTCAGAATATAACGTGGGACGGCTGGGATATAGGCCTGATCTTTGTGGGAAATTATTTAGTATTATCATTTATTTTGCAAGTCAACTTAAAAGATCCAAACAAAGATGACTGTTTAGTAAGTAATCACCGAGATTAGCTGAACAAATTGTTAATTGTAAGGACCTAGTTAACTTATTATTACAAATAACTAGGTTTTGCCCGCGGCTTCGCTCGCGTTCATTTAGAATTTGGCAATCAATTCGGGTTGTACTCGGCTTGTAATAATATAGTTCAATCATTCTTATTCTTTATTGCACACAAAAATTAAAAGTAGGACAAAATCATGATTCGAAAGACACGTGGCGCCACCTATTATAAATTATCTTAAGAAAGTTATTGTTGTTTTCCTTGGGAACAGTACTTTTTCTCGGGATGAAAGGTACCCTATGTCCGTTTCTGTATACCTGACAACGTATATGCAAAATTTCAGGATGATCGGTTCAGTGGTTTAGGCGTGAAAAGATAACAAACAAACTTAGTTTCGCAATTATAATATTAGTTAGGATGCCTGTTTTTCCTAACACTATGTGGCAACTAAATTAATACCTACATGAAAGCACTATGTTGGGTCATCAGCGCTAGGTTTAGCGGCGAGCCTTGAGATTACAACAGTTTAATAATACTTATTCACTCAATAAGATGTAACATAAAGTTGTTGCGAAAACTTGACAGAAGCCAATCCAATATATACAGTGTGAATTTTCCAAGTCGGCGTGGATGGCCAAATCCAAAACTAACTACTGTACTACTAACTACTAGCTTTGGATTTGGCCAACCACGCCCATTTGAAAAATTCACCCTGTATAGACACTGACTTGCCGCAAGCATAAAGTAAAAGGATCATAATACTTCACTTTAAATTCTCTACTAAAAGATTTCAAAACCCACTCGGCACCTCGTAGAGAATGTTCTTTAAGAGATATAATCCCTCACACTTGTCAGGCACTATCTTTATTACTGCGACTATAACTCTAACACGAGAAAGGCGGGCTGTCTCCGCAAATTGGATCTCGATTGATAAAAATGAATTTCTGTAGCACTACGGGTATATTCTTGGTGAAGAATTAGTGGCAACGTGTCTAGGAGGTATTGAAGTTTTTAGAAATAATAAGTCTTTCGTAATTGGTTATTTAGTGGCACGTCCCATTATATTTGTACGTATACATTTTTCTTTAACCCCCAAAGCGCAAAAGTGTCGCGAGATCATTCTTCTCTATGATCTACGATAAGTACAGTAAATTACAGAATCAAGCGTTACTCTGCGGAAATCCATGACATTAAACAATATGCAAAATATGCAGTTTGAATTCCGTGAAAAAGATCCAGGGCCTGGATGCAGGATGCAGCACCGCCCTCTCGCCCGCAAAAATATGCACATGCAGGAAAAGTAATAACAATTAGCATGCCATGCATCTAAACCTACACTCGACACGTGGTATCCTCAGGTGCATCTAGGCCTGGATCTTTGTCGCGGAATTAAAACTACATATTTTGCATAACATTTAATGGTTATGAGACCATCGTGTACTGGTGCATATTTCGGGTATTCACTAGCCTCGCCCCGCGGGTTCGCCTGCTGTTGTTCTTTTTGGCGCTGGTTGCGCAGAGCTATAGCGTGTAGTCAAGTGGCCCATAACATTCCTTATGCTAAAAACGCGTCCAAACAAACACACTCTTCAGCTTTAAGTGTAGATTCTGTAGATAATAGCGGTTAGTACTGTACAAATAAAAAATGAATCAATGATCCACATTAGTCCTAGATCTGAATGGCTGGAAGTCATGAACCAGTCAGTTTACTGCCTCCACCAGTGGGGTGCTGCAAGCCAAAAGACACGAGCAGTAGATTCAAATGATAAAATAGAATGTGCTTGAAATAAAATCTCTAACAGTAGGTTGTCTAGATGTCTAGCCATAAATTACCAAGTTTATGTCAAAAATCTAAAGAGAACGAATGGCTTCCGATGACAACAGTTGTGTCATAATCTACAACATAAGAACCTTGCCCCCCATTTCACTTGTCGTGGCATCAAGCCAATGAAGCCAGGACATCGGTCATAAGACGCAGAGTTTTTGTGAAACAATGTCACATTATTGGGAAAACAGACGTGACCTCGAGTTAGTGTTAAAACAAGTTAAGTTTGGACAGACATCGTTATCCCATTTCAGTTTCAAATAATACAATAAATATTTTTAAGTAGCATAGCGTTAAGAAGTTGAAGAACTTTTTGTAACTATCACTAAACATAATATCAAATATTTGTGTTGTGGTAGATTTGTAGACTGTTATGGTAATTTTAAACCAAAAAAGCTCTCGATGATCGGTACAACTAGACTATAAATTGTAGTAGAAAAATGACCACGGGTGTTTTCTTTAAAAACAATTGGAAAAAATATCCAGCCATATGTCAACGTAATACATATTTTCGGCTTTTCATTGACATTATAATTCAAGTTCAAAATACACGTTTACCAAGATCCTTTTTCATTCGAGAACACATAGCAAGTGTCACAAAATTCACAAAAATATCTCAAGTACGTCCACTTGAGGGTATTTCCAAATGTCAGTGAGGACCTGACACCTCTC
This sequence comes from Eugnorisma glareosa, assembly GCA_947578425.1. Classification (NCBI taxonomy): domain Eukaryota; kingdom Metazoa; phylum Arthropoda; class Insecta; order Lepidoptera; family Noctuidae; genus Eugnorisma; species Eugnorisma glareosa. Next base: position 21,247,467 of record OX387967.1, on the reverse strand, counting down.
GTGGTCGACAGCTCTTGTCTTGGAGATCAAAGTCGGGGCCTAATTGTGAAGCTGTTGGGGAGTTCCGAATAGATATTCTAATTGTGGATGGACAATAGGCTGTCGGTGGATTGGGGAATACGCTTAGTGTGGGTGAGTTGAATGACGTTGAAGTGAATAAGCTTGTTTTGCAGATAATCTTAGAAACTTCTAAACTAATACTCTGCCACCGTAGGTAAGTTAAATGTGCGCATCTGAGGAAAGGGAATGGAAGAAACTGAGCCTTACATTATGATGCGCTTATTCTCTTAACATTTTATTTCGCAAATGCGCTCCTTTTCCTTACGTCAGCAATTTTATATGTATACAAACATATATTTTTTATTTCTATTTTTTATCAAAACGTTCTATATCGATTTGAAAAAAATGTTCTTTTTTATGTTCTTTATAGCAGACAAAGTCGAGTGTTCCGATAAACTTCTTTCGTTGCTAGAATCGCCATCGGCGGGACACCAAGCATTTTCTGAGCACGTTCATTCCATCGCAGACTACATTCAGCACTTTCTATGAGATGAGATCGAGGTCAAGAGTAGAGCTATCAGCCAATAAAAAAAGGAATAAAACGAGATCGAGATTCTATTTACTAAGAGCAGATTTTTTTTAGTCTCGCTATTTTGAGTTTGCTAGAATAAATAAAAATTACATTCTACATATTAGGAATTTAAACTGTTTCATGGACAAAATTCTTCTCCATGAAAAGTTTTAACTCCAGACTCGGCGGTCAGTGACCGAGAATATCTAGTGTATAAAACTGGAACAGAACATTTACCACGCAACATATAATGGACTGTCTATGTCTATCGCGGTCCCTATGAATGAGGTGGCTTTCTATGTATTGCATTGGCAGTCATTTATTCGGTATTTTGGTTTTCATGGTGTTCCAAGCGATAATGCTAAGCGTGAATGAAGTCCTGAGTTTGATTCCCAGGTCGGGCAAAGTAGTTTAGGGTATTTATTGGGTTATTATAAGGAATTTCTCAGCATAGCAGATATGCTTTAGAAAGGGCCTCCGGATTTTCGTGAATTAAAACAATAATTAATGTAGACTATATTATTGTTACTGCAATTTCTTGATAGGTAGTGTCACTAATACAAATGCTGCACTTATAATATTCCTATTTCCACAGTTACTAGTTATTTCCTAGTAAGTACCTAAACGGTAATAGTGTCGGTCAGTGCGGTGTGCTGCTCGCTGGAACAATCTACGATTATCTATCTGTCTACTGTACGAATGTCGGTATGGTAGACGATATTTTTTAGCTATTTTTTTCAGCGAAATGCGGAGGGACTGGACTAAGTGGAATACCATCACCAACATCATATTGGAAAAGTCAAAATGTTATTGAATTGACGTAAACATAACAAACGTCTGTGGCTGGCGTGGCGAGCCTATTGCCACCAACCGGGCACAAATCCAGATTCCGTGGCTGCTACTGAGAAATTCCTGATGGAAAAAACCCAACAACACTTTGCCCGACCTGGAATTGAACCCAGGCTCCAAGCTCAGCAGCTTGCGTCCACTAGTTCAACGGGGTAGTCAGTTTACATAAGCATAATAATATTATTGCCAAGAGCTACCGAAAAACTTATCTTGAAAGTCTTTGTAGGAAAACGAACCGCCTGCCATTTGTAAAGGGCCACCTTAGGCCCACTGGCATGTGAGATTACGGTGGTGAGGTACAATGGCGTTTCCTTTTTACTAACATTCTTTTCGTGATCAAACTGACCATTTTAAAACTTACAAAGCATTTATTTTCTTTGAAAATCTTTTAAGGCGGCATAAAAACTGGCGAGCTTTTTGCAAAATCTAGACCATGTACTTACAAACAACACTCCTCGTCTGGACGTTCAATTAACAAAGTCAGTCAGTGTACTGCACAGAATCTACCAAGCTTCGCTCCAGTGAATCGTGTTCGGACATTTTGTGGACCACACGTTACTACAACCTAAATGGCGTGAGATGCGCAACGGATTCGAACGGGGAAATTATTTAAACATTGGAATTTGTAGGTGGAGAATACTTCCCAATTTATCAAACAGATATTGCATCGTCCAGATTGCCAAATTGTTATAAATTAGGTACTGAGGAACTAAAATTAATTGTTATTTACACTTCTGAGAAAAAGGTACATATATAGTTTTCTTTGTAAAAGGGACCACCACGCGGGCACAGTACGTTTGGTGGATGTCACGTCACAGTCATGTTTTGGGCAATTTGGTATGTTTTTGGTCATGCCGGTTTTCTCAACATGTTTAAAATTTAAAATACATCACACAGAATAATGTGGCTGTTCGCGTTCGAAACCACGACCCATAAAGTCGCAATTCAGGGCCGGTACCACTGAGCCACAACTACTCTTTTCTGACCGACTTCAAAAAAGGAGGAGGTTCTTTGTTCGGCTGTATATATTTTTTTTATTTGTGTAAATTAAACTATACTTCTACTATGGCTTCAACAAAACATGAATAATTTTATTGTGAATGCACATGAATAACTTTGACAATATTTTAGAAAGTATTTCTCTCTTTTTCGGACGGCATTTTTCACAACAAAATTGGCCAGCTGCCATTTATGATAACCTCCATGTACGGAGCGCACAAGTATTGAGTAACATATTCAAATTCTTGCGAGTACTGAATAAGAATGTACCGAGATATGCCATGTGCGGTTGTATGCTCTCTATAAAGAATTTGTTGAAAGGAATCTAAAAGATATTGCTGTCGAATAAGATCGGAATTTTTACAGTAGAAAGAAACTCACCTTTTTCCATTGTGTTAGACAGAAACAACAACCTGCTAAAATCCTTACATCTCCTTTTGCATCGTCTCCGTTCATACATTTGGTCATACTATTACATGCGCATCTGTTACGAGTACTATACACCAGACTTACGACACCATCCCACATTATGCCAAGGAATTCTTCGGTCGGGCATTCACGGACCGAACACATCAACCGTGGCTTAACCTGATCGATACGTGGGGTTTATATTTTAACGTCTCACATGTAAGCAGACCACTATTGTAGTGATTTGCCTTGATTTTTTGTGAACCATAATGATAGTTCATGTGGTTCACAAAAAATCATTCTAACGAAACCCATTATTCTCAGAAACTTAGAGAACACGCCGGTTATACCCAAAGAGTCAAGCAGAAGTGTTACTATAGACACAGACATTGTACCACTATAGACACAGACATTGTACCACTATAGTACAGTATAGTACACAACTATAGTACAGCACATCAAGCTTCTACAATCCGTCAAATTTCTTTAATAGATTTTCAACTTTATCGCTACAACATTTGGTTTAAGGTTGATTGGGAAAATTTGATAGCTTTGGGTAGCTTGATGTGCTGGCGCCTGAACATCCATATGTCGCCAGTTATGTTTAAGTGCCATAGATTATAGGGCGAGCCTTTTAAATTTTAAGACATTTAAAATATTCTATACTAACTAACTGTCACATTTTAACTAACTCCCAGTGTAACATGTGCTTAATCAAGACCACTGCACCCTAGTTTAAAGCAAATTGACCCAAAATCGGTGGACCGGGTGATTGGCATCGCGTTCGCGAGCCTAAAGTGTCCCAAATATTCTCAACCAAGTAACTTGCTGAGACTTATGGGCGCCTGGTACAACTTCGGTGATAGCCACACTGAAAATGGGATTCGGATTTGGGGATTAGGACCCCCTGAATGTAATTCTGAGGTCATAGATAAGGATTTTGGACCTTAAATAGTGGGTGACAGAGGTTGGATGAATTTTCTGGACGTGATTTACTTTTGATGGTTTTTGGGATGGAACTGGCTGTTTCTATCCCGGAGCTATGACAGTTAGAATTTGTGTGAGATTCAGAGATTTTGGGTTTGATGTCTAAAGCTTTTTGAATAGCAAAGTTAGCTTAAAAATTTGTATGGAATTCAAATAGTTTTTTGTTATTGCTGTTTGTACTTAACAGAGCAAATTAACAATTAACAATTAATCAAACTTGGGAAAAAATTTTAGGCTGCTAAATTATACGTATTTACCATTTGTCTACAAAATTGCTATTCCACAGTGTATTCTGATATTCTCTATGATTTCTCGGTAGTAGTTACTAGGCCACATAATATTATTTGAATATGCAAACAATTTTCATTTCCTAGAATATAATGTAGTTCACATTACTTATTGACATGAAAAATTTTGGATGAATAAAATACACAGAACAAATACACCGGTATCTTCTCTCACTTTACAAACAAAAGAAATAAAACAAAACCTAGAAATTATACCTAATTTGAAACCTAGAATTATCTATCATTCTCGTCAAGTTTCGACTTCAACTAGAGAGAATAGTTTACCAACTTCAAAGTAAATATTTGATACACAAAGAAACATAACATACTGAACAACACCGAAAAAGTTACTTCCTTATGTACACACCTCGAAATCTTAAGGCATAAAACGTCCTTTTTATTGAGTTCCAAATCACAGCCGTAAAATAACCTGTTTTATTGTTCTTAAATAAACATGTCACCAAACCACATGGATTGTATAAGTAAGACTTTTGTACTTCAGATAAAATCTGGCACAACAAGAAGCTCCAGTTTTTTTATTTTTTTTTCAAATCGTGCTTTATAAACGTAACTTTATGACAAAGACTTCAATTTCTAAACCAAAATCAAATCAGCCACTCTGCAAAGAAGCCAGATAAAAGACAGACAGAAAGTGCCTTAGCAGTAACAGAATTCTGATGGCACTCTTGGGGTATCAAAAACCTATGAATCCCAAACATATTACGTGTCGTGATTATACTTTGTTTTTTTTTACCAAGTACATCTACTTCCTAGTCGTTAACACTCTCCCAGTCCAGAGCGTTTCGATAAATTCATATGCAATTTACCAGAATAAAGCCAAGTTAGAAAAAAGTTGCAAAGAAAACTTCACGGTTGTTGTTCTTCCGAAACATGCAGGAAATTGGCCGGAGAGAGAAATACTAATGGCCGCAAACTTGTTAGTATCTACAGGTAGTGGGAGATGTGACTGGGGATAATTACGTTAACTGGCTGGTTAGGTTAATAACAGTGGCGAATATTAATAAAAACTTAAAACGAACTTGCATCTCAATTGCGTAACACATTTTTATCACAATTGGAAAGATTATAACAGCCGTCCGAATGAATCTTTAGGTTAAGCCGCACTTACCTAGATTGGTCTTTGGATGGGTGACCAACCATTACATACTGATTTTCCTCCGTGCTTCGGAGGGCACGTTGAAACATTGGTCCCAACTGTCATTTACTGTAGATCATTGACAGTCGTTACATGTCCAAAAGTCTTACCAAGGGATATAGTACTACCACCATGGGATCTTGAGGCGATAGTCCTCGCGCGCCTGTACGAGAGGCGCGTGGATTTATTATTCGTTCGGCCCACTGAGCCCCGCGCGATCTCATGGCGACACGGAGAGAGCGACTGTCGTAACCCCGTGCAGAGCACGCCACAATAGTGGCGATAAGTCCCCTCTTTGAGGAGTGGCTAGAGAGGTGCCACGGCGCCCTCACCTTCCGCCTAACGCAGGTCCTCACCGGACACGGTTGTTTCGGGAGGTTCCTGCACCTAATTGGGCGGGAGGAAACGCCTGGGTTTTCTAGGTTTTACCATTGCGAGGATCGACCGCAGGACACGGTGGAGCACACGGTGGAGGTCTGCCCCGCGTGGGTGTAGGAGCACCGTCGTGCATCGAGCACAATCGCTCCATGTAAAATGCTAGTATTCAGCCGCATCCGGTTAGACTGGAACTCGATTGCAACATAGTTGAGAAAAGACTAGGCTGATGATGACGAAGGGATTTTGGAGATTGATAATTATGAATTGCTCCATATGTTTGAAATAAGTGATCTGCTCGTTAGAGCAATGAGTTGTTGAATTAGCAAAATTTGGGCATTAGTATTGTGAGTTGGTTACGAAGTACATCGCTATGGGCATTGTGCAGTCTCATTTATATTTATTCACTAAGTCATTAGCTTACTGCCATTAGCTTGGAGTGAATTTTGGCTCTTACTGCTATGGAGTAAATTGTTGAATGTTAAATGTTAAACCCAAATAACACTTCTCGATTTGGAAATTGTACCTAAGACCCCACGTTTACTAGTCACGTCCGCCAAGGCAGTCGAAGCAGGGATATAAAAATTCCGCAAACTATTTGTTCTCACACTACTAAATCATTTGCCAATTTTCCCAAATCGCTATCTCTAGTTCTCAGAACATAAACCCATATCAAAACATAGCGAACTGATTCTATTATATTTCTATTGCTCCCAAGGCTAGTATTAAATTGGAAAATATTTTATCTTCGTTATTCTTGGGATATTTTATATCCCGCTTTTTCTATATAAGGATTCAAGACGTGGATTTTTTATTCCAGATCTTGAAAACCGCTCTGTTAGTGTTACTGTTAAGCACGACATCCTGGGTTTGATTCCCAGATTGGGAATTCGTTATTGGGTTTTCACTACAAGGATTTCTCACTAGTAGCCAATTTTGATTTGCGATTTAACTGGCGATGCGGGTGCACTATATGGATACACCTCTGCCTAACCCTTTGGGGATTTCTAGCGTGATGTTATTATAATGTAGCCTTTTTTTTCGGATGTGAAATCATCAAATAACTTCTCCCGCTCTGGGCTGAGCAGGAGGGAGTGCCAGACTTTTACTGACTAAAACCCATCCATGTTCCTTCATCGCCCTTTGTGTTCCATGGCCACGGTATCTCTTTCGAACAATCCCGCAGCATTATAATGTGGCTACATTATCATGGCCGTGGCCTTACTTATCATAATAATCAGCCTCCTAAGCTCATAGTTGTGTAGAATGTTTTAACATTCCCAGTGCTAGGACCCACCTCTCTGTTAGAGGAGTCGGCCGTAATAATGATGTACTTTATAATAATTATAAATTCATTTACTGACTGACAGACAACTTACAGCTTAAACCCCTGAATCTAGAAGCATTTCACAAGAGATCTTAATATAACAAAGGTGAGCACTAAGAAAGGACTTATGAAAATGATCCCAGAAGGGTTTAAATAACGGTTGAAAATGTATTTGAGAATTCTGAGAAGGTGTTAACGAACCCTTCATGATACCGTCAACCAAGCATTCTGTATATCAAACTAAGTAACTACGAAAAAATTATTGCTGGGAAACGACTTTTTTTTTGTAAAAAATCACATTTTACGGTAGGAATCAATGTAACGCTCTCAGAACTTTATAATGATAGATGCATTGAATAGTAAAGGGAGGTATTTAAAGTAAACATAAAGTAAACAGTAAACATTTACTAGTTCAGTAATTTATTACTACTGAAAAAAAAACTTGCGAAAAAGTTCGAATCAACAACCAACCTCCAATATCTTCAGCCATTTAAAAGGCATGGTCCAGAAAATAAACCACACGACACGAGAGAACAAGACGTGCGTTAAGGCTTCTGTAAGGGCCTTCTTACACCCACAATACATTATATTTTTATTTTATTCATAGACAGTATAGTCTAGTATGTAATCAAGTCATAAAGATTATATAAAATCTTGCTCAGCAAATAATGTTGCATCTATTATCTGCTGGGCAAGTATCGGCAACTGAGATAAGTGGATTGCCATCATCTTCAAAGACAAAGTTTGCTGCAGATTATGGCCGCAAAAATAACTTTAATCTTGGCTTTAAAAACTTTAAGTTACGGTAATGTCGCTGGCAACATGCCTTTATATATTTTCACACCTGATGAATTTAAATTGTTGTGGAAAAAAAAAGATAACTGGGGGGTTTTTTGTGCTGTTAGTGTGTTTTTGTACTTAAGTTAGAAAACACTAAGACCGTTTATAAACTAATTTTTTTTGGCAAATACTTTGTTTAAGCGTTAATCCTTTTTCTGTCGTACAACTGTCATACTACTAGTGCAAGATAGAGATGAGAACATGATGATTTACTACTATTTGATGCACGTGTGCAACGTTTGTAGATATCGGCCTAAGAACGAAGACAAAAATCTGGCAACACTTTTAAGAAGACCTCCGTTCTGTTATGATTTAGTCTTATTACTGTTTTAGTTCTATACCTAAAACGGAAAACGGAAAACCCAACAATAAACCAACTTTAACACTATTCAATAAACAATCAGTACCGATATCATATCTGGACATAATTTACGTAAACAATGTCCCATTATTCACAATATCTTGACATCTGTAGTCAGTGCCGATAACGTATTTCCCAGAGCGGTAATGTTGGCAGAGAATAGGCAGGCACAGAAGTTCAACAACATAATTATTTACAACGAGCGAACGCGCACGCACATAAAGAATCATACGTACGGCGATTTTAAACTATGTCATGGTTGATTTAGACCATACGAATATATATTCTAACCCTACACAACCAAATTATTTTTGTTTTTGCAAACAGCACGGCGTGTAACTTGGTCACCGCAGAAAGAAAAAAAAAAACTAAAGAAATTTTCGACGGCGCGATGTCAAGATTCAAGAATAATAGAACTGTCATTCTTTTGTCTACAGTTATTTTATCTCCGATAGCATCAATCTAACAGCAACCTTATTGCAAATTAAAGAAAGATCACACTACTGATGCAAAATCAGAGATGACAGCAGTGGAAAAACCCTGTCGATAGAGTAACCTCTGAGTAGAGATAGCAGGTGTCTTGTGAGAGGTCATGCTACTTTTGCATGCAGAGATCCATACTGAAATTCCGTTGGTCTCAAGAATTCTGAATGTGTGCGTGGGGTGTTCTTAAACAAGTGCCGCAGGCGAGTGCGCATGCACTCACTGTAAGTAAAGCGTGTCTATTATGTGTGTGCGCGGCGATCTCAAACAAATGCCGGTCGCGAGTGCGCGTGCACTCACCGTGCGCAAAGCGTGTCTCCTATTATGTGTGCGTGGGACAAATTGCGAATTGGACGAATTGCGAATTGGACGTTGTGAGAATTGGACATTTTGAGCCCACTGGACATTTTGCGAATTGGACACAATGCGCCCAAAGGGGTTTCGGTTTGTGTGCAGCCGACCTTCTGTATCTATTTATTCTGTGGTGGTAGTATGAATATCGGTACAAATGTAACGCGTTGATATTCCTTGTTTATTCTGCTGATTGGGGTCCCGAGGTCCTTTTGATTCGGGATTCTGTTTGGGGAATTTAGAACGTATAATACCAATAATAATGTTAATATTTCGGATAAAAGTAATGTTTGTGCTTTAATACTTAAATACCAATGAAAACACGTATTAATAACTAGGTGGCCTGTTATTTATGAGACAGTGGTATTTGAAGGTGGTATTTTAACTCTCAATGTGACAGAAGAAATGTATAAAAATGTAAAGAGCATCAATGCGGAGAAGAATAAAAATAGGAGGAAGTCCATCCGGACCAGCTCCTTTATTAAGATCTAACTTTTTGATGCTATCTGTAACGTCATTTTCAGTAATACCAATTGAAGACATACTGTAATTAGACGGGGAATAACCTGGAGACAAGTCAGTAAGCATTTCTTCTTATAAGACCACGTAATGATGTTGTAACTGGTGCCATTGGAGATCCATGGATTATTAAAAGAAAGGAAATACATGTATGTACTTAGCACATAGTACATAATATCTGGAATATAGAACAAAACAGAGAAATCGAGAATGTGTGTCTCACTGCTTCACCAAATAGGCCCAGTTCAGCAAAAAAAGAGTTAGACTAGTTGTCTAACTCTGACTCTGACTGTGCCTGACGCTGGTTTGTTACTGGACCTGGGGTTGGACCACACTGCATTTGTTTCATTAAGGTGGAAGGCGCCAAGATAGCAAGCGAAAATAACTACTTCATGAAAAAGTATTTCAATGGGGTTAAATGAACTTACAGGGTTGTATTGATGATTTCTATGATTATAATTCGATAACTACTACGTAATACGGACGCGAATCATATTTTCATCAACATGCAACTCGACACTGACCTGCAAATTGCAAAAAAACGTAAGAAAATTTTAATTTCGCGGGCTACCTGGTCGCTTTAATTCAGCTTAAAACAAAACCGACTTCATCCACTACGATATTCACGTAATGAAATAAACAGAATGATCCGGTATTATTATATACGAAACAGCTCCATACTACAACGATCGCAAAAGTTTAACTGAGAAACTGTTGCCAAGTCGGAACACTGAATTTCATTAAACATAACTTCGACTCGTTCCCAAATCACTTTAAGTGATACTTAGGTTGTATATTTTAATACTTCGCCTCTCTTTGCAGCTGGGCTGGCTCGCTTTATCATTTTGGAAGTTGTTGTGAATTGATTAAAGGATTGTTATGGGACAAATACAGTTTCCACTTTGTTAGCTTTAATATTTTTATCAAAGAAAACTGTAAACCCCTTGCTTGTTACTGGATTCTTTCGTAAAATCACTGCAGTACACTGAAAGGTTTACAAATTGAGATTCGCATACGTACCCGTATTTGAAATACGAGTAAGTATCTCCTGTATTCGCTCAATTGAAGAAACACAAAACTGATTGTTCCAAGTGGATTTCAAACCTTAGAACCCAGATAAGTTGAAATACATGCAGAGTTGTTTAGGAAGTACTACAGCCATACTTCCTTTTCCAGTAGTAAACCGGATAGCAACACTGGTTGGTGAAGCAGTAGCGATCTCGTTTGAAGGGTAAGGACTCCTGTACAATTACGGGCACATCATAGCATAACATCACGCCTGTTATCCCCGAAGGGTTAGGTAGAGGTGTACCTAATAGTACACCCACATTTCGCCAGATAAGTTGTAGTCCCATGTAATAGGGGGCCAGCCTATTACCATCAACCGGGTACTAATGCAGACTCCGTGGCTGCTACTGAAAAATTCCTATTGGATAAACCCAATAACACTTTGACCGACCTGGGTATCGAACCTGGGCACATTCTTTAAGCTTTGTTTCAGCATCTGCGTTATACTCGTACCAACCACCACGCTAGTGCCCCACCGTTATGAACATTATAATCTTATTTATGCCATATCCAGCAGAGACATATTTGATATTATAATGCGGTGTGCGACACCGATTTTCTTGACACTCAAAAATACCGAAAAAAATATGTCATCCTGTTGTCAGATTACACCGCTTAACAAATAATTTGACTACAGAATCGAATATCAGAATTTAAACGTACAAATGAAAGCAACTTCCGTAACATGGCGTCTCCTTTAGAAACATGTATTCCGATCCCCGATCCACCGTAACATTAATATCCGGTGCCGGCCCGCGACGACATCCGGCAGGTCTGGACCCTTAGGGAACCAACTCGTAATGTAAGAGTGTAGTGGTATTGATAGACCAAGTATTACTTTGTAAGAATTATTACTGAGCATTTTCGTTTTTCTATGGAGAGACGAATGCCAAAGAAATGATGGTTGGATTGTGTGAGAAATTATAAAAAAGAAAAAGGAATAAAAGCTAGCGTGACGTCTGATAGACAATGGGTGAAAAAACGCGTTGCCGGCTCCAGGTACTATGGGACAAGGGCAGCAAGATGATGCTGATGAACATTTCTGTTGCGATTAACACTAGATACGGGATATTTACCATGTTTACTGTGTGAGTTTCGTGTGTGGGGCACAGAATCGAGTTTCGAGTGACAGTGGTAGCGGTACTGGGTGCTAAAAACGAACAAGACAGAGAGTTAGACCAATTTGTCTGCTTTTAAACACCCACCCGCAATAACTTCAGTTTATCCGTGATCATGGTGATTGCAACAGCGCCGAAATATCGGGGACTCAAAAGGAACAGTAAACATGGTAAATATTATTATATCGTGTTAATGATAATGTTAGTTTATGTTAGTGACCATGACAGTTTAAAACTTATATTTCTGTTGTGGTTGTTCAAACCGACCGGCTCCTTATATATCATCACTGAATAGGCCACAAAGACTTGAAATTCATAACCGCATCCATAACATTCTGTGTGCCTGTTACTTTTTCACACCTAAACCGCTGAGACGCCGTTCATTATGAAATTCGACAGGATGGTAGCCTGGAGCCTGAAGACGGACATAGATTATTCTACACCATGACGAAATACAAAACATACAAAATTCAAACAATCGAAATCGCGTTCAACAGCTGATTGGTTATTAAGTTATCAATAAACCAATTTACAAACAAATTCATAATATAACGCATAATCCCTTAAGGTAAGGCATTAGTGTACCCAATAGTACATCTGCAGTTATGTTTTAAGTCCCACCGGGCTCAAATCCAATTTCTGCGGCTGTTTCTGAGAATTATGTGATGGAAAAACTCAATAACACACAAACAACAATCAATAACATCAATAATAATCATCAATAACATTTTGTACAACAAGGGAATCGAACTCAGCACTCCATGCTAAGGAGTCGCGCTTGAACCGATTACCAACAACAACAAAAAATATCGTGTACGCCAATTTAGAAAAATTACACAAAAAAAAAAAACAAATCAAAGCATTTATTTCAAGTAGCCCAGTTACAGGCACTTTTGAAAAAAAAAAATACATTAACAATTATATCATGTCAGCCTACATTTTGCTTACAAAAACTTTTTCGCAATATGTCATAACATCCGCCCTTTTCATTCTAAACCCATTAACAGTCACAAAAAGCTACCAACACTCTAAACAAAAACAGCACTTTAAAAGGAAAAGTATAAAGCGAAACCGTACGATTCGGAAGAGCATCCCTTCCGGCTCGGACCCGGGCCGGAACATTCAATATATCACTGCCTGAAAGGAAATTCTTCTGCAACTTTCACGATCTATCGCCTCGCGTCGGTTTTCATTCTCGGCGATACATTTTGCACATCCTGTATATTTGAGTTGCATTGTCGTGGTGTTACTATGCTCCGTTTGGTGTTGAATTGATAGGATTTAACGGTTCGTTTCATATTGGATATTTATATGGATGGCTCAAAAGGCTTATGGCTGGATAAAAACGTACAGTTGGATCAATTTGTAAGGTTTATCAATATTTAGGAGTTATTTCCATGACGAGAACCTCGCATCTCTATTAACTTGTCACCAGATTTGCTCTGACAACGGGTCAGACTAGCCACACTATCTTTCAGGTGCCATCGGCAGACAAGTAGATAAGTTGTTGGTGGAGAGTTGGTTGCGCCAGTTCTTCTCCAGCTCCACACTGAGAATTGGCGAAAGGACGGGCGTCTTGAGGGGTCGTGGGGCTTTTGGGACCGGGACTGCGGTCCCGGATTCCACCTTTATATGCAATAATTATTTTTGAGTTGTATTTGTGGTCTCAAGAAAAAAAAAAGAAGAAACAGTTAACAAAAAATATGAACGTAACTTTTGAAGATCAAAAACTGCTGATTAAAATGATTTTTGATTTTATTTGGCACAGCCAGGTAACATCTAGTACGCAATATAGTACGCAGTAGTAGTGTATCTGCCTCGTTGGTCTAGTGGTCGAGTGCTCATTGCTGAGCATAAGGTCTTGGGTTCGATTCCCGGGTCGGGCAAATTGTTATAAGCTTTTTCCATTAGGAATTTCTCAGTGGCAGCCACGGAGGCTGGATTTGAGTCCGGTTGATGGCAATAGGCCCGCCCCCTATTGCATGGGACTTGAACATAACTGGAGAAATGTGGGTGTACTATTAGGTATACCTCTGCCTAACCCTTCGCGGATTACAGGCGTGATACTATTTATGTTATGTAGTAGTATGTCGGTTGTGCTTGTTCAACAAGTACTACCGGATCAAACGTGCTGACACAACTAATGAGTAGCTTGCCTTGGCTCTCTATAAGTATATCAATCCAATTATTATTATTGCAATACTTAGTCGATATCAACCTCATCTAAGCTAGATTGTTCGTCGGTATTTGGTATTAGTGAGGAAAAGGAAAAAATACTTACACCTGAGTCAATAAAAATTCATATCAGGAAGTGAATTAACATAGATATTGTGGAGGGAGCAGTCCCTTGTGTTCACGATGGCACTGAATATTACAAGATGGCTGAGGATGGCCCCGCTGTGACCACGGTGTCAGTGTCACAATCTGAAGGGGCTGTTTATTAGTGTCTGTTTATTATTTGTAAAGGTATTATTTGAGCAGGTATCTTTAGGGGAATAGCTGCCAGATAGCGAGGGGCTCATTTTTCAAGGTTAACCTTGTTATTAGTGCTTTAAAGCACTAATTAACGTTTGCTGAGGTAAGTCTGTAGTGTAGATGGGTGTCAGCGTCGGGAGCAAAGGGCGCTAACCACCTTGTTTTCTTTTCTTAATTACCCTAATTACCTTGCTCCCCACTTTCAGTATATTTGTGCTAACCATAATTATAGGAGCCTACGATCATTGCAAAACTGTATTCTTCAATGTCCTTCTCACCGCACTGACTTCATTCGCCGATCATTCTTTGTCCAGTCTATTTCCCTGTGGAATGCGCTTCTCCACGAAATCAGGATGGCAACCCATCCTTTATCTATTAAAATTAAAGTTCGCGAGTACATTCGGAAGAAGCTGGCAGTTTCGTCACAACGGTAGTGTTTTTTTTGTTTGTCTTTTTATTTTAGTATATCCGTCTATTTAAACATATATATTTTGATACACATATATTTATAGTATTTTATATAATATCCTTGTAGTTTATCTTAGTATTAATTAAATTGTTTTCAGATAGACACTTAGCACTGCTTGCGTTAAGCAGCTGGTCTCTAGTGCCATGCGTAGATCTTTGACAGTTGTTGAGAAGTCCGAATGTCAGGCTTGCCAAGGCGTGTCGTGTTACCCGGAAATTAGGTTATGTAGGTCAGATAGGTAGTCCCTCCATGTAAAATACTGGAAAGCTGTTAGACTTGAAGTCTGCTCTGCACAACGTTGTGGGGAAAGTCTATGCACATGGATTAATCTGTGGTTATTTGACCATCTATTGTAAAAGAGTTTGTTTGAAGAAATACTTATTTTTGTCAATTATTTCAGTTTTAAAATAAGGGCTACTAATGAACTCTGTATTTTTTTTTTAATTTAGCCTCAAAACTCAATATTCAAAGCATTTATTTCAATTAGACCTTGAAAGGCACTTTTGAATGTCAGAGAAAAAAGGCGAAGCTACAGTCACTGACAGAAGAACTTGTGAAAGTACTGTAGTTGCCCATTCCAAAGCGTAGATCTTTATGGCGAAGAATGGGCAAGAAACTCCAGGGAAACTCTTTTCAATCCAAATATTCTTACAAGAATATGCCTATAATCACGCTAACATAAAATTAATCCGATCACGTATGCCTACGTTCGATCGTTGTATTTGATTATTTATTGTACATATAACATAACATATTCTTTAATCCAAGAACAAAACAAATAACGACAGTGGATGAAACATCGTAAGGAACATTGGACCGTGCTGTTGGATTTTGGACTCTCTGCACTAAGCCGAAAGTTGATAGGTACGTTAATATTGTAGAATAATACAGGTCTCAATATTTATGACGGCAAAGATTGTTCAAGCGAGGTTATGGAAACCCATATTTTTCGCAAAATTTCTAAAATGTTCACTTTTTCCTGGTACTCAATAATTTATGATTCTTTTATGCGGTACAATATTATGGCCAAATCGTAAAGAACAGTCTAAGAAAAAATAAATTGCAGTTCGAGTAAAAATTATAGGAGAAAATTCTGGCAAATAAATTACCAAGAAGATAGCAGCATAACTTTCTCACACGAAGTATGAAAATGTGTGGTAGTTAGTTTTAGATAGTGTTGGTAGGTTTTACCACCAGAAATTTCTCAGTAGCAGTTCGGAGATTGAATTTGTGCCTGTTAATGGCAATAGGCTCGCCCCCTATTACATGGGACTTAAACATAACTGGTCGAATGTGGGTGCACTATGCCATAGGATACTCCTTTGCCTAAGCCTTCGGGGATTAAAAACCGTGATGTCAAGTTATAATTTTCTTCAAATGGTCTATAAAAGCTGTACGAATGGTGTATTATAAAGATGTTAATTTCAATCAAATGGCTTTAATAAACAGCACACAGATACATTGATACCTAGGGAAATATGCTAGCTTAAAGAAAATAATTGTACTTAAAAGTTTTCTAATATTTAAAGTAAACGCACACTACGAGTAAGTTAAACTACGTAGTTTCTAAATTATGTTTCATTTTCCTTCCCCATTGAGAACTTTCCTACTTTTACGAAGAACACTGAAAACTTTAATTTTACTGCTATGTTAGCCGTAGTTTCATATTATGTCTGTCTACTTTAAGACCTTATTTTCCTGCTAGAAAAAAATATGGCAACAAAAAACCATTTTATCATGACAAAAAAAAACCAAATTAATATTAGGGATCTTCTTTTTTTTCGTGTAGTTAGTGCCTAACCTGGTGTCAGAGTTTTTATGCCGCCCGTGGGTCTCTTGACTTGGCTTTACATACCGTTGAGAAATATCTCTCAGGCACGCTGGTTTGGTTTCCTCACGATGTTTTCCTTCGCTGAAGCAAGTCATAATTATACAATACGCACATGAATTCGAATAATCATTCTTTATCACACATTTTGCCATAAATGTTTTATCGTTTAATCATTTTAAATTTAGTCTATTTCTACTTTTGGGATTTGTTAAAACAGTATTAATAACTATGCATCTAATTTAGTTTATTTATTTAACTATTTATGTACACACTTAATACAGGAAAGAAGAAGCTTAGCTTCAGTAACTAAATCTAAAAAGATTAAAAAAAACACATTTTTGCGAGAATACCGCTTGTTTTATTAGTCATTCCATAATATCGCGTTATCAATACAACTAAACTGCATTTTCAAAATTGGCAACATTTCCCGTTTGTGGCAACAGGTTGCTAGCCTATACCTAATCTTATCACAACTTGTTGGTATAGGTGGCTCAATCATGATTGTAGGTCTTGGGTTCGAACCTTTTGTTTCTTTTGAAATATTCATAAATAGCAGCTGAGAGCCTGCTTTACCCTTCATTAAATCGGCTTTTAACAAAACAAGCGTTTTTATTTACACCTCTGCTAATCTGCACCTCTCCATTTGGCTGTGCCCTAAAAACTAGACTTAATTAGACCTCTGCTACATTATTGCACGCCAAAATTGTTACACAACTCGTTTAGAACATCTGATTCAATTCTCATTAGCTTTTACATATCACCATCTGCCTAGCCTTTTCCCAACTGTTTTGGGGTCGGCTTCCAGTCTAACCGGGTGCAGCTGAATACCAGAATTTCACATGGAGTGTCGGTTAGTACGGTTAATACGATACCCCTTGGTAAGACTGGTTGTCAGACTTTCGGGCCACCGACTACCTGTAACGACTGTCAAAGATCTACAAATGACAGCTGGGGCCAACGGCTTAACATGCTTTCCGAGGCCGGAGGAAAATCTGTATATAATAGGTGGTCACCCATCCACAACATAAGCAAGCGCGGCTTAACCTGGAGATTAATCCGAGCGGCTGTTAGTATTTAACCACGAGCTTCTCAATTAATATCATTAAATTATTATATATATTATAACGTAACTCTGTAGAAATACAAATCATCACTATCTTTCTGCCCGAGTACTATGAGCCGGCGCAACACGTTATCATCTGTCACTCTCCCAAAATACCAATGATACAAAAATACAGGCTGATATTTTGATGACATCACATTGCTCACAACTTTGGACAGAACTACACACATCAAAAGTGTCTAGGGATCAAGCATTTTTATGTGGATTTCTTGAGATTGAGATGTGGCTTTGTAATAAATTTATGATTTTATAAATTTATATGGATCCTTTTTGGTGCATTTCATAATTTGAATCAGGAACTGTGAATCAAATTCGAGTAAAAGATGAAAATCAGCTGTCAATATTTTCCCTATAAAAACATACAACGCATTGAAGACATTATTAGTGCTACTGTTTCCCTACTACTAATTAAAACCAACGTTATTATGGAGCGGCGACGTCATTTAAGCAGGGAAGAAATGCTCAGAGCCGTGGGAATGATAGAAGCTGGTTCCCGGCAACGTACTGTGGCTTTAGCTCTGAATACAAGTCAGAGTGTTATCAGTCGACTTTGGACACGTTACCGAAGCACTGGTACCGTGGCTGAGCGCCATGGAGGACGGTATCGCTGCACCACACGGAGACAAGACCGATACATTCAAATCTTAACTCGAAGAGCTCCAACAATAACCGCCATGATGTTAGCCGTGAGGCTTCATCACTCTTCAGGGAACTTAATTAGCGACCAAACAGTCAGAAACCGCTTGCATGAAGTGAACCTTCATTCCCGAAGACCGCTACGGGTACCACCTATAGCAATGCACAATCGTAGGATACGATATCAATGGGCTCTTGAACACAGAAATTGGGCAGAAGAACAATGGCGTTTCGTGTGCTTTTCTGATGAGTCTCGTTTTGATATGAGACCGGATACAAGACGTATACGACACTGGAGAACCCCTGGACGCCAACAGCGATTAAAATCCTGCCAGGAAGTCCATCCTTATAGTGGTGGAACCATCATGGTATGGGCGGGTATTTGGATCGGCGGAAGAACTGAGTTGATTTGGATCAGAGGCAACCTCAACGCTCAAATTTATGCTGAGACGATTGTATCAGACGTCATCGTTCCTCTACAAGTGCAAATCGGTCCCTTATTTCAGTTAATGCATGATAATGCACGACCGCACACCGCAAGAGTTGTAAGACAGACTCTCGCCGCAGCTAACATCAATGTCCTGCCCTGGCCTGCTCAGTCGCCAGACTTGAATCCGATTGAGCATGCATGGGATATGCTACAGAGAAGAGCTCTGCCGAATATGGAGGGTATCCAGTCGCAAGAAGACCTTTTTTTGTTGTTGCAACGAACATGGGCGGCCATTCCACAGCGTGATTTGGATGAACTCATTTTGAGTATGCCAAACCGATGTTCTTGTGTTGTTAGTGTTCGCGGTAGAAACACGGATTATTAATTGTTTAAGTTACCCAATAAAATTTTAAAGAAAACTGTTATTTCAGTCTTTTTTTCGAACTTTTGTGTTAGTGGTTCAAATGTCAAAAATCCCTTTATTAGGAAAATGGCAAATTTCTTTATTAATGCAAAGGTGACTTGGTTTATCGTTACTGTGACAAACGAAAACACTTTATTTGATGAATCCTTAAAGAAAATTTTAATTAATATCAATCAGGAGAAAAGTTATTGCAAAAATATATGTTGATCCCTAGACACTTTTGATGTGTGTATTAAAATCAACTGAACGTGGCATGCGCTGCGCTCGCGAAGTTATTGCCCGACGTGACGAGGAAAATGCATCGAAATGCTTTGTCGGAATCTGGGAGGAAATAGTGGTCGTTTTTAAATTATTTATCTTGGATTTGTTAAGATTTGTTGTTTTGTTACAGAAACATAACATCACGCCTGTGATCCCCAAAGGATTAGGCAGAGGTGTACCAGTACACCTACATTTCACCAGTTATGTTTAAGACCCTTATAATAGGGGGCGAGCCTATTGCCATCAACCGGGCACAAATCCAGACTCCGTGGCTGCTACTGAGAAATTCCTGATGGAAAAACCCAATAATTCTTTGCACGACCTGGGAATCGAACCCAGGACCTCGTGCTCAGCAGTCATGCTTGCATCCACTAGAGTCTAGAAGACGGTCGATGGTCTAGAGGCAGTCACTGAAATACTTCCGATATAACAATAAAATAATATGATTACGAATAATAATCAAGAAACAATTCAATTGTAAGGCACGTTTCACACCAGGGAAAACGATTTATTTAACATACCTCCCCCCTCTCCCCCGGCGGGTACCTACCCGTTAAAATTGGAAAAATGTAAATTCCCCGACAGCCAAGTACTCCGATTCATTTCAAGTATTCCTTCTTATAAGTCATATTAGTATCTATAGGATGGAAGAATATTTTAATAATTTATTGTTATATTGGATTTGATAAAAACCGCCTTGAATGCGATGCAGTATTTTTATTGTTATTTATGTGAAATTGCCTACAAGTGAAATGACTCCTTGAAAAGTTATATTGATTAAATCTGGCACGGACAAACAGATGCAGCTCCGACAGATACTTCTGTATGTATTTTTATAGAGGAGTCCATATTCGTACAATATAATTGAGTTTTTCCTAAGAATTTCTCAAAAGCAACCAAGGACTTTGGATTTGTACCCGGTTGATGGTAATAGGCACGCCCCCTAATACATGGGACTGAAATATAAGTGGTGAAATAAGAATAAGAATAATTTATTTTTTAAACGTATTACAAAAAGTGTACATTTAGGCGCAGTACCAGTATTATTTTTCATACAATGGTAAAATTAGTACATAGAAGTAAACTATAACTAAAATATATTCAACCGTTGCAAGTAATGATAGTTCAATCAGATGTTTGGTAGCGACCTAAAAATGTAAATTGAAGTAAAGTGAAATGTAGGTAAGCTAACCTAACCTAACCGCTCGAGGATTACAGCCGTGTTGTTATGTTATGAGCTCATATCCGAACCTGGCCGCAACTTGTCCGTACCGGTTTGACCGATTACAGCCGTGTTGTTATGTTATGAGCTCATATCCGGACCTGGCCGCAACTTGTCCGTACCGGTTTAACCGATTACAGCCGCGTTGTTATGTTATGAGCTCATATCCGGACCTGGCCGCAACTTATCCGTACCGGTTTGACCGATTACAGCCGCGTTGTTATGTTATGGGCTCATATCCGGACCTGGCCGCAACTTGTCCGTACCGGTTTGACCGATTACAGCCGCGTTGTTATGTTATGAGCTCATATCCGGACCTGGCCGCAACTTATCCGTACCGGTTTGACCGATTACAGCCGCGTTGTTATGTTATGGGCTCATATCCGGACCTGGCCGCAACTTGTCCGTACCGGTATGACCGATTACAGCCGCGTTGTTATGTTATGAGCTCATATCCGGACCTGGCCGCAACTTATCCGTACCGGTTTGACCGATTACAGCCGTGTTGTTATGTTACGAGCTCATATCTGGACCTGGCAGCAACTTGTCCGTACCGGTTTGACCGATTACAGCCGTGTTGTTATGTTATGAGCTCATATCCGGACCTGGCCGCAAATTGTCCGTACCGGTTTGACCGATTCTAACTTATAAACCCACTGTCGATTTCAAATCGTTACTCTGAACGTACGTTTGATTAAATCTTACCATACCATACAGAATCATAATGGAATTTAAAACAGCATAGTTGTTTTTGATTTTCGTTCATCTTTTATGAACATACAAATACGTAGACTGTCACTTTTACAACGCTGTGTAGAACAGTGTTTATAAATTCAAATCAATTCATTCATTCTTTTCTTTATCGTATAAAAAATACGATAAAGAAAAGTTGGAAACTGACAAGATGTCCGACTTTGTCAGAAGTTAAATTAAAAAGTTGACCGGTATGTCGATATGACGCCAAGACGCATTGAAAAAAGCCCTCTGTGACAGACGGACAATTAAGTGTTTTTATGGAGTTTGCATTTTTCGTCAAGCTCGGAACCATAAACAGGAAAAAACATCACGTCTGCACTTCACCCCAGATGTAAGCAGAGGTCTACACTTATAGCATATACAAATTTCGCCATTTATATTTAAGTCCCATCTAATAGGGAGCGAGCCTATTGCCAGCAACCAGGCAGGAGTCTGTTAGGGGTGCTACTGAGAAATCCCTCATCGAAACAACGATTGTCTAATGACACTGTCTGACCTGGATGTAGACCTAGGACTTCATGTCCACCTGTAGCGCATGCTACAATAAGACCAACGAAGCAGCTAAACCAGAATGTAGTATACTAGCTTTTGCCCGCGGCTACGCTCGAGTTTTGGTCGGAAATTATCCCACGGGCTCGTTGTAAATATACTCGTATAATGTAGCTCGGTTATCGGAAATCGGTTTAGTAGATCCAGAGATTACCCCCTACATACAAACTTACAAACAACTTTTACCTCTTTATAATATTAGTATATAAGTATAGATAAGATCTATCTTTTTATAAAAGAAATATTTTAACAGTAACTTCTGTAAGTCATAAAGTCCCCATATAAACCAAAAAAAAGTAGGTGTTTTTGTTTTACGAAATTATTACAATTCTACATTTTCTTGCGACATTTTGCATAAATAAAGCCTTTACTCCTAATTCTATGAATGAGACGCGCCCGTAGTAAACTAGTGTAATGGATGTAGAAAAATAATGAGCCAGTATTTATTTTGTGGGTCAAGTAATTTTAAATTATTTATTTTTTATAAAAATATACTAAGGTATTTTTTTTCTATAGAAATGGCTTCATTATAACCGTTGCGTTAGATGATTCTCTGAAAATATTTCGTGTATGAATAGTGAGACCTTATATAATTAGATGAAAAATAAAAACCATTTTCCTTTCAAAAGCCATTGTGTACTTATCCAATCAACAACAACATTGTAGACATTATAGTGATTCGATAGTTAAACAGCATCGAAGTAGAAAAGCTGTTAGTTTTATTGAGTTATAAACTCCCGCTGAGAGCAACTAAGTACAATCAGTTATGGCCGTACGTGAGACCAACTTGTACCTACAGCAGCAACTTACAACGGCTATAGACACGAAAAAAAGTATTTTTTTAATAGTTTGTATTCTTCCGATCGGACTTCGGCAACGGCAGCCGGGCTCAACACAGATAAGGCAAGAACGCGGGAGATATAATAGTGAACAAACACAAATGCAACCTGATTTATTTTCAAGACATTAAAAATCAAAAGTGGGCAAAGATCGTCACTCACTAGACACCTGATGGCGGAGATCGCCGACGGGGTCGACAAGGACGAAGGTGGTGTGACGATTTGATGATGTTCGTGGCCAGAAATTGCTCAAAATAGAGAGGTTTGGAAGGATAAAGGGCAAAGGCCTAACTTTGCCCTGCAGTGGGACACAATAGAGGCTATGCAAAAAAACATTTTGCTCTTGCCGGGCAATGTTCAAGAGAGCATTACACAAGCTGAATATCACTAGCCTTCACACTAGGATTCCACGTTTCGTGGTGACCAGCGTCCTGCGCTTAACAAGATAAATATAGGAAGTAAGGCATACAGGTAAGATTTCTGCAGCAACAGTGACTGTGCAAATCCAGAGCAATAGTTAAAGTAAAGTAGTAACCTCTTTCTATTCAACGAAAATCCCGGGATTTTGGAACAAACCTGCCCTTGTTCACTCGAGTGAGTTACGGTCTTAATACAACATGATGGCTAGAAGGCACGTACGGCGGAAATGTCCTTAAAGAATTGCTCGCAATGTACCAGAGGACGGAGTAAAAGGTACCTGTAATTTAGACTAATAATTTATACTGGCTGTATCTTGGTGAAATTCCTGAAAAAGATGATCAGAGGTGTATAGTTGACTGTAACACTTTATTTACTGTGCCACTAGCACAAATGTGTGACGTAAATGTAACTTTGATGACGATGTTCTAAATACAACCTCATTGCTTTGAACGATTTTAAACTGACTTCGAACATACCGCATTAAACGATGTAATACATATAATTTTCAGGATGAATGAAAGAGACTGTTTTATTCAAAATGTCAAAAGAGAGCAGAAACACATTCATATTTTTTGTCACGGCCGCTTTACGGTCTATCCATATCCACACACTTGCCCGGGTCGTGACAGGGCCGTGGTCGAATGTTTGTAGGCACTCAGGCTTCGTCAGGGACGTGTGTGAACGAGTTCATATAAAATGTACACACCCATATTTTTTTGAGGGCACGGTCCCTTCACGTCCCGGGCACTTCCCTGATATGTGTTACACGGCTAAAGGTGCCCAATTACGCGGCTAAAGGTCTATCCACCTTTAGCCGCGTAATTAGACGGAGATTGCCCGTGGACTTCTTTTCAGACATGGAACATGTACTTAAAATCCTATTTAATACCGGTCAGGACTCAACCTTAAACGCACATACAATGGACATCAGGTAATTTCTAGTAAGCAATATTCAACAAATCATCTCACTCTTCCACTAAGCTTTAGCACGAAAATGCATCCCAGCATCCTCGTGTAACTGTTAAGTTATGATGACGCATCCTAAGATGAAACTGTGGCGCAGCTCTTACGGAATACATTTGTTAGTGTCAGCCTAATTCTGCGCAAACCGCGCTATATTAGACAGGTCGTGTAGTCTTGTCTTCCTAAGGATGTCAGCTATTTTATTAGATGTAGGTTAGGATGTAATGGTGATATTCAGCTAGGATTGGAGTAATTCTGCACGTAGCTCTCAATAGCCTTATCTTCATCTTCATCTTAGGAGTGTCAGCTATTATATTTTTTTGAGGATAGGATGTCCCTAGTGGTCTTTTTAGCTGTATCAGTATATGTGACTGTTCCAAAAGTACCCTAGGCTGATAAAATTATCGACTGCCTCGTTAGTCTAGTGGCCACAAACGCGACTGCTGAGAACGAGATCCTGGGTTCGATTGCCGGGTCGGACAAAGTGTTATTGGGTTTTCCATCATTAATTAGTCAGTAGCCCCCACGGAGTCTGGAGTAGTGCCCGGCTTGCCCCCCACTACAGGGGAGGTAAACTTAGCTGGCGGGATGTTGGTAAACTATTCTGTACACCTCTGCCTAACCCTTTGAATAAATAATAAAATTTACTTTTTCTTAAATCATGTAAATGTCTGAAGGTCGGTTTCCACAAAATATTAGTCTGAATATAAGATGTGGTGGCATGACAACAGGTTCCATTCCCTCAACATAGAATGATTGTCTGTATTATGGAAATCTGACTACCACTTCTCATACATAGTTCACGTGGCACGAACACGTGAAGTTCTTTTTTTTTTAAACTTTAAATTATCCCAAAGATAAATATGACATCGACCAATGAAAAGGAGTGCAACTGTTACCGGAAAGAGAAGCAGCGGTCACCTTATTTTTCTTGTAAATGTTGTAAACAGCTGTCCCTCAAGACTGACATTAGTCTCACAAAATCTAAACGAATGAAAGTTAAATCGACTTTACAGTCGAAAGCTTCGTAATGTACCCGTTTAGCTCGTTTCCTTGAAAACTCGAAGTTCTGTCGCTTCCGAATGTTTCCGAAAGAATGGACTTTAAATAAATGTAAGGAAATGGTTGAAAGTCTGAGGAAATCGGCTTAAGACTGTCGAATAGAAGATGTATTTTTACCGCTAGGAAGATATGCTCTAGTGGATTATTGCCCGATTATATTGCCCAGAAATACATATTGTTTTTTTTTAAGTTATAATGCTTAGCGTGCTTTCCGAGGCATGGATAGAATTCGGTATATGTAATTGATGGTCACTCATTCAAAGACCAACCTAGGCAAGTGCGGTTTAACCTTGAAGACCGACCCGTGCGGCCGTTATTATGTAACCACGAGCTTCTCGTTACAGCGTACTATTATCGTTTCCTTTCTCTTTTCGTGTCAACATGCCACCGCTGACTACCAAAGAAGGTAGCAGTACATGACTGACCAAGGCGTTCCTAACGTAATTGGTTATCTTCACTCGGGTATCTTACCTCTTGTCTTTAAGTAGTAAAACTGTAGAAGCCCTAATTTGAACGTAACGATCAATAAATTAAATGAATCGTCCATTAGCTCACTTGGTTCTTATACGTAGGTACCTAGAATAAGTATCATTCTAGCAGTAACCGCTCGGCCACAAGCTACGCGGTGACGCGACCCGCATGTTGTGACAGCGACTGCGTGAAATCAAATGAAACAAATTGCTTTGAACATGACTGACGAATGACAGTGACGCGGTTCTCACGTGAAGGAAATAAGTGTCACACTTGTGGCACAAGTCACTCTCGCAAGTCACTGTCGCAAGTCGCAGTCGCATGTTACTGTTGCAAGTCGTAATCGCAAGTCAGTGTCATCTCTTAGCTGCCACGGTTTATTTTAACTACTTTGTTTTTAAATTGCTGATAGTTATAATCTTTTACTCTGGACGCTCTTACTGTGCACGTCTTTCTACATATCGTTCTCACATATATGTATAATCTCAACATGAATGATGTAACCAAGATCTTGTAACAATATTTTGATTGAAAAGAGTGTCCATGGAGTTTCTTGCCCATTCTTCTCCAACGAGATCTACGCTTTGGAATGGGCAACTACAGTACTTTCACAAGTTATTATGCCTTGTGTCTGTGACTGTAGCTTCGCCTTTCGTTTTTCTGACTTTTAAAAGTGCCTAAAGTTGAAATAAACGCTTTGAGTTTGAGTGTTGTAAGTCGCTGTTGCGAGTCGCTGTGGCAAGTAATTGTCGCATCGCCTGCGATCGTGAACAAGGTGTCGTAAGCACTGTTCTAACAGTAAGTACTAGCACAGATCCAGATGAAGCCGCTGTAATACCTAGTACTCTGTCGTAATACCTAGGAGCATAACTCATGACACTGCTAATCCGCGAAGCTACGAGTAGGTGCGCCACGGTTTAGTTAGTGAGTAGGACTGACTTATTATTTACTCAATAAATGAATAGGTATTACTGCATTATTTTATAACTTTTATATAACTGTGGGAAATCAAACACTTTAAAACGTTTAACTATTTTATTTCAATTTATATCGTCTTTATAATAATCTTTTCGTCTTTACGTCTTCTGTCAAAACTCCACACTCCCTACTCGTACTCTTTCTCTTTCACACACCCTCGCTCTCATTCACTCAATACTGTCATCCCCACATTCGGCCGTCCTGCAATTAGTCTGTCCCTAGACTAATACAAATAAGAAATCTTTAAGAAAACATATAAAAGCTGTAAACCGTAAAAATAAAATCGAAACAACAAACATCTTAAACTTACAACCATTACACAACATCACATTAAAACATAACTAACTAACTACGACATAAACGAAAACAAATCTTATAATTCAAGGAATTAGGAAACGTAATGTTTTAATCGTCTTAACTGAAAAATTAAAATAAAATTGAATTCTAAACCTGTGCGCTAACCTCAGTCATCTCTAGTATCAATATCGTTTTCCTGCACACTAGGCCATGGCTTCATAGAATCCGCCGCACTGCTCGTCTTATTCGGCCCTTCAGTTTCAGAATCCAGCTTAGCTACATCATATCTATCGGCACCCTTCACTTTGGTAACCCGATAAGGACCTAGGTACTTCGGTCTGAGTTTTATACCTACTCCAAATTGCGTGCGTCGTATAGCCACAACATCTCCAACTTTATAGACTCGACTTTTCTTCCTTGCTTTATTAAAATCACGCCTATTCTCGTTTTGAACTTTTAAAATCTGCTCTTTCGCCTTCATACGCAGTTCTTCTCGATTATTCATAAAAATGTTTTGATTTTCCTGTTGAATTAAATCTAAAATCTCAGGATCTGCTTGCCGTCTCATCCTTGTGCCAATGAGTAACTCATATGGTGCAGCATTGACACTTCTCTGAAAACTGCTGTTCAGTGCTTGTTGCAAACGACTAACATGTTTGTACCAGTTACCTGGTTGCTCTATACACAGTTTTGTTAGTACAGAAATCATCACTCTATGAATCCTCTCCACTTGCCCATTTGCTCTGGGAATACCCGTCGTAATAGTAATATGTTCAATCTTCTCGTCTTTGCAATAACCTGTGAACTCTCCACTGGTAAAAGCAGTTCCTCTGTCAGTAATAATGCGTCTGGGATTACCAAAAACTTGTTGGTGAATCTGTAGTTTTGCTAATACTTCTCGGCTTGTTGTGCTTTTTGTAGGAAATATCCATGTAAACTTTGTGAATGCATCAATCACCGTCAATATATGATTGTATTGTTTTTTCGTTGCAGTCATAGGTCCAATGTGATCTATATGTAATGTATCCAATGGTAATTCACCTTTTTCAATTGGAGACAAAAATCCTTCTTGCTTTCCTGCTTTACGACTTGCCAATAAACATGGTATGCATGTTTGAATGTAATCTTCAACCTTTCTGTCTATACTCTTAATGTAGTAATCTTTTCTTAGCAATTCCATAGTCTTTTTCTTACCAAAATGTCCATTCTCATGAGCGCTACGAATCAACTCCATCTCCATATTCTTTGGTACCACCAAATGTTTCTCAGGACCCTTGAATAAAATTTCGTTTTCTAGCCAAAAGTCGTCATAGGGCTTGTCCTTCAAAATTTCAATTATCGCCTTCAAAGCAGTATCTTTAGCTTGATTATCTTTTAATTTCTCGTAAAAGTCTGATGTGATTTGAGCTACATATGGGTATCTACTCAATGCATCGGCATGTCGCATCTGGCTTCCACTCCTGTGCTCGATAGTGAAGTCGTATTCTTGCAGTAAAATTATCCACCGGGCAACTCTTGGTGAAATAGCCATGTCTTTCTTCTCCAACGTCATCTGAAACGCTTGGCAATCCGTTACTATCTTAATTTTTTTACCGAATAAATATTTCCTAAACTTTTTAATCCCTTCTATTACAGCCAGTGCCTCTAACTCATAACTAGAATACCGACTTTCTGCCTCTGACGTCTTCCTACTCATATAGTAAATCGGATGCAAACTTCCATCATCGTTACTTCGTTGCATCAGAATAGCAGCATACGCAACTGCTGAGGCATCTGTGTGTAGTTCAGTATACGACTTAGCATTATAAATCTTAAGTACTGGATTATTTGCCAGTTTGTCCTTCAAAGTCTCGAATGCAATCATTTGTTCTTGATTGAACTTAAAAATACTATCTTTTTTCAATAAATCGGTCAATGGCTTCGCAATCAGTGAAAAATTTTGGATATACTTACGAAAATATGACGTGAGGCCAATGAAACTTTGCAGTTGCTTGGTGTTCCTAGGTTCTGGGAACCTTTTGACAGCATCACTCTTCTCAGGTGAAGGTTTTACTTGACCATTCTCTATGATGTGGCCTAAATACTCCACTCGTCTTACCAGAAGTTGTGATTTCTTCCAGTTGATCTCCAACCCGTATTGTGACGCTACGTCTAACACTTCTTTCAATCTTTCTACAGCTTCTAGTTCATTCTGAGCTGTAATTAGTAAATCGTCTATAAAAATCAAAACAATACGTCTAGAAATCAATTCATGGAAAATAGTCGTTATAAATCTTGTAAATACTTTAGGGCAGACCGTCAAACCAAATGGCGCCTTTAAAAACTCATATTGTCCATTATGCGTGACAAAAGCAGTATACTTAATAGAGTCTTCATGTACTGGCAAATGAAAATACGCATTTTTTAAATCAATCGTACTGAAAATCTTAGCTTCTGCAAGTCTATCAATATGATCATCAATAATCGGTAAAGGATATTCATCCTTTAACATCTTCTTGTTGATTAATCGGTAGTCCACACAAATCCGGATAGCTCCATCCTTCTTCCGAACTAAGACTAACGGACTAGCATACTCTGACCAACTCACCCGTACTATTCCTTCTTTAAGCCACTGTTCCACCTGTCTTTCAACCTCTTCTTGTTCACTGATAGCTAAACGGCGTGGCCGCTGAGCTACCGGGATGTCGTCTTTCAAGATAATATGCAACCTTACCGGGGCGTCTTTCGTCTTCATCGGCTGATATCCCTCGACAATATGCTTTACCTGCTGCTGAACATGTTTACTAACTTCACCTCCGATAACGTACGGAACGTCTGTAAAATAACAAGAAAGTTTACGCAACCAATTCTCATTTGACGGCAAAAACATTATGTTTCCTTCCTTCATAAACAATGTTACATCTTTTAGGAACTCATGTCCTATTATAATATCATACGGCATAGTGTCATTAGATACCACATGGAAACACACATCACTATAGTTTTGTTCATCAATAACAACAGGAACTTTAATTTTCCCCATAGAACACACTTTTACATGTCCAAAACCAAATAACGAAAGAAACTTATTTTCCCTTTTCGGTAATCCAATCATTGTGTAAAATTCTTCAGAAATCAAGTTAACATCGCTGCCGGTATCGATCAATGCTCTCGTCGCCTTATCACAAATTTTAACAGTTTTCTGGGGTTTTCTTCTTGAAATATCTTTTTTTACATCGTTCTCATTGTCAAGCAAAACATCATATTCTTTTTTATTCGTAGTTGACAAATCCGTGCTGAAACCTTTTTCGTTGGCCGTTGACAACTCAGTGCTGCCACCCGCGGACGCAAACTTAAAGTTGTCGGCCTCCTTGTTAAACATCGTGCGTTTCGTGTCGTTCAACGCACTCACGCCTCCTGGTGGTTTTTCACCAACAACTTGCCGGGTCGGGTGCTGCTGACGTCTTGTAAAAGTCGCACCTGCTTCGTCGCCGCTTCGTAATTTGTTCGGTACCTGTTCGGATACTTCCGCCTTGTTGCAGTATGGCGCAATATGGCCGAAATTATTGCATTTAAAACATTTTAGCCCGAGATGTTTATTTGGGCATTCTTTGGACTGATGACTTCTTTCACCACAACTGAAGCACCTGATCACCCTTTTTCCTACCACATCACTATATTTCGGCTGACTTCGTCGCATCTTCGAGTCTTTAATTTTTTCTTTCAGAGTTTCGTAAATTTTCATTTTTTCTTTTAAATCTGGATACGTGGTAACTCCGTATAACATTATTTTATGTGTTTCTTCGTCCTCAATCCCTTCTACGATGTATTTTATAGCGACATAATCTGGCATCTTTCCCCTTTTGCCTAGCTCACGCATTACTAATAAGTAGTCCATACAGCTTTCATCACCTTGTTTCTTTCTGCTGGACATTACTTCGTGGGCTGTCTTTTGGTCTAAAACGTCAGGAAACTCCTTGGCGATCGCTACCTTCAGCTCATCCCACGACCTAAATGGGCGCTCAGACTGGAGCCACAAAGCCGCTGTTCCCGCCAGAGATCTACGAGCTATAATGAGCTGCTGTAACGGCGTCCACATAAAAATCTCCGAGTTGTCGTCTATTTCTTGGATCCATTTCAATACCGTGTATGTTTTATCCTGGCCACTGAATTTTTTTACCATATCATCAGCAAAATACCCTTGCATGATAGGGTTCTGGCTTGTCCCAGCCTTCGCCATTTCGTCTTCTGGGTGACTATAATTCAAACCCGTTGCGTCTGATGACCAAAAATGGCCGCCTTCAAAACTGAAATTTTTTCAATTTTTTTCAGTTTTCGACATAAAAGCCCGTCTTTTAAAGATTTCCCAGTTATTCCACTTTTGTGGGCGTGAAAATGTGGGAAATCAAACACTTTAAAACGTTTAACTATTTTATTTCAATTTATATCGTCTTTATAATAATCTTTTCGTCTTTACGTCTTCTGTCAAAACTCCACACTCCCTACTCGTACTCTTTCTCTTTCACACACCCTCGCTCTCATTCACTCAATACTGTCATCCCCACATAACAGTATGTTTCTGAAAAAGATATAATGAATGCGGTCCTTTCTAAAAATGGACTTAGGCTCTTTCCATTATAATTTTCACGAATAATTCTGAAGTTAAACAAATGTGAAAAAGTTCAGTAGTTTCAGCGTGAAAGAGTAACATCCATCCACCCATTAATCCATCCATCCATCCAACCAGCATTTTTAATACTTATAAGATGAGATTTTCCATTTCAGCACCGCTGTGCCGGAATCACACGTCAGACTTCAAGAATCTTTACGGTCACTTCAATGGACCCAGTTTAAAGCCGGGCCCAAGGTTATTACCCACGTATTATAATTCACGGCGCCATTAATTTTCGGAGCTCTAACGGTACTCGCAAGTACGGTCGCCATGTCTTATTCATTTAGATGGACTGTTTTAAGTACTGCCGTTATCATAAAGTAAAAACGTTTTGTTTTAATTATTTACCAAGATTCATTTGACTTACGTGTAACTTTGTGATTTTACCACCACTGCTCTCAATCCGGTAAAGGAAAACGTCTAACAAAAAATAGCAATAAGTCTCGAGCCAAAAAATTGAAGACAATAAGTTTAGTGTCATTCATGCATGTTTGATAAAAAACTTTGCTGAGGGTATAATATTGAAGATTATATAAATTAATCGTCACATTTTAGTTGTGCCCCGCAGGAGCTCTCTTGTCTTTCTAAGAGCTTCCTAGTGCCGCCGATACTCTATCTGATGATAGCTGTCATACTGACAGTGACATTGACAACTTGACATAACTACTACAAAATACTAATACTTAACAATTCTAAATACAAAATGTGTGAGTTTATTTTTGTTGTATAGTATTCATTGCTAATTTAATTATCTATCTGTACTGTTTCTACAACAGGTAATGAATTTAATTACCAAAGCAAATAAGCGGGACAACTATTTTCAGTTGTTTGTATTTTACTGATCAAATTGAGATAAATACACAGTTGGGTAGTTACTTATTAGCTTGTTCCACTGTTTATTTTACTCTGTGGTCGTTCATTCAAACGCAATTATATATTTAATTGGATATACTGTTAATATTGTACATTGGCTAATTACATTGCTAACACTGTTTCGTCAGTTTTCTAAACATCCGATATTGCTATGCATATCAAAACAGTGTCAAAACTTTCAGTGTGGCGAGTTTGTCTCCGTAATTGGATCATATTGCTTGACGTACGTCATAGTACGCGCCTTAAGCCGTAGTATAGTTCAGGCTACCGTAGCTAAGCATGAGCGACGTCGTAACACTGAATGTATTACGCGATATCACAGAACAAGCTACACCACGGCACAACACGACCTTGGCTGTTGCTCAGCACAAGCTACGCCGTAGCATAGAACAGACTACGCCGCCGTAGCACAGACCAAGCTACGCCGTAGCAGAGACCAGACTACGCCGTAGCACAGACCAAGCTATGCCGTAACGAAACACCCATCAAGCGACGCCGAGTAGCTCCTAGTGAGCTCTTATGGAAATATCGTTGTGTTATAATGAAGAATATGCATGTAAATTTTTCTTCACTTAGATCAATAAAATACAGTACTAGCAACCCAAAAAAAATAGCAAAAGTTAAGTTCAACTACACAAACAAACACGCTTCATAAGATATTAAATTGTAAAATAATGTTTTTCTGGGCCAATACTGGGCATTTTAAATAATAAAAAATGTTCCGTAATAATATAATATGTGTAATGATTTAAATGTACAAATTGAGTTTATATTTAATTAAACGATAATTTAATAAACAATCTTGTGCCACTGCAAACACAGCCGAAAATCTTTAATTCAATCAAATTATCATGAAACAACCACAATGAATCCGAGCCCGGTCAAAAGAGAATAATTTACTTTAATGTACCACGTAGATAGTACAAAAACAATGAATGTAAGTGACCAATCAGAATACAGTATTTACAAGCGCTGAATACAAAGTAGTAAGTAAATACATTCGGTTTAATTATGATAACTGTTTTATTACGGACTAATAGAGTTTTTACGAGGTAGTCATTGAGACGTGGACAGCGTGGCTTCTGCGGTGAGAATAGAACTCAGGTTTCTTTACTATGGGGTGCGATGTCAGAAGTCCTCCACGTGTGCCTGGCGGCTGCTGGTCCCTCTAGATACGTCTGCAGGGAAGAGCAGTTGCTGGGCCGGTGCACCCTGGGCGCGGCGGTATCCTTCCCCGGGGAATGAGAGGAAATGAGAATTTTCTCTTATCCCTCGGGGAGTGTTACTGCCGCGGCTAATTATTCTGACATGGGTGGGGTCCATTCTGGACCAAAGGTGCGTTCCTCTGCGTGACCCTCTGAAAAGCAGAGGGCATAGCAGAGGAGTAAGGGCGGGCTCGGTGTGCACTTACCCTGCCTCCGAGCAGACAGAGAAGGATGCGATGGATCCTCCTCTGTCACCGTCGATATCGTAATCCCACCGTCGAAGTGCCGTGGATCACGTCTCGCGACTTCGATAGGGACCGAGGGTCTTGGCTTAACCGCCCGGACCGCGAGGTAGAAAACCTCTATAAAAAGTTACCCCGAATCCCAAGTGGCGGAGCACCGCGAGGGGATGTATGGCTGACGGGAACGTTCTTTGAACAATCAGTCGCTAGTGCTTTCCACCGCCAGGGTACCAGCCGACCCTCTGGCGGGTTATAAATGTCAAATGGCTTATCTGGGTACAGGGGGCACGCCCAGATGGACATTTTATTTCCCCCATACTCGTGGGAACAGTATGGATAAACAAAAAACCACCCAAACGACGGCCGTTACAGGCAAAGATAGGGAGAGGAAGGATGCGGGGTCGGAGTCCGACACCGCATCCAGTGTGAGCGCGGGAGGCTCAGAGAGCTCCCGCTGCGAGAGGACTGGGGCTGCTGCTGCGGAGAACAGTAAGTTCTTCCGCAAGCGGTCCAGACCGGAAGGCGACCAAGGGTCGTCTACTGGAGGTGAGCTGGCTTCGGCTCGTAAAATCCCCACAAGTAAGCGTGGCGGGATCCGAGGCAAGGGGAGAGGGCTCCCCGCGACCGAGAATTCGGTTCGGTCTGCCGAGGAGGGGCGCCACCTGGTTGGGGTGGCCGATCGCGGGGCAGCCCGTCTGGGCTCCTCTTGCGAAGAGGCGGATGCAGCTGGCGGCTCCGACGCGGAGCGTAAGGCCAGGTTTGCTAAGGAGGTGGAGGCCGCTATAAGGGGCGTAGCTATGAAGAAGTTGCCTTCTTCTAAGCTACGGGCCATACCTGCGGCTTCTGCCTCCATCATGGCGGCAGCGGAGGCCAATTACGCGGGGCCTCCGCCAAGTGAAGTGGCCAAACTGCGGGCGGAGGTTGCCCGCCTTACGGCTGCCACAAAGCTTCTCCAGGAGGAGAATGGGAAGCTCCGAGCAGACCTGACCAGTCTGCGTGAGTCAGGCTCCCGCCAAGCGCCCCAAAAGGGCCAGCAGCGACCAAGCCAGCCAGTGCCGGTGGAGAATCAGGTCCTGAACCTGATTCGGCAGGAACTGGCTGCCTTCCAGGCACGGTTCTCCGTCCTGGAGGGCATTGTGCTGCGCCCCCCCCTGACGGCAAACAAGGCAGCCTCGGGCCCAAGCCCGAGAGTGTCATATGCGGCTGCTGCGGCTGCCGCCTCTGGACCTGGGCCGTCCAGCCAGCCCTCCGGCAGGGCTGTGTCGGCCCCCGAAAAGACGGCTCCGGTAAATCCGGCGCCGGCTAAAAAGGCGGCGGCCCGCAGAAAGAAGAAGGGCAAGGCGGTTCAGCCATCTTGCCCCTCGGTGGCGGCTCCCCAGCCCCCTAAGCCTATCGTGGCCGAAGCCGGGTGGCAGGTGGTCGGGGAGAAGCAAAAAGGGAGGAAGGCGGCCAAAAAGGCCCGCAATGAGGAGCGGAGACGCCAGCACAAGGCGCGAAGCGTCGCGGCTAGGCTCCGCGCCCCGAAGACCGCGGCTGTAGTGATCACACTGCAGCCGGAAGCGGAAAAGAGGGGCGTATCCTACCGCGACGTGCTTGCGAAGGCCAAGGCTTCGGTGAACCTCGGCGAGCTTGGAATCACCGGGGGCCTCCGGCTTAAAGTCACCGCGACAGGGGCTCGAGTACTGGAGATCCCCGGTGAAACCAGTGGCTCGTCCGCTGACGCTCTAGCTGAAAAGCTCAGAGCGTCCCTAGATGCGGACGAGGCCCGAGTGTCCAGGCCCGTCAGATGCGCAGACCTGCGCATCCTGGGTCTGGACGACTCGGTAACCGAGGAGGAGGTGGTGGCCGCCGTCATTAGGACTGGTGGGTGCCCTGCCGAGCAGGTTAAGGCAGGCACCTTACGTCCGGACCTATCGGGCATGCGAACCATCACGGTAAGCTGCCCGGTGACGGCGGCGAAAAATATTGTGGAGGGCCGAAGGCTCCTGGTGGGATGGGTGTCTGCGCAGGTGAAGCTGCTGGAGCCCAGACCTCTGAGGTGCTTCCGCTGCCATGTGGGGCACCACGTGTCAGTGAAATGCACCTCGGAGGTGGACCGCAGTGGGCTCTGCTTCCGCTGCGGTCAGCCCGGTCACAAGGCCGCGGCCTGCTTCGCCACGCCGCACTGCGTCTCATGTGCGGCGACTGGCGGGCCGGCTGAGCACCGGGCAGGGAGCAAGGCCTGCGCTCCACCCGCCAAGGCCAGGGGCAAAGGAAGGCCCTCAGCCACCGCCCCCACCGTCGCCACCGCCACAGCCACCGCCAGTGTCGCCGCCGCTGCCGCCGCCACCGCCGTCGCTGCTCCTCCCGCAGCGGGGCCCTCGCAGGGGGCCCGAGTGGAGACCGTGATGGAGTGCCAATAACGGCCCCATTACGCCTCCTTCAGGCGAACATCAACCACTGCGCCTGCGCTCAGGATCTGTTGCTCCAGAGCATGGCGCAGTGGTCGATCAATGTCGCCGTGGTCTCTGAGCCCTACTTTGTCCCGCCCAGGGACGACTGGGTGGAGGACCTTAGCGGCTCAGTGGCCATAATTTCGTCGGCCGCCGCCGGTACCCCGACCCATGAAAGTGTCAGGAAGGGTCGGGGGTGCGTAGCAGCACGGTTCGGGGAGATCGTTGTAGCGGGAGTCTACTTCTCCCCGAACCATACTCTCGCCGAGTTCCACAACTCCCTCAGGGAGTTGAGTGTCGTCATCGGAAGCCATTCCCTCCCCGTGCTTGTGCTCGGGGACTTCAATGCCAAGAACTTGGCTTGGGGTTCTCGTTGTACAGACGTGCGGGGAAGGATGGTGGAGGACTGGGCTCTGGAGGCAGGCCTGGTCGTCCTAAATAGGGGTTCTGTTCCCACGTGTGTGCGGATGCGGGGCGAGTCGGTGGTGGACATCTCGTTCGCTAGCCCCGCTCTGTCACCGCGTGTCGTTGACTGGCGCGTCATGGAGGGGGTGGAGACCTATTCCGACCACCGGTATATCCGGTTTGACGTCTCCGCCCAGACCCCAAGCGCGCCGGTCCTACAGGCCCCGAGTGGTCCGCGTTGGGCGCTGAAACAGCTGGACCGGGAGCTCCTCCTGGAAGCCTCGATCGTGCAGGCCTGGGTGACATCACCGGTCAGGCCTGCCGACGTCAACAATGAGGCGGGTTGGTTCCAGGAGGCCATGTCCGATATATGTGACGTGGCTATGCCCCGGGTTCGGTCAGAAAGTGCCCGGCGTCAGGTGTACTGGTGGTCGCGAGAGCTGACGTCTCTGCGCGAGGCGTGCGTCGATGCGCGGCACCTGTACGCCAGGCATCGCAGGCTCCGCATCCGCCCTCCGGATGCGGCGGCCATTGAGGCGGAGCTGTATGAGGGATACAGAGCGGCGAAGACCGCCCTCCAAGAGGCTGTCCTGCGGGCCAAGGATGTGGCCCGCGAGGAGATGCTGGAGACTCTCGACAGAGATCCGTGGGGGCGCCCTTATAAGATGGTGCGGGATAAACTCCGCACCAGGGCCCCTCCGCTGACGCAGAGTCTCCGGCCTGAGCTCGTGGAGGACGTGGTGAGCGCTCTGTTCCCTTCGCGAGGGGAGCACACTCCCCCGCCTATGGCTCCGCCGCTTGCGGTGCTGGAAGCGGACCACCCAGAGGACGATGACGACATTCCGGAAGTGACCGGGGTAGACCTGAGAGTGGCGGTAGGCAGGCTTAAGGCCAAAACTGCCGCCCCGGGACCCGATGGCTTACCTGGCAAAGCCTGGGTCCTGGCCTTGGAGGCTCTCGGGCCCCGACTGGAGGGGCTCCTAAGCGCATGCTTGGAGAGAGGCCAGTTCCCGCTTCGTTGGAAGACGGGGAAGCTGGTCCTCATACGGAAGCCGGGGCGCCCTGCGGACTCTCCGTCCGCATACCGGCCCATCGTGTTGCTCGACGAGGTGGGCAAACTCTTTGAAAGAGTCATTGCCAACCGCCTCGCCGGGCACCTGGCGGAGATGGGGCCGGATCTTGCGGAACACCAGTTTGGTTTCCGCAGGGGGCGCTCGACGGTGGACGCCATCATGCGCGTGAGAGCCCTCACGACGGGGGATGCGGTGTCCCGGGGTGGGGTGGTCTTGGCGGTGTCTCTCGACATCGCCAACGCCTTCAACTCCATGCCCTGGAGCTGCATCAGGGAGGCACTCCGGTATCACCGGGTGCCGACCTACCTTCGTCGTGTGGTCGGGGACTACCTGTCGGACAGGTTTGTCATTTACCCTGGTCACAGCGGAGAATGGAACCGGCGAGAGATGTCGTGCGGTGTTCCACAGGGATCGGTTCTAGGGCCGCCCTTGTGGAACATCGGGTACGACTGGGTGCTGCGCGCCGACCTCCCTGACGGCGTCAGCGTAGTTTGCTACGCAGACGACACGCTGGTGCTGGCACAAGGGAGGTCGCACGAGGCGGCGGCCGAGCTAATGACACGCGGGGTTGCGATGGTCGTGGAGAGGATCCGGCAATTGGGTCTCGAGGTGGCATTGCACAAGTCCGAGGCCATGTGCTTTCATGGGCCTAGGAATGCGCCACCGTCGGGATCCATGCTCACGGTAGGAGGGGTTTCCATCGGCGTCGAGCCGACGTTGAAGTACCTGGGTCTCGTCCTCGACAGCCGGTGGAACTTCGTGGAGCACTTCCGACGTTTGGCCCCCAAACTGGAACGGGCCGGGGCTGCCTTCAAGCGGCTCCTGCCCAACCTGGGGGGTCCAAACGCCTCCTGCCGTAGGCTCTACGCGGGGGTCGTGCGGTCCATGGCCCTTTACGGGGCCCCGGTGTGGGCGCGTTCCTTGAGGCGGCGAGCCGCCCACTACCTGAACGCGCCCCAAAAGGTGGTAGCCGTAAGGCTGGTCCGGGGATACCGCACGATCTCCGGCGAGGCGGCGAGCCTCCTTGCCGGATTGCCGCCATGGGATCTGGAGGCGATAGTCCTCGCGCGCCTACACGAATGGCGCGTGGAGGCACTACGCCGGGGGGTAACTCTGCTACCGCGGCAAATTGTCGCTCAGCGGACAGACCTCCGGCGCGATCTCATGGCGACATGGAGAGAGCGACTATCGCAACCCCGTGCAGGGCACGCCACAATAGTGGCGATAAGTCCCCTCTTTGAGGAGTGGCTAGAGAGGCGCCACGGCGCCCTCACCTTCCGCCTGACGCAGGTCCTCACCGGACACGGTTGTTTCGGGAGGTTCCTGCACCGAATCGGGCGGGAGGAAACGCCCGGGTGCTACCATTGTGAGGATCGACCGGAGGACACGGTGGAGCACACGGTGGAGATCTGCCCCGCGTGGGCGGAGCACCGCCGTGTCCTCGTAGCGGCGATCGGCGGCGGCGACCTCTCGCTTCCGGCCTTGGTTCAATCCATGGTCCGGAGCGAGACGGAATGGGACGCCGTCACCTCCTTCTGCGAAGCAGTCATGCTAGCGAAGGAGGTGGCGGAACGTGAGAGGGAGAGAACCTCACGTCCCAGCCGCCGCGGGAGACGCACCGGGCGTCGGGGGCCACGTGGTGGCCCCCGGCCACCGTAGGCGCGGGCCTGTGGACGGTGAGCTATGGGCTAGCTCGCCGTCCGTCCGTCTTATGACGACAGGCCGTGTCGACGGCGCGTTCGTGTTCCACGCGCGCCTCAAGGAGAGTCAGCAAACAGGGAGGGGTCCGTAAGGACCGACGCCTGCCAGGGTTGCGGGACTGTTCGAAAGAGATACCGCGGCCCTGGAACACAAAGGGCAAAAGAAGGAACATGGATGGGTTTTAGTCAGTAAAAGTCTGACACTCCCTCCTGCTCAGCCCAGAGCGGGAGGGGTTATTTGATGATTTCCCATCGGTAAAAAAAAAAAAAAAAAAAAAAAAGGTTTCTTTACTATATTGTTATTGTTTATATCCTGATTTGAAAGAGTGTCAATGGAGTTTCTAGCCCGTTCTTCTCCAAATAGACCTTGGAATGGGTACTGCAATGGTAACTGCAGTACATTCACAGAATTATTATTCACAGACAAAGGATCTCAAAAATGTTCAATTTTAACACTGGAATAAGATTAATTCTTCAATAATATATTTATGGTTTACGCCACGACTGCGCAGAATAAAAACTCCTTTGTATTTTAAACAGACTACAATTTTGGAACGTTAGTCCGGTTATAATTTAATTCGACATCTGCTTACATCCGTGGCTAATTTTAAACAAAATATTCTACGTCCCTAATTTCTTTATGACAACAGTAGAATATTAGAAATGGGGATCTGTATTTAAAATAGCCATCGGGAGGCAAAGCTTTCATTTTAAATTGTAATGAAGAAATACCAGTTTGTATAGATGCGATTTGAATCTAAATTAAAATATCAAAAGTATGCCAGTTTGACCTAGTGGTCGCTAAACACTACATCGGAGGGTGTCCAGAGTTTAATAGTGTGATTTGAAAAGTGTTATTGGATTTAACCATTACAAAAAAGAAAGAGCTAATCCTCCCTAATTTTAACAACATTCGATCAACAATATTCAATATTTATAATTATACTCTTCTATTTCTAGATGTACAAAATAAGAATTGCTCCTGACAGTATTCTGCTGATATCAGGCCGTCTTTATGTATGATCGTTTAACAATATTGCCAATCAAATAAAATCAAAAAGGCGCTCTGGGAATGTGACCCGAACCCAAAACTAGGCATTTTGCCCAGGCAACATTTAGGTCGTCTAAAAGCCATAAAAGTAAACTTCGTAGTCTGCCCCTAGGGGAGGATCAACACAAGTTTTTGTGACAATAATGCGACACTCACAACTGAAACCAAAAAGATACTATTTCAAGTGACAGACGCTTGGGTGAAGCAGATGTTTGTATAGCTACGATTTATTTTAAAAGAGCGTGAAAGAAAATGTTGCTTTTTTTAACTTATGTTTTGACAAAATAAATAATGAAACATTTGGTTCTCAAACATTATTTGCAGTTTCATAACAAAGCCTATATTGTTCTCATTGGTGTGGATTTCATTAGATTTGTTTTGCCATAGTTAAAAGGTTTGGTTCTATTAGCCGGTTTCATCACAAGCCCGTTCTAACATCTTCAACATGAAGACAAATTCCGAAGATCTGTCTATTATTTTATGATATTGTCTGTGCCCCGGTTCAGTTACAGAAGCCATAGAAAGTCCGTGTAGACGTGATGATGAAAATATTTTTATTAAAAAAAATCTTAGACAACAAAACTGAAACTCTCCTCACTACCCTCGCTGTTTTCCTCAAGTCAACACATGTTACCAACCTAACAAATAATCCAAAAATAAAATTGTTGCGTTGTTAGCATAACAGTAATATCTGGGCCGCGAGTGTCCCGCGGTCGTCACAACACATGTCCCAACCGCTAGAAAATTGTAGCGAGTGTGCAAAAACAATCCCGCAATGCGGGCTGGAAGTGGTGCCCACCAAAGAGTAGATGCAGTTACAGAAACTCCATATGTTCCCGTTTCTAGTGTTCATGATAATGTTAGTAACCATGAGAGTTTAAAAACTTAGACATAAACAAGTTGTTATGAGCTGAAAAATGAAAATGTTGTGATCACCAATAAATTGACTGTAAGTGTGGTGATTACAGCGACTTCTTATAAAGCTAGAAATAAATAATTTCTCCTAAGTAGCCGGAAGTGCTATTTCTAAAAAGGTATCAGAAACTCATACGTAAAATGGAATAAAATCGATAGACAAGTGTTTACATGTGCTTAGAACTCCATCGAACTTCTCTATCTCACTACTCGGTGGTCGGTCCGCGGTCCCGACACCGGAACGTTTACGAGGCGGTCCCGCGCCACCGTTCCGTTTTACAGCCCTCCTTATAAAGCGATATGCTTGTCGCTTCGCAGGGAATCAACTTGTTTTTATTTACGTTGAGCCTTTTAATGTAGGGGAGTCACTGAGTCAGCAGTGAAGTCGGTTCGTGGTTGGGTTTTGTGGTTATTTTTTGAGTTTGTTTTTTTCTTAAATTATTGATGCATTTGATGTTATTTGAGGCTGATAATACGTTAAATTAAAATAATAGTTTAGGATGTAAATGGTCAAAAGAAAATGCTCGTAAAAAGAATAATGTGGAGTTGTATAAGAAGCTGTAAGCCGAATGACGACTCTCAGTGAGCAAGAGAGTCTGAATTTGGATCGTCCTCGTTGCAATAGGGTAGGTATATGCAAGAAATACAAAACATTTTTAATTTCTTTAAAATGCCTTGTATTGGACCATAAAAATATTGTGGTACACTTGTTTAATTCTCTAATACAACACTTATTTTACAATTTAATATTTTATTTAGCGTGTTTTTGGTGAAGCGGAACGCAAACACAAAACGCATCGATTCCGGTAGTGACGTCAAAATCCATGTGTCAAAGAAACACTTTTAATTGAAAAGTACTTAAAGTTTCACAGATTTTACTATAATATTTTTATTGCAATTTTTGCTTGAATCAAGCACTTACATTTTAGTAAAACTAATCTACTAAGGGCAAAAAATTAGATTTAAACAAGGCAGATAGAGGTAAGTGACATCAAAGTCCTGACATGAATGGTCGCGATAGTCATGGACATTTGAACTGTCGTAGAAAATTGCAGGAGTTTAATATTTTTTTTGTGCGACAAGCAGTAGTTGAAATTAACTTTTAATTATTTTCTTGGGTTGATAGTACTGCATATGAATGATTTAAGTGAAAAAAAAATATATGCACATTCCCTATTTAGACCTGAAGGACACCCAAGTATTTTTAATCACAATCACATTCTTGCATTCTAGTTTCAGGCTCAACATTGTCTTGACATCTTATTTTTAGAAAGACTCATAACATTTTTCTTTTTAATTTGTTGGCGTATTTCCAGGCAGAATGTACTCCACCTGTATTTTAACGTAACCTACATTCATTGCAAATAAATGATTTGATTGATTGATTGAAAATGGTTGTGACAGAGATGATAATACGACTACATTTTGAATGTATTTAAAATATGAATATTGGCCTTCAGAAAGCCAGTGTGATTTCCAACCATCGCACATAAAGATAAACCTACTTCGTTGCAAAACTACTAACTAAGACAACAAAGTAAGTTAGTATTAATCTCACGTCCCTAAGTCTCCAGGGCGACTTAAGGATTATAAACGAAGGAATTTGCTAGAACATTGCATAGCAGTTACCATAGCAACAGAACGAAGTTTGTCTCCCTAAAGACTGCTGGAGTCTGGCGACAATTGCTTCGACTTAAGCTAGGTAGAAACAACTGAACTGGGCTTATACTTGAACAATAAAGTGTCTACTCTTTTGTGAATGTAAGAATGAAGTTTTATATTAACTTCATAACTGTCTTAATCCGATACGTGGCGGCGGCGATAATATCGCGATATTAGGGTTATCTATACCTATATATTTTAAAGAGGTAAAATTTGATTGTAATTTTGTATGTAGGCCATAATCTTCGGAACTACTGATCCGATTCCGAAAATTCTTTCATTAGCGGGAAGCTACATTATCCCCGAGTGAATACATTTGAAACGTTCTCATGGGTTAATTTCCGTACAAAACGGGAGCGATGCCGCGAGGAAAAGGTAGTGCACTTGCAAGAACTTGTTTACAACACGGCTTGTTGGAGGCTCCTCCCTACTCTACGGAAGATAAATAAATATCGCTGGACATTACACACAGCGCCATCTAGGTGCCACACTAAGCTACGAGGCTTGTGTCGTGGACACCAGATAGTTGATAATACTACATATCTACTTTTTTGTTTGTAAATACATACTTATTATACATATAAACACCCATGACTCGGAAACAAATGTCCATGCTCATCACACAAACATTTGCTCCTACCGGGACTCGAACCCGGGACCCTAAGAACGTAAGGCAGCCTCAATACCGCTGCGCCATTCGGGTCGTCATTAAGATACTTAAGACACTTTCCACCCTAAGTTTCACATAATCCATCAAATATAAACTCTTTCAATTGTTAATTCGGTTACAAAGGTCCATCCATCTGCTAAACATGGTGATTCGCACAATGTGTCCCTGAGACTTTTTCACGGAAATTGCCTATGATAACTAAAAGATTGGAAAATCTCACAAAATAAATGCACATCCAAAAAGCACAATGCGTTCATCTTTCACTTTATACAGCAAGGAAAGAAAAGATAACACTCTGAAGCTAACAGAATGAACATGGATTACTCACAATGTTGGGCGCAAAGCCAAGCTTTACTACTAGTCCTTCTGAAACTTACAGCTTTGTCAAATACTCTCTAAAGGATGATCGTTTCAGTAGATAAATTGAAACATTTATTACGTTCTGAATCTAAGAGGCAATCCACGTATTTTTTAGATTGTTCGCATTTCAATCTCAAGCTAAAAAAAAAGGTTTTATTTTTATTTTAATTGGTTGTCGCTGCGATTAAATTAATACGAGATTTAAACATTAATTAGTAGAAATTAGCCATGTGTTTGTTTTTCACATCCAATTTGGATAAAAAAGATTAAACATCGAAGAGAGATATAGAATTTCGTTTTTAATAAACCCCCAAATGTTTCAAA
The DNA here is from genome assembly GCA_947578425.1 of Eugnorisma glareosa. Classification (NCBI taxonomy): domain Eukaryota; kingdom Metazoa; phylum Arthropoda; class Insecta; order Lepidoptera; family Noctuidae; genus Eugnorisma; species Eugnorisma glareosa. Next base: position 21,202,999 of record OX387967.1, on the reverse strand, counting down.
AGCGGTGTTATTTTAGTTGTATGGGGGCATTCGGTGTTTTCATTAAGGCCTGAAACTGCATAAAGCGGAAGCCCGTGCGGCTCCATACAAAAGTACCTGCGTGGGTCCCCCCCCCCGCAACGGAGCACTTTGTATGGAACCGCGCGGGCGTCCGCTTAACGCAGTTTTAGGCCTGAAACTGCGTTAAGTGGGCGCCCGCGACGAACTACCGTCGCGTGTCTACGCACTTGGATACGCGGGTGCATGGGCTCTGTGGGAACTCTACGGGCCCCGTCGTGGGTACCCGTCAATTTTAACAGTGTGCATGTACAGTCGTGTCGATGGAGAACTTAATATATTATTATGTAGCAAAACGACGACTAGCAAAAAAAAACGACAACCAGTAAGCCCGCATATTGAATCTATATTGCTATGCCCCCGCGCGGGTATCCGTCGCACGGAGGTGGGCACTGTTGCGCAACGTACACCGTACACGTGCACTTTTTTATGGTACCGCGCGGGCGTCCGGTTAACGCAGTTTCAGGCCAGGCCTAAGAGCAAAGCGGGTTTAACAAACCATTATTTCCAATACCTTAACACATAGTTTACCAGAACTATCCTACCATGAAACTGTTGACTTTGTTTCAATCCAGCCCAATCAGCTAACAGGAACACAGGTCTACCAAAACGTGGGCAAATACGTGGCCCGTACAGGCGTAGCGGTAAAGTCACAGTCAAAATACATTCTGAATCTGCTTTACCGACTGTATTGCAGTCCTGTGTAAGTGTCACAGAATGACATTCAGTTTATGACTAAAAATGTGATACTGTGTGAATATAAAAAAAACAGATTTATTTCCATAAAAATGTCTAGTACAGTCATAATAAAACATTGTAGTTCAATATCAACTGATAATACGGACTGCCTCGTTGGCGCGACTGCTGACCATAAGGTCCTGGGTTCGATTTCCGGGTGGTATTTGGTTTTTCCAGGAATTTCTCAGTAGCAGTTCTAGAGTTTGGATTAGTAATAGAATACACACATGGGATAAGTCCCATGTGTGTATTCTATTACTATAATGTTATGTAATATGTTATGTGTTATGTAAGCATAACACATAACATAACTATATCATTATATTTGTATGAAGCATGTATGTTTGTTAGGAAATATAAAGGATTGTTCAAACCAGCAGAGGAAATAAGTTCTCGAAGTCGCCGTGATCAATACAGACTTGTACTAGATGAGCTCCCTAGATTAGCAAAATATAATAAAAGCTGTCTGGCTATGTGTGTGCGGGTTTATAATAAACTAGCTGACCCGCGCAACTTCGTCTGCGTGCGTGGGTACATAAAAGAAAGAGAGGTTAGAGAGAATGTGCGTCAACCTTTAAAGTTAGACATATGGCCATTGCGGATATTTTTTTAGAGCTTTTTAAGAAGGACAATTCCGTAATACATGATAATTGCGTAACTTTAACCGTTCACGCACAACGGAAGCTCTCAAAAGGAGTAAATCCCTATTATATACTATTACCGATGGATAATCATCAAATGACCCCTCCCACTCTTGACGGAGCGGAAGGGAGTGTCAGACTTGTACTGACTAAAATCCATCCACGTTTCGTCTATTGCCCTTTGCGTTCCAGGTCTGCGGTGTCGCTTTCGAACAGTCCCGCAACCCTGGCAGGCCTCGCTCCTCTCGAATCCCTTCCCGTTTGCTGACATCTTTTTGAGGCGCGTGTGGAACACGAACACGCCGTCACCACGGCCTGTCGTCATAAGACGGACAGATGGCGAGCTAGACCATTACTCACCGTCCACAGGCCCGCGACCCTCGTCAGCCTTACGTCTTCATCTTTAGACACTCGATGACAATCATACACCAGCTAGAACGAAAGTTCTCATCAAAGTTCTTGAAATGAGCCGAGACACGATAAAACTGCTTTAAACTGTTGCGGACCTCTTGCAACTGCCTTCCGTCTCCATCGTCAGACCTTTGATGATAGACATACTCCAGGCAGGTCTAAATTTCACATCAAGGTGCATGAAATCAGCCGAAACACGATATAGATGCTGTAAACTCTTGAGGATCTTTTGCAACTATCTTTCGTCTCCATCGTCAGACCTTCGATGACAGTCATACTCCAGCTAGGTCTAAAGTTCTCATCAAGGTACATGAAATGAGCCCAGACACGATATAGATGCTGTAAACTCTTGAGGACCTCTTGCAACTGCTTTCCTTCTCCATCGTCAGACATTCGATGAAAGTCATTCTGAGTTAGGTTTAAAGTTTTCATCAAAGCGAATGAAATGAGCCCAATAACATTATACCTGCTGCAAACTGTTTAGGACCGCTTGCAACTGCCATTTGTCTCTATAGTTTGACCGTCGATGACAGTCATACTTCAGCAAGGCCTAAAGTTCTCATCAAGGTGCATGAAATGAACCCAAACACGTTATTGTTGCTGCAAACTCTTGAGGACCTCTTGCAAGTGCCTTCCGTCTCCATCGTCAGACCTTCGATGCCATCATACTCCAGCTAGATCTAAAGTTCTCATCAAGGTGCAGGAAATGAGCCCAAACACGATTTCTCAATTTAAAAAACAAAAGATCATGCTTAACGGACTTCTCTGTAAAAAGTTATGCGTGGTCTGGTCATACATAAAATAAGAATATATAGACGCGTCGAATTGAGAACCTCCTCTTTTTGTTTCGTTGGTTAATAAACCAAGCTTCAGACATTTGACACGGGCGAGGGTCATCTTTCACGGAAAACTTAACACCGCGACTCAGAAAAGGGAGTGAAATTAATAGCGCCATCTATCGAGCACGAAATTAAACCGTTAAAATATAATGCATGTAAAACGATCGAACAAACACTCTACAGGGTTATAGCGTCATGTAGACTAATCTAGAGTACTTTTTGCTATAAGAACTTTTTTGTAAAGCTGGTCAACCGATTTAAAAGTTATCTTGTGAGCACATATTTATTAATTAGTACCATTTTGGTGCAATAGATGTCTTTGCATGTATCTTACACAATGATGGTAAGTTCTTCTTGAACACTTTAAATTCATAAATCTTTTGATAGAGAGCACTGATAGAAAGGAATGGGTGATATCCTCAGGGTGTTGAGAGAACTAAAACGCGGTGACTGGATAATAATAATAGTGGACTGTATATTAAGATTTTACAAGGAAAACAAACGGTTATATTAATTTGAATAGGCGAGAAAAATAAAATGTAATGAATCGCTCGGTGGACGATGACGCAGTGTTGTGTCGGCCGGCGCGGGCTCGCAGCTCGAGCGCCCCCTCCGCGGCCTCAGCTCCCTGCCCGCGGTCGCCCGGTGGCGTCCGCGCGGCGTGATATTCTCGACACTGATTACAATGAAACAAAAACTAAAACCTTCTCTAAGTTCTCCACAATGTTTGTGCATTGAATCTAATCACATTGGTTTTCCCAACAACATGAAGCCCGCCTCGCAGCGCGCGCGGGTCATTATTTTGATGCGGAGTTATTTTAAAACTGTGATATCTCCTAAGATATTCATCTAAATTGAATAGTGTAAAGAACAATTTTGGTCGCAATTGAATGCTAAAGATGACTAACATATTTATTTTGATAAGGATTAATACTATGTCGGTAAAAATACCTTTGCAAATAAAGCACTATTTTTGACCAAATTTTAAAATCATAAAAATGGTTATTGTTAGTCAACCTTAAAAGATAGGCATGTGCTGTCACTGACTTTTTTTTAGACATTTTTAAGAGGAATAATTCCCTAATACATTATTTTGGTGCAACTTTAACCGGTTAACCAGCGCACGCAACGGAAGCTCTCAAAGAAAATAATTTTTCCCCGTTTTTGCAACATTTTTCATTGATGCTCAGCTCCTATTGATTGTAGCGTGATGATATATAGCCTATAGCCTTCCTCGATATATAAGCTATCCAACACTAAAAGATTTTTTCAATTCGAACCCGTAGTTCCTCAGATTAGCGCGTTCAAACAAAAAAACAAACAAACAAACAAACTCTTCAGCTTTATATTAGTATTAGTATATTAGTATAGATTAGTATAGATTACCTAATGCATTAAAAATATTAAATTGCAGGTCATTCAATATTAAATTATATAAATGGCTGAATGAAAATAATTTCTATAGTATTAAGGATTTTTTTGAACATAAATTATAATGTGTGTCAATTCAAATTTGTTTATTCGTGTAAGTTTGCATGCTTTAATTTTAAGCAAAACATGTATGATCTCATAAGCTATAATAACACCTCTGTATACCATGTTTTAAGCAAATAAATTATCTTATCTTGACTAGCAAAATATGGGTTGCACTATTAGGTACACCTCTGCCAAACAGGGGGGATTATAGCCATGATGCGTTGTTATGTTTATAACAATTCGGTGAAAATTTTAGGTTTTTTTTCCTTTATTTCCAGGTGATGAGCGATGTCACAGTTTTCTATGCAAGTTTGCTCAGTACCTTGAAATTCTATGACTTGAACAAGATAAGCGACAAATATATTATTAGCACCTCGACTGTACACGTGCAATCCGTGGGCTACACGAAGCCGTGTATACAGCGTGTAACAGAAAGGGTATAATCATATGGAATACTGTGGTACGGACCATCAAACAGAACAACTTTCTCTATGGAACCACCATCGAAATCGTAAAAAAATAATCAGCTGTCCCATACATTTGGGTCGAGTAGGTATTGAAATTTTGTATAGGACAGCTGATTATTTTTTTACGATTTCGATGGTGGTCCCATGGAGAAAGTTGTTCTGTTTGATGGTCCGTACCACAGTATTTCATATGATTATACCCTTTCTGTTACACGCTGTATACACGGCTTCGTGTAGCCCACGGATTGCACGTGTACAGTCGAGGTGCTAATAATATATTTGTCGCTTATCTTGTTCCAGTCATAGAATTTCAAGGTACTGAGCAGACTTGCATAGAAAGTTGCAGTAGTATAACTCGCGAACTGCAGCAACATGAACACTGGGCAGCGTGTGTACGAGCAATGTAAATATTATCAGGCGTACCGCGTACCGCGTACCGCAGTGCGGCAGAGGATGTCAGTTACTGGGTTGAGCTGATCATTTTAATTATTGGGCGAATGCAATTAGATATTTTAGTGAGAAATGGATTTTTTAAATAAATTTTGTGGATGCAAAGTTTTATAATTTGGTCATTTAGGTAACTGTGATGCTCTGTTTTAAACTCTCACGGTTTACACATAAACTGTTACTTACGGGATATCGTCCGTGATTGTCCCGCATTCTCCGGTCAACCCGCGATCATGGCGCTTGCAACAGAGCGTCGAAATATTATAAACACATGAGCTCAAAAACACATGATTAACTGAACCTAAGTAGGTAATTGTTACAAAGTGTGATTATGTAGAAGTTGGAGTGCTCGCCCCCTATTACATGGGTGTACTATTAGGTACACCCCTGCCTAACCCTTCAGGATGACAGGCGTGATGTTATGTTATGTGTACCGTACCTCAAATAAGACTTGGTTCTCATAAATTGTGGGGTACACAGATGTGTACGCGCTCTAACAAAAATTACCATTTTTTAAGTGCTTCTATATAAGCTGCATTAGGTTCACTTTATAAAGCTACATTCTTCATTTCTTTTGAGTGAAGATCGCCTCTCATCCACCTACTTAACAGGAGGATAAGACTCTCATGTTCCGTGGTTAAGAGACTGGTCGAGTTGATTTGTAAGAGTTCAAAGGTTTATAAAAATCTTGTTTTAATATAGCAAGAGAATAACCAATATAAAATTATTAATAATAAAATAATTATTAGAATATAATTATTTTGACTAGTTTATTTGTAATGGATCATATAAAGTGACATCATTTCTAAAAAAAAAACTGAAATTGGAGACAAAGAGAAGCAATAATACCAGTTAATTCTCAAATTTTATTTATTTATTCTAATGAAATATCTAAAGGGGGATTTAGTACACTTGATGTACCTACAGAAATACGTATAGTGGTAAATTGGTAACCTATGTCTCATCCTAGCCTTATCCCATCTATGTTAGGGTCGGCTTCCAGTCTAACCGTATGCAGCTGAATACCAGTATTTTACATGGAGCGACTGCCCTGACCTCCACAACCCAGTTCGCACTGGGTAATACAATACCCCTTAGTAAGACAGGTTGTCAGTCTTTCGGGCCACTGACTAGCTGTAACGACGGTCAAAGATCTACAAGCCGGGACCAGTGCTTTATCCACAGATCAACCTAGGCAAGAGCGGCTTTACCTGCGAGATCAGGTTTATTTTTTTATCACGAAATTTCACGTGCCAATTCAAGACCGTGTATTGAAATATTTATTTTCCTATATGTTGGGTCACTGCCTATTTTAACGTACGAGTATAAAAGAAGACTCATAATACAAATAAGAAAATATCACTTTCTTCCTCCTTTTTCAAAGACCTTACCAACTTGAAACTTTCACAACTCGATGAAGCCTAAAAGTCCCAACGTAACTTACTGATCTAATTTCTATTATTCTTGGTCAGCCTCAATCCGACCAGATGAGGCTGAATGACCTTATTTCCTTTTATTGCCTTTGTTTAAAGTTTCTTAATCTAAATTCAAAGTATCAGATGTGAGTGGTATCGCTGGGAGGACGCCCTAGAAGTACATACACTGACCTTATTGGCGAGGTTCTTCAGAAAGATCAGGTGTGTAGTGCTCACAACCGTGCGTGTATCACCAGATGTATGAACGCGGATGAAGCAAAAGGATAATGTAAGGGTTGTAGCAGGTGGCCTTTCGTAATTTCTGCCTACCCTCATGGGGAAAGGTCTTGTATATATGAAATTTTCTTATTTGTATTATACTTAGTTAGTGAATTTTTCAGCTTCCAGCAAGAGTTTGTGCGTGATTACAATCTATTTCTGACACAAAGCGACATTGTTGTGTTCCTGTTTAATCGGATGGGAGGAGGAAAAATACACGATATTGGATAATGAGAACAACAAGTCTCGAGAGAGGAGCTCGTGGCAAAATACACTCGGGTCGATCTTTAGGTTAAGCCGTGCTTACCCAGGTTGGTCTGTAGATGGGTGACCACCCATTACATACCGAGTTTCCTCCGTGCCTCGGAAAGCATGTTAAGCCGTTGGTCCCGGATGTCAGTTGTAGATCTTTGAAAGTCGTTACAGGTAGTCAGTGGCCCAAAAAGTCTGACAACCAGTCTTAACAAGGGGTATCGTATTAGCCAGTACTAACTGGGATGGGGAGGTCTGATAGGCAGTCGCGCCATGTAAAATACTGGTATTCAGCTGCATCCGGTTAGACTGGAAGCAGACCCCAACATGGCTGGGAAAAGGCTAGGCAGATGATGAGTACAACAAGTCTATTAAAACTCTGTAATACATTTCCTTTCTTTCTCCTTTTTCATGTTAGGTGTCAGAGTTTTTACGCCGTCCATGAGCCTCTGACTTGGCTTTACATGCCGTTGAGAAATATCTCTCAATCATGGTCGTTTGGTTTCCTTCACCGAAGCTAGTGATAATTATACAATTACGCACATGAATCCGCAAAATCAGAGGTGCGTTTCTTTGGTCCGACCTCGATACCTAAAACTTGGCAGTCGGACGGTCACATCACTGAGTTAAATCTTCTTCAAATCAAACAGTTTATAGCCAGGTGGTTTTTCAAGAGGGGCAATGAACGATATGCTCGTGTTTCCTTTACAATGGTATCCACAGTAAATCATGGCTACAAGATACAATGGTTAAGAAGTCTTTATGCCGAATTTTCGTTTGTTTCTGTATTTCAAACCTAATTTATCCTGTGTTTCAATTTAGAAGAGGCCTTGGGTCGTAATCGCAAGATAAAACCTTACGACTAATTTCATGAAATCAGAATTTACAAATTGACTGCTTCGTTGTTCTAGTGGTTGCAATGCTGTTGCAAGGCTGGGGGTTCAATTCCCGGGTCGAGTAAATTGTTATTGGGTTTTTCCATCAGGAACTTCTCATTAGCAACCATGGAGTCTGAATTAGTGGATGTCAATAGGCTCGCCCCTGACTTGAAGATAACTAGCGAAATGTGGGTGTACTATTAGGTACACCTCTGCCTAGCCCTTCTGGAATTACAGGCGTGGTGTTATGTTTATGTTAAGAATTCACAAGATAACATTTTAAAAATCTGAAAGGTTCCATGTTGAAGTATAAAATGCAAATACATGTCATAGTGTCTCATGGATGTGCCCATTGGCACCCGGCCAGCTGTCACTACATGTTCGTCTCACACTCTTAAAGGGAAATACGTTTCTCTGTTCTTGTATCATGTTTCTGTTAGGTTAGTCATTTTAAAAGGATGAGTCGCTTAGTCAGTTTGTAATGGACTCAGGTTATTTATATGTCGGGGTGTCAGGACTTATTCCGCTAGGCTTCTACATCATGTGGGCAGACGATGGGTTTCGTGCTATGAAAAGACACTGAGCAGCACTGTTTCTAGCAAAACTAACGAATTACTTGAGATTACAACTTAGCACAGTAACACGGGGCACAATGAATCGGGTACAGTTCCAAGAGGTCTTAACTCGGCCGCGATCAAGCAATGACTGTCGTCCTGGCTCAGAGTTTGTGACCAACAGGGCTCTGTGACAAGCACGGTGTGGTGTGGGTAGGCTTGTAAGTAGGTCGCGTGATGTCACCACCGCGTACTTGTGATTCTTTTTAAGCCCGTACCAATGACCGTCTCCGACATATGCATCCTTCTACGGCTGCACTGGTCACGTTGGCTACGAGTACTACGCAGCTACGCACTTAGTTTTGACAGTTTGACTGCTCCGTTGGTCTCGTGTTCGCAAGCACGACTGCAGAGTGTTGGGTTTCTTCATCAGAAATTTCTCAGTAGTAGCCCGGAGTTTGTAAGTTGGCGGTATGACGTTGGTCCTGCGCCTGATCTCTCTCCGGTCTTGTCGGATTGCCGTTCCATCTAACTATGAGAGTAAAAGAACAGAGAAGGCACCTTGTCTGCTGCGGAGTTTTGCAGTATAATATCTAACGCGCCGATGGCTAGTATCCGCCAAAAATTTACCTGACCCTTCATCAGCTGCATTTAATCGTGCATAACTTTTTTTGTTCCCAAGTCGATGGGACTTTTTAGATGGCAGAAGACCAAGCTTAAACCAGCGTCGGTTTCACTAAAACAACTTTTTTAGGTTGCAAAAGACGTTAGTAAATCAAAGACATTCAAATATAGGGTAAATGCTGCGTTTTGATCTGCTGTGCTGCTATTCTGGCTGTTCGTGTATTATCACAAATCAAAATAAATAACAACTAAAATAAAAATAAAACTTGAAAGTGCGATTCACGACTGCATACCCTCGAGACTCCACTATCACCCGTTTAAATCAAAATATAAATGTGTACCAAAACCAGCTTACTCCGTTGTTCAAGGAAAACATCTCAGTTCCCCTGTCCTTGTCCGTCGGGATGAAGCAAACGGAACATGACATAACATAGCATTGTCCCTCGGGTGATACCCGAAGCTACAAGCTTTCCCCGTAGTAGGGTAAAACCGGATACATAATTATTTTGTGTATAAAATAGTTCGCACACATTATGTTCATGCTGACGATCACGAAGCTAGAAAAGCGCAGTCAGCTTGTGCTAACTTTATGTAATCTCTGCACGTTACTCCGGCTAGTACCGTCTACTAGTACCACCTGTACTAGCTACTTGAAGGCAAGTGTCGGCGATGATAGGAAATTTAGAAGAACTAAGGCAACAACATTTGTGGGCTCATCCATAAGAGAGTGCAATAATTTCTTTATTTTTATTAACAATTTACATTGTGTTGAAAATTACATCATTAAATAAAATTATTACATGCAGAAACAAATACATTCAAAAGCCTATTAAAATTATTGAAGTGAATTGTTTAGTTTAAAAGTCAATCAATTTAAAAGATATCAACAAATAAATACAATGTCAAATTAACAGCAGGTATAATGTCAAATTCAATGAACTTGTCTAGTTCGTCCTGCCACCTCCTTCGTCTCCTTCGTGGCCTGCCACGACCCCGCAAAAACCTCAGGTAAACAGACAACCTTTAAAATAATGGTAATGTCCTGAGGCATTCAGTACGCAGTAGAATGGTTTTGTAATGAAAAATCTTTATTATTTTTGTTCCTTTTTTTTCTGGATTTTAAACAACTACATTTATTGCAACAATTTTTCTTTATTATTTATTTGAATTCCACTCTGCAAGTAACTAACCTCTTTTACTCGTAGTAACAGAGATTTTAATGATAGATCCAGTTTGTGAGGAATAAAAAAACTTTAAAAGGAGCAAATGAGACCGTTGACAGTTGGAAGAAAAAAACGTGTTGCGCCGAACCCAAGTAACACAGGAAAAGGTCAGGATAGTGGTGATTGCTGCTGCTTCTAGATAAAGCATTTCTTATTGAGATGAGACAAGAGCAAATTTAAAAAACCTTTTTCCAAAATGGAATACTAATGATAAGCATTACTTACTAATAGATTATCGAAGAAAACTTGCGGCAAGTCGACAACCTTTGGAAGAACGCCAAATCTGAGAAAGAGAACACGCGTGAACAGAACGGTTATTTATTCGCCTTTTAAAGTAAAATTCTTGTCATATTGTTCATGCAACACTTTCACAATAAATATGCCTTTGTCTAGCGGTTTTTTTTTTTCTTTAAACTTTTTTGTAGTTTTCTTTTTTTTTCTTCCAAATGGGAAAATAGCATGGTTTCTGGTTAAATAGTAATAATCATTCTATTATCAGTTAACTAAGGCCCATAGATAAAATACACAAAATAATCTAATACAATAATATACTAATACATATCAAAACCTTAAACTATGACTATACACGTAACGTTGTCGGCGTCGTGTTTCGCGTCGGGTGTCGCGTAACGGTCCTCGGAAACGTCGACATACGACACCTTTCGGCCAAAAGTCCTCTTTCAGTCAGGTCTGTAGATGTTGGGTTGGAACTCGTACCACGAATGACTTAAAGTTGATGTTGTGGCGCAATTCCCCCCATCCAACCTTTCGACCCTCAGAGTTGGTATTCACCTTCAAATAAAATTCCTCCTTCCTAAATTCTTCCTTTTCTTTAAAGAAAAGCAGGCCATACGGCAAATATGTAGAGATTTTTTATTCTCTCCAAATCCGATCGTTAATTACAGTCTCGGTTACAAAAAGCAGGTTTCCAGTAACTTGCAGAATGGAAAAATTGCAATTTATGAAAACCAAAAATAATGGATTAAAAGAATTATTGCCTCCATGGTATACGAGTACTTTGTGCGTAAAAATATCTTGCCTTTCCCGTAGAATAAACATCCTCGTGTTTATTATATAGCCCAGGGATATTTACGCCATTTCAAAGGTAGGCCGTTTTAACGAGGAGGTTTTTATGGCCACTATATTTTATTTAAAAAAAAAGGAAAAACAGTGTAACAATGGCACCCTCTATAAATTGCAATGTGTTATGGATGAGCTTATAAATATTGCCTTTGTTTTCTCACCATTATCGACATTTGCTGTCGAGTTGACAGCTGGCAGATAGTATTAGCAGACAGCACTGGTAGAGAGAGAGTGAGTACTGGTTTCCGAGTACTGGTATCCGAGTACTGGCATCCGAATACTGGCAGACGAGTACTGGCATCCGAGTACTGGCATCCGAGTTCTGGCATCCGAGTACTGGCATCCGAATCTGACATCCGAGTACTGGTATCCGAGTTCTGGCATCCGAGTACTGGCATCCGAGTACTGACATCCGAGTACTGGCATCCGAGTACTGGCATCCGAGTACTGGCATCCGAGTACTGGCATCCGAGTACTGGCGCGCAATATTAAAAACTAGTACGGAAACAGATGAACGGATGGGTAGGGCTTTAGCGGCCTGAATTATATGTATATCCTATCGGAATTAAAATATTGTACGACTTCCCAACTCTAGAAAAATGATTGATAACTTTTAAATAAGGCTCCACTCAAACCCACCGCCACTGATATTTGACGGCATTACCAATAAGATTAATGTCAGTGTGAAAGAGCCCTTAATCGAAAAAGTTAAATCGAGTTCCAACCAGTTAGGACCGGTTCGCGGTATCGCTCTGTTTATTTACTTTATGGGGGTAAAAGCCTTTGATTTTAGATAAGTAAATAGGAAAAAGATTATAGAAGTTTGAACCACATGTAGGAAATTATGGACATCAGCATATAAGTATCAACCCGTTGCCAACCATGAAGGTAGGCAAACCATTGAGCTCCACTGTCGGCTAGCTTGTCTTAAGGACAGGTTTATGACTGGCTTGTTTTAAATGACTAAATAAACAGCGCACTTGAAACTAAATGTTCTCATTTGTTTCTTGTCTAATTTGAAACTTTGGAAAATTATTAAGAAACTCAACTAAAATAAGGTTGTTTCTTGATAAATACCTGCTACTTTTTAGTTAATATTGAAAATGTACTAGGACTCGTAGACTGTGCCAGCAGATAACACAAGCAGGTAGTACCAACAGACATTACCATAACATCACGCCTGTAATTCCAGAAGAGTTACGCAGAGGTGTACCTAATAGTACATCCAAATTTCACCAGTAATGTTTAAGTCAAATGCAGTAGGGGGCGAGCCTATTGCCATCAACCGGGCCCAAATCCAGACTCCGTGGCTACTACTGACAAATTGACTGATGCAAAAATTCAATAACACTGCCCGACCCGCGAATCGAAACCAGGACCTCATGCTCAGCAGCCGACTATTTTACAGTGAGTGATAGCACTTAGCAGACCCACCTTGGCATAAATAGTTGAGATTTTTTAGAAAAAGAATCGATTGAATTTTATAATTCTTTTATATTTTATCTGGTCGAGCAAAGCAAGGAAAGTATAAAAGAATTATATAATAGTTCAAAATATGACGTGTAAAAGTGTTTGTAAAAACTAATTTGCTTAATAAACATCATTATCCATTTATAATTCTATCAATTCAATTTCTAAAAAAATCTTTAATAATAGTAATTATAGTATAGTATCTTTAATAATAGTTAGTAGCTTAACACTTACCAGCGTATTATTCACAAAATGTAATGAAACCGTACAGTACAAATTGTCCTCACATTTAATCATAAGCTAGGTGACCTAATAAATTGCCAGTGCAATAGTGTTAATATGCTAACTTGAGCAATAAACCTTGTTGCTTGAACTGAAGGGGTATTTGTTTATGAATTGCTGCTGCACTTTTTAGAGCTATAAATTACCTAATTTATAGCTTATATGCATACCTATGCATGGCTGTAAATTTACTATGTGCTGATGAGCGAGAGGTTATGAATTCGACCCTTGTACGTTACACTTTGGGCACAAATAATAATCTATATTTTTATTTACTGTACAACGACAAAATCGGAAAGGCCAGCTAAACTCTTTTTAACCGACTTCAAAAAAGGAGGAGGTTATATTATGTCTGTGTGTATGTAATTTTTATTTTTTTTATTATCTTCCTTTCATCGTTTTCCATAGTAGCAGACGTCACTTGAGTCGCCAATCTTGCTATTACTTCACACAATCCTTCCAATATTCTCAACTCTTTCCCTAATTTGAATGCCGTCATAACTTAAAACTATCAAAGTAACTTATTGTATTGTATAGCGGGCTGGTGTCCGCAACTCCACGTCTAAGCGCGTATTTTGCGTGCGGGTAAGTAACTTATTATCACCACAACTGTGATCCCAAAAGCGGCAGTTTTCTTATCCTACGAGTAGTAAGTACACCTACATTTTGCTAATTATCTCTAAGTCCCATTTTAAAGGGACAGCAAAAACTGATAAGAATATTTTTAAGATTGTACAAGTAGATATAAGCTGCAACTTACCCTACAAAACTGGAATAAAATGCTTGTTTAAAAAACATTTCATTTATTTGGTTTATAAAATAGTGGTCAGTTTGACCGTTGACCGCCGCGTCGTCAGATTTCCGGGGACAGGACAACGACGGGTTAATCTCCCGAATAAAATCAGTTTTCCTTGGTAATCTGACTGAGGAAGTTTATAACTGTACACATTATACATGTTATTCCTACGAAATATTTGAAATGAGAAAGTTTTGGTTCTCATTTTCCTCGTTACATAGTGTTTGCAAAGTTTAGCTCAAATTATTTTGGGCTAAATCACTTTGTAACTCTAGCTACTAACTGAATAATGCTCGTAGTGTTTCTGTGTGAAAAGAGGTGTTTACTCTTCAGTCGATGGGACAACATAATATAAGGCTTGTAAATGTTTTCCAAGAGTTGGACAGAAGCTTAAGCACACCGACTGGATTTGTGTAAGGCAGCTTTTGAGACATTCACAATGGAAAACGTGCAATGAAAATGCGTGTAATGAAAATGTGCCCAATCCAGGAATTGAAACCAGGACATCACGCCTTCTGCGGTTGCTACCTACTAGACCGATGAGGCCAGTCAAAACATTTATATGTTATTATAATATAATTTCTGCGCATACTGCAATAAACTTAGGATTTATTAGCTATTTCTCACACAAGCCGAGCTGCAGTGTTCGCTAGAAAATGTGGAAGTGTTGATACTACCTACTACACTCTACTAAAGTAACATGAAAATGTAACAATAACACTACGCATGGCTGGGTGCTTGCCCAAAGTAAATAGGTGTCTGTATTCATTGCTGATAGACATGCAACCTATCACATTGTGTTAAAGTGAAGCAATATTTCGGAGCAGTTTATTTTACACTGAAGTTTATGGCATATAGCTCAATGCCGAGGTAAAAGTATAGAGACATCGATCCACAGCCGCCCTAAGCTATGCACGTCGATTTAGCTTCACTTTGCATGAAAATTCACAATTGAAGATCGTCCACTGCAACCCACGGCCACGCTAAACAGCGATGCGTGACTGGTAAACAAATCAAGCTCACAGCTAAAAATGATGCCACACGGTGCGTTGAAACGCGTGCGGCGATGCCACGTCATGAGCGCGTCAGACAAGATGAAACAGAGAAGGTTGCTGCGGTGCCGCGCCGCAGTATTATTTTTAACATCGAAGGCTTTTGAGGGCTGCGACGTAGTAGCACTGTTCGTGCGTTGCTTGTGTGGCACTCAGTGTTTTGAAATTATAGCCATGAGGCAACACACCGGTAACGCCCGTGTGATTTTACTCTTAGGTGGCCAAGCTCCTTGTGCACCGACTCTAATGATGTATAGAAACTGACGGCTTTGAAGGCGGTCCGTGATAGGACTAGTGCGCTTAGCGCAACTTTATTAGTATACTGCCATCTTCATTGCAAGCGAGATTGCGTGCTCTGTCAGACATTACTCAATACTCAATACTCAATACTCAATACGTTTATTGCATTCCACAATGTGAACTTAGGTGGTAGGTACATAAGAAAATACATACATTAGTTTTAGAGCATTGTGGGCCCTGTCGGGCACAACAAAATAAGTTAGGAAGAGGGCTAATAAAATTATTTACAATTTTAATAATAATCTAATCTTTTGTTTTGTGCAGGTAGGTAGATATTATAAGATGTGTGCTTATGTGAGTGACATAATTATGTGACTCACATAATTTCAATTTAATTGAAATTATGTGAGTGCTTATAAATAATTGTATAATTGTACATATATTATAATTTTTACTTCTCATATGTTGGATTTATATATTAATATTTACTTAAACCATATGTTATTATTATTATTGAATTTACCTATATATTATTATTATTATTTTATTGGTTTATATAATTTAATTTATCATTTAAATATTCATTTACATTATAATAACATTTACGGATTAGGAATTGTTTTAGTTTATTTATAAAGATATTAAATTTTTCTTCATTTTTAATTGCGTCAGGCAGTTTATTATATACTTTAACTGACATTACTAAAGTGCTTGTGGAGTGTATTTTCAGCTTAGAGCCTGGTAGATTTAGTCTATTTTTGTGTCGTAGCGTGTAGTTAGTTTGTATCTGTTCGCGTGTAGTGAAGAGTTTTTGGTTATTTCTAACAAACTTGCACATTTCCAAGATATATATACAAGGAAGGGTCAAAAGTTTATGTTCCTGGAAATGGGGTTTGCAGCTGTCTGTGTCATCTATGTTGGCTAGTATTCTAATCAATCGCTTTTGTAGTGTGAAAAGTGCTGGTGCGTCTGTACTATTTCCCCATAATATTACGCCGTAGTTTAACCATGCGTATGCATAGGCATAATACGTAACCAGAGCAGTGGGGAGATTAGTGGTTTTTTTAATTTCGCGGAGGGCATAAGCGAATTTTGACAACTTTGACCTAATTTTTTTAATATGCGATTTCCAATTTAAATTTGTATCTATGGATAAGCCGAGTAGGTTGAATTCTTTTACTGTTTCTATTTTTGCGCCGTTGTAGATAAATGTTATGTCTAAAGGGGTTTTCTGACGTGGATGGAAGGACATGAGTTTAGTTTTATTGAAATTTAGCTCGAGGTTGTGTTCTGTCATCCAAGTTGATATTTTGTTGAGGATACAGTTAAGTGTTTCGGTTAAGTTGGTATTGTCTTGGCATGACGTTATTACTGAGATATCGTCAGCAAAGAGAACACATGACTCATTTATGATTGTAGGGAGGTCGTTTATGTAGATGATAAATAAAAGGCATCCAATAACACTCCCCTGGGGGATTGAGGCATTAATTTGCTTGCTATCCGACCGAATATATTGAATTTGTTTTTCATGTTCGTTATAGTATTCTACTTCGACTTGGTGTTCTCTGTTTTCCAAATATGATTTGAACCAATCGTAAGATTTCCCGCGGATCCCTATTCCTTGGAGTTTATTAAGTAGGATGTCGAATTGCACCTTATCGTATGCTTTTGTCATGTCTAGCAGTATACCTACGGCGTATTTTTTCTTATTTATCATATTAATGGCTTCCTGGATAAATTTATATACTGCTAGAACTGTAGAGTGTTTTTTTCGGAAACCATTCTGGGATTCATTAAAAATGTTATATTTTTCGCAAAACGAATAAACGCGGTTACACATCGCTTTCTCAAATATTTCAGTGCCAAAGCTGGAATTACAAGCTTAACAATTATAGATCATACTTGCACCATCATAGATTACCTCTAAAAATCGAAGGCAATAAATATCACTAACCCGATCCATTTTTCATTAAAATTCCATCTAACGAAGGTCGAAAGTCGAATAAATAACGTTGACCGAGACCGAGGTCCATCGCTCATTGGTTGACGTTTCGCGCCAAAAAAACATGTCAGCCATATTGAAACCGTGTTGGCGCGAAAATATGGAGGCCTGGTTTTGTTCGTTTGATTTTTTATGATAAATGTTTTTATGTTCAATGCCATTTGACATGTTTTTTCTGCTTTTGTTGTTTAGAAAAAGAATGGTAAAAAATCGACATTGGATCATTTTATGGAAAGTAGAAAGTAGGTGAATATTTAAATAAATAAGGCCCAGAAAAATTATCTGGCAACTTAAATAGTTGTTATTCTGTAAATCCAATTAGATAAAAATTGTACTTATTTTAAATGCTTCATCAAATTACCAAATTAATTCAGATGTCTGAACCAAAGAGCGAAACTATTCCCTCTCTGAGTATTTCAAACATTTTGCCGCAAGCTCCTCATAAAACAAATGAGTAGATACTTGCTACTTACACAAACTATTTTCTCTTAGAGCTAAAGTGTTTTACCACAAAATAACTCAGAAAAACAAAAGTGGCTCTAACCCAACATAATTATACTAGCGACCCACCCCTGCTTGGCACGGTTATTAAGACTTGCACATACATATAAATCTTCTACGGAATACATTTACTAAATGATCGTGCAAACCACTTCGATAGTCGATACTAGTTACGGATTTTGATCTTCAGAAGAACCACGCGATCACACAGACAGACAGCGAAGGCGACTTTAATTTATAATACGTGTCGGAGACGGTCATTGGTACGGGCTTAAAATGAATCGCAAGTACGGGTGGTGACATCGCGCGACCTACTTACAGTCTACCTACACCAGAGCGTGCTTGTTACAGAGCCCTGATGGTCACAACTCTGAGCCAGGACGAACGTCAGAGTCTGATCGCGGCGGTGTTAAGATCTCTTGGAACTGTACCCGATTCATTGCGCCCCGTGTTATTGTGCTAAGTTGTAATCTCAAGTAATTCGTTAGTTTTGCTAAAAACAGTGTATCGCTCTGTGTCTTTTCATAGCACGAAATCCGTCGTCTGCTCACATTATGTACATGCCTAGCAGAGTAAATCCTGACATCTCCGACATACGTATACATGTACACACTTTTTAGCCAGTCCAGTATTACACTTAACTCCCTTTTAACAGTTCATTCTGGCAGGGCTGTTAAGGACTAAGGCAACCAGGGCATTTGTCAAATGGTAGGCTCTAAAGGCTCCCTCGCCTTGGTATGAAATAGTAGTCCCTTAGTGTGGCTAGACGCAGGGCTTTGGACCTGTTAGGTGTGGCCACAAAAATTGCAATAATGTTTAAAAGGACAGTCAAAATGGCGCAGTGTGTCAATTTGAAAAATAAATAAAATAAAATCATTTAATTCAGGTCCGAGACCCATATAAAACAAAAATAGACACAAACACAACACATAAATAATTGAAAAGTCAGAATTACATTAAAATTATTGAATTATACGGGATTAAATAACAGGTTAAAACTAAAAATACACAATTGTTTCATAATAAATAAATAAATGTCAAAATAATTTATCATAATATTAATAAAAGATTACTTAAAAATTGTTAATTTACAAGAAGGAAATTGTCAACTCAACTGAAATATTATGTGTTTAGAACATGCCGGTTACAGCAGTGCCTCATATAGGGACAATCAAGTCTCCCCGCAATCATCGCCAGGACAGCGTTGGAGCTGGCTCGCACCCTGCGCACCAAGGACGCGCACCGCTTGCGCATGGTGGCGTGGAAACAGTCGGTGCGCGCTTCCGCAAACATGCCCGATGCACTGCAGAATCGAGGCAGCCCCAACGCCTACTCCACTGAAAGCCTACTCCAATTTGCCGTGTTATTAAAATTTCGTACAAGAATGACAGTTGTTATTTGAATTATCGGACTTTATGTTGGTATTTAATTATCTTAACAATGAATTTCTCCAAATTTATAATTTGCTAATTTGGACTTACCGGGGCCTGACTACGCGTCTCCTTTGTCAGGAAATTTCTCGCCGACTAGCGACTGGTCTACATTTCGCGTGATCACAGGGCTGGCTCGTTTTGGCCAAAAAATTTGCATTGCCATTCAACGTGGCAATGCTTCCAGCCTTCTGGGCACGTTCCCGGATGACACCGATGTGGAGGAGTACTTACTACTTTGGCACCTAAGCATACTTTTGTTTATTTAGTAAGCTAATATTTGGTTAGTTCGTTTATTTCCTATAAATTAGATATTTTTTTGGATATATTTAATTTTAATTATCCTATAATTAGTCGCTTTAAAATGTATCAATATTATGAAATTAATAAGAACTACCATCAAAATAAAACATGTTCAATTCGTAAACCCCGGAGATAAAGCAATAAACCTTGCTTCCTCTCCAATCTCCAATGAGCACCTCTCCAAATTACCAGTTCCCGCAAGACAAAAGATCGTGACACTGCATACAAACTACAATAAGTACTACGTACAACGAACTGCACGTGCTATATAGGAGACAATACTACGAATATGAAAAACTGCAGTTAGTATTTGTGTTCCCTTAGTTCTTCGAAATTGTTTTAAGGATTTATGCATTTTTGATGTTGAGATTATACATATATGTAGAAAGACGTGTAAGTTAAGAGGGCCCTTCCCGGGGTCGGGGGGTTTTTGGGACCGGGACCGCGGTCCCGGATTACCCTTATTGTCAACGCGAGCATGGTTAAAATTCTTTTGTTTCATGCAGAGCCACGGCGGCGATTTTCTTTCAACTCCCCCGTCTTACCCCGCCCCGACCCCGCACAACTCGTCTCCCGCGCACCTCATACCGCCTAACGCGATGACATTGAACGAAAAATAGTGTTCGAAATTTTCTTAAACTTGTTCCAGGAAATACGTGTTTTTGAATAAGTCTTACAAGTGTGTGAAATAAATATTTGTCATAAGAATCTCCATTCCATGAGCAAGGTTTCTATCGTGATGTTTTCTTTACTTTTAGAGTTTATGAGTACATTATGAACGGCCAAAGTTCAGATAAAATTTGTGCAAAACAGGCATTTTTGAAGGCCTATACTGAATTTGTTTCTACATTTTTTTTTATTTTTTGCTCCCATAGAAACCTAGACCTACCTATTAGTTCAAAAAAATTAAAGATAGATGTGTAACAACTGCATAATCACGTACAAGCGTTTGTATGAAAAGTATGACGGGTTGGCCGCTCTTAAGCGCGTCCAGAGTAAAAGATATAATCAACAATTCAAAAATAAAATGAACCATGGCAGCTAAGAGACGACCAGACGGCACCCGTTCATGAACATGACGCTTGATTCAGCACCATTAAGCTCAACCATTTTGAATGGAACCAAATGTTCTACAACATAAATGTACTGTCGATGTCAAATTGTTACTGTAGACGGGCTGTAGACTGTACTCTAAATAGTGAATGTCATTTGCATATCAAACAGATTGGCGCGCTGTAGTTTCGCTAATATAGCCGTAACGTTTTTAAAATGGCTATTGGATGAATTTGCAGCTATTGAACCGAATAATAGGATTTGGGAATAGTTGGATAGAATAACATTTATTTTGGTATCGAATTCGTTACAAATTAGGACACAATAGTCTGGAAAAATGCTTTTTTATTCAAAATACGGATTTTGCATTGTGTGGAACTTAGACAGGCTTACTTTTATGTAATTGAACAAAAATATTCTGTAATACAAAGAAAATAGTTCAGTATTCATATTCATGGAAGCGATTTCATTTCAGATATTAACATGCTCTATAGAATTTATTTTTTGTACATAACACCACTGCATGAATCTACATGGCTATAAGAGTAGAGGAAGACGAAATAAACGATGGATGGACTGTGTGAAGGATGATATGGCAATAAAGGAGGTGACTGCTGAGATGAAGAGTAATAGAGAAGAATGGAGGAGGAAGACATGCTGCGCCGACCACAAATAGATTGGGATATGGGAAGGAGAATGATGAAGATGATGACCTTACCTCAATCCCATCTTAACGCTTTCTTCCTTCGCCTTCTTCTTCGTTACGTTTGAGTCTTGAGAATATTTGGATCTTTTCGAATCGACGATTCATTGGATATTTAGAATGATCTAGACTCACTTATCAGTAACCCCCCAATAGTGTTACAATACTTTCAAACATAATCTAGCGGTATTCAAATCCACTGTTTCATATGTTTGAAGTCGGCACTCCATCGTAATAATTGTCATAATCAAAGCCATTGCGATTGTTAGTGTGTAACACAATTAGATAGAACCAATCATAATGATGATTGGTTCTATCTGCCTGCCTTTCCCCAACTGCATTGGGGTCGGCTTCCGGTCTAACCTGATGCAGCTGAATACCAGTATTTTACAGGGAGCGACTGCATAACTGACCTCCAAAACACAGTTTTTACTGGCTAATATACGAAACCCTTTGGTGAGACTGGTTGCCAGACTTTCGGGCCACTGACTACCTGTAATGACTAACGGCTTAACTTCCTTTCCGAGGCACGGAGGAAACTCGATATGTAATGGGTGGTCACCGATCCACAGACCAACCTAGGCAAGCACGGCTTAACCTGAAGATTGATCCGATCAGATGCCCTCAATAATACCTAACCAATTATGTATGAACTAATCCAGTATTCATACATCTGTGCACATCAGTCATCCACACTTTACTCACGAGCAATAACCTCTCCTGCAGATTGTGCTCCACAGGCAGGTTGATTGATGATTACACTCCATGATTTATTGAATGAGAGGCTGTTGCCATTCCACTTCGTAGTGGAAACTGTGGGAGATTCGCTAAACAGAGGCAGGATCCGACACCTGGTTTTTAAATTCACACTTTATGTTACGACTTGGTTACGACTTTTGAGTGTAGAAAAATATTCGAGCTAACATTTTTGGAACTTGAATTTTCGGAAGATTCCCCACTGGCACTGGCAACATTAATAATGATTTAATGATTATCTGAATGAAACCGGGCTACTGGGTTTTAAACTTTTCGTGCTGAGCCCAGTGATTAAAATTCAACAGCGTATATTTTTCTACCTCGTGCTAGTGAAAACGGACCTAAACGTGAGTTATAATTAATGGAACCCACATTCGCAACATTGTTTTAAATTGTCTGAGCTTAGTATTTTGATTAGATTCTCAAATAAGTCTGCAACAAGAAACTTATACATACCTTATTATTATTAATTTTTGATAGTCCGAAAGGCATCTCTACTTTCTCGATGTTGCACCTCTTCTCACCAATATAACGAGAAAGCTTTCCTAGGCGTCCCACCATGTTCTCCTCGGTCTACGGCGATCCCGTCTAACGGTCTCAGGGCTCCAGTTTTGTGGTATGCGGGCCCACAGCTTTGCGCCGCAGCATCCGGCAGACATGGCGTGCCCAGTCCCATTTTAGTTTGGCAGCTTTATGAGCTACGTCATCAATTTGAATTCTGGATCGGTAAGTAAACTCTACACCTACAGTGGGTACAAAAATTTAAACAGTATAACTACTACTTTCAGCACATTCCCAGTATCCAAACACACAGCTCACTAAACCAGTTCAGTATTCAGCCAGTTTCGGAACACGTAATCCTTTTATAATGAGTCCACACGTGGCGGCGAGGCAGTCGCCAGCCAGACTTTACAAATTGACACATCCGTTTGGGATCTTTTGGTTTCATGTTTAGGTACGTGGAAATTTGAGGAATACGTGGCTGTGTTGCTCCTGAGAACCCAGGTGTATTTGTGTAATTCAGCAAGACCAGAACTAGAACTTTACTTAAATATTTAGACAGATTCATTAAAATATGATCACGTTTTTATAAGCAATGGTTTTAATAATGGAATTATCACTGTTTGAAGACTGTGTTGGCGTTTGATTTTATTTCGAGCATAATGGCTTTTTTAACTCTTTAAACTTTACTATAATCTTTGTGAAGAATAAGATAAAGTAATGAAGCATTATAGCCAAAGAAAAAAAATAGTTCATAGCCTTTTTTATCTCGTTTAATATTTGTTTTTTTTTTCTTCTTTTAAAACGGGATAAAATATTTTTTAAGCTTCCACCCGCTGGTTGGCTGGCCTCACAATAACTGCGACACTGAGTTTAACTGACTACTCTAAACAGGGAGACCGTTATCTTATCACTTCAACAGACACGACTCGACTACTGCAACTAAAATAATTTAACTCAGTTACTGCAGAGCAGCGGTCGCCAAATTAGGGCTAGGTTTTTAGTCAGCTGAATTTAACAAAGGATTTTAAGTAATTAAATGTTAGAATGGAAAAAGTCTGCGGCTGACAGCATATTGTGTAATTGACGGTAAAACGAAAAATAAAACTAAATTATTTTATGAGACGGGTCATAATCTAACTTTTCTGTAACCACTTGGCCACGAGCCACTGGCTCAAGTGATAAGCGTGATGCGACAGCGGTATTTTTTTTAAATAAATTTAGAGATCACCAGAGGATGCCATCCGTGAGGCTACTTGCGACGACAGTATACGCACGCGTGTGTGGTTGCCGGAAATCCCGTAGCCTGAGTTTGTGAACCTAAATGTAATTACAGAATTAGAATAAGTGCGTAAGAAGAAGTCTGAAAGTAGCACCGATGACTGAATACTTGAGTGAAAATTGGTTGTCATGGTACGGGCATGTGATGCGAAGGAATGGTGAAAATGTCCTTAAGAAAGTTTTAAGTCAGAATGTGTATAGTTATAAGAGTAAAAGACCAACAATGTGACAATGGCTGGACAAAATGGCTTACTACAGAGATATTATGGCGCGTTGTTAATGGAGAAGTATTGAAGAAGAAAACATGGTTCGCTGACCACAAATAAATTGAGATAGGGGCGGAAGAAACCGAAAAGAAAATGATAAGCGACTAACGTCCGGGGATTAGCTGACTTGGAGTGTGCAACAGTACGGCAAGTTGGAACAGCCAGTAAGCGGTGTTTCCTGCCACGACTGTAATTGTCTGGGACACATACCTTGCAGATTTCATTATACAGATCAGGAATATGAGTAATCCCCCATTTTTTTTTAAATATTATAGTCATCTGATCGTGCGAATCGTCTTACTTCTAGAGAATTGAAACATAAGCAACCCAACAGGAATTTAGTGGGATACAAGAAAGGATAAAACCCGTACATGTGCTTGTAAAGGTATCTAAGGAAATGATGATTCAGACTAGTCTCTTTTGGGTAATACAATCTTTCAATAACAATTTTCGACTCTTTTTTTGTCTACAGTCGAAAATTCAACCAGCTTACTGCAGCCACATCTAAAACTACACGAATCTAATTTGTACTTCCACTGGAACTTAACCCCGGTATAACGTGGCAACACAAACCACAGTCTAGAAAATATAATACTTGACTGCACCGCAGTTAACCTTTGACAGCAAGGGAGTTTTTCATTGTTCACGTACCTATTACTATAAAAGACGTGCAGTTGACTCTACAACTACAGTTAGTAATTACTTCATTACTTGAACAGTTTTGTTATATCAAGTTTACTGTGTCATAAAATCATCCATGTTCCTTTCATTGCAGCCATCTGGTCTACCAAAGTTAGTGCACACTGTAACATTTAATTTTATTATGGAAACGTTGAATTTTCTTGTAGATCCTACTTTTATGTCACGTAAATTTTATTCTACTTTGATGCCAAGTAAAATGTACCGACCTAATTATATTGAAGGTACTAATAAAATTGGGTCTGTGGTTTTATAGTAGGTGGGTATCTTTTCTTCCAAAACATAGTGGACAAAAAAAAAATTGGTATATAAAATATAAAGAAAAATAACTTTAATTCTATTTTTTTTTTTGTTGTGGTGTTATTTTTAATAACAAAACTACTCTAAACATGGACCGTACTGCCATTTAGCGGTAAATGTAAGAACTAAATTGTTTTGTAGTACAACGCCATCTAGTGGAAGTTAACAGAAACATTTTCCGCGTGCCCTGGCCTCTAGCGGGAAAACAAGAATTTACTTAGCTCGGGTTGCTGCTGAGGACACTGTGGTTTAGGAAAAGTCCGCTAGATGGCAAAGTCCGTTGTTTCATGCATGACGTATTATACTGGTAGATGGCGCTGATTGTTAGACGTTTACACGGGACTGGGCTTTCAGGGTTAGGTAGAACTTTAAACTGTCCTGCAAATGTAAATAAAGTAAGTAAAACTAGTTTTATTTAAAACCGGTTTTATTTACAATAAAATTCGTAAATATTTCATGCTGTATTTAAAATTATGAGACAGGCCTAAATGGTTCCAAAAATGTGCGATGGATATGCATTACATTTGTAGGTACTAAAGTAGGTATCATCACTGTACACTGGTAGTTACAGTGACAGAAACTAAATAGTGTCCGAAGATTTATTAAACATCAAAAAGCTAACCAATTACTAAACTACCAGTTCCCGACATTAAATAACTTCAATACCTAAACCGGCTCACAATTAAATTATCTTTTACTGTTCTTGTATTTTTACCCGAACCGCAGATCTCGAAACACATTAAACTAAAACAATTTTATAACAAGCTCAAAGTAAAATTCAGTTGAAGAGAATTGTACCAAAAGAGAAAACCGTTCAACTGTCCAAGTATTTTTACTTTTTAGTTTCTGAAGGTTTCCATTCCTTTACCTAAGAAGTCTGGAACTTGTTAACGTTTTTTGTTTCTCCTAAAGTTAGGTTAACCGCCTGGCCACGAGCTACACGATCAACCGACACGCGACTG
This sequence comes from Eugnorisma glareosa, assembly GCA_947578425.1. Lineage (NCBI taxonomy): Eukaryota > Metazoa > Arthropoda > Insecta > Lepidoptera > Noctuidae > Eugnorisma > Eugnorisma glareosa. The sequence goes on along the minus strand of OX387967.1, from coordinate 21,177,018 downwards.
CGGAGAAAAGACATGAAAGAAGTTGCTGACGCATGTCACCGCGATGCTATTTGACGACGCGACATTACTTACGGGAAGGAGATAAGTGACAAACACGCGTCGCAAGTCGCATCGCGTAAAGACGTGAACGGGACGTAAGGTAGTGTTGGGACATAAGTACCAGGAACAAAAAGGTTAGACCTTTGTACCTAACTTATTGGAAGATCGCGCCAATAAAGATTTTATCGAGTTTGTGAACTGTTCCATGTTAGAAAGAGTTCAACTCTTTTGATAGTTCCGAGAATATTTCATTTGTTTTTAAAAGGTAGTTTGACTCGTTGGGGGTTCACCTGAAAAAGTAATGATTTAACCCAATGTTTCAGTGGTCTTGTATGGAGGGAATATGTAAAATATGTGCTCATTATGGAGCCAGCGAGGTTATCGTGTTACAAGTGCTTTATCATTGCTTTCTTTCAAACATTATGAAGCAGTGCATTACGAATTTCCTTAAAATCTTAAGGATTGTGATTGAAAGTGTGCTATGTAAGTATTTAGATACTGTTTTCTGGAAATAAATGGATTTGGATAAGAAGGCGAACATTTGTGTCGGATATATTCATAACTTACTGCAAGTGTTCAATCCACAAAGACATTAAACAGACATTTTTATTTATGTCACAGCCAGCATACAAGGAACCTCTATTATAGTTTAGACCCCATTGGCTAAGCGTTTAAATGACCCGAGGGAATATTTTGAAAGGCTCCTTGACCCAGTTGTCCCCCGAGTGAAACCTTAGCCTTCAAAGTCACAGGCTAGATGTTTGAAGGTTAGCTTTCATAGTCTGAAACTTGAAAATGTAGTGAAGAGGCAAGTAAATGAGCCTTCTATTTGTTACTAACTTTTAGCCGCGGCGTCGCCCGCATACCTTTTAGCCACGGGAACGTACTACGATGTATATAAAATAGAAAGATTTCTTAAGTCCTAAACCTGGTCATTGTCCATAAGAGCGCCGAATTTTCTCGGAATCTAGTCAGCCTTTAAAGTGTGAAGACGTGACAAATAAACTCGCTTTCAAATTTATAAGTTTAGGATACGACTAAGGTGTTCTGGCAAAAACCTTAACTGGGAGCAGTTTGTATAATTCTACACCATAGATTGTAATACTTTACGCCCAACCCATTGGTTCAACGCCATGATTAATGCTTGTCTAGCCAGCAGAAGCCCCAAATTACATGGACCATAAATATATATGGCAGAATGTCGGCGTAGGTACGACCCATTTCGAAGAATTTGTCCAGACTTGATGTTGTGTTATGATTTAATAGAGTTACAAGGAACGGGGTACAAAGATCCTTGTCCTTCATGCAAAGGGAGGATCCTCCGGCGTCGTCCTAATAGAAAGCGAATTCGCGATCATCGCGCGAATAAACGTTGCGAGGGGCAGCGGAGCCCACTTCGCAGTTTGCATGGCATCGGCGGACGCATCGAGTACAATTAGGACACCTATTCGACATCAATATGTTTGATCGTGCGTTCTTACGAACTAAGTTTGCGCGAACTTGCGAAGATCGCGTATTTGCGTTCTATTAGGACGGCGCCTCCGACCAGACGGGTGTTGTGTCTGGTGGCCTGCTGCCCACATTATTGTCGGGTTACTGCGTAAGTTTTTATCGCGCGGATATCTTTGCTTGAGCGATGTGTTATTTTCGTCGGCGTCGGTAGTTTTGATGTGTAGTGGGTTTGTGGTGCAGTAGATGCAGTCTCAAATGAGGTAGTTTCATAAATGTGAGGTCATATTAATAAGGATGTGGTTCAGAACTTCAGACCATCTAAATAAACAGCATGTCCATGGGACCATCACGACAAAATGAGCACGTAAATATCACCACACATTTCTGACATACTGCCTAGTTGGTCTAGTGGCCTTAAGCGCGAATGCTGAGAATGAGGTCCTGGGTTCGATACCCAGGTCGGGCAAAGTGTTAAATATCCAATAGATTAGATTTCCAACAGGAATTTCTCAGTAGCTGCCTCGGAGTCATGTACTGTGCCCGGTCCATGGTAATAGGCTCACCTTCTTATACACACATGGACATGGGACTTAAAAAATAACTAGCGAAATGTCGGTCTACTATTATGTAAGTACACTCATGCCACCCTTCCGGGATCACAAACGTAATGTTATGTTATGATAATTCTGATTCAAGCCTTACACGACAATTACGTCACAATCGTAACCTGAAAGCTTAATCCGAAAAACTCACCAATTCGACAAATAGCCCGCAAAAATACCCTCAATTTCTTTGTAATTAATTTCGTTAATCTCAATCCGAACAAAAAGGTTCCCGCGATAGGGACTTGTCACATTATTCCGGCTAATTAAATCCCTGATCTAATCCTTGTAGGGACACCAGTCCCTTAGGGATAGTACACACGAACGAACTTATAAACGGATTTAGCGTGTCTATAGACATCAATACATGATGTAGTGAGTTTAGTAAGTCCCGTGTGGGAAGTAGGAATGAACAGTAGCGAACATTAGTTAAGATTACAATGTCTTGGATAAAGTAAGAGGGAGGTTCTCACTTGCCCACGTGCGATTAACAGCTCGCAACGGCTGAGATTTTCCTAATTTTGTGACGTTCGAAAAAAATTCATATACCTATTTCGGGCGTTCTCTTTTGCTCCTAAATATTTATTTATTTACTCTCTCTAAACATACAAATATTCTAAAAGGCTAGACCCAATGCGATATTGTAGTACACTAAAAAAATAGTTCAAGTATTCTTAACACAGCAAATGCTATAAATATATAAAAATATATTATATACATTTTTAATATATCATATTGTACAACGCAACGGGCGTTGTATAATTCTAGAAACTGCAAGACTAAACTGTCCCGTACAATTTTTTTTTTACATTCGCTATTCGCTTGCTGGTTAGAAAACGCATGCGGGTGCCGAAATGGCTATGCTGCACACAGCTCGACATTTGCTGAGCCCGATCCTCTAGCAGCGCAGTAACTTTCTTTTGTTATTTTAGTACTCTAGTTATTTGAAGTTTTTAGTGTTTCTTCTAAACATTACACTTCATTCTATTTAATGTTGCTATATGTAGTTCTATTAGGCTTCTTGTTCTCGATGGCTATTACTGTGTCGCATATATTCTCCCACATTATTTATATTTTTGCAATAGGAAATACAAACTGATTGAAATTGAGAGCAACATCTGTAGCTTCCAGCGTTGCTAATGATGCCACTTTTCAGTATCAACGCGATATGCATACTCCATTGGCTATTGTGGAAATTGGATCTTCGTTTCTCAAGGCGAGTTTGACACAGTTTTTGAATTCTGTGCAAGCTAAAAAAAAAAAACAATAAGTTGGGAACAATGGGAACAATATTTAGAAATTATGCCACAAAAGTTATTTTTTATAAAAAAAGTCAAATATAGGAACAGAGTTACCTACTAATGCACAAAAAAAAATAGTAACTTATTAGTGCTTTCTTAATGCAACTAAATGGCACTCACTTGTGTAAACCGCCCTTTACACACCAAGCAGTGTGTTACATTTACATGACAAGACGTTCATTTGATTGGGCATTATTCATGTGAATATTCTAATGTATGTCTCTAGTCTGCCGTCATCTAGAGATAAAGTTAATTTTTTACTTGATGGAACACAGAAACTCATTAAGTACCTATCAAACATATAAGAGTTGATATCGTGGTGTACTTTCCTGGACGAATTTCTTAATGAAAAGCTAGTCCCATTACTATTAACTTCAAAATCTTATTCTACCTTAAATAAAAAATAACACAAAAAGTAAAACCATTTTTCCACCTTTCGATAAAACAACCAAACCTAACAAATAACATTTGATCTGAATACATATCACATTACCTCCCTCCCTGCTGATCCCCTTACAGGCAATCTATCACGGCTCGGCTCGAATTCTCGAGCATTTTTGTAAATGTTGAGAAAGACATTAGTTACACCTGACTCCTGACTCCTGAGCCTCAACGATAAAACGTTATAGCTTTAAAATTACAGACATTACTGTATTGGGAACGAATGAATACGTAATAGGTGTTTTTAAAGTACTTAAGGTCTTGGAAATTCTTTTACGAGCGAGTTTTTTTTTTCATTTTAATCTGTGTACCTATTCTGAGCAGTATCTGACCTAGTGGTAATGGTTTTATGGCGGAGGCAGTGGGATCAAACCCAGGCAACTTTGATTTGTGTAGGAAATATATTTCATTACCGCTGGTCTTTCTATGGTGAAAGAAAACATAGTGAGGAAACCAGCATGACCTAGCTAGTACTATTCAGAGATATCTGACATCCACCAACTCACACTGTATACAATGGAGTTCGGAAAGGAATGGGTTCCTTGTAACAGAGAGAAGCCTTGTTCCTTTTGTTGTTTCTGTTTTGTTGACTGCCCCGTTGTCTAGTGGTCGCAAGCGCGACTGCGTAGCCTGAGGTCCTGGGTTCGATTCCCAGGTTGGGCATAATGACATTAGGTTTTTTCCATCAGGAATTTCTCAGTAGCAGCCACGGAGTCTGGATTTGCGCCCGGTTGATGGCATTAAGCTCGCCCCCTATTACATGGGACTTAAATATAACTGGCGAAATGTGGGTGTAGGTACTATTAGGTAGGTATAGTGGTAGTTAGTTAACCAGTGGTGTAGGTACACCACTGGTTAACTAACTACTAAATGTGGGTGTAGGTACTATTAGGTACCTACACCACTGGTTTACTAACTACTAAATGCTGATTACACTATGAGGCTTGGTATTCATAATTTCCATGTGAACCTCTTTGCAAGGACTCCTGCGGTTGAAAAAGCTGTGAACAATATAATTTACGCAAAAAAATGTAGAACTTTCTGAACAAACTATTGAAGAATTTCTTAAGCCATGAGGCAAAATATGAGCTCGTCATCCAGGTGGAAATGATTCCCCAATGAAGTATTATTATGAATCCATTACACAAACTTTCGTCAATTCGCTTAGAACCCGATCTATAACCCCATTTAACTCCAAGGTAGCTAAGGAAGCAATATTTCACTATTAATCTTACTCTAGAACTCAAAACTTCAGCCAAACAATGATTTATAGATGAACTTACTGTGAAAACTTTAAAATTCTACGGTAAATACAATCTTGGTAAAATGGCTTCTGCACCGAAGAAATAGCTCGAGTTGGAATGAGAAAACTTCCTGGAGTTTGGGAACCGGGCATAGGAACCGGGCATAGGAACCGGGTAAAGAATGCATTGGCCTGGTTTCGTCTTTGTTGTCAGTAATTGTATCGACATTTCCGTGGCAGGTGTATGTCGCTTTATTTCTAAGTTTCGTGAAGAAGATGAGGTTTCATTGAAACTTTTCTTTGTTTTGTGTAAAACGGATGTCGGGCCAAGTTTGTGTATGTTCTTGTAAAGTTTTGTTGTTTTAAAAACCGGCCAAGTGCGAGTCGTACTCACGCACACAGGGTTCCGTAGCACCGAACAATATAATAAAAATATTTTGAAGGCTCATTCATATGTTGTATTGTTTTACATTCAACAGCAAATCTAAATTTGTTGTTCATAGTATGTTAATGTTAATGAAAAACAAAGTTACTGCTACACTTTGATGAAAAAGTCCAGACAGGCAGACATGGCGAATCTATAAGGGTTCCGTTTTTTGCCATTCGGCTACGGAACCCTAATGATGGCAACGGCAATGATGTTATAATTTGTCTAGAACAAAAACAAACAAATCACAGGTCAATGTTTTGTTTGTCTACAACTAGTTTCAACAGGATTGACAATAGCGTATTCAATACATATTTTTTTACTTTTCCTTAATTGTTTTCACTGATAGAATGTTATATAAGCCTTCTAAACCCCTGTATAATTGCGTAAAAGCTGGCCAAGAGCGTGTCGGGCCACGCACAATGTAGGGTCCCGTAGTTGCCCGTCAAAATATGTGGGTTTACCGCCGAACTTGATGACTAATGATTTTTATTGTAATAATAAAAAATAAACTTACATTTGCAGTTGAAAAACCTGTGCTCCCATAAATTATGTTTAGGAAAATATGTTATCCAAGTATATTTTATGAGTTGGTCAAATATTACTCGTAAACTTGTAAAGCCTTCTTAGCTGTGATAGTTTTCCTTTTAATTTCGTTATATTTACTACGACCGTGAATTTTTTCACACACCCATTCACATCCGTTTAGCTGGCAGACGGGGGGCTGGTAGACACTTGAGTCTAACAAAAATTAGCACTTTAAAGCTTAACATTTCACAAACGAATCCCTTAATCGAAAAATTATAGAAATAATCTCACAATCATTTTTAAAGTCCTATCCAATGACATCCCACAATAAGGGGCAGACCAGAAAAAAAAATCCCCCAGAAAAAAAAGTATATTTTTTTAGGTCGAGATACCCTAAAAAAACTCTTTTAATACCCACTTTGTAATAACTAATTTATACATTCATGCCAAATTACAGCTTTCTAGTACTAAGAATCTTTGAGCTAAGCTAAGCTGCGGATAGACTGACAGACGGACACGGCGAAACTAGAAGGAACTACCCCAAAAACGGATAAAATCTAAAAGTTGTATACAATTAAACTTATACTGTCAGTTACGGGATATCTTCCGTGACTGCGCGTTGGCGCTTGCAACAGCGTCGAAATACTGGGAGCTTAAAATAATGGACAATCACGGAAGGTATCCCTTATGTGACAGTAAGTTTAGTTGTAAACCCGTGAAAGCTTAAACTAGTGTTTTCTATTCAATTTTCTATGATTCTATAAGTCCTAGAAAATTGTTCTGCAGTTTTTTTTTTAATTTAAAGTAACAAAACCAGAAAGAATTTTCGCCACATTTTGCAAGTAAACTACAACAATGAAGTACCTAACGCATCCCGGATCAAACCAAATGGTACAGTGTTACGAGCACTTACATGTACTTACACTTAGCAAGAATCTCAAGCCATTTTCTCGTGAAAATTCGATTAACACTTAAATAACAGATTTATTTCATAATAGTATGAGTACAAAATACTGTGTTTGTAACACCATAACATAACACTTGATACAGTAGGAGAAAATCTCTTTAAAAAGTTGCTACATGTCCAAATATTATTGCTCGTAACCACCACTCGTACACCCGCTGGCTTAACGCCCACGATAAATCCTTGTCAATCAATGTGCATTAGCACGGCTTACCCACGCTCAAAGTATAAGCTATACGCAACCGGCTTAAATTGTCATAAAAAATCAATTAACTGAGCAGTTTTTGTAACCGTTCGGCCACGAGCTACGCGCACAACCGACACGCGTCTTACGACAGCGACCTGCGGAGAAAACAAATGAAAGAAGGTTTTTAAAGCATCCCACGAGTCACCGCAATGGTATGGTACTCACGCAAAGGAAACAAGTGACAAACGCCCTGGTCACACAAGTCGCGTCGCAAGTCGTATCACCCTAGTTTATGAAAAGTATTGTAACAGGAAAAGGCCTTCACAATATTCTTTGGTTAAGACAAAAGTTAAGAGCGTTTAATTACAATTGATTAATCTTCTGAGTTGGAATATTCATGAAGCGATACCCAAATTAAGGTGTCTTTTCTTGCGGAAAATGTTTCAAAACGTCCGCGTCGCCGCGTCGCGGTCCTATCGTACTGGTAGGTATTGTTTTTTTCTCCCCTTGGCGTTTTCTGTCTCCAATCAGAGTGTCTTTTGTTTTAAATTGGTGTCGTGTTTTTGTTTTAGCATCTTATTACGTGAATGCTTTGGAACGTTCAAACAATTAATGATGTTACCAGTAGCTAAGGTTTTGATTTCTGCTACATTTTCTTTTAATGTCTCTTTATAATACCCTATGTCTGACTGCCTCGTGGGTCTAGTGGTTGCAAGCACGACTGCTGAGCATGAGGTCCTGGGTTCGATTTCCGGGTCGGACAAAGTGTTATTGGGTTTTTCCATCAGGAATTTCTCAGTAGCAGCTACGGAGTCTGGATTTGAGCCCGGTTGATGGCAATAGGCTAGGTCCCTTACATGGGACTTAAACATAACTGGCGAATTGTGGTGTATTATTACGTACACCTCTGCCTAACCCTTCGGGGATTATTATGCGTTATGTATAATACTATGTCTCACGAAATAGTCATTCGAGACGGCTATAAATAATCTTCTAATTGCTTCTTTTCTCTCTAAAAATTGCTCTCCCAAAAACACCGACACACACAACATATCCCCTCAATACATAGGTATTGAGGGGATATGTTGTATGTGTCGGTGTTTAGTTGTTGACAGAAACCTGCATTCAGCACTCAGGTCCGTCAAGGAGATCTGCTTCACACTCGACTGGGTCGCACAGCCTGGCAGGCTGCCACGACGTCCGAGCTTTAATCTCGTACGGTAATGCCTGCATGCGGCTTAAGCTAGGTTTACACGGGCAGCTTTGAAAGCTATAATTGCCCGGAAACAGTTGCTGAACGTAGAAAAGGCGCTGTGGGGGATCCTTGGATCTTGTGGCTGCTCTTTTGTATCTTACTTGGAGTCGGCGCCAAATGTATTTCTTTTTCTCTTCTCTATAGGCAACGACCGACCCTATCCGTCTTCCTAACTTTTATCGTTTCATAAGTGCCCATGTAGGTTTATATTATACTAGCTTTTGTCCGCGGCTTCGCTCCAGGATGATCGGTTCAGTGGTTTAGGCGTGAAAAGGTAACAAACAAACTTACTTACTTTACCATTTATAATATTAGTTAGGATGAACAAAATATTTTAATTTTTGCCCCATAAATACCTACTGTTCGTAGTTCCGTAATCATTCAGCTTTTGTATTAATATCTTCTGTCACTCAATTAATTCTTCTTTTATTTGGTTTCCCTCTTTCTACATACATGAACATGCGTTTATCTCAGGTAATTACAAAAAAAACATATTACGTATCTGTACTTTTAGTAAATGTTTTGAATTATTTATATTCTTTTACGGAATCTATACGAACAATTATTTTGCTAGAGATTTCGCCAGCCACATGTCACCCAGAATTGAGCAATTCAAGTAGCCCGTGTAAGCGCAGCCTTAGTGACTGATGCAGCTAAATGGTGCAGAGGTGCGATGACCTGGTTCTGGGCTCAGGGTTGCAGGTTCGGCCCGGGAAATAAATCTGTGTGGCCTTGTCAGGTTTTGGTTCGGGATGTTCGCATACGTAATGCCGTAATGCTGTTATCGGTCAATTTCGTTCTGTAAGTTATTTCAGATTAGCTGTGCGACTATGTTCTGGTTTGCTATCTATAACTTTCATACATAATATACGATCTTTCTACCTTTATCGTGTTGTTAGTACCTAACCTGGTGTCAAAGTTTTTATGCCGCCCATGGGCCTCTGACTTGGCTTTACATGCCGTCGAGAAATATCTCTCAGGCATACTGGCTTCCTCACGATGTTTTCCTTCACCGAAGCAAGTGATAATTATACACAAATACAAAATGTGTGATATACAATTAGGTGTACATTGAAGTGTTGTTTTTCTGGTTACATGAGAGCTTTGAAGGGTTTAATTTATGCAAAATAACTGAGCACTGTGTTTTATTTGTGATCTTACCACTAATTAAGTTCTCTGCTTTCAGGTAAGTCACCATAATTCATATAAAGTAGCTGTACCGGATTGTTAGGTAAAACCTTATTTAACAGTAAAACTACAATATTACTCATAACAACAACATTCATACAGACACTATCTTTACATATTTTTGCCTTGATTTTGTAAATACTAGGTACCTACGTAAAACTGAGAGATGGGGGCCCAGTAGTAACGGCCCCGACTTCGAGTTGTAGGTCAAGAGCTCGAATGTCACGTTGTGTAATTTATATCCATTAACAACAGTATGGTGATTGATGACTGATTACCTTCCTTCCTCGTTCTGACAGACAGGAGGCTAGTAAGCCAGCGGTGTGTTCCTACACATTACAGGTTTAGATTACGCTATCTAAAACTCCCATCGCGGGAATATCCTGGATGAGGCTGACATAAGAACGTGGATCTAGGCAAATAGAGGCCAGCCAAGGTACCCAGCAATGGGTGAAGTCGCGCTGTGGATGATGATGTAAAACTTACCCAGTGACTTTATTTTTGTAGCTAGCCTATTGCCCTTATATTGGTGTGTTTACTCTAACCCGATAGGCGAAATAAATTGGTTAAACTGTCTAATTTCAGTAAAATAAGTCACTGATAATCCAACTTTGACTGAAATATAATAAAACCGCATGCTATTTAAGTTTTTCCGGCACATTTTCAGCGCTGAAAAGTTAGTTAGTTGGTAGAACTATTTTCATTACACCCCGGTGCCTCGTTTGAATTTCAAATTGCTCATTCGGAGTGGTTGCAGATGTTAAACTGTCAAGTTTTTGGTTACCATGGTAACGGGGATTTGACACCAGTTTGGGCTCCTGTTTTTAAAATGATGCTAAGCTTAATTGGTTGGTCGTATGACAAGTAAATTCACGCTTTAAGTTTCCAAAAAGATAGGCATAGTATAGCCACCATGTAATAGAGGGCAGAGGGCAAGCTTTACCAATCACAAATGTATTGGGAACTTTCTAGTAGAAACCCCCAAGAAGAGTTATGTCCGTGAAGTAAAAGAAAATAAGTGGATAGTTGCTTCGTTTTGTTTCGGACGACGCAACTCGACACTTAACTGAGACAAACGTAATGTATATTCGGCTCAAGCTTATTACGCGTCGATAAGTGTGGTCACTCCATTAACCGAAAATTTATAAAACATTAAAGTGTGTTTAATGTTTTATCTATTTACAAAAAACACCACTTTTTTAAAAAGATTTAATATTAATAATTTTCCTAAGTCGCTTTTATGATGGTAAGTAGGTACACCAAAAAGCAAGTCGAACCACTTATTCTATAGCAGCTACTTGCCTTCATATATAATAATAGTTACACCCTAAATGTAGGGGCTTGGCAGGGCGCGGTCAATTTTTTTTTTAATGATGATACCCTTTATGGCGAAAGAGCTGAAGCTTCCATTACTAAATGGGTTTAGAAGTAAAATTGTATGCCTTTACAAGTATATACATTTATTTTTAAAGTATTCGGGGCAGGATAAGTACAATGATTAGCACATTATTAGATTGGTGTGGGTGTATAGGTACACCACTGTCTAACCTTTCGGGAATAACAGGCGTGTTGTTATGTGTTATGTTGATTAGAGCACTCAACGTCATCTCCTTTTCCTTGTTCAATATTACTTGAGGTCGGCGCAACACGTTTTTTCTACCATTCATCACAATTTATATTCATCACTGTTATAAAAAAAAGAAACAGTACAGAAAAAAAAATACGACAAAAAAACTGAAAATATAAAAGAGCACGTCAAGCCGTAAGTCCTGTCTTTCGTGGGACAGTCGTCAAAAATCCAGAATTGTGTAAATCAATCTGAGGGGTATCGTGTTACGAGTAACTGGGATGCGGAGTTCAAGTAGGCAGTCGCTCCATGTAAAATACTTATATTCAGCTGCATCCGTTCAGACTAGAAAATGACCTCAACATATACTTGGGAAAAGGCTACAATACAAAATAATGACCAGATTTCATTAAATGGTTTCAAACTTCAGGAGCCATCTTAAACAGCCACTTTCTGTAGTGTATAAAGGGTGTAACAAGACCCTTAACGAAGCCGAAAGGCACTTGTTCTCCCCGTCATTGCGATTTTTTTTTCTTTTAGACCATACCTGGAAACCTTCTAGTTACGGAGATATTGGGGGTCAAAGTTCCAAGTTTTTCACAAGTTTTAAGTAAGTAAGTAAGTTAAATACAAGTTTTTAATGTAAGATTTTTACATAAAACACCTCCACGATCCCCGTACTATTCAATGTATTCATCAGCTCAGTGATTTAAGTGCGTAGAGAATTACATAGAGAATTACGGAAAAACGTGATTGTTTACCCCAAAAAAAAAGTCGTTTCCCAGCAATAATTTTTGCGTAAAGTAACTTAGTTTGATGTACATAATGCTTGGTTGACGGCTTCGTAAAGGGTCCTGTTACACCCTGTATTGTTGTTTTTTTCTGGTTGGTCTTAAGGTTTATTTCAGAGGTGAAATGTTTGTGGAAGGACTGTAGTAAATAATCGTAGCGCGTTAAACTATAACCTATCAGTATATTGTGTTGACAACTGTGGTCATTAATTACCCGCCATTGAAATCTGTCAGTGGTTGATGACAGATCATTAAACACGTCCCGGTTAGTGCCGATACGTTTGAACTATGATATGTAATTAATTTGTTTGTGTGTAAAGTTGATTACAGGATAATAAATGTTTGAATCATGTAAGCAGAGTCATGTCTATACCTTTTCATTTTAAGGTGATCTTCTTGACACAACCAAACAAAACCATTTTTGTATGATTTAAGTGGCTTTAAAACGAAATGTAACGAAACTACGGCACACTTCCATAAATATGGCACAATCCTGTTTAAAAAAAAAACAAGTGCGAGACCCACTCGCGCACGAAGGGTTCCGTACCATGGTAGTAGGGGGGATACCCTTTAATTTTTATCTGTTGTTGTAGCGGCAACAGAAATGCATGGACATTCTGAGAAGACGTGAGGTCAGACGAACGGACGGAGGGACAGCGGAGGCTTAGTAATAGGGTTGGTTACCCGTTGGTTACCCTGCGGGTACGGAACCCTAAAACGATACCATGTTGTAGAGGGCGAGCTTACTTCCTGGGGTGTTTGTTTCGCCACGTCTGCTTCCTGCTAAACACTGGAAAGTGCCGAAAGGCCGCCATTCGCCACTTTCTAGTGATTGTTCTTGGTGATTTCTAGTGATTTGAGAGTAATTGAGAGACTGTCTCATGCAATATTTTTGACGTTCAAAAAGTGCTGATTATCATATTATTTTGAATAAATGAGTATTGATTTAATTTTTGCCATGAACCCTAAGAACTGTAAAAAGAAATTCCTGAAGGTAAAATCCAATGGACCTTGCCGGCTTGAAAATCAAATCCAGGACCTCATAGTCACATGTGGCGCTTGCGGCCAGTAGACCAACGATGCCTTCATTATTCATTACTATGATCCATCTACAAACGAGGACATACAAACCCTTTTGAACGACCAAAGTTAGTCGCAAATAAACAGAAAACGTGCCACAAACGATTCGCGCAGTACAAACATTGCTATCTGATTAAATCGCTAACTACGCCGTGTTTGTATGTTTGTCACCGATTCTGTGTGAGTATACGTCTGTCGGACGTACGGGAGTCCATTGGGAATCGGTAATGAATGTTTGCATAAAATTCGATTAATTTCACCGCGGTGTTTAGTTTGGTTGCCGTTTGTTTTTGGTTTTATTTTTACTGTTTTGTGCATTCGGTATTTGGTTTGAAATTCGAAATAGATTAGTGCAATTTAATTGTTTTAATTTTGTACATAACTGTGTCGCAGGCGCCCTGTGGACTACGATCAATATAAATCATTTACCATCAATTTAAAGCCAATTGTAAAATATATTTAACCTACGATAAAAAAGTTGTAATTTTGGTCACGTTAGCCAATCGACTTCACATTTTTTTTCTCTAGTCAATGCTGTCCCACTGCTGGGCAAAGGCCTCCCCCAAGTCTTTCCATGAACTCTTGTCCCGCGCCACCTCGAGTCAACCCTCGCGGTATACTTTCAGGTCGTCAAGCCACCTCTTGCTGAGCCAGCCTCGGTGGAGTTGTCCATCTGTAGGCCCCCATTGAGTGCATACTTTTACCCAGTGCCGTTGTGCATGCGGCTAACGTGACCCGCCCGTTCCCATTTCAGCCTGGCAGCCTTCTTGCCGAGGTCCATTAAGACCGTTTTGGAACGCAGCGTGCTGTTAGAAACTCGGTCTTATTTTCTAACGCCCAAAATACTGCGAACCATGGCCCTACATGTACAAATAAAATAATTGTCCTCGCACTATACTATTTAGAATCCCCCACTAAATACCAATTGCAACTGTAGTTTATTTCATTGCTTTCTTTCAGTTTAATAGAAAGTGTAGTGAAATTACCTAAGTATATTATGTTACTAGAGAACTGGAATGTTAAAATAGTTTGCAATTTTATTAATAAACGCGTTAATTTATGCAAATTGAAACCTGGAAAAATGCATGGTCAATCTGAAGGTTAGTTGTAAGATTACTAATTGTTTCCTATTAATAAACTCGGCGATACTCGGCACACACACGGCGGTTATAAGTGTTATTGGGCTTCTCCATCAGGAATTTCTCAGTACCACAGAGTCTGGATTTATGCCTGGTTGATGGCAATAGGCTCGCCCCCTATTACTTGGGACTTAAACATAACTCGCGAAATGTGGGTGTACTATTAGATACACTTCTGCCTAACCCCTTGGGGATTACAAGCTTTATATAGTAAACACGGAGAAAAACACAAAACACGGATTTTATGTACTTACCTGTCACGTACAGTTCCTTTACGTGCCCATGCCCATCACATAATTATGAAAAAATTTCTCAGTAGGTTGACCCTACTCTAGATCCATACTCACTGTATAAATGCGAAAATAATACTGTCCGTCTGGCCGTCACACCTTAACAGCTAAATTAATTTTGTTAAATATAGAGCAGGTAGATCTTTGACAGTCGTTACAGAGACTGGTTGACAACCAGGCCTCAGTCACCAGTTATCAAAGGGTAATCGTATTACCCACTACTTACTGGGTTGTGTAGGTCTGATAGGCAGTCGCGCCATGTAAAATACTAGTATTCAGCTGCATCCGGTTAGACTGGAAACCGACCCCAACACAATTAGCCTAAAGCTAGGCAATTTATGATGGCAGATAGGTAGACCATAACCTGGGTTAGACCAAAAGATATAAATAAATAAATAAAATCATTTAAGACGTACTACGGGTTTACGACTTAAACGCGGGCGAAACCGCGGGCAAAAGCAAGTCATCCATATTTTGGTACTCACATTTATCACAGCGTGCATATATATACCACATCAGCAGTTCCAAGACGTAGATAAATGACTCGCGGAGTAATGTCTAGAGTGCTGACTTCTTGCACCGAACTCTAATGTGCTGAACAGCATTAGAGCATTCGTACTAAAAGTATCCACCTTCAGAGACGGATGGTGAGGTTTTGAAGTAAAACTTTTTGGCAAACTACTTGTGTTATTCAAGAGTAGGTACTTGGTAAGCCTTGCTTTAGTGGAGACAGGACCAGTATATGCTGGCCTCTCATTGTTTCTATCTTTCTTACTTTTCTTCATTTATTGTTTTGAAACTTCGTAATAAGCTAGACCTGGGGCCTTAGCACGGACGCGCGGAGTAAACAAAAATTAATTTCATTCAAAAATCGTTGCCGTTCGTCATCTTAATAATCACAATAAGTAATTATAAATATTAAAAGTCTCTAAACTAAGTAAATATTATGTGGACTTGAAGAAGGCAGGCATTGTCCTAAAGTCATGAAATAAGGGAATTTATGCAATAGATTTTCAATTCTAAAATCATTCTTTACGTTTCATTTTGAACATGCGTTCGCACTAGGATGTTTAAAACAGACGTGCGGTCCGCTGTAGAGCTGCACGGATCGTGCCATAGTCAGATCTAACGCCGCCATTTTGTTTTTTCAGTACAATTATAGAAATTCACATATTCTACAACTAATGACGCAAATGTTTACCAATAACCCAGTGTAAATGCCATTCGTTTCTGTTATTGGAAAAATGAACAATTTTACTGGGAAATGGTTGTTGTGTGCCTACCATTTGTGAATTGGGGTAGGTTCCCTCCTGAAAAACAATCATGCCGCACTACACTGTACCTACTTATAGAGATGCGGCTGTCGACTTGTCATAGTCATGGCAGTCGTTAAGACTTGTTAGGAACCGAACAGTGGAACAGTTGGTTGGATCGTAAAATATCGGTATTACCTAGGAATTGGTTTGCGGTGTTCGCAGCTGTACACCGAGGTGCTTACGACTGTGAGTCAACCTACTTAGAGGAAAATATCAGAGGGGATAGTGAGGATTTTTGGTTCAGATGAAACTGCAACGAATCAGCTGTCTTTTTTTTTTTTTTTTTTTTTTTTTTTATCGATGGGAAATCATCAAATGACCCCTCCCGCTCTAGAGTGGTCGCAAACGCGACTGCTGAGAATGACGTCCTTTTTTTTTTTACCGGTGGGAAATCATCATATAGCCCCTCCCGCTCTGGGCTGAGCAGGAGGGAGTGTCAGACTTGTACTGACTAAAACCCATCCATGTTCCTTCCTTTGCCCTTTGTGTTCCAGGGCCGCGGTATCTCTTTCGAACAGTCCCGCAACCCTGGCAGGCGTCGGCCCTTACGGACCCCTTCCTGTTTGCTGACTCTCTTTGAGGCGCGCGTGGAACACGAACGCGCCGTCGACACGGCCTGTCGTCATAAGACGGACGGACGGCGAGCTAGCCCATAGCTCACCGTCCACAGGCCCGCGTCTACGGTGGCCCCCGACGCCCGGTGCGTCTCCCGCGGCGGCTGGGACGTGAGGTTCTCTCCCTCTCACGTCCCGCCACCTCCTTCGCTAGCATGACTGCTTCGCAGAAGGAGGTGACGGCGTCCCATTCCGTCTCGCTCCGGACCATGGATTGAACCAGGGCCGGACGCGAGAGGTCGCCGCCGCCGATCACCGCTACGAGGACACGGCGTTGCTCCGCCCAAGCGGAGCAGACCTGCACAGTGTGCTCCACCGTGTCCTCCGGTCGATCCTCGCAGTGGTGACACCCGGGCGTTTCCTCCCGCCCGATTAGGTGCAGGAACCTCCCGAAACAACCATGTCCGGTGAGGACCTGCGTCAGGCGGAAGGTGAGGGCGCCGTGGCGCCTCTCCAGCCACTCCTCAAAGAGGGGACTTACCGCCATTATAGTGGCGTGCCCTGCACGGGGTTGCGACAGTCGCTCTCTCCATGTCGCCATGAGATCACGCCGGAAGTCTGTCCGCTGAGCGACAATTTGCCGCGGCAGCGGAGTTTCCCCCCGACGTAGTGCCTCCACGCGCCACTCGTGCAGGCGCGCGAGGACTATCGCCTCCAGATCCCATGGCGGCAATCCGGCAAGGAGGCTCGCCGCCTCGCCGGAGATCGTGCGGTACCCCCGGATTAGCCTTACGGCTACCACCCTTTGGGGCGCGTTCAGATAATGGGCGGCTCGCCGCCTCAAAGAACGCGCCCACACCGGGGCCCCGTAAAGGGCCATGGACCGCACGACCCCCGCGTAGAGCCTCCGGCAGGAGGCGTTTGGACCCCCCAGGTTGGGCAAGAGCCGCCTGAAGGCAGCCCCGGCCCGTTCCAGTTTGGGGGCCAAACGTCGGAAATGCTCCACGAAGTTCCACCGGCTGTCGAGGACGAGACCTAAGTACTTCAACGTCGGCTCGACGCCGATGGAAACCCCTCCTACCGTCAGCATGGATCCCGACGGTGGCGCATTCCGAGGCCCATGAAAGCACATGGCCTCGGACTTGTGCAATGCCACCTCGAGACCCAATTGCCGGATCCTCTCCGCGAGAATCAGCTGTCTAACAGTAACATCATAATCATCTCGCCTATTTTCACGAAAGATAAAGCAGAACAAGGTGTAATATACTCGTAGGTATACACCGACATTACTCCAATTGTGTTTTTAAGTCCCATTTAATACGGGTCCCGTGCCTATTGCCATCACTTTGCCCGACCTAGGAATCGAACCCAGGACCTCATACTCAGCCAGCAGTACCAGTTTACAACAACAAAAAACAATAACAATGTTAATTTAGAAATGCTTATAAAATATTCTTGTTCTGATTATATCTACAGTTTTATTACTTAACTAAATTCAAAAGCACACAGTCAGCTATTTTCTCCGTGAGTTTATCACGGAGAAAATGGCTGACGTGTCGGAACAAAATGTGTTCTAACACATTCTTCTTATTAAAAACGTGTTCAGAATAAACGAAGCGAACATAAAATTTAAAGAAAAAAGAAAAATCAATGCAATTCAATTCTAAAAAGCAAATCTAAAGCAGTTAATAGTAAAATATTCTAGCAAATATGTAGATCTGTGCAGTTTCATAATAATTTTACTCTCTTAACCAACATCACTCCTATAATCCTTAAAGGGATGGGGGGCTTAGCATAATGTATTCCTGTAGCGCATCAACATTTCGCCAGTAATGTTATAGTCCCATTATAATAGGACGCGAGCGTATTGCCATCAACTGGGCACAAATCTTTAATCTCAAATAATTTACTGGAATGCAATTAATTACACGTTAAGCCAGAAAAACGAAGTTAAAAAATATTTTGATTTGTTTTGAACCGGACTTTTGGGTTTGTTTTTTAGTTTATAATAACAACATCTGTGTTAGTTTATATTGTTTCCTTGTGATTGATGTAGGCATTTCAAAGGAATCTTAAAATACGTTATTAGATTTTTTAATCCTGACCAAAACTGGGGTTAATAACGCCAGGAAGAAAAAATAAAAGAAATCCTCTGACCTTAAAAAAAAATGCAAGGCGTTTCCGGCGTTTGTGCTTACGTTATTAAGACAAATGAGTTTTGATATTCATTAGCACAAATCTCTTTTGCAATAAAATAAGATGTATTTTATTGCAAAAGAGATTTGTGCGTAATGCTCGTCACATACGGAGTCAAATCTTTACTAAGTGATTAAAAGTGTGGATTTTAATACGTATCATTTATAGTAATAGATTTTGCCGAAAACCTAATATGGTGCTACAATCTTGTATGGAAACGAATGCTTCACAAACACACAAACAAACAAATGAATCGAATATATTTGTTTGTTCCACTTTCATGTCAACAACTTACCCGAATTCTGTGATACGGAGAGATTGAAAGGAAACCTTTCATCCCTAAGTATTGCGGGTTCGCTTCAGGCACAGCTTTACGTTACAAACTAAGTAAGTAAAAGTTTTAACGTAATTACACTCCTGTATTTTCTGATGGTTTAGGCAGAGGCATCTAATGAAATCTATAAAAATCACATTTCGCAGTTATTTTGAAGTCACACCTTATACGAGAGGAGCTCGTGACTCGTGACTAAATATTAACAGCCGCTCGGATGAATCTTCACGTTAAGCCGTGCTTGCCTAGGTTGGTCTGTGGATGTGTGACCATCCATTACTTACCGGGCTTCCTCCGTGCCTCGGAGAGCTCGTTAAGCCGTTGGCCCCGGCTGTCATTTGTACATCTTTGGCAGTCGTGACAGGTCGTGAAGTTTGACAACCAGTCTTACCAAGGGGTATCACGGGGTGTATTTACCCAGTACTAACTGGGTTGTGGAGGTCAGATAGGCAATCGCTCCATGTAACATACTGGTATTCAGCTGCATCCGGTTAGACTGCAAGCCTACGCAATATAGTTGGAAAAAGAGTAGGAAGATGACATTAGATAGGGACATCCACAATTCCTCATTAGGTACGCCAGTTGCGTTTAAGCCACATGCAATAGGGGTGAGGCTATTGCCATCAACCGGGCACTTTAGACTATATTATGGACAGCTACTAAGAAACTTCATTTACGGCCTGGGAATACAACCCAAGATCTCAAGCCCACCAGTAGTGCTTGCGACCACTAGACTAGACTAGACCTAGCTACAAAACTAAGAAGTAAAATGATATTAGAATAAAATAGAATAGAATCATTTATTTCAGACGTAGTCCATATACTGTTAGTAACACAAAAACCTTATAAAACTATTGTTAGTACATACTAAAACAAACCCAGTGAAATAAAGTGGCACCGAACCGGAGCGCCAGTTAATGCCAAGCCCTGGACGTCCCGCAGCGTGTAGTCGCATCCAGAGCCGCCACGTCGGCGAGTCCCTCGCTCAGAAGGATATAGGATATTGTATGTAGAACAAACGTTACGTCTTACACGACACTCGTCCCTATAGATTTATAACTATAAAGATTTACGTGCCGATCGTTAACAAGATGAGTGTCTTTTACATATAACATACATATACATAGGTAGGTGCTACATATTCGGTTCAAGGTTAGACATAGATTCCACATAAAACAATGGCCATGTTTCAACAGAAGATCTATTCAGAAAGTAGACTTTTGGAATACTTTAATGTCGTTTTTTTAGAGTCCCACCGCTGGACAAAGGTTTGTCACTATTCCTCCAGTGCTACCTCGGTATTGAAAAAAATAGACGAGGAACAGAGAGAAAGGCTTCATCAAATAACAGCACAAATATATCAGAAAAATATGTCAGAAAAACAAAGGCTGCTCAATGTTAGAGAAGAACGAAGCAGTTTTGCTTCAAAAAATAACAATAAAACCTTTTTGTTACAACCGGTAAACGACGAATATCTTGCTCGAGCACTACTAGGACGCCTCAAGTATTACCCCAAAAACTTAATGAAGCCATTCTCTTAAATAATGAGGGTACTATGTCTAACCGAGCCCACCCTTACCCTACGTCTTCGCAAACACCCCCAATATTAACAGCCATATTAATAAGATTTTACTATTATCATTTTTATTGATGTCAAAGTAGAAAATAACTCATGGATCAGACTAAAAGGTCGTCGGGAGAAAGGACCTTTGGTTATTTGCTTCGTAGGGCGGCCCGCCTAGCTGGGCGGGCGGCAGTAAGGCGCCAGCCGCGGGCTAGGCACGCCGCGTCCCGCCGCGATCCCGTCGCTCTCGTAAAACAAAAATATAATAAACAACACTGTGCTGGTTTTTGTGAACTGTAGTGTATGAGTGTGGTGTAGGTGTTGAAGTGTAAGAAATAGACAAATGAATCCTCGAGCAATCATATTACTGGCGTATAAAATAAAATCTATGTCCTCGTAAAAGAGAAAGAAACGACCAAGTTATTCTAATTTAATTATATTTAATACCCGATATCAAGTTTTGGGTTACTAAAATCTTTATTACGGCAGAAAATATCACTGATATTAATTTTTCGCTGAAATATAGTTCGTCCTTATGCACCAAAATTAAAATTCGTCTCGTATGTAAGGCCCAGAATTACAATATTTACCAACACGTAGTTAATAGTTTTGTGTGAATATATTCTCGTAAGATTAGCATTACAAACGACCTGTTCTCGTCCTTCGTTGGCAGAGGTTTCGTCAGAAAGATAAAAGTTATGTAGCACTTTTTACTAAAAATAATATTAGAACGACATCTTTAAAAATGTTCTAGGCATTTCGCTAAAACTGTTTTCTGGCAAACTTAAAACAAAGTTAAGAAAACCCACCATCAGTCCAACAGGACAAATTATATAGAAATAACATCTTCTATAAAAAGAATATTACAAAGATACATCTAGCAAAAAATTGCTGAAAAAATTCTACATTCATTCTGCAAAAAAAGCATTTATTGGTAGACGAAAAACACAAAAGAAACCCTTTTTTCCAAAAGATATCACACAATATATTTTTCAGCAGACAGATGCCTTTGTTTTCGTCCCAAACTGTAATTTGTCTAAAGTCTTGACTAAACAGATTTTTAATCTAGCGAAAGATTAATAGTCTAATGTTTAATTAAAAAGTATTTTTCGTTTAAAAGAATTTCGTTTCTTTTTCGACAAAATGAAATAATGTATTTCGCCTTGTAATTTTGGAGGTAAATCTTAAAGCGATTTGATGTAACCTTTCGTCTATATTTACAAAGTCTTGCTAAGTCAATTTAAGATTAATGGGCCTCTAAAACTAAATAGTTAATACGGAAATGAAATCGCTATACTTACGGCGTGATGTTATGATTGAGCAGCACCTAAATGATCCATCTGGTTTATTATCCATTAGGTTGTATTTCATAAATAACTACCCTTATATTTTTTCCATAAATCCTATAATATTACATACAACTCATAAATCATATAAGAGTAAGTTTTTCGTAGTTGTTCTTCTTTTTCTTCACAATTACGTAGATATTTGTTTTGGTATTAAGATACCATAGATAAGTCTATAAATTTAATGTTGTTTTAACCGACTTCTTATAAAGAGATTCTGTATTATCATGACATGTTAACATGCTAATAAACCTTTGGTCCTAATACCTAGACGACAACTCACTAAATTCAATTAGTGCTAAACATAATTAGAACATCTTCGTATGTCTGGCAGTCGTTTTAAATTAACGAAGACAGAGTGACATTTAAAATTATGTTTATAATATGCTTATAGAATTTAGTTCATTGATGTTGAACGAGCTTTTAATCTCTCATTTGGTTATCTTAAATCATTTCTAATGACGCACAAACTAAAACTATCTTCAGAGCTTAAGGTCTAAAGAGTTTCTTTTTCTATATTTTTTAAAAACGGAGAGGAAATCGGTGGAGTTCGTTTCATGTATGAAACAAATACATTTTCCAGAATAAATTCCCTATGTTATAGCAAAACCACATCAAAATTCATTGAGTAGAAAGAATTCTTTCTATATACTCAACTTATCTGTCTTTATAGGTCAGTCGTAAAGACAATACGTCACAAATTTATTGTATACTATTTATAGATATGGATGTTATAGACAGATAGTGTTCATATTTTCTTAACCTTCAATAAAGATAACAATAGATATTAATGGACTTGGTTTCGTAACCAAACGGGTTAGTATAAAAATGGCTGCGAAACAAACTCGCAAACCAAAGCTAGATAAAAGAAACCCAGCTGCTTACTGTCCGTACAAGAATGATGGCAGTAGCCGCACGAATAGGTTGACTGATAGTTATCGGTGACGTCGGACTAACAACCCGTCTCTTTGTTTATCGATGCCGTTTTTATACGAGCTCCTTCCGAAATATTGCTTCGAAAATGTCGGCTATCTTATCGGACTTTTCCAAAAGACTTCCTTTGTTAAAGTGGAAGGATTACTTGAAAATTTCTAGACTGTGCTTCTATCTGACTACTATTATAGTTACGAAAGTATTTGAGGATGGATGTTTGTTAGTCTTTTACGCAAAAACTGCTGAACGGATTTGGTTGAAATTCGGCACACAGATAGTCTGTAACCTGTATTAACACATTACATACTTTTAATCCCGGAAGTGATGGCTCCCGTGTGATAATCACCGAATTTGACGCGGGCTGAACCGCGGTAATTAGCTAGTTTAATATATTTTCCTAAACATTATTTAATTGTACACAGAGTACAGAAATGGACAGTGGATATTCATTTGGATTGTTGTTTTAGAGGTCCTGGTTCGATTTCTAGATTGGTTATTATGGGGTTTTTCCATTAGCCATTTCTGAGTACCTAACAACCTGTAGTCTAGACGAGTGCTCGCTTGATGGCAACAGGATCGCCCCTATTACATGGGACATAAACATAACTGGCGAAATGTGGAATTGTGGATGTACCAAAGGTCACTTCTGCCAGACCCTTACTATTTATATTTTGTAACTTACGTTGTTTTGCCAGGCGGCGGTGGGTTGCCAAAATGTGGCTTTTGTACACGTCAGTCAAGTGTCGGCGTTCTGCAATATATTAGAGTAGGGATGCGCTTTGTTGTGCGCTGGATAGATGGGGGATAGGGGAATTGAAGCTAGGATTAGATGAAAAAAATAAATGCGGCAAACATAAATATTGTTCACAAGCCGCGGCTTCCCCTAAGAAAATTTATTTTTTTATCCAATATCTTATAAATGAAAGCCTATGTGTTTATTTATTTATTGGATCTAAAACAGAAACTACACAATTACATGCAAATATACATAGAACAAGGACAAAAACAAGTGTGCGCTTCCAATTATTGGACCACGTCATTCACTTATAATCTAGGTACATACAGTAAATTTCATAAGGTAAAAAATCGGAAAACAAACAAAATACATTACACGAAGAACATACAAAGGAAGCAAGGTGAATTACGTAAAAAATGAACTATAATAATAATGGAAGTTAATAATAAGTAAGAAAATAGATAATGATAATCAAACAACAATAACAAAATATTACGACTTGGGTACTGTAACATATAAGTGTGTTATTTTGATGTAAAAGCTATGTTAATGTGAAGTTGTATCATAATCCGTTCAGTAGTTTTCCCGTGAAAGAGTAACATACATCCATCCATCCTCACAAACTTTCGCGTTTTTTGTGTAATATTAATAATAAGTAAAAAAGATTGGGTGTAGGTACTATTATATAATACATTTCTGCTCAACGCGTCAGGGTATACATGCGTTATGTTTGTATTCATGTGATGTTGTTATTAGAAACCTACGATTGCTTTATTCTTGCTGATGTTAAACCAAAAAGTATTTCGATAAAAATCATTGGTAGCTTGTTGAAAGCCACCGTAGATAAAATACTGTTAAGAATAGAAGTTATTCAAGAATTACTAGATGTTTTCTATCGTTTAAAACATACATCATTTTTTTTACACAATATGGTTATAAATTATAGCCTATGTGTTATTACGGGAAAGTTTTTATCAAATTCCAAAGAGTAACAAAAGTTGTCACAAACTTTTACTTTTATAAATAATAGATGATCCAAGTATACTGACCTGGACAAAATCCAGGTGGATAATTTGGCGACGACACTTGGCAGCCTCCTACTGCTTACGGGGGCGGATATGACGTCATTGTCCGACTGGGGGTGTATGACACTACAACTGCATTATTATTAGTATATGAATACTAGAGAGATTGAAGGCACAATTGAAGGCACCCATTTTCCCCTGCATAAGTTGAGGACGAGTGTAACATTCACGGTGACGCTACGCTTGACCCACGTCGAGCGTAGCGTCACCGTGGTTTTTCAACGTTGCGTTCTTCCTTACCTTGTCTGCAACGCACGAAGGATGAAACCTATAAATGTTACTTAGCACGTGTTTAGGCCGACATCTACATATAAACTAATGTTACTTATCACCATAGTTACTTTGTCTAAGTATTATACCTGTCTGTCGCATTACCTCACAGATTTCAAGATAGAGGTGGGAACATCTCACATTAACGTTAATAAATCATAGCTTAGGAGCCAGAACAACAAGTTTATCTGTATCGACGCAATTTGTTTTGGTACATAAGAAACTAAAACCATAAACCGTACAAAATAAGCTACCTCCCAAATAGATACCAATAAAAACAACTCGAGTGTTCCAGACCAACAACATAATATATTGTAAAAGAATTAGGTACAGAAGTAAAAACCCAAAAAGAAGCTTTATGAATATTGATAGGTCTCGATGGGACTCAATTAGAAAATAGATTGGCTTCATTTTTAAAAAGAAATCGCTGATTTCCCGACGTGACGGCGTTAAAAAATTAAATGAGCGGATCCATTGTCGTAGACGATACGATATTTAGTTTTCATAAGCACGTCTGGGCGAAGTGCATACAGGGTGTAACAGGACCCTTCACGAAGCCGTCAACCAAGCATTATGTGCATAAAACTAAGTAAGTTTACAAAAAAATTATTGCTGGGAAACGACTTTTTTTTGGGGGTAAAAAATCACGTTTTACGGTAGGTCTCAATGTAACGCACTCAAAACATTGTGCTGGTGGATGGATTGTATAGTACGGGGGTCGTGGAGGTGCTTAAAGTAAAAATCTTGCATTAAAACATGTATCTAAAAAAAACTTGTGAAAAAGTTGGAAATTTGGCCCCCAATATCTCCGTAACTAGAACGTTTCCAGGTATGGTCTAGAACAAAATGATCGCAGTGACGGGGAGAATAAGTGACTTTCGGCTTCGTTAAGGGTCTTGTTACACCCTTTAGATGGATACCAAACAACTGTATTTAATATTCTTGAATTCCGGATTTACAATTGGTTGTGTGACGGTATTCAAAAGTAGGAAAAACCTCCCTTTATATTTTCTAGTTTTAATTTTCGCTCACAAATTCAAACAGACAAGGTTTTACCTTCGACGACTATCGTTTCAAAGTCAAAGTATTTTTTTTTTTGTTCAAAGTGTCTATTTTCGGAAGCTCTTATATTCGCTTTTTTTAATTACAACATTTATTTTGTCCACCACATAGTGTACAACTAGTTCGTACAGTGGTTCAATATGCTTTAATAGATAGAAGTTGTGGAGACTGGAATCTGTACTAGGATTACCTGTGGTACGCGCGCTCTTATTTCCGAAGAAAGACGAAGATTGTCGAAGCGCTCTTTCTGGTACTTTGTTTTGCTTCTATGGTAATTCTATAAACCTGGCATTATGTTTAGCAGTACGGATTACTTGTCCCCGAACTGTTACTATTTAAATATAAATAATAACTCTTTGAGACGAGAATCAAAAATGATAATTATACCCAGCATTATTAAAAAAATATTTACTTTTCATATCACGTTTGCTTTCATCCTTTTGCAAACTCGAAAATTCAGTTCAGTTTAATACCTGTCAATACATCAGATGCACCATAATAGTGACGGTCGAAATAAAGTACTTATTACACAAAATCAATGTATGACAATTTGAGCTCAATAACCAATAATTTGATAGTTAATTAATCGCAGCACGTATTGTTGTCGTTTTCAATATGAACCATAAATCTATTCTGAATATATTTTATTGTAAGCTGAATTACAGATAGCTTGTAGGGTATAAAATTGGTCCTTGATGACAATTTTAAACATAATGGCCTAGCTTGAAATAAATATTGATGGGCCTCAGTAGTGACTGTGTTTATGGAGTACCTCTTAAAAACCAATTAGGGGCTTTTCACAGGTATTATCAATATTTGTTATAGGAATTTCATCTCATCAAAGAAATTATTGTGCCCAGTAAAATGTGAAGTTTTTGGGATTTGTTCAGGAAATCATGGAGCAAAACCAGAAGGTACCTAAATCTTTGAAAATCATAGGGCTAAAAACATGAAAAATATTGTAAATGCGAAAGAAACTGCCTGATTGTGTGTCTGATACACACACGGATAGATGGTAACCTGGGTTAGGACTAGGACATAGAATAAACTTACACTATCGCTTATGGGATATCTTCCGTGATTATAGATTATATGAGCTTCCGATATTTCAACGCTGTTGCAAGCGCCATGATCGTGGGATTACTGGAGAATGCAGGTGGATGGTAAATAAATTGTTGGGTGCAGACAAATCTGTACCTCCTTTTTTAGTCTTTTGCTACGCGCACCTTTGGAACTCGACACTAAGTCACGGCAAAACACGCTCACAGTATAGTGATACTGTGAGTGTGTTTTGCTGTGACTTAGTGAGATATCCCGTAAGTGACAGTATTAGTCAATGAGGTTATATTTTACTAACATCATTGGTATTAGTTGAGTTTTAAACCACAAAAGCTTGAAACAGTATTTAGGACATAGAATACTTTTATCCAGGTAGAATCTTGTTATGGCGTTATTTACGGCCACTACGTGTGCGATGCCGCGGGCCAAACCTTGTACAAATATAAACGTAACAACAGGGTAATTCGGACGCTATTATCGATAAATTTTATTCAGAACCTTTCGCTACACTAAAATAACCCATCCTATTTTAAGCTTGTCCAGGCAAGCTACTCCTTAGAACCCCACAATACCCCTTTCCTTGAAATTGACTCACTTTGCGTATATGACAGGCACCTGACGCGGGGTAAAGGAGTCCCCCTTTCATCCCCTTGTCAACGACACAAAGGGATGTAACTATATTTTTATAAGTTCTTTGGATGAATGGTAAACCTTCTTGGCGATCATTCTTGATGATGTATTGCTTATTCTGATGTTCTGTTGGTATGTTGAAAGGAGCCTCGATAACGTTGTGAGTAATGTTGTGATCTTTTTGTTTGATGTGTGTGTGTGGGGGATCTGGACGTTGATGAAAGGGTGTGGAATCTCGACGTCTGTATATAATTTTTATTAACCATACAGGTTGGACAGTATACCGACGCTAAAACGTTTACATGGACATTTTTCGTCAATTATTAAAAAAATATTTATACTGACTGTCGTTTTGCATCCTGGTCAAATTCAAGGAGGTATCTATACTAATGATTCTTGACCCGAATCGATACTAAAAAGGGTAGTTTTTATGGAAATCGGTAAGTGTAAACCACCCGTATTAAAACGCAGCCCGTCTGTTCCAAGCCCTATAAACGCGCCGTCACACACACAAACGCAAACGTTTCCACAGTATAATTATGGACAGTATGGAAACTTATAAAAAAATCTACCCTTTCTATTATCGATTCGGGTCGACAATCATTAGTATAGCTACCTCCTTGAATTTGACTAGGATGCAAAGCGACAGCCTGTACACATACAGTTGAGAACCTCCTTTTTTTTCGTCTGTTAAAAAACTGTTGTTTCCTAAAAACTGCGCAACCTACACGGTTAAAATGTATGAGACAGCTGTTACCGATGAATAATTTATATGTGCGCAGATTTAGAATGATGTCCTGAATACGTGCTAACCGTTTTAGCGACGGTGTTTAATATCACAGATAAATTGCCAAATTGGAACTTGATGAAATACATATTTCACAGTTCCACAGTGAACCAGTTGAAAATAAAATAAAACGAGACCTTTTTCCAACTATATTAGGGTAGGCGACCCAAATATAGTTGGGAAAAGGTAGGCAGAGCAGCCAGTCTAACCATACCATTAATTTACATGGAGCGGCTGCCTATCTGACCTCTACAATCCAGTTAGTTCTGGGTAATACGATACCTCTTGGTAAGACTTTCAGACTGCCTGCGTTGCTGCATACTTTGCTGACTGGGTTGTCAGACTTCCGAGCCACTGTAACGACTGTTATAATATGACGAATTATGATGTAGTTGTTTTTTATTATTTGTTTATTCAAAATCTGTAATAATATGACATATAAAAAGTCTGCCAAACTGCAAAACAGTTTGTCGGCAGTTGTTCTCGTTTCGCATTAACATTAAAACAAATTTCGTTTTTTTTTTTATAAAATAACTAAAATAAAAAAAGAAAGTGAACTTACAGATTCATACACATACATCCATGGAAAATTATTACTATTTTCCATAGATGCAAAACAAGCTATGGACACAATGAGAGGTAATGTTTTTTAAGTATATTTTTAAGCTGGTTGGTGGATTTGGCATGCAATATCAACTGTGGGGGTAGCTCATTCACTAACGTCGGTACTACATAGTTTCTAGTGCGCTTACCAAAGTAGTTCGTGACTTTGGGAACAGCAAGTGCCTTTTTTTTTTCGATAAACGAGTTGGGTACATATGCCTACGTTCTTCATCGTTATTAAATGTTGTGAAACGATATGAAACGTGTATTATTGTGGGTCAGAATATTCGCGGTTTTTATTTAAATCACCGATTCAAACTCAAATTCAGCTTTAAATATAATCTTATTAAAATCAAAATCAATCGGCTGGAAAAGCCTCTAAACTCCCCTCTCAAATGACGTAACGTGCCACTGTGGAAAAACACAACAAATGGGAAATAAATTCCACGGTTTTTCCGACGATATCCGACCGGGCACGCGTCCTCATGACTGAATGCTTCATTTTTTAACGTTGCAAATGTTTTAACTGGGGTTTTCACTCGCTGTAATTTTTAGTAGGGTTTCATTGGTTATCATCTTGCAAATTGAGAATGGATTATTTATTTAAATCGGTGATTTGTTTACTTAGGAGGGGAATCGACGTTTCGTAGTCCCTTTTTCTCCTCGAAAACTGAGCTCATTCAATTATTTTTGACGTTACAATTTTAAGAAAGAGTCTGTTTATGTTTCTATCAATTTCTTTTATGTTAAAAACTTTTAGAATTTGTCTGGTAGTCCTCTAATCACGGCCGTAAAAATGGGATATTTTTTGCCAACTTTGGAGGGTCATATTTTCTTTACTTAATAGTTGCTGAAAAAAATGTAATGACAGGGACGTGTCTACAGTTGTAGACCTTGACTTTATGAAAAAAATATAGCTCTAGAGGCATTATTTACGAAGAAAAAACTGGCCAAGTGCGAGTCGTACTCACACGCACACAAGGGTTCCGTAGCACCAAACAATATTTTGAAGGCTCATTCATATGTTGTATTGTTTTACATTCAACAGCAAAACTAAATTGGTTTTTCATAGTATGTTAATGAAAAATAAAGTTACTGCTGCAGTTAGCCAGGAAGCTGCAGCCGAGAAAAGTCCCTTATCTCAAAAACTAAACATCAAATCTTATTCAAACCAATTTTGGTTGAAAGTTTTATTTCCTTTCTACAATCCTACTTTTTTTTAATAATGATTAGAAGTGTCTATCTTTCAAACGATTGACTTTGAGAAAAAATGATTTGAGGAACCTCAATTTAATTATCAAAGACCTATCTATAGACACCCCACACGTATAGGTTTGATGCCCTTAATCATTTTTTTTTGTGTTTAAATTGTAAAGCGGTTTACAGAACACCTACTACCTACTAAGTTTCAACTGTGTAGTCCTATTACTTTCACAATACAGTAGCTATGACATACACGGACAGACAGACAGACATGACGAATCTATAAGGGTTCCGTTTTTGCCATTCGACTACGGAACCCTAAAAAGGAGAATACGAAACATTGATTTCGTCAAAATTTTTATGGAAAAATAGCATTGAAAAAAATTTAAAATCAAATCAGTACCAAAAAAGAAAGATAATAAAATTTGTGTAGATGTCGCCTGGTATTATTTAAACGAGTATAACGCGTCCGTTTTATATACTGTGCTCATAGCATATTTATAAAGAAATAAATACCTAAAACGTTTTTCGCTAGACAATAAAAGTCGTAAAATTCGACTGAAAGCAAAACCTAATTTTCACGTAATTGGGAGAAAGCGTGTCTTTAGCTACTAATAGTCGAAGAAAATTTTGCGTTTCAGCGAATTTAAATAACAAATCAACCTTCCATTAAGTATTATCTAAATCCGAATGATGGGTTTGCAAATTTATACAATGTGGTGAAAAATCTGTTTAACATTAACCGACGAAATATTTTACAGCGTTGGACGAAAATATCTGCAATATGTATGAAATCTGCACAACATCATTATAGATCAAACAACAAAAAAACTGAATATAAACAACTCCCGGATTAGGAGAGGCATGGATACGTATACATACATAGGTAGGTTCAAAACAATGTAATTACAGTCATCCGGGTGTAAATACGGTACACCGAATATTAGACCTTAGGCATAGTCAGCATGCTCCTGCCAGGGTTGCGGGACTGTTCGAAAGAGATACCGTGGCCCTGGAACACAAAAGGCAAAGGAAGGAACATGGATGGGTTTTAGTCAGTAAAAGTCTGACACTCCCTCCTGCTCAGCCCAGAGCGGGAAGGGTTATTTGAAGATTTCCCATCCGAAAAAAAAAAAGGCGTAGTCAGCATATAATGATCTCATTCCTGATCGGATACACGTCTCCTGTCTATGAGAGGGAGTGAGCTGATCCACCACACGAGCCCAGTGCGGGTTGGTAGAACATAATAATCAAGTGTGTTCGAATTTTTGGTTCGAGGATATGCCGGTTTCCCCTTACCGTTTTCAGAGCAGTGGTGGTGAAATATATAAACGTTACGTATTTTGATCACCATGTAATCAGATAATGACTTGCAAAGTGTTTAAAAGAAACGTAAAATAACTGAGATTTCTTCAGCCAGCCTCAGAAAGCTCTTCCTTACCATAAATTTAGAAATTTTGTTACCTCCATGTCTCTATTGAATATACAAACTCTGGATACACAGGTAGCCAAATTGGGCATATAAATTGAAGCTGTTGTGTTAAACCGTTGCTGAATTTCCGTTCAGCAACGGTTTTGAATCTGTCGAACAGCTTTCAGCCCAGAGCATATTTCAGGAAACCTCCTGCTACAGGCATATTCTTGGAATTAAAGCCCCTGCGGAGCAACAAGCAAGCTTTACATTGTTTTATTCAAGCAATCAACCCGTTTTCAATGGA
Organism: Eugnorisma glareosa; assembly: GCA_947578425.1. NCBI lineage: Eukaryota > Metazoa > Arthropoda > Insecta > Lepidoptera > Noctuidae > Eugnorisma > Eugnorisma glareosa. The sequence goes on along the minus strand of OX387967.1, from coordinate 21,145,131 downwards.
AAAATACACGAAAGGCTACCCAAAGGAATATTATTAGTAGTCTACTTCGATGAATCGGGGGATTTTAATGCACGCACATTAATATTTATAAAGGTTTTAAATTGATAAAAAACTTTAAAAGCTCCTAATTTTCGAAGTAAGTAGTTACTTAAATATTAGGATTGTTTGTTATTTCAAATTGAAAATAACTCAGTGTTCTTCAGGGGATGAAAATAAACGTACTCACGCCTTCTTCTTAGGAACGTAAACAAGTAGTACAGACCAACATATACTTCAATCCTAACATTATGCTTTTGCTTCGTCCTGGTTTATTCATCTGTGAGTAGGCACACGCACGTCTGTTGCGAGTACTACGCACCTAACCTTACTAAAAAACATAACTGGTAAAGATATCGGGTTCGAAATGGTACCTGTTTAAACTATAGTCTAATGGGTGTAAAGGTACCCTTAACGAAGCCGAAAGGCACTTGTTCTCCCGTCATTGCGATATTTTTTTTTGTTCTAGCTAGACCATACAACCGTCTAGTTTCGGAGATATTGGGGGTCAAAGTTTCAACTTTTTCACAAGTTTTTTTTTGATACAAGTTTTGAACGTTGTTTCTTTATTTTAAACACCTCCACGACCCCCGTACTATTCAATCCATCCATTAGCACAATGTTTTGATTGCGTTACATTGAGTCCTACTAGGCATGTGCGTTATTTCACGTCACTAGATACAATAACTAGTTACGTGGCATGTAACCGAATCACTAGTTTCGAATCTAGTTTATAAGTAGTGATTTTTGTAATTGCGTTATTACAGTTATCTGTGATTGTTGGGTGCGAGTAGCTGAGTAGTCGTTACGTTATTCCAGCGATCGAGAATAGAGTAGACTGTCGGTAGTGTCGGTTGGTCTAATGGTTGATCATAGGTTCATAGTACTTAAACACTAATAATTAGTCGTAAATACATTTAATGCAGTCAGTTCTAAGCCTGAGTAAAGTATGAAGGGAAGTTAATTTATTGATTTAACAGTATAGCTACATACACTTAAGTAGATAGTGATTTAATTTATTTTCGTTTCATGTGTAACTGTATAGTTGGTGAAGGTATTTATACTAACAATCACAGTAGCTGAATAAAAATAACTAGTTACAAAAATCACTAGTTTTGAAACAGGTGACGCCGACCAAGTAACTGGTTTCGTTACGTTTCTTCAAAATGACGTAACGAACCACCTCTAAGTCCTACTGTAAAAACCCGACTGCGTAAAAAAAAAAAAAAGCATAGAACATAGCGACTTAACAGTCGGGACCCATTATTGGGACGATTTAAGCCAGTCTATATATGTTAATGGGTCCCGACTGTTAAGTCGCTATGTTCCATGCTTTTTTTTTTTTTCGCAGTCTTGTTTTTTATTTTTTTAAATTATCGTGTTTTTTTTTTGTTTTATTATTGAATAATTTTTATTTTGAAATACCCAGTGTCACTTTCACAGTAAATACGAATCTAACGACACCTCTCAAGCTAAAATCCATCGAGCCGTTCAGGCCACAGAGTGTGCCAAACAATTATACATACATACAAACATACATACATACATACTCTCGAAAAATATAACCCTCCTTCTGGCGCAGTCGGGTAAAAAGTGATTTTTCTCCCCAAAAAAAAGTCGTTTCCCAGCAATAATTTTTGCGTAAAGTTACTTAGTTTTATGTACATAATGCTTGGTTGACGGCTTCGTGAAGGGTCTTGTTACACTTACTTTTATGAGTGCTAGTATTTGACAAGTTAAGGTAATATATAAGTTACTAGCGACCCGCCCCGGCTTCGCACGGGTGCAATGCTGTACATATAAACCTTCCTCTTGAATCACTCTATCTATTTAACAAAAGCGCATCAAAATCCGTTGCGTAGTTCTAAAGATCTAAGCATACATAGGGACAGGCAGCGGGAAGCGAATTTGTTTTATACTATGTAGTGTCAAACGTGCATGAAAAGCCAATACTGTATACTAGTAGCCTAATAAACTGGTGATGAGATTAGTTAGAAGACTTAACGAAATCCCATCTTTGCCAACGACGACCGAGGATAAACCGAAACTAAAACAGTTCCCTCGCGTCGGTCTCAAACGTGTAACACAAACTACGATAATTACCCAACCTATAGCGTTATTACCCCACTGACAATATTACCCGTTACCCCCGTTCCGGTAGTACACTCATTACCCTAACACCCCTGAGACCTCTGCCAAAAGGTACAAAAATAGGTCCTAAATTCATTCTTGAAATAAAAGTGATCGTTGGAACGGCCGGGTCGGTTGTAATGTTCCACAGAATTAGTTTAACGGCCCCATTTAAAATTATTTAATGTTTAACCGAATTGATATTTTTTTGGTGTATTTCTTTGTAATTTTGAAGGTCTTGGTATTAAAGTACTGGGTTTCCTTATTCGGAATGCTAGGAATCTTTGTATTACAACACTCTCTCTGATTTTCAGAAGAATTTAAATCTTAATTTAAACAAAATGTTAATTGGATTAAATCAAAATTTAATAAACCAACTTATTGAATTAATAAAGACTAAAACACTACTATTTTAACATAAGACACTAAACACAGGATTTTAACCTAGATCTTAACTAAATCCAAAAAAGTGGTAAAATTAACTAACTTAACTAAAGTGCTAAAACAATAAGTACCCCTAACTAATTCCAATAGTGAAGACTGTAAACCAAAACATACCACAATACAATTTTTAACCAAATGTAAACGTCAGGCAGAGTGCACCAAAAAACAAGATGGCGTCCTCAAACGGTAAAGAAAGTGCTAAAATGACAGCATCAATAGACAGTTTAAAACTATCAAGCAAAAACACATCAGTATGCTCCTCAAAACACGCATCATCAGAATCAGTGCTATCAAGAAAAGACAAGGAATGCCTCCAAATGCAAGAATGCAAGAAGAAACTGCTAGCGATGGAACCACAGATTATAATAAGGGACGAAAATGTAGTGTTAAGATCGCCCCCGCAGAAGAAAATTGTAATGCCGCCGACGATCAATGCCGAGGTAAGTGCTCAATATTTAAATAGGGCAATAAGAAGGGATGATTGTGTGCGGGTTGGCTCGGGTAACGCGTTCCGTAAAAACTTATAACTGTTAAAGGAAAATGGGGATGATTTTCGAAAGGTTAATCTATTTTACTTTTTTGTTGTATTTTTTTTTGGGTTAAGACAATGATTTAGTGCGTTAGATGTGCCCACACTATACTTAGGTTGCGCGTAAGCTCGAACATTCGACATGGAACTAATAGATACGATTTTCAGAATAAGTGCCTTGCCTTTTGCTGAGTATGTTGGGGCCGGCTTGCAGTCATACCGGAGGCATCTGAATACCAAAACTTTGAAACTTTGAACCGACTGCCTGTTTGACCTCCACAACTTAGTAACTACTGGGTAATACTTAGTACAATAGGTACTGACTGACTAACTACCTGTAACGACTGTCAAAGATCTACGAATGACAGCCGGGACCAACGGCTTAACATGCTTTCCGAAGATCGACCCGTGCGGCTGTTGGTATTAGGTCACGAGCTCTCCGTTAATACTATCCAAATGTCAGTCACTGTGTGGCAACGAATTAGGAAAGGGATTTTTTTTAATCACCTTTAAATCTTTGCTTATGTGATAAAAATGGTATGAACATAAGTCATTAAAATTGATTAATTGATAACTTGTCAAATTACAAATAAAAATTAGGGATCACTTTATCAGAATCAAAGTAGTGTAAGTAAACTAGTTTAGGTGATAAATGATCGGTGTTAGTATATATTTGAAAGTTTCGGACGAATAAAACCGTTATTTCTCGTCAGGAAGAAACAATGCAGAATACGATATGTTAAAAACCGGCCATGTACGAGTCGTACTCACACGCACATAGGGTTCCGTAGCACCAAAAAATGGTCCGTATGGCCGAAAACCGTCCAGCATGAAGAGCGTTGGTGAAGAAAGCAACGACCTCATGTGGTCACGCACGACCCTCAGACATAAGAAAAGAAATGAAACGAGGAAAGAAGAAGCACTAAACAATATAATAAAAATATGTTGAATGCTCATTCATTATGTTGTATTGTTTTACATTCTACCATAAAACTAAACTTGTTTTTCATAGTATGTGATTGAAAAAGAAAGTTGTTGTTGCAATTTAATGAAAAAGTCCCATAACTCAAAAAATAAACATCAAGTCTTATTCAAACCAATTTTAGTTGAAAGTTTTTTTTTGCGTTCTATAATCCTATATTTTTTTCAGAATTTTCCTCCTCTTACTTTTACCACTTTAGAAGTATCTATCTTTCAAACGATTGACTTTAAAAGAATATGGTTTTAGGAACCTCAATGTAATTTTTAAAGACCTATCTATAAACACCCGCACGCATAGGTTTGATGAAAAAAATATATTTAGTTTCAGTTCCATGTATGGGGAGACCCCCTTAATCTTGTATTTTTTTATTTTTGTATAAAAACAATAAAGCGGTTCAAAGAATACATCTACTTACTAAGTTTCGACTGTATAGTCTTAACAGTTTCAGAATAAAGTGGCTGTGACATATACGGACAGACAGACAGACAGACTTGGCGAATCTATAAGGGTTCCGTTTTTTGCCATTCGGCTACGGAACCCTAGAAACCCTGTCTGATCCAAAAGGAGCATATAGAGATCCCAATGGCATTGCCAAATAAAATAAGAAACATCAAAATAAATATTCATGAATTTTAAAATGTATGATTTTTGTACCCAAATGAATACCATTTCTCTTAAATTTAACAAATTTTTAAAGCGGACAACACCTTCTTCGGCGTTAGTATGTTCCATTGTCAAATTGTTTGTTTATGACGTCCCGAGAAGCGACCGGGGTGTCGCTGCTCGCGTCCTGTGTTGCTATGTAATTTTCCCCAATTTAGTAGGTACATTTTATTTAATTTGTATCGGGCATTTTTGATCTAAAAAGGATTACATAAATAGAATCTAATCTCCGTACCAAATAATACCCTCACGGATCAGATGAGGTTTGTTTAACATATTGTATCGTTCCGTTTTCAGACTTACATTGGGAATTTCATATCTAAAATAATCTTTTTTCAACAGTGAAAAATAGACTTGATTAAGGCTTTTGATTAGATCAACGTAACTTGATTTATTTTCCATTCATCATCTTAAATTTAGTAATAACAATTTTAGTAATAATAACATTTCAATAAGTCTTAAGAAATGCACACTTATTTTCTTTTTTAAGTAAGAATACTGAACTCTAGCTTAAAGATAGAATGGGCTTAATACACAATTAGATTTGGGTTGTCTGTAAAATGAAATGTAAAATGATGCGATATCGCATTGAGCGATAAGACTGCCTGTTGTGACACCCTAAAAACTCTTAAAAATTCTAGTGTAATTTGAAATGGTCGAGGAAATATTAAAATTCTTTCTTTCTTGAAATTATATAAATAACCTCATAATTGAGGTTATCAAATGAAATGAAATCAAAATAAATAAAACAGTTGTGTTATATATAATCGGTGAGCCACAAACTAAGCATCGCTTGTATCTTGTCGCTCAGGAGTACGAATATTTCAAATTTTAAAAATTTACCTTGAATTGAGGACATTAAAATACAATAATAAACATTAATAGCCTAAGAAATTAAAACGATAGAGACCTAATTGAAGTAAATTTTCAGATTTAAGCAATCAAACCTAAAAAGTCAATGTTAAGTGACATGAAAATTTGGCATCCAGAGACAAGTTTTCTGACCCATTTATTTACTTTTGGCACAAAGAAGTTGTGTTACTGGTAGCTTGCATCCGCCAACTGCTGGGCAAAGGTCTCTCCCCATAAATTGTAATTTATTCTTTCGATCCAGGGCTAATTTTGATCTCATGTCGTTGGTTTTATCCAGCTCGTCCCGCTATCTACGAGGTCTGCCGCGACGCCTTCTTGTTGTGTCAGGACACACATAGTGATTATTTTAGTAGACGTGGCCAGTCCAGTCTCACTTCTACTTAGTATATCTACGTTCACATTGCATTCATCACAGTGACTCCCAAGTCATCCACCATTTATTGTGTGACAAAGTTCTTACAAACTTAAATTGTCTGACGCGACCTTTGGGACTGAAGTTCGTCTAACTTTGATACTAATTCCAGGACTTCGTATTAAACTATTACTGACTTATTTTGCTACCCGCATGCCCTTGTGTGTGAGTTGATGAAGTCAAGTCTTTTCTTTGATGGTATTTGTCATTAGTCTTCCTTGCTTTAGAAATGGATTAATGCTTTACTTGCCATACTATTCTTAGCTAACAATATCAGCACCTACTCTTTAAGATACCGTAGCCAAATAGCAAAAACGGAACCCCTATTTTTGTCATGTCCAGCTGTCCGGATGTGACACAGGCATTTTACTCGGAGGATAATTTGCTCTATATCGAAGAAAATTGTAAAGAAAGTATAATATTTTATCTACATATTACTATTTTTGGACATAAACGTATCTAAAGATGGGGTTTTTGCTCCCACTTTGGCATTCGAATCAGCTGGCAGTCTGACACAGCATTACTGCCCATTATGACTTGGGCTGAATCTGAAACGACTATTTAAAACATCTGTATAGCAGCTGCAAATAAGTATAGCCGACCTCGTATTGGTTTTACCACATTGCCAGCAAATCAAAACTTCAATGTAATGGAAAAGTCAAATCTATACTTATTACATGTATCTGTAATATTATTCTAAAAAGGTAAATGAAATGAAATCTTTTTATTTCCAGATAAAAATCCACATACAATAATATAATACATAGATAAATGCACAACCATAAATATAAAAAAAAAACAAACAAAATTGCAAAGTTTGTATAAAGACAAAGTTAAGACAAAGTTTGTTTGTTTTTTGTTTGTTTGTTGTGTGTTTGTTTGTTGTTTGTTTGTGTAAGTTTTTTTGTGTTTGTTTGTTTGTGTTTGTTGGTAATCTTCGGAACTACTGATCCGAAACGTTCCAGTTGATAATTTCCGACCAGAACGTGAGCGAAGCCGCGTGCAAAAGTATTATTTTAGTACATTAAAAGTCGTTGTAGCAATAGTATAAGGTTTGAATGTCCAGTTGTGTTATGTCCAGGCCTTCTTGTCGTTTTATGACGTGCAACTGACATTCAGTCTTAGGATGGTAACATAATTACGAGGTCGACTAGATAGAAACAGACCCATTAAAACAATAAACAATTAATTCAACACATTTATCTAGCAGATATTTTTTTTTAACTAATAATAAATAACACGGTTTTCCACTCGCTATTACTAATAACGGTCTCCTTTTACAATGACCTCATTTAACTAAGAGTTTAATGTCCTGGATCCCATCTTTCTGAAGTTCCATCTGATTGGAGCATCGGGATCTAAGTTCGTACGTAAATCAAGGACTTTTTCCCGATATTAGGACCCCTCCCTCCTTCGAGCTCCGGGGGGTCCCGGGGTATTGCTGACGATGTGAATCTTAAGTACCCTTCATCTGCGATTTCTTTTGAAGAGGAAAAGTTTCTTAGTGTGAATATTAGGTGTCAATGGCAAATGTGCGTGATGGAGGTTCTGTGGCCTTTTGTGGCTTGTTTTTTTCTGATAGATCTTGCTAAATAATCAAGTGTTTTTTTTTTTAATTTTTGAAAGACATTATTATAGAGCTTGCAACATTTTAAGCTTTTTAATTCGGACCGTTTAATTGGAAGAAAAAGAAAGTTAGTCAAATGGTAACCACTATGTTGTAAGCACGTAATAAACGAAGCTGAAAAAGAAAACTACACCAAAAAAAGGTTTATCTGAAATCTTATTATCTTCTTCTTAGTCGATGGCAATCTAAATGGAGTCGGCCCAGAACTGAGATACCACTTTGGCGCTTTCGGTAGCATCCATCAGTTCCTGTAGTGAACAAACAATAGGACACGCAGGACACGATATTAGTGCCCCATCATTTGTGGACAGCACCACATTTACACTCCAGAGCAGAGTCATTAATGAACCTCCACCTGAGCAGGTTTTCCTTGCTGCGACCAACCTGGGTCCAATCTTATTATTAGACTGTGAATTGAGATGACATCTGTTTGACATTGTGGCTTGTGCCAAATAAATATGTTTTCTTTCTTTCTTTCTATCTAATAATATGCCTTAAGCTTTGGAACACAACAAACGAAACGGACGGTCGGAAGTTTTGACTGTGGTAACGAAACAGTTACCACAGCCAGAATACAGGGTGGATATACGGAATACGTCGATGCACAAACGCTTACCACGAATACAGTACAACATTCTGAACCCTATCTCAAAGATTTTTTTCAAAAACAAAATACAACTGTTTCCTACGGAAGGGAAAGCAGACTCATTTTTTAAATTGACGATTAAAATTTTCTATGTGGGGGTTCAGAATGATGTAATAAGTGCATGCGTATTACGGCCTTATTTTATTCAACATGCAGCCGGAACTGACCTGCAAATTGCAAAAAAACGTAACAAAAATTGGAATTTAGCCTGCTAGCCTTTTGCTTCTCCCTTTAGCATAAAATTCTTAAGCCGGGTACGCGATGTAGGCGCTGTTGCGTTATTGAGACATTGGTGCGTCGCTATCCCTTCTATCCGGTATATGCTCAAAGACATACAAAAAAATCATTTCGCCCACGTTTTTTCCCAAAATTCAGTCTAAACCTAGCTTCAATTCCCCTATCCCCCATATATCCAGCGCACAACAAAGCGCATCCCTACTCTAATATATTGCAGAACGCCGACACTTGACTGACGTGTACAAAAGCCACATTTTGGCAACCCGCCGCCGCCTGGCAAAACAACCCAAGTTACAAACAAAATCCCAATATATCACGCCTGCTGTCTCCGAATGGTGACACAGAGGTTTACTTATTACACCCACATAACAAAACATGAACCTTGTCTTGCATGAAGAGGTGCAGTACAGGGTTCCTTTCGCCAGGTAAGATCTTCGTGTTGACAGCACGACAGATTTGCATAACATAGCATCACGCTTGTAATCCTCGACGGTTTTGGCAGAGCTGTACTTAAGCACACCATGTAATAGAGACTGAGCTTATTTCCATCAACTAGACACAGATTCAGACTCTGTGGCTACTACTGAAAAAATCCTGATGGAAAAACCCTAACACTTTGGCCGATCTAGGAATCGAACACGGGACCTCATGCTCAGCAGTAGTCCTTGCGGCCACTAGACTAACGAGGCTGCGAAACTAACAAAATATTACTTTACATAAAGGTTTACTTTGTCCCAATTTTAATGGCGCGGGAATTGAAGAATAATATACTTAGGCACATTTTTTCTTTTGCTTTTTCTGGAATGACGGGGTGTGAATTTTTACTGGATAACTAAAGATTTTTTCAATGGAATAATTTGGAATTGAATAATCTGGATTTTGTCCCTCTATCCAAGCACTGTCGCTATACATGGGACATGAATGTGTTTTTATGACATTATGTCTGATGCTGATGCGAACACTTCACCCGCAACTTCGTCCGCAAAAATTGTGATGGCTCGGCTAATATGCATGATAGAAATATAATGTATAGCCTATAGCATCCACGCATAATGTAGCTTTCTGTCAAGGAAACCTCTTTATAATATTATTATAGATATCTGGTGGGAATTTAATTGGTGGTGGGATTGATATAGCGAAAATCTAGTGAACTAACTATATATTTAAGGAAACCGCACTTTGACGTTCTTAAATTAAGATGGAATCAACAAAATAGAATAACAATGTTTCCAGCTCTAGTAATTCTGAGTCTTCCAGGTATTTTAAAAATTAATTTACCTTACACTTTCACCCACACTAGGCCATACATAAACGAATGCCTTAATAAAGGCAGTTGGATTTTTAATACCCGGCTCAGTGACCAGAGTTGAAATTTCACCAGTAAAGCAATGCTGAGGCATTCATTTAGGTTGCACTTTAAGTTAGTGAAAACGAGCATTAAGTGAATTTGCAACGCAATAATTCAGTACAACATTAATCTCCACTTTGCAGACATCTTCTCTGAATGCCGGAAAACTTTAGGTACGAAACAACTTATTCTGTTGTTCTTGAAAATTAGACTATATTTGCATACCAATTAGGTTATTTTCACCTTTAACGCGCCTTAAATGGTTTGGTTCAGTAATTTTCTCTTCGGGATATTTAATTGAACATCTTATAATGTTATGGGTTTATTTTAGTCTTAGGAGGTGCTCTTCATGATCGACGATCCTTGACAGTCGTCAGTGACCCAAAAGCCTGACGACCAGTCTTACCAAGAGGTATTGTATTACCTAGTACTAACTGGGTTGAAGATTAGATATAGGCAGTCGCTTCATGTAAAATACTGGTATTCAGCTGTATCCGGTTAAACTGGAAGCCGACCCCAGCATAGTTGGGAGATGCCTAGGCAGATAGGGTTTTCCATTGGAAATTTCTCAGTAGCAGCCACGGAGTGTTTGATTTGTGCCCGGATGATGGCATTAAGCTTAGATATAACTTAAATATAATTGGCAAAATGTGGGTAGGTATACTAATGGGTACACCTCTGCCTAACACTTCAGGGATTACAAACATGATCTTATGTTATAATTATCATCGTTTATCTACTTAAACAGGTATTTGAATGCTAATTTTCGTTAGCTCAAAATACGGCTAAAATATTACAATTCAAACACAACAACTCCCGCGAGGGCCCATGCCCTAAAATATACCACCTATCCATTAAAATAAATCGCGATCCAAATACTTCCATTTCAACAGAAACTTTTGAAATAAACTCGACACTTTCAACCCCATTCAACCCCGTTTCCACCTCCACTACAACCCAGGTCCTCCAATACAGTAATGGACGGCTTAACTGATTAAATTAAGCCCTTTTCACAACGCGAAAGACAAGCCCGGCCGTCGGTCCTCGCCTTAGAATTTAGTATTACTTAACCAACATAACTTGACACATCAGCGTGGCGCTACTTGCTAAGAGAAACGGCATCCAGCTGTCAAATTCAATACATTTTAAACGTAGTTCCAAATTCCACCATGTCTCAAGATCTGTTGGTCATGTTAAGGCAGTATATTGCATTATCAAAAGATATTCGGATCGTATTAAAATGCGAAGGTTTTTATAGTACATTTGGGTGAGAATCGGTTGGGAAGATTTTGCGAAGCGACATTTTAATGCCCCGGTTGGTCTTGGTAAGTGTCTGGCTTTACGAGAAATGCTCGTATTTCTGTCTGTATGGACGAGGTTTTGGCTGCGCTAGGTCATACACCTCTCACTTAACAAGTAGGTAGGTATACTGATATAAGTCTATAATCCGGCTCGAAGGACCATAATGTACGAACCCTTGCTTTACATTTGATAAGTTTTGATAGTAGAAAATAACATAACAATATTCAACTTACTGATTTCTTGATCAAATATTTATTAATTGTAACAAAGGTGTTTACAATAAAACGGACAAATAATTTTGTCACTTTAGAATAAGATAAAAATGCTTATGCTAGCGACCTAAAAAAATGTGTGATGTATGTACAAAAACAAAGGAGAGTCCTTTAGGACCCCGGAAAAGCGACATTCTATCATCCAAAACGATTATAGAAATGTTGACATTTCTGTAATCGTTTTAACATGTATTTGAAACATGGAGCCATAAGCTGCCAAACAGTTAACGTCGATCCTGTCGAAAGACGTTGTAGAAAGGCCAAACGCCTTGAAAGCGATTGCCGCATGTCTAGAACAACTTGTAGTCCTACAGTACATTTTAAGGCAACTCTGATGTCTCTAAGACTAAATTAAAATTGAGTTAGCAAGGTATGTAACAGAAAACAAATTGTATTCTAATTCGTTTGCAAATTATGGTGCTTTTTCTATGGCAGTTCTTAGTAGTCTGACTCGGTGCTACAGCTACAACATGCAATATTATTGATGAAGAAACTGTTAATGTTCTTGCTAATGACAAAGTGACTTTGTTCCTAGGAAATGTTTGAGAAACACAAAGTTGGTAAAAACTGTACTTACTGAAATATTGTTAGAAGTCTAATCTTTACTAATATTAAAAGAGGTCGTTTTTTCAAGTTTGTAATGTAGCTGGTAATCTTCGGAATTCCTGATCTGATTTAGTGGTGGTTCTTTCATACAAGCTGTGCGTGCGTGCTGTGTGTGTGTGTGTGCTGTGGGTGAATGTGGCTGTGTGAGTTTAACGTTATACTACTTGCGTTTTGCCTTTGTAACCTTATACAACTGTTTAAAATGTTAGAGTTTCTGAACAGTCTACTTGCCTTATGGTCTTGCCGTATTATTGGCCGCTAGGCATGCCACTGATCTGATTCCGATAACTCTTTCACTAAAGGGAAGCTATACTATGATAAAAGCCATATTTAAAATATTCCTTACGATCAATTTTGATCATAATGTAAGCGAAGCCGCGGCCAAAAGCTTGCTTCATGATCCTGAAGACATGCAAATTGAAAACACTGTCAGTCGAAAATATAATTAAAATTGATTTTTTTTAATACTTGACCAATGGTAATATATAATTAAATTGACACACACAAGTTAGGTAACATACAACATACAAAAACAAAAACAGTAAGGAAAGTTAAAAGAATTCAAAAGTAGAAGTAGTCATGGGCCCCAAACAAGGCACAGCCTGTATTTTGATGAAATTAGTTAGGAACTTTAATGATTGTCACAAAACGGTTTCAAACATAGGCGGGCTCTGCTAAAATCACACGCTCGTGGATTGTTCATTAAAAAATAATATCAAGTCTTTTAAACTATACTAGTCACCAATAACAGTCGCACGGGTCGATCTTCGAAGTTAAGCCGCGCTTGCCCAGGTCGGTATTTAGATGGGTGACCATCTATACCATACTGAGTTTCCTCCATGCAAAGCACGTTAAGCCATTGGTCCCGGCTGTCATTTGAAGAGCTTCGACAGTCGTTACAGGTGGTCAGTGGCCAGTCTTACCGAGGGTATCGTACTACCCTACTAACTGGGTTGTGGAAATGTGGAGGTCAGGGCATTCCATGTAATAATAATATTCAGACACAGAATTTTTACATAAATTTATTTTTAATCTTATTCTAACGACTCTGGCGAGTCGGTGATACCGACAACCCGGTCTGTTTGCCCAACTTTGGCAAAAGCCTCCTCCATTTCTTTCCACTCCGTTCTATTTTGCGTTCTCCTAGTCCATGTTTGCCCTGCTGTGATCTTTATTTCGTCTTCCCACCTTCGAAAGTGTCTACCTCGATTTCTTTTCCTATTTCTTGGGTACTAAAGTCCAAGGTCAGATAGGCAGTCGCTCCATGTAAAATACTGGTATTCAGCTGTATCCGGTTAAACTGGAAGCCGACCCCAATTTAGTTATGAAATGGCTTGGCAGATGATGAGACGACATTTCGTGCGGCTACTCTATTACCTTCACACAGTTCAGCGACCACTAAAAGGACACACAAAGTAAATACAGCTACACCGCTACAGTCTCACGCTCATCCCATTGGCTAGGGACTGTAAAAGTCAACTGTTCGTTACTGTAAGCCCGCGGGCGATCCGTACCGAGCTGCCAATATTTATGGACGAGCAGCGAGCTACACCGGGTGCGGGCTGACTTTAAACTGGACAGGTTATAGCAGTGCTGGGGCTATTTTAATACCGTAAAGGCTCTTTTTGTGACTGGTTTTTTCCCGGGAGCGTGCCGGTAAAGCTTGTACCCGGTTTATAGACGAAAATAGATGTTGAAATTTTATGCGGATGATAATCTCCGAAATCACGGCACCTATTTCAAAAATCCTGTCGCCATTTGAAATGTACATTATTCGGGGTGGACATAATAGACAAATGCTACATTTTATCCGGGCACCACGCGGGCGAAGCAGCGCACAGAAGCGGGCCGGTGCCGTCCCGGGGTCATTCCGGGGAGAAACCGGTAGCGAACGACAGCTGGGTACAGTTACTGTTGCAGTTCAAAGTATTCATGTATACGATTGCAATTGTTGGTTAGGGACACAGGACAGTTTACGGTGACAGTATTTGCACGTCAAATGCACGGTTTCTTTTAATAAAAACAAACTATGAAAGAATGTTTTGTGTATTCGGGCTGACTCAAAAAATCCGTGCCCGTAATTTCTCAGAACAGCCTACGTCTCAATTGATTGCTAGCTATCCGATCAAACAGCTGTCGGACCGACACATGACCACATTTTTTCAATGTCTGGGCTTCTCATACAGTAGCAAAAGGCTTCTGGTAATCCTGAAAATCTTTTTAGAAACTGGAAACGTTTAGAGAGTCACTTGTCTAAAGCCCTCCACACAAAACCTCTGAATGGTTGCAGGAAACCTTGGTTCATAATTATTTTCAGGCGCAAGTAACTGACTTCTCCTAATTGATGTTAGTCAATCGTTCATTACCTTAATCCGTTGTTTGTGCACGCGGCAACTTAGCATGTTTAGTCAAGTAGCATGCCCACCGTAGAAACAGGTTTTGTCGACGGAAGAATCGACAAAATGACGGATTAAACGATATAATTAATCTGAAGTCTGAACAATACATAAAACCTTTAATGTCTTCGCAAGATTTTTTCCTCTTCGAACAAAAGATTCTCGCTTCATAGAAGCAATAATAATGAGATTCTTCCCGCAAGCCATGCCCTTATACGAGTATTTTTACAAAGCCTTGAGATGCCCGGCTTTTTATAATAAGTTATTTTTACTTCAGGCTTTTATTTTATGCCGTTTTATTCGTTTTTATTCGAAGAGGATTATGTTTTACGGAGAATGGCTGTTCATTAATTAATTTTAAAGGGATTTGTGTGGGGATAACTCTTGCTGGCTTTTGAAATTATACAATTGTATTTATTTGGGACACAAGAGTGGTTTTTAGCAAGGGTGAGCGGGGGTAAGAGTAGAATCATGTTGCGAGACCCATCATCTTCCTATCGTTTTCCCAAATATATTGGGGTCAGCTTCCAGTTTAACAACTGAATACCAGTATTTTACATGGAACGACGGTCTACCTGACTTCCTCAACCCAGTTAGTACTGGGTAATACGACATCCCTTGGTAAGACTGATTGACTGACAAGACTTTCGGGCCACTGACTACCTGTAACGACTGTCAAAGATCTATAAATGACAGCCAATGGCATAACGTGGTTTCCGAGGCACTGAGGAGTCTACTCGACATGTAATAAATGGATACCCATCCACGGACCAACCTCGGCAAGCGTAGCTTAACTTTGGCTGTTAAAACTTATAACTCCTTGAGAGCACTTAGCATAACCAGTCTTTAACGTTCCGACTGCTGGGCTACAAAGCTCCTCTCTATGAGAGAGGTGGGCTAAATCCACTATGGTTGTCCAGTGCGGTTGGGTGGATGTCACAAGGCGATTGCTAGTAAACTGGGCATACATCCAGACTCTGGTGGTCTGCTACTCTCAGTTTTTTGTATAAGTGTGAAAGAATATGAATAAGGCATAGATATATATTATGTATGATTTAAGCGTGTTTATATGTCTTATGTCTTATTATGTTATACCATGATTGAACGTTAATACTAGGCAATGTCTAACATTATCGTTTTGTTAATAAAACAAGCCAAAATGGAATATTTTCGTTGAAAATTGTGTTGATGAACCAATATTAAAACAGAATGTCCAGCAGTTATCTTGATTCCTTGAATCAAAATATTATATTACAATGTCTATTGTAGGTACCCCTAATTAATACTTTCCGAACTAAACCTTTGCAAAATTCTATAGAACTTGGACAACAAAATACATGTTCTTCCAATGTTGAGCAACTTTTGAAGGCATGGATAACCGATACCAACTAAATGTGGAACAAAACATGTTTCAGAAACTTGTTTTTAACTTTGTTCTGAAGGGAATCGCCTCGTTTTTGTTAAAACTGAACTGAACTTGGGTTCGATACAATGTAGCTATTAGAGAAGTTTACTTTGATTTAATGAGGTTAGCGAACATTTTCACCTCATTTTGGTTGAACGAAGTTAGTTGATTTATCTTAAAACTTAAGTTTTTGTCTTAACTTTGTCGATGGTTAATGTTGCGTTTATCTCAGACAGATTTAGAAAACAAAGAAAGTTATTTCTGAATTAATTCTTGTGAATTACTTGCAGAATCTAAAAATGATTATATACCAAAGTTTTAATATGGGTGTTAGATGCAAAAACCTCGAGATTAGAATGAATTGCAAAAAGGCGACTTTAAAAGTAAACCTTATTAGACGTCTGCGAATACGAGGACATAAGTACGAAACAAAACAATTCATTCAAGCATTATTTGAACAATAAATTAATATCGATACCGCAACAGTTTAGAAACCCAAAAGTTTTGGAGTTAATTTACAAGTTCATGGTACAAATGGTTTATACGGGGTGGAACCCCGGCACCGACGCGAAAACGGTAACCACCCGGAGCCCCCCCCGTTCCACTAGAAAACTTTCAACGGTAATTTAAAAAAAACAGCTGTTCCATACATTTTGACCGTGTAGGTAGGTAGGTATAGCACTTTTATTAGCAAACAGCTGTTTTTTATATAATCGATGAAAAATTTCTATGTGTGGGGGCTCAGAATGATGTAGTGTCCCTCCACCCTGTATTGTAATAATACAATTAATATGGTTTTGTGGAATCACCGCCGTCGCGGTGATTCTGTGTTCAGTTACAACAATAGGCGGTGCTGTTTCGTAGCCAATATTTGGCATAAAGTATCAAAAAGTGAAATTTTCAAAACGTTTTTACCTGACGGTTTAATTCTTGACATATTTTCTTTTTACCTTCTTGACCACCGAAAGAAACGCCCATACCTAAATTATATTTATCGCCTTGGGTGTATAGGGCTTTGCAAATGAAGCGATAGAAATTCATGTCCAACAGCATCCTATGCACACAGAGTTATGCCACTAGCCAACACCAGGCCTAAACAATCAAACGCCAATCCTATCATAATCCTCCCATCAAAAACGTAAGCCGCCTAGATAAACAGCCCACACATACTAAATGTAAGCCACAATCCCTTGAGGCCTAGAAGAAATGAACAGAAGGACCACTTTTCACCATGTGCGTATAAAACATTAAAAAAATCCAATAGAAATTCCGGCATACCAAACAAGGAGTGAATTAAAGATTCATTTTGTTATCAGCAACTTCAAAAAATGTACAGACGTACCAGAAACTGTATTTTTTTCCCAATCAACCTTGAACATAGTGCTTTAGCGATTAAGTTGGAAATCTATTAAAGAAATTTGACAGATTGTAGTAGCTTGATGTGCTTGGCAGATGCCAAGCACATCAAGCAAAGCAGCAGAGAAGCAGTGTTATTATTATTTATCTACGTAGTACAGATGTACTAAATAATAATAACACTGCTTCTCTGCCAGCAACAAAATGGAAATCTAGTTGCAAGAGCCCACTGGGCTATCGGTACAAGTATTACATGTTGAACTTGATACTCTCTCACTTGACATTCGGGTCTCTTTTTGTCTATGGCATCTTTTCTGATAGACTCGCTATAATAATGTAAATCTCTTTGGCTTGTTGTTTGTCATTTTCGACTTGTCTGCCTTTATTGTTTTCATTCCAGTGTTTCAAATCACCGATGCTGACCTTCTGTTTCCGCTCAAACTGAGTCTCATATAACATGTCGAACCCCTGACGTAACCCCGTAAATCGACCATCCAGCGACCGACGGTATACCTCGGTGCCAGCCACATAGATTTATTGTGAAAAATGCTAGGAATATAGAGAAATGTCTTAAAAATTACGACATTATGTGACGACACGCATGTAGCTGTGTTCACATAAAAAGAACTATTTGACTGGTTGAATGGCACACTTCAAGTCACCTTGGTGTCTTTTTTAGGGTTCCGCAGCCAAGTGGCCAAAACGGAATCCATTATTATATTATTACTAGCATGGAAAGCATGGTCTAGAAAAGAACGATGCATCGCCAGTTATGTTTAAGTCCCATGTAATAGGGGCGAGCCTATTGCCATCAATTGGACACGAATGCGTAGCTGCTACTGAGACATTAATAATGGAAAAAACCATTAGCACTTTGCCCGACCCGGGAATCGAACCCAGGACGTCATTCTAGGTGGCGGGACGTGAGAGGGAGAGAGCCTCACGTGTCAGCCGCCGCGGGAGACGCACCGGGCGTCGGGGGCCACGTGGTGGCCCCCGGCCACCGTAGGCGCGGGCCTGTGGACGGTGAGCTATGGGCTAGCTCGCCGTCCCAAGAATAACTTCGTGTCATTTTCCGAGTTATTAGTTTAGTATGAAAAACGTACGATTCATTTCTTACCAATGATTGTCACTGAGTAAAACAGCTCCAGTAAATGCGCAATTAATAACACAACTCCACTACTTAGCAGATTAAAGTTCAGAAAGCAATTCCTTACAACTCTTGATTTCCCAAATTACCTGTAAATGGGCCTAATTGAAATAAATGCTTTGTCTTTGAGACTCTTCAGGGGACATTATTTTCATGAGCGTTTCCAAATGCTTGGCCTGATGTTTAAAATTACCCTGTTTCAGACAAAAGAACCGATTAATTACAAAGTGAGCTTATGCCCGCGACTTCGTTCACGTGGATATCAGAATGTATCCGACTGCAACGTTATACCGGAATAAAAACCTGCCAAGTGCGAGTCGGACTCGCGCACGAAGGGTTCCGTAACATTATCTATAAAAAAAAAAAAACACGTTTGTTGTATAGGAGCCCCCCTTAAATATATATTTCATTCTGTTTTTAGTATTTGTTGTTGTAGCGGCAACAGAAATACATCATCTGTGAAAATTTCAACTGTCTAGCTATCGCGATTCATGAGATACAGCCTGGTGACAGACAGCCAGACAGAGACGGAAGGACAGTGGAGTCTTAGTAAAAGAGTTCTGTTACCCCTTGGTTACGGAACCTTAAAAAGTATATTTTTTCGTAAAGTAGGTTATAGTTTACATTTCTGGGTACTACGATACCCCTTGCTAAGATTAGGGTTCAGACTTTCGAGCTTCTGACTACCCGTCACATCATCATTCCCCTTCCCATATCCCAATTCATTTGTGATCGGCGCAGCATGTTCTTCCTCCATTCTTCTCTATTACTCGTCATCTCAGCAGTCACCTCCTTTCTAGCCGTATATTATTCTTTACACATTCCATCTATAGTTTCTTTGGTTTTTCCGTGTGCTACGAAATCTTTTTAGCCATCCACATTCCATACTCAATACTCGTACTTCTTTCACGACATTTTCCTCATTCCTCCGCATCACATGTCCACTATCCGTAACGAAACTCGAAAATGTACCTACAAATCACAGCCGGAACTTTTCGAGACACGGAATAGCTCGATATTTACGATGGACGGTCACCTTCCAAAGACAGACCTCGGCAAACGTAGCCTACCGTCGATCGACCCGGACTGTCACAGCTAAGTCACGAGATCCTCGTTGAAGGCCAATTTACGATGGACGGTCACCTTCCAAAGACAGACCTCGGCAAACGTAGCCTACCGTCGATCGACCCGGACTGTCACAGCTAAGTCACGAGATCCTCGTTGAAGGCCAATTTAGCAGGTGGTTAAAGTCACAAGCTATATTTGTACCTTCTCACGAGTAAATATCGATGCAACTTTTATAAATCGTACCCTGTTTAAGTATTTCTTAACTGAAATAGCTATTTTCAAACTAGCTTCGCAAAAAGACGAAACGTGGGTGTAGATTTCTTGTTAAGGTGGAAGCACCAGGTTAGCCGGGAAATTCAAATTTTCTTACGTTTCTCGCAATTTGCAGGTCAGTGTCAGGTTGTATGTTGGTGAAAATATGAATCGCGCCAGTAACAAATATGTACGTAGTTACAGAATCATAATCATTAAAATTATCAATATAACCCTTTAAGTTCATTTAACCCTATTGTGTAACTATTTCATGACAAGTCATTCAATGGGGTTAAAAACCCTGAAGCTTCCACCTTAACGTAGAACACCTCTGCTGAGCCTTTCGGGGATTGTCTATAATGTAGCGTCGAAAAAAGTGAATAGCCCTTCTAGACACGATATTTTTAGCATTGTACTTGATGTCTGTCTCCGTCCAGTTTGGCGATCGTCTTTAGCCAGTCGCTAGATTAGCATAGGCGCTGACCCCACCAGTGGGGCTACAGGCGGTGGCGTCAACGGGAATACACCTGCATCATCAGCGGAAAATGTTAACACACCTGGGACAAAGGTTTGTCAATTATCTGTAAGAAAAAAATGAGCCTAAATCCACGTGGGCACAGTGCGGTTGGTGGATGAACCGTTTGGAGAACAGAGGCGATGAATTAATGCACAATAATTCCCCAGCCCGCTGGGTTACACTATACCTCTTGGTAAGACTAAGAATGGTTGTTAAGTATTGCCAATACCCTGTAAAAAGTAAGAATATACACATATAAATGGTTGTACATACATTTTCAATACAATTTCTACACACAATCCTACCTAATACTATAAATGCGAAAGTTTGTGAGGATGTCTGGATGTCTGTTACTCATTCGCGCAAAAACGACTGACCAGAGTTTGATGAAATTTGGAACACAGATAGTTTATAACCCTAGATGAAAACATAGAACATTTTTTATCCCAGTAGTACGATCCCTTGGGACACTTACCGATTCCCACGCGGGCGCGGGCCTAAGCTAGTTTCACATGTGTTTACCAACAACGCACTAAACTAAGTTCTAAGAGATCCTTTATGCACTGTGTACTGTCTTCTATCGCAGTCTGTTCGTTATTCTACGCTGAGATCACGTTCTATTATAATGTTCAGAATAACATTCGCCTTCTGGAAGTTGAGCCGAGTTTAATTAAGTCTGTGGCGTTGGAAGACAATCATGTGTCTCTTGGGATACAGCGGACGTGAGTCCTGTGAGTCGGAGAGTGGATATCGTATCCTGCACTTATGTATCTGTACATGAGATTTTAAGTCGTTTTTCGTGTCTGTGTGTGTGACCGTGTTGTATGCAAAGGATTTAGAAACATATCTGGCGAAAATATGTGGGTGTGCCTACTATCAGGTATAGCTCTGCCTAGCCCTTCGGGGATTTTAGGCGTGATATAATATTTATGTTAAATGACAGAAAAGAAACGGTGTTTTAAAAGTACTTTCAGTGGCAAACTTATTTTGATATTTGTGATAAAAAAGGGCTTAAAATAACACTGTACTCTTAGGTTTAAACAAAAACTAAGTTTGTATAATTTCGTATATGTATGTACGAAAAATATAATGCCTAGACAACCAGCGGATAATTCAGTATTTGGTAAAACCTGTAAATTCTATGAATTGTCTGATAGAGTAAGATAGAAATTTATTAAGAATATAATATATGGGACTTTAACATAACTGACAATATGTGGATGTCCTAATGTACTAAAGGGAAGCGGAGAGACAGGCATGATGTTATATTCTTTATATAACAGAGTAATTAGGTAATATTCTTTTTACGAACAAAGGAACTTCAAAATCACAACACCTCGTAGGTAATTATAAATAGAACCAAACCTCTGTTCGCTACGTTCTATAGAGCCCGGGCCATTCCCAGAGCAAAGTCCAACATTTCACTTAAAGACCCATTTATAATCATTTTAACTTATTTATCACCGCAAGCCCAAAGAGGCAAAATCTCATTATTTTTGTCCGGGAAGCAGCGAGCCGTTTAGTAGAATTATTAAGGCTCCGGATTGGCTAATGCAATCTCCAATCACAGCGATCGATAAACATTTAGATTGAGTACAGATTTAGTATCGGGATAAGGTGCGGCCGGCTTGCTACGCAACTTTGGGTCCGCAAAAAGGCTTCGTTAACAACGCGTAGATTTCTTGTAAATACCGCACTGATGACATGTAGACACCGTGTACTTGACACGAAGATGACGCGTTTATACCGTGGAGACGTCGCGTAAATGCAGTTAAGTTAATGCAAAACGCTGGTCTAGCGTCATAAGAATACGTTATAAAATATCAAGTTTCTAAACCGTTTATCGCATTATGTGTTCAACAAATGGCAGTCTTTTTTTCTATGAAATCCTAACAATTTATCTGGTTGATGTTTTTTTTATTCAAGTAGATAAATCGGATTAAAGATTTGCCAGCGAGCAATGGAGCGCAGTGTAACAGGTGTTAAGCGACCGGATCTCGTTAAAAACACCACCCTACGCTCCATAGCTCAAGCAGCTGATCTTGGAGAAAAAACAGCCAGGCTGAAGAGGGAGTGGGCAGGCAACGTGGTACAGATGCACCCGGAGGGATGGGCAAAGATCGTCACACACTGGACGCCTGAGGAAGGACAGCGCCGTCGAGGTCGAGCGCGGGAAAGGTGGCGTGACGATCTGATCATTTTTACTGGGCTGACATGGCCACAGATTGCACAGGAGAGAGAGGTATGGAAGGAGAAAGGGGAGGTTTATGCCCAGCAGTGGGACACCAGGCAGGCTAGTAAAAAAAGTAGATAAACCAAGTAGAAAAATATACTATTTTAAATAAAACTTTCCATTGTTTCTTTCTCTCTCAAATACCTTATTCTAATAGCAAATTCTCATAGGACAGAAACACGGGCGAGTTTCTCGAACTTAGCAACTTCGAAGAATTTTAAAATGCCTGTCTAGCGCGGCTAGTGTTCCAAGAAAATATAGAAAACAATAGCTGTTTCTCAGAATATTTACTTAGGAGTGTTGTCGAACTTTTTCCAATATTATAGTTGGCATAGCTTTTTTATTCTTTTCGATACATACTGAAGTAAATAAAATTAATACTCTGACACTACTAACAGTTTTAAAGGAGTTTTTGATGACGTTATTTAGCTCCCCATTAACTTGGCCGCTTATTGGATCTAAGTACTGCTATTGGTTCTAAAATAAGTAGAACAATCTTATAGACTTTCGTCAATACGAGTAAAGCCGACAGAAGCCATGCTCAGGCAAAGCAGTCACTACGGATGTGTAATAAACTTATAATACATACACATGTTCTATCTTGTTATTTAGTGACAACACACACTTCTAAACAACAGAAAAGCAATAGAAGGAACCTTGAGAAAGTCACCACTAAATATCTACTACGAACTTTAGTATATACACAGAATATTACAGAAGGCAACTTCATACAAAGAGAGAAAACAAGCGTTCACACACATAGACGCATATGTGCGGCGATCTCAAACAAATGCCGGTCGCGAGTGCGCTTGCACTCGCTGTACGAGAAGCGGGTCTATGGCTGCATTCCGAATTACGCTGTAATCGATTTGAGCGTCCATAAACCCGTTCCGTATTACCGTGAGCGCGATATTGATATCCCTTGAATCGTCATAGATGACGTCATGACATGCGCCATCTTGTGATTACACCGACCATGCCCCAAATAAATATCACCGTGAGCGCTGTCAAAAATGACAGTTGTGTTCACAGGTTGTGTTGTTTTGTTATGGTGGATGCGCAAGGGTAGCCCGCGAAATTTAAATTTTCTTACGATTTGCAGATCAGTGTCAAGTTGTATGTTGGTGAAAATAACAAACGCGCCAGTTCAAATCATCAATACAACCCTCCAAGTTCATTTAACCCCATTGAGTGACTTTTTCATGAAATAGTTATTGAATGGGGTTAATTGAACTTGGAGGGTTGTATGTGCAGCAGAGTCAACCAACATATCGTACATTTTCAAAAATAGGTCTTGTGAAAGGTTTCGGTTTGGGGTTATGTTCACTGTGAACGCGTTCACGAGCGTTCCGAACTGATGACAGCTCTCAGCTGTTATAATCGTGATATCTAAAACGGAACGCAAAATATAGGTGTGAGCGCTGTGAGTGATTATTTTGTAATTTGGAATGCGGCCTATGTGTGCGTGCGGCGATCTCAAACAAATGCCGGTCGCGAGTGCGCTTGCACTCGCTGCACGAGAAGCGCGTCTATGTGTGCGTACGGCGATCTCAAACAACAGCCGGTCGCGAGTGCGCTTGCACTCGCTGTACGAGAAACGCGTCTATGCGTGTAATAGATTATCCTAATTATAGGTATTGTTATGGTTATCATAAGTATTCCTTTTACTTTTAAAAGTTGATAAAATAGTAATGTTTTGCATAACCAAAAACTTAACAACTATGTACCTAAATTACATTAGTAAATAATTATTTGTCTGTAAAATAAGTATTTTAAATATTAAGGAATAATGTAGGTAAACATAGAAAATATTCCAAACGGATATCCACCTTTTATGTCGTTGATATTTTGGATGACGGTAGATAGAAACATCAAAGTTTATGTTCACGACTATAAAATGGGGTGCTCCGAGTGGCAGAGGCCTATAGTCCGGTTAAGCAGCATCAACCTCAGAGAGTTGTTGCGCTGCGAATGGTCCCTTCAAAAAAAAAAAAAAATGGCAGGGGCCATTCTTGTTGGAGACATCTACCAGAACGGAGCTCTGGCCTAAAGGTAAAAGTTAAGTTATTTATTGCTGTTATTATTGTGTTATGATGTGATACTATTTTTAAATATTTGTTGCTTTACTATTGTTATTATGTTTGATTGCTACTGTGTTGGATATAATAATGATCATGGACCATTATTTACATAAATAGTTCGGTAACATTCAGTACAAATTTAAATTGCTATTATACTATGAATTATTACTGATAACTATGTGCTAGTAATGTGTGTTATAATATGGCTTATATTGATTAGTGTTTATCTACACAGATAAACTGTTATTAGTTGAGAATGGTCCAGGACAACGGATCGTTGTCCTGGCTTAATACTTAAAAAGATGTTACCGTGGAGTTTCTTGTCCATCTTCTCCACGAAGACCTAGGTTTGCGAATGGACGTAGCTTGTTATGTAATTAACGTTACTTATTAATAACTGACAAGCCTAATTGAAATAAATAAATAGTCTTGTCTTTCTGTGCTTTTCTTGACAAAAACCCTTTTCCCTACACACCTCTTTAGATGTACTTTTAGACACAGTAAATAACAAGTAACGATCCTGAAACTCAAAGATTGTTAATTAGTGGATATTAATACAGAATACATTTAACATTTCATCTACTTGTTATTATGTGCGTGCGTTTTCTCTCGATGTATGGAGTTAACATTCTGTATCTATCTTTTCTGTGTTGAGGAGTTTACGATCCGAGCAAGATTTACTACGTTTACTTTCAGTTCCGATAGATAACGTGAAACCGTTCTGTAGCTTCAAGGATGTTGTATTTCCGGTCTTCGAGAAGTTTCAGTAGCAAATTGTAAATATTTTCCTTTATTGTGAAACTTAATACTTAGAGGGTTTAGTGCTCCATCATATCAGTAGTAGAAAAATCACCCCAGATGCTACGACATAAAGGCGCAGCCAATGTCAAATTCATTCCACTAATGTGTGATTCATTTGACTAACCGTAGTTTATAAGGCACAAAATTAAGCCTCCCGTAAAATGTCTTCAAAAGAAAAAATACTATAGTTTTCGAACTCTGTAATAAAATAAAATACAATTTATTTAATTTTAAAAAAATAAGTCTCATCATCACACATCATTCTTTTATTTTTTTTTCATTTTTCATGTAATTTTTAAATGGGCTTCTGTGTGTAGTGCTATGTCTTTTGTGTGCACTGAATGAATGGTTTATCTACCTATTTATTTCAGGTCATTGACCCGTATTAGATACAAAAGAATTATTTGCTGTACTTACATCTATTATAGTTACATTCACGCTTAATATAACAGTGACTGTGTTTTCTTTCTTATTATATACTTTTGTCAATTTTACAGGCGTCTCTGTAGGTATCTGTCTCTTTGTCGTATTTTTTTCTATTTTTAGCATTCACATTTCCAACCAAAAAGAGCTAAAAATTACCCTTTCCCTCACATTTCATAATTTTCATAACAATATACCGTTTTCATACCAATATGTTGCGTTCCGCTCCCAAAATAATGTAACCGCCTAATTTGAATATGAAAATGTGGCTTTTAACGATCATTATAGCTATAATTTAATTTAAAATGGCGGAGCCAGGCCGTGGCCTAGCTACAGTCCTTTCATTGTCATTTTATCTTTGACAGCTGCTGTCCGCTGTCCAACAACAACCTTAAAATTACGACCATAAAATTCACTATTCTTTGTCAGTCAGTGGTTGCAACCGAACAATAACCTTATTGCTACACATATAAAGATCACTGTCTTTTGATAGCGAAGCAATAGCCGTAGCTAAAATTACTCCGAGAGGACTGATGTTTGTCATAAATGACACATGAGGCCACTGTTCAGAGAAAAGTCTGATAATGTCTGTTCCTATGTTTTGTTGAGTTTAATGGACACTGTGGAAAGTTCTGAAAACTTAAGCTGAAAAAACCACATAAGAATATAATTACAAGCAGGATTTTTTTTTCTGTGACTTAGGATGTGTTTCATTCATGAATCTAAGCACGATTAACAGATATAAGCCGCGTTTAAAAGCAGTTGGTGTCATCAGTGTTGTGGGTCCACTGACAGCTCAAGGACGCGGTTTAGCCGTACTGATTGTGTTTTTATTGGTGAAATGAAGCCTTTTTTAATTTTAATGGCTCCGAAAACTCCATATTGTGGAGTTTTCACCCCCAATAACAGAGTTTGCATTACTTTTATTCGAAATTTTCTAAAACCAAAAACTTTTTTGCTAAAAGTACCTTCTTACTTGGATTGTATTTTCCGTGTCCAGTGATTGCAGGGTTCTTACTTATAATTCTACCGGTGAGGACCTCTGACTACCCTTCGAGGGCCCCGTACGTGACGGACTTTGTACATAAACGTCGCAAATAATTATGTCTTTATGCAAAACGCGTACTCATGTTGTTATACATACTTCTCTGTAAAGTGGTTCAATCTCCGCATGAAGGTGCCACTAATGGGTAAAAAAGACACTTAGAACTAAGTCAAAGTCACTTGTTCTTCGTTTCGTTCAGCGTGAAATATTTTTTCACTGAACCATACCGCAAACCGAAGATCCGCGATTGTGGAGATAATTGAAGAGTTCTCGATACATCGATCAGAGTTTCCGAGTACAGCTTTTGTTGAACCTCTTCAACTTTCGAAATGGCAAAATGTAGGTAATTTCGATCAACACAGAACAAAATGTAGAAACAAGAGATATGAACAACGACGAGTGGAGTGACACATACATGCTCTTTCTACATTTAGTGACGGAATAATTACATTTTTTTTAAATATTGTTCCGCACTATGATTTTCTCCTGAAGTATAGGTGCATTTACAAAAATTCAAACTCACATACATAAACAGCCAGATGCCAGATCCGGAGCAACCAGTCATACGAATAATTGTTCTGTGCGGGAATCGAACCCGCAACACGCATCACAGCAGCCGTTCGCTTAGCCACTGCGCCAACCTGCTGTTGAAAATTTTAACGTTATCTCAGTAGTATCAACCTAACTTGCAATAATGGAAGTGTAGACCCAGTGCATATAAATAAATCGGCCTGCATTTTCGATTTAAAACAGTCGGCTCTGACCTATAAAATTTGTAACAGATGACTGTTTGGAAGCTGCGACAAAGAAGCGTTCATATCTGTCCGGAGCACTTGATTCAGTTCCATCGCAGTAACAATGGCACGGAAATAAAGAGATGAGTGTTATTAATATTCATACGAATATTACAGTAGACAGGTGTAGGCGGAGAAGGGTCACTCCTAATGATTCGCCTGAATCAAATCAAATCAAATCAAAATATTTTTATTTCATATAGGCCTAGATGGGCACTTATAAAACATCGACAAAAAGGTGCACGGTTCGGGTTGGTCGTTTCCTATGGAGAAGAACCGGCAAGAAACTCCATGGTTACTCTTTTCAAGTCATTTGGTGTTACAATATTATCATTTTACAGCATTAGTACTTAAGTATGGGGGAACAGCATAGGCCCGACAATAGGTCGTTGCTAACTACACAAAAAAAAATTAAAACAAGATGAAGAGTTAACAAAAGTTAACGAGCATCTGGGAATCTACAAAGCCTATAATGTTCACACATTCACAAACAATCGGTAAAAAAGAATCTATACAAAGGTAAGCAAAATATTGTAAAATAGTAAATTAGACAAGTGACACAAATATTGTCATCAGTGCTGTAACTATTCTGAGCAAAAGATGTGTAAATGATTTGAAAACTACCGTAAAGCCTGCCTTTTCTCATCTTTGTTGGGGTCGGCTTCCAGTCGATTCGGATGCAACTGAATACCGGTATTTTACATGGAGTGACTGCCTATCTGACCTCCGCGTTATTGGGTAATACGATCAGATTGGTGAGACCTATCCGCAACGACTTCTCAAAGATCTGCAAATGACAGTCGGGATCGTATGCTTAACGTGCTCTCCCAGACACGGAGCGAACTTGGTATGTGTAATGGATGTCCTGCCATCCACGGGCCGACTTTGGCAAGCATAGCTTAGGTCTTGATAGGCCTGTGCGATACAAAAATTTAAAGGGTAAACTGTTCAGACACAGAGTCACAGCCGTAGGATGCAGTGGCTTTCGTTTTTAGATCTGTGACAGTCGTTACGAGTATTCGGAAGCTCAAAGCCTGACAACGAGTCTTACCAAAGGGTATGGTATTACCCAGTACCAACTGGGTTGCGAAGGCCAAATAGGCAGTCGCTCCAGTACGGTGGGCTGCATCAGTTGGATACCCTATTTGTATGAAAGCATTAATACAACTGGGGTACCTAATTGATGCAGCCCACGGCCCACCAGTGGTGAAGGTTCCATACAACTCTATTCACGGTCAGTATTCTATGGACAAATAATTTACTTACATTAAAGATATGTACTCCGGCTTACCTCTTACATATTGACCCTTCGCTACTGCAATCCACTGTAGAATACTGCTATTCAGCTGCATCCCATATTTGGGACAAGGTTTTATAGATTATGGGCATATCTTCTGTCTTTACCTGCACTATGTCTTGTAGTCCCGGTACAAAGGCTTGTAGATTCGGACTCTGAACGAACGATATTGTGACGCTTCAATGTAGTGCATTGAGTGTTCCTGCTTATCATTCAGAGCTAGTGCGGGGATAATGGCAAGGTATTTAGATATTATTTAGAGATAGAATTGTTGAGGATAAGTTTGGTTTTTTATGCCAATTTTCCACGCTTATACACTTTTATCAATTGTTGTAAATAGGTAATAGGATCTTTTGGTGCTCAAATGTCATGGATAATGCAATAGTGTACAAGACGGTGCAGCCGTGTCAACGTGTTGGTGGTGTTGAAAAAATAAGATGGCAATTCAAGTTTCGATTTTGATCACACGTCGAAAGATCTTTTGTTCAGGTACAAGGTATTGTATATTATATTTCTGATTACTACCTCAGATTTTAAGAAAATCGATCTTTTCGATAGGAAACGACCAACTTTTTTTATTTATAGTGCCGTGTAGCTTTATCTGAAATTAAATAAATATGTTACATTGACTTCTAAATGTCCTATTTGTCTAAATACACCAATCATAACAAAAGAAAAAATGGCGCCGACCTCCAACGCCAATCTTTAGAACAATGAACTGTGTAAGTCCATTTTCTTGAGATTGTCACCGCTTCATTACATCCCAGACTTTGACGAGATAATAATGACTATTTTGTGGCCTCAATACTGTAATCGCTGGGCCAGGACAAGGCTTAGAAAGCAAACGGTAATGGCCTGATAATGTTACTTAGACCAAAGGGATGGTTGACGGGGTGGCAATGGTGGAGCATGTGATAGTGGATTTTATTTCTAGGTTTATAGGTATTCCATTCTATTTCTTGATAAAGGATATTGTACGCGATACATACATTAATTTGTATGTACACTGTTTTGATCGAACATGACTAATTAGGTATGGACTTATATACTTACTGGCCCCGCACGCAAAATACGCGCTTAGACGTGGAGTTGCGGACACCAGCCCGCTATACAAATATACTTACTGACTTAGATGGTTCTGTCCTCAAATTGTCGTACGAAGATATTGGCCTTTGAAGTGTCATCTCTTTGAAGATAAATGCGATGATAATCTGTTAATGAAGGACTAATGGAGTGAAGATAAAATGAGGCTTTCAGTTCGGTCGATAGCTTTTGTTTTGTCTGATCCCGATCAATAGTACCTAATGTAAGAAAGACACAAAGATTTTTGCTGTCAGATTTAAGTCGCAAAAACAAATGGATTACGGTAAGTGCTTTTTGTTATTGTCGCTTTTCTTATACATTAATCTTTTAGTTTCGTGTGATAGCAAGAAGACATAGACTGGCTCTTAGGTCTAGTGGTCGCAAGCGCGACTGCTGAGCTTGAGGTCCTGGGTTCGATTCCCGGGTCGGGCCAAGTGTTATTGGGTTTTTTCATTAGTAATTTTTTGTGGACGCCACGGTGTCTGGACTTATGTCCAGTTGATAGCAATAGGCTCGCCTCTATTACATGGGACTAAAAACATAGCTGTGGCGAAATGTGGTGTACTATTAAGTACTTACTACTACTACTACTTACTTTGCTAAGTATTTTACTATTATTTTTATTTTTTATTGTTAATGGTCACATTTAATGACATTTATTTTGTAGAGTATTTTGTATTAATTTTATTTGATTATTGTGAATGTGAGGACCATGTGCATCTTTTTCCACTATTGTCTGGCAGTTTGAGTACTATAAGCGACCTACCCAAATGTCCTTTCTTTGGTGTTCGTCGTGTCGTTGAGCTCCTTGAGTTATAAGTCGAGCTACACGATAACTGACAAATGCTTGCACTGACTGGACAGGTCCACTCAAATCTGTGTGGTTCTTTCTTCAAGAGACCATCTCAGACACTAATCTGCATAGTCCTCATGTGAGTTAACCAAGATTATGTCTGGACTTTAAAAGAGACTATGACCTCTGAGTTTGTTTCGGATGTTTCTTCTCAGAGTAGTCAGGTACGAAACACCGGCCCCATCTAGTTTAAAAAAGAGACGTGTAAAAGTGTTTTTAAAAAACCTATTTGCAAAATAAACATCATTTATCATTTAAGTACACCTCTGCCTAACCCTTCGGGGACTACAGGCGTGGTGTTATGTTATGTTATACGGAAGAGCGTTCTATTCAATTTAATGTAAACACCAGGCGTGGTGTAAAAAGACCAATCACACAACCGTTGTCTACGCATTTTTATTTAAGAAAACGGTGACTTTTGTTAGTTTGAATTTGGTTTTTTTTTTGTCCCCGACTTCTGAAGATAAGGTTTTTTTTTGTGTTTGAAGTCGGTTTTATTTTTTGCCAAAAAGCTTTATTTATTTTTCCATTTTTAGTTGTAATATCCTATACAAATATTTGCTATGTATTTATTTTACATTGTTAACAATACATGTCATTGTAATAGGCTTATCCCCAATAAATGGAACTTAACATACCTAAACTGTCGAAATCTGGGTGTATATTGTACACATCTGCGTACCCCTCAGAGCATACAGGGGTCCTTCCAGGGTTGCGGGACTGTTCGAAAGAGATACCGCGGCCCTGGAACATAAAGGGCAAAGGAAGGAACATGGATGGGTTTTAGTCAGTAAAAGTCTGACACTCCCTCCTGCTCAGCCCAGAGCGGGAGGGGTTATTTGATGATTACACATCCGAAACACTAAAAAAAAAGAAGTGGTGTTGTTACGTCATGATATACAACATCATGACGTAACAACACCCCTTCTTTTTTTTTTAACAGTAAACATCCAAGCGATTGCAGCAATCACGGCAGATTTGCCGGCTATTTCTGAAGAGTTCCATTTTATATATCCGAAGATCAGCATCAGATCTTCACCAAATTTAAATGGGACCAAAGGCAACTATTCCGCACCAAAATAAAGAAGAATCACGAAAATCGGATCATAAATCTCAGCGTAATCGGTGTACATACATTTAAAAAAATACCAATCGAATTGAGAACCTCCTCCTTTTTGAAGTAGGGTTTAAATTTTAGCATTTTTTAGCCCAATTGAGGAAGGTTTAGAGGAAAGTTAAAGGCTATTTAACATCACGCTACAACCCTTAGAAGTAGAACAAAAAGAAAAAAGTTCCAAACGGCGGTTGAAAAAAAAAATGAATCTAAACCATCCAACTTATCAGCTCTCTCTTAGGAGTTAAGCTCGTAAATTCCGATTAAAGGCATCGATATTCCGGATAAAGGCGTGTCCGGACTTAAGTTTCCAGCTCCCGGATTTAAATCCGCAATTCTCGTCTTACACCTCACCAAGGATTTCTACCTGAAACCCAAAGACGTAAGAATAGGTACAAGTCTTGGATCTTATTCTAGAAATCTAGAGATTTGACTTACTTAGTAACAATTTCTTTTTACAACCAGTTGGTTCTAGAAACTAGCACAAGTTTTGCAAGTTAACTTAACTGTCGATTCATAAATAAAACAAGTTAAAAAATAGTAGGTCTATTTTACACTTGCTTGTGCCCGCGGCTTCGCCCGTGTGAAGTTCGGTAACTGTCCCACGGGATCATACGGGATAAAAAGTATCCTATATGTTAATCCACGTTATAAACTATTTATGTGCCAAATTTTATCCACATCTGTTCAGTAGTTTTCGCGTGAAAGAGTGACAAACATCCATCCATTCTCACAAACTTTCGCATTTATAATATTAGTAAGATTCCTTAATTATTATTAGATTACTTAATACAGAATATACATAAACATACGATTTAATCCCACAAGGGTAGGCAGAAACTACAGAACGACACCTGCTACGATCATTACCATACTCCTTTTGCTTCGTCCACGTTCATACATCTGGACACACTCGCACGCCGCCGCCGCGCCGGTTGTAACTACTACCCACCTGACCTCTTTATATAACACTAGCGATCCGCCCCGGCTTCGCACAGAGGCAATGTTATACAGATAAACCTTCCTACTCTTGAACACTCTATCTATTGAAAAAAACCGCATCTAAATCTGTTGCGTAGTTTTAAAGATCTAAGCATACATAGGCACAGACAGACAGCGGGAAGCAACTTTGTTTTACACTATGTAGTGATCATCAGTAAAAAAATACTCATTAATATAAACAAGAACTGACGATGCACATATTATAAGACTAATTCTGAAATATAGATCAACTGGTCTTGTAGAAATACAATAATAGGTCATACATCATCTTTTCATCACATAGGCTTCTCCTGGCTTGTACCGTACTTCTCGTCCCTCATCCAACTGCTCCCCGCAACTTTGACGACATCGTCAACCGCGCTCCACACCGCCAGCTAGCGAGCGAGCGCTGCGAGGCATCGTTTCACCTCTTTTTGTACTTTGATTCACACCGCGAACTACCGAATGAGTCGACACGAAGTATGAACAGAGCCTCGCTCGCTAGCTGGCGGGCGAAGCGAGGCGAGCGGAACTATAAAAACGAAGTAAACGAAGTGAAGCTTTGGTGAGGGTTCACCTTCACTCAGATCCAGCCTGTCCCTTTGCTGCCCTCCCCTGCGACGCACTAAGCCGAGGCCCGTACCCCACAGGGGGTGCCCTTAGCGAGTGGTCGCTTAGTTTTTAAGTATAGTTTTAAGCCCCTGGCTGGAGGCCTTAGATTCATTTTTAAGGCATCCACAGGGATTTGCCCGGTTAAGCAGTAGCCAGCCTCAGAGGCTGAACTGCGAGATGCCATCTCCAAAAAAATAAATAATAATAAATAAATAAATAAAAATGGTGAGGGTTCACACCGAAAACTACGGATGGACGAGCGAGCGAGCGGACGGGCGCACCGGGCGAGGCGGGCGTGGTGAACGAATAACGTCGCTGGCGTTATCGGATATTTCTGCTCGCTCGCTCGCTCGGTAGCTGACGGTGTGGCCTGCGCTTTAAACGGCCCGGTTTCTTAGGCCTGCTAGGTGTCTAACTGTCTACCTGATCAATGTAAACTCCCTTCTGTTACCCCTAAGTACCATTTCGCGACACACAAGTAACTTTATGGCACAAACAATTGTTCCTATCAGGCTTCCTATTGTTACCTACCGTGAACATAAACTTGGTCCTATTGTACCGAGTAAATAAACAGTTAGGAGCAAACATTTGCCAACTGTAATCTGAAGCAATAATCTTGGGTATTTGTTACATATTTGGGGCTTCAAAGGGTATGGGGGTAAAGTTAAAGTGGAATATTGGCTTGTGATTATACTGAGGCTCGTCGTCTATGGTCGTTATCATAGAAAGAAAAAGAATATTACATTGATTGTGACGCACATGACATAAACATGAAAAACAAAAAGAACTTACATTAACATAACGACATTTGACGACCCGAATGGCGCAGCGGTAGTGAGGCTGCCTTACGTTCTTAAGGGTCCCGGGTTCGAATCCCGGTAGGAGCAAATGTTTGTGTGATGAGCATGGACATTTGTTTCCGAGTCATGGATGTCTATATGTATAATAAGTATGTATTTACAAACAAAAAGTATCTATGTAGTATTATCAACCATCTGGTGTCCACGACACAAGACTCGTTGCTTAGTGTGGCACCTAGATGGCGCTGTGTGTAATGTCCAGCGATATTTATTTATTTATATTTATTTATAACATAACATCACGCCTGTTAATTGTTATCTCGGAAGGGTAAGGCAGAAGTATATGTACCTAATAGAACACCCACTGTTTGCGCCGCAAACCAGTTCTAAACGCGGGGGCGCCTCCACACCGAGAGGGGATCGCCGTCGCCCAGGCGGACCGGCGCGCGAACTTCCGCAATCGGCCACCGACAGCGAGTGTGAACGACTATTATCAACAATTGTCTTATGAACCTGTGCCTAACGAACTGTACCTACAACTGTAACCTACAAAATATAAACCCTAGAACAAATATCTGTGTTTGGACTTTGCCTGAACATAAGTGGCGACCGTGACAGGACTTCGAGGACGTGCAGAGCATTCAGAGGTCATCACCAGATGGAAGTAAGCCCGTTCCTTTAAAACACTTACATTCCTTCCAAATATTTCCATACACCTACTTACTATTTTCAAACTTCTATTGGTTGTGCTAAGTGAATGCTAACCGGTTAGTGTTAGAAGGTTAAGGAAGCTTAACGCGTATCTTCCTATTGTACTTATTTAAACGGTAATTCACGCTTAATACACGGTCTTAATTTCGATTAGAAATTATTAACTATCAATACAGGCTCGGCGATTCATGTTCACACCCCATTTTTCCAATAAATTGCAGCCTATTTTGCTTAAATTCAGTGCCTATTTGCTGAACCTACCTCACCCATTTCGCAACTAGCTTTGTCTATCTTTCTTTCTATTATCGCTGCCTATTTTGTCGTCAAATACATTTTATCAACCAATAATTAATTGTGTAGATAATTAACGTAAATTATTTTATGCCTAAAAACTTGTTAAAGCTATTTTGCTGTTTTGCGGCACTGCCGACCTTACGTGTCCGTGCTCGGGCGAGTGCCCGGTGCCCGCGCTGTGTCGGTGCGTCACCGCGCTTTCGCACGTGGGTTCCCTAGCGCAGCCGGTGTTGCCGCGCTCGGCGCCTCTGCCTGCATCCACGCCCCGTGCCGGTTTTCTTGTGCGCTGCTCCCGGTTGACGGGCTCGGCAGTGGCTGTATGGTTTGGACTACTGCCTATTGGATTGTTTTATTATTGTTTGTGTTTCTTTTTTATTTTGCCCCGCTTATTTAAGTATTAAAATGGCTGAAAGGGAAACGACCGCTAAACCCAAAAGTCCGCTTCCACTATTAAAAATAGATTCGGCCGGTAAACCCGATGTTAAGGAGTATTTAAGGTCATTAATTAAAAAACGTGCGGGATTTCGAAGTCGGCTAACAGTTTTGAAAAATTTTATGTAAAAATATAGAATTTCTTCCATTACCGAATTATCAAACTTGGAGGTGAAAGAAATTTCTTTAAGATTAAATCAATTAAACGAGTTAATGTTTAACTTTAATAGCGTACAATCAGAGATTGAAGAATATTCTGATAATTTGGATGAACAGATTTCAGAGCGAGACATTACCGAAACTGAATTTTTCACACAAATAGCTTTTGCTCAAGAGTTGGTCGATTCGTTTTCAACCAAAGGTAAAGAAAGTCACACCGCTAACGGAGCAGCCTCGGGTTGTTGTCATGGTCATAATAATGATTCAATTCGGCTCCCAATTATTAATCTACCTACTTTTGATGGTTGTTATACAAAATGGCTTGAATTTAGGGATACTTTTAAAACCCTTATCCATGACAACGACTCGATTGCGCCCATCAATAAATTTCACTATTTAAGAACTTCTTTACAATCGGGTGCCAGTGTCGTAATTAGATCGTTGGAATTTGTCGCGAGGAATTATGAGCTTGCGTGGGATACATTGTGCAACCGATACAACAATAAAAATATTCTGATCAATAATCATTTGAACGCATTAGTTAACTGTAACACGATACAAAAGGAATCGTTCAAGGCTTTGCGGTATTTAATTGATCAGGTGTCTAAAAACTTAAACGCTTTAAATACGTTGGAAGTCTCCACTGAAAATTGGGACCCGCTGGTGATATTCTTGGTGTCAGCCAAGCTAGATTCTAGTACTAGCAGTAAATGGGAAGAATACAAGGGCAGATTGTCTAACCTACCTACTTTAGATGATTTTAAGAATTTCATAGAAAATAGGGCGAATGTTTTAGAGACTGCTAACTGTCGCAATTTAGAAAACAAGTCTACCCAAGGTAACAATAATAACAAAGAAAGCAGGACCACTAAATCCTTTGCCACCGTCACAAATGTTAAGGGCAAGCAGCAACACAGAGCCTGTCCCGTTTGTGATCAGCCTCATCTCGTGTACCAATGTAACAAGTTTAAAGAGCTGAGTGTTGAGGAAAGGTTAGGCGAGGTTTCAAAACACAAGTTGTGTACAAATTGTTTGCGAACTGGACATTCCAATGACCAGTGTAGGTTAAAAGGATCTTGTCGTTCCTGTAAGGAAAAACACAACACATTAGTACACAAAGGTGACACAAATAAAGAACTTACCGAGTGTGGCGAGTTATCTAGTCTTCCCGTTAGCTTAGCTGCGGTCTCCTACGGTCAAGTTCTCCTGTGTACTGCAAAAATAGAAGTTAGTAATCAACAAAATAAAATTACTTACCTTGCTCGCGCGTTGCTAGATACTGGCAGCCAGTCGTCATTCATCACGAAGAACCTAAAACAGAAATTGGGCCTATCAAGTGAAAATATAATACTTAACGTAGCAGGCATTAATGGAGTGGCTTGTCCCATTACACAGCGGTGTCAGGTGAATATTAAATCACGCACTAGCTCATTCGCTAGAAATGTCAATTGTTTTGTTATTCCGAAGGTGACTGACAACTTACCTAATGCTCAAGTTGATGTTAAAAGATTAGGCCTACCCGAAAATGTAACTTTAGCCGATCCAACGCTTTACAAACCCTCGGAGATAGATATTTTGCTAGGCGCTGATCATTTCTTCGACATTGTTTCGTCTAACAAAATTGTACTAGGCCCAAACCAGCCTATCTTACTAGAAAGCGTCTTTGGTTGGCTAGTAGCTGGTCCAACAGGTCATAGTTACAATAACAACAACATAAAATGCAATTTTGTGCAAACCCAATCGTCACTTCAAGACATCCATAATTCTATACAAAAGTTTTGGGAGGTAGAAGAGCTACCCTCAGAAAATAGTATTTCTTCAATAGAGGAACAGTTTTGTGAATCGCATTTCGTAACCAACACCCATCGCTTACCAGATGGTCGATTTTCCGTCATGATGCCACTTAAAGAGTCTGCTGAGGAGGCTCTAGGTAGTTCATTTCCAATGGCTATGAAACGTTTTTTATCGCTAGAAAAGAAATTAGATAAAAACCCTACTTTAAAACAACAATATTCGGAATTTTTGAGGGAATATGAAAACTTAGGTCACTTACGGGAAATTGACAGACCTCCACTTGGCTGTTACTTACCCCATCACTGCGTAGTTCGAGAAAATCATGAAACTACAAAATTGAGAGTAGTTTTCGACGCATCCGCTAAGACTAGCTCATCAAAATCTTTAAATGACATTCAAGCTGTAGGCCCAGTAATACAAAGTGATTTGTTTTCAATTCTTATTCGTTTTCGTGTTTATCCGCTTGTACTGACTGCAGATATAGAAAAAATGTACCGACAGATCAGTTTAAGCGAATCGCAGCGCCATCTACAACTTATATTGTGGCGAGAACATGCGCATGAACGTATAAAAGTAAAACAATTGAACACAGTCACTTATGGCATGGCCTCGGCACCGTTTTTGAGTACAAGATGTCTTGTCCAGCTTGCACTCGAATGTCAAGATCCAATTGTGTCCAACACTATCAAATCGCATTTTTATATCGACGATCTAAATACTGGTAGTTTCACTGAGCAAGAACTAAAACATGTCTACACAAATGTAACCAAAGTCTTAGCCTCGGCCGGCTTTCCGTTGAGAAAGTTCAAGACGAACTGCCCACAATTATTTGATGCTTCAAACAGCCCCCTTGAATTTAAAACCAACCCGTCGCCACTTGATTTTTGTACAGAAGCTAACGTGTTAGGTTTGAAATGGGCACCTAAAGAAGACAGTCTTCAATTCCCTAGTAGTATTGAGGTTAATTCAAAGGTAACTAAAAGAATAATTATTTCTAATACATGCAAACTGTTCGACCCTTTAGGCTTGGTGTCGTGCTGTATCATTCTGCCAAAAATGCTCATGCAAGGCTTATGGAATGCAAAATTGTATGTAAAGCAATGGTTCAATTTTATAAATAACTTGCATCATATTTCACAATTATCCTTACCTCGACATGTGTTAGGTGACTGCTCCGCGAAGCCGGTAGACTTGCATATCTTTGTCGATGCTTCTCAGAACGCTTACGCTGCTTGTTGTTACGTGCGGTCTTACAATGCAGATAATAGTATCAATGTTACGTTGCTGTGTGCCAAAACGAGAGTAGCACCCATTAAAAGCCTGACGATTCCGCGCTTAGAGCTGTGTGCGGCGTTACTTGGTGGTCAGCTATGCGCAAGAGTTTTAGAAGCAATACCATGCAGTGTCAGAGATACGTTCTTATGGACGGATTCCACGGTGGTGCTTTGCTGGCTAAAATCACAAAGCAAAACACTACCAGTTTTCGTACGCAATAGAGTAAATAAAATAAACATACTTACTCAGGGCTTTCATTGGAAGCATACTCCTACCAATTTAAATCCAGCCGATTTAGGTTCAAGGGGAGTTGAGCCACAGCATCTGCGTTCGTGCTTGTTGTGGTGGGAGGGTCCTTCCTTCTTAAAGAAAGACACTTCAGATTGGCCTACCCAACCTCATCTCAGCCCACATGACTTACCTGAAGCTGGAGTTAAGGTTCATTTGACGGTCGATGACACTTCTAATAAGCAGACTATAATCACGTTCGAAGATCACTCCAACTACCTGAAATTAAAAAGAACCTATGCATACGTTCTACGTTTTATTAATAATAGCACACCAAATACAGACAAGCTTAGCGGTCCCTTAACAACAGACGAACTAGAATCATCACTGACGCTATTACTTAAATTCAGTCAGTTAGCAACTTTCCCAAATGACATAGCCTATCTCAAACAAGATAAACCACTTCACAACAAAAGCAGACTATTACCTTTGAATCCGTTTGTTGATGACAACGGTCTAATCAGGGTAGGAGGTAGGTTAGAACAATCTGCTTTCGACTACAATAAGAAACATCCTATCATACTTGATGCGAAGCATCATCTTACTAAATTAATGTTGCAACATGAACATAATAAACTATGTCATGCTGGTCCCCAGCTCCTTCTTTCTTCTTTTCGTGAGAGTTTCTGGCCTTTAGGAGGCAGAAACTTAGCTCGCGCTATCAGTAAACAGTGTACTATCTGTACCCGTATGAGGAGCAAAACAATACAACCTATAATGGGTAACTTACCGGATGTTAGGGTAAAAGAGAATTTTCCCTTCAATGCCTGCGGGATCGATTTTGCGGGTCCTTTCATGATCTCTTCCAAAAAGGGTAAAGGAAACCGTGTCACAAAAGCCTATTTATGCATTTTTGTTTGTTTAGCCGTCAAAGCCTTGCACCTTGAGGTAGTTAGCGACCTTTCAACCGCGGCGTTTATTATGTGTCTACGCAGGTTCACGTCACGTCGAGGCAAGCCTAACATTATCTATTGCGACAATGGCAAAAACTTTGTCGGCGCAAACAATGAGTTAGGAAAAATGTTGCGATCCAGTAGTCAGTCAGTTTCAGACTTCGCAGCGAATGAAGGCATACAGTTCATTTTTAGTCCGGCCTATTCACCCCATTTCGGAGGTATTTGGGAGAGCGGAGTCCGTTCCTCAAAGAACCTTTTAAAACGCGCAGCTGGAAATGCCTATCTTACTTTTGAGGAGTTGGCTACACTTTTTTCACAAATAGAAGCTATACTCAACTCCCGTCCGCTCACCCCGCTTTCATCCCATCCCATGGACTTAAACCCTCTCACTCCAGGGCACTTCCTGATTGGTCGACCATTGATATCGCTTCCGTCACCGCCTATCTACACTAAGAGCCCGACTAGATACCAACGCATTGAACAAATTAGACAGCAATTCTGGGACCGATGGCGCCGGGAGTACATGGCTGAGCTCCAACAGCGAGGCAAATGGAAGAAAACCTGTCCACCCCTGCAAGTAGGAGACCTGGTCGTCGTTAAAGAGGACAACCTGATGCCTCTGCAATGGAAAATGGGAAGAGTTACAAAACTATATCCGGGACGAGACGGCATATCCAGAGTGGCGGACGTCTATGTAGCCAAGGGAACCATCAGACGAGCTGTAAATAAACTTTGTCTTCTGCCGATGTCTACCAACCAATCTATGACAACTGCTGTCAAATAAATTAAGCTAAGAAGAAGAAGAAGAGGAAGAGAGATTTAGAAGATTCCTTCAACGCCCTGGAGGATGTTTGCGCCGCAAACCAGTTCTAAACGCGGGGGCGCCTCCACACCGAGAGGGGATCGCCGTCGCCCAGGCGGACCGGCGCGCGAACTTCCGCAATCGGCCACCGACAGCGAGTGTGAACGACTATTATCAACAATTGTCTTATGAACCTGTGCCTAACGAACTGTACCTACAACTGTAACCTACAAAATATAAACCCTAGAACAAATATCTGTGTTTGGACTTTGCCTGAACACCCACATTTCGCTAATTATGTTTTAATTCCCATGTAAGGGGGCAAGCCTATTGCCATCAACCGGGCACAAATCTTGACTCCGTGGCTGTTACTGAGAAATTCCTGATGGAAAAACTCAATAACACTTTACCCGAACCGTGAATCGAACCCACGACCACATGCTCAGTAGTCGCGCTAGCGACCTCTAGACCAAAGTGTTAGCTGTTTGTGCTCGTGTCAGTACGATAGGGCTCGCGTTTGAGCACTAACGCACCTCATGGTAAGCAGTAATCATGCCTCATCAATGATGATGAAAAATGGAAGAATGTATACGATTGACATTATAGTATGTCATGTATGAAGAACAGGGTGTCTTCGTCTACCATAAAAAAGACGATTCTCCGACCAGATCCGACTCAGACGGGTGTTATGTCTGGTGGGCTACTGCCTAACAGTTGTCGGGTTTTCCGTTGCGCGATGCAGAATTTTGGTATAAGATGGCACTGTAGTACTTTTTGAACTATGTTGCTGTAGTACTCTTTGTACTCTCCATTATAACATTAGTTACTTACCGAAAAACTATAAGTAAATCCTGATAAAATACGTTGCAGAATGTCGTCCGTTGGAAAGTGACTTGCATATGTTTTGGTCCTCAAGTGTCCTGAAAAATGTACTCTAAACATGGTTTTATGACCAATGAAAAGATAGATGTAGTAAAGATCAATACCTAAGATAATCTTTATTTGAAAAGCTTTAACCGCCAGCATAATAATAAAACGCGATATAACGAGTTAACATAAACGTAGGCACAGGTGTTCAAAGCGACTTTGATTGCCAATTTTATAGCTCCGGGAATCGAACCCGGGACCGCTAGTACAAATAAATAAAAAGCTTTTTATGTCCCGTTAACGTTGCATGTTACAGACAGATAAAATTCATTTGATTTTTTATCTTGTTATTTTAAGGACGGAAAACTGGTACAGCTGCGTTGTTGATCTTGTGGTCGCAAGGGCTTATGTTGAGCATGAGGTCCATGAGAACTCGACTTCCAAGTTAGGGCGCGTTCCCACTATGTCGTGACGATTTATTTATCGTTGGATATTATTATGGAAAAGTCATGGGCGACAGTTAATCGTGTCGTCCTATATGTGAACACCTCCA
This sequence comes from Eugnorisma glareosa, assembly GCA_947578425.1. Taxonomy (NCBI): domain Eukaryota; kingdom Metazoa; phylum Arthropoda; class Insecta; order Lepidoptera; family Noctuidae; genus Eugnorisma; species Eugnorisma glareosa. The sequence continues at coordinate 21,102,692 of OX387967.1, read as the reverse complement.
TTTAAATAAACTAGCCACGACGCTTTAAACAACACGATAAACTGCCGTCACGACATAGTGGGAACGTGCCCTTAGGCAAAGTGTTATTGGGTCTTTCAATAAGCAATTTTCTCAGTAGCAGCCCGGTTGGTAGCTGTACTCCAACTACTTGGAGCTACTGCCTGTAAGCGAGCGTTGGAGCGACCCATGTTATAGATGGTGTCGCCTCTTTAGCATGGGGTACTGGCTGAATGTGGGTATACTATTACAGGCGTGATGTTATATTTTTATACGGGGTGCGAGGGACACCCACGCGATAACAGTTACTATGTAATCTGTACAGTGTACATCAGACTGAGCCTTTATTAAAGCCTTATTTATTTTAAAATAAATATTCGCTGTTCCATACATTTTGAAGTGGAAAACAGCAGATTTTTTTTGGGTTCCGTACCTCAATCGGCAACACGGAACCCTTATAAGATCACTTTGTTTTCCGTCTGTCTGCCTGTCAAGACCCTTTTTCTCAGGAATGGCGTGGCGGTATCAAGCTGGAATGAATACCAAATACTCAAGTCTGCTTACCAAACCAGTAATGAAAAAATCAAACTTGTAAGTCATCGCGATCAAAGTCGCATATTATGCGATTTCACAAGGGAATCAAAATATACAGGGTACTTCCCTTTGACCTAGAATCATGAAATTCGGCTAAAAGCAAGGTCTTACAGCACAAATAAAGGAGAAATTCCAAAAAATATATAAAAGCTTGTATCGAGATTTCCAGTTGATTTTAATAACCCGCATGGTTGGCCTATATGTATAGTTTTTGTTTTACCTTTAGTTGAGTTTTTGTTTGAACTTCGATGGCTATTAGAGTAGGTAGAGGAAGACAAAAAAGGATGGATGGATTGTGTGACCAGGGGGTCCCCCTTTCTAGCCGGACCTTATCTGAACCTTGTCCAACTGAGGTGAATACAAGTGAATTGAGATGACAACCATGACAAGGAGATGATGGTGATAGATAAGCTTTAACCAGATTCAATTCTAGGTATGTTTTATGGCCTTCCGATGATGATATTCCAATTCTATGAATGCAAGCTATGTTTAATCAATCACTTAACGTTCCTTTTCAACACACACACGTTACAAACCTCAAATTTCTTGTACAAAATTCTCTTGAAAAGTAACTTTACCTAACTTCACTTGAACATCCATAGCAGTTCTCCTACTTAGCAAGTCGTCAACTCCACCCGACAGTCTTGCCACAGTCGCAGCGTGTATTTCCCAAAGGCACGCCACTTGCTTGTGGCGTGTTCATTTTGAACTTACATTATTTTTGTAAAGTTTGCTGTGCATGGTACGACTGTTTTCTGCGGCGGAGTAGCGTCGTGAGTGGAAGTGACCATAGTTGGTGGCAGTAAGATAAAGTTGTTTTGTTTATTACACAATGGATAGTTAGGGGTGCTACATACTTGTTAGGGTCGGCACATTCGATTCAGCAGTATTTTATTAACAACAAAGCCAGTAATCATCACTCAGTCCACTGCTGGACATAGGCCTCTTCAATCGCACGCCACTTAACTTGATTCTCTCTTGCAACTCTGATGCAGTTGCTACCAGCCACCCTGCGCAGATCATCGCTCCACAGAGCCTGAGGGCGTCTCACCCTTTTTTTTTTTCGGATGGGAAATCATCAAATAACCCCTCCCGCTCTGGGCTGAGCAGGAGGGAGGGTCAGACTTTTACTGACTAAAACCCATCCATGTCCCTTCGAACAGTCCCGCAACCCGAACAGTCCCGCAACCGACACCCGGCGTCTCACCCTACACTTGCCGTTTCGTGGTATCCTTTCAAGAACACGTCTATCCCATAGGTCATCGGTGCTTCGGCTATAAGGCCCGGCCTATTGCCACTTCAGCTTACTTATTCTGTGAGCTATATAGTTGCCAACTGTAGTTCTCTGTCGGATCACCTCGCTCGGGATCCGATCCCAGCTAGCAATAACTACCCTTATTCAACTGTTGTTTGGGTACTGTCTGTTGATAAACTCCATTTTGCTGTCGCTAAATTGTGTTAGGGCGGCTCGTCACAATTCTAACTAAATCGAGCTGCTTTTTCCAAAGTTATATCTACATATTCGATTTGGTTGTCAGTCTGTGACATGTATGTGTGGTATATACTCTCACCCTAGCCGTTGATTTAATATCTATCAACAACCCGTCTTAGTCAATATTCATCAAATAAGATCTTTCAATCACACACCCAACAGTAACGTAAACACTCATCGAAACATGCTCTAAAACTGCAACAACTCATGCACCAATACAGACATTGGAACAATTCAAGAACGCAATTACCTCTGTAACCACAGAATAGATGGACACAGAAGCTTGGTTTCATACAACAAGTGAAACCGCACTCAAACAGTTGTTCGAACACAACTGGGGCCTAACAAAAAGTTCACATACGCGAAAAAGACGGAAAAAAATATATATGTCTCGTTTACCCTTGCTACTGGATATAATAAGTTTGTCCTTGTCTCTTTTAAATTGTCTACTGCTGTTACACGTCTACGTTCTCTATTTGTGTTGAAGCAATTCAACTACGCGATAAAATCTCAACTACCCACATTCAAACTGTAGCTAGCATCGTCCATAAACCAGCATTGTTCGACGGTGCAATCGCGTGGTTGTAAAATAAACAGAACACGTAAAATTTATCATAAATCGCACTAGTTCTGTTTGACGGTATTGTTGTCTTTTACTGGCACATAAAACAAGAAAGAGATAGAAGTTATGAGCTACGAGGATAACTTTTTTGATGTACTATAACAGCTTTTCATTTTCTGTGTGTAGCATATTGGTACGTCTTTAAGAGATTATTTGTCTATGTTTATTTAAGCTTTTTGTCGGCCCAATATTGGCCTCTATTTCACATGATTAAAATCGAGACCTGACATCTACGATGGAGAGAGCGTGCTCAGAAGATATCAGTTTCTACACTCTTGCACTGAAGGCTGACGTATTTTTAGCGGTGGGACCGCGCACATTTGGAGTGGATTGTTCTAGCAAAAACGTTTGAACCCGACTTTTTTGTATATTGATTATAAAGTATTTACATTAAGTTCAACACCTGAAATGTTAAAACCGCATTAACCGTTTGCGTATTTGAAGCTATTTCTAGTTTCAAAATAAATGCCGGTAATATCCGAAGGGGTAGGCAGAGGCGAGCCTATAAAGGATGTAACAAGACCCTTAACGAAGCCGAAATGCAATTGTTCTCCCCGTCATTGCGATCATTTTTTTGTTCTAGACCATACCTGCGAACCTTCTAGTTACGGAGATATTGGGGGTCAAAGTTCCAAAATTTTCTCATTTTTTTTTAAATGCATGTTTGAACGTAAGATTTTTAGTGTAAAAACATCCATGACTCCCGTACTATTCAATCCATCCATCAGCACAATGTGCTGAGTGTTTTACATTGAGGCCTACCGGAAAACGTGATTTTTCACCCCAAAAAAAGTCGTTTCCCAGCAATAGTTTTGCGCAAAGTTACTTAGTTTGATATACGGTCGAACAAGCTATTTGGTATACACGCAGAAATATTCACAATCCTAGTACACTGATAATATAGTTTGCAATTTAATTTTATAAAGCTTATGTCATTAAGAGTCAACAAGTCTCTTAATGAAAAAAGCTTTATTAAATAACTAGCTGACCCGCGCAACTTCGTCTGCGTGCGTGCGTACATAAAAGAAAGAGAGGTTAGAGAGAGTGTGCGTCAACCTTAAAATTTAGACATATGGCCATTGCGGATATTTTTTTAGAGCTTTTTAAGAGGGACAATTCCGACATACATGATAATTGCGTAACTTTAACCGTTCACGCAAAACGGAAGCTCTCAAAAGGAGTAAATCCCTATTATATACTATTACCGATGGATAATCATCAAATGACCCCTCCCACTCTCGACGGAGCGGAAGGGATTGTCAGACTTGTACTGACTAAAATCCACCCACGTTTCTTCTGTTACCCTTTGCGTTCCAGGGCCGCGGTATCTCTTTCGAACAGTCCCGCAACCCTGGCAGGCCTCGCTCCTCTCGGATCCCTTCCCGTTTGCTGACATCTCTTTGAGGCGCGTGTGGAACACGAACACGCCATCACCACGGCCTGTCGTCATAAGACGGACGGATGGCGAGCTAGCCCATTACTCACTGTCCACAGGCCCGCGACCCTCGACAGCCTTATGTCTTCATCTTTAGACACTCGATGACAATCATACACCAGCTAGAACGAAAGTTCTCATGAAAGTTCTTGAAATGGGCCGAGACACGATAAAACTGCTGTAAACTGTTGCGGAGCTCTTGCAACTGCCTTCCGTCTCCATCGTCAGACCTTTGATGATAGACATACTCCAGGCAGGTCTAAAGTTCTCATCAAGGTGCATGAAATGAGCCCAGACACGATATAGATGCTGTAAACTCTTGAGGACCACTTGCAACTGCTTTCCTTCTCCATCGTCAGACATTCGATGAAAGTCATACTGACAACTCAGTATGGTTTAAAGTTTTCATCAAAGTGAATGAAATGAGCCCAATAACATTATACCTGCTGCAAACTGTTTAGGACCGCTTGCAACTGCCATTTGTCTCTATCGTTTGACCGTCGATGACAGTCATACTTCAGCAAGGCCTAAAGTTCTCATCAAGGTGCATGAATTGAGCCCAAACACGTTATTGTTGCTGCAAACTCTTGAGGACCTCTTGCAAGTGCCTTCCGTCTCCATCGTCAGACCTTCGATGACGTCATACTCCAGCTAGATCTAAAGTTCTCATCAAGGTGCAGGAAATGAGCCCAAACATGATTGCTCAATTTAAAAAACAAAAGATCATGTATATCGGACTTCTCTGTAAAAAGTTATGCGTGGTCAGGTCATACATAAAATAAAAAAATATAGACGCGTCGAATTGAGAACCTCCTCTTTTGTTTCGTTGGTTAATAAACCAAGCTTCAGACATTTGACACGGGCGAGGGTCATTCTTTCACGGAAAACTTAACACCGCGACTCAGAAAATGGAGTGAAATTAATAGCGCCATCTATCGAGCACGAAATTTAACCGTTAAAATATAATGCATGTAAAGCGATCGAACACACACTCGGGTTATAGCGTCATGTAGACTAATCTAGAGTACTTTTTGCTCTCAGACCCGATTTAAAAGTTATCTTGTGAGCACATTTTTATTAATTAGTACCATTTTGGTGCAATAGATGTCGTTGCATGTATCTTACACAATGATGGTAAGTTCTTCTTGAACACTTTAAATTTATAAATCTTTTGATAGAGAGCACTGATTACAATGAAACAACAACTAAAACCTTCTCTAAGTTCTCCACAATGTTTGTGCATTGAATCTAATCACATTGGTTTTCCCAACAACATGAAGCCCGCCTTGCAGCGCGCGCGGGTCATTATTTTGATGCGGAGTTATTTTAAAACTGTGATATCTCCTAAGATATTCATCTAAATTGAATGGTGTAAAGGACAATTTTGGTCACAATTGAATGCTAAAGATGACTAACATATTTATTTTGATAAGGATTAATACTATGTCGGTAAAAATACCTTTGCAAATAAAGCACTATTTTTGACCAAATTTTAAAATCATAAAAATGGTTATTGTTAGTCAACCTTAAAAGATAGGCATGTGCTGTCGCGAACTTTTTTTTAGACATTTTTAAGAGGAATAATTCCCTAATACATTATTTTTGTGCCACTTTAAACGGTTAACCAGCGCACGCAACGGAAGCTCTCAAAGATAATAAATTTTCCCCGTTTTTGCAACATTTTTCATTGATGCTCAGCTCCTATTGATTGTAGCGTGATGATATATAGCCTATAGCCTTCCTCGATATATAAGCTATCCAACACTAAAAGATTTTTTCAATTCGAACCAGTAGTTCCTCAGATTAGCGCGTTCAAACAAACAAACAAACAAACTCTTCAGCTTTATAATATTAGTATAGATTGGAAAATAATTGGAAAAAAAAATGGAAAAGTATACGCTTCGGCATTGAATTGTGAAAATTTCCGCGTGTATACCAATGTACATAATGCTTAGTTGACGGCTTCGTTAGGGGTCTTGTTACATCCTGTATGTGTAGGTATACAGGGTGAAATTTTTCCCACATTTCACAGGTTATTGGAGTACATAGAACGCCAGTTTAAAACTGCCAAACTAATTCTTCTTCTTCTTCTGACATGAGCTACACGACTAACGTGGCTTTAAAATAAGCCGGTCAGCAAAGTTTGTTGTTTGAATATTTGGGTTCGACCATAGTAGACCATTTACTAGTATTTTCGCCTTTTTAGGGTTAAGGCAAAACAGAACCGTTACAAGATCATTTTTATATAAATTCAGATAAATACACACTCTATTCTGTTTACTGCATGACACATAACGCTCCGTTCATGACCTAATGTGACTTGCGTCAAGCGACACGCTTGTTGTCTCCGTGTAAGTACCATCGCGTCGCGATGACTAGTGGCATGCCCTAAGGATTTTCCTTCATTTGTTATCCCCACACTCGCTGTGGCAGCACGCGTGTCGCTGGAACGCGTAGCTCATGGCCGAGTGATAATAAAGGTACAGTCAGTCATGAGAATAAGAGAACAGATGAAAATATGCAAAGTGAGTAACTTGTCATGCTGCATAAGTGGTACATATTGGTGTGCATACAAAGTACTTGTAACTGGGACAAGGGTATTGTGGTTGGTAGCAATAAATTAGTATGGGACTAAGATAGACGATTTGTGTGGTTTTGGAAACTGAGCAAAGCCTTTCAGTAAGTGGTTGACGTAAAGCGCTTTGAGAACGACCTCACCCTGGGAAATACTACCAGTAAATAATTTCTAGCACTCTGTGTATTTCTAGTGCACGTATTGCTGTGTCTAGGTTTAAAAGGTATGGGTGCTGGTAATAACATATTTCTGACATATTTCAGTTTTGTCACCGAGATGGTAATTCCATATGCAAAGCCTCTGCAATTGCTGAGTTCCATTAGGGACGATGACCAATCAATGTCAAACGGATTCTCAGCTTATCTACAACCCAAAAACGTTCAGTTATACTATTTATACCTAATATTCACCAATACTAATACTTATAACACAGAATAATAGATACAGAAGGCCAGCTCCATAAAACGAGTGAAAACAGGCGAAAGCACACATACACGATTACTTGCGGCGATCTCAAATAAATGCCGCTCGCAAGCGCACTCGCACTCGCTTGCACTCGCTTTAAGCGAAGCGTGTCCATGTGTGTGCGCGGCTATCTCAAACAAATGCCGCTCGCGAGTGCGCACTGTAGGGCTGCGCTGTGGGGTTACCTACAGTGCAACCGTTAACTACGAACTCAGCGCCCGAGAGTAAAAAAGCTACCTATACATACATATATGATTGGTAAAAATCTAGAACTCCTAAGTAATTCTTCTCGGAAGCAACTATTTTTTTTTATATTTTCTTGGTAAACTAGATACTCTAGCTAAGCAGACAGGAATATACGGACAATTCAAATTGATTTGCAATTTGATCAACAATTTGTTTTTTGACGCCAGTTTTAACTAATCTGTTTTTGTGATTGGCTGAACAAAATTACCAATCATTTTAATGGACACCAGATTTGACGATAGATTGAAAAGATAAGCTTTCAGAGTTCAGAGATTGAAGTTATAAATCATAACATCACTGTTTTTCCCGAGCGGTTCGGCAGATTATAGCCATACTTTGCCAATAATGTTTAGTCAAATCAAATCAAAAATGTTTATTTGCAAGAAAATACATAGGTACAAATTACAAGGGAAGATCTTATCTTATCTTATCTTCCTATAAGTCATTGTATTCTGCCTGCAAGCAAGCGTGCAAATTATTTAAGTACATCTATTTATGTCATTATTATCATGCAATTAATATTATTACAATTATTAAAAAAATACAATTATTCATTTTCATTCATCATTAATATTAATTTTTAAACTCCATAAATTTCTTAACGCTATAGAAACAACTGTTTTGTAACCACTCTGTCAATTTTTTTTTATATATATTACTCTGCAATAATTTCAAATCATTTGGAATTTTATTATAAATCAGTATACACATATTAAACACATTCTTTTTATAAATATCTTTATGACTAGGTGGGTGATACAATAGATTCTGAAACTTGGCCCTTTTTTGTCTTGGTAGAATCTCACTACGTTGCTTAAAATAATGCATGTTATTTTTGGTAAAAATGCAGATGTCTCTTATATACATACAGGGTAGTGGAAGAATGTTACATTTTTGGAAGAGAGGTTTACAACTATCCAAGAACCATGCTTTGTTTATAACCCGGATGCAACGTTTTTGAAGCTTGAAAACTCTGTCAGAATCGGTTGAGTTGCCCCACATTATAAGTCCATAGCTTAGGACAGATGACACATAGCCATGATACGCCGAAAGAGCAGCTTCTACAGATACATTTTGCCTTAACTTTTTCAACGCAAACACAAACCTATCAAGTTTCTGACAAATATGTTCCACGTGGCATTTCCAATTTAGATGTTTATCTACATTAAGTCCTAAAAATTTTAATTCATCGACTTGATGTACTTTTTCGTCCTTGTAAATAATGTCTAAAGGTAATTGTTTGGTATTATAGGAATTGAATTGAATTAATTTTGTCTTACTTATGTTTATATTCAAATTATTACTTTCCATCCAACTAATTATATCTGATAGGGTCTTTTCGGTGACTGATTTGTAATCTTTTTTATCCTGACATTTTATAATAACTGTAGTATCATCTGCAAAAAGGATACATTTCTGCAAAGTGGCCTCCGGAAGATCATTTATATAAAGCAAAAAAAGTAAAGGGCCGAGAATGCTACCCTGAGGCACACCACACTTATTTATTGTTGCTATTGAAGTAAATTTCTCTTTGGTATAAGTTTTGTCATTTTTCTTTACAACTTTGGATATCTCGGTACACTGTTCCCTGTTATTTAAATAGCTGGATAACCATTCAAGTGCTTTTCCCCTTATGCCGTAGAAGTCCAGTTTGTTTAAGAGCTTCGAATGATTCACAAAATCAAAGGCCTTGCTCATATCTAAAAAGAGACACACCGGTGGATTGCCATTGTTTATGCTTTCTGTAACAAGTTTCATTAAGTTAAAGATTGCAAGAGCAGTTGAACTACCTTTACGGAACCCAAATTGCTCTTTGCATAATATTTTATGTGTACAGAGAAAATTATTTAACCTAATAAGCATTGCCTTTTCAAAAATTTTAGACATAATGGGTACTATGGTGATAGGACGGTAGTTATTAGGGTCTGACTTTTTTCCCATTTTAAAAAGTGGTTTCACGAGAGACATTTTTAGCTGCTCAGGAAATACACCTTCCAAGAAAGATACATTTATTAGATGTGCCATTGGATGACATATCCAAGTAGCACACGCCTTCAAAACTTTCGTGGTAATGCCGTCATATCCACTTGTCTTGCTATTATTTAGGGATATAATGATTTTATAAACTTCTATTGCATCTACAGGGTTCAGGAAGATAGTATTTAAATTTTTGTTATTTTCATTTAGCTTAATATTATTAGAATTTATTGGCTGATTGGATGTCAAATTAATAAAATAGTTATTAAATAAATTGCAGATGTCTAATGGATTGTTAAATGTCACATTATTTAAATTTATTTCGTCAATGTCATTTTTAAATAAGTCATTATTACTTAAAGTTGAAGAAATAGCATTCCAAGTGGCTTTACATTTATTTTTGTGCTTTTGTATACGCCTTGTCATCACAATTTTATGTGCTTTCTGTGCACATCTTTTAAATACATGGGTATAAAGTTTATAGTTTTTCGCGTTGTGTTTTTTATTAATTTTACTAGTTATGAATTTTAGATATAGCCGACGTTTCGTTTTACTAGACTTTTTAATGCCTTTCGTTATCCAGTTTTGTGTGACTGGTTTATTATTAACTTTAACCTTAATTACCGGAAAGCACAGATCGTAAAATAAATTAAATGTTTCATAAAATAAAATAAAAGCCTCTGCTAGAGTGCCAGAGTTAAGTGTTTCCGAAAATGAAAGAGAAGACATACATTCGCAAAATTTATCGAGATTGTCCGAGCAGTAGTCACGTTTCAATTCAGACCAACAAGTTATTGTTTTGTGTTTTTCCGCTTTTATAGTAATCGTTTGTGCTGTTTCATGATCTGACAGGCCAAAGTGATGAATTTCCGACTGAACATTCTTAACGTTACTGGCGATTTGATCAATGCAAGAGTTCGCCCGAGTTGGTGATTTTATGTGAGCTTCAAAATTGTAGTTATGAAGTATGCTTAAAAGTTCCTTCGTAGCAGAGTTATGTTTTAAAATGTCTATATTCCAATCACCACAAATTATTATTTTCTTTCTCTTGTATTGGTCTGTCAAGTAATTTAACAAAATGTCAAGTTTATGAAGAAAGATACCTATTTGTGCCTTTCTCTGATCAGGTATTCTATAAACATTAACAACTATCAGGCCTAAACCAATAATCTCTATGCCACAGCATTCAAAATAAAATTTTGTAGCTAGATTTGAGGGAATACTCAATGTTTTGATGTTAAATATCTTGTTAGTTAAAATACAAGACCCCCCTCTACATTTGTCTCGACTAAATACTGCAGCTAATTTAAAATTGTTAAGTTGTATGTTAGCTTCCGAGCCTTTTTTAACAAAAGTTTCACTGAAACATAGTATATCAGCCTTTTTGTTGTTTTCTACTAATTCAGATAAAGTTACTTCTAACATGGCTAGTTTGTTGCAGATGCCGGCTATATTTTAATAATATCTAATTTTTATCGGTGTAAGATGCGCACTTCACCATGTCGGCAATCCTGTTTTGAGTTGTCATTATGTACTGAAGTTTTATTAATGGGGGAGTTAGGAACGAAAAAAAGTATTGTTGTTTTTACTAGTATAACGAAGTGAGTTTCGATCACTTATACTTAATTTTGAGGAACTTTTTTCATATTACGTAAAATCAATTTCTATATTGAGCTTATAGGTAATTAAATCTAATTCTGATAGCTTCTTTTGATAATTTACATCCAACTCATTAACTTCAATAAACTTACAATTTTTAAAGTTTTTTGTAAACAATCTTAGTTCATGATTAAGTTTTTTAACATTGAGATACCTATTTTGAGATACATTCAACAACAATATTGTACAATTGCTTAAACTACACAGAGTACTACATAGATTGGTTAAAAACATGTAGGGGTTTTTATCATGTTTACCTACTGAAAGTATGACAATGTCGTTGTCAGATAGGGTGCTTGATAGTGGATCTGGATTACGTAGGATCTCGCATGATGAAGCATAAGGTTGGACTTTACCCTCGATGTTGTAATTGTCATTCCATTTACCAGTCTTAGTGCGTATTAGTTGTGCTGATAGACCCCTTACTTTTTCGTCTCCAATTATGAAAATATTTCTTTTTGAAGTATGTTCTAATTGGCTTGTGCCTTTGACGTTTACATGTCGTTGTTTAATTGGGCCGTCTACCAATATTTTTTTAGTCATATCACTGTTTAATTCCTGGACTGGTCCTTGATAATGTAGACTCTGCACGTCGTCCTTTGTTTGTGAGCATTGTGGGTTAGGACTAGTTAGTTGCTCTGAGAAGTCTAATTTAGTTTGGATGGGATCTTTATTCTTTTTCTTCTGTGATGCCCTTTTGGGCGTCGATTTACAAATATCTTTAAGTTGATTAATTTGAGTGCCATACATAGACATTTGTTTTTTAAGAGAGCAGTTTTCTGATAAAAGGTTAGCTATTTAATTTTCGGCAATTTCTAAGTTCTTCGTCAGTGTAGATACTTTCTTTTCTAATTCTTCTATTAAATCAAAGTTGTCGGATCTAATATTTGGACAGCTTCTAAACAGTTGTGGATTTCTTTTCAAAGTATGAGACAAAATATCGATATCCTCATCTAGTGGCAGAGATTCGAAGGAGTTTTCCGTAGATATATTTGCCTCGAATTTATCATAGTTGCTTGCTGGTTCCACAAGTACTGGGGTTGCCGGTATTTGAGAATTATTCTCACTTAATACATCATTTTGCTTGGGAATCATCTGTTGTTGAGACTTAGAAGATTTACTTGAAGAGTGATGTTTCCTTCGAAGTGTTATGTTAGAAATAGCTACATCAATATTTGTGTCTGATTTGTTTTTAATGCAAATATTGCATTTCCACTTTTTTCTTGCCTCGATGTCTTTTAGGCGATAAGTGGATTCTGGATATCCCACACAGTCAAATTCATATCTTTTTTTGCAAATTGAACATAGAGCAGTGTTTTTAATATTAACATATTTCTTGCAAATGTTACAAGTGACTTGTGCTGTCGTCTTGCGGTCACTGCTTACCAGTTTATTCAATGTAGACGACATTTTTAAATTATTTAAATTCACAGAAAGAGCTGTCGTCGCTTTGATTCGAACTTGCGACACGCGTTCCAACCAGGTGTTGTTACCGCTGGACCAAATCAACTTAGACTAAGAAGTTCCAATAAGTTTTCTCAACGATCGACGCGACCGACGCTGGACGTTTCGCCGTTATAAGTTTTGAACTTTTACTGCAACCCTCCTATACAAAAAGTTGATGTCTTTTAGTTCACTTTTTGTTAATTTATTTAATTATATTGACTTATTCACTATTATTTTCACTTGCGTTGCACTGAATAATAGGTTGTATGAGGTTAAATTGTTAATAGTTGATCTGTTTAGGTGTTTTCACTGTCGTAAATCTTGTACACTGTTTACTATTTATTGTTTCTATCTATTTATTGTTACATTTTCACTTATCTTGTACGTGATCCTGAGATAACACTCGTACTTGTTTATTGAGATATTTTATAATCACTTTTCGGTGATTTGTGGCTTTAAAGGTGAGTTTTATATTTATAAACAAATAACATACACGGAACTGATATTGACGAGGTGACATCTGTCAACCGACCGACATAGAAAAAATACCCATATAATAAGGGTCGCGCCTACTACCATCACCCGGGCACAAATCAAGTCTCCGGGCGGTTACTGAGAAATTCGTGATAGTATCCTAATAACACTGCCTAACCTGGGAACGTGACCTAAGACCACATGTCCAGGAGTAGCACCACCACCAATCGCCTGCCCGTATACCAAATTTATTTGGGATCGGCACAGCATTTCTTCTTCTGTATTACTCGCCACATCAGCACTCAGCAGTAACTTCCTTTCTAACCATATCATCCTTCACACAGTCCGTCCAAAGCTCGGAAGTAGCTCTTCTTTAATAGGTAATCTTAAATAAAATACCAACTACAATAGACTTTATAGATATTAAGCTAAAGCCAGATTTAATCTTTAGAAAAAGTAGTCCACGACCTATGGCAGACCAATTAAGCATAGTTCCCTTGCGCTAGATCTCCGGATGCGCCTCAAAGCGGCCTGATCACACCACGCCCCGGGAAAATCAAGGCTAAAATAAAACCACCATTTATTAATACTGTAGAAGGTTTATGAATTGAAACCATGTCTTAACAAAGACATTTAGGTAACGATAGACAGTGCAACGTGAATAAAATCGGTTCCACTTGCAAGAGTTACCCTTGTAGCTGTCGGTACTAAACGTGACAAACTAATAATAATAATGTTATTGTATTATTTCTGGGTGTTCTCGTCTGGCTAACGGAGAGTACTTACATAGACACAACCTCGTTGCCAGGATTATCCACCAGCAACTTGCTTTGAAGTACAACCTTGTGGAATCAGAAGTGCCATACTATAAGTATGCGCCCGACCCAGTTCTCGATAATGGTAATATCACGTTGTATTGGGATCGACCTATCATCACTGACAGGACTATTGTTGCCAATAAGCCTGACATTGTGGTGATAGATCGATTGGTGCGTCGCGCAATGATTGTTGATATAACGGTTCCGCATGACGAGAACCTCGTGAAAGCAGAGAAAGATAAACAATTCAAATATCTAGATTTGGCTCGCGAGGTTGTCGACATGTGGGACGTGAGTACAGCAGTCATTGTGCCGATAGTCGTGTCGGCCAATGGCTTAATAGCCAATAGCCTCGACGAACATCTGAGGAAGCTCTCGCTAGGCAGTTGGATCAAGGGCTTGATTCAGAAAGCAGTACTTCTGGACACGGCGCGTATTGTTAGGAGGTTCCTCACTCAAGAGCCCTGACCATCGGTATCTCGGACCCTGTTCCCGATGCCGGTGGGCTACTATTTTCTATATTTTTAAATGTTTTTTATATAATCTTTGTTACTGAAAATATTTAAAAATGTATATAATATGTAAAGAAAATAAATGAAGGTAAGATAATGTTATTGATTCAAGTATACAATACAAGAGAAACAAGTAACATGCATATAATACCAAAGGATTCCCAGGTTCCTGCGCCATTTACTATATTGTTAGAGCCGGGAACTGAAACAGGATCACCATTTTCCTTTATTTCTTTTCATAGCTTCTCTGTGGAACCTTAAACCTTTTGGGTGTTTGACGACCCGAATGGCGCAGCGGTATTGAGGCTGTCTTACGTTCTTTGGGTCCCGGGTTCGAGTCCCGGTAGGAGCAAATGTTTGTGTGATGAGCATGGACATTTGTTTCCGAGTCATGGATGTTTATATGTATAATAAGTATGTATTTACAAACAAAAAAGTATCTATGTAGTATTATCAACTATCTGGTGTCCACGACACAGGCCTCGTAGCTTAGTGTGGCGCTGTGTGTAATGTCCAGCGATATTTATTTATTTTATTTGTTTAGGACAGACCGCAGACGTTGAAAAGAAAGTTCTAGAAAAAAAACCGGCCGAGTACGAGTTAGACTCGCGCACGAAGGGTTCCGTACGATTATCTAAATAAAATATATCTTAATTGGCGTCAACTATGTATGGGGACACCCTTTAATTATCAACTCTTTTTATTTTTTGGATTTTTTCCTTTATTTGTGCTTTAAGGCCTTGCTTTTTGCCAAATTACATGATTCTAGGTCAAAGGGACTTCCCTTTGACTTAGAATCATGAAATTTGGCAAAAAGCCTATAGGTTTTGATTCCCTTGTGAAATCGAATAATATGCAACTTTAACAGTCATATCTTTTGATCGCGTTGACTTACAAGTTTGATTTTTTCATTGCTCCAAGGGGTAGCAGACTCGCCAGGGTTGCGGGACGGTTCGAAAGAGATACCGCGGCCCAGGAACAAAAAGGGCAAAGGAAGGAACATGGATACGTTTTAGTCAGTAAAAGTCTGACACTCCCTCCTGCTCCGCCCAGAACGGGAGGAGTTATTTGATGACTTACCACCCCAAAAAAAATGGGGTAGCAGTCTTGAGTATTTGGTATCATTTCAGCGTTATACTGCCGCGCATTCTTGAGAAAAAGGGTCTTGACAGACAGATAGACGGCCAACAAAGTGATCCTATAAGGGTTCCGTTTTGCCGATTGAGGTATGGAACCCTAAAAACAGCTTATATGGCGTCGTCGTCTCACAGGGGCGATAGTTTCTGCCTATAACTCCATCTGCCGATAATTTATTGTACTCAGGGAAATAAACGTCTTCCTCGAATATTTTCGACACTTGACACTATGGTTATTAGTCAGAATAGTATGGTATAATAGTTTATGACCGCGGCTTCGCCCGGGTGGAGTGCGGTAGTTGTCCCAAGGGAACGTTCTACCTGTATAAATGTATATTATACAGGGTGTAACAAGACCCTTAACCAAGCCGTCAACCAAGCATTATGTACATCAAACTATTTAAGTTATGTGTACTTTTTTTAACTTTACGCAAAAATTATTGCTGAGAAACGACTTTTTTTGGGGTGAAAAATCGCGTTTTACGATAGGACTCAATGAAACGGACTCAAAACATTGTGCTGATGGATAGATTGAATAATACGGGGGTCGTGGACGTGTTTAAAGTAAAAATCTTACACTAGAACATGTATGTAAAAAAATACTTGTTACAAAGGTGGATTTTTGACACCCAATATCTCCGTAACTAGAATTTTAAGGTTCTCAGGTATGGTCTAGAACAAAAAGTGATCGCAATGACGGGGCAAATAGGTGCCTTTCGGCATCGTTAAGGGTCTTGATGTTAATCCTGGTTATAAACTATCTTTGTACTAAATTTCATCCAAATATGTTCAGTAGTTAGCGTGAAAGAGTAACAAACATAAATTCATCCATGGTCACAAACTTTCGAATTTTTATTAGTAGTAAGATGGGATATACAATTTCCCGTAATTCCGAGTGGTACTTTTGTAAATAACTTCTCATGGTCAACCTCCTGGTCGATGGCTAAACGTACGCTATTATCATTAAAGTTTCTATAACGATGCGAGCTAGCAGTAAGCTGAACCGCAGATTAAAACTTAACCACGGACTAGTTACTAAGTTAGTAGTTGAGCTTGAATTATTCATTGTCTGGATAACGTATCACTATCTTTTTAACCGGTTAAAAAAAAACGAGGAGTATCGCATATCGAACTGTATGTTTTTTTGTGAGATTGAGACTTATCATTTACTAGCTGTTGCGGCGTCACTCGCGGTTTGGTCGGTAATTATCCCACGGGTACGTTGTAAATATAGCCTATGGCACTCGGGGATAATGTAGCTTCCTTTTAGTGAAGGAATTTTCAAAATCAGGTCAGTAGATCCAGAGATTATCCACATACAAACATACAAACTTACAAACAAATGTTACCTCTTTATAATATTAGTATAGACAACAAACAACAACAAAGAGAATACGATTTGCCTACTTTAAGGATCGTCCAATCCGGTACGGACAAATAAAGACACAGCTCCGAGGAGCACTCCATACAAATGCTGAAGTGTATTGGCTAGTGTCTTCCTCCGGAGCCGCGTCCGTGCTGGTCCGACTGGTCCTTTAAACAGGTACACAAGTTGCTTATATATACACAACATTATTAATCATAATAATTGTGCAGATTAGCCACAACCCATATCATTCATTCATTTCAATCGCTAAATCGCTTGAAACAGCTGCTTAGCAACCCCATTTGTACAGCTAAAAGGCTAAACACACAGGGGCTTAGCGGAAAAAACTCGGAAAAAGGATAATCCCTACAAACAAACGTAATAAGTGATAGCTTTATTAATGACCACTTTGCCGCGGTGTTCTCGTAATTGGATCAAAGAAATTAGAACAAAAAAACAAGAGTGTTTGTTCGGGTAGTAAAATAATTGGAATAATCCGATTTAAAAAAAGCTCTGTATAAAATGTTGGATCTGATTTTGCTGTAGCGGTCAAGTTTTATTATATAATAATTCTTTTAAGAGGCAGTGTCAAAAAAGGTAATAAGTTTTCTTTTGCACTAAAATACATGTACTTTTAATTTTCAGAAAATCAAAACTAACTTTTTTCTATATACTAACAAAAGAGCTATACTTACTAAAGGTTTGGTTCGGTCAAACCGAGTATGGACTCGGACACCTCCATAAAGATTCTTCAGGGTCAGATAAACCGGTACGGTCAGATTGCGGACTGGCTGCGGACAGCGGGCATCGGGAATCCGGAGCTACTCCGCAATTTGATCGCACCATTGCTGAAGAAACTGGCAGAATCCGATTTCTGCGGCCGATTCGCAATATGTCCATAGAGTTCCACAGATCCTCTAATGTGGATTAGTTCAATTTACTTATAGAACTCTGCTAATAAACTAAAAATGGAAATAAAAAACGAGTTACATTCCGATGTTCACCTGCATAAAGTTTCGACCATAAATTAATGCTGTATTAAAGTGATGGCGTCCTACGCATTTTCTATTGGCGTACCGACTGACGTTAGCTGTCAGTTGGCTGTCAACGGTGAAATGGATCAAACTTGTAGCTGTCCCACTGCAGAATAAACGTATCTTTTCGTACGGAGAAAGGACTAGAGAGGAGAGAGATTGAAAGAAAAGAAGTGGTTTAGAACGTGCCATGAATCACCGCAACGCGACTTGCGGATTGACGGTGCTACAATTAACACGGGCGGGGGACAAGTAACATGCACGCGTATCGTTTGATCGAATTCGCATCGTGCGAGGTTGCAGACGAGGCCTAAGCGCGTTATCATTTAGAAACACACTAAAACTGTCGGCTTTGAAGCCAATGCATGACAAAAGATGTCCACTCAACTCGATTTGAACGCCAGGAATTTTAATAATACCGACTTCTCTAGACGCTGCCGGCGATTCAGTGCTAGGTTTTAAACTATTCTAAACTATACTAGAGCAGGTTAATGACGAATATAACAAAAAACGAGTAACGATGAACCACAGAGTTAAAATAAAAAATAGCGGTTGTACTAAAATAATTTCAGTTCATTTTTTTAACGTATGAAAAATCACCACCCATTAAGGCAACTGCGAGCATAACTAACACAACTCTCGTCCCAGCGATTAAAGTTAACTGCAAATCATAACGAGATAATACAGAATGTTGCTCTCTAGTTATGATACAACAGAAAAATAACGCTACCATTTAAAATAATGACTTTATATACGATCTCGTTGGCATTAAGTAAGAAAAAGCTCAGAAAGTAAATAAAATAAATTTAGATGGAACTAAGGCACATATAACCGCACACACTCATGAAAGCGACACGCGTGTTGCGAAAGCCACTGCAGAAAAAAACAAATGAAAGAAATTACATAGAACATGTCATCGTCAGCATCATGCGAAAAATTCGTGTGCTACACGCGCTAGTTGCTTAAGCCTTATCAAGTCTTGAACGGCGCATTAGTAAAATCAGCCATCTTAAGAATGTCAAACCTTTTACCCGAATAATAAAATAGACGACTGTCAGTTTTTAAATGGCATAACTTATATATTATATTCGTTGCAAAATGGGTCCAAGAAACATTTTTCCTAAAGCAAGTTAGTGTTCTTAATTATGTGCGGTTGGCATTGGCGTAATTATAGATTTGGCGTCAATAGTGTACTATAAACAGCAAAGCCGACGACCATGTTGAAGACTTTCGTACGCGTTCAATCTTATAAAAAGGAAAATCTTTGTGTGGTAGTGCGAAATTTTTTAGCATCATATTCCGTCTACATAAACATAAAAGCCTGGGAATCTATTGTTCTGTCTGCAGCCCCGGATCATTGCCCTCTTGGCCACAAGGTACGCTGCTGGGTTGCCTAAATACGACAGCAACTTTGTCACAGCACAAATACTTATTTAATTTTTGAGTCAGCGATTGTGAAAGCCACAATTTAAATACCTATACGTAGGTAAGCGCGTCTATACCTTTAAGTATGTAAGCGTTTGAGCTCGTTACAACATTGTTTGAAGTGGCTCTTCTGTTCCAAGAGCTCCCATTGTTTGTCGCGCTTTTGAGATTGGCAACTTGATTTGTATGTAAAGTAGATTTTATATTGTTGATTTTAAGAGGAGGTTTGTACAATGAATTGGGACATCTTATACAGTTTGCTTATCGTTTGTGAGAGTGGAAACGGCCGCGACTTACGAGGTCGTAGGTTTATTTTGACACGCACTTTATTTTATGTAAATTATTCTCAAAACGGTGAAGGAATACATAACATAATGGTTAAGGTTTAGATTCCCAGGATGGGCGATTAATTTATAATTTTATAATTGGAAATGGTTTTTTTTTTGTATTTTTTAAATAGCAGCCGGAAGTTTTAATTCGTGCCCGGTTGATGTCAAAAGGCTCGCCTCTTTTAGGGCGCGGTTCTGTCTAACCCTTTGGGTATTACAGGCGTGATTTTGTGAGATATACGGAGGTTTATGTATACACATCTTTAACATTAATAAAGACACCAAAATAATGTTGTGTATTCATCACACGGGATTATCTCAGGATATTACGTCACGGTTATGACATCATCATTATGACATGTCTTCTGGTGTCATACATTTATGTCACAGCGGTATATCGTAGGACAAATACGGTGGATTCCATAAGGCGACAATGAGGGTGCTTTGTCTTGGATAAGCAAAGGTTTTTATTGCATTTTCCTGGGTTCTATAAATGTGTGGAATGGATGAACATGGCACAATAGATAATAGTACTTCGTATTCTTTTCAATTTTTCTAAGAGGTTAAATATTAACAATGATAAATGTAGCAACAGAGGTATGTATGTTCTGGGTACAGCCTCGTTGGTCAAGTGGTGGTATGCGCTATTGCTGAGCTTTGAGGTACGGGGATCAATTTCTAGGTCGGGCATATTGGAATTTTTTTAAGTGAGAATGTTGAGTTGGATGTGTGGAATGACAAAAATGGATAAAGCAAGGAATGAGTGTATTAGAGGAAGATTGAAAGTGTTGCCTGTTTGTCTTGGTATGGACATGTAATGAGAAGGGATGAAACGCATGTGACTGAAAGGTGATGGACATGAATGTTGATGGATTTAGAGGGAGAGGAAGGCCAAAGAAAAGATGGATGGATTGTGTGTGGAATGATATGAACGAGAGAGGAGTAAATGATGCCGTAACGTCTGGCAGGGGAGAATGGAAGAAGAAAAGGTGTTGCGGCGACCCCGAGTAGAGTGGGGCAAGGGCTGGAAGATGTTGATTACAGAAAATACTGTCATGTGTACAAACTAGGACGCGCCCCACCTTCGCAGGGTACACGGTATACATATATACATTTAAACCGTTCTCTTGAATAACTCTTATCTATTCCTGAAAACTGCATTAAAATCCGTAGCGTAGTTTAAAAGATCTAAGCGTACAAACAGCGGGAGTGTCTTTGTTTTATACTATTTAAGATTTCAACCAATGACAGCTGCTTATTCCCATATAGTAGGTAAAATATTGTAATACCGAGCTACTTTAGAAACAAGTAAATGAAACCAACTGCCAAGCTCTCGTATGCACATTCTATTAAAAGTTGTACGCCTCTCGTAACTTTTCGCTGAGTCCCACTTTAGTAAAGAATTTGAGAAAGTTTTCAACGATGTATGCATGTACTGACTTTGTCAACTTCAGAAGTATTTTTGAAGTTAATTTGAAGATACAGATTTTTATTAGCTTGGGGACTTTATTTGCGCCGAGTAAATAATGGGAATATAATAAGCTAGCAATAGGGTGACTTATGAAGATAACGTATTTTTTTAAACTTGCACACTTTTTAGCCATTTATAGGAAACTTTGAAAATACAACTTTTTAGCCAATTCCATAAGAAACTTTGTTTAAAAATACAACCGTGCCTATTTAATTTCAAGAATTTGTTTTCTTAGACATTATGAGTGAGATACTTATGTAGGTATTATACCTATCCTTATGGCATAAACAAGCTGTTACGTTCTGGTTAGATTGTTTATACCCATCACGACTGCCTTGTTTTGCTAGCTAAATTACATTGTATAAATTATATCCCGTATTGTATTTCCGAAAATCATAGGACAAGGCTCGGTAAACTTGTAAACCTGTAGGTAAATCTGTGAGAGCCTGAATTATACACATGTGTAGTGCCGTGAACGTCCGTAAACACCAATTAGTAGATACTGGCACTGCAGCCGTAATAATGGGAGCTTAATGAGTTTATGTCCCGAGCCGTGATCATTCAGAGGGACATACCGAGTCGGCGGGAGGTGAAATTCCATCCTGCAACCCGCGCGGGACTCGCCTCAGTTTGACCGGATCTTTTCGAAGGACCAACTTTAAAATTGTTGGTAACAATTTTCACTGAACTTCTGAATAATATAAAATATACTAGTGGGTATTGATATTGCAGGAGTAAAACGATAATCTATATTATAATTAATATAATTTCTGGTAATCTCTGGATCTACTGAACCGACTTTGAAAATTCTTTCACTATAGGAAGTTACATTATCCCCGAGTGCCATAGGCTATATTTACAACGACCCCGTGGGGTAATTTCCGACATAAACGCGAACGAAGCCGCGGGCAACATCTAGTGATAAATATTAAGTGAATTATATTAACAGAACGTTTTTCTCTTTTCAGGTAAGTTACACGATTTTGGACCATCAGCAGTCATTGCACTTTAACTGGATGGTATTCTTTGGTATTAAGGTATTATTTATACAACCTTAGTTTTTTTAGCATTCAACCTAGTAACATTGAGAAAAATATTAGGAGCGCAAGATGTAACGCGCGTGAGTATAGATGCATGCAGCAGTAGAGGGTCCATGGCGGTATTTTAAGTTGAGTAATAACATTTTAAGCTTGTATTCGTAAAAAAAAACGTGAAAATTAGTTGGAACTTTGACCTTCAATATCTCCGTAACTACAAGATTCCCAGAGCATTGCATCATCACCATACAGGGTGTAACAGGACTTTTCACGAAGCCGTGAACCAAGCATTATGTATTACATCAAACTAAGTAACTTTACGCAAAAATTATTGCTGCGAAACGACTCTTTTTTTTGGGTGAAAAATTACGTTTCACGCTAGGACTCAATGTAACGCACTCAAAACATTGTGCTGATGGATGGATTAAATAGTACGGGGATCGTGGAGGTGTTTAAAGTAAAAAACTTACTTAAAAACATGTATTTAAAAAAAAAAACTATGAAAAAGTTGGAACTTTGACCCCCAATATATCCGTAACTAAAAGGTTCCCAGGTATGGTCTAGAACAAAAAATAATCGCAATAACAGGGAGAACAAGTACCTTTCGGCTTCGATAAGGATCTTGTTACACCCATTATATTGTTTTGTAGTGAACCACTTCAAAAAGGATCGCGTTAACTGGGAGAACAAGTAAATTATTTTCAGAATAGTTAAGCATCTTTTTCCAGCTGTTATTTTTCTTTCGTGTAGGTAGTTTATTGCTACAAACACAGATGACACCACAACGTTTCCATTTCCTTTTCTACCTTTCCAAAATAATAATAATACCAGCCTATTACTGTCCCACTGCTGGGCAAAGGCCTCGTATCGTACAGAGAAGGGATGAGGCATTGATCATCACGCCTTGTATAGGGAACCCTGCTCAAGACGGGTTGGCGATTTCAGACTTTTTCATACTTTATACAAATAATAGTGTTTAAAAATAATTATACCTGGAGCTTCAAAGTTTTTGAAATCACGTAATAAGGTACATTAAATAAGAAACGTGGGCAGGTATTTGTACGATAAATAATATTTATTGGCTTAACAAAGTCTACCTAACGAGCTTCAGCGTCGATTCATTAACAAATAAATTGGTAGTTCAAACAAACATTACTTTTATTTATTATAATTTATTTCACAAAAACTAATTTTGTATCTCATAAAGCTAGGTTCATTGCTTCCAGCTATGTTGTGTGAAGGTAGGTACAGTCACCGCACATCAATATTGTTCCACAAACGATGGAACGTTTCATATCTTGTCCTATCTAACCTGTTGTTTGCACATTACAGGAGTTGATGGATTGAGTTTCCTCCCGTGCCTCAAAAAGCACATTAAGCCGTTAGTCCCAGCTGTCATATGTAGATCTTTAACAAGCGTTACAGGTAGTCAGTGGCCCGAAAATCTGACAACCAGTCTTACCAAGTGGTTTCGTAATATCCAGAACTAACTAGGTTGTGGAGGTCAGATAAACAGTCGCTCCATGTAAAATCTTTTCCAATTGGAATCCATCCAGGTGCATCCAATAAAACTCGAAGCCGACGTCACCACAGTTGGGAAAAGGCTGGGCGCTACTGAAAGTGCCAAACTTGTCGCCTTTTGGCCAGACTCAATCCAGATTGTCGTCGTCAAGGTAAGAAGAAGACATAACGGTAACACTTGAACTATGAAAAGTCCTTGCTGCTACAAGTTAACACCCCGTTCACGACCTCAGCCAAAACGCCTTTCTTTTTAGGGTTCCGTAGCCGAATGGCAAAAAACGGAACCCTTATAGACTCACCAAGTCCGTCTGTCTGTCTGTCTGTCTGTGTATGTCACAGCCACTTTACTCCGAAACTATTAGGACTACACAGTTGAAACTTATAGGTAGATGTATTCTGTGAACCGCTATAAGGTCTTTATACAAAAATTAAAAAAATGTAAGATTAGGGGGTCTTCCCATACATGGAACTGAAACTAAAAAATATTTTTTTCATCAAACCTATACGTGCGGGGTTTCTGTAGATAGATCTTTAAAAATGACATTGAGGTTCCAAAAACCATTTTCTCTCAAAGTCAATCGTTTGAAACACTTCCATAGTTGTAAAATGTGTGTGCCCCCCCTCCCCCTCTAATTTCTAAAGAAAGGGGAGAAAAATTCTGAAAAAATATAGGATTATAGAACGTAAAAACTACTTTCAACCAAAATTGGTTTAAATAAGATTTGATGTTTATTTTTTGAGATATGGGACTTTTTCATCAAACTGTAGCAACAACTTTGTTCTTCATTAACATACTGTGAAAAACAAATTTAGTTTTGTTGATGAATGTAAAACAATACAACATATGAACGGATGCCTTCAAAATATTTTTATTGTATTGTTTGGTGCTACGAAACCCTATGTGCGTGTGAGTACGACTCGCAATTGGCCGGGTTTGTTTTTTCGGATTGGACATCGTCAAATGACTCCTCCCACTCTGGGCGGAGTGGAAGGGAGTGTCAGACTTGTGCTGACTAAAACCCATCCATGTTCCTTTTTTGCCCTTTGTGTTCCAGGGTCCTTTCGGACCCCTTCCTGTTTGCTGACATCTCTTTGAGGCGCGCGTGGAACACGAACGCGCCGTAGACACGGCCTGTCGTGATAAGACGGACGGACGGCGAGTTAGCCCATTACTCACCGTCCACAGGCCCGCGCCTACGGTGACCAGGAGCAACCACGTGGCCCCCGACGCCCAGGGCGTCTCCCGCGGCGGCCGAGACGTGAGGCTCTCTCCCTCTTACGTCCCGCCACCTCCTTCGCTAGCATGACTGCTTCGCAGAAGGAGGTGACGGCGTCCCATTCCCTCTCGCTCCGGACCATGGATTGAACCGGGACCGAACGCGAGAGGTCGCCGCCACCGATTGCCGCTACGAGGACACGGCGGTGCTCCGCCCAAGCGGAGCAGACCTGCACAGTGTGCTCCACCGTGTCCTCCGGTTGATCTTCGCAGTGATGACACCCGGGCGTTTCCTCCCGCCCGATTAGGTGCAGAAACCTCCCAAAACAACCTTGTCCGGTGAGGACCTGCGTCAGGCGGAAGGTGAGGGCGCCGGCGCCGTGGCGCCTCTCTAGCCACTCCTCAAAGAGGGGACTTACCGCCACTATTGTGGTGTGCCCTGCACGGGTAGCGACAGTCGCTCTCTCCATGTCGCCATGAGATCACGCCGGAAGTCTGTCCGCTGAGCGAAAATTTGCCGTGGCAGCCAAAACGACTTGCGTTAAGCTACCCACGTGTGTCATTCGTTTTCTTCGCGTGTCTCGCGGTAAACGCTAAGCATTTTTTATACATTTTTTATTCTCTGCAGTCGGTGTCGCAAAACGCATGTTGCTCGATCGTGCAGCTCGTGGCCATGAAGTGTAAGTGCTTTCAAAATCAAATTGTTACCACGTTCAGTATACCCACCTACTTTAACTTTTTTTACATTTTTATATTCTGTGACATATCTGGCACTTATCTGCGTACGGATGAATTTATTATTCAGTAGAATTCATTCCTACGTGTTAGGCATGCCAATTAGTAAAGTGGGATAAGCGAAGTGAACATTTTTGTGAAATTATCGCGGAGAGAGCTTGTTTAATACTAGCGACCTGCTCCTGCTTCGCTTACGATTCGCCAATACATTGAGATTTCTTTGTCATACGCGCAATATCTTAATCAGATTTGCCTGTTCATGTAGTTTTGGTTCAGGCCCCTTTCGATGAAGCGAAAACCGACATCAGTTGGTACTTTTTGTCCTTTTATGAAATCTGAAAGTGGCCCCCTGCCCGCCGCGCACCTATCCAATTAACCTATCCTATCAACATTACAAATAAATTTATTTTGGCGTTCTCTCATGCTCAATCTACTGATTAAGCTTTCTGAAAAACCCTCTGCCCTCCCCTACCATTACATGTCTTTGATAATATTTTAGGTGTTATTGGGTTTACATAACGAATTTTAAAGTAGTAGCCATGGAGTCTGTATTAGTGGCTGGAGAATGGCAATAGGCTGGCCCCTTGTAACATGGGACTTAAATATAACAGGCAAAATGTGGCTGTACTATTAAGTACACCTCTGCCTCACCCTTCGAGGATTACAGGCGAGATGATGTTATGCTCGTCCCGTCTGCATATCAGAATGAGTTTGATAATTGAAGGTATTATAAACACTAAACTGTCAATCACTGTTAACAAAAACGTAAGACCACTCACATCTATGCGTAAATCACACCAAGTCCAAATAAGTCATAGATTTGGCAGTATGGCGTGGCACTAGCATCATTACTCACAATTTGTAGCTGACAGCTGAACCTACCCCGGCACGACCAGGCTATAATACCTTCTATACATACATAAATATGTATCTACATTCTAGTTTCTAGACCAATTTGAACCAAGGCTTTACCCATTATAGTAATCTTTTTAGATATGACTTATAGTTTTGACTAACACTAAAGGCCAGCGCACACCGTGGACGGCAAGGTAGAGCGTTTTATCTTTATCCAATGTAAATTCATTCGTAACTGGTGGTAACAAGATACAGGTTCCAATGTTTAGAGACCGACCTCGAGGCATCAAAGGAGATGTCCCTTCGCGGCATTGAACATTGGAATCTGTATCTTGTTACCACTAGCTATATATGAATTTGCGTTGGGTAAAGATAAAATGCTCTTGCCGTCCCCGGTGTTCGCTGGCTGTAACGCTTGATCACTAGCTACACGCATGTTGCTACTGCGACTGCTGGGAAAACAAAGAAAAGGGATGGCTTAGAGTATGCCACGAGACGCCGAATTGCAACGCGACAGAACCCACTCGAACGAATAAACCAGTGACGCATTCACTTGTTGCTTGACGCAAGTTGCATCACGTGAGGTTGTGGACGGTGCGTTAAAAATGCCAGTCACACACATGATCGTCAAAGGCCCGTCATAAAAATGAAATTATACCGACTAAAGTTTACGAGAATCAAGTGCCCCAAGTCCCCAACCCTCCGTGAACCAGACACACTTTTCACGCGATAAATCTCAAATTGGATATATTATAACCCTTCGGCTGCCAACCCGACGTTGCCAAGAATTTAATGTACTGTACAAAAGTATAATACATACCATTGTAGCCGTACTATTGTCGAATGTCCCATATTTGGGACGAATTTATAAAAACCTTGCGTAAGCTTGGACTATTGAAGTTAAATTTTTTACCATTAAATGTATATAATCGTGGCAGACACCCATAAAAAATTTAGCCAGTTACCCAGTTGCTGGATTGGGAGGTATTTAGCGTCATCCGGTTAGACTCGAAGATAGTAAAGGGTGTAACAAGACCTTAACGAAGCCGAAAGGCACATGTTCTCCCATCATTGCAATATTTTTTTTGTTCTAGACCATACCTGGGAACCTTCTAGTTACGGAGATATTGGGGGTCAAAGTTACAACTTTTTCGCAGGTTTTTTTTTTTTTTTTTTTTATTCTTTTTTGACAAAAAGAGGTTTTTTGTTAATACATTGTTTTAATGTAAGATTTTTACTGTAAACACCTCCTCGACCCCTGTACTATTCAATCCATCCATCAGCACAATGTTTTGAGTGCGTTACATTGAGTCCTACCGTAAAACGTGATTTTTAACGCCAAAAAAAAGACGTTTCCCAGCAATAATTTTGCGTAAAATTACTTAGTTTGATGTACATAATGCTTGGTTGACGGCTTCATGAAGGGTCTTGTTACACACTGTATTATAACTTATCAATTTACCAGTAAAATGATGGTGCAAATTACCTTTTTGGATGTTTATTAGAATCTCAATGTAGAAATTGAGTCTGATAACAGGTTTCATATTTTTTATGCATGGAGGATCGAGGTGGTGACCCATGTAAAACAAGGCATTACAAACTAGTGTCATAATGAAGAACAAAAACATATTTCTATTCCACTAGCCGTACATAAAATATTCATTATGTAAATAAAAGGTCCGGATATAGGCGCCGCCGAAGCTCGGTATCCCTACTTATTATTCCATTAGAGTGGTTTTGGACACGCTAAACACATCCCTAAGTTTGGTATCTAAAAATACGTGTCAAACGATTTTGGAAACAAGGAAAATAAAGTTGAAGATAAAAATTGGCATTTGTGGTATTTTTAATGTTCCAAAACTCGGTTGTACAGTCACGACCACAAGTTTACCTTGAGCAGCTGGTAACAAAAGTGATTTTCTCCCACTGTATTGATTGTTACTTTATTTTGATACCAACATGATACTTGAAAACCGTACTGTTAGATTCTATCTCAAAGTTGCAATCATTATCCCGCAAGATAACCACTTATTTTTTTCCCAAGTGTATAAATAAACATTAGTGAGCAGTGAACTGGTGACCCCGTAGTAACGATGTCGACTTACGTAGACTGTGATTCGTGGGTTCACACCCATGCAGGCACTTTACTTTGTATTGTGTATTTCATCACCAATGCTCTCATAACGGTGAAGGAAACATTTTGAGGAAACCTGCATTTCCTAGAACCAAAAATCCGAAGGCTTGTGGCAGCCACCAACACGCGTGCTGATTGGTGGAACGCGGCCTGTGTCTCAGCAGTCGAAACGTTATAGGCTGAATATGCTATGCTAATGCCACATATATGATGAAATAATCATACTGTACATATTTGTGCCCGTGGCTGTACATAAATGTCCTAATATTCCGCTATTGTACGTTTTGAGGTTTTCATGGAATGTTAGCTTCAGATTTATGCTAAATGCGGTTCCAAGTAATGCTTTCATTCGTACTGAAAATCCGCAAATATTATATTTTACTGAACTGGAATTCTACGTTTAGACTGGCTGGTATTTTGAGAATTAAAAGGGTTAAAATTAAGGATAGTAGAGTACACGTAAATGATACATTGTATTTTAGAAAAAGTAAACATAAGAATTTTGGTCTTACGTAGTTCGATGTATCATATTCAAAGTGTGCTGACGCATACCAACCTGTGTCCATTACTATAAATTGTCTTATTATTCTGTGCTATTAATTGTACTGAAAAACTCTAATAGAACTACTAAGCTGGAAACCCCTATCGTGTCGAGTGTTTTGTGTTACACTAAATTTTAGAATTCAAATTAACAGTCAAAGTCAAATTATTTATTGAAATTAAACCAAAATAACTAATTTCTGATTGTCAACATTAAACGAATCTCAAAAAAATACGTTTTCAATATAACCGACAATGTAATTTCTTAACTTTTACACATTTGAAAAAAAATCATGTTACCCTTCGGGCACGAGCTACGAGTGCAATGAACACGCATCTTGTGACAGTAAATACATTGAAGCCCACGCGTGTCGCTTGTTGACACAACTCGCGTCACAAGACGCATTGCCCGAGGCCGTGGCTGGGCTTTAAAGTTTTGTGTTAAGCACTCTTGTAAGATTTACACTTCTGATTCTTTTGGAAACTTTCTACCCAAGAAACTTTATAAGTAGGTACAAGAAAGTAGTTCGTTCCCACATTAATGTCTACCCAGACGGTCTCCGGACGAAGCACTAAATCAGACTGGGTTCGCGCTTAAAATGACGTCTGGAAGATTTATTACCGTAACTGAAGTCTGAGAAAATTTATGACTACCCGCCTCAGGGTGAAGAACTTAGGTTACTGAGTTGGCGGGAAATCTGCGAGCGAACCATTTATGTTGGATTCTAGAATTGAGTTTTATTGGGAAAAAATGTATGTTAGGTACTTATTCAGAAGTTTTCATAAATCTTCAATTTAATGGGAAAAAAATCTCTGACACAATATACACCCTAAGGTGCTTCGTCTAGCTAGAAGTTTGAAATGCACTACTATTTACTTATACTCGTAAAACAAGGTTCGCAATAAGAAAGTTTTTTTGTAAATGATATACAACACTAGAGTCCGTGTGGTGTGCTGGACTCAAAGAATACCACCACCCCATCTCATCCAGCGGGTGTCGTAAGAGGCGACTAATGGATTATTTAGCATATTTACAATAAAATATATAGATGTGCACAATAGCATTCCCAAGGAGGGTTGACGTCAGGCAGGCGACCGGTCATAAAATCCTTGCCAAAACCCAAAGCAGCATGATGATAAGTGTAAATGGAAGTAACGTTAGGGCTAGGGCGTACCCTACAGGCGACGCGCAGGGGCAGCACCCGGCCACTGCGGAAAGTGGACAAGGGTTGTCGCACCAGAACGGGCGGATGCGACGTAAGACGCAAGCTCGGAGAGTAAGGGAAGTAAGAATGAGGTGTGCGACCTGGAATGTCGGTACGATGACTGGAAGAGGAAGAGAGTTAGCAGATGTTCTAAAAAAGCGACGGATAAAAATAGCGTGTCTGCAAGAGACTAAGTGGAAGGGTGAGAAGGCAAGAGAAATTGGAGAAGGATATAAGTTTTATTATTGTGGCAGAGATGGCAAGAGAAATGGGGTGGGAATTGTTTTGGATAGTGAGTTGAAAGAATGTGTGGTGGATGTTAAAAGAGTGAGTGATAGAGTGATAGCTGTAAAAGTGATTCTGGATGGTTTGGTGCTAAATATAATTAGTGTGTATGCACCCCAGTCAGGAAGTGACGATAGCGTAAAAGAGAAGTTTTGGGAAGAATTTGATCGAGTGATGTTGGATGTGCAAGAGAGTGAAGAAGTGTATGTTATGTGGGGGTGATTTCAATGGGCATGTAGGAAGAATGAAGGATGGGTATGAGAGAGTGCATGGTGGGTGGGGGTATGGAGACCGTAACACTGACGGCGAGACACTGCTGCAAGCTGCGTCTGCCTTCGACTTGGCAATAACAAATACGTGGTTTAAAAAAAGAGATGAACATCTTATTACCTATAAGAGTGGACACCACGCGACGCAAATAGACTTTTTCCTGGTCAAATGGAACAGTCTAAAAAGCGTCAAAAACTGTAAAGTGCTGCCAGGCGAAGACTTAGTCTCCCAACACAGATTGGTTATAATGGAGGTAAAAATCAGAGTCTCGTCCATTAGAAACAAAGAACGGCCCCCCCTCAAAACAAGATGGCGTATGATAGAAAACGAAGAATGTGCAAGTATGTTTAGGAGTCAAGTTGTAGATAAGATGATTGAAATGAAGGATATGGAAGGAAAATCGGTAAATGAATCATGGGAAGAGATGGCGAATTGCATTCGAAGAGTAGCAAAAGATGTGTTTGGAGAATCGAAAGGAAAGGGTATGATAGATAGGGATACATGGTGGTGGAATGAAGAGGTGCAAAAGAGTTTAAAAGAAAAGAAGGTTGCGTTTAAAGAATGGCAGGGGGTAGCAAACGGAAATAACAGTTTAAAAGATGAAAAAAAAAAGATTTATAAAGAATGGAAGAGAAAAGCGAAAAAGGCGGTAGCAGTTTCCAGGGCTAAGGCGCAGGATAAGTTGTATGACTCACTGAACAGCCCTAGAGGCCAGAAGGAGCTCTACCGAATAACAAAAGCAAGAGAGAAGAGAACGAAAGATATAATTCATATTAAATGTATAAAAGATGGCGCCGGTAAGGTTTTGTCGAAAGATGATGAAATAAAAGAGAGATGGAAGTTTTATTTTGAAAAGTTAATGAATGAAGAGAATGAATGGAACGGTGTGCTCAAAGAGGTACAAGTAAATATGGGTTTGGTGAGAGAAATTAGTATGGATGAAGTAAGGAAGGCAGTTCAAAGTATGAAAAATGGAAAGGCCATGGGGCCCGACGAAATACCAGTAGAAGTATGGAAGTGTTTAAAAGAGGACGGATGTATGTGGCTGACTTTATTCTTCAATAAGTTGTTGCATGAAGGAGGAATTCCACAAGAATGGTGCAATAGTTCGCTAGTGCCCATTTTCAAGAATAAAGGTGATGTGCAGGACTGCAACAACTACCGGGGGATAAAGCTCATGGCACATAGTATGAAAGTATGGGAGAAAGTGATAGAGAAAAGAATAAGAGAGGAGAGTGAGATCACCCAAAACCAGTTTGGGTTTATGCCAGGTCGAGGAACAATGGACGCCACTTTTGCACTCCGCCAAATGTGTGAGAAGTACAGACGTGCACACAAGAACTTGCACATGGTGTTCATTGATCTGGAGAAAGCGTATGATAGGGTACCTCGGGATGTGTTGTGGTGGGCCTTGAAAGAGAAAGGTATACCTGGGAAGTATGTAGAGTTAATACGTGCTATGTACAGTCAATCTTGTACCTACGTCCGGTCTGCTGCTGGCAACACCGACGAGTTCAGTGTGGCTGTAGGCTTGCATCAAGGGTCGGCTTTAAGTCCTTACCTCTTCTTGTTGATCATGGACGCTCTGACGTCGGACATACAGGAAGAGGCACCCTGGTGCATGTTGTTTGCCGACGACATTGTTCTTGTCGGTGAAGATGGACCTGAGATCCAGAGCAGATTGGAGAAATGGCAACAGAAACTGGAGAATGTTGGCTTGAAAATCAGCAGAAGCAAGACTGAGTACATGTTCTGCGATTTCGGCGGTCTCTCCAGTTCTGCAGCCATAGCGCTAGATGGCGCGCTCCTTCCAGTCTGCTCCGACTTTCGGTATCTCGGTTCACTCATGCAATGCGATGGCGAAATAGATCGGAGTGTTAAGCACAGAATTAACGCTGGATGGATGAAATGGCGGCAGGTCACGGGAACAATATGCGACTCCCGCATTCCCCTTAAACTCAAGGGAAAGATTTATAAAACCATGATTAGACCGGCTGTCTTGTATGGATCAGAATGTTGGGCCACAAAAGGGATGAATGAAAGGTATTTGCATGTGGCTGAGATGAGAATGCTAAGGGGGATGTGTGGTGTAACGCAAATGGATAAAATAAGAAATGAGTACATAAGAGGAAGTCTGAAAGTGGCGCTGGTGACTGAAAAATTGTGTGGTAATCGGTTATCGTGGTATGGACATGTGATGCGGAGGAATGAGGAGAATGTATTGAGGAAAATGTTGAGTATGAATGTAGATGGCTATAAGAGTAGAGGAAGACCAAAGAAACGATGGATGGACTGTGTGAAGGATGATATGGCTAAAAAGGAAGTGACTGCTGAGATGACGAGTTATAGAGAAGTATGGAAGAAGAAGACATGCTGCGCCGACCCCAAGTAAGTTGGGATAAGGGCAGGAGAATGATGAATGATGATGATATACAACACTAGATTAGCGTCATATTCTAATACAGAACATGTTTCTAGGCGCCCTTAGGTAGGGTAATATTTCCGACCAAAAGGCGAGCGAAGCTACGGGTAAAAGCTAGTATAAATTTTTGGTATTCAGCTGCATCCGGTTAGACTGGAGCCGACCTCAACATAGTTGGGAAAATACAGGCAGGAAATGATTAATAAGGGACTTTGAGCCACCTGATGAATTATTACTGAAGTCTTTTTCATATTGGGTATTTGTCTCTCCCGTGGAGGTCAGACCACGACATCATTTTAAAAACAAAACCCACGACAGCATACTACCAGGATAAAGTAAAGCAGGTCGCAAAGGGTTAGGCAGAGGTGTACCTAATAGTACAGCCACGTTGCACCAGTTATGTATAAGTCACATGTAGTTGGCGGCCAACCTACTGCCATCAACCGATCACAGATCCAGACTCCATGGCTGCTACTGAGAAATTCCTGATGACAAAACCCAAAGAGATATCTTTTCAAACTAATTGCGAAAACCCTAACACGGCCCGTACCGCTCTCTGATAGCAAATATGTATAATAACAGTTTATAAAGACATCTGCTGACCTACGCTCGATATACCTTGATACTTGATAGATGTCGTTATAGATTTTCGATACTCAGATAGGAGAGAACAATTGCAATTAAGCTACTCAGTGAATAGGAAGGGGACACCTACATGTTCATGGAAAATATAATCTAGTCGCTATTTGATGATGGGTTTTTCATCAAGAATTTCTTTAGACCCAGTTATTCGCTGGTTTATCCCTATTAGATTGATCTTAAAAATGACTTCCGAAATGTGAGCGAAAGTCCAGCCGCAAGGCATAATTACTGTGAAAGGACCGTAGATGTCCAAGCTCATTCCAAAGCATAGATCTCTATGGAGAAGAATGGGCAATTAACTCCGTGGACATTTTTTTAAATCAAAATTATTTTATCGCCTCTCGACCTTACAAATAGCTAGTGACATCACTATGTCATAGTAGTCACGCAGATAGGCCGGGGAATTACAACAGACCGACTTATAAGCAAACTACTTACGCGATAGGCTTCCCACACACGGCCCTTCTCTACTAATGCTAACTGATAGCGTAAGGATTTGCTGAACATCCTGGTTTATAACCAGCCTTACGCCCCGTTCACAACGAGACTTGTGTCGCGACTTGGGTGAACTTGCGTCAAGCGAAACGTACGCGTTTCTTGTTTCCGTCACATGAGTATCGTTGCGGTGACAAAATACAAAAATACAAAATACAAAAATGTTTTATTGTGGTGACACCTCTCTGATCTTTATCTTTCACTTGTCTTCCTTACAGTCGCAGTCAAAAGACGAGCGTCGCTTGACCGTGTAAGCCAATTTTGTTAGATTTACAATCAATGTGTTGTAAGTTTTTTTCAAGAGATCCACCAAACCCAGTTCAGTCACACTCCGAAGAATTTCCAAACTTAAGTAGCAGTGGGCAGGACATAGTGCTTGTAAAACAGATGGGGCTGAAATATTCTGGAGCGGCGACCGTTAACGCAAGGTACAAGGTGTAAACCTTACACGAAGCCGTCAACCAAGCATTTTGTACATCAAACTACGCAAAAAATATTACTGGGAAACGACTTTATTTTTGAGGTGAAATATCATGGTTTACGGCAGGACTCAATGTAACGCACTCAAAACATTGTGCTGATGGATGCATTGAATAGTACAGTCATGAAAGTATTTAAAGTAAAGTTAATTTAATTTTGACCTCCAATATCTCCGTAACTAGAAGGTTCCCAGATTTGGTCCTTAACAAAAATAAAAATAGCGATGAAGGGGCGAACAAGTGCCTCTAGGCTTCGTTAAAGATTTTTTTACACCCATTATTGGAAACCCAGGGATAAGGGCAGGAGAATGATGATATGGGACACAAAGGACCTTTCATTGTGGTGACGCTTGGAGGAGCTGAATCAGCTAAAATGATGAAGATCATGAGTGCCCAGAGAGATGATGCAGGCTACAGATATAAACACATAAGCTATGTTGAAATCATTCGAACAGTCTCCTATATTTACATTACATGTAGTTACTGCAGTTAAATGTTCGGCCGGAGAAACAATACAATCGTTTGAAGTCGGCGCAAATAAACAAAACATTGCAAGTTTATGTGTTCGGAAATAGATTTGTGTAGTTTTACTGTTTACCTAAATAAACATAATGGGCGGTGAGATAACTGTCGATGTGAAGTCATGAGGTCTGTTTCCAACAAGCGGAAAATCCTCGCTTTCACTTCACTTAGCACATTCCATAAACTCAACGTCGAATCGCCTCAGACTCGTATCTCTGTAAAACATTGAAATGTGAGCTTTTTAACGAGTTCCTTGACTCGAGTTCACAGCTTCGTTGGTCTAGTGGTCACAAGTGTGACTTCTGAGGACGGAGTTTTGGGTTCGATTCCTAGGTCGGGCAACGTGTTATTAGGTTGTTCCATCAGGAATTTCTCAGTAAGGAGTCGGTAATTGTGCCTGGTCGGAGGCAATAGGCTTGCCCCCTTTTACATGGAACTTAAAGATTATAATGTGAATCATACAAGATCATCAAAGACATAAAAAACTGCTGATGAAAAACATTTCAAACATACATATTGAAGTTTAACACCTGTTAGTTGTTCAACACACACGTTCCATCATCACATGCATGGTTTGTTACAAAACTGTTTATATTCAAAATAAATATGTTATGAAAATCATGCTTTATTGTTTCTTTGTTTAATTTGATGTCGGTTAAACGTAATATAGAAGGTACTACCAAGCTCCTCACGGTCGACCACTTTTTACTCTTATGTCCTCAGTAATAAGGTTGAAAAGTGACCGTTTTCGGTCATGTCAGCCAAACTCAGCGGAGAGCGACGCAGGAGGTATTATAGTACACAAGTGCAATATATTCCCTTACTCTCGCAGTCCTAAGGGAAGGCAATCCGACACGACCAGAAACAGATCAAGCGCAGGATCAATAGCTTAACGTGCGCACTCAGGCACGGGGCACAGCAATTGCTTTATGGAAAAAAAACAATGGTACTTTACACGACCTGAATATCGAACACAGGATCTTGTGCTGAGCAGTAGGGTTTGCGAATACTATATAAACCAACGAGTCAGCCTTACACATAATGCTGTAACAACCTATGAATGCCCCAATCAATGCATCAGCGAAGTTGAAGCACATAAAAATATCAGTGCGTCAGTCTCTCTCGATTGCTTCATAACGCGCGACGCTCTTTACACGACCTCAGACGATGCAACTTGGGACGTCATTTGCGGCAAATGTCACGTAGACTCATAAGGCCCTACCTAACACGACAGCGCGGTGTAAACGTAACGTAAATACGTCTTTTTGTTTAAATTAAAAATACTCGTTTCACATGTTTTTCATATTTTTATTGAAATCTATGGATGATACTGATTAGCTAAAATGCTATAGGATGATTTTCGATTCAAAAATCAATATTTACTTTAACGTTTACACCAGGAGCTCGAGCTGTTCGCTTCACTTGACTACCGTCGAGTTGCGGCGGCTCGCGGCTTCTAAACAATTTCGCAACACGCGTGTAGCTCGCAGCCTAGCGGTGAGTAGGTGTACGATGGCGTGTCCCCTCCAGCCCCATTGAGTCTAAATTACTGTTCCAATATAGGCGTCAGCTGCTCGCTCCCACGGGTATTCACGTCTTTTTCCTCATGGGTTGAAGGAGGCACGCAATATTAACAACGAGAATTGTTATTGTTAATTTGATGCCGTTTGGAACTGGGTTTAGGGCCAGTCAAAAAGATACATCTGTCGTATTGTCCAAGAAGGAGTCAACAGGTGTTTCATGTGGTTATGTTTAAGTATCACGCAAAAGAGGGCGAGCCTATTGCCAGGTACGGGCATTCGCATTTATAAGCAATGCTCCAATTCGGTATCACCTCATCTAGTTTTTACTGTTCAGTGCTTATTAGTGTACGTTCTAGTATGGAGTTTCATAGAAGGAATCTCAAAGGGCTCTAATTGAGTAACTATAGAATTGACTTGCCCTCTAATAGGTACTATTAACCTGTATTCCTTGTAAACCTAAAAATACTCTATTTATTTATTTATTAAAACTTTATGCACGAGTAAAAACTGTACAAAGGCGGACTAAACGCCTTGGGCATTTTATACCAGTCTACCTTGGGATGATGCAGAGACAATACATAGTCTATAGGTGCAATAACAGAAAACAAATCTCTATTGGGCTTGGGTTCTCATTATCATGATTATGTTCCCACTGCTGGGACTCCACCACGCGTGTCCAGTACGGGTTAGTATGTTTTTTTTATTTTTGGGACAAGCCCACCCCCATTCCCAAACCACCATAATTCCTGTGCGCCAGAATCAACAGTGGCGACCACGAAAAAAGAACCGAGACAATGAAGCTCGACGAAGTCCCGGAGAAACAATTTAACTGTCTTGGATCCCGCAACGAAATTAATCAGAAAAGTATAGCGGATGAGTAGGAAAACGGGTTGGTAGATGTTTTCGATTATTTTGTTTATGGTACATACGGTTTCCTCACGAATTTTTCCGACATCGGTGATGATGATAGATGCATCATTCCAGCCGATTTCGGCAACAGCGACTGCATTCAATGGCTCTCTAGAGTGCATTGAGAACAGTGGTGATGAAATAAATTACACAAAGTAATGTATCAGCCTGGGTTCGAACTCACTTACAAATTGTGAGTCGGGGCCACGGAGCTTCGGTTTACTGAAGCATTTATTTTAATTCGACGCAGCTATTGATCGCGCGGTCACGGGGGCGGAATCTGAGGGAAGGGGTCTAATAATAGGTGCTCTCATCCCTCACTGTATTTATAGGTATATTATCGAGATGAGTTTCTGTGATTATTTCGTTTATTCTGCTACAGGCAGAGTAGGGTTACGGCTTTTGAAAGAAACTCGAGAGCGACTGCAAAGAAAACAAATGTAAGAAATTGCGAAATTAATCGAAAATGAGATGAATCATCAAGATGTGACATGCGACTCATGCAAGAGAAAGATGTGACGACTGTTGACGCATGTCGCGACGCAAGTCGTATCACCTTTTTTTTTTTTTTTTTTTTTTTTTTTTTTTTTTTATCGATGGGAAATCATCAAATGACCCCTCCCGCTCTGGGCTGAGCAGGAGGGAGTGTCAGACTTGTACTGACTAAAACCCATCCATGTTCCTTCCTTTGCCCTTTGTGTTCCAGGGCCGCGGTATCTCTTTCGAACAGTCCCGCAACCCTGGCAGGCGTCGGCCCTTACGGACCCCTTCCTGTTTGCTGACTCTCTTTGAGGCGCGCGTGGAACACGAACGCGCCGTCGACACGGCCTGTCGTCATAAGACGGACGGACGGCGAGCTAGCCCATAGCTCACCGTCCACAGGCCCGCGTCTACGGTGGCCGGGGGCCACCACGTGGCCCCCGACGCCCGGTGCGTCTCCCGCGGCGGCTGGGACGTGAGGTTCTCTCCCTCTCACGTCCCGCCACCTCCTTCGCTAGCATGACTGCTTCGCAGAAGGAGGTGACGGCGTCCCATTCCGTCTCGCTCCGGACCATGGATTGAACCAGGGCCGGACGCGAGAGGTCGCCGCCGCCGATCGCCGCTACGAGGACACGGCGTTGCTCCGCCCAAGCGGAGCAGACCTGCACAGTGTGCTCCACCGTGTCCTCCGGTCGATCCTCGCAGTGGTGACACCCGGGCGTTTCC
Source organism: Eugnorisma glareosa (assembly GCA_947578425.1). Classification (NCBI taxonomy): domain Eukaryota; kingdom Metazoa; phylum Arthropoda; class Insecta; order Lepidoptera; family Noctuidae; genus Eugnorisma; species Eugnorisma glareosa. The sequence goes on along the minus strand of OX387967.1, from coordinate 21,063,623 downwards.
TCCCGCCCGATTAGGTGCAGGAACCTCCCGAAACAACCATGTCCGGTGAGGACCTGCGTCAGGCGGAAGGTGAGGGCGCCGTGGCGCCTCTCCAGCCACTCCTCAAAGAGGGGACTTACCGCCATTATAGTGGCGTGCCCTGCACGGGGTTGCGACAGTCGCTCTCTCCATGTCGCCATGAGATCACGCCGGAAGTCTGTCCGCTGAGCGACAATTTGCCGCGGCAGCGGAGTTTCCCCCCGGCGTAGTGCCTCCACGCGCCACTCGTGCAGGCGCGCGAGGACTATCGCCTCCAGATCCCATGGCGGCAATCCGGCAAGGAGGCTCGCCGCCTCGCCGGAGATCGTGCGGTACCCCCGGATTAGCCTTACGGCTACCACCCTTTGGGGCGCGTTCAGATAATGGGCGGCTCGCCGCCTCAAAGAACGCGCCCACACCGGGGCCCCGTAAAGGGCCATGGACCGCACGACCCCCGCGTAGAGCCTCCGGCAGGAGGCGTTTGGACCCCCCAGGTTGGGCAAGAGCCGCCTGAAGGCAGCCCCGGCCCGTTCCAGTTTGGGGGCCAAACGTCGGAAATGCTCCACGAAGTTCCACCGGCTGTCGAGGACGAGACCTAGGTACTTCAACGTCGGCTCGACGCCGATGGGAACTCCTCCCACCGTGAGCATGGATCCCGACGGTGGCGCATTCCGAGGCCCATGAAAGCACATGGCCTCGGACTTGTGCAGCGCCACCTCGAGACCCAATTGCCGGATCCTCTCCGCGACTATCGCAACCCCGCGAGTCATCAGCTCGGCCGCCGCCTCGTGCGACCTCCCTTGCGCCAGCACCAGCGTGTCGTCAGCGTAGCAAACTACGCTGACGCCGTCAGGGAGGTCGGCGCGCAGCACCCAGTCGTAACCGATGTTCCACAAGGACGGCCCCAGAACCGATCCCTGTGGAACACCGCACGACATCTCTCGCCGGTTCCACTCTCCGCTGCAACCAGGGTAGATGACGTACCTGTCCGTCAGGTAGTCCCCGACCACACGACGAAGGTAGGTCGGCACCCGGTGATACCGGAGTGCCTCCCTAATGCAGCTCCAGGGCATGGAGTTGAAGGCGTTGGCGATGTCGAGAGACACCGCCAAGACCACCCCACCCCGGGACACCGCATCCCCCGTCGTGAGGGCTCTCACGCGCATGATGGCGTCCACCGTCGAGCGCCCCCTGCGGAAACCAAACTGGTGTTCCGCAAGATCCGGCCCAATCCCCGCCAGGTGCCCGGCGAGGCGGTTGGCAATTACTCTTTCGAAGAGTTTGCCCACCTCGTCGAGCAACACAATGGGCCGGAATGCGGACGGAGAGTCCGCAGGGCGCCCCGGCTTCCGGATGAGGACCAGCTTCCCCGTCTTCCAACGAAGCGGGAACTGGCCTCTCTCCAAGCATGCGCTTAGGAGCCCCTCCAGTCGGGGCCCGAGAGCCTGCAAGGCCAGGACCCAGGCTTTGCCAGGTAAGCCGTCGGGTCCTGGGGCGGCAGTTTTGGCCTTAAGCCTGCCTACCGCCACTCTCAGGTCTACCCCAGTCACCTCTGGAATGTCGTCATCGTCCTCAGTGTGGTCCGCTTCCGGCACCGCAAGTGGCGGAGCCATGGGCGGGGGAGGATGTTCCCCTCGCGAAGGGAACAGAGCGCTCACCACGTCCTCCACGAGCTCAGGCCGGAGACTCTGCGTCAGCGGAGGGGCCCTGGTGCGGAGTTTATCCCGCACCATCTTATAAGGGCGCCCCCACGGATCTCTGTCGAGAGTCTCCAGCATCTCCTCGCGGGCCACATCCTTGGCCCGCAGGACAGCCTCTTGGAGGGCGGTCTTCGCCGCTCTGTATCCCTCATACAGCTCCGCCTCAATGGCTGCCGCATTCGGAGGGCGAATGCGGAGCCTGCGATGCCTGGCGTACAGGTGTCGCGCGGCGACGCACGCCTCGCGCAGAGACGTCAGCTCCCGCGACCACCAGTACACCTGACGCCGGGCGCTTTCAGACCGAACCCGGGGCATTGCCACGTCACATATATCGGACATGGCCTCCTGGAACCAACCCGCCTCATTGTTCACGTCGGCAGGCCTGACCGGTGATGTCACCCAGGCCTGCACGATCGAGGCTTCCAGGAGGAGCTCCCGGTCCAGCTGCTTCAGCGCCCATCGCGGACCACTCGGGGTCTGTTGGACCGGCGCGCTTGGGGTCTGGGCGGAGACGTCGAACCGGATATACCGGTGGTCAGAATAGGTCTCCACCCCCTCCATGACGCGCCAGTCAACGACACGTGGTGACAGAGCGGGGCTAGCGAACGTGATGTCCACCACCGACTCACCCCGCATCCGCACACACGTTGGGACAGAACCCCTATTAAGGACGACCAGGCCTGCCTCCAGAGCCCAGTCTTCCACCATCCTGCCCCGCACGTCTGTGCAACGAGAACCCCAAGCCAAGTTCTTGGCATTGAAGTCCCCGAGCACAAGCACGGGGAGGGAATGGCTTCCGATGACGACACTCAACTCCCTGAGGGAGTTGTGGAACTCGGCGAGAGTATGGTTCGGGGAGAAGTAGACTCCCGCTACAACGATCTCCCCGAACCGTGCTGCTACGCACCCCTGACCCTTCCTGACACTTTCATGGGTCGGGGTACCGGCGGCGGCCGACGAAATTATGGCCACTGAGCCACTAAGGTCCTCCACCCAGTCGTCCCTGGGCGGGACAAAGTAGGGCTCAGCGACCACGGCGACATTAATCGACCACTGCGCCATGCTCTGGAGCAACAGATCCTGAGCGCAGGCGCAGTGGTTGATGTTCGCCTGGAGGAGCCGTAATGGGGCCGTTATTGACACTCCATTACGGTCTCCTCTCGGGCCCCCTGTGAGGGCCCCGCTGCGGAAGGAGCAGCGACGGCGGTGGTGGCGGCAGCGGCGGCGACAGTGGCGGCGGCTGAGGCGGTGGCGACGGTGGCGGTGGCGGCGGGGGGCCTTCCCTTGCCTCTGGAGGCCTTGGTGGGTGGGACGCAGGCCTTGCTCCCAGCCCGGTGATCGGCCGGCTTGCCAGCCGCCGCACATGCAGCGCAGTGCGGCGTCCCGCAGCAAGTCGCGGACACGTGACCGGGCTGACTGCAGCGGAAACAGAGGCCGCTGCGATCAACCTCCGAGGCGCATCGCACTGACACGTGGTGCCCCACGTGGCAGCGATAGCACCTCAGAGGTCTGGGCTCCAGCAGCTTAACCTGCGCTGAAACCCAGCCCACCACCAGCTGCACAGGGCAGCTAACCATAACGGTCATCATACCCGAGGGGTCCGGACGAAGGGTGCCTGCCCTGACCTGCTCCGCAGAGCACCCTCCAGACCTGGCGACGGCGGCCACCACCTCCTTCTCGGTCACCGAGTCGTCCAGACCCAGGATGCGCAGGTCTGCGCATCTAACGGGCCTGGACACTCGGGCCTCGTCCGCGTTAAGGGACGCTCTGAGCTTTTCCGCCAGAGCGTCAGCGGACGAGCCACTGGCTTCGCCAGGGATCTCCAGCATACGAGCCCCCGTTGCGGTGACTCTAAGCCGGAGGCCCCCGGTGATCCCGAGCTCCCCGAGATCCACCGCCTCTTTAGCCTGCGCCAGCAAGTCGCGGTAGGACACGCCCCGCTTCTCCGCATCCGGCTGTAGTGTTATCACTACAGCTGCGGTCTTCGGGGCGCGGAGCCTAGCCGCGACCTTTCGCGCCCTGTGCTGGCGCTGCCGCTCTTGATCTCGGGCCTTTTTGGCCGCCTTTCGCCCCCTCTGTTTCTCCCCGACTACCTGCCATCCGGCTTCGGCCGAGGGAGGTATAGGGAGCTGGGGGGGCGGCGGCGGCGGCGGCTGACGTGCCGCAGGCGCTGGCCCACTCGCCGCAGGCACTGGCGCCGGCACAGTACGCGCCTGTGCAGCCGCCTTGCCCTTCTTTTTGCCCCCCTTTTTAGTCGGCGCCGGTTTCGCCGGAGCCGGCTTTTCGGGGGGGGGCACCACAGCCTTGCCGGAGGGCCGACCGGACTGCCTCGGTCCGGGCGCGGCAGCCGCAGCAGCCGCGTACGACACCGCACCCGGGCCCGGGCTCGCAGCCACCCTGCCCGCACCCAGGGAGGGGCGCAAAACAATTCCCTCCAGGACGGAAAACCGCGCCTGGAAGGAAGCCAGCTCCTGCCGAACCAGGTTCAAGACCTGGTTCTCTACCGGCACCGGCTGGCTTTGCCGCTGCAGCTGCTTGCCCGCCTTTTGAGCTGCCACGTGGGTGCTGGGCTCACGCAGACTGGCCAGGTCTGCTTGGAGCTTCGCGTTCTCCTGTTGGAGACGCTCCGTGGCGGCCGTCAGGCGGGCCACCTCCTCCCGCAGTTTGGCCAGTTCTTCTCCCCCTGTTGAAGGGGGAGGAGGCCCAGCAAAATTGGCCTCTGCTGCCGCCATGATGGAGGCAGAAGCCGCGGGTATGGCCTTGAGTTTTGAAGAAGTCTTCATCTTCAAGGCCACTACCCTTATCGCGGCCTCTACCTCCTTCACGAACCTGGCCTTACGCTCCACCTCGGAGCCGCCAGGTGCGCCTGCCTCGTCGGCAGACGGGGGGGCAGTATTGCCCGGGGGGCGCCCCTCCTCGGCAAGCCTTGCCGACCCCTCCTCGGACCTCACGGTGGCAGAAAGCCCCCTACCCTTGCCCCGGATCCCACCACGCTTGCTGGTGGGGATCTTACGGGCCGAGGCCTCCTCTTCACCGGATGACGACCCCCGGTCGCCATCCCGCCTGGACCGCTTGCGGAAGAACTTGCTGTTCTCCAAAGCAGTCCCGGCCCCCACGCGCCGGGAGCTCTCTGAGCCTCCCGCGCTTACATCACTGGATGCGATGTCGGACTCCGACCCCGCATCCCTCCTCTCCTCTTCGTTGCCGTTTCCGGCGGTGTTGGTTTTTTGGTTGTTTTCCATATTGAACCCACGAGTATGGGGGAATTAAAAGTCCATCTGGGCAGAGACCCCTGTACCCAGATAAGCAGAATTTGTTATTTATTACTCGCCAGGGGGCCTGCAGTTACCCTGGCGAGGGTGAGCACTAGCGACTGATTTGTTCCATGGGAACACCCGTCAGCCATACATCCCCTCGCGGTGCGCCGCCATTTGGGATTCGGGGTAACTTTTTATAGAGGTTTTCTACCTCGCGGTCCGGGCGGTTAAGCCAAGACCCTCGGTCCCTATCGAAGTCGCGAGACGTGATCCACGGCACTTCGATGGTGGGATTACGATATCGACGGTGACAGAGGAGGACGCATCCTTCTCTGTCTGCTCGGAGGCAGGGTAAGTGCACACCGAGCCCGCCCTCACTCCTCTGCTATGCCCTCTGCTTTTCAGAGGGTCACGCAGAGGAGCGCACCTTTGGTCCAGAATGGACCCCACCCATGTCAGAATAATTAGCCGCGGCAGTAACACTCCCCGAGGGATAAGAGAAAATTCTCATTTCCCCTCATTCCCCGGGGAAGGATACCGCCGCGCCCAGGGTGCACCGGCCCAGCAACTGCTCTTCCCTGCAGACGTATCTAGAGGGACCAGCAGCCGCCAGGCACACGTGGAGGACTTCTGACATCGCACCCCAAGTCGTATCACCTGAGGTCATGACCGAAGCTAGGTTTGTGTTGTGGACAACGGTAGAACAACGCTAAAGTTTAACATCTATCGTAAATTGCTAAGTTATTGACCCCAACGCGGGCAAAGACAAACGCAATTTTTTTTTTTTTTGTTTTTGTCTAATGCTAATACTTGATAAAATACTAGCTTTTGCCCGGCTTCCCTCATATCATGGTTAGAAATTATGGAACGTAATTTAGCTTCCATTAGTGACAGAATTTCCGGAATTGGAACAGTAGTTCCGTGGATTACCACGCATCTATATCCAAACTAACAATCCTAACGTTTTTACAATATTAGTATAGACAGGATGCCCTTCACGAAAAACTTTTGTCACGAGCTTGTATGAAACGTGTTGCGCCGCCAATCAGGACGTGACAGCATGTCACAGCTTCGCTCTCGCCAACATATTGATAAAGTTTGGACAAGTTCCCTCTTGTTTGAACACTCTGTGTTCACGCCACACATGTAGTTGGCAAGTTATGCTCTTGTGGAGTAGTTTATTCCTTTTATTTTGAAGGTTGTCGCTTCCGCCTTTGCGACTTACACTCACATTCAAGGTGGAAGGGACATCAACGCCCAAACAGGTAACACGTGTTCAGTGCATCATTCCAAACTCCTAGAAATGTTCCAACGGATTTTTTTTTTACTAGCTTGCCTCGTTGGTCTAGTGGTTGCAAGCGCGACTGCTGAGCATGAGGTCCTGGGCTCGATTCTTAAGTCGGCCAAAATGTTGTTGGGTTTGTCCATAAGGAATTTCTCAGTAGCAGCCGCGGAACCTGGATTTGTGCCCGGTTGATGGCTTGCCTCTGAAATGTGGGTGTCGGTACTATTAGGAACACCTCTGCCTAACATTTCGGGGATTACAGGGGATTTTATTTATGTATGGTATTTTTTTTAATCAGCTGTTCCATACATTTTGACAGTGTAGGTGCAGGTATTGCAGTTTTGTATGAAAACTGCAATACCTGCACCTACTCTTCTTTTTTTTTTAAATTACCGATGAAATATTTCTATGTGAGGATTTGCGGAGGTTCGAAATGATATGCTGAACACGTGACAACCGTTTGCACGTCGATGTCCCTCCACACTGTATACACTAACTAGCATGTCCAGAACCCAGATAAAGTTGCATTCTAGCAGCGACAAATACGATCCTCATTTCTAAAAGTATAAGGCTGACATTAGCTATGGAAAATCTTTTATGTCAATCCTATTAGAAATCGTAGCATACTCTGTGGTTGTTGTTAAAATACGAGACGCTTTGAATGCGGTTTCTATTTCTCTATGCCCTGGGACATCTGTGTGCCACATAGAAAAATTATGAATTGTTGTAATGTCAAAATGAAAGCGATTGTCACTAAGAAAGTAAGACGTAATTAGTCAGCTCATAATCTGCCTTGCCTTTTCCCAACTTGTTGGGGTTGGCCTCCAGTCTAGCCAGATGCAGCTAGAAACCAGTATTTGATGTAGAGCTACTGTCTATCCGACCTCACACGTTACCCCTCAATAACACTGGTTGTCAGACTTTCGGGCTTCCAACCAAAAAGAAACGACTGTTAAATATCTAAACATTACTGAATGTGCTTCCCAAGTCACGGAGGAATTTCGCTATGTACTGGATGGTCACCCATCTATTGACTCACATCGGCAAGTATTGCATAACCTAGAAGAGATGCTGCTTTTTAGCCACCAGTCCCCACTAATTAGGGCGCTAACTTCAAATCTGGTTCCCCTTCGTAAATTAACAGTATTAGGTACAGTTGTGACAAAAACTAGAACTTTGCTGTAAACTCTAAAGCTTGGTTTTTACAGCGACCGCGGGACACGACTGTACGCGCCTGTACTTGACGGGTATAAACGATGCCAATTTCTCGCGGTCGCACCCGCCGATTAACTGCGAGATAAGTCACAATTGACGCGATTAGGCGCGAGATTAGTCACAACTTTAAGGCAGTTAGTTATCTATGATACGATTAGTTGAAGCTTCGTCTGGTTTTAGTGTTGTTAAGGATGAGTCCACAAGTCCAGGTCATGGTTATTTAACATCTTTCAATAGAGAGATCAGTAATGTTATACCTAGAGTGTAAATAAAAAAGTTTTTGTAAAATATTACTTATTCTGTATGTTTAAAGGGTTACAAGACCCTTAACGAAGACGAAAGGCACTTGTTCTCCCCGCCATTGCAATTTTTTTTTGTTCTACACCATACCTGGGAACCTTATTGTTACGGAGTTATTGGGGGTGAAAGTTCAAACTTTTTCACAATTAATTTAAGATTTTAATATAAGATTTTTAATTTAAACAGCTCTACGACACCCGTACTCTCCAGTCCATCCATCAGCGCAATGTTTACAGTACATTAGATTGAGTCCTATCGTAAAACGTGATTTTTTACCCCAAAAAAAGTCGTTGCCCAGCAATAATTTTTGGGTAAAGTTGCTTAGTTTGTACGTACATAATGGTTGGTTGATGGTTTCGGTAAGGGCCTTGTTGCACCCTGTAGTTTGTCCAGCACTACCGCGACGCTTTCTGGTTATGTCAGGGCTTCACAAAATGGCTATTTTGGCCCACAGCTCAGTGGCTATTTTGGTTCGGCTTTTAGGCATACGGCAGAAATGGCCTACCCAGTCCCACTTCAGCTTAGCGGCTTTTTGAGCAACGCTAGTAGTTTGTGTTTTGGGGCGCAGTGTAGTGTTGCGAATATAATCATAGGAATATCTTATCCTAATATATATATATAATAAATCTGAAGAATATGTGTGTTTGAACGCGCTAGTCTATGGAATTACCAGTCGGATTTGATGTTTTTCATTTGATAGTCCTAATTTTGAACATCAAGCTACGATCCTTATGAGTCGAGCCAAAAGTAAAAAAGGCTCTACTATAGTTTTATAATAAAAACCATGCTAAATTAAAAGCACGACGCAAATTGATTGATGAATTGATAACGATTGATAAATCGCCAATGACGCTAATTGAGCGGTTTCATTACCGCGCCAAATGAATGAATGATTGATTCCGATTCATTTCATGTCGTTGAGTTCCGTAAGTTGATCGATAATGGTATTGGTGAATGAGTAATTTGAACCGTTCCTGTTTTTGTATTTGTGTTTTGACTGCTACGTTGGTTAAGTGCTTGCGAGTGCTACTACTCAGCATGAGGTCTTCATTTCGAAACGCAAGTGGAGTAAAGTGATCATGGGTCCTTCAGGTTCGTTTTTAAAGGCCTCTTTTGGTGGAGAAAGAATTCAGGTCCCAAGCATCCGTATTCATTCGCATCGGAAGCACTTTATCGTGCGATTGGACCTCTCACTTTTGTGAGTTACGATACTAAGTGGAACAGAAAGGGAAAAGATACAAGAAAATGCTGATCTGTGCGTGTAAATGTGATTTCACCCTTAGATCACGTTTAGTACAGTTAAACGAGAAAAAACTGTTCCTGCGTTTAATTTGTGAAGATGATCAGTTTAAGTGCTTCATTTGTCTAGTGGTCGCAAGCGCTACTGCTCAACAAAAGGTTTCAGATTCATTAAACTGAGTATTTCTTTCCAATAGGATCGATTCTACAATGTAAGCGCGGGTAATCTGTTTCTCCTAGGCCGCATCATCGCTTCATATCAGGCAAGTTGCGGCCGATCACAAGCGCATTTATTTACAAAAAAAAAAACAGTTTTACTTTTGGTACACCCACGTTTCGCCAGTTACGTTTAAATCCCATACATCTAAACAAATACGAGAATACTACCCTACATAAATAAAGGGAAAACCCCGTCATGTGATGTTCTTTAAAATCTCGCATGGATCTCGCCAGTAAAATAATTCAAATGTATTGAAACCGTTCTCATTCAAAACAGTTCATTCAAATAAAAACTTCGTTCAATGGACTCACGATCCGTTCAGAAACCTCATTTCAAATCCTCGGCTTTGTGAATGGAACGTTTTATATTGCTTGGGAGCCCTTTTACACTCCATCATATAATGTGAATGGTACTTCATAGATATGGAGCTCGTGGTTAAATAATAGCCGCACGGGTCGATCTTCTAGGTTAATCAACTCTTCCCGAAGACGGTTCATGGATGCGTGGTGATAATTTAACATAGCGAGTTTCTTGTAAACAATTTTATTCATCATCAACAACAACTACATCCATTTATTTTCTGGCTTCTTTGGCCCATAGATATATATATACCTTACATACTAACATACATATGATAAAATACAAATTGTGTTACTAAATAGAACCCATCACCATCATCATCCACAGCCCGACTTCACCCACTGCTGGGTATAGACCTCTGTTTGCTTGTGCCAAGCTCCACGTACCTGTGCCAGCCTCTTCCAGGTTATTCCTGCAATGGCAACAATGTCGTCTGCCCATCTCGCCGCCGGACGACCAACAGTTCTCTTTCCAGCCCTTGGGCTCCACTCGGTCACAGCTTTACTCCACCTGCCAGCACCGCAACTTGCTAGGTGTCCTGCCCAACTCCATTTGAGTTCCATAACGCGATTTTCAATATCGAAGACCTTCGTACGTCTTCGGATTTCTACGTTTGGAACCAACAATTTTATAACTAAAGTCAAATAAGTAACAAAAAAACAAAACTTAGACATTCGGCCTTGTGTGCAGTATCTACGCATGTGCACATAAACTGTCACTTACGGGATATCTTCCGTGATTGTCTTTAATTTTGAGCTCCCGATATTCACAAAAAGATCAATTTATGATCAGTTTATGTGTAGTTCTAAACCGTGAAAGTTTAAAACAGTGCCTACGCATGTGGTTATTTGCTGAACGTCGTTTCTACCTACTTAGAATAGTGTTTCAAGATAACAAATAATGTAGCTCAAGAAGTCTTCAGAAACAAACGAGATTTTTTTATTAATTCAGATAACTGTAAAATTAATTAAATATAACAATTCATTTTTATTTTAATACAAACCTTACATACATTATGTACAAACTAATTATCTATAATAGTAATAAAAATATGTATAAGTATCAAAATTCGTCCACATCGCTGTCAACAGGAAATGTGCCCAGAAGGCTGGCAGCATTGCCACGTTGTATGACAATACTAGGTGGGAACCCATGGCCCTAGTGTCTTAACCACAAATGGCTCAAACACATATCCACCAATTAAATTATTGTATTTGCGCTGTTTGAGGTTTTCAGCACCTGCAGCAGCCGCCCCAGCGCAGCCCACTGTGGTAGGAAGATGGGATGGCGCAAAGGTGTCGACGCAAGTTGCCTCCCCAAAGGCCTACCCAAGTTCCATAGCATACTATAAAATTATTGAGTTATTTGAAAAATAAATAAACCCACAGTACGATAACATTAGAAAAACGTAATATTAAAAATTTTGCTGATGAATTTCCTAGAACAAAATATAGAATGGAATAAAATAAATACCTACATAAAATGTAGTCGCCAAACGTTATTCTATTCTTAATAATATGTTCGATGCTTGTGACCAGATTGACGTAGTATCTGCTGCTGCTCTGCCACTACGTTAACCTGTCCATCACACCTATGACTTGCCAAAGTCCTGCAGATCAGCAGACCACACTATTACCAACTAATTGACACGCTTGAAGTGCCGCCAACCGTAACGACATGCGGTGAGCATTCACGTCACGCGTCACTCCAAACTGACCAATTAGCAGCGAGCGTCCTTCATGTGGTGAGCGCACACAGTGTGTTCTGATTGGCTCGTTACGATTGACGTGTGTTGCATGTCTTGCCGTACGTTATTGTAGCTAATGGTGTTATAGTAAAAAGCCTATAAATAGTACATCATATAAATAAACAAAGAAAAAATACTATTAAAGGAGCTCACTCATAAACTACTTAAGCAAAAAGAATAACTTTGATACCAAGGGGTAAGGTTTCAGACAGACTTTCGGCTGTCTGTCTGCTAACTGTCAACCAGCGTGTTCCGACAGCGACTGCGGAGGGGATAAATTAAGCTATTGAGAGCACGCCATGAGTCATCGCGTAGCAACAAGTATTGTCGAAGCCGAAGGCGAAGCGGATTAATCGGTTATCGCCACAAGCTTCGGCCGAAACCAGAGCCGAAGGTTTACCCTAAGAAATTCAGTTCTTGATTGACTAAAAGTAAATAACTTTTTTTTTTTTTACTTTTCAAACATTAAAAAAAAACTTAACGAGTTGAGTAACATTACCTTGCAAATAGATACACCGGATACACGCCATAATAACACGTCGCCTCTTCCATTGCGCATTCGTAACAGTTCATTCAATTTCAGCACTTGCTGCTAGAAACCTTAATCTTCGGCCAACATACATCGTCTAAAATGGAAGCTCTCTAAATTAACCGACTGTTTCGGAAGTGCTTAAATCCGGCTCTGCTAATAGGTCAGTCCTCTGGTGTGTGACAAGGCTAAGTGCTCGCCGACAGACGCTCGCAGTCCCCCTGGACTTGGACTAAGTTGCCTAAATGATATTGAAGCGACAGTGGTCATTTGAGCTCTATTTTATGTAGAGCTAATCAGAAGCATGGGGTCACTTTATATCATGATCGATGCCCGCGGTTTCGCCCGTGTGGAGTTCTATAATTGTCTCATGGGATCGTACCGATGAGATAAAAAGTCCCAAGATCCTTTGTGTTAATCCAGGTTATAAACTATCGATATGCTAAATTTTGTCCAAATCCGTTCTGTACTTTTTGCGTAAAAGAGTAACATCCATCCTCACAAACTTTCACATTTATATATATATTTTTTTAATTACTTAAATAACACCTTAACAGCTAAAATGCTAATGCGATGTTACCACCACCAAAATACCTTTAGATTACTAAAGTACCTCTAAACATAGGTACTTACTTAAAAAAAATACAATCAAAAACACAATTTAAATACCTGTAAAAAAAAACATTTATAATAATAATAAGAAGGTCCTAAAGCCCATTATTATTAGTTTTTTTTATATTTTTAAACGTTTTTATTGGTTTTTTTTTATGTTTAAAAATGTATAAAATAAGAAAAAATATAAATTAAGGAAATAGTTTTTTTATTTTTTTTTAGTTGTATTATCATTTGTCTCGTTTATATCAACGCAATGAATAGCAACACTCAATAATATTGTAACAAATGTTAGGCCCTAGTCAGCACCAGAATGACAGATGGAAGACGTAAGACATACCAGTTATAAATACGAGTATAATATCAATTCGAAAATCGCAAAGGGCCAATGTCGGGCATAGGCGACTCACTTGACTCGACTTCACCAAAAAAATAGGAAGCGACGATCGCTTTTACTGTTAGTTATTTTTTACCTGACTCAAAATGTCAAACAATAACAAAACTATAATTTGATATATTCCATTTTTAACTGAAAACGGTGGTACAGCCTTCAATATAAAAAAAAACTACTAACTATACAAACGAGTGATGATCAACCAGTGATGGTTAACCCATTGCGAGGGACGAGAGACGTATGCCCCGAGCATTCAATGCTCGTCACTGATAATCCGATTGGGGAAAACCAATAGCTTAGAATTCGCTCTGGATCTGTTGAACGTGTAGGTTTGTAATGTCAGTTTGTGGGCACAGATAAATAAAAGATTTTTTTATTATAGAAATATAATGGGTGTAAAAAGACCCTTCCCATACCTGGCGAAATGTGATTGTACTGTAGTACATCTCTGCCTGTCCCTTCGTGAAACACAGGCGTGAGTTTATGTATGTAAAAGTTGAAGATTGTCCCTTGAACATTCTTAACGACCAATTTATTTCTTTCCAGGAGTTGGCAGCAGCGACGCCAACGGAGCGGAACTGGCGCGGAATCCTCATAGCCCTGTTGGTGATCGCAGCGGTCCTAGGGCTGATCGTGTTCAGCATCGCACTGCTGACGCCCGCAGGTGATGGGGGCAGAGTCAGAGGCAGACGGCCCACGCTACACGATGTGCTGGGGGAGCATTATATGCCCTTTAACGGGACTTGGCTTACAGGTGAGGTTTTTATCTTATTCTAATAGTTGCGCACTTATACAGCGTTAATCAAAAAGGAAAACAGGACATCTTGAAGCAGTATTATTTTAGTCTTATTCCAATGTGGAAATTAGATTAGGTTGTTCAGTTATTCAGTTAGATTGTCAAAATATTACCACAACTTTCATAAACATGGTGTATAGTTAAATAAGTTCTCGTGAATTTACGATTCCTAATTCACTTACTACATATTTTATTATTTATGAGCGTACAGTGTATTTTTACGTAAAAAAAAATATATTCTCAGGGAAAATACCAATTTATATTCGTTAACTAATTACGCCCGTGCAAGGCAATTCACGTCTACTTTCTAAAATTTATTTACATGAAATGTGTTCGTTATAAAGATAATTATTCGGCGATCTCTAAAATATGTATACGTATATCAGTACAGATCAAATGCATTTTAATAAAACTTAGTACATAAATTAATGTGGGTAGTCGTAAAACGGCCTTATCTCTCCGTTTATGACGTCATTATGCGTAAAATACGATGTTCAAGAAATGTTTAGCGTGATTTATATTGCAACAACTTTGTGTTTAAAATGTTTGTGACTTCTGTCATCTTAGTGAAAATGAGGAAAATCAACCTGTTTTTCAAATGTTTTGGCTTTTGGTTCCAAAAAAAATCATGTAGGGACAGCTGGCATTCTGTCAAGTGTTTTAGTTAGCATCGGTATAGCATAATCAGCCTAAAATGTTCGTACTGCTGCTGGAACTAAAGAGATTTAAAAGACTTATAGAGCGGACATTGGGAATATTTTAATACAAAACACTTTGACACTTACAAGTTTTTGATATACGCGATTTGATACTAAGTAGTAACAAGTATTGGATTAAATTTTCATCGTCTTATCCCGACTATCGCTCGTAAATATTTGAATGTCTTTAGCTGGAACATCTTTGAGATAGGGATCTTAATCTGTCACGTGGATCCAGTGCGGGTTGTTTGGTGGATGCATCATGTCGTGGAAATGTTCAGTTATAGACCGTGCCGGTTTTCCTTCATTTGGTGATGAAATAATTTACACAAAGTAAAGTGCCTAGCCGGATTCCAACCTACGACCTTACAACTGGTAACTCATGCTAATTCCACTGGGCTACCGAGATAAAAGAAAGAAAAATTGTCGCGAGGACATACAAATAGCAACTAAAATTACAAACATATAACAAATACTTATAAGCACAACGACGTTAAAAATTAACAGCTTGCACGTCTTGACTGCGACAGGAGGGCTTCCACTCAGCATAATGCTGTGCTATAGGGGGCCCACAACACAGCGCTGGTTTTCAGTGGTCACCCGAGAAAAAAAAACCACCACTGCTTAGAAATCAAAATTAATTTATTCAAATTAGGCTGATAATCGGCACTTTTTGAACGTCAAAGTTTCCAAGAGACGGAATGCCCGCCCTTCGCCACTAGTCTTTTTAATTGGCTGTTAGTATTTTCATATGCTGGGAATCAGTTAGTTAGTGTTAAAGATAGAATCAAGAATTCTATCAATTCAACAGTATCTTATATTATTTTCAATAAATCCTAGATCTCACAGCCATTGGGCTACATTTGAAATAGAAAAACTCGTGGCCACCTGTACAGGGTCACATAATAAATTCATAGTGCCACGTCTCTCCACCGTTACAGCGTCCCAAATATTCCAGGCCTCGTCTGAAAATTCTTATTCATCCAAAAATTGTATGCTTCAACTCGGGACACGGTTTTAAAACACCCAAGGGAATACACGACCAATAGTAAGATATGCTGCAAGCTAGTATTAGTTTTTCATACCAGAATTAAGGCTCTCCGACGCCGTATGTCTATGTATCTATCAGAATAGAAACCCAGCTGCTCCATGTTATTTTGGCTTAACTCAACAAAATTAATTTCAATTAATTGCCAGCAAATTAATTTCATGATTTCATAGTAGCTCGTGGCTAAATAATATAAGCCGCATGACTCAAACGTCAGGTTAGCTGCTCTTACCTAGGTCGGTCCGTGGATGGGTGACCGGAAGTCTGACAACCAGTCTTACCAAGTGGTATCGTTTTTCCCAGTACTATGGTGATTCCCATAGTCAAAGTAGTTGAAAGCGATGAGTTAAAAGTCAAAACTCAACATCAAAGCTGTACACTAAAGTTTATTTCTACTATTTTTCGCTTCTACACCGATTATTTCAAGACGCTTGCACACGGTTTTTTAATCGAACCGAAACCGAAGGTTAAGAACTTGTCAAACTATACTTTAAACATTACCTAGGGTTAGTACCCGAAATATAAAAAAAAAACATCATGAGCAAGAAATTTTTAAAAGCATTTCATTGATAGAATGCTCAAGTAGAGTCGGAAAAGTTCCTGCCGTGTGCCTGCCATAAATATACTAAAGAAATAGACCAGCCATTTTGGCAGGTACAATGTTAGGCCCCTTTTTCATCTAGAACCAATATTGACGGGAGGGCAACATTCTCGAGACTCGACGCTGTTTGCACGATATACTCGAACCATGGAGTAATGAGAGAATGGAGAGTTTATGTGCGCTGCCAGTTTAAGTTGTCAGTCACGTGACCACTTTCGACCAAGATATAAGAGACAAATAGAGAAAGCAATAACATGCTTCGTTAGAAGCAACACTTGCACTAAGCAAATTGTATAGTTAATAAAGACGCAGGCAAGCGCAGTCAAAGCCAATAAAGCTATTTCGGATTTTTATATTAACTTAACTAAAACTAAGTGCGACATGCATGGAGCAACTAAACATATTATTATAATGGATTAAATCTTCCATTTGCTACTTAACTTGTAAAGTTATTTTAGTTCTTTCACATAGTATTTTTGAGTTGAAATCCATACGAACCGAATATTGTTGGAACAAAGCGAGTACGATCCAAGGCGTGAACTGCCTTCAGAGATTTAAATAAAAAAGATTTGTTACTGGTTGTTTCGATATTTTTCTCCATAAAAGCGATTTAATATCTTTTGGAAAAAAGCCGTGTAAAAAGATTAATACGATTTAAAAAAAAGGAATTACTGAGAAATTCCTTTTTTAGAAGTAGAATTTTGGATTTGTGTCCGGTTGATGGCAATGAGACCCTCCCCCCAATCACATGAAACTTAACTAGTATAACTGACGATGTGTATGCCATAGACCTTTCGGCGATTTTTCTTATCTTAAATCTTTCCCATAGAAGACTATTTATATTATGGTATGGTAATGAACCGATGGATGATTTCATTTTTCCAAAATATGCAACGTAACAAAAAAACACAATCGTTGTATTTTTCCTGCCGGTCTATATAAACGCAAATATCTCTGCTATTTTTAATAACACCCTGTTTCTTTTAGAGTGACGGGTAGACAGGTAAACAAGCTGAAATATATGTGCAATAAAACCAGTTTACTGTGACACATTATGGAGGCGCCACTTTCTTAGGCGCGTCACCATAATACGGTACATTTTATTTGGTTCCATATTTGGCCACGGGTCAAGTTACATTGGTATAGGCAACAATGTTTGTACAACATTAATATTGGAATACCGTACGGATCCCTAGATTAGATAAATGTGGGAATATTTATTTTGCGTATTGTTTCTGGTTTATTACATAGCTTGCATTTGTCGGAGGATTTCTCTATGGCGATGAATGTTTGTATGGGAAAATTATGGTTCGTTCCTGCAGTTGGATTGACAGAAACATAACATCACGCTTGTAATGCCGGAAGGGTTGGGCACAGGTTAACTACGCCCACATTTCGCCGGTTATGTTTAATCCTCATACTGTTGGAACAAATCTATTGCCATGTACACAAATTCAGATTCCGGGAAAATTCTGGCAAATTCCTGATGGAAAAGCCAAGACCTTATGCATAGCAGTAGCACCTGACTGTACTCTGTAAGAGCGATTTCGTAGCACGATGCCTACTTTCGCACTATGACAACTTTTTTGGACTTTCAAGTAATGGGTAGCTCAATGCCAACATTTTGAAACCACCATACATTTGATCGCGTGATGCCAACAATCGCATTATGACAAAAAATATCTTAATACATTGTTCTAAACGCAGCATGCCTACTTCTGATATCGTCAGTAGTTTTTATATGTAAGTAAGAGGCCTACAATATGTACAGTCAAATACAAAATTTGTTTTACTTTGGGTGTTTCGTAAACATCCACGTGAGGTGAAACAGAAGACAATGCATCAAAACCAAGAAAAACCTCGAGTTGACGTAACAGGAATCGACAGAGAGAATGATTCCTTCTGACCAGTAAACCCAAGAGGTAAAGTTACGCTGTTCTTATTATCATTATGTCATATATAAACGGTGTAACAAGACCCTTCACGAAGCCGAAAGGCACTAATTTTCCCCGTCAATGCGATAATTTTTTTGTTCTAGGCCATACCTGGGAACCTTCTAGTTTCGGAGATATTGGGGGTCAAAGTTCCAACTTTTCCACAGGTTTTTTTTAAAATTCGTGTTTTTAATGTAAGATTTTTACTTCACACACCTCCCCGACCCCCGTACTATTCAATCCATCCATCAGCACAGTGGTTTGAGTGCGTTACATTGAGTCCTACCGTAAAACGTGATTTTTCACCCCAAAAAAAAAGTCGTTTCCCAGCAATAATTTTTGCGTAAAGTCACTTAGTTTGATGTACATAATGCTTGGTTGACGGCTTCGTGAAGGGTCCTGTTACACCCTGTATTATGTCATCACAACTCATCAACAAAACAACTTAACCTGTAGACCAAGACTGTCAAATTCTGTCAGCGATAATAATGATGGAGAAGTCGTAAATTATCATAACGTAACATCACGCCTGTAGCCCCATAGGGTTAGGTAGAGGTGTGCCTAATACATATTATACCCACATATCAGTTGTGAAGTCCCATGTAATAAGGGGCGAGCCTTTTGCCCTTAACCGGGCACGAATCCAGACTCCGTGGCTGCTACTGAGAAATACCTAATGGAAAAACCCAATAACACTTTGCCCGACCCGGGAATCGAACCCAGGACCTCATGCTCAACAGTCACAGTTGCGACCACTAAACCAAAGAGGCATTCAAATATTTATCAATCTTGTTGAAAGTCTTTGTATAAACACTCAATATTTTACCATTTGTTTCTGCTCAAAAAACAACACAAGACATAATATACATCCAGATAGTTACTGCTAACCCACATTTCCCTCAACCTCTCAGCAAACTATTTAATTCTCCCACTAGAACAAAAGAGCGACTTCTAATTGAACGTTACGCCGAAAGATGTCGCTTTTCGGCGCAATTTCCGACAAAACGAACTGTAGGCGCGAGGTGGCTCGAGCCGGCTGGGATGGAATGCTCGAAATAGGCCCCAGTGCGCCTAACTTAGCCTTTTGTGCTCGAATGTGGAGCACTATTTGATAAGACAGATAATGAGGTTTTTCTTCCTTTGTTATTTCGACGTTCTGTTCTTTTGCTGTCGTGCTGTAGTTAGTGAGCTCAAAGCCAAAGGAATATTGGCTTAGAGAGGGTTGCTGGGTATGTAATTGCTGCGGGATTCGATAGAAAAACTGTTAGAATTATTTTATTTTTTACTAGTTTTTGCCCGCGGCTTCGCTCGCGTTATGTTCGGGAATAATTATAACACGGGAATGTTTTAAATACAGCCGATTACACTTTAGGATAATGTTGCTTCCTGTTTATGAAATAATCTTCGGAACCCCATCAGTAGTTCCAAAGATTACCCCTACATCAAAACTAACTTTACCTCTTTAGAATATTAGTTTATGCAAACTTTTATCCCCCGTGTAACCTTTTGGAGTTGAATTTTCAAAAAAGATCATCAAAAGTTTGTCCTTCGGTGCTGGGGTTCTCTGTATAGTAAAGGTAAACAGGATGAAAGGATTTTACTTATCCTATCTTTTATTTAAATTATAGACTAAGAATAATTGTTGTAGATAGAGATATTATCTAAAAACCATTTCTTTTTGTGGTATGGAAATTTCTTAGAGGACATGCGATATTCAGATAACCTTTCTAATTCAATGCTTTACGCAAAATATACGAGTTACAATTATTACAATATCAACATATAAAAATGAAATTTCTGTAAATAAACAAATCACCCCCCAGCCAATACGTTACGCGGGTTGAAACGGGTTGGAATAGACGTTAATATTAACGTGTTTCAACTCCTTGGGGAACCGTTCATTTTTGCCCTTTTTATGAAAATATATAGGATTGTAATAAGTGGTGCTCGGTGATCCTGATCTGGGATAGAAAATGTGTTTAATTTTGTAGAAAAATAATAAAAATCTGGCCAGAATAAGCGGTTAGTGCGCAAGTCTCACTTAGACTTGCGCACTAACCGCTTGGCAACGAGATATACGCTCCAGCGACTTGCACGACTTTCGTCTTATGTATTTTGAACACATAGTACATTTAGGCACTTTTTATATCGACCGTACAAAAAGAAAACAATAGAAAAATGAAACAAAATAATTTTTATTGTATTTGGGGTTCTCCGGGACGGGTGCCTCGAAGATCGGGGTACTCAGGGAGTGACCCGCAACAACGGCTATGGAGAAAACAAATAAAAGTAATTCCTTAAATCGTCCCACAAGTCACCGCGCCAGTACTCAGAGCGCGAGCGGTTTAAAACTAGTGTATTTTGTAGCGCTTATAAGCTCATACGCGCTTCATTACGCGCTTCAAATAATCGAACTTGCGTACCCGGGCCTGTCCCGGCGTGTTCGCTTGTTAAGAGGGCCCTTCCCGGCCCGTCAATCGTCAACGCGAGCATGTTCAAAAAGTTTGTTGTTTCATCCAGAGCCACAGCGGCGATTTTCTTTCAACTCCCCCGTCTTACCCCGCCCCGACCCCGCACAACTCGTCTCCCGCGCACCTCATACCGCCTAACACGATGACATTGAACGAAAAATTGTGTTCGAAAATTTCTTAAACATGTTCCAGGAAATACGTGTTTTTGAATAAGTCTTACAAGTGTGTGAAATAAATATTTGTCATTAAGAATTTCTATTATATTTGCAAGGTATTTATCGAGATGATTTCTTTATTTTTACAGTTTATGAGTACATTATGAACGGCCAAAGTTCAGGTAAAATTTGTGCAAAACCGCAATTTTGGAGGCTTATACTGAATTTGTTTCTACTTTTTTTTATTTTTTGCAACCATAGAAACCTAGATATAGTGCACAAAATACATATTAATTTAAAAAAATCAAAGATAGATTTGTATCATCGGCATAATCACGTACGAACGTTTGTATGAAAAGTATGACGGGTTGGCCGCTCTTAATGGCAGCTGGCAGCAAAAGGATCGATTTATCTCGCGACTCGCGCTTGTCCGAGCTTACACTCGCGAAAACGCTCTCGCGAGTACGAGTACCGCATGTGGCTAATGGCATCCGTATCGCCGAAAATACGTTAATCCGGAACTACCGGAGGAAACAATTGTAGTGCGCGTGTGTGATTGACACTAGTCGCGTAGCAATTCGCATCGCTCAAGGCTGTGAGCGGGTCAAAGGCTCCCCCCTATTACATGGGACTTAAACATTGGCTAAATGTGGGTTTACTATTAGTACACCTCTGCTCAACCCTTATACTCGTAGCCGTAATGTTATGACGTAATGTTATTGTTGAGTTCTCAAGATTATTTACATTGTATGTTACGTAGCTAGGCCTTAGACTGATGATTTAATGGATTAAATAATTTAATACGATTTGAATTTGGAATGTAATTTAAAAAATGTGGAGTGAATTTGATGTCTGGTCGTGGAATACCGAGCGAATGCAAAACTTTTCTTCGCTGTAACTATTCATTTCCTATACATGAGATTCAAAGATGGATAGTTAGTAAAAATGCATAAAGTGAAAGTCAAGCTAATTCAAAAGTCTCTCAAAGGTAAATAAAATATAAGCTAAAGATGAAACATCTCACTTTTCACATAACTTATTCAAAGCGGATGAAGTGCAGGTTCTCTTTTAAAAATTCTCAGTTAAAAATAGACAAGTTTCATTCCCGAAGGCAGTGATAAGCCGGTTCTACCCGTTTCAAACAGATTTATAATTCATGAACGAAATAGAACGGGGGACTTAAAGCGAACATCAACATTGTCACAGTTAAGTTTTACATTTGTTAGGGCAATAAGAACTCTTGAAGGTTGAAATTTAAACCTTAATTTCAGTTAATCATTTGTCTAGCCTTTTCCCAATTAATTTGGGGTTAGTTTCCAGTCTGACGGGATGCAGCCAAAAACCAATATTTTACATGGAGCGACTGCAGCCTATCTGACCTCCTCAATCCAGGTTTGAGGTAACACGATCTTGGCGATAAGCGTACAGGTTGGTCGCAGCAAGGAAAATCTGCTCAGGTGGAGATTCATTAATGACTCTGCTCTGAAGTGTAAATGTGGTGCTGTTCCACAAACGATGGGGATATCGTGTCCTGCTTGTCCTGTTGTTTGTTCACTACAGCAACTGATGGACGCTACCGAAAGCGCTAAACTAGTAGCTCAATTCTGGGTCACACCATTTAGATTGCCATCGACACGCTAAGAAGAAGAAGAAGAATGTAACACGGTACCACGATAAGACTAGCTACATTAGACATTCAGACATTTGAACTTCTGATTACCCGTATCGCAACGTCTCCACTTCTGAGACACAGACCTTCTCGGAAGAGACTCGTAATCCACCACACGGACCCGGTGCGGGTTGATAGACTAGCTTAGAGAGACTTGTCTTTGATTTTGGGTCTAGAACATGCCACATGACAGCATACTGTCTGTCATGCGGGTGCTAGATTCATTCACATTATTTTTTTTACTTTACTACCTAAAGTAAAGCAGCAAATAAAAATAGCATTAAGAAAAATGTTCTAAATTCCTTCTACTGTCTATTTCTGAGCATAGGTCGTCCCCAAGAATGACTTCAAAGACCGCTCATATGCTTCCCGTATTCCGTGACATACCTCAGGTCTTCGGTCTACCTTTGAAAGCGAGAGGAATCTGTAAGATCCTACCCACGCTGCACCTTCTAGCACACACCACAAATTATTTGTCCATAGTTTGAAAAGTCTAGTTCTTTTTAAAAACCTGACACAAAGTTTTCTTCAACAAAGTGATATTAAATTAATATAAAATCTGCTTTCTTACGGAAACTATGAACAACCTGTTGTAAAAAGGAATATTTGTTAAAGCTTTACCTACATTGTAACCTGCTATATTATTGAAAATCCACTCATAATGAAATGTGGTGTTACTTCCTTTTATGCTTTGGAAATACCTCATTTTCACTTCAATACATCGGCTTAGCCGTTCCTCAACTATGTTGAGGTCGCGTTTCCCAACTTTCACACATTTCAACATTTGCCTAATCTTTTCCCACTTAAGTTAGGGTCAACTCCACTTTAACGGGATTCAGCTGAGTACCAGTATTTTACATGCAGCAATTTCCTATCTTATGGAGGTCGATCTGTGGACCATTCATTACACAACGACACCACGGGCGTGCCACCACGGGCGTGCCGTCCATAGAGGCAATTAGGCCTAGCCTACCCCTACCATTCCTACCAACAACGCAACAAATGCATTTATTATAACTATATTAATCAAAAATAAAATTAAAAAACGCCTGTTATAATACTTAAAGCAACTTGTCGCGGCCGTGTGACGTAACTGGTAATAATACTACGACGCTCGCTCCCGGCCGTCTAGGCAAGGCCCCAGCCGGCCTAATTTCCATTGATAAATTTAAGCACACTGATAAATAGAATAGAATAGAATAAACATTTATTCGCTAATAGACAGCAGCAACACAATAGAGCAGCACTTACATATACATATACTAACAAACAGCTTAACAATTAATTAAAACAGCTCAACTGCGCTGAGCATGCCCATAACAATGCGTATTTTCGTGTATATATACAGCACACATCCTAGATTAGGGGCGTAAACTCCTGCGAGTATAGCTGGCCACTGATTGGCTGCCCCGCAAAGTATTATCCGGCTAAAACGGTATGCGGTGATGCAATTATATTTGGTAGTGTTTTTTTCATTGACTAAATAACAATTGTATTTTTCTTAGAAGCCATATTTGTTTCATGTGACAAGCAAAATTTATTTCGTGATCTTGAATGTTTTGATTATTATAATATCTGACGGTTGTAATTCGTTTTGAAACGTACAGTTGTGTAAATATTATTTGTTGTGTTTGTTTATTTACTTAAAAATGGTATTCTGTTGTGAAGTTTGCGCTGATAATGTGTTTGTCATAAGTTAAAAACAATAAGTATTCACGATTGTTTGATGTTAAGATTCAAGTTGTGTCTAAAGGAAAATGTGTAGGTACCCGAATTACGAGAATGAACCCAAAATTCATCTCGTACTCGGTATTTCAAATGAATCTTTCTTCAGTTTGCATTGTCAGAAAATCGTGATTTGAACCTTGATTAACGTGGTGAGTTCTTGTATTTATAACTTTGGTTTTTACAGGCTTATTTTCAATGTTTTTTTTTTCAAATATTCCGGTCAGACGCTCAAAATTGGGTACGGAACGAAAACTAAACTATTTTTTTTTTGTTTACAGCGCACTCTGTTTTATTTTTTAGAATTTTTTGTAACGAAGCGACATCCTTCGTTCTTGTATTGACAGAATACCATTGAAAATCCTTATATTTAAGCTAGATGGCGTTGTTTCTCATACGCTTACTAAAAACACCAGGGGCAGATGCGGGGGCCCGGAAGGGTGAGTGAATATATCAATAGATGGAACTACTTTGAGGGTCATCCTAAGTAGAGCGACGCTGTGATGTTGCGAGTTTTTTGTTTTGGGTATCCGTATACGTGGCCTACCCACCGTGGGGAAGCACTGCACGCCACTGAACGACACCTTTCCGTGCCCCGGAAAGCACGTAAAACCGTTGGTACCGTCTGTCATTTGTAGATCTTTATTCCTTGGAGAAGCTAGAAAGACTGACAACCGGTCTGACCAAGGGCCCTACTTAACGTAACCCAATAATGTTACCCAATAACTCCATACCATGAGTAGCAAACCTAAACCTTACTACAGTAAGATTTAGATTTGCTTTAGCTTCTAATTTATATTCGTCAAGTTTTACCCTATCCAGCATTTACCTATACTCCCCTTTTCCTAACTATGTTAGGATCGGCTTCTGCTCTTATCGGCCTTAAGTAACTTTCACACAATCAGTGAAATTTGCTTAACTAAACACCTGCTCACACATTCATACAGGTGCGATGTTCTCTAGTTTTTTTTTTCTAAGCACGAAAGGACCTCACGTAGGTACTATGTTCCAAGCCAAATATAACATTGTAGTTCAGACATTTATTACTTTACTCCAGCCAGTCTGTCTCGGTGCCTAGTTACGGTGGTCTTACTGCCGCGGCTAGACAAGACTGATTTATTTTTCATGCTAAAATGCGGTCGGTATTGTGGGTACTGGGGCGACATCTAGTTGGGTTAAGGCGTAACTATTGTTGTTATTGGTGAAGGAAACAATCGCGAGAAAACTTGGATTTTACCGAGTGATATGGTATTCTGCTACATCTGGTTAGAGTGAAAGCCGACCTCAAAATCGCGAAACAAGAAAATCTCTTTGAAGATGATGAAATTGATTGAGTACGTCTTAAGACTTTCACGGCCTTGGGTGACGTCAAGCGGCAATCGCCCGCTACTGCATGCCATGCCATGACGGCGACCTCTCAAATGACGATCGTCGATCTTACCCACCAAGATCCCTTTGCCACGAGCTACGCGCTTAACTGACCCGCTATGAACCTTGCCGACCAGACAGGCTAATCTTGTTACCACAACATGAGCCATTCTCATACCGTCCGTGTCGACATTACGATTCCCCAAAGGGACCGCAAATAAAAGTTCTCTTTTCAAACTATAAGTTATTCAAGCTGGTTTATAATCTATTATGTATGTAGGTATATACTTAACTCGTGCTGTACTGGCATTTATGTCCAGTGTAATATTTACACTGCACTTACCGTAGAAGCTACGCTTTTATCGTAATTTTGTGTCTTTTTAAAGTGCCGGCCGTACAATATCATCACTGCTCTCAAACCATGAAGGAAAACATTGTAAGCAGAATCTAAGAGCTATAAAGACATAAGATGTTCACCGACCCGAGCTGTGCCAGCGTGGTTACGACCCACACTTATGTCCCAAAATGTGTAACTCCAATGACATTTTTTTCTTTTATTCAAGAACTATGACATCACACCTACACAGGTGCGTATGCTCTGACACAACCCGGAGGAGATATTAGAACACCATCATATTTTTTTCTTTATTCATCGAATTTCGGCGGAGTATTGAAACAACCCTGCTAGGAGGCGTTGAGCACACTACCCATGTTTCAGTCCTCCGAGCTGCTACTAAAAAACGCCTGATAGAAAATCTCACCAACTGTCGTTTCTTCTTTTTTAACAGCCTGTATAATAACAGCCGCTCTGTTCGATCTTTATAGGTTAAGCCGCGCTTGCCTAGGTTGGTCTGTGGATGGGTGACCGCCCATTACATACCGAGTTTCCTCCGTGCCTCGAGTTGGCCCCGGCTGTCATTTGTAGATCTTTGACAGTCGTTACAAGTAGTCAATGGCCCAAAAAGTCACCAACGGTTATCGTATTACCTGAATGTGTTTTCAGACCGGTGGGACTCTCCCCTTTTACGAAAGTGGGTAAGAGTTCAGACACACGTCTTATCCAAATAGACTGGTGCACCATTGAGCGAACAGTTCAATGGTGCATTAGTTGTTTATGATTTCTAATTTAATACTAACATTAGGTTAAGTTATACTGCTAACACTATATGGATTTTTGTATCTGAAATAAAATATTTGAATTGAATTGAATTACCCAGTACTAACTGGGTTGTGAAGGTCAGATAGGCAGTCGCTCCATGTAAAAAACTGGTATTCAGCTGCATCCGGTTAGACTGGAAGCCGACCATAACATAGTTGGGAAAGGCTAGGCAGATGATGATGTACCTGTCATTAACAGTCGTAAAAACAGTCCTTTCACATTTTTTTAAATATTTCTTTTATTTACCATTGTCAGCAAAAAAGATCTTTATTTACGCTGCAGTAACCTTATTGGTTACTGTTGAGTTGGTGTCAGTGATAAAAAAACTATGAGAGGAAAATAGTGAACTTTATCATTAAATAATTCAGTAAACAATCAACACAATTGCTGCTACACAGTTACTATTTAGTTCTTTGCATGAGTTTCTAGGTTCATTGTCGCCGTTTTTTAAATGTAAAATATTCCCAGGCTACTTGTTGATTGCTTTGCTTTTCCTTGTTTTCGTTATTACAGTCTGATTTACGTAGTAAAAATGGAAATTGTTCTCAAACATTCTTTTTTGTTTTGAGAAAAAGTAATCTAGGAGAGCTGTGATTTTTCATACCCAGTACCTGTTACAATACCTGTTTTTCTCATCAACAGAGGTTGTTAGCACACTCACAGTATCCAAGTGACGTTGAAGTCCCATATAATAGGGGGCATCTATTGTAATGAACAAATACAGACTACGGACTCTGGCATACAGCTCCTGGCTAGGGAATCGAAAACCCATGACCATACAACAGCTACCAACATAAAAAAGCAGTCCTGAAATTATCTTAGCCACCTAATATTCAGAAGCCTACTTGTCAAAACATTGTACCAATAGCAGTTATCGAATGAAAAATGTCTGATTGACACTACTTCACAAACCGCGAAGTATTTTTAATACAGATTCGTCAACTTTGTAGAGATTATTTTGTGAACGTTTGTGAATATGTGTACATTGCTAAGCCTTGTAGATTCCCAGATGTTTGTTAACTTTTTTAGATTTTTTTTTGATTAGAAGAGTTACGATGGAGTTTCTTGCCGGTTCTGCTTCATAGGAAACAACCAATCCGAACCGTGCAAGGTGTACGATTCGGGTTGACAGTTGCTCGACGTTTTATAAGTTGCCATGTCTATGGAAATAAAATATTTCGATTTTGAATACGAATAGATTTTTTTTACAACCCTTTTTCAACTTACGCTATCAGTTCTCATTCCAAAAACTACCCGTGAATAGTAGTCCTTTTTGCTTTATTGAAAAAACTGTGAAGGCGGTCCGCGTCGCTGATTCGGAAAATTGGACAAACGCCGCGAGCGATCAACAAAATACGCGGGTTAGAGGGCTAGGTCATGCGCGTAATGTTTGAGCCATGTGAGGAGTAATCTGTGTTGAGGACAGCTTATCTACTGTTTGCATAGAAATAGGTCCAACCTTGAATGGGGTCGTACATAAAGGCCCCGCTTTCCAGCAGGTCACTACTATGCTACTTGTATACTTACTACCCCGTTGCGCGTTTGTCTCGTGGTCGTAAGCGCGACTGTTGAGCGTAGGGTCCTGGGTTTGATCTGGCAAAGTGTTATTGGATTTTCCAATAACAATTTTTCAGTAGCAGATCGGTGTTTCGGTGTTTGGAATGTGGCTGGTTGATTCCCCGTGCTTCGGAAAAGGAACACACGCTATACTGTTTCTATCGTCGATGGCTAATATCTGCTGCGATTGTCTGCCATGGCTGAAAATCGTCGGGAAGGATTTGTAGGAACGAGAAAATGGATCGGTTCTTTCTCTGTGAGTACGGTCACGCCACGTGCGTGACTGATAAACAATTGACGACGCAGATAACTTGGTATCTTTTACGTTTCCATCGTACAGTGGTAGGAACTCCTAAACGAGCCATACTTTTATGGCAGATACGTGATTACAATATTTTGAACTAGAATCTAAAATTTATTCCCTGACAGGTGGACTGGCTAAACCGCTGGAAAGGCATGAAATTTTTCACAAGAACCGTTTTTAAAACGTTAGTCATTCATTTCCTAAAGGGGTTAAACAGGGGCTACCATTTCTTGTTTGAGGGGATCATTCACCGTTTTGAGAGCAGTAGTGATGAAATAAAATACAAAAATTTGCTCGTCCTGGGCTCAAATCTGCAGGCCCCCAAGTCACCATTGTTCCTTGATGTTCGTTGCTGTAATATACATATATGTACATACAAGTAACTACGTACCAGTCTTACCAAGGGATATCGTAATACCCAGTACTAACTCGGTCAGATAGGTAGTCGCTCCATGTAAAATACAGGTCTTCGGCTGCATCCAGTTAAACAGGAAGCCGACCCCAACCTGTGTAAAACTATGTCCGTTAGCATATGCCGCCGATTCCACAAAAACTAAAGAGTAACTTTTTGGGTTGCTGTTGTGTTCACTCAATTGTGCGTGGATATGAAACGCTCGTGAGATTTCATTTGTTTTGCGTTCACGTATTCATTTCGTTTGTTGTTTTCGTTCATTGTAGGCTCGGGAGGTTGACACGATTGGCGTCTACCTATCCATATAAATGAAAATCAATTGCCACATGTATGACGGGGCATCACTTGAGGACGCCTCGAGTGATTTAGCTGTATTTTATGGTTGTGTTCGCAAGTAGGTAGCTACTTACCTACTTCATGCAAAGTGATGACCTCCAAAATCTCAATTAAACAGTTCTTACCTATTCAAGATCTGTTTCAACACCGACTGCCTGATTGTTTCAAAGAATCTAATAATGATCGTAAAAGAAGCCGCCTTTCTGTTTGACGACGCTTTCATTTGTCAGCCTACTTGCTCGTAGTTTATGACAAAGGGTTAATTTACGTTTTTGAATTTTTTGCTCAACCTTTTGACCGCCACAGCATAAACGCACGCGCGTGCCCTCCACGCTAAGCCACAATTTCACCTACCATTTTATCGTTTTTCATATTTGTGTCGTTTGGCGTATGGGGCACGCGCTTGCTTGTCACGTATATGTGACAATGGCGGCCAAAAGGTTTTTTTATTTTTTTTATTAAATAATTGGCCTGCTCTTGACCTCGATCACGCTTGATGGAAAGCGATAGATGAGGTCTATGATAAAAAACGAACGGCCCAGAAGATGCCTGTTCACTCTTGCTTTGAAGGCAGACGGGTTAAATGTGGCAGGGAACACACACAGGCATAGGTACGGTTAGCAACTACGGCACGTTACGTCAGGTACTACGGTATGGTGCCGCGTGTATAGTATAACTATTTAATAGATACGTAAACACTGTCTCCCAGCTCACTGTCACTAATGTCAATTGTCAACTATCAGTCACCTCGAATGGCGGGAAGTGGGAAGGTGATGCGTATCCTGGACTGAGGGTTGGTGGTGCTCCTGAGCCTGTGACATAGTAAGTAAATTGTGTTATCAACATAAGCAGCCCCGCTACTAACGGATAAAACTCCAGGGTTAACCATTTCAACTTAAAAAAACGCGTGAGTGCATAAACTACGGAAGTATGCAGCGCACCACATTGAAATTTCACCCTTTCAATGTATGCACCATTATGTTCCAATTCATATAAATAATGAACTGAATCCCTTTCAGAAGTAAACTCTTCTTGTTCAGCCAGCTCTGTGGAAGCCATATTTAATTTGCGTCACATTTATTATTCAGAGACTTAAAACGACCGGTGAACTGAAACTTTTGCTTCACACCGGGTGCTAAGTGACGTCATCAGTACAATATTATACAATATTTACAGCATCGGAGTCAACAAAGTTTAACCGTGATTACGGGCAGTCGGAAACCTGAAAGTCTGGCAACTAGTCTTACCAAGGGGTATCAGCTACCTAGGAAATCGATTGTTGCACTAATAGGCAGTATCTCCAGCTGCATCCGGTTAGACTGGAAGACGACCCTAATCTACTCGTAAATCTCTAGAGAAGTTTTGACGTCTAAACGTATGGTACGAGTAACAACTAAGCACCTGCAGCTTCATTGATGAGGTTTCTTACCATATTCGAGGGCCTAGATAAAGTTATAGAAACTCAATCAGCGATGAAATCATCAAAAATTAAGGGAACTGACATAAGTTTGCGAAAAAATATCTTAATCCCGTGCAAAGTCCTTTTAGAAATACGTAACGCTTTGAAAGCAATCGCCATAAGATAAGCCTTTAGGCAGACAAGTGACGTCACGGTTGGCGCAGTGGCTGAGAGATTGACTGCTGCGCTGCGTGTTGCGGGTTTAATTCCCGCACTGAACAAATATTTGTATGGCCTAGGCCTAGGCCCAGGTAGTTGATCCGGGTCTGGCTGTTTGTGTTTGTGAGTCTATTTATTTTGTAAACGCACCCACGAATCTGGAGAAATTCATAGTGCAACAATTTATGAAAATAACAAAACCAGCTAAGTGCATGAAGGGTACCGTACCACCTTAGTAGGGGGCCCACTTTAATTTTAAATTTATTTTTATTTTTGTTATAGCGGCAACTAAAATACACATTCTGTGAAAATGTCAACTGTCTACCTATTACGGATACGGATCATGAGATACAGCCCGCTGACAGAGAACTACAGACGGACGGACAGTGGAGGATTAGTAATAGGATCCCGTTGGTTACCCTTCGGGTATTGAAACCTAAAAAAAGTATCCATAAATTAAAAATATATTTAAAAAAGAAAAGGCTCCCTTAGTCCCAAACTTCACACAAAATACGTGACCAGCATGTTTTTAATTACAAGCGTTAACTTCAGCAACGAAACACCGAGTCACGGTCATAGACACAATAGTCTAATGACTGTCTGGAACCGGAACAAAAACAGTGGAGTCAGCGCCAGGGTAAGATGGCCTGCGACGTTCCAAGGTGCGGTGGATCGAAGCTGTTGTCGAACGTAGGGATGGTCTGTCAAAGAAATTACGAACTTGAGAGGTATAGTTGAGAATTGCATTTTATTTGCAGAATATACAAGTTGTTATGATGTGCTTAGTCTTATCAACAGATCGTATCTCTCCTTTTCTCAACTATGGTGGGGTGTTCAATCTAACCAGATGCAGCTGAATACCAGTATTTTTTTCCGCGAAGCGACTGCGTATCTGATCTTTACAACACAGGTACTGCATAGCTAGCTTATACTCAGGACAGGCCTCCTCAGCAGTCCGAGGCTGTGGACTGCCATAAATGAAGCTAGCCCAGTGGGGATTGGTGGATGTCGTGTCTTCGATTTTTTGGTTCTAGGACATACCTGTTCCCTCATGATGTTTTCTTTTACCATTTGAGAGCAGTTGTGTGATAAAAAATTAAATAACAAATAAATAAATAAATAAATAATAAGCAAATAATAAAAAATAAGTAAAGTTCCTATCTGAGTTTTTTTTAACCTATGGGTTATCCCATGACATAAATGATGAAAGTTGAAGACATTACCAGTGGTTGCCACTGAGGTCTGGTATCTGGTGGTGTTGGGTCTCGTCCCATCGGACCTTGAGACTGAGGGAAAAGAAAGTGCACCTGTGTCTGCGCACATAATGTCTCCCGCGCCGATGCATAGTCTCCGCTGAAACTGGCCTCCTTGGTGAAAATTCAGTTAGGAAGACAGTAAAACCTGGCAACCCTAACCGTCGCTATTTCGGGGCTCCAACAACACTGGTCGGGGGACCTCGCCTCAAACTTGGTAATTGGATTCAAAAACTTTGTATTGATGAGGCAATTCGATAACTTTGCAAGCGCCAAAGAGTTTCTGCCTTCAAGGATTTATTGAGTTTTTTGGCGCCTGACGTTGTGGAACGGCACCTTTTTAAAGTACTTTAGTACATTCGAACAAGGAGGTAAGTATACAGACAAGCAAACTAATTTGCAAACACTTTTGAACAATGTAAGAGCCTGTGCTTAGTACTCAAGTCTCACATGAATCTCTTTAATGTGCCTATATATAAACTGTATGTAAAAATAGTAATTTAAAATGATGGAACTGTACTAGACCCTGAGTCCACTTATTTACAAACTTTTCAGTGTCCGTCAAAAACACAATCGAGAAACCCTTGAAACTTTAGTAATATAAGTGGAATTAGGATCCCGGAGAGATGAACATTTGCGGATTTAATACTTTACGCTTCGGTTGACTGTATCATGCGGAAAATTTTAGTGTATTTTATGGTTTTGTTTTACTGTTACTGTAGTTAACGAAACTAATACAATTAAATGTTAGAACTACTGTTATAGCATAGACAGAACTTTGGGTCATAAATGTCTTCTCGCTCAATAAATTATCTGAAAATCTTTCAGTCGTCGTAATCTATGATTTGCTTGTCAATAAACAACGAAAATGTTTAATACCTAAATCAATTTCTCGGATTACAAATTGTATCATTCTTAAGACTTACGAATCAACGGCTAGATTGTAATAGTATGAACAAGAAACTTTTCGATGGATTTACATGTATGCTATTCTAGATATAATTGAATACTGAAAAGTGCTCATTATACTCTTACTAAAATTACGATCCATTTTGGCTGCGAGACCAAAAATGAATAGCGAAAACAAAAAACAGATACTCTTACATTTTATTACATTTCATGAAAAAGGATGGACAACTTTGTTTTTTTCTTGGCTTCAAAGCT
Organism: Eugnorisma glareosa; assembly: GCA_947578425.1. Lineage (NCBI taxonomy): Eukaryota > Metazoa > Arthropoda > Insecta > Lepidoptera > Noctuidae > Eugnorisma > Eugnorisma glareosa. The sequence continues at coordinate 21,030,479 of OX387967.1, read as the reverse complement.
TCATTAGCTTTAGCAAGAAAAAACAAAACCTTGCTTGCAATTGCAAATAATATTGCATAATACAGTTTTCTTTGCCAAAACAGCCCACAACAAATACCGAAATCAAATGCAATTGCCATATTTATTTAAAAGTACTTCTTAAAAAGGCGAAAACGTAAATTCTGAAATAAACAGCATTTCGTACTGCATTCCACAATTTATGGTGAAAGTTGTTCAAGACCGGTTGCCTCGTCAGCTGTGTACCTCTACTGGCTCCCTTCCAAGATAGCGCAATAACTAGAACAATTCTCTTACAGTTTAACTGAAAATTTTCTCAAAATGGCTGGTCGGCTTGCCACAAGCACCAACGAAATTGTAATAGGTTTTAAAAGCAAAGGAGCTTTTGAAATTGAATTGAGAGCTTGGGGTTCTAAACATAGTGAATTACGTATAACAAAACATATCTTGTCGCCAGGCAGAAATGTAGAGGTACAGATATGGACCCCTATTGCCATCATAATCATCTGCCTAGCCTTTTCCCAACTATGTTAAGGTCGGCTTCCAGTCTAACCGGGTGCAGCTGAATACTAGTATTTTTACATGAACCGACTGCCTCTAAGACCTCCACAACCCAGTTAGTACTGGGTAATACTACATCCCTTGGTAAGACTGGTTGTCAAAATTTTGGGCCACTGAATACTGATTTAAAAGAATTCTCGTAATATTAGAATGTCTTTGTCTACAGCCGGGGCCAATGGCTTAACATGCTTTTCAAGGTATGAATGAAACTCTTTAAGTATGTAACGGGCGGTCACCCATCCACGGACTAACCTAGGCAAGTGCGGCTTAACCTGAAGATCGACCCGAGCGACTGTTGTTATTTAGCCACGAGCTCCTCCATTGAGTGTATTGCCATCAACGGAGCACAAGTTCTGACTCTGGGCTGCTAATATGTAATTACTGGTGGTAAAATCCAATAACGTTCTCAGCAACAGTGCTCGCAACCACCAGACCAATGTGTCCAAGAGTTAGAACGACTATATAAACTTCCTAAAATATTATTCAATCGCTTAGGCTGGGATGGTGTAATCTCCTCGGCCAATTGCAATCCACTGCTGGTCATAGGGATTTCCCAGGCTGTGATATAGCATCCTAATATCCGTTTTCGCAACCCAGTCTGTATCAGAAACTTCTGAAATGTAAGTGAATATGCTATACCTATAGCTCTGCTTACCCCTGTGGAAAACAAAAAAACACAGCCGCGATCTAATATTTATGCAAAATTTATAAAGGGTGTAACAAGACCCCTAACGAAGCCGAAAGGCACTTGTTCTCCCCGTCATTGCGATCATTTTTTTGTTCTAGACTATATATGTATAAGGTATATCTATTCATACACGAAATCTCTCACGAACAGCTGTTTTTTTTCGCGCTTTCGGGATTGGTCCCATAGTAAAAGTTGTTCATAATGATGAGTACAATGACCTCTTAAGAGATTTCGTATATGAACAGATACACCTTATATACCTAGGAACCTTCTAGTTACGGAGATATTGGGGATCAAAGTTTCAACATTTTCACAAGTTTTTTTTTTTTTGTCATAATGTAAGATTTTTACTTTAAACACCTCCACGGCCGACGTACTATTCAGTCCATCTATCAGCACAATGTGTTGAGTCCGTTACATTTAGTTCTACCGTAACACGTGATTTTTCACTTAAAAAAAAAAAGTTTCGCAGCAATAACTTTTGTGTAAAGTTACTTAGTTTGATGTACATAATGCTTGGTTGACAGCTTCGTGAAGGGTCCTTAGAGGGTCTGTATAAAACCTCTGAAATCAGCCTAAATGCTATTGCTCCTTTCTCAAGCATTTGAAGCATTTAACTTATCCTAAGCATGAGGGTTTCTTAGTACCTACATAAGCAAGTAGTTATCGTTAGAGGCATGCGATAATGACATGCCGGGAAGAACCAAATTCCTGAAATCATGCGACCGCATTGCTTGAATTTTGTGAAATTTACAAGATTTTGCGTTCATCCTTTAAGATATTGGAGGGGCAGATAGGGTAATTCTAGGTGTTTGGTATTTTTTATACTTACTACCAGTGCCCAGGCAGTTTGAATTAAAAGTTTTATCACAATTAACAATACTTATTGTATCTATTTAGTACTAAAAGGCGATCACCCAGCCTCCATACATTTTTGGGCTATTTTCAAAAGTGCCAACGAAAATAAACATATTATTTAGATAGAACATAACATAATAAACACTTTTTATTATCACACCTAAGTCGTAAGTCAATTCACCGAGAAGTTATTCAACCTCAAAATATCTGAGATCACCCAGGTTGAGCCAATTTTTTTTTGCCGGTTCTTTAAAGCTCTGGATATAAACATTTTTTTATTATACCACCCAAGTTATAAGTAAATAATAAAGATTACAATGTTAAAAAACCTACATATAAATAGTAATTGGACTGTGAATTTTGGGCTAGCTCGCCGTCCGTCCATCTTATAACGACAGGCAACATGGAAGGGTTTTAGTCAGACACCTTCCGCTCCGCCCCAAGTGGGAGGGGTCATTTGAGGATTTCCAATCCGAAAAAAAAAGTATAAATAGTAATATAATAAATGCAAAAGATCCATTTTGTCTGCGGAATAGAACCTACAGAACTTGGTACCTAATTGCCATGATTTTATTTCCCGCATCAATGCCCATAGAGAACGCCGTTTTTTTAATAGATCCTGCCGCATGAAGCCAAAATCACTATGGATTTAATCATTTTCTTACGCCCAAATGAATTTAATTTGTTACAATTTATTAATCAATGAACTATTTATATCATATTTTATTTTTATTTATTAACCCTATTTTTAAATGCAATGAGTTGAACAATACATTATTGCCGGACATGACATTGGCTAAATGCACAAATCGTGAAGAAAGACGAAAAAAAAATTGCTCTAACTGGGTGATCTCAGATATTTTGAGGTTGAATAACTTCTCGGTGAATTAACTTACGACTTAGGTGTGATAATAAAAAGTGTTTATTATGTTATGCTCTATCTAAATAATAAGTTTATTTTTGTTGGCTGGCACTTTTGGAAATAGCCCAATCTGGGTAATCTCAGATATTTTGAAGTTGAATAACTTCTCGGTGATTGGACTTACGACTTAGGTGTAGTAATAAAAAGTGTTTATTATGTTATGCTCTATCTAAAAAATAAGTTTATTTTTGTTGGCACTTTTGAAAATAGCCCAATCTGGGTGATCTCCTTTCAAGGTCATTGTACTAAAAGCACTAAACCGCTCGTCAGGAATAACAAAACCAGTATATTGAGCTAGCTTATTTTGTTATAGTTTCGTGAACGCTCTGGGTCGAAGCGTCACTATTGACTGAACTAAGTGACTAATATACCTACAAGTTTTTATAATTTTGTAGTATTAATGCAGATTTTATTTCCGCTAATCTAGTTTTTGATCCAAACTTACGGAAGGGTCTATTTAATTTAGGTATAACCGCCAAATTGCTGGATGATATCCAGAAGATCACGGGGAAGACCTTATTGAGACCCACGCAGACCAGGGAAACATAGTACAAAAGAGAGAAGGCCTATACACAGCAATGAGGGGAACAAAGCTGCCAGTGATGATGGTACACAAAATAAAATACACCCTCTCATTAAAAACGTCTAAAATACGAGGTGGAATCTTCTCGTAAATGATATGCAGATACCAGTTCGTACCACCTATGAGATCGTATTTGCCGCACGAGAGCACACAGACCTCTAAACTAGTTTATTTCAGCTTTAGCAACGATTTTTGAGCTGTTCCTGAATGTAGTATGAGAATTTGGTTGTTCTCGTTTTAGAAGCAAGATTTTGGTTTTTGTGGCGGATTACAGAAATATCTGTGCTATTATACCTTTAGAAATTAAAGTTGGTACCACTTGATTGTCAGTCTTGGGATCAGTCTTGGGATTAGTATACTAGTCAAGGAAAAGTGGGTTACCCAGTAACTGAATTGTGGAGATCAAATAGGCTATAAGAAGAGTGGAAGACCAATGAACAATGGATGGACTGTGTGAAAGATGAAACGGCTAAAAAGATAGAGAAGTATCTAAGAAGACATGTAACGCCAACCCTAAATAAAATGGGGATAAGGGCAGGAGAATGATGATGAATTGAGGACATCCTACTGTTTTTGTCATAGAAGATTAAAAAAACGTATTATAAAATACGTGAAATTCGCCCTTGACGTGTCACGTGAGAGGGAGCACGCGGGGGAGAGCAGCGGTGGCCCAGTGGCGGCGGCCCCGACTTACGTACAGTAAGTCGTGGGTTCGAACCCAGGCAGGCGCATTACTTTGTGTAATTTATTTCATCACCTCTGCTCTCAAAACGGTGAAGGAAAACATCGTGAGGAAAACGGCATGTCCTAGAACCAAAAAATTCGAAGACATGTGACATCTACCAACCCGCACTGGGCCCGCGTGGTGGATTATAGCCCATTCCTCTTCATTGAGTCCACTCAATGAGGAGGAATGAGCCTATAATGCCTATAATGGAACATTATAGGCTAATTATGCATGTCACGTGAGCACTCACACTCACTTACTGCAAGCCTACGCTATTCAATATTAATGTAAACATAAGCTGTACAAAATTGAAGAGGTAATATAATTTGAGCACAATCCTAGAGGGCGCACTCCCATATCTCGGCGCACATGAGCCTCGGAGCAATCTAGTTAGTGTTAATGCGATGAGCACACTCAGACGAGCGGGTTGACTTCCACTCTTCCACGGATCAAAATAGAATCTTACTTCTACTACCAATGATATCGCATATGAAACCACGAAGTTTAAGTGTGATGTCTGCCGTACCCAATGACTTGCAGACGCCAAAAAAGCCCAGATATGGAGCGCTCACACAGACAGAAGGCGTCGCAGCCGACCTCGTAGAAGATGACGACAAGCTGGACAAAACCAACGACAGAGGTCCACATTAGCCCTGGATCGAAAGAACTGCAAGTTGTGGCGAGAGTCATACCACCCTACCTATCAGCAGTCCTATCGGTTTACCTAGCAGTTGGATATACCCAGAACAGTAACTATTGCTTGTCATATGTGACATCGCTAATGGTATAGGTACAGAATAGTAAGATGGTATAGTACTAAGTTTAGTGAAAAGACATCGTTTTTTTGGACACAACTGAAAGATCCAAACTTGTTGCCCAATTTTGGGCCGACTCTATTCAGATTGCCATCGACACGCTAAGAAGACGATCCTTTCAATTACTGACAAACAAATCGCACGTTTTTCCTGCGTACAACGTAACAATCGCAGCGTTTCTCGCTCGTCTGCTCAAACGTAAGAGCGTGCAATGCAGCCTGCAATCCGTTTAAGATAATGCTTTTAGTTCGCATCGACCTGGCTTTTATTTTTAAAGCCATTCTACGCTGTCTTGCTTTATTTCTTAATGGGTTGAACTTGACATTGAATAGATATCGTCACTATGTTGAGAATGTCCTGAGGTTTAAGAATTGTGGATGAATATAAGAGAAGACTGCGTGTGCGTGAAAGATGCTGGTTTCACTGGAATGTAGCCGTCATTTTCATAGATGAATGGAGTATTCTGCACCGTTCCTGGATAAATAAGGGGTGATGATGATGATTAGCAATCAAGGTGACTTAAGGGGAAGTTAGGAATCATTTGGTAGGCTGGTTGTTAAGCTGGTTATATATATATATTTTTTTATTTTTTGGGGTTTTTATCTAAACAGATATGTCAACCCCATCGTGCCTTTTGCCATTGTAACATTTAACCTTATAATTAACACAAACTATAATAGTACTAGTTGTACACAATTATATAAAACACTTGGGGTGAAGATAGAAGTCACCGATGAAGTACTGTTATTAAGTGACATAACTCTTTGGCACCTTCTGAAGTTGGTTGGGATAAAATTGATTGTATTAATCCTACGTTAAGCCTATTTAAGTCTAATTCTTTCAAAAGTGACTCCCCTACGCGCCTGTTAACGACACCATCCATCAGCAGATGATAAGTATTATTATGACAATAACAAGGCTTTTTGAAAAGCTCCATAATCTGAATTACAAAGTCCTTTGTTGGTCTTGCATCATTTTGTTAAAAAAAAAAAAACTATAAATGGGATCCCAACACATTCTGATCATAAACAAATTCCTTGTCATAACCAACCCTGTTATAAATACCCCACCTTTGAAGTAACGCACAGCCTATAGAAAAAAATAGGACGAAATGCTGGCCACTGAGCAATTAGGTCGAGCAGTCAGCGACGTGAGAACTTCCCCTATTTTGAAATACATTGCCGGAATTATTCTGATGGTTTGACATCGCTGGCCTAGTGGGGCAGCAATGATGCGATCGACTTTTTATTGACTAGCTTCGAGTAGTTTTTTTATTTCGAAAAAGGCTCCTGGGTTCTTCTATCTTTTAATAGTTTTTACAACATTTCGGGTGAAGTTTTTGGGTATAGCGTTTATTGGAGATAAAGTGGTTTAGATAAGTGTTTTTTCCGGATGGAATTATTCAGGATAGTGTTCTTCAAAGGTACAGTGATCTGATTACGTAAGACTACTGCTGAATTAGCTGCTGGTTATGAGAGGGAATGACCCGGAATACAAAACGTAGCCCATTCTGGGAAACGCCAGTTTCCTCACGATGTTTTCCTTTTTCATTTTGTGTGAGTTATTTATTTATTTACCAACAATTATACCATCATTACAGACTTCTTGCCCAATACGATGCTATAAGTCATACAATATAAAAAAAAAAACATACAACATAAACACATAAAATAGAAAAACATCTACTATATATACATTACTACCTAAATTAAAAAACTAAATTAATTGAACATGACAATGTTTATAGTTGCACACCTCTTTCAATTATGACTTGAGCTCTCTGGACAAATCCTGGCCGATTTTTCCCAAATATATCTTCCGATACCGTTATAATATTAATAATACGTGCAGCTCGTGACATAGGGGCAAACTTGAGTAGGTTAGTCCTAGCCGCTGGCACTTCTAACGGCGCGGGTTATGGTAATGAAGTGAGGTAAATCCGAAAACATCCACCAACCTCGGAGGAGGCTGCTGTCCCAGCAGTGGGACACAAATTAGCATAAATTAGCGTGGGGTTATACGCAAATTTATGCTATGCTGGCGAAGTTAGTACCACGCACAAGCATTTTTTAAATAAATAAATATAAACATCGCTGGACACAGCGCCATCTAGGTGCCACACTAAGCTACGAGGCTTGTGTCGTGGACACCAGATAGTTGATAATACTACATAGATACTTTTTGTTTGTAAATACATACTTATTATACATGTAAACATCCATGACTCGGAAACAAATGTCCATGCTCATCACACAAACATTTGCTCCTACCGGGACTCGAACCCGGGACCCTAAGAACGTAAGGCAGCCTCAATACCGCTGCGCCATTCAGGTCGTCATTTAAATAAAGTTTCAATTTTGTTTAACAAAAACAGAATAACAAAACATTTTAAAACTCAACATTGTTTTTTTCCTCATTCCAATATTCAATTACAATCGACTCTCATCTCAAAGTTTTCCCTTGATTCCGCAACTTGATTGATTGAAGACGCCGACCAACTACATAGCCTACCGACATCGACAAGCCAAGACAAGGCGCACATCGATCAATCAGTTGTACTATTGGCACAAATCAATGAATATCCACAGTGGAGCACGGGAACATGACGAATGACAGTGTCGTGACAGCCAACCGTCTTGGATATCAAGTTAGACAAGATGGCGTTGCTGCTGTTTTGTTATTTGTTTGTATGTCTTGACTTTGATATGTTATTGTGCTGTTAAAATAGAAATGTATTTAAAAGTAAAAAAAAAAAAAAAATGAGAATGAAAAATGATTTATTGTTTTTGCCAAGTTTTTCTTACCAACTAGTGATTGGAATTTCCTTTTAGGCGTCTAAAGCCTGTGTTAGGAAACTCCACTCTTCCATAACTTATTTACAATAATAAACTTGTTTTTTTTTTACAGTTATTTCAGAAGAAAAAAAAAAAGCAAAGTACATTATAAAAATCGAAAAATACAGAAAAATAAATAAAAGTGAGAAAGTGCATGTGCTTGTCACTAAGACGGTGTGTGAGGAATGGTTAGGTGTGAGTGAGTGTATGGGGAGGGGTGACTGAGTGAGTGTATGAGGTAATCCTGTGTGGGGGAGGGGTTGTGTAGGTAGAGTGGAAGGGTGAGTGAGTGTTGAGTATATAAGTGTGGGTGTGTGAAAGTGTGTGTACGGTGTGCTGTTTGCTGCGTGATTGGAATAGGAAATTATCGTGGATTGTGTTTTATTTTAGCAGCGCCTCCGTGTCCTCGTAGGTAAGTGGTTTAATCCAATTATTTAGATTTTTTTTACATTCATATTGTTTCTTGTTATGTACATAAATTTCTCTATTAAATCTATTGTAGAGCTGAGCTGAGCGTTTTTTATATTGAATGCTGGCGAACTTGGTTTTCGTTTGGGGAACTTCTGCTATTATGTCTTTTCTTCTTTTCAATGTTTGGCCAGGGTCATAAGGTAGGGTCTTGTGTATCTTTAGAATAGCTTTGAATATATATAATTTTCTCACCGAGAGTAAGTCGCTAATTTGGAAAAGACTTAGGGTAGGATTCCTAATCTTCTTAAAATACATTATTTTTATCAGAGCACGTTGTGCCCGCTCAAGGTTAATAAATTTAGTCTTAGCCGCTCCTCCCCATATGGGGATGCAGTACACTAAGACAGATTGTACCAAAGCCAAGTATATTTCATTGAGAAGATGTCTGGGGTTTCTTGTGTTTGTGGGAACATTTTTTGGTACAATATGCCTCAGAGTTTTGAAGATCCAGCTCAGTTTTATAATCCTATTTGTGACTTGTTCAAGCTGGGGGTACCAGGATAGTCTATGGTCAACAACAACCCCCAAATATTTGGTCTGAGATACTCTGTCTAGTGTTGGACATACACAATTATGTTCATCATCACATGTATGCACTCTTATACTGAAATCTGTACCAGGTTGTGTACGATTTGATATACTAAAGCATATGTAATTTGTTTTTGCCGTGTTTAATGTAAGTAGGTTATCCGTGAGCCATCTAGCTATTTGGGTCATACCAGCTTCAGCACTTACGGCAACCTCACGGCAGGTATTCCCAGTAAAGACGACAGCAGTGTCGTCGGCATAAGAAAATACTTTTGCATTATTAATATTAAGATTGCAGAGATCATTGATATAGAGCAGGAAAAGCGTAGGCCCCAGCACACTTCCCTGGGGGACTCCGAATGTGACATCCGCGTCGAGACTTACATGCTCTCCCACTTGAACCCTTTGCTTCCTGTTCGAAAGGTAGTCTCTGAAAAGTTTAAGCGGGATTCCTCTTACCCCTGCAGTTTTCAATTTGTTTATTAGGATGGGAACAGAGACGGTGTCAAACGCCTTTTTTAAGTCCAGAAACAAAGTCAGACATTTACTGCCCCTATCCAAATTATCAGCTATCAGAGAGCTGAGGGCAGCAACTGCATCTTCGGTAATAAAAGTACACTCCCTTTCACAGTTATACAGGGAGTTTGGGACAGCCCTCCGCAAACTCACGGCTACATACAGCTCCTGATTTTTAATCATATTCCCCCAGAATCTTTCTCAGGAAAATGTTCATTGTTTTTATCGTTTTTTTCAGATATAAACCTTTATTTCAATGCAAAATTAAATTCTGTACGCATCACTGCACTTATGTAAATAATACGGCAAAAATCAAAAACTAACAATAGATGTTTAAATACTCTAACGAACGAAGCGTAAAATCAGCTGTTCACTTTCTGCCTAGCTATACAGAGTTCATCGAACTTGTCGTCGCGCTTGCCGTTCGTTACGTGCTTTTTGCCACGGCACACAATGTGCGAATGAGGAAATAAAACAATTCAATTTCATTGGATTCCCGTAACGTTCCTGAACTAATTCCTTGTACCGGTCATCTAAGTATGGTATACAGAATTCACCCATCAGTCTGCGAAGGGCTGTCCCATAGAACCTCAGATTTCAACACTGTCAAAATCACAGTAATCTTCAGCCTCGTTACCTACGTATTGGTTGCTGTTAGGTTACCTACTAACTGCTGTCTGATGTAAACTGTAGAAACCTACAACTTTCTGACTTTAAGACTTTGAAAGTTTGTCTAATTTCTGCCGTCCAGAAACATTGCTACATCCATGTTTGAAAGGTTGATAGGAACTAAAGGGAGTAATAAGACCCTTAACGAAGCCGAAAATCACTTGTTCTCCCTGTCATTACGATCATTTTTTTGTTCTAGAATATACCTGGTAACCTTCTAGTTACGGAGATATTGGGGGTCAAAGTTCCAACTTTTTCACAAGTTTTTTAAATACATGTTTTTAACGTAAGATTTTTACTTAAAACACTTCCACAACCCCCGTACTATTCAATCCATCCATCAGCACAATGTTTTGAGTGCGTTACATTGATTCCTACCTTAAAACGTGATTTTTCACCCTAAAAACTAAAGTCGTTTCCCAGCAATAATTTTTGCGCAAAGTTACTTAGTTTGATGTACATAATGCTAGGTTGAAGGCTTCGTGAAGGGTCCTGTTACACCCAGTATAGTGATAGTTTTGGAGATGACTACCTGGATATCCACCTACTTGGTGCAAACACTTTATCGCCAGTAGCCAAACCAAAGTACCGTCGTTAGCAAAGAATAAGAAGACTTGCGGGCCTAAGTGATCTGTTCAGTATTTCTATAACGACATTAAACAGCTTTATTTATTTTCTAGTATGGTAATGGCTGATAAAAGGAATACCAAATCAAATCAAATAATTTATTTGCATCAATACGGGTAGGTACATGAGGTGATACATACAATAGAAGTTCTTGCCATATCATACCTTAACAGGTGTGCAAATATCTATTACAACAAAAATAGTCAATTCTTACATTAATCGTTACATAATATTTAACCATAAAAAAATATTATTATGACATTCATTGGATATCTAAGACATTCATTAATTATAAAAATTACATTCTTAACTTAAAAATTTAATTACATTTACCATTTAAATAATCATTAACATTATAATATATATTTTATCCTTCTTCATAAACATTTTTTAAAATTTTACATAACACAATATAATTACATAAGCATGTCAAATAACAAAATTCAAAAAAAAAAAAAAAAAAACCTTCCGTCACTAGACGCTCATAGATACATACATTATAATAGGCTTTATTAATCAAGTAAGTCTTCAATCTATTCTTAAATGATGTAAAATTATTTTCTTCCTTTATTTTACTAGGTAATTTATTATATACACACATCAAAAGTGTCTAGGGATCAACATATATTTTTGCAATAACTTTTCACCTGATTGATATTAATTAAAATTTTCTTTAAGGATTCATCAAATAAAGTGTTTTCGTTTGTCACAGTAACGATAAACCAAGTCACCTTTGCATTAATAAAGAAATTTGCCATTTTCCTAATAAAGGGATTTTTGACATTTGAACCACTAACACAAAAGTTCGAAAAAAAGACTGAAATAACAGTTTTCTTTAAAATTTTATTGGGTAACTTAAACAATTAATAATCCGTGTTTCTACCGCGAACACTAACAACACAAGAACATCGGTTTGGCATACTCAAAATGAGTTCATCCAAATCACGCTGTGGAATGGCCGCCCATGTTCGTTGCAACAACAAAAAAAGGTCTTCTTGCGACTGGATACCCTCCATATTCGGCAGAGCTCTTCTCTGTAGCATATCCCATGCATGCTCAATCGGATTCAAGTCTGGCGACTGAGCAGGCCAGGGCAGGACATTGATGTTAGCTGCGGCGAGAGTCTGTCTTACAACTCTTGCGGTGTGCGGTCGTGCATTATCATGCATTAACTGAAATAAGGGACCGATTTGCACTTGTAGAGGAACGATGACGTCTGATACAATCGTCTCAGCATAAATTTGAGCGTTGAGGTTGCCTCTGATCCAAATCAACTCAGTTCTTCCGCCGATCCAAATACCCGCCCATATCATGATGGTTCCACCACTATAAGGATGGACTTCCTGGCAGGATTTTAATCGCTGTTGGCGTCCAGGGGTTCTCCAGTGTCGTATACGTCTTGTATCCGGTCTCATACCAAAACGAGACTCATCAGAAAAGCACACGAAACGCCATTGTTCTTCTGCCCAATTTCTGTGTTCAAGAGCCCATTGATATCGTATCCTACGATTGTGCATTGCTATAGGTGGTACCCGTAGCGGTCTTCGGGAATGAAGGTTCACTTCATGCAAGCGGTTTCTGACTGTTTGGTCGCTAATTAAGTTCCCTGAAGAGTGATGAAGCCTCACGGCTAACATCATGGCGGTTATTGTTGGAGCTCTTCGAGTTAAGATTTGAATGTATCGGTCTTGTCTCCGTGTGGTGCAGCGATACCGTCCTCCATGGCGCTCAGCCACGGTACCAGTGCTTCGGTAACGTGTCCAAAGTCGACTGATAACACTCTGACTTGTATTCAGAGCTAAAGCCACAGTACGTTGCCGGGAACCAGCTTCTATCATTCCCACGGCTCTGAGCATTTCTTCCCTGCTTAAATGACGTCGCCGCTCCATAATAACGTTGGTTTTAATCAGTAGTAGGGAAACAGTAGCACTAATAATGTCTTCAATGCGTTGTATGTTTTTATAGGGAAAATATTGACAGCTGATTTTCATCTTTTACTCGAATTTGATTCACAGTTCCTGATTCAAATTATGAAATGCACCAAAAAGGATCCATATAAATTTATAAAATCATAAATTTATTACAAAGCCACATCTCAATCTCAAGAAATCCACATAAAAATGCTTGATCCCTAGACACTTTTGATGTGTGTATTTTAGGGCCCATACAAAATGCACTCTTGTCAAACATAACCGTTCTATGGCGTATTGCACGAAGTGTACTAGCCTGGTACTTGGTACCAGTTTGCCTAAGCCTTCTAGATGTCCCCTGATTATGTTCGTCTGGATATAGCTAGCAAATGGCTTCCCAAATACTCGTGGTAAAGAAAATTTAATGATGTCCTCGAAGCCTCAACTACCAACAAATAAGTTATTGCAATCGGATGTTGTTTTATAAGAAAAACTCCAACTCCAACCCTCATTACCGAGTCCAACTGATCCTCATCAGAGGGTACAAGCAGCAAACTTTACGGTCTACCCTTGTGACCCCTTGTGAGGAAGATATCGCACCCTGAGGCAGACCCGACTCCTTGAAACTTTGCGGTTCTGAGTTGATGAGATTTATTTAATTGATACCAGTTGACCAAACACGAAACAGATATTTCGACTACGAGTATTTACATAAATATTAGTTAGGTAAAATCACTTAAATGTACATCAGAAACTATTACAACGGTAAAGGAAATCATCACAAGGAAACTGGCATATCCTAGGACTGAAAAATTCGAACTCATGAACCCGCACTGGGGCCGTGTGGTGGATTACCTACTTGCACTTCCTCATTGAGGGAAGCTGATCATACTGTAAACATTAGAAATAGTTCTGATTGGCGAAATTTAAAAGAAAGCGAGACCAGTGTTAAGTATTTTCTGCTAAATTAATCATCATCAGTCTCCTTCCGTTATCCCAATTTATTTTTCCATACTTCTCTATTACTCGTCCTATCATCAGACATCCTTTCTTGATCCTTCACACAGTTCATCCATCGTTTTTTTGATCTTCCTCTACTCTTATACCCATCCATATTCACACTCAATACTTTCCTACTAAAATATGATCACATAGATTAACCTGTCATACTTGTAATTTTTTACCTGAACATAACAAAATCAGAAAAGGTACCACGTCCCTGCTACACGTTGAAGAAATTAAACAATTTAGTTCCCCGTGCGTACACAAACTAACTTGTTTGTCGGTACACTTTGAGAACATAATTACATAAACTTACTGTTGGAACACATTATTGGAATACCATCAGGAGCAGGATCAAACAAGGTCTAATTATCTAAGTTATTAATTACGGTAGTTTTCTCAGAGGGGTAGGTAGGAGTCTCGTTGGACAAATTATTGGGTATTATTATGATAAGATGCAAAACAATGTTGTAGTTTTTCGTTCTAATTTTTTATAAATTATTTAGCCTGTAGAACTTCAGTAATCGGTTGAAAAGTTTCTCAAAACAGGCTAGTAACTTAGATATCTTATACTAGCTCAGTAACGTAGCGATTTTGTCCCGTATAATACTTCCTTGTATTGATGCCAGCTGATATGTGTGCCTGATATTTTGAGAACAATTTACTCGTAAAATGGCGGAAAATTATGCAGGCCAAAATATTCAAACCTCTTTTGTAATTTTAACTGTAATATACACTGATAACTGTTTGTTTTCCATACATACATAAAACAGCTGATAGTTGAGGAACCTGTATTTATTATAATCGGGTGTGGAGAAGTTTTTTGTTTTTGTTTTTTTTTTTTTTTGTAAGTTGTCCCGTCAATACAAACTATTGGAACAGTTAGAGGGCTTTAGTATGGCACCATTATAGCACTTAGTTATTTAGAAACAGACTGTCAATATGAAGACGAGACGGCGACACTCTACAAGGCGGAAGATGTTCTCACACTTTTCATCTTGATGTTCAATTTCGATTGGATCTTTTCTTGTATTCGCACAGACTATTTGGGAATATTACATGCTGTTGTAAAAGGTTCTTACCAATCACGAGGATGGCAAAAATGCACAGTAGGTAAATTAATAATCTACCAAACAGCCAATAGAGGCCACAAGAATTACAACTCCTAAGTAGTTCGTGCACGTATTCCTAGATGGCGCTGTTCTATAATAAGCTTAATACGCTGCCTCATAGCAATATCCCACTGCTATGGAGCTATTACCATAAACAATGCCTTAGTACTAGCTTACTTAATCTGTGGTACTAGTTCCAGTAATGGAAGTACTTTTCTTACTTATTTGAGTTCTTAGTAGGAGGGATTTTTTTGTTTGTAGGATTGTTTGTAAAGTGTTTTGAGTTGCTGGTTTATGTGGTTTGAGTTGGTCACAAATATCAATTTCTCCTTTTTTTTATTAGAGATTTTTTTTAAAGCTTATCTATACAACCACAGGGTAACCAGGGAACATAAAGATTTACGGTCGTCAGTCAAATTGTCTATCTGTATATCTTTTTAGCCGAAAAAGGTAGACTTTGAAAAAAATACAGAATACGGTTTACACTGCCTCTGTCTTGGTTAATAATAAAAACATAATTTGTGTGGTACAGAACCCTCAGCCCGAGAGTCTGCCTCACACAATGACCAGTTTTAAAAAGTTGAACGACAGAATTTTCCTCTGACTACGAATATTTTCGCTTAAAGAAGGAAATACATAAAAAACAAAAGCAATACCACTTTTTAACTGAACCCTCATCAAGAAACTCTGGTCGCTTCACTAATTTCAAACTGCTGACTTTGTTCTTAAAAGTGGTTACAAAGTTGATTCAAAGATTATCTTGTGCTGCTGGCATGTTCCAGAACTAACGACTTGGTCACGACCTCTGACTATGCGACTCGCGACGGTGACTTGTGTCAAGCGACAACGCACGAATGCGCGCGGGCGTCATTTGTTTCTTTCACATAAGTATCATCGCGTCGCATGTCGCTTTGCAGTGACTCTTGGGATGCTGTAAGCAATTTCTTTGCCTGTTTCCCTAAATCGTTATTTTTGCACAATTTCAAAAGAGTGTTTGAAATTTGGTCCTTCTTCTCCATAGAGATACGTACGCATTAGAATGGGCAACTAAAGTCCTTTCACAGTTATTCTGCATTAGACAGGGCCTGTAGCAGCTGCAGCTTCATTTTTTTTTTCACATTTCAAAACTACCGGGAACTGGTTGGTCTATTTGAAATAAATGCTGTGAATGTCTTTCATTTATTTTGACCGCAGTCGCCGGAGCAACACGCGTATCGCTCGAGCGACTAGCTCGTGACCAAGTGATTAGAAAAGCTATCTGCTGCAGCTGGCATATGCTCAAACTTAGTATTCATTAATTGAATGAGTTCAATAGCTAGCAATGCCAGTTCAGCGTAACCATTTTAATGACTTCTGCTAGAGGGGTGGGGTGTACGGACGAGGGTAAATCGGCCGGCGGCGGTTCAAATGTTAGGTTATGACAGGACTAATGGGAGGATTACTTGTAAACGAAGTAGGTTGGAGGCAGGTGTAATTCAAATTCAATCTTAATCAACTCTATTCTCTTGTTTTGTTTTCTTTATTTCAATGGGTACTCTGTTTTCAATGGGTAAGTAATGAAGTTTTGGATCAGTCGAACTGGTACGTACAGTCGCGCCTACCGGATTAATTGGACCTTAATCAAATCTCTAAAATCCTTTTAGATAACTTGGCTCCAATGTATACAGTACATTGTCTTTTGAAACAGAAAGGAAACACAATCTTCCAAACATACACATACCTACTCCTAAATTCAACCTGTTGGGTTATTTTGGAGGACCTTGAACCTTAGACAATTAGAAATCACCTGCAGGCTATACATACCTACGGAGATGACAGTTGTCACCCAAAAAACCTTGCCACGAATAATTCAGCTCATCAAAACGCGCCCATCCAAACCGCATGCCTGTATATTTTCTACAAGTTGACTCAATGAACTGGTATTTGCGTTGGTGAGCCGTGGGGTGGTAATTGAACGCCTTACATAAAGCCTTATTATATGTGATGAAGTACTCACGAACATCGTATTCAGATATGACGGTATGAATTGATTGAATATGATAGTGAGTTCCGCACACATTGGGATATCATCTATCGATAGTATCGATGGTATCGGAATGTGATTACTCGAGTCAATCAACGAGTATGGAATAGGTTATTTTAAACGTTGCCCCCCCACACTAAGAATTTCTTCTGTAACGTGGGTGCGTAACGTGGTTTACTCCCTAACAGCCAGACCCGAAAAACTGCCTATAGGCAATACAAATATTTGTTCCGTGCGGGAATCGAACTCACGACACGCAGTGCAGCAGCCAATCACTCAGCCACTGCGCCAACCGTGGCGTCAAAGCATAACATACCACGCATTCTTAACATAATCATACCACGCTTAGATATCCCCGAAAGGTTATGTAGAGGTGTCCAGTACACCCACATTTCGCCAGTTATGGTTTAGTTCCGTGTAATAGGGGGCGGCCCTATTGCCATCAGCCGGGTACAAATTCAGAATCCTACTACTAACACATGCCTAATAAAAATCAGTCATACATTTGCCTGACCTAGGAATCGATCCTAAGACTTGCTAATGCAATTTAAAGGAAATTCACATAAATAAGATCAATTGCCGCATGCATGAAGGATCACTGTAGCACGGATTTGACAGTTTTTTTATTGTGTTCATATTGTCAGGTTTGTATGACTTTTTATTTTATTTTTGTCATTAGTTTATTACACCTTAGGCCAGTTTATAAAAAAAAGTCTCCGAACACTGCAATTACCCTTTTGAACAAAAAGTCTCATGTAAAAGATAAAAGATAAGTCTAAGCAGCGACGGTAAGAAAGACGAAGTTCTTTTATTCCTTCTTCAAAGGTTCATAATTAGCTGTCTGTGATTACCGGTAGACAAACAGCTTTCAAAGACTTTTAAAAGTCTTTTAACTGCGGAATTAGAGGAATTAGCGGGCCATTCTTTTTGGTTTTTAACAAAGAGTTTTTGACGTTTATTAAAGGAATTTGGTGTTTTGTGCATTTTATGAGGTTTATGATTTATTTTATTTTATAACACTAAATAGGACACTGAATTTATTTAAGAAAATATAACATTATCAGCTGACCCCTTAAGGGATCTTAAGGGGTAAGCTGATGTAATTACTACTCACACACTCATATCAGGTCACATGGGTCCAATCTGTAAGAGAGAAGGGGTCATATTCCCCGACGCAGGCGCTGTGCGTGTTGCTGAATGTCACAAATACGTGCCTCTGAATTTTTGATTTTGTATTAAACATTGACGCAAACATTGCCGGTTTCCTCACGATGTTTTCTTTTACCGATTTAAGTGCAATTGCGATGAAATAAATTGCACAAAGTGCGTGTCGAGGCTCCAACTCTTTTCTTACAAATCGTAAGTCGGGGCCTAAACACAGTACCGCCGCTGCTTGCATTAGGTTTATTATAATTATGTAGTTAATAGTCTTGGATGGCTTTATTGTGAACTGGCGAGAAGAGCCGTGACATCGAGAAAACGGGAAGGAACAGGGGAGGCCTTTGCGCAGGAGTCGGTAGGACACATAAGGCTAACACAAAAAGAATATTGAGGAGCAAACTTATTTATTACCCTCAACCCTTATGCCGCATTCTTAATATCTACCAATACTTACCATAAAATACATTTTATTACATCCTAAAAAAACTCTAAACTATCAATCTCCATTTGTAAGGGCTCATAAAGTATTCCGTTCGTGATGCACCGGACAAATTGACGTCCGGTGTGAGCTAGCCACTTCCGGCGCGGTCGGAAGCGCCGCCATATTGTGCTGCAAACAAAATGGCGGCTCATTAGTAAATGGAGGTGTGGATTAGACTAGGATGTTGTGATCGTAGTGGCTTTTTAGTTTTTAGATTCAATGTTGCTAAGAAAATAATAATAGTCCTCCTGACCGTTTTCGGTCACGGCGGCCAAATTAACCATCGGCGCGGGAGATATTATAGTGCACAAGTATGTGCGCTGGCACAGGTGCAATCTCTGTTCCTTTACTCTCATAGTCCGATGGGACGGCAATCAGACACGAATGGAGAGAGATCAGGCTCAGGACGACCAACGGCTTAACGTGTTTTCTGAAGCACGGGGGTATCATACCGCCAACTTCCAATCTCCGGGCTACTACTGAGAAATTTCGAATGAAAAACCCAATAGTAGTTTTTGGCCGACCCGGGAATCGAACCGAGGACCCCACACTCAACAGTCGCGCTTGCGACCACGAGATCAACGGGGCAGTTAAGAAAATATAATGATTATTTGTGTATTAATAAAGGACTAAATAAGTAATTAATGATCTGGATGGTAAGCAGTCTGGAAGTATAACCAGTCTTGCTAACGGGTATCGTATTGCCCAGCACTAATTGAGTTTTGAAGGTCAGATAGACAGTCGCTCCATTTAAAACAATGTTATTCGGTTATACTAAAGCCGACCCCAAAATAGTTGGGAAAAGGCTAGGCAGATGATGGCCAGGGGCAGGGCCCGAACTAGCTACTTAGCCGTTCCGGGCAAAAAAAAAATTATGTTATTAAGTCCCATGTTATATGCGGCTAGCCTATTGCCATAAACCGGGCATACTCCAGCTGCTCCTGTGAATTTACTGATGGAAAACCCAATAACACTTTGCTCGTCCTGGGAATCGAACCTCATGTTCAACAGACGATTGTAGAGTTATAACATTACTTTAAAAACCGTGATTTTTCATCCAAAAAAAAGCCGTTTTCTAGCAGTAATTTTGCGTAGAGTGACTTAGTTTGATGTACAGAATGCTTGGTTGGCGACTTCGTGAAGGGTCTGAGTACACCTTGTATAGCACTGTTCTGACGCATTTTCTGACCAAACGCTGAAAAAGGTACTAAAATAGAATAAGAGTTGTAGATCCCTTTCTACCCTTTTTAATGTAACCTTCCTTAATTAACTTATTATGTAAATTGAACAGCTACGTAGAAAATATTCTATCTCATAGTAGGTAATGTTATGGAGAGTAAAATGTTGCTACGCGACCGTAGTATACTATGGAAGCTACGGACGTAGTACGCGTAGCCATGATGTCATCTCGTTTGCTACGCCGTAGCAACAGCGTGGTGCTTTCTATTTCCGATGAGAAATCATCAAATGACCCCTCCCAATCTGGGCAGAGCGTCAGACTTGTACTGAATAAAACCCATCCATGTTCCTTCTTTTGCCCTTTGTGTTCCAGGGCCGCGGTATCTCTTTCGAACAGTCCCGCAACCCTGGCAGACATCGGTCCTTTCAGACCCCTTCCCTTTTAGTGACAACTCTTTGAGGCGCGCGTGGAACACGAATGCGCCGTCAACACGGCTTGTCGTCATAAGACGGACGGACGGCGAGCTAGCCCATTACTCACCATCCACAGACCCGCGCTTATGGTGGCCGGGAGCCACCACGTGCCCCCGACGCCCAGGGCGTCTCCCGCGGTGCTTTGCGTGGTGCTCTGACGCGTAATGTCAGTTTTCACTAAAACTAAGTGACACCTAACTAAATTTTGTTCGCACTTTTCGAGTTTCAACCTCATGTGGTCTCACAGCTGACGAGTGTTGCATCGGCAATTATGATTTAAATCTGAAAATTAGTCTGTCGTAAGACAGAGAGAGATAAAACGAAAACCTATTCCCAAAATAAACATCATACAATATAACAAAGTTCTGAGTATGAAAGTCAAAGTTTGTTAGTACTGCAAAACTAGACGGAGTCAATCCCTTGTCATAACGAAACAAAACCTTAAACACACTATACCAAGAAAACCTCACTCAACCAAATTGGTAAAAAAAACACACACAATAAATCTAGCCCCATTACTCTTATAAACCACTTTAATTATTACTACCCACATCCGGATGAAATTTAAAAATCTCCACCCGGGTGAAGTGTCCTTAACCGGGTTTCAGTCCGGATGAGCCACGCCCACTCCGTGAGTTATATGGATAGATGGGTGATAGGGTCTGTTTAAATGGAGAACGGACTTAATTTTGCCCTAATTCCAGAAGTTGAGTAACTGAGCTGAGATTGTGGATGACCTACCTTCATATACACATTAAAATTTGATATTTGTGACTGGGTAAGCTCATTAACATAACATAACATCACGACTGTAATCCGCGAAGGGTGAGGCAGAGGTGTACCTAATAGTACACCACATTTCACCAGTTATGTTTTAGTCGCATGTAATAGAATAACAGTTTGCACAAGCCGGGAATCGAACCCCAGACCTCATGCTCATGCAGCAGTCGCGCGTGCGTCCACTAGACCAACAAAGCAGTTCAAAGGAAGCCCATACTATAATGACTCGCCGCCACTAAACATTTTCAGGCTTCATAATTTTTATGTGAATTGGGTAAAAGCACTCGCGCGTATCTCGTCGCAAGTCGCGTCACCCTAGGTCGTAAAAAGAACCTTATACCGTAAAACTTTGTAAGAATAAAAACCGTGTAAGGAAATAAATAGTTTGTTGTTTAAAGTCTTATCTTATTTATAATAAGTATGTATTTACAAACAAAAAGTATCTATGTAGTAAGTATCTATGTATGCCCAGCGATATTTATATTTATTTATCTTACATACTATGACAAATGCGAAAGTTTGAGAATGTTTATTACTCTTTCAAGCAAAAAAATACTGAACAGACTTTAATGAAACTTCACAGTAACATAGCTTATAAATCAGAATAATATAAAGGCATTTTTTTTTTTTTTTTTTTTGTTTTAAAAATACGCATGTGAAGCCGTGGGCTGAAGCTAATAGTTAAATGGTCGCTGTAAACAAGCCTTTACATAAACTCGTAGTCGTACATAACCGTTCCGGCGCCGTATCCGGGTATTAAACCGTGTAATAGGGTGTTAAATATTCTGTTTCTGAAACAACGTTCGAAGTTAATAGTTTGGGAGAACACAAATCATTATTTAATTGCTATGTTGATCGTTTGTCATCGAAACTATGAATTGAATTAATTGGAAGCGGACGGAAACTTGGCGCTTGCCTAGGTAGGTCCGTGGATGGGTGACCACCTATTACATACCGAGTTTCTTCGGTGTCTTGAAAAGCACGTTAAGCAGTGTTGGTCTCGGCTGTCATTTGTAGATCTTTGACAGACGTCAGCCCAGAAGTCTGACAACCAGTCTTACTGAGAGGTGTCGTATACCCAGTACTAACGGGATTGTGGAGGTCAGATAGGCAGTCGCTCCATGTAAAATACTAGTATGCGGTTAGACTGGAAGCTGACCCCAACATATGTAGCTAGGAAAAGGGTAGGCAGATGATATTAGGAGAGAACTATGACCAGACAGAGGTGGCCCAGTGGTGGCGGCCCCGACTCACGAACAATAAGTCGTGGGTTCGAACCCAGGCAGGCGCACTTTGTGTAATTTATTTCATCACCACTGCTCTCAAAACGGTGAAGGAAAACATCGTGAGGAAACCGGCATGTCCTAGAACCAATTCGAAGACATGTGACATCTACCAACCCGCATTGGACAACGACACGACACGAATGCCCTACAAAGCATGTAATGTGCTCACAGTACGGCAATTATTTATTCTTCACATTATACTACAGCAGCACTCTACCCTTCCCTATGACCCTGTTCCTTCCGATAGGAGAAGGAAGGACCTAGTTTGCCCAATGCCTCAAACTAGGCATGCTTTTGCTAGTCGATTTTATATTTTTTAGGACCTTTTCTGTATAATAGACTCAACAAGAAACTAAACTTCTATAGTCTAAGTTATAGGAAATGTATTTTTGTATTATCAGATTATTTAGCAATACTTGATTACATGGACACAGAAAAACTTCTAGAAGTCCTAGTTTGATTATCTTATCCCCTGGTATCTAATTGCACGTATTTACTTAAGTTAGTTTTAATGTTTTTGTACCAATTGGATTTTTGTTATAGTTGTTAATAGATTTATTTTAATTTCAAACTTTTATTGTACTAATTATATGATGCATTGTAAGTGATGGCCTGAAACACAGGTTTAAATAAACCTAGATCAGGCAGGTCGCTACCTAACACTTAAATTCGACTTCTTCATTACTTGCACCTATTAATATATTTACGTCATAGTTTACTAAGCGCTAATTATAAAATTGTTTAAGAAATTACACTACAGCACCTAAATGTACTTTTGTAATATCTACTTTTAAAATAAATTATTCTTATTCTTATTGGGCCCGCGTGGTGGATTGGCCCATTCTCTCTCATAGAGAAGAAACCAAGTGTCCCAGCAGTGGGAACAGTAAAGGCTGATTATGCTTATGCTACGCCCAGACAGGCAAAAATAGAACCAACATTTTTGAGTCATCATGTGACTATCTCGCTCTGGGCACTCACGAAAGGCTGATTATGAAATACTGATCTTACTTGTCCCAAAAAATTAAAACAAAATAATGATAGTCGCATGTGCTAAAGCATCTAATTTAAAAATGTATAATTAAAATTCACATAAAACAGTATGTGATTGGTTGAGAAAACAACAACAAACAATCAGGAAAATTTACATGAAATTTGACTTTTAGAAACCGTTATTCAACAAATATTTTTCCTGAAAATTCTTGACAGTGTTTTTTACACATTTGTTTACCAAAACAGTGGATGGGGTTTTGTTGCTTTTATAGCATTTTCCTGAAGTTTTCGTCGAATTTTCCGCATCCAGGAAGGAGGAAATAGTTTTTAAAAACTTCAGCTTTTCGGGACACATGTTTTAACTGTATTACTGGTTTCATTTTAGTCAGCTTTTACCTAGTTGCAATCCATACAATGTTAAGAATTTCTTACCCGACTGTGAACGTGCCCAAAGGAGGGTAATGTTATTTTGTGAAATATGTTTTAATCGTTACTACTGTACTTTGTAGCTAGTAGTGCAAAACTAGGCAACTAATTATACTTTCGTGTGTTTAGTTCTAAGGCATATTCCCAAATTCCTGCAAGGACTGCTGTTCAACAAGCAAAAATATTTAAAATATATTTTTTAAGGAAAGAGTAATTGGCGACCCTTTACTCATAAGAATATCTTATATACAGGTATGTGAACGTAATCTGCTAACTTCAACGTTACCAAAAAAAAAAAAACGCGATAACGTCACTGCTACACGTGCTACGCTTTCGTAGTTACTGCACTACGAAACCGTGACGTCATCGCGTAGCTAGCTACGTCGTAGTACCATAGTCAATGAACATACAAATTTTCAGTTACAACATTAAACCTTAAATAAAATAAGTGTTGTTTAAGCAGATTTGAAGACTCAACTCCTATTCTCTAGACCTTAGATTCCTTCCATGAAACGTCAGAAGATAGATGCATGGTTCCAATTGTTCGTTTCCTATCGAGAAGAGCCGGAATGAAACTCCACAGTGACTCTTAAATTGTGCACGCTTTATATAAACTGTTTTTCTCTTACTGTATTGATTAACGTTTAACGGTTTACGAACATAGTATTTAGGAAGCCATACTATTACGAACTTCACGAGAAAATCACTTTTTTTTAAGTGTTCTCATTTGATTGCTGGTGACTGTACACCTGATCGAAACCATCCAAGATTTTTATTGAACCCTAAAATTACCTACCTACGTTAAAATCCTCATACATACATACAATTCAAGCCTATTTACACAAACAAAACAGCATCGAAGGAAACCTCTTCAAGAAAAACCCTTGCATGGTTACAAAAGAGGTTTTAACTCCAAGACTGGAGGCCCCCGGCCGTAACGAATTACACACATTGGTACAGCACTCACGTACTTAAGGAAAGGTGCTAAAATATGAAGGTTTTCCGAAGGGCTGTATGAGTAATTGTAGGTAGAACATAAAGGTTGGTATCGATTGAGTGGGTCGTAAAAATCGTTGATATTCTGATATATGAAGCACAGCCATGCTGAAGGTAGACTTTTAATCGAACAGATTAGTGGATAGAGGAAGAGGTAATCTCATGAAGCAAAACTACATACATCAGATTAGCCTAATACCAGCACGCAACAATATGATTGTTACAAATTTTATGTGCGTTGAATGCAGCTGTGTACCTTCAGCCCTGCGCCAGTTATATTCCAGCCGCATTTACTTAAAAGAAGGCGAGACTATTATTTGTAGAAGGACAAGCTCGCCACACAATTCCCAAACCGCTGTGACTCCTGAAAGCAGAATCACACAGTGATACGCACACCTCCATATTCTGGCCAGCCGCTCACGAATGAATGGAAGGAACTGGTGGAGGTGTTGGCCCTTGATTAAATTAAGACGAGCCTGGGTAAAATTCTTGGCTCCGGAATTTTACCGAATTCCTGACGGTAAAATACATGCCCGACCTGGGATTCCAACCCAGGACCTGATATTTGCGCGTTGCTGCGGTTAATGAATAACGCTGTGGAAGTCAACCGGGAATTGAAATCTTCGTTTTAAACAAAGACGTAAGCATCAGCTACTAAAATAATTACACAGACAACGACTTCTTGTTTCAACAATAACAGTACCACAAACATAATAAAGAACTACAATGTCAGTACTTTCCTGTTTAAAAACAAACGCTTCAAGCTAAACGTTCATTACGGAGCGGCAGGCATGCCGGATGACGGATGGGGAGTTGGAGTCAGAGACAAAAGCGGAGTGCTTTTAAAATGATTCGCCGCGCTAAACGTCACAAGTGTTGCCAACGGTATTACGTGATGTTATTGCAGGGTTGCCAAACACAGATTTATAGCTTTTAATTTTATTTAATACAGTGTCATAAGATTTGTAAAATATCCCACAATCACGCCTATGATCCGAGAAGGTTTACACACACACACGTGGTTTGGCACACCCACTTTTCTTCAGTTACGAAGAATAAGAAATAGTGGCATACCTATTAAATAATATTTACTTTTTAACTAGGGTTTAATTTTTGTTATAATATAAGACAGTCGTTACAGGTCCGAAAGTCCGACAACCAGTCTTACTAGGGTATCGTATATCCAGTACTAACTGGGTTCTGGAGGTCAGATAGGCAGTCGCTTCATATAAAATACTGGTATTCAGCTGCATCCCGTTAGACTGGAAGCCGGCCCCAACAAAAAAGAAAAGGCTAGGCAATTGATGATTTATGTTATAACAAAAAACCCATTGCAAGTTCTCGTTAGTCTAATAATTGAAAACACAACACGCAAAATGCTACGAAGGTTTCTATTAGCATTTCTGCACCATTGTTGACAATAGGCTCGTTCCTTATTTCACTAGACTTGTTGAAATAACTAGCGAAATATGAGTTACTAGATATGTGAAACAATTAATTTAAAATCAGACAAGATGAGACATAGCACACATACCCTAAAATGTTTCAAATTACTTGCAAAGTTACATCCACCCGTTGGCTGTTCCAACCACGTTAAAAACGTCACCCAGCATTCACCATAAGGTACCTTCATACCTATTCTCGTTACTCCCGAAGTCCCGACATAATAATTGGGTTTTACCTAACCAAACAATACAGCCCGTACCCTTATCACCAGACTATCAATCATGTCGGATGACGTCACGGTGGCAGATGACACACCATGGCAAAAACGTAGTCACGAAAACAGAGTACTTGCTTACCTTTCTACTCCATTTTGTTTTTCGATTAAAAAGATCTGTACTGATAAACAAATCTAAATCTTTGAAAAAATATTCTGCTATGATTCTTGACTAATACAACTGATTTTTGCAACAAAAGACTATTTATTATTACCGCGTGCACACGATGCAGAGCGTAAGTGTCAACTTTAAAATGTATGTAGAAATTGAGGGTGAAAAAAACAAAGTCTTTGTGCACTTCAAAATCAATATTTTATAATATATTAATTATAAACAAATTTCACTCATCAACGTTGTTATGGAGACCGCCCCTCATCCCATCACTGTTTCTCCCTCTCGCTCTCTCTTTCATACACATGACACGTGCTTCCGTTACGTTGTAATTCCCATATTTAAGAAGAATCAAAGTCAGCTCCTGACTGACTGTCTGTTTTTGCACATACGCGGAGTCAACGGCTGTATTGGGATTAAAAGCAAGGCTGGCGCCTTAGATTTATTTAGTCCATACTAATAATGATTATAAATGAGTGAGTACAGTTACTCTACCTATCTGTTATCTTTTCACGGCATAACGAGTCGATTTCGATGTGTAACACACGGGTAGAATGACCCTGGATTAGGGCATACGATAGTTGTATGCTCTCGTGGGATACTATCGATGCAACGAGGGCAAATCCGCGAGTAGAAGCTAGTAGAATCAACCATCACTGCAACAGTTATTATTACTATTTTGATTGAGATAGTTATTATTTTATCTGCGTGGCAGCCCTGAGGAGACGCGACAGCTGACAGATGGCCGCGTCATAACATGACTGCGACATTCAGCATTTCTATTCCGCCATTATGCTTTTTGAAAAGCTTTATAAAAACACTAAAATATAACTGTGGCCAAAAGTAAAAACTACAGTTGCTCTCAAAACAGTGAAGGAAAACATCGTGAAAAACCAAAGTTCAACCTTGCGCGGTGCTACTATAACTGTCAAATTAGCCTGCTCTGCACTTAACCTGCCCGGGCCCAGACCCTAGTTTCTTAAAACAGCGTAGACCATTAGAGTACGAAGTAATTATCGACAGTACAATAACATTGTCTGCTTTAACTCTCAGTCAGTAGCCTTGTGCGGCCACGACCTCGCTATACGGACGCTTTGGTTGAACAACATACCCTAACTAGTACCCTGGTTCCTAGTTTTCTGTTCAATGAAAGAAAAGTCAGTAAAGTCCGTTTTTACGCATCTGACATACGACGTACGTCGTAAAGTATGTAAAAAACACGTCTGTAGACACAATAACGTCTAGCGTCTACGTAATTAATACTAATTAACAGAAAGTGAGAATCCTTAGTACAGGGGGTCTGAATCACGTTAAAATTCTTCACGTTAAATTTCTTCTAAAATGGTCACTGATGCAGTTAATATTATGAATTGTGACTATTTTACGAATTGCAATTGAAAAGAAAAATTGAAAAAAAAAAATGAAAATTGAATTGATTGATTGTACTTTTGTTTTTTTTTTTTAATAGCATTTATTGAATTGTTATTATTTCACTATTATGATTCTGCTAAAGCGGCTATTTTAGTCCCCCAGAGCTTTGACATGTTATTTTTGCTGACAAGCTTGCTAACCCTTCGTAAGGTTGCTCAAAGAAATCGCTGAATACGACCGCTCATTTTTTCTCCCCTTTTGTTTTCTTTTATTACAATTAAGACTATTCTGTCTATCTATCATCATGATTCTCCTCCCCTTACTCCAATTTATTTGCGGTTGGCGCTGCATGTCTTCTTCCACACTTCTCTTTTACTCGTCATCTCAGCAGTCACCTTCTTTCTAACCATATCATCCTTCACGCAGTCCATCCATCGTTTATTTTGTGTTCCTCTACTCTTATACCCATTATGTCTATCTATCTCGCAGTAAAAACTTCCCAGTTAGTGCGTGACAACCCACGAAAAAATTACACACATTAATACCAATACAAAAACTACTTAGTTAGCCGAGCTTCCCGGCTGTATGTCAGCGTCTGGGGTAAAAGCCGACCTGTGTACCCACCCCGTTCCTGATTGATTGGGGTAACGGTCCGGTGCAAACAAACTACTTCATACTGCGGCCCTGTTTGGGAAGTACCGCTGGAATGGAACCTCTACTTAGTTAACACGGTGTTGGTGAGGGTAGTTGGAAATCTGTCATTTTCAGGGCCTATTACGTGTTTGGAACTATGTGAAATTCTGTTTATTTTTTACAAAATCTGCCCCTCCGTCTCTCTTACTGCCTTGTTGGTCTAGTGGTCGGCACGACTGCCGAGCATGTCTAAGGTCCTCGGTTTGATTCCCAGGTCGCGCAAAGTGTTATTGAGTCTTTCCATCAGGAGTTGCTCTGTAGCAGCCATGGAGTCTGGATTTGTGCCCGGTTGATGGCAATAGGCTCGCTCCCTATTACATGGGACTTAAACATAACTGGCGAAATATGAGTGTACTATTAGATACACTTCTGTCTAACCCTTCGGGGATTACAGGCGTGTATTTTTACAAAAGATTTCTATATTACAACTTCATGCACGCTAAAGATAACCGCACAAAGGCGAACTTAATTCTTTAGTCAAAAAGGGTTGTAAATATGATCGAATACTGTCATTTTTAGCTAAAGTCAGGATGGTATTTTTATTTTTAATCAATTCCATAGAAAATATTCAGCTATTTTTTCTGTAATTTCGATTTCACAGTAGGTTGAAAGGCCGTGAAAAGTATAAAGTTCACAATTTTATTAGTCGTATTTTAGAAGGTACTAGATTCATTTTACAAAATGTTTACTTCACTTGGTTTTCCCAGTAATCGCCGCCAAAAAACCTTCAACAAAAAACTAAAACCCAGCGTACCAACGATCCCTATTCATAACGGATCAAATCACACTGGAAATACCGGATGATCTTACAAAACCCAGCGTAACTAGAACCGTGAACATTCTCCCGTCAATTTCTGTAGTAAGGAACCCTACTCCCATATTCGTTGTAATAAAACCCTCGTTGTTTCCACGCGGCTGCAAATCGCTTCGCGTAAAGGTAGTTGGAAGGGTTGATAAAATATAAAGGTTAGGTTACATACCGATTTCACTTAACAGGCTAAAGAATTTGTCCGAATATTTAAGGCCAGTCAATAGCTAGCCTTCTGTAAGGCTGGTTGGAATAGAATTCAAGAAAAAGTTGATAAAATGTAAGCGGCACATGGTATTATCAGTATACTGGGTGTAAATACACCCATAACGAAATCGACAGGCATTTGTTCTTTCCGTCATTGCGATATTTTTTTTGTTCTTGACCCTACTCGGGTACCTTCTAGTTACAGAGATATTGGAGGTCGAAGTTCCAACTTTTTAACGTTTTAAATGTTATAAATTTATGGAAGAAATTCCTAGTGTAGGCCCACGTTTTCTTCGTCTATCGTCATTATATCACCTCGCAATTTCTTTAATTTGGTTTTCTGCCGTGGTAGTCGCTGTTGCTGAAGCGTGCACCTCGTGGTCACGTGGATATTGATAAAGAATACTTCATTATAGCATTTACTTTTGTTTCAGATGAGGAGTTAGTGTTCAGAGACCGATGGGGAGGCCTCACGCTGTTCAACGTAAAGAACTTCACCACCAGGCTGCTCATGAACAACTCTACCTTCGTAAGTAACCTAATCATTTTATATTTGCACCTTTTATCTACGGACGTTTTACCGAGTTTCCTCCGTGCCTCGGAAAGCACGTTAAGCCGTTGGTCCCGGCTGTCATCTGTAGATCTTTGACAGTCATTACAGGTAGTCAGTGATGCGAAAGTCTGACAACCAGTCTTACCAAGGGGTATCGTATTACCCAGGACTAACTGGGTTGTGGAGGTCAGATAGACAGTCGCTCCCTGGAAAATACTGGTATTCAGCTGCATCCGGTTAGACTGGAAACCGACCCCAACATAGTTGGGAAAAGGCTAGGCAGATGATGATGATGTATGGACGTTTTATTCCACTCGACCTTCGTTCCCTAGAGGAGAGTGTTGTGGCGACATACGGGGTTAAAGGTACATCGACGCACAATCGCTTACCACGTAGGTATACAGTACATCATTCTGAACCCCCTTCATAGATTTTTTGCTGGGATATTTAAAAAAAGAATCTGCTTTTCTATACATTTTGACCGTGTAGGTATTGCACTTTTGTAGGAAACAGCTGTTTTTTTTTTTTAATATAACCGATAGAATAGAATATACTTTATTTGCTTTGAATGCAGGTACATACAAATAGGATCGTAAATAACATAATAAAGAACCGTGTACATTCTGCCTTGTTGGCATGCAAACACAATAATTATTATACAAGTTATCAAAATAGGTTATTAAGATGTATCATTTAGGAAATCCTGAACAGAATAATAACATTTATCTACAAGTAATTCAGTAAAACATTTTTTAAATTTCATCAAGGGCAAGGTTTTCATATGATCGGGAATTTTATTAAAGACAACAGGAGCCATACAAATTACATTTTTTTTTAATAAACTCGTTTTAAATGTGCCTGTGTGAAGTAAATTCTGATATTGTGATCTTAATGATGTACTCCGTTTTCTGGTTTCTGTTAATGTGGCAAATAAATTACGGTTTGTTTTAACAAATATTGCTAATTCGAGGATATAGAGGCATGGGAAAGTTAATAGTTTCTAAAACTTAAATATAGGCACACAACTGTCAGTAACTTTGAGGCCAAATATAGCTCTCAAACAGCGCTTTTGAGCTTTAAAAATGCTTTCTCGTTCACTACAATAACCCCAAAATATAACACCAAATCTTAAAATAGAAATTACAAGACCATGGTAGGCCACTAGTATTGTTGACCGATTTACTTTTTTGGATAGGTTGTATAACATAAACGCGGCTGTGCTCAGACGTTTACAGATATCTTCTGCTTGCGGCTTCCATGTTAACTGGCTATCAATTAAGATTCCTAGAAATTTTGTGCTATTCACTTTGTCGATAGTTTGGCCATTGTAGTTGATATCCATGTCACCTGTAGATATACGTTGGTGAAAATGCATAGCAAACTGCGATGGCAAACTTTCTATGCGGGAAGATTCACAATGATGTACTGAAAACGCGGTGAGCGTCTGTGCGCCGGTGTCGCGTCCACCCTGTATACAACGCCACAAACGAACTAATCCTGCATGATGTCTCGGAAAATCCTACATTACGCAAGCAGAGTTATGGCCACCAGTAAACGAACCAACGCAAGAACGCCCAAAGGAGGTACATCCCAATGCCTCGTTAGTTGAAAATTATTCTTTAACAAACAGAACTGACAAAATTCAATTCCATTATGAATTTTCAAATATCCTTCTTTAGTCACCAGTGTTATACAAGAAACTGAAACTTAAAAATGCTTCTAATAACCCCAGTCAGTTCCGTTTTTATTAAATTGATAAGAATATTTTCCATCTTTTTAAAAGCGTAGTTTTTTACTGTTAAAACGTCATGCATACTGCACCGTAAATTGATTTCCCCCTCGGTAACGCAGGTTTACTCTACTAAAGTGGGTGGTCTCCTACCTCCCGCATAGGACATAAGGGTAAACAGCGCAGTTAGATTTAATTCTGATGGTAGCAGAAGATAGTGCAATCTTTTAATAGTCTCTAATGCGATGCTGACAAGGAAAAACGATAAACAGAGAAAACGTGGTAGAGGGTACGCTTAAACGTAAAGCATACGAGTACGAGGGCCTCTATGCCCTAGCACGAGCGCGCGGGGTAAATGTTGCGTCGCCAACGTCGATTTTTGAATCCAAAATGCAATTATCACTAGCATTCTAGTTAAATTCTTTGCAACAAGCACAATCATTATCATCCTTACATATGAATAATTTCTTAAAATTATGAAAATACTAGCTTTTGCCCGCGGCATCACTAGCGTTAAGTTATAATTTGACAATCAATTCGGGTTATGCTCTGCTTGCAATAATATAATTCAATCATGATTCGAAAGACACGTGGCGCCATCTGTTATCATAAGAATGTTATTATTGTTTTCACCTGGAAAACAATAATAACATTCCTGTGTTCCATGTGTTCCAGGGCCGCGGTATCTCTTTCGAACAGTCCCGCAACCCTGGCAGGCATTGGTCCCTTCGGACCCCTCCCTATTGCTGACATCTCTTTGAGGCGCGCGTGGAACACTTACGCGCCGTTGACACGACCTGTCGTCATAAGACGGACGGACGGCGAGCTAGCTACGGTGGCTCTCTACCTCTCACCCTCCGCCACCTCCTTCGCTAGCATGACTTCTTTGCAGAAGGAGGTGACGGCGTCCCATTCCGTCTCGCTCCGGGCCATGGATTGAACCAAGATC
The DNA here is from genome assembly GCA_947578425.1 of Eugnorisma glareosa. Taxonomy (NCBI): domain Eukaryota; kingdom Metazoa; phylum Arthropoda; class Insecta; order Lepidoptera; family Noctuidae; genus Eugnorisma; species Eugnorisma glareosa. The sequence continues at coordinate 20,997,718 of OX387967.1, read as the reverse complement.
ACCGCCGCCGGTCATGCTGGGGCCTCAGGTCAACAATGCTTTGTTCATTTTTGACTTGATTCATAATAATGAAACAGAGGACCCCGACTGGCCGAAAAAGGCTTATCCATGCATCCATTAAGAATAGAGTTATGCCATCATTGTATAACCTTCAGTGTAGGTAGTACAGATTCTAAACAAGTGTAGATTGTTTATTTTTTTTGCGCAATTACCGTACTAATAATTTGTACATTGTTTGTTTTTTTTTTATTGTTATATTTATATACTACGTATGTCTGTATTACATTGAAATGACGACATAATTTCACCGTTAAGTACGAAAACTTGAAACACGTCCTTGAGACGTATTGAAGTAAATGTTCTCTTCGCTCTCATTTCCTTTAAGTTACGTTCAATCAAAGAGTGAGTTGTTATCAGTAAATAGATCGCGCGATAACGTCAAACATTCTTAGACACCTACTTGTACCATACATACATATAAGGGTGTGTGTACACAATGGGTAATAATGCCCTATTCCTGTTGACAGCGATGTGGACGATTTTTTGACGCCGAATGCTTTTAATTCCATCTTTTCAATATGTGCATATTTTTAGTAGTAGTTATTATTATGTAAATTGGAAAAATAAAAATCTTTTGTTCTATTCCCTTCTACATACTTCCGCACGATTTTTTCCTTCACCGTTTTGAGAGCTGTTGGAAATAATTTACTTAAAATAAAGTGCCAGTCCTAATTCGAACCCACATTACCTCCCTTAATAAGTCGGGATCGCTACCACTGAATTACCTCTGCTCTCACAGTCTGTCATCCTATATCTTAGAAACACCTCCCACTTTTTGAAACTAATCATCTTCCTAGCCTTTTCCCAACTAAGTTGGGGTCGGCTTCCAGTCTCAGATGCAGCTGGATACCTATATTTTTACATGGAGCGACAGCCTATCTGACCTCCACTACCCATTTAGTATTGGGTTATACAATATCCCTTGGTAAGACTGGCTGACAAGCTTTCGGGCCACTGACTAGCTGTAACGACTGTCAAAGATCTACAAATAACAGTCGGGATTAATAGGCTTTCTGAGACATGGAGGAAACTCGGTATGTAATGGGTGGTCACCCATACACTGACCTACCTAGGCAAGCGCGACTTAACCTAAAGATCCACCCGAGCGGCTGATACTATTGACCCACGAACTCCTCAATATCTCCCACTTTTTGAAACTACTGACAAATAAAGTCTACTTCAGGCGCTATTCTCATGTATCGTGTAACTACCCTCATAACCTCACATTCAGCTTGCCTCGCGCTGTATAAATAGCGTGCAGATAAGAAACACGTACGATCGTGCCACGGATTACTGCTTACCACGCTGTCGGAGGAAATGAGACTGCAGCGATACGTCGGGTACGTGACGATCTCTGATAATATACAGATATGTGTACTTACCTTGATATTTTTGTGTGAAATATACACCCAGAATTTTAACTTGCTAAAGGAAATACAGTACCAGGGTGTAAAATAAACGTAGTACCTAAAAATCTTTAAGAAGAGTCTGTCTCACCAAAACTAAATGAGTAGCAGAGACAACTTTTACTCAACTGAGGTACACGATGCCTCTTGACAATACTGTCTATCGAGCTCTGACTATCCATATCGACTGTCAAACATCAACAAATGACAGGGGCGTGCCGTCCATAGAGGCAATTAGGCCTAGCCTACCCTACCAACAACGCCCAATGCATTTATTTTAAGTATGTAATAAAATAATACGAAAGATTAAAAAAACAGTTAAAACTCCTGTTAAAATACTTATAGCAACTTGTCGCGCCCGTGTGACGTATCTCACAGTTCGACGGAGCTCGGTACGAACGCCTTAGGCTCGAACTCGCCCAGCCTAATTCCCATTGATAAATTTAGGCACACTAGTATATTCTTCTTGTGTATGAACGGCACACATGGTTGAAATTAGGGGCGTAACTACTGCGACTGTAGCTGGCCACCGCGTGTTGTGATTGGCTGTGTGTAAAGTCAAGATTCAATGAATGAAAAGTATTGAAGACCAGGGTTCCCAATTTTTTGACAATTCCCCGAATTGCGGGCAATTTGAGAAACAGACTACACACAGACACGATAGTTTCCTTAACGATTAGAGACAATTAAAAAAACAGGGTGGTATTGTCCACTTTAAACCTTCCAAAACATTATAAATTGTAACGAATAGCAAAAGCCCTATAAAAATAATTAAAAACTTCATAATTTTTATTTTTCTCCTCATATTTGGGAAATTTCGCTTTGATTTTTGGGGAGTTAGGAAAATAAGTATCGGCAACCCTGGACTGTATTATCCGCCCAAATTTATGCTAATCCCTTTTGTAGGAAAACACGGTATGACAATGATGCAATTTTAATTGGTAGTGTTTTTTTATCGAAAAATTAGAAATGACATGTTTCTTAGAGAAGCCATATTGTTTCATGTGACAAGCAATTTACATCCGATCTTGATTGTTTTACTTTTTTATATCTTCTAAGTTATAAGTAATTCGTTTTGAAACGTACAGTAGTGTAAATATTATTTGTTGTGTTTATTATTTGTTTATTTACATAAGAATGGTGTTCTGTTGTGAAGTTTGCGCCGATAATGTGTGTTTGTTAGAAGTTAAAAGCAGTAAGTTTGCGCAATTATCGTTTAATGATAAGATTCAAGTTGTGTCTAAAGGTAGATGTGTGCCCGAATTACGAGAATTAATCCAAAAATATGATAATTCATCTCGTACTCGTCATTTCAATCCTCAAAATTATGCAACATATAACTGGCCGTGTGGTTGTATACACACAAATAAATTATTTTGTTTTCCGTGCATTTTGTTTAATACTTCCAGTAAGTGGAGTGAGGGATATATTGATTTGCATAATTTTCATTCCTCGGCAAAAAAGCATGACGTATCAGAAAAACATCTAGAGGCTTGCTTAAGGTGGATGCGCAAGGGTAGCCCGCGAAATTTAAAATTTCTTACGTTTATTGCAATTTGCAGGTCAGTGTCAGGTTGTATGTTGATGAAAATATGAAACGCGCCAGTAACACGTATGGAGTTACAGAATTATAATCATTCAAATCATCAATACAACCCTCCAAGTTCATATAATCTCAAAGAGTGACTTTTTCATGAAATAGCTATTGAATGTGATTATATGAACTTGGAGAGCTGTATTGATGATTTGAATGATTATAATTCTGTAACTCCATACGTGTTACTGGCGCGATTCATATTTTCATCAACATACAACTTAACACTGACCTGCAAATTGTAATAAACTTGAGAAAATTTTAATTTCGCGGGCTACCCTTGCGCTTCCACCTTAAAGTTAATACATTTGGTAAATCACGTATTGAAACTAGTATTAACAGCCAGTTAAGATTAGATATAGAAAGGCATAATTCTAAAGTAGATAGGAATAGAAATATTTTTCAAAGACTGATCGATGTCGTATGCTTTCTGGGAAAACAAGAATTAGCTTTTCGCGGCCACGATGAATCATTATCATCACTGAATAAAGGTAATTATTTAGAAACAGTAGATTTATTGGCAAAGTATGATGGAGTTTTAGAAACCCACTTACAAAATGCAAGTAAGTACCTCATTCACGGGCATGTCGAACAGAACGCAAAATGATTTGATCTCGACGAGCGTTGCATCTGTGATGACTGATCACGTTAAAGACGAAATTAAACAGTCGGATTATGTTGCTGTCATGGTGGATGAAACACCTGACATAAGCGGCCGAGAACAATTAGTTCTGATTTTAAGATATTTTCATGATTCCGAAGTAGTGGATCGATTTATTAAATACGTAGATGTCAGCGCGGATCGGACCGCTGTAGCTTTAAGTTCTATCATTTTGGAAACTTTAGGAGATTTAGATTGCCATTCTAAATTAATTGCACAAACTTATGACGGGGCAGCAGTTTTATCCTCTCAAATTAACGGCGTGCAGGCTTTGGTGAGGCAAAAATGTCCGCAAGCTATGTATGTTTGGTGTTCCGCACGTGTATTAAACTTAGTTTTATCGAAATCTTTTGAACGGGTTCCTGAAACAAAACGCTTTTTTAGTATAATAAAATCAATTGCGGTTTTTTTTCACACTAGTACGAAACGAATGGCGTATTTTTAACGACTTTGCCGTTATGAAAAAGCTGCCTCGTGTCGCTGAAACAAGGTGGACATTTATCACTCGCGCACGTTAAATATAATTAATAATGAGTCCACACTCCTCCTTCAGTTGTTTGAAGAAATGAATGAATGAATGAAAATTCTCAACACTGGGATGGTGATACATTGTCACAAGTCACTTCATTTTTATTTAACATGAATGAATTTGAATTTAATTTTTTTTTTAAAACATTCGCGGATATTTTTGCTGAAACTGATATTTTATACGACATCATACAGAAAAAAACTTGTGACATCGCGTATTGTGTTAAAAAGATAAAACAATTCGAGTCATTTTTAGCTCGTTACAGAGACAGGTTCGAGATCAATTATGATGCAACTGCTCTCATAACCGGGCCACCCAAAAGAAAGCGCAATGTCGATGATGTAAAAATACACTATCGGCGAATTTTTACCGAAATAATTGATAATGTACTTAGCGAATTAAGAGATCGTTATCTTAATATTAAAAATTTGAAATTCTTCAATTCTTTGAGTTACTTTCTTGTGAGAATTTTAGTAAATATAGTGAACAAATCCCTGAAAAGGAAATCAGAGAGTTCACTAATACTTATCAGGCAAACTTTAATTTTGATAGATTAAAAAATGAATTGCGCTGTATTTATAGATCGCCTGAATTTGCGAATTGTAGCATATATAGTATCATTGAAAATTTGTATAAAAATAATTTAGATAAAGTTTTTTTAGAAGTTTTACGTTTGGCGAAGTTTATTGTTACTATCCCAGCAAGCAGCGCATCGGCAGAACGTTCATTTTCGTCCTTAAAACGTATCCACACCTATCTAAGAAACACACAAAGTCAGCAACGACTCACAAATCTATCTTTAATTTCGATAGAAAAAGAATTAATGGTCGACCTACGACGCAAGCCTACTTTTTATGACGAGGTCTTAAAATCATATTTGAAAAAGGATAGGCGCGTAGATTTAATTTTTAAATGAGTTGATTTTTTCACTAATTTCAAACCCGTAGTTAACTTATTAAATATATTTATACATGCGAATCACATGAAATAGGGCCTTTATAGGCCGCTTCGGATATCTTGCAAGTGACGTGTTCTGTAATTATCACCCACTCGCTTGTATAAGATATTTGAGGTGGCCGAATCTTTCTTCTGTTTGCATCGTCAGAAAATCGTGTTTTGAACTTTGAATAATTTGGTGAGTTCTTGTATTTATAACTTTTGTTTTTACAGGATTATTTTCAATGTTTTTTTCTTTCAAAATATTATAAATTAATAAATGTTACTTCTTTGAGGGTCATCATAATATGTAGAGCGTCGCTGTGATGTTGCGCGTTTTTTTTTTTTTGTGTCATTATGATTGGCCTACCCTCCGTGGAGAACCACTGCACGCCACTGACAAAATAAATGACAGACGGGACCGACTGCTTTACGTGTTTCCAAGGCACGGAGGGATCTCTGAGTGGGCAATAACAAACTTTGATGTTCTCAAATAAGCCTAGAAACAAAATAAATGCGTTTAGTTCTCAAGCAATTTATAAAAAGAGCTCTTTCTCGAAATAAGTCGTTGAAAAATGGTCCTATTCTTTATCGGCAGAATAAACAGCCATACATATTTCACAAAGGCATCGAAAAAGTTAATACTTACTTCTCGTATATTATATGATTTGTCAAAGTACTGTTGAACACAGAATGTAATCTGCTTGCAATCGGATCTTCTTACAATCGCGATATTTTTTTGTGTTTCATCGGCTGAGGCGTTTATAGGAGGGGCGACTTTTACACCGAAGAGTATCGTGACAACTAAAAAAACCAAAAAAAAAAAACCAATGCTAGCTTTCTAGGTCTGAACTCTGACGTATGTGTACGTTTTTACGTGTCTTATGAGACACGTGTAATTTTTATGATTCAGTGTTTTATTAATAAATTAAAATAACATAAGGTTACCTTAACAATAAACTAAGAAATGGCGTCAAAAATCTCAACGCTGTCAACTGGTAACGTCCCCAAGAGTCTGGCGGCGTTGCCACGTTGTATGGCAACGCTTACACCCTTTATATTTTTCAGTCTCGCCGTCATTCATAGTCCTCCTATTTAACATTTCATAATTTTAACTCCAAACAAATACATAACATATATTGTTTATCCATTATACTAAACAATAAAACTGTCAGCGTGATAAATGAGTTTAATATGAACACATTCGAAATACGCATACATTAACACACACATTGTTCGACAAAATGCTAATTATTTCAACTACGAATTGAAGTAATTTTAGGTGTCGCACTAATATTGTATTTATGCTGATTAAATATAGGGGTTTCATGCTGAAATTATCAACCCGCGGTTGGCCCGCGTGGTGAATTACGGTCCACTCATTCTCATTAATATGAGATCAATGTCCCAGCAGTGGGGACATTGTAGGGTGACGTGGTGTCTAACTCTCATTTTGCCTTAGACAGCCAAACTACAGATTACGAGAATTCGAGAAAATCTGATCATCATTGCAGGGTATGCCATTTATGGACTTAACAAATATTAAGCCTCCTGAACCTGGCCTCTCGAGTCATCAGTACGAATCAAATAAATAACATTTAAGTTTACGAGGCCATACCAAATTACATGGCGATAGCTGAGCATGAGGTGCTGGGTTCGATTCCCAGGTCAGGCAAAGTGTCAAGTGTGTGTGTGTGTGTGAGTTTTTCATCAGTTATTTCTCAGTATCAGCCACAGAGTCTGGATTTGAGCCCGATTAATGGCAATAAGGTCGCCCTCTATTAAATGGTACCCAAAAAACTGGCGAAATGTGGGTGCACTATTAGGTTCACCTTTGCCTATCCCTCTGAGGAATACTTAAGTAAGTGGGGTCTTGAAGTTATTTATTTATTTACAACCAACTTATACTTACAGTTTAAACCACACTTACAAGTTATTGGTTGAACATTAAAATCAAAATATAAATAAAACTAGAAAAAAATCAGAATCAGAATTAATAATACAATGAAAAATCATATTAAAATTAGGAAGTAAACAATATGGTAGATGTTAGAAAAAATAAACAAAACATTTTTAGTAAACAGAATTACAATAATCACAATAATAATGTTTTGTTGTATGTTGTGTTATGTAATGGAACTCTGTCTGGCGATGTCAGCCCACCTGTCTGTCTCCCTCTTTCATGCCAAAAAGGTAAAAAAAAATATCCTGGTTATCTGTTTCCCCAAAACATTTTTAGTAAACAGAATTACAATAATCACAATAATAATGTTTTGTTGTATGTTGTGTTATGTAATGGAACTCTGTCTGGCGATGTCAGCCCACCTGTCTGTCTCCCTCTTTCATGCCAAAAAGGTAAAAAAAAATATCCTGGTTATCTGTTTCCCGTGGAATAATTTCTAACATCCACGCGGGTGAAGGGCGAAGCGGCGGGTAAAAGTCAGTCTACACAAAATTCTACAAAAATAATGTTCATAGTGTAACGCTCGCTACGGTGTAACACACGCCCACTCACAGACCCGATCACACGCACCAACATAAAACAGTTGATACAGATTTATCAGTATTTCTCGTGAACGAAAAGTGTTGTATGTATTCCTTGCTTTATTGTATTGTATTGTATTGGTTCGTGTTGAACGACTTAAGTACTTTGTGTTGTAAGCAGGAAGTGCTTCGGAGAGTTATTGATGGAATATTTTATTGTAAGTTGGGATTTCGGGATCCGTTAATGGTGTTGTATTGAAAATCTTACGCGATTGTCGCTGTTCTCCCGTAATGGTGATCCGGAGGTTTGATAACCCTGCTATTGTTACTTTTTTATTTAGAATCCCTTTAATAATGGCAAAGAAATACAGCATAATCAGCCTATTATGTTCCCACTGCTGGGACAAACGGCCTCCTCTCTATGAGAGGGAAATGGCAAAGAAATACAGAAAAGAACAAAATGCATAAGCCACTCGCAATCGCGCGCGGCTTCGCGCACGTGGTGTTCGGGAATTGTCCCTAAAAAGTATCGTAGGTCCGTCCAAAAGCCACGTCATGGTCTACCTTTGTGCCGCATTTCATCAAAATGCGTTCCACCGTTAAAGCGTAAAAAGTAACAAACAGATAGTTTCGCATTGGAGACTTTGCATATAATTACTTTCATTTCATATTAGAATGAGCCATTTCAAATACTAAGTGTTCTTTGAAAGCTTATCCAATACACGCAAATTACTTCTTTCAATTGTAAAAATATAAAAGATTCTGTAATTAAATTTGTCAGTTAATCCAAGATATTTCAGTTTATATATAAGTAAATATTCCAGGTACTAAATATTACCAAGCTTTCATGAAATGAAAAACGTTCCACTTTCCTGGAAGACACTCTACATAGTCGATGTAAGTGGAATACGCAAATATTCTCACGGAAATATTTGAATAGATATTTCTTTATTGAATTTATTGGGAAATTTGTTAAAAAACTCATCGAATTGCCTAATGAAAGCTGTATATAAAATAGCTGTCGATCGAGATTGCTTTGTTGGTCGAGAGGTCGCAAACGCATGTTCCCGGGTTCAATTCTCAGGTCGGGCAGTGTTGTTGGGGTTTTCCATTTAAAGTTTCTTAGTAGCCACCCCTTATCTATAGTTTTGGCCAGTCAATGGCAATAGGCTCCCCCATGACATGGGACTTAAACAAAACTGGCGAAATGCTGGTGCACAATTAGGAGCATACATCTCTGCCTTACCCTAGGAGGATGCCATCATACACTCCATTTAAAACTCAAAATGCTCTATGTTTGCGGATGATCTAAAACTATACAAGGAAATTGAATCAAGTACCGACATTGCCTTGCTTCAGAAAGACTTGGACGCAATACATGAGTGGTGTCATAGTAACATGATGACTCTCAATGCCGTAAAGTGTTATCATATAACATTTACACGGAAAAAGTTGATTCAGCCTTCAGCCTATCACTTAAACGGCATAACTCTTCAGAAAGTCGATACCTACCATTCGTGATTGGGGAGTCCAACTTGATAGTCAACTATCCTTTATAAATCACTTTGACACTATTGTCGCCAAAGCAAATAAAATGTCAGGATTTGTTAAAAGAACTTGCAAGGAATTCCGGTCAAGTGGCACCCTAGTGGTTCTCTATAACTCTCTGGTGAGGAGTATACTGGAATATGCATCTCCTGTGTGGAATCCCGCGTATCGTATCCACATCGACCGAATAGAGTGCATCCAAAAAAGTTTACGAGATATCTCCGCTACAGATCATAGATTTGTGATCGCGAAGCTGATTATCTTCTCGGTTCTGTCATTTCAAGATGAGCTCCTTGGAGCAACGAAGAAGGTGCTCAGATTTAATTTTCCTTTATAAGACCCTCCACAATTTGGGGAATATACCGGAGTTGGTTTCGGAGATCAGTCTAAATGTGTCCCGCCGTACCTCATACAGATCCAATTTTAAAACAGAAACATTTAAAATACAATTAAAACATTTAATTTTTGAGTTCAAATTTCAATCTATTCTATTCTTTTAATTTAAATTAATGTAATAATTTTGTCCTAATTTATTTGTAATTTTATAGTTTTAATTTAATGGTATCAAAAAAAAGGTTGTATAGACTAGTTTAATTATAAATAGGTTTTATTTTACTGACGTTTTCTCAAATATTCAAAAAAATATTTTAGAGTTACTCAACCCGTGGCGGCGTGACATTCTCAAGTTTCAATTTTTAATTTACGTACTTAGAATTAGTTATTGTAATTCAGTTTTCACATAAGTCGATTCTGCATAGTTTCAGCTACACACGTTTTTTATTTAGATATAGCTGCAGTAGTTTACGAGTTATCAAGCTCGTAAGTTGGAAATGGGAACGGCCCCCCCCAACCAAATCCCGTTGCGCGCGCCGGACGGTAGACGGGAATTTTGTCTCTTTCTAATGACTGTCAAGTGGAATTGTTTTTCTATTCCAATTTAACTGATGTTTTTATTTAATTTTTGAATTATACTGTAATTTAATTTAGCTACTTGACATTTTTAATTCAATGCAAACTTTGTAAATTTTTATTTTTATTATTGATTATACAAGTGCTGTGTACACTGTGTGTACTGTGTGTATAAGTGACGCATTCACCGCAAAGCTGTTAAAATAGAATATATTTAATGTAATGATTTAGTGAATAAGTCGTTGGTGTGTCAATAAATAAATAAATAAATGACAGACGTGATGTTAGGTAATGAATTTCTCAGTAGCAGGCCGAACTCTGAATTTGCTGCCGGTTGATGGCAATAGGCTCGGTTTTTACGAGTATTACATGGGACTTAAACAGGACAGACCAAACCCTACGGGAACAACTGAAATCCAAAGCGCTTATTACAAATAGCCCAGTTACAGGTACTTTTGGATTGTCAAAATCAAAAAGTTGAAGCCACAGTCCAGCCACAAGACACAAAATTAACACAATACAATATTACAATACACACAATACTAGACAACACAACATAATCACAATATTATTCTATTCTATTCTAAAAACTGTAAAAGGACTGTAGTTGAACATGCATTATATTTTGATAACGTTGAATATTGGTACTTCTGCACTTTTCAAATAAAAACCCGTGTGATCCCACCTCTTTTCCCGTTCCGTTTTAATATCCGTTCATTTCATTATGAATTCCATGTGTGGAACTACAGCACATGTCTGGCAGCGTCCTCCAATATTTTGGCGCCAAACGTCGGCTTTATTAAATATGTCGGCCATCGAACTACGTGTTTGTGGACGGAAGAGATATCTTTATTCAAGTTACCCTGTTGCCATTTCGCAGCGTTTATTTTTCGTAACTTGTTTTATTTGGTACAAATACAGTAGGCATATCAAAGCAGTAGCAATATGGTTTTCGCATCAAAACCAACAATTTATTTGATGTGAGCCTTTTTTAATAACATCAAAAACTGCTTAATATCAACTTGAAAATTCAAATATCAGAACGCATTTCTATTGGTCACTCATACCTTTGTGTCAGTTTGTTTCTTTCTTTGCAGCGCCATTATTTACACCGAGATACTCTGCTTATTTTACCAATAAATAAATATCATAACGTAAAATCACGCCTGTGATCTAAAGGGTTAGGTAGAGGTGTACCTAGAGGGGCAGCAAAATTTCGCCAATTATGTTTGAAGTCCCATGTAATAACGGAAGAGCCTATTACCATGAACCGGACACAAATTTTAACTGCAGGCTGCTGATTAAAAATCAGTAAAATTCCAATAATACTATGCCAGTCCTTGGATCCGGATCCAAAACCTCACATTCAAGAGTAGCGTCCAGCAAAACAACGAGGCGGAAACTTAATAAATCTCTTCGGAAAACTTCACACTTAATCATTAAAGGACATAAAAGCCTGATGTCCGTGCACATCAGTTCGTAAATGTAAACCGCAGAAATAATTACCGGTATTGTTAATGACAAGCCGGCCACATTAATAGTTACGATTTAAAATGCAGAGCTTTAATATTTGCGGTCTCTTTGTGGACTCGCTCCAGTGAGTATCTGTGGACATTCATCGGCCATGTTTGATTGAAATTAAAAATGGACTTTTACTCTTTGTTGCCCTTAATATGCTTTTAATTAAAGTAGATGCTTGTACATAAATAATAAGGTAGAGTACTTGATTATTTGTTGAATTAAAGCTCCAAAGCAACACATCTCGCCTGCTTTCCTATAGGTGACAGCAGATGTACTGCGTGGCTGCACTCACATGTTTATAAAGTCTCATGTTTTAGGTTGAATTTCCATGTACTCTATCATTATGAGTAGCCTTGTTGCACGAGGTGCTGTTTATAGACCTCCTTTATTTTGTGTCTCGCATCCGTGACCTGCGCGTCTTACCTAACAGGGAGCAATGAGAGGGAGCCCCCTCTGATAAAGTTGTTGCCATACCTAGCATTTACTTCAATTAGACCATTACAGGCACTTTTGATTGTCATAAAAAGTGTCACAGTCGCAAGGCATAATAACTTGAGAAAGTACTGTAGTTGCACATTCCAAAGCGTTGATCTCTATGGAGAAGAAAGGGCAAGAAACTCCATGGATACTCTTTTAAATTAAAAATAATTTTACAAGATCTGTATACCTTTAAATAAATCAAATCTCCGTACTGCAACCAAGTAAAAATCCGACATTTTACCCTTCCAGGAATTTGCACTAAAGTAACTTCACAGACAAAAAGATCTGTGGCGAAAATACATAGTATCATTAGTCCTTCATTCCATTCAAAAGTGGCCCGGACGTTAAATCACTTTTGGCGATAATTTGCAAAGCTTATTTACAATAATATAGGTAATTTGCAGTAACTCTTGCGTAGAGAAAACTATGGTCTGACTGTGATGATCTCTATAAATCTTCATGATAGTAGTTTCTTGTGCCAACAGTACTGCCCATAAAAACGACAAAATGTTTCATGTATGTACCGTAGCTAGCTACCCTAACAAATAGTCTAGTGGCAGCCGCGTGCGACACATTTATCAACAATAGACATTCGTGCTGAAATATAGCGCGCTTAGTAACAGTTGGATCTAGCTCATATAGCTGCTACGAGTATATCAAACTAGTTGATTTGTCGCCTCGCCTGTTAGGTGGGTGGTGTCGAGGGAAGGTGGTGAAATAGTAATGTGTAGTTGAGATTTTCACACTAAAGGTGTTGAATTGTGCGAACATGTTGGCATATTTGGCTAATCCTCATCTGCCTAGCCAAAAGGCTAGGCAGACTGAAAGTCGACCTTAACATAGTTGTGAAAACCCAACTATGTTAAGGTCGACTTCCAGTCTAACCGGATGCATCTGAATACCAGTATTTTACATAAAGCGACTGCCTATCTGACCTCCATAACTCAGTTACTACTGCTGGGTAATACGATACTCCTTGGTAAGACTGGTTGTCAGACTTTCAGGCCCCTGACTACCTGTAACGACTGTCAAAGATGTATAAAATTGACCGGCGGGGCCAACGGCTTAACGTGCTTTCCGAGGCACGGAGGAAACTCGGTATGTAATAGGTGGTCACCCATCCACAGACCAACCTAGGCAAGCACGGCTTAACCTAATGATCAACCCGAGCGGGTGTTATTATTAAGTCACGAGTTCCTGGCACATTTGGCTAATCTGAAGCATAATCAGTCCAAAGAACGCTTTGGACTGATTATGTTTATGCTTCTATTATGGACGTGGACGTTCCCACTGCTGGGACATAATAAAACGCATGAAACAGGTCTTCTTTCTGTGAGAGGGAGACAGCCACAACCCACATGCCATGCGGACCTAGTGCGGGTGGTCCGTGTAAGTCATGTCTTCGAATTTATGTTCTACTAGCTGTTGCCCGCGGCTTCGCTCGCGGTTTTGTCGGAAATTATCCAACAGGCACGTTTTATATGCATATGGCAGTCGGGGATAATGTAGCTTCATATTAGTGAAAGAATTTTCAAAATCGGTTCAGTAGATCTAGAGATTACCCCCTAAATACAAACTTACAAACAAATTTTACCTCTTTATAATATTAGTATAGATAAATAAAGACCGCGGGTGGTAGTACTATTGGATTAGTTAAACACCTTAATTTTTTTATGTATGTACCTATTGTTAGGTTTCGGAATTTTACTAGTCAATTTCCTATGTTTTCAGAAATAATTTTATTTAAATGTATTAATTTAATAGCTTTATTCATGTGAACACATCTTAAATGCTTTATATTTTATTATGTAGACTGGTAACATTAATTCCGTAAGAATGACAATACTTCTATAATTTGATTGGTAAAATGTTTGGCGCGAGAATAAAGCGGTTCTCTGATTGGATCATGAGACTGACGTGGCGTGAAGTCGTGAGCCAATCAGGGAGCTGGATTTTCCCTCCAGAACGGCGGGCTTCTTGGTCAGGGGTTGATGCCCGAGCGAGCATTCTGTGGCTGAACGTCAAAAACGACTGATAATTATTAAGATAGTTGCCGATCCGTTATGGCTGTAATAGTGTGTACTGTGTAATGTAACAAAATTGTTAATAAACCTATTTAAAGTCGTTGGAGTTTTCCTTCAAGTGCTGTAACCTTTTGGACTACTATACTATGTCCTACTGCTGGAAAGGGCTTTAAATAATAATAATAATAAATCCATTTAATCACAAGTTACGAAATAAATACAAAAAAAAACACGAAACAAATACAATTTACAATATAAAAATAAATACAATGTCATGAAATCAGAAATACAATGTCAAGAAAATCAAATCAACGTTAATGTCTGATAAAAATAAATTAATCGGAAATTAATAATATTAAATGTAAAAAGTAAATGTTTAAAAGTTTATGGCAAATTTTGGACACATTAAAATAACATAAATTAATCAAACAACAAAAATTACTGCGGTCTTTAACATTGCTCTCCTTTATTTATTGAACTTCTTTTTTTATGCTGAATACTCGTGAATTAGATTCCCGAAAAGAAATTGACATAGTTTGGCCTTGACACCAATAGAGCAACACGGGTGGTACCCGGTATGGTTCGAGCACCCATTTATGGCAATTTTATGATGTGGCACAAACGTATTTATTACTTCTTATTCCGTTTCACCTCCTTTAACTAAAGCACTTAGGAAAGGGGAGATTTTTGACATGATTTTCTTGTTGACTTTGAACGACAGTGTGAATAAATGTCCTGCTTTACACAAAACGTCTCCAAAAAGATATCATATTTGCCTTTTTTATACAAAACTTAATAATTAATGACTTGGTTCACATAATTTTAAGTAAATAAATAAAAGACACTCCACTCCCCTCAAAGCGAGGCACTCAAAACATATAAAAGATAAATCGTTGAAGAGTGAACACTACGTAGGTGTCAAAATGGCAACTCGTCAGACGGCCATTAATTTGCGCGGGAAACAATGTGGAGTTTAATGGCTCGTGACTTGTCGGGTAACGTGCGTATATTTTATTTTAAATTTATTTTTATTTTCCAAGTGGAGGGTTGATTGAATTATTTTTTAAACTTTTAGAATATCCCGGAATATGTCCGCTTGTGCACGAAACTGTCTGGAAAGAAAATTACCATTACCAAATGAGTTTTTTTTTGAGTTCGTCTTGGACAACAATGGACTTAATTATCTGAAATCGTGAGCAAAAAAGGCTTGACAATTTCAATGCCAATTGATTGCTATATTTTGAACCAATCGTAGCAGTTGTGATTGTTGCGGTTACGTGGAATCGGCCCCGACGGACGTTTAGGTTGTATTCTGAGATCCCGTCTAAGATCGACCTTCACCCATCTGCTTATCGCATGAAAAACACATTATTACGTAATACATTTCATCATCACTACTTCCAAAACGGCGGATGTAAACATCATTAGGAAACCGGGACGTCAAACCAAATTCAAAGTCCTGAATTCGATGATGGTGGCACTCACCAAAACACACTGGGCCTGCGTGGTGGTGTACGGCCTACTCCCTCTCACAGAGGGAGTTCTGTGTCTCTCAGCAACGCTAAAGGCTGATTAATGTCCATTCTCTTGCCTAGAAATTGAGGCTTTTGAGAGACACCCTTGCTTTTTTGTCGCAGTATTCTCAATTCTTAATCATTAAAAAATCTGTTTCCAGAGAGAACTAAACGCGGTGGACTTCAAAGTGTCAGCGGACCTGAAGTTCGTGCTGCTGATCTCTGACGTCAGACCTGGGTGGAGGCACGCGCGTCTGGCGCGGTACCACGTTTATGACGTCATCAATAGGTCAGTATCGTCATATTGTACGCTATGTAGTACCTTGATAGACTAATTTACCTACACAGAAACATACTTTTCATAGAATATTCCATATTGTGGGGTAACCTACGTACGTACGTACCTATTAAAGCTTATCTAACATATTTTTATCATCTAGCTTGCAAGCTCTTAAACTATAAAACTTTCTACCTTCAGGAACAAGATCCCTGTGTCCCCGATAGAGGACGACCGCTCGGCGCCCCTGATCCAGTACGCGGAGTGGTCCCCGGTCGGCGCCACGCTAGTGTTCGTGCACGACAACGACATCTACTACAAACCAAAGGTGTTCAAGACGCTGGTCTGCAGGATTACTAATAATGGTAAGTGAAAACAATTCATTCTCTTAAGCTAAAGTGACAGCGGGTCGGCCAAGTCTGTGGAAAGATCAATGGCCGATGGTGCAAATGAATCCTGGAGTGGAGACCGCATATTGGCAAGTATAGCATGCGATCCTCTCCAGCTAGATCAGGGCTGTCAAACATAATTTTATGGAGGGCCAGGTTTTTGTAAACGTAGCGGGCCAAACAAATGCAAAGTGACCTCTAAATTTAAATAAAATAAGCTTTTAGGACTAGACTGTGGCGATGCGGTCTGCATTCGCGGGTAGGTGAGGTGGGGTGGGTGGGTAAATATGGCGCGGGATTATCTGTCTTGGGGACATTTATTAAATAACTAGCTGGAGCCCGCGGATTCGCTCGCGTTTTGGTCGAAAGTTATTCCACGGGCACGTTGTAAATATAGCCTATAGCGCTCGGGGACAATGTAGCTTCCATTTAGTGAAAGAATTTTCAAAATCAATTCAGTAGATCCAGAGATTACCCCCTACATACAAACTAACAAACAAATTTTACCTCTTTATAATATTAGTCTATATGATCACGCAATATTTATTGATGTCTTACAAAGTTTTAAATAGCTCGCGGGCCGGATGAAAGACCTATGTGGGCCGCTAGGTGGCCCGGGAGCCGTATGTTCGACGGGCCTGAGCTAGATGAACTGATGTCCTTCCATAGGTGGCTGGGTTAGACTGGATGTGGAACAGAAAGGAGAGGATGTTGTTCGCACAACTTGGGAGAGGCATGTCCGGTGGACTACGGTAGGCTGTGTGGGTTAGACCCGACTGGGGAATGAAAGTACACACATCAAAAGTGTCTAGGGATCAACATATATTTTTGCAATAACTTTTCTCCTGATTGATATTAATTAAAATTTTCTTTAAGGATTCATCAAATAAAGTGTTTTCGTTTGTCACAGTAACGATAAACCAAGTCACCTTTGCATTAATAAAGAAATTTGCCATTTTCCTAATAAAGGGATTTTTGACATTTGAACCACTAACACAAAAGTTCGAAAAAAAGACTGAAATAACAGTTTTCTTTAAAATTTTATTGGGTAACTTAAACAATTAATAATCCGTGTTTCTACCGCGAACACTAACAACACAAGAACATCGGTTTGGCATACTCAAAATGAGTTCATCCAAATCACGCTGTGGAATGGCCGCCCATGTTCGTTGCAACAACAAAAAAAGGTCTTCTTGCGACTGGATACCCTCCATATTCGGCAGAGCTCTTCTCTGTAGCATATCCCATGCATGCTCAATCGGATTCAAGTCTGGCGACTGAGCAGGCCAGGGCAGGACATTGATGTTAGCTGCGGCGAGAGTCTGTCTTACAACTCTTGCGGTGTGCGGTCGTGCATTATCATGCATTAACTGAAATAAGGGACCGATTTGCACTTGTAGAGGAACGATGACGTCTGATACAATCGTCTCAGCATAAATTTGAGCGTTGAGGTTGCCTCTGATCCAAATCAACTCAGTTCTTCCGCCGATCCAAATACCCGCCCATACCATGATGGTTCCACCACTATAAGGATGGACTTCCTGGCAGGATTTTAATCGCTGTTGGCGTCCAGGGGTTCTCCAGTGTCGTATACGTCTTGTATCCGGTCTCATACCAAAACGAGACTCATCAGAAAAGCACATGAAACGCCATTGTTCTTCTGCCCAATTTCTGTGTTCAAGAGCCCATTGATATCGTATCCTACGATTGTGCATTGCTATAGGTGGTACCTGTAGCGGTCTTCGGGAATGAAGGTTCACTTCATGCAAGCGGTTTCTGACTGTTTGGTCGCTAATTAAGTTCCCTGAAGAGTGATGAAGCCTCACGGCTAACATCATGGCGGTTATTGTTGGAGCTCTTCGAGTTAAGATTTGAATGTATCGGTCTTGTCTCCGTGTGGTGCAGCGATACCGTCCTCCATGGCGCTCAGCCACGGTACCAGTGCTTCGGTAACGTGTCCAAAGTCGACTGATAACACTCTGACTTGTATTCAGAGCTAAAGCCACAGTACGTTGCCGGGAACCAGCTTCTATCATTCCCACGGCTCTGAGCATTTCTTCCCTGCTTAAATGACGTCGCCGCTCCATAATAACGTTGGTTTTAATCAGTAGTAGGGAAACAGTAGCACTAATAATGTCTTCAATGCGTTGTATGTTTTTATAGGGAAAATATTGACAGCTGATTTTCATCTTTTACTCGAATTTGATTCACAGTTCCTGATTCAAATTATGAAATGCACCAAAAAGGATCCATATAAATTTATAAAATCATAAATTTATTACAAAGCCACATCTCAATCTCAAGAAATCCACATAAAAATGCTTGATCCCTAGACACTTTTGATGTGTGTAATTACGGCTAGTCAGAAACCCGAAAGTCTGACAACTAGTTTTAACAGGGGATGTCAGACTGCCCAACGTCAATCAACCATTTTGTACCTCTAATAAAATTCCAACTAATATCATTTTGCAAACATACAGTTACATTCACTCTCCGAAATTATGATAATAAAATCTTCCGTCACTTCCCCAGGAATCCCTGGCGTGATCTTCAATGGCGTGCCGGACTTCCTGTACGAGACAGAAGTCCTGCGCCTGGATAAGGCGTTGTGGTTCAGTCCTGACGGGCAGACCCTCATGTACGTGACGTACAACGACTCGCTGGTCCAGACACACAAGTATCCGTGGTACGGACTAGATCTACAAGAACCGCCCGCGTATCCTACCATACGGGCCTTGAGGTATCCTAAGGTTGGTGACGTTTTGTAAATATTTTATCTTGTTCCTTTTCATCGTTATCTAGGTACTCTATAATTGTAAACATAGAGGAATCTCCATTGCCCATATTACTGGTATTCTATACTGCATCTGGTTAGACTTAAAGACCACCCCAACATAATTACGCACGGAACAAATATTTGTATGGTCTACCTGAAGTTGTTCCGGGTCTGGCTGTTTGTTTATTTGAGTTTAAGGGTTTGTATGCGCACCCACAATAGAGGAGAAACTCCTAGCGTGGGGCAACGTTTTTTAAAAGAAAGAAAAATTGGGATAAACCTTGGAAGTGTCCAGCACACATTCATCAACCCTACTATTAACAATAAAAGGAGACCATGAATAATCGTGGTAGATGTTTTTTTTCCAGAATTTAACGCTAAAAGGACACTTGTTATAAGGCGAAGCTATTATTTTATTTTCATAATATAACCAACAGTTTTTTTCTAGAATAGTCAATTAACAAAAAATGTATAATTCTACAGGTAAATACCAACAACCCGGTGGTGACAGTGAACGTGGTCAGCGTGAAGACGCCCAAGTACCTGTTCTCACACGCCATCCAGTTTAACTCGCAAGTCGATGACAGTTCGTATTACTTTATAACCGAAGCATAAAAGTTGTTCCACTGTGCATTCTCAAGCTTATTATCCACCATTGAAGTAGTTTTGTGACACGATGGTATCACGACAACTTCTTTGACTAGGAAGTCAGAGCACCATAATCCAGTCTCCTACAAAGGCTAAAGAACGCACGCATATTGGGAAATGGTGGTCTTGTTTGCCTAGGATTTTTTGCGTTCCTTTTCTTCGCCACAAATATTAGCACAACGAATACCGCTCTTACTGTTACGAGTTGAAGACACTTCAATGATGTTGTCTGCTGTAGGGTTGACTCAACGAAATAGCTCACACACTGTGGTCAAAAGATTGAGGTCATATCTCGTAACCTGTAGTCACCGTACATGACTGGATCAAACCCTAAGTGCATTGTACAAAGCAAAACATGCCTCTGTTTTCAGATTAGGTGTCAAAATTTAGTTCAAACCATAACGAGTCTTTTGGTACATTTGTTGCCTAGAGGTTCGTCTTCCTCTTTCGGTGAGTCTACAATTACTAAATGTTAGCTACCAACTGCGAATATTATGCGATTATAGTTATCATACGACTGCCTATAGTCTAGTGGTAGCAAGCGCTACCGCTGAACATGAGGTCCTGGTTCCGATCCCCAGGGGATCCCTATCAAAGTGTTATTAGGTTTTTCTATCAGGAATTTTATCACCCACGGAGTCCAGATTTGGCAATAGGCTCCCAGTAGACCCCTGCTGAAACATTCTGGATTAAAGGAGTGATGTTACGTTATGGTGTGTTTGCAGGCTGGTACGTGCGCTGGACGGGCTGGACGTCGGAGAAGCAGCTGGCGGTGCTGCTGCTCAACCGCCCGCAGAACGTCTCCCTCATCAGCGTCTGCAGCGCGTTGCACTATAACTGTCAGGACGTAAGTGTTTCTAGTATGAAACTTCAAACGAGAAGAAAGAGAGAGATTTCGTCTTTGTCCAGCAGTGGGACAGTAATAGACTGGTATTATTTTTGTGTCAGTATTTGCAAAATCTAATATTTATTTTAAAGAAAGCCATGAGCAGTACCCGACATCTTGTTAGATATGTGGCCAAAGTAAACATATACAAATTACTGTTGGTACCTACCAAACAAATCGTATTACAACCCCGTTTGGACTATCAGCGTGTACCACAAAGGTGTGGTCATATTTAAGGTGTGATTCAGGCCATTAAATTTTCTCAATGGGACATGTTAATTACGAAAAATAATCAGCAGATATTCTCTTACCCTTACCCCAATTCATTTGGGGTCGGCGCAGCATGTCTTCTTCTTCCACATTTCTCTATTACTCGTCATCTCACCAGACACCTCCTTCCTTGCCATATCATCCTTTACACAGTCCATCCATCGTTTCTTTGGTCAACCATATCTAACCAAATGCCTCTTATACATACCCAGATCTACCGCGACGAGTCCGACGGCTCCCGCTGGTCGGGGCTGGGCTCGGAGCCCGTGGAGGACGACTGCGGCTGGTGCGGCGGCATGGCGCTGGTGGGCTCCAAGTCCACCATCTACACCACCATGCCGGTGGCGGACCTGCCGCCGGGCGGCGCGGGCGGCTGGTGGCGCCACGCCGTGCGCCTCACGCCGGACTCGCGCACCACGCTCACCCTGGGCAGCTATGAGCTCACGCAGCTCATGGGCTGGGATGAGCGGAGGAGGTTCTTGTGAGTACAACTATTTTTAATTTCTTCTATTTTTTTCATTTTATCAAACAAGTCTTGGGTAATGACACAATATTGGCAAACGTTGTTTTACCCTGTCGTGTTGCTATTGAAGAAAGAGTGCTCATAAAAATGTTATGATAGCTGCATTGGCCATGAAAAGATGTAAGCAAAAACGAAGAGGTATTACTGAACCATGATGATCATATTTATGTCCTGTGGAAATATCGATTATAATAACTGGTGATAATGATAATTGGGACTTATGCTGACTATCAAGTTGGTTTACTAGTTGCAAGAGCAACTGGTGAGAGGTGGGTTGTCGATCCGCAGGATAGACAGAATATAGGATCCGCAGAATTTGCGTTTGAGTTCCATAATTAAGAATTTCTCAATAGCATCCTTAAGTCTGATTTTTTCCCGTTTGATGGCAACAAGCTTATAGCGTAAGACTTATAACTTCTGTCTGCTCTATCGGAGATTACACGCGTGATGTTATATTAAGGAAATTAAAAATTGTATCTTAACTTTTTATCAACTTTCCTCCACAGATACGTAATCGGCACAGCCCCAGAGAAGGCAGGCGAACGTCATCTGTACCGCGTGAAGGTGCCGTCGGACCCCGCCAGCTGGCCCGACCCCCCCACCTGCCTCACCTGCCCCGGAGCTGATCTGATGCCACCTGATGCTACTGCTGAGGCTGTTAGTGATGACCCGGTGAGTAGAATGGACCATAGAACTGACATGTGGGCAGTAATCCAGCACACGGGCCCAGTTGGTTGATGTCGCATATGTTCTAATGTTTGGTTCTAGGACACGTTTTGACCTCTTCCTCTCTCCTAATGTTGCTGTATCCATATTGATCTTTTACCTTACTACACCACCTATGTAATACATATGGAATGCAATAAAGACATGAGTATTGAGTTTTGAGATGATTAACACAAAGTTGTTAGGGGCTGATGATAATTAAAAACTATTTTGTCGTTTCCAGGAGTTCGAGAACGCAACATCAGCGCTGCCAGCTTGGCCGACGTCGACGGTGCTACCTCACATCGCGGATGAGAACGACACGCTGCCCACCGAGTGCCTCTACAACCGCGTCATGTTCAGCAAGAACTATTCCTATTATGTACAGGTAAACAACAAAAGTTTATTTGCATAAAGACTATTTGTATGTCTATAGTATGTAGTCGATATTTGTGTTCATTACATTATCGTTATCACATATATGTATCATCTCAAGATGAATGATGTAACCAAGATTTTGTAACAATATTTTGATTTAAGAGTGTCCATGGAGTCTCTTGCCCATTCATCTCATAGAGATCTACGCTTTGGAATGTGCAACCACAGTACTTTCTCTAGTTATTATACCTTGTGAATGTGACAGTAGCTTCGCATTGTTTTTGTTTTTTTTTTTACATTCAAAAGTGCCTTTAATGGTCTAATTGAACCAAATTAATGCTTTGAGTTTTGCTTTAATTGTTTGGTACCAGGCCATTCCGATTCTCAATGTAAACTGCAAATAACCTGTCTCATATACAGTCGACGCCATCATATTCTATTCCACCGGAATAAGTACTCGCGCTACTGGGCACGGCAACAGTTTTATCAAGAAACGAGCATAACCACGATGTTGCGAACCTTGCTGTACTAGCGCACCATTGAAAGTGCGCTAGTAGAGCAAGGTTAGCAGGCGTCATTCATCAGGGAGAAGGCGACTCAGTTGCTCAAACTAACCAGACACACAGCAAGAGGAAATATCATTGAGGTGGGATCTACAAGAACCAACGTCGATCACATGGTGCAACTAAGGATTGGTTCTCGATGGAATTCCGGATTTGAGATCAACATACGTCATGAGCAAAACAGTTGATTGATTGCAACAACTTCTCATTTAGTTGAAGAAAGCAGATGAATTCAAGGTTGGCGATGTTGTTCTGATAAAAACCGATGGATTGCCGCCTGGCAAATTTTCTCTGGGTCGTGTTATAGCCAAACATCCTGGAGAAGATGGTATTACCAGAGCCAACAGTATAAAAAGTGGCAATAGTATAGTGAAGAGATGTTGTTCCAAGTTATGCCCTTTACTTACTTACTTTTTAGTTACTTACTTTTAAATGTTAAATCTAAACATATTTATTATTATTTATCTATATTATGTTATGTCTTTTGGCGGTATGTTATGTCTGTATTTTGTAGTTAATGTGTTTAATAAAGTCTGTTAGCCCCACCACAGTTAGTCACAATTAAACAGTCTTAGCCCAAGATCACGATTATACACACGGTTTATAAATGAAGGGTGTCCTTTATGTGTGTGTTTGTGTATTTTTTTATTATATTATTGTATTCTTTATTATTTTGTTCAATGATGGTGTGTATGGTTTCAGTAAATATTTAGATGTGTTTATGGTGTAGTTGTTTCAGTATTATTGTTTTGTTTGATGGTTTAGATGTTTATGGTGTAGCTACTTTCATTATGGGTTTGTATTAATTATTATTATTGTTTTGTTTAATGATGGTCTGCTTAGTATTTTTAAATTATTCAAACGTACAATACATAATTATATGTATAGATATCTATGTTAAATAGTTACTTACGTACCTATTTTGTTCATTTTAATGTGCTTACAGGACCTACCTTATGTAAAAAAATGTTTTTTTTTGCATGCTGTTCTTATGGCGGAATGTATCATTTCGCCCTCCGATTCTAGAATTTCCGCCAACATTCGGTCGAACCGATTGATTAATTTTACATTGTGGCCTATGCTCATTTATTGTGCCTTCGGCACGGTCAGTCCACAGAAGGATAGGCCTAGTTAGACGGACCAAAAAAAAAAAGATGGCGGGGTCAAATTGAATGAGGAGGGCTAAGGACAGTTATGACGTAGCTTTGGAGAGGCTTATATCCAGCAGGACTGCGATAAACTGTGTTGAAGTGATTGATAAGCTTCAAAGCAGTCAGGCATGGCGGTGATGCCGACCGTATGTCCGGCAGGAGTGCCTGGGCCCGGGCCCGCCCGCCACCTTCGTGGTGTCGGCGTGGGGCGCGCGGCGCGCCGTGCTGTGGGACGGCCGCCCGCTCGCCAGCGCCTTCGCCGCGCTCGCCGCGCCGCAGGTCCGGGACTTCCGCGTCGAGGTATGCGATCTTATAATTATCTTCTCCTTTTCAATTTCTTATGTTAAATCATTTCAGATCTATAATCTTGATGATCTTGTTGTTATAGTGGTCGCTAACAATTGCTGACTAAATCATTTGTCTCTGACTACACAGTGAAATTTTGACGAGTTACGCATTAACTCGTCAAAATGTACTGAGCAGCTGATTTTTTTTTTCGCGATTTCGGGGTTGGTCCCATTGTGAAAGTTGTTCATAATGATGAGTACAATGACCCCTTAAAAGATTTCGTGTATGAATAGCTGACCTTATCTAACTGATGACCTTACAATCTACACTGAGTAGGCCGGTATCTACTATTAAAAATTTCAGTGTGTAGTCAGAGACAAATGATTTAGTCAGCAATTGTTATAAACTTTCCAGGTGCAAGCATACAGAGCGGCTCGCGTGCGGCTGCTCCTCCCGCCAGGATTCAGAGAAACAGACGACCTGCCTCTACCACTGGTGTTGCATGTGTAAGTACGCGAAATACTTCTGTAAAATTGCGACTGAGTAGCCCACGTTGTTTGTATTATTTCATAATGTGCATCTTGTTTGCATAGAATAGTTTCTCTGTCTTTCTATGTATGTGTGTTCACGCTCGGATATAAATGTCATCTGCCACCAGTAAGGAAAGAGGTAGGAGCACATGCAACTCAACAGATGCAACCACCACTGTGGTGGTATATGCAACAAATAGTTCCAACTGCCACCAGCGGGGACAGACCGGTGGGGATAGACCGGAATAAACCTTACTTGACTGCATTCGGTTAGAAGCCTATCCGAATAAAGTTGAGAAACGGCTAGGCAGATAATGTTCTACCTGGGCCTCCATAAAACTTGTAATGCATCTTGTTCAGGTCTGCTCAGCCCGGCGGGCAGCTGGTGACAGAGCGGTGGAAGCCCAGTTGGGGCTGGTACCTAGCGTCCGCGAGGAACTTCATCGTCGCTGAGATAGACGCCAGGGGTTCTGGGGGACAGGTAACTGAAGTTCCTTAAGATCGAAACCTTAACGCAAACTTTCATTGCAAACTGACGAAAATGCACTAAAATAATTATACTGTTTCTATACTTACAGGGTGAGGAACTTAGAACAGAAATCTATCACAAGCTTCTATCCGTGGATGTAGAAGATCAGATAGCAGTTCTATCGTAAGTATCTCCATTTTAAGGTCAACACATAGTTAGGTAACTAAACTATGTTTAATTTTTAATCGCTTAGCTGCCCCAACATGAGACAGTCGAGATTCTTTCTATGAAATTGCATGCTGCAACGCACACTTTTAAGTACCGTAACGGCATCGCCTCGGCTCAGAATCAGCTAGGAAACATCAGTCATCGAACTTACAGTGAGGTATCACCCGCTTATAGCCATCCGTTTGCTTACTCACCTTCACTCGGTCGTATGCGAGAGGTCCGCCGTAAGCGGGTGACACTGCGGTTATACCTCGGAGGCAGCCGTTCTGATTAAGTGCTACCGTTGGGTTGACTCCTGGTTGACGTGCCGATCCCATGCAGCGCTAACAAGTATCCTTGAGCTTTAGACGATAACGTAATTTTCGGCCTAGGTGCCGCTCTACACAGGAGTGACTATAAGACTTTTCTACTGGTACTGATCCATCCTTAACCTCTTTCTCCTTAGCTACCTGCGCGACAACCTGAAGATGGTGGACGGGTCGCGAGTGGGAGTGTGGGGGCGTGGCTACGGCGGGGGCGCGGCTGCGGCGCTGGCCGCCGACGACGCGCGCAACGTCACGCGCTGCCTCGCCGCCGTCGCGCCGCTCACTGATCTCCGACATCATAGTGAGATGCTGATCATTACTAGCGTGTAGCGAGCCGTTCACTGCTAGATATAAGCCTCTCTAAAAGCACACCTTTCGATTCAATCCTGCAATCCTGCTGCACTCATCCAGCTCATACTCCCTACGACGATTCCCGTTCCCGGTTCTGTTGGAAACTGCCAGCGGCCACTACGTTGCTCTCCGGTATCTAGTCGTATCACTGCGGTCTACCGTGGTGATTGAGACGTTTCACTTATTTCTTAGCATTATACTATTGGCAGCCAACCTGACTTGTTATTTTCTACACCCGTACGACTCCAATCATCTCATGGCGACCCTGCCAGTCCTGCCACTACTTTGGTAAAAACCAAGGACATGGAGTTTCAGTATAATCACCACCTACTGCCTATGGCCGCGAAATTCAATTCTGTTAATTAAAATTGGACCAACAACAGCAATAGACATTGAAGTCTCTACAAGATGTGTCGCTCAACGGTAGAAAAAGATGAGGTATTCATCACACAAAACGCTGCGGGCAACAACCAAGGCTCGTTGAAAGATGTTGGTCAGCACATGGAGCGGATGAATATTCGCTGTTCGCGCTGCTGGCTATATTCACCATTACATTGGCCTACTTTGTGGTGCGTTTGTACAAACGTTGCCATCGCCAGTGGATCCAGGAGGAGATTGGTCACCGGGCTATGCAACGGATCCGGGCTTCTATCAGAGGACAGAATAACGCCGAATCAACAGCCTAAAGAACCGTGAGTCACCTACGTACCAAAACTATTTTCAAAGTGTTTGTTCTACATAAGTGAGTAACTTTTGAGTGCGATTAAACCCTTCGCGAGTGATAACAGTAATATATTTAATTATTAATTATGGACATTAAAACTAAAAACCAATAAGTAATATTTGCATCTAAAAATAGAATAGGATCATTACATTACGTTCCGAGCTAATTATTCTATAATCGTGTACTTTTGCCCACGTAACTCGATACTTCGCAGCAAAGTTGCAGCTTACGACATTCTTTCGCCGCGCTGCAAGTAACTTTACACTATTGTTTTGCCATTTTTACTTAGAATGAAAAAATACAGCAATGACTAAATGACTTGATTCTATTTTTAGACGATGATTGAAGAATTAATAGACAGTTATGTTTTATTAGAGCAAATAAGAAAATATTTGATTAAAAAGGGTAAAGCTAGATATTTAGGAAAGGTTGCTGAGACTAAATTAAATGAAGCAACAAATATTTTTGATAAATGCAGTGAATTAATATTACTTTTAGAATCAAAGGAAGATCAGAAGATTATTTCATCTGCGACAGATATTTTAAAAACACTAAGAAACTACGAGAATATACAAACTTTATGTACTACTCCTAATTTAGAGTCTGTCAAAATGGAGTTCGACTTGAAAACAGCTTGTAACTTATTACCCGTTATGGACGACTCGGAAAATGTGACGAAACGACTGATTGATGGTATTGAAATGTATTCGGATATGATCGGCGAGACCGATAAGGATTTATTAATTAAGTTTATTTTGAAAAGTAGACTATCAGAGAACGCGAAGTTGCGGATGGCTTCAAAGTATTCATCTGTTACAGAACTTGTCAAGGATATGCGTACGCATCTTTTAACTAAAAAATCGTTTACAGCAATTCAATCGCGTCTTCAGAATATTTTTCAAGGTCAACGTTCGATTGACGAATATGGATCTGAAATCGAAAAACTTTTCACAGACTTGACAATTGCTCAAGCAGATGGTGACCATAACAAATATGATATTTTAAAGCCATTCAACGAAAAGTTAGCAATAAGAAAATTTTCCGAGGGTATAAAAGGTTCTAAACTTAGCACGATAATTGCAGCTCGTAATTATAGCTCACTAAAGGGCGCTATCCAGGCAGCTAAGGATGAGGAGTGTTCGCTGTCACCAGGTGCGAGTACAAGCAACGGCAACGTCATGCATTATTATGGTAAGTCTTATTCTCACCACAGAGGGAAGCGAGGTATGTATGAAAATAATTTCAATGGACATAGACATCAAGGACATCGAGGAAGAGGTGCGCAAGGTCGAGGTCAGTCAGCAAATAGGTATGCACGTGGGAATAATTATGGTAACCGGGGTAACCGATCAAGATGTTACCATAATTCAGGTTATTTTAGAGGCTCAAAGTTTAGAAATAATCAGCCATTACATAATCGGGGTAATACGCGTCAAATTTATTCAGCACAAGCAACTGATGCTAACGACAATACCGCCCAAACCCAAACTGCTCAAGTTGTAAACCAAGCAGATAGGTTTTTTCGTGACCCACCCAGAAATACTAGCTTTTAATGGACAAACTAAATTGGTTACATTTAATTTAAATAATAATCAATTTTATTGGCTTCTAGATACGGGAGCTTCTTTGTCGATTGTACGAAAAGAATGCTTACCTCCAGATATATCAATTTCAGGACATGGTATTTTAGTCAATGGCATAGCTGGACAAATTCGTTCACTGGGTCAATTTTGTCTTGCATTATCATCACCGCAATTAGGTGACGTATTCACTCATAAGTTTCATGTGTTCAATAATCTACCTATCAAGGCAGATGGAATTATATGGATTAGACTTCTTAACTAAATACTCGACAAATATTAATTTAGAGACTAACGTTTTAACTATAAATATAAACGGAAAGATAATTCGAAGTAAACTTTTTGATATTACGGAATGCAAATCAGAATTTTTCACTGTTCCGGCGCGAAGTGAGTCCGTTCACTATGCAGATCTAAATTCCAGTTTAAAAGAAGATTGCGTTGTTTGTGCAAGTGAATTAGGAAAAGATTTGTTTTTAGCTGGTGCAATAGTAAGGGCAAATGAAAATAAAATACCATTAAAAATTTTAAATGTAAGTGAAAAGCATATTCGTATTCCGGTTTTTACACCGATTATGCAGCCCTTAACTGAATATGAATGCTACTCATTTGATAGACAAAACGCTGATGCAAATAGAGCTCAGACTTTAAGTACATTATTGAAATTACAACATCTTAAGTCAGAAGAGAAAACATCAATTGAAGATATTTGTAAAAAATATTCAGATATTTTTCACTTACCAAATGATAGACTATCGAAAACAAATATTTATGAACAAAAAATAACGCTTAAACCTAATACTAATCCTATTTACGTAAAACCTTATAGACTACCACAACAAATGAAACAAGAATTAAATAAACAAATTAAAACTATGTTACAAAATGATATTATAGAAGAAGCACAAAGTGAATGGTCTAGTCCAGTTCTACTGGTACCCAAGAAAAGTGACGATAATAATGAAAAGAAGTGGCGTTTAGTAGTCGATTATCGGAAACTAAATGAAAAAATTCAGGATGACAGGTTTCCACTACCAAACATTACTGAAATTTTAGATTCTCTTTCAGGAGCTATTTTATTTAGCCATTTAGATTTACATTCAGGTTATTACCAAGTAGCATTAAACCCTGAAAGCAGGAAATGTACAGCATTTAGTACTAATACTGGTCAATTTCAGATGAAACGTATGCCGATGGGGTTAAAAATATCCCCAAGTGCATTTAATAGGGTAATGACGATAGCAATGTCTGGTTTAACTTTTGACAAATGCTTCGTTTATTTAGATGATTTAATTGTTTTCGGACGTAATTTAGAGAGTCATAATCGTAATCTAATGGATATTTTCGAAAGACTGAGAAAAGTGAACTTAAAATTAAATCCCGCCAAATATCAGTTTAAAAAAAAAAAGAACTTTTATATTATGGTCATGTTGTTTCTGCACAAGGTGTATTGCCAGACCCAGAAAAAAATGTAATCCTGAAAAAATATCCTGTACCTAAAAATGCAGATGACGTTAAACGGTTTGTTGCCTTTTGCAATTATTACAGAAAATTTATACCTTGTTTTGCTGATATTACAATACCACTAAATCAATTGTGCAGGAGGAATGAACCCTTCATTTGGTCACAAAGTTGCCAAAATTCTTTTGAAAAGTTAAAACAATCTATGATAAGTCCACCAATTTTACAATACCCAGATTTCTCAGACAACAGTAAATTTATATTGAAAACGGATGCTTCAGGAATAGCCATTGGCTCAGTTCTCTGTAACAAAAATATGAAACCCGTTGCTTATGCTAGTCGTCCATTAAACAAAGCAGAGAAAAATTACCCGACAATTCAAAAGGAATTGTTAGCAATTGTTTGGTCAGTCAAGTATTTTAGACCTTACTTGTACGGCAAACATTTCGTTATAGAAACAGACCATAAACCGTTAATATATTTATTTGGGATGAAAGACCCATCAAGTCGTTTGTTAAAATTCAGATTGACACTTGAAGAATACGACTGTGAGATAGTGTATGTAAAGGGAAAAAATAATGTCGCTGCAGATGCATTGTCCAGAATTGTAATAACATCGGATGAATTGAAAAGTATGAATAATGATGTAGTAACTGTATTGACAAGAGCACAAAAGAAAAGAATGAATGATATGAAGGATGCAAGTTACACAGATTTGATTAACAGATCCGCAAACTCAAGGTCTGATCAGCCAAGAGTTGTGGAAATTGTAAGAAACCTACTGATTCCGTAGAAGTTGTATTAAAAGATGGAGAAGATATAAATAAATTAATAAAAAACAATAGGATATCCTTGAATGAAAAATGTTTTGCATATGAAGAAAAGACAAAGAGTCTATTTATAAATCTCGATTTTCGCTCACATTTTACGCGAGTCGAATTTGTGACAGAATTGAGTAAAATATGTAAGAAATTAAACATAAAAGAGTTATGTATAATCAAAGATAAAAATAATGCTAGCTTCGTAAAAGACTTAAGTCAAGAAATTGAATCAATGAAAACTTGGTCCGGACCTCGAATTCATGTTTTAAGAGGAGTCAAGAGAATCACGGATGATGACGATATTAAATTCATTTTACATGACTTTCATTTACTGCCAACTAGTGGTCATGCTGGTGTACGCAGAATGATAAATAATATTAAAAGACAATTTTACTGGCCAGGAATAGAAAAGGACGTCCAAGATTTTGTCTCAAGGTGTGAGAAATGCCAAAAGATGAAACATGGTAAGCCTATTAAGGAACCCATGTGTATAACTACTACGGCATCTTATGCCTTTGAAAAAATATTTTTAGATATTATAGGTCCATTGCCACAAGATTACGAAGGGAATGTATACATACTAAGTCTCCAGTGTGAGTTGAGTAAATTCGTGGAAGCATATCCACTTAAAACTAAGGAGACTGTAACTGTAAGTAAAGCTTTAGTAGATAACTTTATCCTAAGATTTGGACTACCAAAAACAATAGCAACTGACCGAGGTGCTGAATTTATGTCATCGACAATGGAACAGGTTTGTAAGCTTTTAAACATTGATAAAGTATCATCAACTGCGTACCATCATCAATCTATCGGTTCGTTAGAAAATTCTCACAAAAACTTAGGGGCATTTCTGAGAATTCAATGTAACAATAATCCACAAACTTGGTCACATTGGTTAAGTTACTGGTGTTTTAGTTACAATACCACTGTTCATTCAGCAACAAAATATCAACCTTTTGAGCTTGTATTTGGTAGACCTTGTAATGTTCCTTCTAGATTATATAATGATGTTGAACCGTTATACAATCCAGAAAATTATTGTAGTGCACTTAAGTATAAGCTTCAATTAGCTAATAAAGATACTAAAAATAATTTAATATTAAGTAAATATAACCGCAAAACCAATTATTATGATAAATATTTGAACCCAATTCAATATAAGAAATATGACTTAATATTGATTAAAAATGAAACTGGTCAAAAATTAGACCCATTATTTGATGGTCCATTTACTGTTTTAGAAGATATGGGATGTAATGTAAAAGTTAGAAAAAAAAAAACAAAATTGACATTATTCACAAAAATCGAACCAAGCCATTTGTATCTTAAATTCCTAATTGTAGTAAGATGTAGAAAAAAAAATAGATTAAGATTATTTTTATTTTTTTTTATATTGCCGGAGGTGAAGTGTATACTCTCCTTTAGATTAAGAACCATATATGTATTCTCCTTTATAATAGGTATCATATGATATGCTTACCTAGCGTTTACATCGTTTCACTTATTTCTTAGCATTATACTATTGGCAGCCAACCTGACTTGTTATTTTCTACACCCGTACGACTCCAATCATCTCACATCATCATAGCATTTATCCTCAATCTCATTATAGAATGAGGAATAATTGACTTATCTGGATTCAAAGCCTTCATCACGTCTCTTTATTCTTGTCTTGATGTTTTTTCTTTTGAAATTACAATAGAGAATTGAATGTATCGGTAGACTCGTACTGGACGGAGCGCTACAGCGGCTACGGCTCGACGTGGGCGGGTACGCTGGGTGTGAACGCCCCGTGGCGCAAGGCGGGCAACCTGCCGCCGCGCCGCGTGCTGCTGGCGCACGCGGGCGCCGACCTCACGGCGCCGCCGCTGCACGCGCTCGCGCTGGCGCGGGCGCTCATCAGGAACACTGCGCTCTACACGCATCAGGTACGCTCCCTGAGCTTCGGAACTACGAGTAGTAGCGCCCGCTAGCATTGAGAAAACTGCACTCGACCTCATGGCGCCGCCACATTATGCATTATGCTGTAGATTATTCATAGTGTTTTCGTTCTGTCAAATTTATCTATCTCCTAGGTTCCGAGGTGGTGGAAGTGAAATACCATTCTACTTTGACTTTTCTCTTTTTCCCATGTGCAGTATTCACAGAACTTAAGGCAAACCATCTGGATCCGATCCATGGTCGACCCTTGAAAACTTGATTGGCGGCACACCACATTATGATCTTCACTAAACCGTCCAAATTCCTGTGACTCAAACTCAAACTCAAAGCATTTATTTCAATTAGACCATTACAGGCACTTTTGAATGTCGAAACAAAAAAAACTAAGCTACAGTCACAGTCACAAGGCATAATAACTTGAGAAAGTACTGTAGTTGCACATTCCAAAGCGTAGATCTCTATGGAGAAGAATGGGCAAGAAACTCCATGGACACTCTTTTTAACAAAAATATTGTTACAAAATTTTGGTTACATCATTCACGTTGAGATTATATATGTGAGAACAATGTAGAAAGACGTGCACATTAAGAGCGTCCAGAGAAAAAGATTAAAATAATCAACACTTTCAAAATAAAGTAATTAAAATAAACCGTGGCAGCTAAGAGATGACCACTCCCAACTGACAGCGCCCGTTCACGAACATGACGCATGGCTCAGCGCCATTCAGCTCAACCATATTGAAGGGAACCAAATGACCCGACACACGCGCCACCATCAGCGAGAAATTTGAGTGAGCATGACATTCTTTCAGCCACCAGGCTACATTCAAGTCAATGAAAGATAAATAAATGTAAATGGTTGCTTTACAGTACGTAGTACTCACACATGTGCTATGCAATTATATAATACTAAGAGATGGAGTCTATACAAAGCAAGGATATTATTACAATCTTCTGCAGCTTCCACAATAACTTAACATGGTAATCAATTAGTTTGCTCCTATGGTTGTGGAGCAGGACCAGCATTGAGCCAAGCATTTTTATCATCAATATAGTCCCCCAATTTATAATATGCTTGCCTACATAGTATGCGTTTTATACAAGATTTAAATTTCGTCTCATTCAGTTGTAGAATGGGGGGAGGTATTTTATTGTAGCATTTTAAACAGTACCCCATGAAAGATGAGTCTACTTTAGCTAGCCTGAAACCGGGCTGAACTAGTTGGTCCCTATTTCTAGTATTATAGTGGTGTCTGTCACCTCTCTTACTAAATAAATGCAGATTTTTCTGACTTATGCTCTCATACTAACAATGTATTCCAGGTTTACCCCGACGAAGGTCACAGCTTCGAGCGCTCCACGATCCACCTTCACAAGACGATGGAGCAGTTCTTTGACGAGTGCTTTGGACCAGTCGAGGTAGCGGATTGGGACACCGGCGGCGTTGGGGGCCTGTTCCCTTTCCGGGACTAGTCTTACGATGAGGGGAATGGCGAGGCCTCCCCCTAACTCTTTACAAGAAAACCAATGAAGGAATCAGTGTGCTTTATTGATTCTTGAGTGTATTTAAGACAGTGTTTCGTCCTGGGTGCTGTTTGGGTCAAGATATATAGATGAATAGTACATTGTGATATAAGTGGGGAAACTTTGTTATTGCATTCGAGCGCGGAATTAACACCCGAGCTGCAAGCGAGGGTGTTATGGAGCCGAGAACTGCAATAACAAATCCCCACGCGTATCAAACGACGTTTTTCAATACACTTTCGAAGAAATAAAATATTAGAACGGAAAGTATTTTTGTCAGGAATTATTACGAAACTATGATTTAATTTACTTTTTTTCCGCGCTTTGCTTTCGCCAGGTTGAAGAAGATGCAAAGGTACGATGCCGTATCCAGCCTACTATGAAAAAAAAGAAAATTTAAATATTATTTTTTAAATTAATTTGTTCATAAAAATAAATATTTGTTTTAAATAATCATGTTTATCTATGATATTCTATTTCTAAACACAATTTAAATACTCGAAAAATATTTAATCCGTAAAGACACATATTATCTCTTTGTCGGGATTAAAAAAAAACAATCACCGCCGACTATTGATATAGTTATTGAACCCTTATTTATCTGTGGAAATTTTTATTTCCGCACGTGTGCGGAAAAATATTAAAAATCGCACGTGTGTGAAATACATTGCATGTTGAACCTAATCGTAGTGCGATTAGAACCAGTTTTCGAGAAAGTGTATTGAAAAAAGTTTTAGTCAAAATCTGCAATAGACATTCAGATTACTTCCATTTTTTTTTCATAACCAAAAACTAGGTAGCTAGAGCAATATTAAAATTACAGATATTTGTTTATGTGAAAAGATGCCTACTACGATAATTTAAAAATAATCGGTGTTATGCAATAAAATCGTAAATACTTACGCTATTCGACAAGATACGGCGTTTATTTAAAGAAATTTCCTCTGATCGAGTAGTGAGGAAAGCTCCTTTACGCAATAATTATGGACGAAAATTTAGAAAATAATAATGCCTAACGTGGCTTGGCAAAAATCGATAAATGTATTAAAAATGCCAAATTTTGACTTCCATGATTTGAGAATTATAAAAATTAGAAAGCGTGTTTGTGTCTAAAAGAAAATCTTATTCATCAAAATACAATAAATAAGATTTACACATTTCTATATTTTAGCTAGAAAAATCTTTGTCGGGTTCATTTAATGTACAGTGGGCTGCATCAATTGGATACCCCAGTTGTATTAAAGCTTTATAGCTTTATTACCCAAGTGATACAGCCCACCGTAATTACATACTTCTGTAAAATACTGAATAAAAAAAAATCGAAGTTTAAAAAATCGGTAAAACCATGTTTTGACCACAATGACTTGACTCCGATTATA
Source organism: Eugnorisma glareosa (assembly GCA_947578425.1). Lineage (NCBI taxonomy): Eukaryota > Metazoa > Arthropoda > Insecta > Lepidoptera > Noctuidae > Eugnorisma > Eugnorisma glareosa. Next base: position 20,961,886 of record OX387967.1, on the reverse strand, counting down.
GAATTGCCAAAAGACGGTATTTCAATATTAAAGGGTGTAACAAGACCCATAACGAAGCCGAAAGGCTCTTGTTCTCCCCGTCATTGCGATCATTTTTTTGTTCTCGACCGTACCTGGGAACCTTCTAGTTTCGGAGATATTGGGGTCTAAAACCCAACTTTTTCACAAGTTTTTTTTTTTTAATATAAGTACATGTTTTTAAGTAAGATTTTTACTTTAAACACCTCCACGACCCACGTACTATTCAATCCATCCATCAGCACAATGTTTTGAGTCCGTTACATTGAGTTCTACCGTAACACGTGATTTTTCACCCCAAAAAAAAAGTCGTTTCCTAGCAATATAGATTGATGTACATAATGCTTGGTTGACGGCTTCGTTATGGGTCTTGTTACATTCTGTATATTGATACAAAACAGATTTTATGTATGTAGACATCATGGCAGACATTCATTGAAAAGATCGACATCCAAAATACTAAATTCGTTTTCAAACGATAATGTTCAGTAAAATAAGACATTAGCAAATTAAAACATGGTTTTAGACGTATCTAAAATATTTCAGTAATGGTGCATAACTGTGTTTACAGTAACATAACAATTTATATTGTATAAGCCTAAATACGTCGCTAATAAATTAAAACTAAAAAAAAACGATAAATGTTTATGGTCGTTGGTGTGTTAGAACATTATAATTACATCGTTTTAATTTAAAAATAAAATATTACGTGAATATGGTTTGTGGACAATTTTATGCAAAATAATATTGTGAATATGACTATTACAACTAACCTTTTATTTTCAAATATCTCTATCTAATTTAAAATTCAAGTTACTTATACTTATATGTAATTTAGGTACGATTAAGATTATGCAATACTACATTCCATCAAACGATACTACATAACGTTAACTGTCACTTCTGTAGCCCAAAATTGTCCACATACTAAACAAGAGGGATGAAAAACATCCCTGAAAATTTTCTTATGATTACTATAAGGAGAAGATAACTTATTTTAGTGTATAATGTATCAACTTTTATCTATCTATATATTTCTATGTCGCTTTCAATGTCAGAGAAGTAGCTTTAAAAGTATACTTAGGCACATTAATGTCTAAATGAGATATTGTTTAGTTTTGACTATTCTAGTCGTAAAATCTAGTCACTTAGTCTAAAATCTATGTATCTGTATAATTTGGGCACAATGTCTTGATCTCTTTCCAAATATTATTATGTCTTAGGCCTTACTTCATATGTAGTACAATTATGGTTTGTAGAGAACTATTTATCATATATCGAACTCTTTAGGTAGGTCATGGCAAGGATCGTATAGGTACCTATTAAACTTATAACTTGGACCACTACATCCTACACCAATGATTTTGACAGAATAATATATGATCATTTGTACTGCATATGATTGACGCAAAATATCTGAATGCCAGTAGGTTACTTGTTTGTCATATTCTACCTCACAATTCATTGATAACATGTGTTAAATAATTATGACTTATTTATTTGTCGTGTTAAGTCGTTGTCTTACTTTTAATCTTATGTCGTAGACTGTCGTAGCTAGCTGGCAATTATAAGTCCCTACACCTCCTGCGCCTTTGTCACTATTTTTTAAACTTCTAATTAGTTTAACTCCTATTTCTTTTTTTGTTATAAACTTGAATAAAATAGGTTTAAAATATTTTATGAATTTGTTAAAAAATAAATAAAGTAATATTCGATCGATGTTGAGACTTAAATTATTAAGAATGTGATAGGTGTTTTTAAATAATTTATAATATAATTACTGTAACGATTAATTGGAATTTATTACATTTTAATTATGTAACCATTTTGGCGGGTAACATAACAGTTAAAATGTAGGTTATTCCTACTATTTGTCCAACAGTATTTTTGTAATTAATTAACAAGATCTTAATTAAGTTTGATGTTATATAGTTACAAGTTCCAATATACCAACGTAATATAATGATTTGAAATACCGTAACTCAGAATGTCAATATCAGCAAATCAGCAGCCGGTCTTCCGACCAACAGACCAATGAGGCGGGCTATTGAGATAAAGAAATATAAATAATAATAATATAATAAACGATTAGTGGCTTAGCCATGAACGTCTTTACGTCATTTATACTTAAGTATTTATTTAAATGGAAAGCAGGCTACGTCCCGAAAAGTCGGCTCGAGATGTTTTACCTGAATACGACAGCTCGTTAAAAACTTCGTCGTCATACGACGCGTAATTCAAGATGGTGTTAACAAAATATAATTTCAGCTCTATAAAAAGAAGAACTTGTAACTTTCTAATATTAAACAGACAAATTCTAAATCCGCTAAATTCGTACCAATTTTCCACCCAGCATTTGATGTGAATCAATTGCTAACCAAATCTATGGAAGTCTAAGCCACTAAGCTGCCGCCGCCATTTTGTTTTTGAACACAATTAAAAAAAAAACGTTTCTTTTTACACGCTTCTCTGCCAATAATTTTCAAACGCCAAAACTACGCGCCAAAAGGTCCCCGCAGCAATGTATTACTTCAGCCAACTTATCTGTGCAGTCGGGAAAACACAGAACTAAAATAAATGTACCAAGTTTGACATGACGATGCCTTTTTTTTTGACAAGCAGCGCCACTTTCAATTGCAAACTTGACGTGGTCGTATACTGTACTGCTATAATACACGGTGCCGTGAAAAAAAAACCCATATTACTTAGTGTCGATGCAAAAATAGTACATTGCGATACGAGGGTGGAAAGAAGATTATTGTAAACGAAGTGTCATTAACAAACTCGAGCCGACACGAGTTTGTAATAACCTACACACCCGTAGTGTATCACACGACGTTTTTCAATACAGTTGTAGGAAATAGTAAAAAACAAATCAAAACTTAACTGCAAAAGTAATGATCGAGCTGGAAAAAAAGTCACGACCGCGTAACAGACAGATATCTATGCAAAAGATTTAATTTTCGAATCATAATTATTGCCTCTGATAGTTCGCCATGTTTTAACAACTGTATTGAAATAGTACATTTTGATATAAGTGGGGAAACTTTCGGCTCCATAACAATAATTCCGCGCTCGAACGCAATAACAAATCCCCACGCGTATCAAACAACGTTTTTCAATACACTTTCGAAGAAATAAAATATAAAAGAGAAAGTATTTTTGGCGGAAATTATTATGAAACTATGATTTAATTTGCTTTTTTTCCGCGCTTTGCTTTCGCCAGGCTGAAGAAGAAGCACAGGTATGATGCCGCTATACAGCCTGATATGAAAAGAAAAAAAATCAAATATTTTTGCATTTAAAACACAAAGAAATGTTAATTTGTTCATAAAAGTAAATATATGTTTTAAACATGTATATCTATGATATTCTATTTATAAACACAATTTAAATACTAAAAAAATATTTACGCCGTTTAAACGCATATCTCTTAGCCGAGATTAAAAAAAAAACAATCACCACGGATTAAAGCTATAGAAGCTATAGTCATTGAACCCATTTAGACTTATCTGTGGAATGTTTTATTTCCGCACGTGTGCGGAAAAATATTAAAAATCCACGTGTGTGAAATACATTGCATGTTGAACCTAATCGTAGTGCGATAACAGTTTTCGAGAAAGTGTATTGAAAAAATATTTTCCTTAATTCTCCCAAAAAAAACATATTCATTCATGTAAGTCAGATTCAACCACACTGGGTGTAAAATTGGACCGTGTGTATAACATAGGTGATAGTAAATGGTATATAAAAGGATGCACGTAGTTATCCGCGATGTATCCCCATAGCTGAGTATCACGTAGTGGTGATATTTGTGTATATGCTCAGGTGGACGCCATTGTTTATGTTGACATGTTGTTTTTTTATAAAAAATATAGAGAAAATTTGTTCCGAAAACGTTTTTTATTTATGACAATCCTCTGAACTGAAGTTTTAGCGGGGACGATGGAACCGGATTAAATGATTATTATTTGTTACCGGCGGTGTAGCAATACGTTTTATTTAATATTATAAATTAATCCCAATTTACCAATTATGCTTTTGGTCCACAGAACAGAAAAAACAGTAGAAGTCGCATAGCGATTTATTAATATCGGAACCAGCGTACCCCAATCTAACACATAAACAGGTTAATTGTATTTCGTAACACTAAGAAAAGCGTGGTGTTATTGGTAATTTAATATTAAATGAAAGTAAGTAATATATTAATTTTCGTTTATTTGAAAATAAACCATAAGTCATGCTAATAGAGTGGTTTAATCTACTCTGTTTATGTATTAGCTCATACGAAATAGTTTCACGAGCAAGTTCTACTACTCGCCGCTAGATGTCACTACACTAAATGCATTTAATAAATCTTTGTTTATTTTGGGATAAGATTGATATTTCCGTAACGAGCTGCGTTGTGTGCTATTCGTCCTTTTCTAGGGTTGTACCACTGTCGTTGCCTTTTTATCGACATTGCGTTTTCAAATAAAATACAAGACTATAAATATTTTTAAATTTCAAAATGAATTAAGTACTTACTTATGTTTGAAATCAAGTGCTATAATAATAATTTATAATAATGCGTAAGATTTATAGAAAGAATAATTAAGAATTTATTGATATGTAAGCATTGTCATGTTAAACTACCGATTGATTTCGAAATTTATACTATTTGTAGAAAGGAATGGGGTGATATCCTCAGGGTGTTGAGAGGACTAAAACGCGGTGACTGGATAATAATAATAGTGGACTGTATATTAAGATTTTACAAGGAAAACAAACGGTTATATTAATTTGAATAGGCGAGAAAAATAAAGCGTAATGAATCGCTCGGTGGACGATGACGCAGTGCTGTTTTGGCCGGCGCGGGCTCGCAGCTCGAGTGCCCCCTCCGCGGCCTCAGCTCCCCGCCCGCGGTCGCCCGGCGGCGTCCGCGCGGCGTGATATTCTCGACATTTGTTATTTACTATTTATTATTTTACTATTCATGGAAATATGTACTACCTATTACTAATTCATAATCATAAAAAAAACGCACACAGGGTTAAGTTTTCGCCGATACATAGAACATTGAAGTTTAAAATATCGATAACGTCGATCTCTAATTGAGTGGCGGACTGTGACATGCGCGTATTTGGAATCTTCGAGAATAATATGTTTGAGTTAAAAGAAAGTAGACCTTATAGTATAATTAATAAAGTCTATTTGTACCTGTGTTGTCTAATAATGTATTTTTTTCCAATTTTTAAAGGATTAAAGCAAATTAAGACTTCCCGATGGTATGATATACCACCATTTGATACATTTTTGGTTCTGCTATCGTTTTTACATCTAGAACAGCACAATAAGGCGTTCTAGTATTTAAAAAAACAACGCGTTACCTGCTGAATTAATTGCAACATAATTGCAGACGCTAAGTAAATAGCTCACTAGCCCGGTGCGGCAAACGCACATGCGCGTTCAATAAATATTTCGTGTGGTGCTATGAACGCGTATGTGCGTTTGAAGAAAGTCTACCCAGTGCGGCTGGACGCATTAGTGCGTCGTTCAACTAGTACTTTGCCCAAGTGCGGCACGACGCTTATGTGCGTTTGAACATTTTCGTGTTTTATGACGGTCATAAAATAATTTTATCTTTATTACGCCACTTGTAAAGGTGATTCCACACCACACTACAGTCGTTTTTGTCAATTTACTAGGCTGTAATTTTACCACGGATCAAGCGCCACCTGTTATTTTTTTCTCTCTTTTCAATTTGCTTTTGCTCATTATTTGTTAGTCGTACATAAACGTATAGAGTGAATGAATGAATGAAATTGAACACTTAGTGTTGCCATTTAGTAGTATACGATTTTATGATTTATTTAGTAGAGCAATAATGTCAGATCGGACCCAATACCTTATTAATTTATGATAGTTCTTTTTTGGTAATAGGTAAGTAATAGAATAAAACGAATCAATATTTACAGTTAAAACATTTATTTTAAAATACATAAATAACACTACATTGATAGTAAGTAAGTAGTAGACTAAAACGAATAAATATTTACAGTTAAAACATTTATGACATAAATAGAAATTACTTAAATAATACTACTTGGTAAAAAGTATGTAAATATTTACAGTCAAAACATTTATTGTTTTTACAGTCAAAATATTTATTATTTTACAGTCAAAACATTGATTTTACAATCAAAACATTTATTACCGAAATAAAAAATACCTAAGTTAACCTACACATACTTATATACGGGGTGGAAGGGACACCCGACGCGAAAAAGGCTACCACGTATTCAGTACATCATTTGGAGGACCACATAGATATTCTTCATCGGTAATATTTTTTAAAATAAGCTGTTCCATACATTTTGACCGTATAGATATCGCAGTGATGTAGGAAACAGCTGTTTTTTTTTTTTATTAACCGGTGAAATATTTCTATGTGGGTTGACTCAGAATGATGTACTGAATACGTGGTAACCGTTTTCTCGTCGATGTCCTTCCCACACCGTATAGACATAAGTACAGACCCCACCACATCAAGCTACAAAAAAAAACACCAGCATCACCACCACCACCATCACCAACCCATCACCAAACATCACCACCGACCAACACCAACCAACCTCCACCACCAACCCACCACCACCAACCCACTACCACCAACCCACCACCACCACCCACTACCACCAACCCACTACCACCAACCCACCTCCGCCACCAACCCGCCATCACCCACCAACACCAACCCACCTCCACCACCCATTACCACCACTTCCCACCACCACCACCACCACCACCACGACCACCAACCCACCACCACCCACCACCACCAACAACCCACCACCACCCACCACCAACCCACCACCACCAAATTAGGTGGACATTTCGTCGTGGTGCGGGCCGTAGCAAGAAAGACAAAGTCCGACATCACAATCCGGGCAAATGACTTTTGTTTCTTTCCTTTTTTTGTCCTTTACCCAGCACCTGACACATTTGCGCCTTTTAAGACACCCATTGGAATTTCTGTCCAACTCTTTGGGCATGTGTCTTGCCTTTTGAGGCGCAAGTGTGTCAGATAGAGGGGGAAGAAGTTCAAACAGTACTTTTTCCCTATATTTCTCTAAGGAAAGAGTACTGTTTGTACCTTTTTTAAACAAAAAAAAGGAATTCAACAACATCATTTGAAGAACATGGATGCCAATTTTTTTATACCATCTCATGGACTTGTGCTCGCTTGGGTAATACGCTAACATTTGGTCGTGTCGATCAACACCTTTCATATATTTGTTATACTGGATGACCACATTTGGTTTGTTGACCACACGACTCAAACTCAAACTCAAACTCAAATTCTTTATTGCATTCATGTGTATATTTAGTTGTTACATAATAAGTAAGTTCCAACATGAAACCCGGTTAGGGCACGGCAACATAAAAGATTGGACAAAACTAGCATCCAGTGAGTAGGTATACTGGATCGCAAGTTTGTTATACAAATACAATCATTATCGATATTATTAGGCTATTATTAGGTATTAGGTTTAAGATTATTTTATTAGGTTTATGTAGTCATTTTAATTACTGTCATGAGGTCTACGCCTACGCCTACGACTACGCCTATTTTGGGATGAATGCTCAGTGGAAATAGTAAGCACGTCTCTCTTGTCTTTCCATTTACCGACACAAACACCTTTTCCATTATATCTATAAATATGTCCACCTTTAAAAAGTTTTTTAGCCACAACACTTTTTGGATTATTTTTCTTTTTCGCAAGCAAAGTTCCAGTGCAGTATGTTTTTTTTTGTTAGCAAAATTTCTGCTAACTGGACACTGTTATAAAAATTGTCCATGTAAATGGAATGCCCGCTATTTAAGTAATCCTTTAAAAGTGTCATGACTACTTTATTCACGTGACCCACACCACCAACTTCAATATCGGAGGCACCTTTATACATATGGATCCTGTGTACTAGTCCGTTGGGGTCAGCCAACACATAATATAACTTAATTCCATACTTGTGCCTCTTATTTTTTATGTAATGACGAATGATTATACGCCCCCTAAATCCAACCATCGATTCGTCAATACTTAGTTCCCTTTCTGGGTAAACTAAATTTTTCATCGATTCGTTAAAGTAATTTAACAAATAATCTATTTTAGAATATTTAATTATAGATTCATAAGTAGTATTAAAGAAAAGGCATCTTAATATTAATAAAAATCTGTCCCTGGACATATATTTGTTAATATTAAATTTTACATAGGAACTTCTCTTCCAGTAGTCCGAGATTTTACTCAGCCTAGCGGTTCCGATAAAAAACAGTATGCCCAAAAATGTCCATAATTCCGAAACATTTGTGCTCTTCCATTTAGATATGCGGCTATTGGGCTTTAGAGGTTTCGAAAGTAACATTCTGGCATGCATGTTCGTCATTTCCGCTAGGCTGGTAATAAATCCTTCTTGAAATACTGCTTTAAAATATTCAACGGGCCCTTTATTTGACGCGTCCGCGATGTTAATTGCGGGGGTCCCCGTAAATGGGAAATTATTTGAGACTGCAGTCTCCTCAGTCCACTCTCCATCCGGTGCCAAGCCAATGGAGGAAACGGTTGAGCTATAAAGGAGAAAAAATATCTACTTAAAAAAACCGTTCAAGGCTTGAAACAAACACTACAATATGAAAACGATTATTAATTCGATATTAATTCTTGGGTTCTCTACCTTTCTGACCCGTTGGGGGTGACGCTTTCGCTGTCAGAACCGTCGGACTCAATGTCATCGGCAAAATCTTCTCCGAAGATTTCGCTGAGGTCACGTCTCACATCTTCATAATTACGTGCCATCTGAAAGGAATGTTTAATCGTACATATTGTGCCGCATAATCAATACGATAATTAACCAAATCGTTCATTGTTTTTTTTTTTGGGGTTTATCGTGCATTTGTTATAGGACGCAATTTTATGATTTAGATATCAAGAAGGGGTTAGTGTAAAGTTAAATCAAAGTTTGTGGGGTTACAACCCTTGTCCCATGACCGCCATCTTGGAAAAAGGGGTACAAATGGTTTTTATGGTTTATCTGACAAACGACGGTGCGCATAGAACGACGGTGCGCCATCACCAGGTTGGCAGTGGAACGACTGGGAAAGATTTGGGGGGACAAAAGGATTACCAAGAACTTGAAGGTCAAATTGATGAAATGCCTTGTCTTCCCGATCATTCTCTATGGTTCCGAAACTTCGTCTCTGCGAGATGGCCGTAAAGTGACGCTTTGGAGGTATGGTGCTGGAGACGCCTCGTAAAGATTCCGTGGACATTGTTTCGCACCAATGTTTCCATCCTCATAGAGCTTCATACTACGAATATTACATTTTTTTTGGTCACATAACTAGAAATGTAGATTCGATGGAGAAACTGGTGGTTCAGGGCCAGGTGGAGGGCAAGAGATCACGCGGCCTATCACCAACTCGCTGGACTGACTTGATCAAAAAAGCTACTGAGTCCACCATAGTCCAGTGTACTCGCAACGTCTCCAACCGGCATAAGTGGAAGCACATCGCTGAAAGAGCAATCCTCGGAGAAGTCAACGACCCATCGAACATCTCTTCATGTACATCTTCTGCGCAACCACGAGCACTCTGACAAAAGTGTTTCGACTAAGAAGAGGTGCCGAACAAAATTCTGGACTTTTGATCAAAAAACCAGTTTTTAACTAAAAAAACAATTTTCAGCCTCCAACCTGGGCGCCGGTTCACGGAACGCGGACGAGAACATGAACTGTGAGGCCTATCAGACCTGTGAGATAAACCATAAATACCATTTTTACCCCTTTTTCCAAAATGGCGACCTTTTTTCAAAAGGGTTGCAACCCCATAAACTTGGATTTAAGTTAAAAAATAAATAAATTTATTATTTTTAGTTACTTTTTTATTGCACGCTCACAAATCAATTTCATTAATTGTCATTAATTAGGTACGTATAGTCACGACTCGGAAAGCGAGCTGTTGTGGCTATTATTTGTCTATCAACCGAATATCGCTTAGACAAAGAAAAGTATAGACGGCAGGTAGCTCCATTTCATTCCCACAAGAAAGGGATATTAGTATTGAGATATTATACAAGTAACAGAAAAGGACAAACCTATACTATTTCCGTCGCTCAGTGAGTGTCAGTTTTTTCAGCTAAACAAACTAGCAGATGTGGTCACACCTTTACGGATCCTTATTTTACGATGCTTTCGAAACAATAGAGATACACAATGAACGCACATATGCGTCGCGCCGCACTCGAAGATAGTTTTGTAAATTGAATGGACGCGCATGCGCGTCCGCGAGCACTTGTTAAAAGTCCGAAAAACGCGCATGTGCGTTCGCCGCACTGAAGTTTTGTAAAAGTTATTGTCACTGTGATGCTTCTATCTAGACTGATGTTCGTGGCGTGTGCGTGAGGGAAACACTTTGCGGAACAGCGCAAAGCTCGGGGTACGCGCGCCCCGCCCACATGCGACTTCTACTGTTTTTTCTGTTCTGTGTTTTGGTCAGTGAAAGTAGGTACCTACTTGTACTTAAATTATTATGAAATCATGTCAAATACTCTCTGAATACCTACTAATCTCCAAACATGGGGCCAAACCGCTTGCGTAATGTAGGTACCTACGCTTTAGGTTGAGCGTACAACACGCAATAGCCAGAGGTTAAGCTACTGAATGGTCAGTATGCAGTACTGGTGGTTAGTCCCCAGCCAGTGACGTCACATCTAGTTAGTGGAGTGTGCCGCAGTGCGGCAACACAAGAGGGCTGTCACCGAGCGTGGGGCCTTTCACGACCCCACGAGGCCCCTGGATGTGACGTCACTGGCTGGTGACTAACCACCAGTACTGCATACCATACTGACCATTCAGTGGCTTAACCTCTGGCTATTGGGTGTTGTGCGCTCAATGCAAGGAGTACGTTAGCGTTATCTTTACATAATTATAAAATAAAGTCGCTCCCGCTGTTTGTACGCTTAGACGTTTTAAACTGCGCAATGGATATGGAATGTGCAGTTTTCAGCATTAGATAGAGTGATTCAAGAGGAAGGTTCGTGCGAAGCAGGGCGGGTCGCTAGTTAAATAATAAAAGATAAGAGTTGTGTGGAATTGCTTCTTTATCTTAACAGATATTATCACTTATATTACATTTGTCTATTCTAGGCCCGGAGTAACAGCGTCCCGCAGGCAGAGCACCCTCCTACTGTTACCTGGAAATACAAAATATTGCTTTAGAAAATATAATGTTGACCTCCAGAAATAAAACATTAAGATCATAACATTACGTCTGCAGTCCCCGGAGGGGCGAGCCTATTACCATCACGCGGGCACAAATCTATACTCCTGCTACATTACTGCTGCTGTTGCTGGCTGAAATACTTGATGGAAACACCCAATAACACTGTGTCCGATCTGGGAATCAAACGCTGGACCTCATGCTCTGCAGTCGCGTTTGCGACGAATATACCAACGAAGCTGTTCATTTGGTTTCTAATTACTTAATGAAGTTTATTAAATCCTATCAATGGGAAATCCCTAATGTTAAATGGATAATGTCAGTGGGTGAGATTGGTTGTTTGTTGGGGTAATATTTTAAAAAAAAACGAATAAAGATATCTTTTTAAACCACTATTGTTTCTATGGTGTGAAACTTATATCGAAGATTTCCTTATCGTCTGCCAGCCTTTGGCAAACATGTTGGGGTCCGGATGAAGCTGAATACGAGTAGTTTATGGGAGCGACTTCCTATCTGCTCTTCACAAACCAGTTACTGGGAACACGATACCCCTTGGTAAGACTGGTCGTAAGACTGGTCGTCAGACTTTCAGCAGTTCAGTATATACTCAGGTTCAGGTAGTATTAGATGTATCATTGCTTTTACCTAAGGGTCAGTTTCCACAAAGGGGAAAACCCGACTGTATCAGTCTTGCCTTAAAGTATGAAATTGGGCAAATTGGGTGAATTGGGAGAGCTGCGTCGCATACGTACGTACCGTCAGCCAGTTTACTTCCAGCGGTTGTTCTCGTAGTCCCACTTGGACGCCAGCCCGTCCACGGGGTTCATCTTGAGGTCCAGCATGCGCTTCAGCTGCGCCTTCTGGTTCTCGTCGCTTAGAGAGTCGGGCAGTGGGCTGTATACTGTGGACGAATGTCAACTTGTTAATAAAATAATAAGATATGCAGGTCAATCCTGAACAGAACATTATGGACCATATGTAACAGGGGGCGATCCTTTACAGCTTGGCAGAAGTAACATTTTTGGTAATGTAAAACGAAAAAAAAAATTAAAAGCTTTTAACTTTTTTTTTTTCTTTATAGTAAAAGTGCCAGTAGTCAATAATGCAGTTAATTTGCAGTACCGAACATAGCAAATGAGCCTGTTACTATGAATTGAGCATGAATCACAATAATACTGCAGCTGCATACAAGTATTTTTCATGCAGTGAGCGCTTATCTGATCTCCACAATGCAGCTAATAGATGAAACAACACTATTTGGTAAGGCTTGTTGTAACTGTCGAGCTACTAACTAAAGAGATGATAATTTGGAGCTCAAAGGACGTTGACGTCCCCCGACAACATCCGTCTACGTCAACGTCGTCATTTCGTGTTTTTTAAAAGGAGATCACCCATTCTGGGATAAAATTATTTTAAAAAAAAAGTTTGCGTTCGTCGGTAATAATTACACATTTTTAGCACACGTGTAACGCATTATTTTTATTTTATTTATTTACTATGGCGTCAAAGTCGAAAACTATTTGGGTTCGGAGATATATACCAGGTAAGAATTATAAACCACCAGGCACCTAGTTGAGCCCTTACAAAGACCGGCGACTGTTTTTATCGATTTTGTCATAGTACAAGTCGACGACCATAATATATATATAGTGATGTATGTGTCAACAATAATCATTGTGTAATAGTGAAATAATAAATAATTATCTCGTAAACAAAATGGTGGATGGTCATAATTTATTTCATTTAATGATCGTTGTATATCTTAGTTCTCGAATTCATTGCAGCATTGTCGCCATACAAAAAAATGTTTGTACTCTTACCACCATTTAAATAAAATATAATTCGTTCCAGGCCGCCGACTTCTTTTATATCCCAAATCATCGAATAAAATGGGTCAAAACACTCAATAATTTAGGGAAAATCAAGATGACTACGATCCCTGTACGTCAAGACCCGTGATGACTGTCTATTAATGAGTATTGATAAAGAAGCTACTTACTGTTATTTAAACAATTAGTTCCTTACCAAAGATCTTCATGGCCATGTAGATCCAGACGGAGATGGAGGCGATGGCGAGAGACCAGCCGAGCACGCCCTTCCACTCGCCTGAGGGCGCCTGGAACTCGGCGAAGGTCTGGCAGAAGGAGGCGCGGTACAGGGCTTTCTTCTCCTCTAGGGTCAGCTTGCGCCAGTCTCCCTTTTCCTTCTCGCGGAGGACCTGGGGATGGTACATGTCGTTAGTTCATTTATGTCAGTTCTAAACTGACTGCCTAAAGTAGGATAACAATTTAATTTCTACTGAATTCCGTATACGTAGATTAGTTCTGTATACGTAGTTACGTAGATTCACAATTAACATATTTCCCAAAGGTTGACTTTGAGTAGTCACCCTCAACTTGCTAGTTATATTATAAGTATAATGTTCCAGGCTCTTGTAATATACAAAAGATGCTAAAAGTAAAATTTGGAGCAATGTTTGCTCCAAATTTTACTTTTAGCATCTTTGCAAAGTATAAGCATGCTAACCATTGCTAGAAATAAAATATTGTTATTAAAAAAAAATACCTATGAGTACCTACATTTTACATTTTAAACATTATATATTACACATGAAATAAAGGAAAAACATATGAATTTGACATAAGTTTTATACAAGCCAGGGTTCTTTACCTCACAGCTCTATGGTTAGTGCAATCAGAGATAACTGCCAGTCAATTAAGAATTACAATAATAGTGCGTAGATTACTTTAACATCGGGTGTCTCTCCACGGAAGCGGACAGCGGGCATGGGGAAGTCGGGCCTGTCCATGTAGTTGGGCTGGCCGTTGAAGCCGTAGCCGACCCACTCGCGGTTGCCGATCTGTAATAACAATTATTTTAAATTTAATTACAATATAACAATAATATTACATAAATACATTTATAAATTAAAGTAACCTAAACTAACTCACAAAAAACTTAAAAAATGGCGTCAAAATACTCCTCCTCAACGCTGTTAACTAGTAATGTCCCCAAGAGACTGGCGGCGTTGCCACGTTGTATCGCAACGCTATTAGCAAAGCCTTAGGAACGTACCCATACTACGTGACCCGTTGAAATTGATTAACAACATTACAGTGTCCATACTTTCTACACATAGAATTTGATATAATATACAACGTCACTGATAAAGGGTGAGTACATAGCACAATGAGTTATAGTAAAATTCAGATTTTTTTATGTTTCGGTGCAGTTAGTTGTGATGGAAATTATCTTAATTGTCTTGAAAAGTAAGTTCGCTCCACGATGCCTGAAGACACTCCCGGCAGCTTCTGGACTCATAGCTAAATATTAACAGGTGCCTCTGTTGACCGAAGGTTATGATAAGTCTTGCCAAAGTCAGTCTGTCAAAAGGGTAACCACCCATTATCCTCCTTTCCTCGGAAATCATGGTAAACTGTTAGTTCAGGCTGGCATCTGTAGATCTTTTATTAGTGGTTATGGGTTGCCAATAGCCCAGAAGTCTAACAATTAGTGGTAGCAAGGGGTATTGAAATACTGTGTCACTGGGTAGTAAAAGTCAGGCAGCAGGTGCTCCATGTAAAATATTGCTGCTTCCGGTTAAACTGGACCAGATAGAATAGGCAGATGCAGTAACTGATGAAGACATTAGTCGTCCTAAATAAATACTTTTTCTGTCTTTCTGGTGAGTTATCCTTACTTTGGCAACTTCTCCGAGTGATGAGGAGGCACGGGCGCACACTGGCACGCGGATCGCGTCGAGCACCGCACGGCGGAGCAGGAGATTTGCCATGTTGCTGTGAAAGCAGAAGAGGGTCAGCCATTAGGGAATAAAAGTTCATAAGTATACAGTGGTGAATGTGTTTATAACTATGTTCATTATTTGATATTTAATAGTTCCACTATCATTCGGTTACGTACGCACGCTGGTAAGTAAACGAACAACACCACAAGCTGTGGCTGGACCGTGGCGAGTGCAGGCAAGCCAAGGAAGCACTTCCTACTATCGTCGACGCTTCACCAAATGCAGCAAACAGCTGCGCACAGTTACAGTCGCCATCACTGGACACAGCTCTTTTAATAAACACCTCTTTTTCATAGCAGACAGGCCCTGTGCCGAGCCTGCATGGAAATAGACAGGACAGCAGCCCACGTGCTTCTGCACTGCCCAGTGGTTGCAACATACAGGGCACAGTACTTTGGTAACCCAGGTACTCTCCACGAGACTGTCAGCAACATCAAGGCGCTGCTGGCCTTTCTCAGGGAGTTAGGGTGGATTGAAGAAATTTCTCACCCGCATGCAAAATACACGCTTGGACGTGGAGTTGCAGACACCAGCCTGCTATACAATATAATACAATACAATTGATATTTGAGGAATACAACCCGGTCACAGATACATAATGATATAACATACTATTTTACCTCAACAAGCATGTTTTATGACAAGGAAAATGTGTTTCAAACAAACACATAGGTTCATAATAGCATTAAGGTGGAAGCGCAAGGGTAGCCCGCGAAATTAAAATTTTCTTAAGTTTATTGCAATTTGCAGGTCAGTGTCAAGTTGTATGTTGATGAAAACATGAATCGCGCCAGTAACACGTATGGAGTTACAGAATTATAATCATTCAAATCATCAATACAGCTCTCCGAGTTCATATAATCACATTTAATAGCTATTTCATGAAAAAGTCACTCTTTGAGATTATATGAACTTGGAGGGTTGTATTGATGATTTGAATGATTATAATTCTGTAACTCCATACGTGTTAATGGCGCGATTCATATTTTCATCAACATACAACCTGACACTGACCTGCAAATTGCAATAAACGTAAGAAAATTTAAATTTCGTGGGCTACCCTTGCGCATCCACCTTAAGCACTTCAAAATATTGCTTGTACTTAATAGACTTTTCAGAAACAAAAATTTTCTTAAAAATGAATATTAATAAGAACTGTTTTTTTAGAAAATAGAAGAGTATTTTACAGTCCACAAATGGGAAAAATATACTGGAATTACATATCACCTACTCATACTTCACATTAAAACATAAGAGACACACCCATTTCTATACCTATATTTAATGCTATTTCTAGACCTATATTTTCTAGCACAAGTTATTAGAACTATAAGGCAATTAATTTTATGGTTTATATTGAAATGAAAGTCAAAATAGTCATAGTCATACTCAAATATTTGTGAACATATATACCCATAAATATGTACACAAATATTCAAGTATTACACAGATATTACGTCATAAGACTTGGACTATAGACTATCACTAGATGATATAAGTGGGGGTCATAGTACTGAGTGAGGTGACCAAGTGGGAGAGAATGAGGAAGTAGGAAGATTGACATTAGGATATCATGCAACAATTTAAAATAAACAAAACCAATTGTTTCTACCCCTTTTAATTACTACAAGTGTCTAATCACACTGTCTGTCTTTTGTATTTTCAAATGAACTTTAACACATGCGAGTCTACACCCGTTTCATATAGCACGTGTGCCACCCCACCATACATATTGCAAGTGGAGTAGTGGACCCCGCAACGCAGGTTCAACTTGAGTGAACCCACCAGGTGGGATCCCGGCTCTGAAGGTGTTAAACAATGCCATATTAAACTCATGTTTATTATTTTGTTTCAGTGTTTTTACTGAGTGAATGAATGATTGAACTTTATTATCCATTATTCGTAAACATTATTGGTCGCTTTATAAACATTACTTGTCTACAACTGATTACTGACATGTTGGTGAATTTCATAACTTTTATCTGATAGATAAGTAGTAAGTAGCTGATTGATATTGGCTGTATCTACGTACTTCCCATATACGGTATATGAAATATCTATTACATTGAAATTTAAACCATAATGGTTTAAATAAAAATATAAGCAATTAGTATTATCTTCCTAAGTCCACACCCAGTTATACAATAAGTATAAAGTAATATTCATAGTAATATCCATCCCTGTTACCATTTATGCAGTTCTCTGCATGACCAAAGGTTGATGTGAATTTTTAGAATACTTATTTTTTTTCCAGGAATGTATGTATGTTTGTTCGTAAATAGCATAAAAAAGGTATAAACAACATAATATCTATCCGATGGACATTCTAATGCCAACATTCGAACAGGATAATTTGGTAAAA
The DNA here is from genome assembly GCA_947578425.1 of Eugnorisma glareosa. Classification (NCBI taxonomy): domain Eukaryota; kingdom Metazoa; phylum Arthropoda; class Insecta; order Lepidoptera; family Noctuidae; genus Eugnorisma; species Eugnorisma glareosa. Next base: position 20,944,444 of record OX387967.1, on the reverse strand, counting down.
TATATTTGACATGTAAGAGGTTATGCCCGCAGTGATCAATAGCGATGAGTTACATAACACGAGCTTCATAGCTATATGCATCACTATGATCTAATGAAATGAAGAAATTGACTTGTCTTATAAATATCGTGACAAAAAGAAACAAGAGAAGACCTTGACGTTATACGAAATTAAATTAAATTCAAATTCGGAACCCACTTACGTATTTGACAACTTACGTACTTGAGTATGTTATTTTTCGCAACTTACCTTTTAATTAAAAGCTTACAACACAAATTGAAACAACTAATAGGTAACAGATCACAAAACACGGTATTTGTTATAAAATAAGGTTTCTTTACCTCGAAAATTTGGTTTTTCGCTTGCTAAATAATCTTATCACCACCAAAGACTGAAAATTAAGAGCGCAAGAGCCATCTGCCGACGAGTCATGTAACTTTTTCGCAATTGATTTTTACGTTTCGTTCTACGAATACAGACACAAAAAAATTGGAACATTGATGGGTGCTACCATCTACTCCGCCGCGTCCGCCCCGAACAAATAAATAACACTTTTACACGTCTTTTTTTTAACTACATGAGGCCGGTGTTTCGTACCTGACTACTCTGAGAAGAAACAGCCGAAACATACTCAGAGGTCATACTCTCACGACGACTATGCAGATTAGTGTCTGAGATGGTTTCTTGAAATAGTGGACGACGAAGGTTCTGAAGATTTTGTCTCATACAAAACTTTTTTGTATAGATACCGTCTTTTATACAGGTTTTACAAGTGGCCGCTATTAAGAAAATAAACTAAAATGACGGTTGTTATGAAGGCCACGCTTCATAAAAAAATATTTCCATAGCAAAAACAAAAAAATATTAAGTTGAAGGTTTTTTGCAGTTTTCAGTCAAACGGTATGTTTTATCATAAAAATAGATCAAATGAAAATTGTAGTTTCTGCAATTATCTAGAAAAAATTGTATCACCATTTCTGAGATATCATTAAACCGATTTAAAAAGTCATGTTCTTCATTATATTATGCAAACGTTTTCACTCCACCACCTGCAGTAGCTTGATGTGCTGGCGTTTTTTTAACGTGGTAAAGACCCCGGTAAGACTATTCCGCGATCTATTGACATCCTGTTTAATTCAAAAAATATAGGACCCTTAGCGAAAAATAGTGGATCCTTAATGAATCCGACAGACACTTGTTCTCCTCGTCATTGCGATAATTTTTTTGTTGTAGACCATACCTGGTAACCTTCTAGCTGTAGTTCCGGAGATATTGGGGGTCAAAGTTCCAACTTTATCACAAGTTTTTTTTCTAAATACATGTTTATAGTAAAGAAGTAATTAAGGAAGGAAGTAAGTTTTGTAAGATGTTTTCACCACCCCCGTACCTACCTACTATTCAATACCTCGTTACATTGAGTCCTGCCGTTAGACGTGATTTTTCATCCCAAAGAAAAAAGTCGTTTCCTAGCAATAATTTTTGCGTAAAGTTACTTTGATGTTCACTACATAATGCTTGGTTGACTTCGTTAAGGGTCTTGTTTAGAGTTGCCATCCGTCCGGGTTTCCCCGGATTTGTCCTAGTTTGTAGGGCGTCCGGGGGCTGTCCGGGCGGGGTTTTAATAAGTGTCCGGATAAAGCTTTTTGCGATAGTTTCATTATAACACCGTCTCAACCCAATTATCTACCGGGATGCAAAAAATGTTGAGCTTGCTTCGCTCGTTCTTTCATTCTCGGTACTCTTGAGTACATCCTTTTTTTTTTTTTTTTTTTTCGGATGGGAAATCATCAAATAACCCCTCCCGCTCTGGGCTGAGCAGGAGGGAGTGTCAGACTTTTACTGACTAAAACCCATCCATGTTCCTTCCTTTGCCCTTTGTGTTCCAGGGCCGCGGTATCTCTTTCGAACAGTCCCGCAACCCTGGCAGGAATCGGTCCTTTCGGGCCCCTTCCTGTTTGCTGATTCTCTTTGAGGCGCGCGTGGAACACGAACGCGCCGTCGACACGGCCTGTCGTCATAAGACGGACGGACGGCGAGCTAGCCCATAGCTCACCGTCCACCGGCCCGCGTCTTGAGTACATCCTAAGAAACGTTCCTAATTTTGTAAGTCGATAAATTAAATGCACATTTCTGTAAGACTTAAGAAAGTAAGAACCCTTCCGCCGCGCCCTCACTTCTTGTTTGAATTCACGCACTCACTATCACCATACTAATCGTCTTGCGATGTTTTTCATTTTTCTGCCTTTTTTTTGGGTGTCCGGGAAAAAAAATCTATGTCACCGAAATGCCCGGGGTTTTAAAGTTTTTGTCCGGCATCGCCGGCTTAGGTGATGGCAACCCTAGTCTGGTTACACCCTGTATACGTATGTATTTCCTCAGAAAGAAAAAAAAAAATTGTAGGTACAGACCTACTACTGTTGGATTTGATGAATGCGGTGTGAAATAAGTGGACCATATTGGAGCAGATTATTCGATTGATTGTTAATTATCGAATGGAACTTCAAGTGTAATGGCTTCTTCTTCTTATTTTTCTTCATCTTCTTCCTGCTGGGTACCTGTTGTTGTTGGTCTGAAGCTGGGTACAAGTAAATTATTCTAAGAGCGATGCATCAAATACCTCCTCGCTCATAAATATCGTAAGAATAGGTATAGGAATACTCTTTTAAGGGCGATTCAACATTGGCGCACAACTGGGCCTGATAACCGGCACATACTAATTAACAAAACAATCCAACATTTTTTGCAGCCGCTTTTAGGAGTTTTTCCGGTGCAGGTGGAGTAAAGTCTGAATTAGTTCCAATGTCAATGAACTTCCGATCCCAGTCTTCTGGGTCCAGTTTATTATCAAGCCACACTTGAAATTATAAACCCGAAGTAGATGTTGATGAGCAGAAGCAGAGGTTGAGAGAAGACAAGTTAATTGCACTCGTTTTTAGTTCCATTAGATTAAGACGAATAATTTTCGCCAATTATTCATAATTTATACATGATCATTTCAGCCGAAAGACGTTCACTGCTGGACATAGGCCTCCCCAAAGTGTTGCCACATTGACCGCTCCCGTGCGTCTCGCATTCAGCGGATCCTGGCAACCTTCACCAGGTCACCGGTCCACCTAGTGCGAGGCCTTCGAATGCAACGACTTCCTGTTCGCGGTCGCCACTCCAGAACTTTTCGGCCCCATCGGCCATCCATTCTTCGAGCAATGTTCCCTGCCCACTGCCACTTAAGTTTGGCAATAGGGATGATTCCTGAGCAAAAAAAATATGATTCTATTGAGTCCGTCAGTTAGATTATCGAAAAATACTGGGTATGTACCTATTCATATTTTTTGTTTGGTATTGGTGTGTTTGCTCTTTAATCAAAGTGGACTGTATAAAGGTATGAAAGTTTAATGGGTAGGTACTGCAGCAGTTGGTAACATACAATAAATAAACACCCGTTCGCTCGCGAGATGTAACGGACTAGGCATGTGCGTTATTTCACGTCACTAGATACAATAACTAGTTACGCGGCATGTAACCGAATTACTAGTTTCGAATTTAATTATAAGTAGTGATTTTTGTAATTGCGTTATTTCAGTTATCTGTGATTGTTGGGTGTGAGTAGCTGAGTAGTCGTTACGTTATTCGAGCGATCGAGAATAGAGTAGACTGTCGGTAGTGTCGTTTGGTCGACTGGTCGATCATAGTGTCATAGTAAACACTAATAATTAGTCATAAAAACATTTAATGCAGTCAGTCTTAAGCCTGAGTAAAGTATGAAGGGAAGTTAATTTATTGATTTAACAGTATAGCTACATGCACTTAAGTAGATAGTGATTTAATTTATTTTCGTTTCATGTGTAACTGTATAGTTGGTGGAGGTATTTATATTATACTAACAATCACAGTAGCTGAATAAAAATAACTAGTTACAAAAATCACTAGTTTTGAAACAGGTGACGCCGGCCAAGTAACTGGTTTCGTTACGTTTCTTAAAAATGACGTAACGAACCACCTCTATAACGGACACTGGCTGCGGCCGGGCGGTGGAGCGCGCGCGCGCCGCGCCGCGTCGCCGTCCCGCGCGTCTCTCCCTCCCCGCTGTCGCCTGTCGCGGCACGATGCGTTCGCGCGAACATTTATCAAATCAATATAAAATCACGAAGATAACAGAACGCATCAAATAATCGAAGTGTCGCTTGTCGGTAAAAAGTGCACATACTCGTACAAGTGACTTCACGCAAGTTTTCGACGCACTGTATCGTCTTCATTTTTTTTTACATGAAAAAAGAATAAATACGTATCCAATATTTTTTGGAAATCTATCTGACGTCATCTACCTTATTCTTCGGTCAACGTCGATAACCTTAGTTCTCTTAAGGATGTCTTCGTGTCTGATTCGACCACGCAAGGAAACTCCGAGCATAGCCCTCTCCATGGCCCTTTGGGTAACTTTAAGCCTTCTGATGAGGCCCATTATGAGCGACCACGTTTCCGTCCCGTACATAATCACTGGCAACACACACTGGTCATAGATTTTCATCTTGAGACACTGCGGTAGTTGGACGAGAAGATACCGCGCAACTTCCCGAACGCTTCCTAGCCGAGTCGGATTCGACGATTGACCTCTTCCTCGAACTTAGACCAACCTAACTGGACCCTTTTTCAGGTAGAAATAATCGTCTACAACTTCGAGTGTAGAGTCTCCGATCTTGATAGGAGTGGGTGTTACATGGGCATTCAACATGACCTTGGTTTTATCCATGTTCATTTTAAGACCAACTCTCGGAACCTCTACATGGTCTTAGCCATGACCACTATATCGTCGGCAAACCGAAGGTGAGTGATGTACTTGCCATTGACGTTGATGCCTAGCCCTTAGTCCAGGACCTTGAAGACATCCTCTTGTGCAGCGTTGAACAGTTTCGGAGATATGACGTCTCCCTGTCTCACACCTCGCTGCAGAAGGATACGTTCCCAGGTATGGTCCTGAAGTCGGACTGACATGGTGACGTTTTTGTACAAACACTTCAACACTTCGATGAACTGATAGTGGATTTGGCACCGTTGAAGACACTGCATTACAGCCCACAAGTCTCGATCGAATCGAAGGCTTTCCACAAACGCTAAACAGAGAGGCAGGTTAGCCTCTTCGGTCTTCTGTATAACCTGCCGCAGCTTATGTATGTGGTCTACGATGCTAAAGCCTTTTCGGAATCCGGCTTGTTCGGGAGGCTGAAAATCGTCAAATCTGCGCGCGAGACGATTCGTGATGACTCAGGAAAAAAACTGGCCGATATGACTTAGAAGTGAGATAGACATGTCACTCTTCAGCTGGGCATTGTTGCCCTTCTTGAAGAACACCACACCCCTGCACCATGCCTGTGGCGTTTTCTCCTCGAGTATGACGCAGTCAAACAGCTTTTGCAGTTGTTTTTATACCGCTTTCACTAATCCATTTTTTATTTGCGAAGCCTATGTCCAGCAGTGGACTGCTGTGGGCTGATGATGAACCGCTAAACAAATGAAATAAGGGTTGAAAGTTTGAATGAAAATCCGACTGATGACTGCTGACGCGGGACGGCTACTAAGTGTAAGTACCTATAATTACACAATCCTTATTAATTATCCTGGCCTCACTTTATACTAACCGTGAAACTAAAGAAATGTCAGTTTGTGTCTCCGACTGTTCGCACCGTAACGACTGAACTAGCTCGTAATATTTGAATGTCTTTGGTCTGCACAAGCAATTCAAATAAAACAACATACTTATTTAATTAATTATTATAATCATATCGAAAAAGTTTAGTAGACCAGTTGACACAAGATGAGAGCGCTTTGAATAGGCGATTCATCGTTGTCTTCGTAAACAGAGGTTCTGCACTACAGCTACAACTACGAGGCTCATAATTATAAGATACTGGAGGGTATAGGCCTGGAGTATAATAAGGTCCATCTGAAAAATACTGGACTTACAACGGTGTAAACGTTTTGGTTATTACAAGGAACGAGCAAAATGATAATTAAAGCTAACACCAATTCAGTATATAAATTATATCTCAAATATTTCTTAATAATTAGAGTTATTAAAATTGCGGCTAATAAGGTCCATGTGCATCGCGCAATAAAGCCTACAACTTCACACTTTCTACATTTAAAGGGATCCGATTTTGCTTAAAATTTTGTTCTTACAGAAATAATAATACCTAATTTAACTAAACAACGATGAGTGTTTTCAGTTTAAATACAATTAGTGAATAATTTCTAATGGTTTTACATTTGTCTGAAAACATAAAAAACGGGTAGGGCCTTAATAAATTACCCGGGCTTTATTAGGCTACCTTGTACGTGATTTTTGTTTAAATTGTAATACAAAATAAGTCGCTTAGACACACACATGTATTTCTTTTTTCTACGTATGTTTAAATTTATAAGAAGCAAATACTGGCCTTTTGGTTTCTCGCTTGACTACATTAAAGTTGAGTGGCTGCTATTGCTTATGTTAGAAATAGAAACGAATCAAACGTTGAATCGAATATGATAAAACCGAGTACTAACGTGATGATTTTTTAACAAAATGTTGATCATTTTGTTGAACATGAACCTAACCTAGAAACAAACTTGCAGTAATCGCCTTTCGATACTAACCAACGAGTCTTGAATGACCACTCTCGCCTATCGACGAACGATAGTGCCGTTTGTAAATTTCTTACTTGTAGCACTTTCAACTACTTCAGCTACGACGTCATGTAATAATTTCAAAAGATCTTTATGAGAGAATAAATCCCTAATACTACCTGTACTATTTTGTCTGAACGTATCGCTTCTACCTTTCTTTTCAATTCTATCCTGTGACAGATCTTCAGAATGATATTTGTCGTAGTCATCATCATCACCACTCGGTTCAGTATAATCATCATTGCTTTCAATTTCCTCTACATTCTCCAATGCCGATTCAACCGTAACTTCTGTTTTTTCTTCTTTCTGACTTGTTTGCATCTTCGGTTTAATTTTGTCTTTGTGATGTTGTGTTTCTTTAGGTTTAATTTTGTCCCTATTTTGTTCTATTTCTTTAGGCTTTATTTTCTCGATGCTAGATATAACGTCTATTTGTTTATTTTTGTCTGTGATTAGTTTTATTTCTAACTTAATTTTGTCGTTGCTAGATATAACGTCTATTGGTTTAATTTTGTCCATATTACTTTTTCTTTCTATAGGCTTAATATTGTCGTTCATAGATATAACGTCGATTAGTTTAATTTTGTCTGTGATAAGTTTTATTTCTTTAGGTTTAATATTGTCTTCGTTGCTCTTAATTTCTTTATGTTTAGTTGTTTCATGTATAAGTTTTTGTTTCTTACGTTTAATCGCCTTCTCTCTGACAGATTCCAATAGGTCTTTTATGTCAATATCACCAATAAGTTTGGCGATGTTTTGCTCCGATAGTTCCTCTAAGTCCATCCTCAAAATCATTGGCGTCGTGTCGTACCGTGTTGTCATATCCTCTTCTTCTTCTTCACTTTTTAATACCGGCTCTTCAAAGTTCTCTATTATAGTCGTCATTCTAACAGATCCCTTGTGTACGTCTTGAGGTACCTCTAAATCGCCAGAACGTTGTTCCTCTATATTCGGTTCTGTGGTTGTATCAGCGATCGGTTTGTCTATAAAAGGTGTAGAAATCTTCTTTGATGTTACTCTTTCTTGAGTTCCTATGTCTTTGTCAGAATCATATTGATCTAAATATTCTTTTGCTTCTTCACTACCGAACATCGTCTTGACAAAATCTTTGAAAAGTTTATTTTCATCGAGAGTTCTCAGGGCGTCTTCACTGGGAACAGGTGTGCTCACGGCTGCGTCACCTTTCGTTAAGGGAGCGATTATGTAGTGTGAACTCGTGCTCATTACGAAGCTATCCGCATCCACGGTCTCCCGTGTCGTTCGCACCGTAGTAATCTTACTACCAGTCGGTTCTTTCTGGAACAGAAGGTGAAAAATATTTATTATATGTATATTTCTGGCCTCGGTGTGACTGATCGTGTCAGTATTAGTTCTATGATTTTCTTGAATTTTCGGCAATGCCTGAAAGAAAAACACTTAATGTAATAATAGGTTTTTGAATATCAAAAACTATATCATTATGAATATTCATAATGACAAGTTCAATCAAGAACGGCACGCAATGATCGTTGACCAAAGTTCTGTGTTTTTTCCCCGACTAGAGGAGGACTATGTGTCTATCAGCCTATACCTATTCGTTTGTGGCACTCTCGAGACCAAACACGGCGGATTTGGATGATTCTTAAATTAATCGATTTGTCTTAATCTTGCGAGTGTCACTAAAGACATGAAAGAAAAAGAAAGAAAGAAAAAATGTTTATTTGTCGCAGGGGCATGACGTGCATACAAGGAATAAATCAACAATAATCATAACATACATAACAAATATTATAAATACACAGGACAGAAACAAAGAAAAATAAATACAAAATTAACAGCTTGCACGTCGTGACTGCGACAAGCAGGTTACCACTCAGCATGATGCTGTGCTATGGGGGGCCCACAGCACAGCGCTGGTTTTCAGTGGTCACCCGTGAGAAAACGTACGGAAGCCAAGACAGCATAAATATTGAATTACATGAAATAAGATTAAAACAAACAGCACTTGAATTATAATATAAAGCAACTATAGGAAATATAATAAACACTAAAAGATATATAAAAGTATGTGCGCAGGCTAAACGAAACAAAAATGAATACAGTGAAAACATGGCGTGATTTTTTTTTGTCTCGCTCCCACCTCTCTTTCGCAGCGCACACGCAGAAACACATGACAGTAATCAAAACTCAATATGGAGAATTGTCGACCACCAGACGCTAAATTGTGAAAAATAATAAAAGAATGGATCCCGCCTGCTTCCAAATGCGCTTTTTCTTGTGCTTTTCAGTCGGGTTTCTTAGTTTTTATAATGTATTTTTCTTATATTTTTTAATGTTTTTTTTTTAAATATTATTTTGTAATGAAATTTTATATATAAAAATGTATTTAAGGAGTTCAATAACTCAAGGAACTGTCTTTGAAAACATTTTGAAGTTGACTACAAACCTAAATGTTTTGCCGACCATATCAAATATAGGCATAAAATACTGACCATCTCTATAATGCCTTCGATCCATTCGGCGTAGAAGCCAAGTTTGGTGAAGACTGTGGGCGCGTCGGGAGCACCGCAATTCGGGGCGCCGAAGCTGACCACTCCATAAAGCTTGCCGTAGACCACGCCAGGTCCACCCGCATCTCGCTGTCATGACAATAGTTTTTACACAATGTGCAAATAAAGGAGTGTGCTGATGGATGCATTGAATATTACAGGGATCATGGACGTATTTAAAGTACCTACAGTTAAAACAATAAAAACTTGTAATTTTTATAAGTGTGACAATTTTGGTGTTTTTACCCTTGAGATCTCCGTAAAGAAAAGGTTACCATGTATGATCCAGTACAAACAATATCGTAATGGCGAAGAGATCATGCGGCTTCGTTAAATGGTTTTACACCCTTTATTTATCAGCTCTTAGGTTGTTTTTAACATGATACTTTGCCCACAACGCGGCTCTGGCTAGTGGCCGCACATATGCCAGGTTTGACAGATCGTATAACGAGTGGTCGTTGTGGTCGCACGGTCGGACTTGCGAGACGTTGCGGTCAAACTTTATTTAATTTATAAACGACCGCATCTTGGACGGACCTTCCGCGGCCATGACCACGGCCGAGGCCAGTAAAGACTCGGTTTCCACAATAAGTGGAGACGAACGGTGTGGAGAGGAGACCTACAAGATACCACCAATCACAGCAGAGACGAGAGACGCAATGTAGATTTCAAACAATGTCCTGCTTTGTGATTGGTCGATTCCCGTACGTCTCTGCTTTGGTGGAAACCGGGCCTGCACCGTCGCCATGCACTGTAACTATAATTATAAGTAGGTACTATTATTAACATAATAGGAACAATTATTAACATTACCTACATGAATTAATACTGTCATGTTTAATATTTTTCTTTAACTTACGTTACATGCGCCACCCCCTTTAGAGAAGAACCCGGCACAAAAGTTCTTTTCGGTCACGAACCCTCTAAAATTAATTTTAAAAAAAGCTTTACATTATTGGGCTTGTCAAGTTCGTCATTAATTTATTCATGTATACGAGTACATTCAAATTTATAAAATAAAATAACTTAAAGTAACTAACTTATTAATAATGTAGAATTTGATAAATGAACTTGCATATTATTTACATTTTTAAATATTACATTTATTAATTAAAATAACCTAAAGTAAATAACCTAGCAACAAACTTAAAAAATGGCGTCAAAAAACTCCTCCTCAACGCTGTCAACTGGTAATGTACCCAAGAGACTGGCGGCGTTGCCACGTTGTATGGCAACGCTAAGGCTTTGGCCAAGGTAAAAGCCAGCCCTTGGGCCACGGGAAGTGTCAACTAAAAAGTTCAGTTCAGTTCATCATCAAATAATACTTAAATAATAATGACCCGTTCGCGACCTCTGTTATTGCGGCTTGAGACACGCGAGGGTCACTTGTTTCCTTTGCAAGCGTGCGCTGATGAGTTCCACAAGGTATACATAGCGCATACTTGTACATAGCACTTACTTAGAATAAACTTCTTGACATTCCACTAGTGGGTAGAAGTCGAGCACCGCATACGCCAGTCGATTATTCCAAATGTTTGAAATGATGTTGGAGGTCTGAAAAATAAACAAAAGTTGGGCAAGAAAACTTTTATACTACCACAAAGCTGTCCGGAATCACTCCTCAATTCATGAGCCCCGGGTACCATACGGGGTACGGACAACTGATAGCAGACCTCATTGGTTTTGCACCTTAGTCCACGTCTTAACCGAAGCGATCGTAGAGTTAATTATATTTGGGGTTAATTATATCGTAGAGTTAATTATATGCACGTGTCGTCGTCGCGCCTGCCGGTTTTCCGAACAAATCGTCAACTGATCGCTTTATTTAGGACAGGCTATAGCTTCTGTGCCTATCTAGGAAGAAATATTAATCATTTCAAAAATATTGGAAACTCCACTTACGGATGTTGCACCCCAACCAACGATAGTGATGCCTTTTGTATTCGTAGGCAAAGGACTAGGGTCCCTATCAAAATCTATCTTCTTAATTTTTTTGATTTTTCTCCCGAACTTTAGAATCCGAACCGTACGCATAATTGCGAGATTGTTATTCAAATTATTAGGGTTGTATTGCGGATGGAAGTAGACTTCCAGAACAGGGATGTTCTCTTCACATCCCTCGTATAAATTGCAGCCCACTTGCACTGAGAGGAAAGCCGGGTTCTCTCTGAAGAAGCGGTTGTTCCAGGCGCTGATGGTTATAAAAAACAAAACATTATCGTCCGAGTACTTCTTCTTTTACTGTTAACATAGACAAGAGAAGCACCATTCCTCCTAAAACAAACAACGATTTAATTCTTACATTTGCAAACACGACGCTGAAGTGATGATTAGATCTGATTTTATGATGGAGCCGCCACATTGGAATTTCTTGAAGAACTGCACGCTCGCCATGAAGGGAAACATCTTGATCGATTCTCTGCGTCCCCCGAAAATGCGACGACTAACACCTGGAGCTGCAAAGTAAATTATGACTTCATTAATCAAATGCCCAAGAAATTAAATAACGCAAGAAAAGTATAGCGACGGTGCCTTTATTGCGAGTAAAATTAAATTAAAAAAAACTATACTTACTCCAAAATTCGTTACTATTCAAAAGATTACCATCCTCATTTGTATTGTTTTGCGAAGTGTCATCCGACTTTAAGTGATTTAACACCTGTGTTTTTATACCAAGCTTAGCATTGTTGTTATCAAAGCCATACTTGAATTTTAAATATTCAAGCTTTCTTATAAACGTGTCTATATGTGCAGTTACATATTCATCCTCTCCAGCTTCGTAGCTTTTATGGTCTTCATTCAATACTTCATTTAATTGTGCAATAAAACATTGTGTTTTGTTATCGATGTTATTAACTTTAACTAGTCTTGCAATTTCCGTCAGATTGTCGTCATCTTGTAAGGTGATGGTGACGAAGAAGTTGTGAATTGCTGCGAACTCTCCAAACCTCACTTTATGCTTCACATGATCGAGTTTCAGGGTGGAGAATATACCGTTGACAGTCTTTCGCAATGCCGCCTCAGCTGTCGCTAAATTTTTGGTTTCCTCACGAAGTTCAACTAGGCTCTGAACTTCAACGACAGCAATGAAAACAATGAAATATAGTATAATATTTTTGATGGAATACATGAGAAGAAAGATACTTCTTGTATATATGAAATGAAATTCAAAACAGTATTAATGGAAGATTTCACAACGTTATCAAAATGTTTTTGTGTTTAAAGTAGCGTTGCTCAATAAATTGAAATATGTTTTATGCGTTTGTTTTATTTCCTAGATATTGAGAAATCTTACATAAAAAAAATTGCCAAACCAAGCAATAAAATATTCAATTTGAAACACATTTTATTTGATAGTAACATTACTTTTAATACAAACTTTTTGTTGTATACATCTAAGTCAATCTATACTTGTAATTATTTAAGTTATTTTAATTTATGTAAAATGGAGTTAACTACAATCATCGTGTTTCTTATTCCTGTGGTGGTAGCTAGACATAATCATAGGACAGTTCTTGAGAGTATTTTAAAGTCCACAGACAACCTGTATGCAAAATTACACAACGACGTTCAAAATGTAATAAACAACTTATTCGATGGATTGAATTTGTCACCGAGCTTTACAGAAAAATCGAGAATCAAATTGTTCTTAACAATGCATTATGATTTAAACAATATGGCAGCGAACAATTATGATGAGCACGTTAAAATGATAGACGCTGCTCGACCTGATACTGGCAATGGAAGTTCAAACGGTTTAGGATTGTTCAAGCTTATTGAAACCACTTTGGGCGCGAAACCTTTTAACCTTTTGTCTGTAATATTACACGAAAAAAAAACTACAACTGGGCTTACTATTCTTGAGAATACAATAGTGCAACAAGCAGCTACTATACCAATAGCTACACCCACCTCTTTGGAAAACATCAACCCATCTGATCCTGTATTTGCGGATAGCAAAGAATTCATACAATTCATTAAAGACTTTATAAAAAAAGTTGATAACCTAAATGAAACAGATTTCTCTAAGTCAACACCGTTGCTACCGCCTATTGAAGAAATTACTACACAACCTGACATTGAATTCTGGCGTAAGTAAAAGAATTATAGATACTTCATCGAATAACAAGAAATCTCATTTTAATATTAAACAGCGTCATCAAATGGATAATAAAATATTGGAACTTCATGACTAAAACTAAAAGACGATTATCCGAAGTAAAGCTGTTTTCCTTATGCGTACTTCTTTACTTGTCCAGATCATCATCATCTTCCTGTGCTGGTCCAATATCTCGTGGGGTCGGCGCAACACGTTTTTCATTCTATTCTCCCCTGTCAGCCGTCATGATATTACTCCGATTTCTCTCATATCATTCCTCACACAATCCTGGATGAATTCTTTTCTTTGATCTTTCTCTCTCTCTCCATCCATCATTATTCATAGGCATCACACTTTTAGTTACAGCTCTTTATTTGTCCAAATATCCTAACGTCGTAAACTCCTTTTTCAGAACCGCCAGCATTCGATTACTTTAATGACACTAAAACCAGGAGAATATTTAGGGGCAAAAGGAGCGGAGTAAAGAGTTACCCTTTCATCGTGAGCATCCATTTTTTGGAAACGTTCGTCTGTGCTGGGTCTATTTTGTCCAATGACTTGGTCATCACTGCAGCTTCGTGCTTGCAAATGTAAGTGACGATTTGCGATGCTACTCGTATATCTGCCTTTACGCGAAGCTTACAACTTCAGGTGATGCTGCTTGGGACGCGACAGAACTCACACGAAGGGACCCACTTATCACTCGTACTTTCTGTCGTTAGGAGCTCGTGGGTAAGTGATAACAGCCGCTCAGGTCTATCTTCAGTTCTAGTTTGGTCCGTCGATGGGTAACCCCCATTACATACTAAGATTCTTCCGAGTCTCGGAAAGGGATCGGCATTCGACACCGTATCAACTGGAACCGTTCAGTATTCTTTGTATGAAACTCCCTAAAACTCCTCCTCCGTCCTTTTTTTGCAACGCACACTAATCGGAATCGTGAGCGTAACGTAATCGCCTCGCCTCGGGACAAGCTCACGAACAGGGGTGCGGTGCGAGGTCAACTTGCTTACGGCTCGTCGTCCCCGCGCTTACGTCTCTCCGTACCTGAGCTTACGTCTCTTCGTCCACCCTTACGCACATTACTGTTGACACACGTGCTGTCATTCTATCAAAATACTAACTAGTGTCATACATTTTCTAGTTAGGTCGGCGAACCGTAAGCGCGGCGTGGCCTTGCCGTAAGCGTAGCGTCGCCTAGCCGTAAGCGCGGCGTTGCCTAGCCGTAGCCGAGTTGACGTTGACGTATCGGAGCTGCTGATCCGCTTGCTTAAGTTAGGTCGACGCTTGTTTGACGGCGAGGCGAAAGGCGATACGGTGCCGATCCCTTTCGGATTTGATATGTGTACTGTGTCCTAAGCCGTTGGTCGCGATTGTCAATTGTAGACCTTTGACAGTCGTTACAGGTAGTCAGTGGCCCGAAAGTCTAACAAGACAGCCTTACCAAGGGGTATCGTATTACCTAGAACTAATTGGACTGTGGAGGTTAGACTGGAAGCCGACCCCTACATAGTTGGGAAAAGGCTAGGGAGATGATGTATCGCTCGTAATTTAACCAACGTCGCAAATCCCTGAAGACTTGAACGAGGCGTAAGATGTCTTCGTACGCTTGTGGTATAGACAGCAAATGACAATATCAAACTGGGTCTAACTTAATTGTCATCAAATATTGTGTTTTTTCCAGACTTCACAATAACAGATTCTTCAGAGAGAACCCCAGGGCTGTCAAAGTTCGCGTTGGCAGCGACTATTTCATTAGGGGAGGCGAGATGATACCAGCCCTTGAGGCCTTCTTCTACCCTACTTACGACCCGAAGACCTTGGCGAACAACCTTGTACTCCTCCGCCTGGAGAGGCACATTCGATTCTACAAGTATGAAAGTAAGGTAAAAAAGGTCAGATATGACAGGACGAAGGGAAACTTGCCGGTCAACACCAATGGGATTACTGTGATCGGATGGGGCTCTAGAAAGGTGAGCTGAACATGAGTAACTTTCATGTTGTCAACAAATTACACAGCTTCGAATCGAATAATACCAGATACTACCATCAGCAATGTTTCAAATGGTTTACTCTTTAGCTTAGATCTTCAAAAGACTTGTGGGACCTTACACTCCTATTTAATAAGTCATTATTTTGGTTCTCTATTGCGATTCCTAACTTTTATATCCATAATCTTAAGTGCTATAATTTGTTTCGTCCTAATCATCATTTGTCCGAATGATAACTTACCCGAACTTAATATCACATAATATCACATTCCATAAAATTTAAATCCCTAAATACAATATGCCCTATACATAAACAATATGCACTAAATCCGTTTGTCATAAATCAATAATATACAAAAGACATAAAACCGTTTTCAATAAAAGATTATGTCCTAAATTCAGACTATTACATTTTTATTTATCGTAATAATATTTTTAAACTCATTAGACTCAGCGTTCATTGTGCCGATAGTCGCATCAGCCCATGGCTTAATTGCTAAGAGCGTCGATCAATTCTGAGGAGGCTCTCGTTAGACAGCTGGATCAAGGGCTTGATTCAGAAAGCGGTACCTACTCCTGGACACGGCTCGTATTGTTAGGAGGTTCCTCTCTCTGGAACCCTGACCGCCGGTAGCTTGGACCCTGTTCCCGATACCGGTGGGCTACAATTTTCATAATTTTTAATGTTTTTTATTTTGATTTTTTTTATGGAATATTTAAAAATGTAAACAATTTGTGTAGAAATTAATAGAATAGAATAGAATGTCTCTTTATTCGAGTATCCATGACTCAAAAGCTGTTAGTAAAACTTACGACTATGTTAGTAAGCACTGATAAAACAAACAAACACAATAGATAATGGCAAAAAAAATGGTAATAAATGGATAATAATTTTTTAAACAATTTTGTATTGCAAAGCTTTTGCTAAGACCTTCTCTCAGGCGGTGTGTAGATCCAAGTTATATTTTTTATATGACAGCGGGCAATTCTTCTACCGACATGTGCAGATGTGTTTTACGCTCACCACCTGCTCCTCAGCTCGCGGGCCGCCTCGCCCCTCCGCGCCTACGCGGGCTTAAATTACACGCTAGGGGTAGGGCAGACAAGACTACGTGGAGTTGGTTTTGCAGCGATTAGTTTCTGTCACTAAAACCTAATTTTTAGCAAATGTTTTAGGAGTAACCATTTTATTATAAGTAAATGAACATTCGGAATAATACACGATGTATAATACAATACTTAGGACGTATGCCTTTATTTCATGCAAAATTAGGAGATTCAATTATTATAGTACTTGATATTATGACAGAATAGGTTTTAGAAGCTATGATAATTATGTAAAACAATATTTCGTATTTTTGAACGTTATGGATAATGAAGTTTATAGCAAACGTGTTATGGATAATGATTTCGGACAAACAATTTTAGGAGAAGAAAGGGAGTACCCATTATTTTAAGAAGAAAAGAACAGCATATGATTTAATCCCCGTCACCTTGACCTGCTCTGTGTGTCGCCTGTCCTGCCGGTGATGCTGAAACATTTTACTTTTCCAGCGGAACAATATTATAGAACAGTTTGAAAGAATGATGGCAGCAAGACTGGACATATACCAAGTGGATGAGTGCGCTACAGTATACTCCAGGTATGTTTTTAATCTTACGTGCATAAATCGTCTTAGATTTGTTTTAGGTGTAGAATAGATGTTGCAGGTCGCCCTGCCTGTCTAGCCGAAACAATATCTAAAGTATCTTATGCCACTTTATAATGAAGGCAGTTAGCACGCGACACTATTAGTCCGCATGGTCTTCCGGTGAAGCGAATCTCGCGTCTCATTGCTGGTGCCGATCGACCGCGTGGACGAGCAGCGCTCACCACACCGCTCCGCGCGGCGCTTCTCAGCTATTTACCCGACTGCCAAGGAATGGTTATGTTTTTCACGCGTATCTTGTATGTATGCTTGCATGTAATATTCCTTTTTACCTCTGAATTTATTTTATGTTGTTTTTTTTCGATCTGAGAACTCTTGTGTTACTAAGACGAATATAATGATATTTAACATATCCTTGGTAACACAAGAGTTCTTAGATCGAAAAAAAAACCAACATGACGACTGTGAGACGCTATTGTTTAAAGTAAAAAAAAAATGGACCATGTTCCCGATACCGGTGGGCTAATTTTTTTAATACTTTTTATATTGTTTTTTCTAAGGAATATTTAAAAATCTAATTGATTTGTAAAGATATAATAATACTAACTAATAACTTTAAATAAAAACTGAAAAGAAAAAAAAAACAAGTGCTGTCCAGAAGTGAAGAAAGCAATTTAATAGCTGCAACATTAAAATAATTTTCTAATACGGAACATATTGACTGCAATAGTCGGGACCCATATTGGATAGAATGATTTTAGTCTAGATTATTAAATGGGTCCTGACTGTGTGTGGCCAGTGATTACACACGGGACCGAAACGTGGTCGTTCACAATGGGCCTCATCAGAATGCAGTGTGGCACGCAGCCCCGAAGAACTGCCAAATTTAAGTGGCAGTGGGCAGGTCACATTGCTCGCAGAACAGATGGCCGATGGGGCCGAAAAGTTCTGGAGTGGCGACCGTGAACATCGAAGACGTTGCGTTGTAAGGCCACACACTAGGTGGACCGATGACCCGGTGAAGGTTGCGGGGATCCGCTGGGTGCGAGACGCACGGGACCGGTCAATGTGGCGACCTTGGGGAATGCCTATGTCCGACAGTGGACGTCTTTCGGCTGAAATTATGATGACCGAACCCCCAGATAGAAATTTTTCGTCGGTATTTTTTTATATCAGCTGTTTCCCGGTCAATATTCATGCATGTCCTAGAAAACAAAATTCTAACACATCAAATAACTACCAATCCACAAAGCACTAGGCCGGGTTGGTAATTTCAACCCACGTGGTAATGTTTTAGTCCAATTATTTAATAGTGTTTAAATCTCTTTTCAGGCAGTATGTCACGCACAAGCACTTCTGCGCCGGATTCATATCTAAAGGTGGAGGAGCATGTAATGTTAGTCATTCTTATAACTAAGACACGCCCCTCCTCCCGCCTTCGACTACGAAACTGTCCCTTGGGATCATACGTCTAGGGTGAAAAGTATCTGTGCGATGTCGTAACCAAAATCATGGTCTGCCTCTGTTTAATTTCATTGATTATTCGTTATTACTTGAAAGGTTTTTGAAGCCCTAAGACTATGAGCAAATCTGTTTTGTGATGCTGACATGCGGAGTGGCTTCCCATTGGAAGCATCTACTCATCTGCTGCCCAGAGCTACTCGGTCTTCTAGTTCTAGGATATTTTAGGACGTTTAAGTCGTCTCACATACTGGTCCATGGTGAGTTGGCGAGAAAGTTCATTAAGGTGATGGATTAACCGATCTTTGTATTTAGCTGCCAAACTCTGAATTTCCCCTTTGGTTGTTCTTACTTCAAGTCGCTCGTGAACTTCATTGTTGGTTATGTACCATGGTACTTTTGCAATTGTTCTTAGTATCTTGTTCTGTTGGCGTTGGAGTATATTTATGTTGGAATCGATTCCAACAGGCCGTATGTCCAAATGGGCTTTAGGATGACTTAATATATACATATACAGGGAGTAAGGGACAGCCCTCCACAGACTGATGTGGTGAATTCAGTATAATATCTTATTAAGATGACAGGAAGATGACTAAGGTATGTTATGGGAATCCAATAAATTTGATTTGTTTAATTTCCTAATACGCAATGTATCGTTACCGTGGCAAAAATTCACGTAACGAAGCAAGCGCAACGACGAGTTCGATGAACTCTGTAGCTAGGCAGGAAATGTACAGCTGATTTCACGCGTCGTTCGTTAGAGCATTACAACATCCATGGTTGGATTTTTTATTTTAGCCGTACTACGTACATAAATGGAGTGCTGCGTACAGGGCATGTAATTTTACATTGAAATAAAGGTTAAACTGAAAAAACTATTAAAAACGGAAATTTTCTGGAGAAAAAATTCGGTGGAATACGATCAAAGTAAGGAGCTAAATGCACCCTGTCAGTTTGTGGAGGGCTGTGCCTTACACCTTGGATAAGCAGTTTGTTGTCCAAAGAGAGTCTCGAGTTCCCTCCTAGCACCCAGTATAGGCTGTTGTACTTTTACTGTAGCTCCTACTTTATACATTTGATGTGGTGCCTCCAGGTTAGTCTACAATATCAATGAGTAAGCCAAGATATCTTACATGGTCACTGTGGGGTAGAGTACATTGGTACAACTTTAGGTCGGCAGTCTCCCTTTTGGTTATACACTGTTTTATAGACAAAAGTTCTAAAGATTTTCTATTAATATTTTTTTTTCTCATATTATCATTTTATAGCGATATCAATACGCAGCGCAGAATACTTACTTCGGTTATTTAACTACAAACACTGTTGTCGGACAACAGTGTTTGTAGTTTTTTCATTTCTGCCTTTATCTCACTTTTAGGAGTCGTTCGTCCTTTTTGTTGAATGTGTGACCAATTAAGCCACTTTCACGAAATTTGTTGATGGTTAGGATTTTATCTACCAGATAAAATTAAGCGCATGACTTACTAATGTAACTGAACGTGATTAGCTTAAATCTAACGTTGCTAGCTATCTAGCTGTCATTGTCATAATAACTATGGAATATTCAAACTGACAGCTCCTTGACGATGTACACTTTAGCCAACTTTTCTGTGCAGGCGGGAAAAAACTGAACTAAAAATAATGTACCAAGTTTGACATGTCGAATGCATCTTTTATTGACAAGCAGCGCCTCCTTGAACTGCACACTTAAAGTGGTCATACTGTACTGATCACGTTCAGATTCATGTCTGAAGACCTCTCTAAGTATTGATGCTTAATATGGTTATAGAAAGATCTTGGCGGCCCAGGAGTCGTCGGTGGCCTTTTGGTTGGAGTGATAAGCTTCGGAGCCCCGATGTGCGGAGCCATGGATGCTCCCACCGTCTTCACGAAACTTGGTCACTACGACGAATGGATTGATAGCGTCATTGAAGAGGTACATTATTGTTATGTTACCATACTGCCACGGCTGTTTGAGGTCAATGCATCGTTTTAACCTTTCGTGTCTAGAACGTAGATCTACGCGAGACACAATGGCTTGTCAGATGATGGTGGGATAACAAACATGCCACCAGCTATTGGACGTCGGAATCATCAGATGTTGTTTATCAGTCGTGTCGTGTCTTGTTTATCTGACGTGTAAAAGTGTCGGTTTAAATCACCGTCAACATAGTTTGAATGTGTTCGCTCTTTTCCAGAACGGTCGTACTCTAAAAGTGAGAACAACGCACAAGTACAGGACTGAACACTACTTCTTCGACCCCAGTCCGCCCCCGCGGGAACACCCATTCATTACGCATAAGTCTACAAGGGGAACAGTAACGCCTTTGCCAATGTTCCCGGCAGACACCAGAGAGGAGGAGGGCGAAGGGGAGGTAATAGAATAAAATCTGTTCGGATTACAGAAGACCACTTAGAAACATATCGAAAGTGAGAACATTCTGATTTCTGGAATAACATATATGTAAAATATACGCATTGCACCTAAAGTCGACATATTTCCGATCTTTTACAGCGTGGCCCTTTATTTAGAGGGCGATGGACACCCAAAATTCAGATTCAGCAACTATTTCCTTATACACCTACGACAAGACATTCAATGTTACTACCTATGCAATTACTACGAAGCATCATTTATGAAGACTACGGAATAGTAGCTGAAGATGTTAGTGACATGTTTAAGACCACTCGGCAGGAACTTGCTGCGAAACAACATCCCTTGGTGAATTTAAGTATCTTACCGGTACCCGGGATCCATACTCTAAGACCACAAGGAGCTACAAAGCCGAAGTGGTTTAGTCCGATACCCCTGACTACGTCACCTGGCCCGCGTCCACAGTTTGATAATGATGACAGTTTTAGCTCGCCTCCTAATAAACAGTCTACCCGTCCGACCTTGGCCATACCAGATGTAAATATTATTGATCTAGTGACTGAAACTGAGATCGACCCAGAGTTGATACATCATGAGTGGGTGACGACAACTTCGCCTAAGATCTCGAGTCCTGTGACCACGACTAAGCCCAGGTCTACTGAAACTACCACCTTGCCGCCAACAACACAGCCTGTAAACATAGATTACTATTACGATTTGTTGAGAGTATAAATTATTTTGGGATCTGATTATAATAAATACGTTTGAAAAACATTTGGGTTTTACTAATTTTGTACACGACATAATATTACGCCTGTAATTTCCCAGAGGTTAAGCAAAAATTTACCTAATATTAAACCCACAAATTGTCAGACACGTTTTAAAAGTCTAATTTAATAGTTGATGTGTGATGGAAAAACCTTTTGCCCGACCGGGGAACCGAACTTAGGACCTCATGCTCAGCAATAGCTACGAGGTAGTCAGTTTTTAATAGTTTTAGATAATGTAACATTTGCTTATGTAACATTTGCTAAGTACAATGTTTGGAAACAGCTAGCTATTTATTATTTGCCTCATATCAGAAAATAATCAGTCATCTAGTTGAGAGTTTGAGAGTAGAGTATAATTTTCCGTTGACCAACAAATTGTAAAAAAGTATTTTTTTTTTACAGAAAGCATGATTTTGCGTAGTCAGCTAACTAGAAATGTATTTCTTGATATGTTGTCGTTTGTCTGTGATATTTGAGCGGCTTGTAATACCTATTACAGCTGCACGGTCAGTGAAATTAATTATAGAATTATGTGTTTAGTGAATGTTGTGTATGTTTTTTAAAATAAAATAAATATTTAGTCCAGTTTTCAGCGTCAACAATAACAGTACTGTAAACGTTTTTCAATTGAAATTTTATTTATTTTATGGCAGTAGATTTTTTATTACGATTATTTATTTTAAAATGTCTGGAGATTGAATTTTGTAACTATTTCCCGAATCACTTTTATTACAACCCGAACGTATTATTGTGCGTAATTCAACAATTTGAAAAAAAAAAAAACGAAATGATATTGGCCTCAGTAATCCTGTTCCTAATAACAACAACCATGGCTAAACGTAAACACCATCATAGCAAAGATCCAAATGACAATTTCTTTGGCACCGTTTATGTAGCCATTCACTCTGTAGTCGATGATATATTTGAATCTATTAATCTTAGTACCAATTTCACAAATGCAACGAACTCAAAGTTATTGTTAATAATGCATAATGATTTAAATAACATAGCAGTTAAAACCTTCGAAACATTCAATGATATACAGAAAACAGTTAAAGAAAATTTTAATAATCAATCTGATGTTAAGTATTTACCGAAAGAAACTGTAGAGGACCCGATAAAATTAGATACCATAGTAAAAGAAATCTTAAATAAAAATAATTTTAATGCGTACAACGTAATAAAAGAAAGTCGATACAAACGCGCGAAAGATATAGCTAAACGAGTTAAAATCAAACATAGGAATGTTAAAATTAACCCAGCATTTGATGATAGCGTAGAATTTACGGAGTTTGTTATTAACTTTTTGACAAAAGTTAATAATCTTACCGTACAAGACTTCGCGAAGACCTCGAGACATGGCAGAACTGTGGTTCCATCTAAGAAGAATCTTAAAGTATGGGGTAAGTTTTCCATTGTTGTTGAAAGACGAATCAATTTGCAGAAACAATGAATACAATTAAAACTTCATACTCCATAATTAAACAAAGGCCAATCTGTCTAAAGCATTCTTATTTGATTCAACAATGACCTTTTGGTTAAAAACTTAACTGTTCGTCAAGCCGTTGATTGCATTGTGCTGCGCCTGATCTCTCTACGGTATATACAGTGAGTGACGGAAGAGAGACTGGACATGTGTTTGCTCATTAATACACTTTTGCACTATAATATAATATACGCTGCCGAATCTGAATCTGAAGAGTTTTGTTTTCGCAGATGAACCAAGAAAGCTTAAATATGACCTCGATAGCAGTGATGACACCAGAAGGATCTTCAAAGGCTCGAAGACGCCACTGAATTCCTTTCCTTTCATCGTGAGCATTCACATCATGGGACAGTTCTATTGCACCGGCTGCATCATCAGCAGGGACTTCGTCATCACTGCGGCTTCGTGTTTGAACATGTGTGTAGACAAGTTTTAGTAAATTCCAACCTACAATAATTGCCCTCCTAACGGGTGACGTCCTACTCATAAGGCATTATTTACCACAGTTTCTCAAGGCGGAATTGCAATTTCAGACCTATAAGCTCAGCGGGGAGGTTGCCTTACAATCCCAATGCATTTCAACAACATTCATTGCGTTATCTACGTTGATGAGCAGACGAATTCTTCAAACATATTATGAAGCAACGGATTACCAAGAGGGATTATACTACCCAGTACTAACTGGATTGTGGTGGTCAGAAAGGCAGTCGCTCCATTTAAAATACTGGTATTCAGATGCATCCGGTTAGACTGGAAGCTGACCCCAATATAGTTAAAAAGGCTAGGCAGTTGACGATGATAGGGGTGCTGTTTCCTCATGATCTTTTTCTTCACCATATGACAGCAACTACACGAGTTCAACTTTTTATTGTTATATTCTTAAATTCGTTTTATTCATTGGGCACCGTGTATTTTCAGGATATTGCTCATTGAAACTAACGAATGCATCGGTTAACAACCTTAATTCTTTTAGCTTTACAAATTATTAGTTTCTTGTATTCACTTCTTCTCTACTGACAATATGGTATACAGGGTGGAAACTTTCAACGGGGCAGTAGAGCGAGGCCACACGAGAGCGGTGCGGCACCACAATAAAACACTGTTTACCGCGGTGCGGCGTTCGACACAATATAAGTGAGGCCACACGATGCGTTGTGAATGCGGCGGCGGCACGACTAACTCCGGCGCCGCAGCGCATCAAGCCTCCCCGCCTCGTCTCGAGCACCGCTCCGGCGCCGCACCGCACCGTTAACGCATCGTGTGGCCTCACTCTAAGGGAAACTACACGAAAATGGCCCCGTGAGACTATCTATAATTCTATGTGAAATTTTGATCATACATAAAAAAAAACATACGGCCGAACATAGAAACTCCTCTTTTTTGAAGTCGGTTAAAAAGACAATGATCACGAAGACAGTATGTAACATTGCGTTTTTGCGACTTTATAGCACGATGGTTGGGCCAACAGAATTTTTTGATCAGTATAAGAAACAGGAAGAAACAACTCCTACTAGGCATAGAAAATAAGATCAAACAGTATACTAAAACTGATTATTGTGTCATATTAATAGGCGAAAGAGACTTCCTAAGAACTAAAAACTATCACGATTTAATCTACCATATTAAAGATACCATCGAAAAACTGAGCCATACTAATATAGTTATATGTCTCCCAACCTACAAACAATGTGGTGATTACACAACAATATACAACTCACGGGTAGAAATGTTTAATAATCTTTTGTATATGCATAACACAACATATAAATATGCTTATTTACTGGACTCAAACGCTGACTTAAGTTATGATAACATAATGTTTTCGGGTCTTCAAGGTCTTCTAAACGACACGGGCATGAAAAACGTATTTATGAATCTGGAAAAGACCATTTGCGAGATCCAAATGGAAAATTGTAGTAATGCTGACACGAAGGACACATTTGAAGACATATCAAACCAGTTTTTTCTATAATTATCTGACAATAATGCATCAAAACATCGCAGGATTAATAAATAAAGCAGACCAATTACTCTTGCACCTACATGATCTTCAAAACCGCATAGACGTTATCTGTGTGACCGAACACTTCATGGAAACTGGATATGAAGACTTTCTCACTATACCTAATTATAAATTAGCTGCGTGCTACTCCAGAGATACAAAAAGAGGAGGAGCGTGCATATTAATAAAAAACGACCATCAATACAGAGAGCTTGAAGATATCAGGAAACTTTCAATTCAGGGAATTTTTGAGTGCTGCGCAATCGAATTAACACAGCATAGCATCATCGTTGTATGTATTTACAGAACACCTAAACCAAATAATCTTGATACTTTTTACTCAAAATTAAATATTCTTTTACCCAAGATTTGTTACAAAGCGCGCAAGAATGTCATTATATGTGGTGACTTTAACATTAATATATTGAAAAAAAATAGAACTTCCCTTGATTTTACCAACTACCTATTAAGCTATAATCTAAATTTGCAAATTTACCAACCCACCAGATTAAAGAGCAACACATGTATAGATAATTTTGCGCACAATTTTACGCAAAAGTGTGTCCACCATGTGATTGACCTTAACATGTCAGATCACACAGCCCAACTCTTAAAGGTCCCTGTAAAAAAGACTTGTACAATAAACAGTTGGAATATTACAGCACGTGACTACAGTTACAGTAACCTTAAGACATTTAGATCATGTTTATATCCTTTATCGTTTTGTGATGTTTATCAAGCTGATGATCCTAATGTAGCGTACAATAATTTTATAGAAGTATTCCAGCTGTTTTATGATTTATGTTTCCCCTTCATCAATAAAAAAATAAAGTTAAAAAGGATAAGGATAAGGCGCTGTAGCAAAAATAAAAGACGACTTCTTTGGCAACTACGAGCAAAACCTAATAGCGATAACTTAACTAAACTTAAAAATTACTCACAAAGACTTAAGAAAATAATAAAATTAACACAAAAGGCAAAAAATAACCATAAGATAATGACATCAACAAATAAATCAAAAGATACATGGAAGATCATAAATGAAAATAAACATTGCCCTCCCTATGAACATATAACAGAAATACAAAATAACGGGGTTACAATAACAAACCCTAGTGACATAGCGAACGCATTTAACGATCACTTTGTGAATCAAGCAGAATTACTTTCGGAGGCTTCAAGATCCCCGAGCTATGAGACCCCTAATACATGTTGTGAATGAATGTTCTTGACCCCGACTACACCTCATGAAGTATATCGAATAATACAGGATTTAAAAAATAAAGTTAGCGTAGGGTATGATGATATTATAACAAAAGTATTAAAATTTGTTTCCGATGTGATATATGGCCCCATTTGCCACATCATTAATGTTAGTATCTGCTCTGGAATTTATCCTGATAAACTAAAACCAACTATAATTAAGCCCTTATTTAAAAAACATGACAAGACTGATATGAATAATTACAGACCCGTTGCCCTAATACCAGTAATATCAAAAATATTTGAGAAGGCTATTTATCGCCGAATGTCTTCATTTTTCACGAAATACAACATCTTGGTAAAGGAACAGAAGGGCTTCAGGAAAAACAAGTCCATAAATATGGCTATCTATGATTTTCTTAATATTATTATGACAGATGTTGATGAAAGAACTCCTATTAGCGCCGTATTTATGGACATGACGAAAGCATTCGATCTAGTCGACCATAATATTCTGCTACAAAAACTTAATGCATATGGAATAAGGGGCAATGCACTTTCCCTTATACAGTCTTATTTAGACAATAGAACGCAGTGTACGGAAATTAAACGAATTTCTAAAAAGCACAAACAAGAACTTAAATATATTTCAGGAAAACGTAAAATCACTTTTGGCGTACCACAAGGCAGCGTATTGGGTCCCCCGTTGTTTTTAGCTTACATAAATGACTTTCCAAAACATGTCGCTTTTGCTATGGTCCTTTTTGCTGATGACAGCACAATAATTGTAAGGAATAATAAAAATAGAAACCATGAATCTGACATTAAAGACGCATTACAACAATCAATTAACTGGCTTGAACATAATAATTTGAAATTAAATTTAAATAAAACTAAAATCATGCAATTTCGACAAAGATTGACTACTCCTGACATAAATATAGCTTTTGACGATAACAGAATTGAAGAAGTAGAACAAATAAAATTTCTAGGTTTGACAATTGACTCTAAACTGACTTGGAAACAACATGCATCAATTCTTATAACAAAATTAAGTAGGTTCTCTTTTGCTCTTTATAAACTGAAGAAAATAGTTAACCAGGCAGCTGTTGTAGCTGCGTATTATGGCTATGTAGATTCCATATTACGTTACGGAGTAATTTTTTGGGCAAATTCCTGTGAGAAAACTAACATTTTTAAAGCACAGAAGAGGTGTATTCGATTGATATGCAGTCTTAAACCAACGGAAAGTTGCAAACCGCATTTTAAATCTCTTAAAATACTACCACTACCTTGTCTTTACATATATGAGACCGCATTGTTCGTCAAGAAAAATAGTGAATTGTTTAAAAAAGCTTCAGAGCAACGCTATAGATCGACAAGACGAGAATATCGTCACGAGTTATGTCTAAGAGCCTCAAAGACCGCTCTTATGCACAAAAGCATCCTCTGCATGGCTCCGAAAATATTCAATAAAATACCAAATGGCATTAAAGATTTAAACTTGGCACAATTTAAACGGAAACTAAATAATTTTTTAATTGAAAAATGTTACTATACCATTGACGAATTCCTTCTTGACAAAATTTGAATTTATGATAATGTTTAAGCTTTCTAAATGTGTATTATAAAAATTGATTGTATTTTAATGTTGAATTTGTTTAAGTTTTCTAAATGTGTACTACAAAAATTGATTATATTTTAGATGTTGTTTTTTTTTTTTTTTTTTTTAATTTGTATGTAGGTACCTAATATCAATTTTAAATTTGTATAATGTTAAATAGTGTATGCGCTAATGGGTAGTTTTTTGAGTTACTATAACCTAACTATAAGACCAACTGTATCACCAAAAATCACACTAATAAATACTTTGACTTTGACAGGATCGACTAATATAAAAAAAGTGTAAAATGACCATTTTCATTCTAACTGTATTTAATCCGTGAATGGGGATCAAAATGTAACAAAAAAATGTGGATAGTCTCATTTAGCAGTGTAGTAGTGTCGTTTTCGGGTAGCTGCAATGGTTAAGGTAGTTCCCCTTACTGCCCCGTTAAAGTTTCTACCCTGAATATTACAAGTGTTCTACCAATTGATATCATCGTTTGCTGTTCCCCCAGAGCATACAAGAACGATTTTTTCGAAAAGAACTTGAAATCGATCTATGTAAGACTGGGCAGTGCCCACACATCGCGCTATGGCGAGACGATACCAGTCCAAAACGTATACTTCCACCCCGGGTATGAGCCGGAGCACTTGATCAATAACCTGGCCATTATAGGACTGGAGAAGAGGATCCGTTTCTCGAGACAGCAGCAGAGAATCAGACGCATCTTGTGGGATAAGACTCCAGGGGCTCTGTCTAACGATACCAAAAATATTCTCATACTAGGATGGGGTGCTACAAAGGTACAAAACGCTGCATTTTTTTCATTTATTGTAATTTGGATGCTTCTGGACTAATCTTTTAACAGAAGTATTTTTTCCATCTTAAAAAAATGTTCCT
This sequence comes from Eugnorisma glareosa, assembly GCA_947578425.1. Taxonomy (NCBI): domain Eukaryota; kingdom Metazoa; phylum Arthropoda; class Insecta; order Lepidoptera; family Noctuidae; genus Eugnorisma; species Eugnorisma glareosa. Next base: position 20,915,715 of record OX387967.1, on the reverse strand, counting down.
TTATCCTCGCAAATTGTAAAGCGAAGTTTAATTTATACAGGAGGACCAATCTACACAAGAGCTCCCGAAGCTGAGAATGAGCAAGCTTGACGTATACAACACCGATGTTTGCAGGCAGAAATACTCAGAGTACGTACTAATTAATTATTGAATAATAACTTAACTTACTTAGGGTCGCGGCTTCACCCACGTGGGTTGGAGTGTAGCCTTAGGGGCGCTATGGCGCGGGACTTAGAAAAATTTTCGATTTTTTTTTTTTTTTCAAATTTGTACCATACGCTTATAGGCACCATGAGCCGTGCAGAAAACAAAACGGTGTGTACCTGCAAATATATCCATAGGTTAGGTTAGGTTAGAACTGTGACCTACTACGCGCGAGCCGAGCGAGCGAAGCGAGCGGTGCCGCGGCAGCGGCCATAGCCGAGCGCTACCTCGAAATTGAACGCGAAATTTTTCTAAGTATTTTTTTCATAGCGCCCCTAAGACGACACTCTGACCCCCACGTGCAGTTCGATTATTGCCCCACGTTCATCGAGGTATAAACTATTGATGTGTGCCAAATCACATCCAAATCCGTTCAGTTGTTTTTGCGTGGAAGAATAACAAACATCCATACATTCATCCTCATGTTGGACTTTGTGAACGAAACCTCTTTATCGACTCTATGATGATTGTTTTTTGGTACTTATGTGTCTTTCACTTTTACCGTGTTCTTTTTTATCTCTCTTGTCATGGTCGTGCAAATAAAACTATTGTGATCTTATTTGACTAAAGTATATTAATTCCACACCTAAACACCTATTTATAACAGGTTATGCGCCCATGCACCTACTCAAATAAGGAAAGTTATTTTTCGTAAGAAAATAAGCAAAATATAAAAAACGATCGGCACGTGTTTTTTCTTTGGTGACAATATTAGAAGAAAAACATGACCAGCGAAGCCAACCACACTGGAATTCCTATAGAAAGGCTGAAGGGGGCGGAAAACTATAATAATTGGAAGTTTTCAATGAAAATGCTCCTAATGCACGAAGACCTACTCGAATGTATCGAGTCCACCGACGGAAGCAAAGATGTAAGAAAAAATCAGCGCGCGCTTGCAAAAATTTGTCTTTCTGTACATCCCAATGCTTTCTCGCTTGTGCGTAACGCAAAATCAGCTTATGAAGCCTGGACAAATCTACAAAAGGCGTATGAGGACAAGGGTCTGTGCAGACGCTTAGGATTACTGCGGTTGCTTTTTGGAACTAAGCTCGAAGAGAGTGCTTGTAACATGGAGGCTTACATAACGAAAATAACGGATATTTCACAACAATTGCATGACATAGGTTCTCCACTAGACGATGACTTCATAGCTGTCATCATGTTGAGCGGACTCACACCAGATTACGACCCGCTCATCATGGCGTTAGAGAACACAAGTGACAAACTTGTCAGTGACACTGTAAAAAACAAGTTATTACAAGAGTTTCATAGGAGAGATGAGAAATCAGAGTCTGCATCGGCTTTGTCTACTACCAAGATGATGAAATGTTATCGATGTAAGAAGCCAGGACACACAAAGAAGAATTGCCCTAAGAATGCTGCTGCTTCTACGACTCCAGTGAGTAATGTCAAGGACAAGAAGAAGGTCTTATTATCAGCATTGTCGGTTAATCTCAAGAATGATGTCTGGTATGTGGACTCTGGTGCAACCAACCATATGTGCAACAACAAGAGTATTATGTCAGAGTTGAAATCAATCAAAAAACTCTCTGTGAACATTGCAAATGGTGAACAATTATGTACTGCAGGATTAGGTAAAGTTAGAATTGAGTTAGACAGCGGTTTTACAACAATAACTAATGTTTATTTGGTTCCTCAACTGTCAACTAACCTTTTATCAGTCAGTGAGTTAACAAGAAAAGGTTATAAAGTCAATTTTAATTCTAAAACCTGTAGGATAATGGACGGGCATGAAACCATTGCGACTGCTAGTTATGTGAATGGTATTTTTCAATTAGATTCTATAGGGAATAGCAGTAGAGCTGATGTCGAAGTACAGCCTCAATGCATGGTCTCTGACAGCAGCAGTAAATCAATACTGGACTGTGATGTGTCAGAGCAAGAGCAGAGCAGCTTGGTGTCACAGGAAGTATGGCATCGCAGGCTGGGGCACCTCAACTCTAGGAGCATGAATGTCATGAGACAAGGTATGGTCATTGGTATGAATTATGATAGTACTTGTTTTCAATCATGTATTGCCTGTATTAAAGGAAAACTTACAAAATTACCTTTTCCAAAAGTTTCTCACAGTAGGTCTAAGGAGATTTTAGGTTTAATACATACAGATTTATGTGGTCCAATGCAAGAGAAGTCATTTGGTGGTGCTTGTTATTTTCTTACTTTCATTGACGACTGTTCAAGAAAAACATTTGTTTATTTTTTTAAAACAAAAGGTGAAGTTTTTGAAAAATTCAAAATATTTAAAAAGCTTGTTGAAAATGAAACTGATAAGAAAATAAAAACTATTCGTAGTGACAATGGTGGTGAATATATCAATAAACATTTTCAGGAGTTTCTGCAGCAGCAAGGAATCCAGCACGAAACGACTGTCCCGCATTGTAGTCAACAGAATGGTGTGGCAGAAAGAGCAAATCGTACCATCATGGACAAAGCTCGCTGTATGCTAGAAGATGCTGGTCTTGACAAACGTTTTTGGGCAGAGGCCGTAAACACTTCAGTGTATCTGAAGAACCGCTCACCTATAAAAGCTGTCATGGGCATGACACCACTGGAGAAATGGACTAATACAAAGACCGATGTAAGTCACCTTCGTACATTTGGTTGCTTGACTTATGCTTTGACTTCAAATCACAAGAAACTTGATTCGAAGGCAAAGAAATATATATTTGTCGGTTATTGTAACGATACAAAGGGTTATAAACTTATGGATCCTGAGAACCTTGGGCATTGCATTAAAGCACACCATGTGAGGTTTTTAGAAGATTGTTTTTGGAAGAAGGATCTGTCAGATGATGATACTAAACATGTGGTTCATGTTGTTTCTCGTACAGAACCGACATGTAGGGCAGGCGACAACACTGGGAATGAAAGTGCACAGGATGTCTCTGAAAATTGTAATTCTGATGTCAGAAATAGGAACAGGGACACAGTATTTAGTATCAATGACAGTGGTAGTTCATCTGAAGCAGATAACTCATCGGATGAAACCTATATTCCAGGGAGTTCAAGTGAAGACTCGACAATTACAGACTTCACTGATGCTGTAGAGGAAAATCTATCTGCACAACTGGTAGCTCAGCAGTACAGGGATCTTGGAGACCCGGAGACTGTTAAGGAGGCACTTGGTGGAAATGAAGCTAAAGAATGGAAGGAAGCCATGGAAGATGAGTATAAATCCTTTAATACCAATAAAGTCTGGCACCTTGTGGATCTACCTAAAGATCACAAAGCAGTAAAATGCAAATGGATCTTTAAAAGAAAAAGGAACTTAGATGGAAGTCTCCTAAAATACAAGGCACGGCTGGTTGCCAAAGGATTTACTCAAAGGTATGGCATTGACTACTATGAAACTTTTTCACCTGTTGTCCGTTACTCTACTATCCGTTTGTTGTTAGCACTAGCTGCAGAATATGATCTGGAAATAAATCACCTAGACGTCAAAACAGCTTTTTTGAACGGTGATCTAAAAGAGCATGTGCTAATGGAACAACCAGAAGGATTTGTTAAGAAAGGACAAGAACATAAGGTGTATAAGTTGGATAAAGCCGTTTATGGATTAAAACAGGCTGCAAAATCATGGTATGAAAAAATTAACGGAGTGTTAATAAATAAACTCCATTTCAATAGAATGCCTTCAGAACCATGTGTCTATTATAAAGGACAAAAGAGGGAAATGGTTATAATTGCCCTTTATGTCGACGACATAATGTTATTCTCTTCATCGATATCCAGAGAAAGAGATATGGTGAAAGAAAAACTCATGTCAGAGTTTGAGATGAAAGATTTGGGTCCAGCTCATCAAATATTGGGCATGTGCGTACGCAGGAATAAAGAATCGATTACTTTAAATCAGTCACATTACATTGAAACTGTTCTACGTAAATTTAATATGACTGAATGCAAGCCGTCTCCAACCCCTATGGAAGCTGGATCGAAACTAAAGAAAAGTGAAGTCAAGGATACTCGTCTCGACTACAGAAATCTCATAGGTTGCTTAATGTATATTTCGGTGTGTTCCAGACCAGACATCTCGCATGCTGTAAGTTTTTTGAGCCAATTTAATGAATGTTTCGATGAAACTCATTGGAAAGCGGCGAAAAGGGTCCTGCGATACCTCAAAGGTACAAGTCATTACTTTCTTAAGTATGTTAAGGGCGGATTGATCATAAATGGCTACACAGATGCTGATTGGGCATCTAATGAGGTAGATCGTCGGTCATACACAGGATATATATTTAAATTAGGCGATTCTGTTATATCTTGGGAAAGCCGTAAGCAGAGGACTGTGGCTCTCTCAAGTACTGAAGCAGAATACATGGCTATTTCAGATGCTTGCAAAGAAGCGTTGTTTTTACGTACTTTTTTGATTGAATGCCTTCAAGTTAATTGTAAGATAAATTTGTACAATGATAATCAGTCAGCACAAAAACTATGCTCTAATTCAATGTTTCATGCCCGTACCAAACATATAGATATTAGACATCATTTTATAAGGGATATTGTAAAAAATAAATTTATTGATATCTGTTATATGCCTACTGGTGACATGGTAGCTGACTTGCTTACTAAACCGTTAACTAAAGAGAAACATGTTAAGTTCTCTTTGTCTCTTTTATCGGTTTAATATTTTTATTCATTGTACATCTTATAACAGTGTAATATTGTTATTCTTATTTATTACTATGTGATGTAACATTTCTTAAAACAATAAAATATTATTTAAGATGTTAGATGTTACATTTATATGAGTAACGTTTGTTTTTATCTAAGACAAAAGTTTAAGGGGTAGTGTTGTGATTTAATTAAAATTGATGCATATGTTTAGTTCAAGGGGTAGTGTTGGACTTTGTGAACGAAACCTCTTTATCGACTCTATGATGATTGTTTTTGGTACTTATGTGTCTTTCACTTTTACCGTGTTCTTTTTTATCTCTCTTGTCATGGTCGTGCAAATAAAACTATTGTGATCTTATTTGACTAAAGTATATTAATTCCACACCTAAACACCTATTTATAACACCTCAAACTTTCGCATTTATAATGGTAGTAAGATAAATACTGTTTCTATTGTGTTTTCATCAATACACCTCGACTGCTATGCATTAGATTCTCTTTGCATTAGGTAAACCACACCTTTTCTTCTCTATTTCTATTCTGTTCAGGATCTACCCACGATACCAATTTATGTTTAGACTTCACTTATTTTAATAATCATTTGTTTATTTCAGAGACTTAATAAGAAAAGAAAACTTTTGCGCTGCTTTAAAGGGAGTAAACGGAAGCGCGTGTAACGTTAGTAGTCATTATTTACTTATTTATTGGGATCGTGGAGGTATTTAAACTAAAAATCTTACATTAAAACACGTATTTAAAAAAAAAACTTGTGAGAGAGTTTGAACTTTGACCCCCAATATCTCCGTAACTAGAAGGTTCCCAGATATGGTCTAGAACAAAAAAAAATCGCAATGACGGGGAGAACAAGTGCCTTTCGAATTCGTTAAAGGTCTTGTTACATCCTATAAGTGTGTGTTTGTTTCCAGGGAGATGCCGGAAGTCCAGGAATCGTAGGCGCAGTATTAGTGGGAGTGGTGAGCTTCGGTGTGTCGGAGTGTGGGGTGGCGGGTCCCACTGTGTTCACCAAGCTCGGCTACTACGTGCCGTGGATCGAAAGCGTCATGGTTAGTAGTGTTTTGCAGTTCAAAACGCTGCTCTCATTTTACTGACTGAGAGCTATGTTTCAGCGTGGGGTCACAATCGGATCTAACGCCGCCATCTTGTTTTTTCACTACACTTCAGTGACATTACACAAAACTCACAAATGTGTTTCATTGGTGCACCCCCGACCCCGTCATTCGAGCGCCAAAAAATCGAACATTTTAAATAGCTTTGTATGTTCCACTGCTGGGCAAAGACCTCCCCCATATCCTTCCAGGTACTCTTCTCCTCTCACCACCTCGAACCAGGCCTCGTGTTGCGCATTTAGATCATCTCGCCATCTCTTTCTAGGCCGCCTTCGGCTGCGCCGTCCATCTTGCAACGTTAACCTTATCTAAATAATTTTGTTTTCCATATTGTTCCAGAATGCGCATCACAAAATAAATAAAACAAATTACGATGATATTGATGCAAGAAGAAAAAATAAGCGTTCAAAACGATTTAAAGGCGATAGGTCAGCAAAGAATAATCAATTCCACAGCCATATTGATGACTATCCAGAGGATGTTAAAGCGCTCAGAGATACACTAATGGAATTAGTTAAGTCCGATGATGCTGTCGTAGACGATGCTATCTATGGAGATACTTACGACGAGTTTAGCAAATTTTTCAATAATAACTACCAAATAGAAGAGGAAGATCCGAACGTCTCTCTTTACTCGGATGTTACTGATACCGACAGTTTGATTGAATTTCAATTTGAACTTAGCGCTGGATCATCCACTGAGCAAGAAGAAGAAGAAACTCCTACAGAAACACCAATGTACTTCCCAATGTCACCAATGTTTAATACTAGTAAAAATATATTTCTAAGAAAACCACCAACCGATTCTGAATATGATGAGACAGAACACCATGCTTTCCGCGGTGATTATACAGACAATTATGAAGAATCAAGTAAAGATGAACATGGGCTAAGTTTAGAAGTTCCTAATGCCTTTAAGAAAAAAAACCATAGAAACAAAAGAAATGTGTCAATAGTATCTGAGAGCAGGTCAGATCGACGTGATTCAGATAAATCCAATGATTACTCTGAAGAAATGAAGGAATTCTATGTCAAATACAAAAAGCATTCACAAAAAAATAATTCCAAGAAAAAGTCCGTAGGGAAATCCATTTATCTCTCAGGTGCTAAGTTCGACAGCGAAAATATAGTAGATGCTTCTTCTTCTCCCACAGACAAAGACAAAGAAAGTCTAAAGAAAGTTGGCATGAAACATCCCCACAATCGCCTTTCTAAATACGCTAGTTCTGTTCTAGACGTGGGCAAATCACTAGCAACGAAGAAAGTTTTTAGTTTTAACTATGATAAACATAAAAAAAGTAGACCTAATAAAGCAAAAAGTAGCAGCTCTAAGAAACGTAAAGATAAATCGAAATCTTCTCACAAGAAAACCCATATACATTTATAATTTCATGGACTTTCTTGAGATAAATCTTTATTTTTGTTATTTTGAATATTTTTTATTAGTTTCTTTTTAATGTAACATATGCCGCGTGTTGTTTTTTATTTATTACATTACTGCAATGTACATTGTTTTATTATTAAATCCATTGATCTACTTAACACACTTAAAGCCTTCAAAACTTAGTAGCTAAGAAAACTTTGAAAATCGCATTTTTTTTTTTAATTTTGAAGACAGATTTTTTAGCAAATTTCTTTGAAATTATGCTTTATTATTCAATGGTAACGTTATTAACTTAAGGTGGAAGTGTCAGGGTATCCCGCGAAATTCAAATCTTCTTCTTAAGAGCGGCCAACCCGTCATACTTTTCATACAAACGCTCGTACGTGATTATGCAGTTGTTACACATCTATCTTTGTTTTTTAAACTAATAGGTATTTTTTGCACTATATCTAGGTTTCTATCGTAGCAAAAAAATAAAAAAATGGAGAAACAAATTCAGTATAAACCTCTAAAAATTGGTGTTTTGCACAAGTTTTAACTTAATTTGTACTTGAACTTTGGCCGTTCATAATGTAATCATAAACTGTAAAAGTAAACAAAATATCTGATAGAAACCTTGCACATGTAATGTAGATTCTTAATGACAAATATTTATTTCACACGACTTATTCAAAGATACGTATTTCCTGGAACAAGTTTAAGAAATTTTCGAACACTATTTTTCGTTCAATGTCATCGCGTTAGGCGGTATGAGGTGCGCGGGAGACGAGATGTGCGGGGTCGGGGCGGGGAAAGACGGGAGAATCGAAAGAAAATCGCCGCTGCGGCTATGGATGAAACAACAAGCTTTTCGACCATGCTCGCGTTCACGATAGACGGACCGGGAAGGTCCCTCTTAAGAAACCGATGCTGCCGCGTGCAATAGCACTCCTGCTCTGGTTTTCGCTCTAGCAAATGACGGTTTTGAGCAACGGAAATGTATAGGAGCATGGAAAACTGCAATTCGATGCTGCTAGATGAGGCGCAACTAGGTTTTGTCATCGAGATTTGCCGAAGTGGGAAATCTCGAGAAATTCGAGACAAGAAAAAAGTGGTCGAGACCTCAGGAAATTGCGTCTTGATTGGCAAATGCTACTTACAGACTAGATATTTCTCGTAATATTGGGATAGTAGTACTGGTGGTCTTTTAATAAAATAAAAAGAATAGTAATCTAGAATTTCGAACATGTACCATTCTTATAATGCCTTTCAGATTATTTTAATGAAGGTAGATACTATTAATTTATTCAAACAAAAGACTGTCATATTTTTTTATGATTTTTAAAAAGCGTAGTTTTTTTTCCAAATACACATATATTATATATCACAATATTAAGAAAGATAAAAAAAAGAGTACTCGGGAATTCCCGAGAAATTCTTGTTGGGAATTTTCGCGACTCCAGAAGCAAAATTAGTCAGGAAATCAAAATCAAAGCATTTATTTCAAGTAGGCCAGTTACAGGCACTTATAAATTGTCGAAACAAAGATAACAATTAAATGTAGCTACAGTCCCAGTTACAAGGCATAAAAACTGTGAAAGTACTGTAGTTGCCCATTACCTAGCGTAGATCTCTATGGAGAAGAACGGGCAAGAAACTCCATGGACACTCTTTTAAATCAGCATATTGTTACAAAACCTTGGTTATATCATTCATGTTGAGATGGTACACTATGTGAGAACTATGTAGCAAGATGTGCACATTAAAAGTGTCCACAGTAAAAACAAAAAAGACAATTCAAAAACTAAAAATAATTAATTCACATATAAGCCGTGGCAACTAAGAGATGACCAGTCACACTGACAGCGCCCGTTCACGAACATGACGCATAGATCAGCACCATTCAACTCAACCATTTTGAAGGGAACTAAATGATCCGACACACGCGCCACCATCAGCGAGACATTTGAGTGAGCATGACATACTCTCAACCGCCAGGGCACATTCAAGTCAAGAAAGGACGTAGGTTTCCAGTGAATGGTAGCTTTCTAGTACATAGCACTCACACAATATGGGCTTTATATAATACTAAGGAGAATGAATCTATACAATGCAAAGATCGATCGAGATCGAGAGAGTTGTACAATCTTCAGCAGCTCCAACAATACTATTTAATGTTATCAATTTGTGCGTCCCTGTCCTTGTGGAGCAGGACCGGCATTGAGCCAAGCATTTTTATCAGCGATATAATCGTCCAACTTGTATGCTTGCTTACAAAGTGTGCTTTTAATGCATGTTTTAAAGGATATTGTCCAGATTCGCCCCGTGCAAAAAAGATATCGGACAAATACGATAATTAATTATGTATTTTATTATATTACTTGCAAATACTTTTGTAACACGGACTAGCTGCATGCCAAAATGAACATTATAAAGTATTGTACGCGACTAATAACATTAATCGCCGCCATCTTCGCCAAACGTCATGTCGTGTCGAAAAAGAATAGGGATGCCCAATCGTTTCTAATCGATCGATTGAAGTTTTAATCAATTGTTGCATATTTTTTCATCTGAATCCCATTTTGAATTTATTTCGAATAAAGTGAAAATAGAGGCTACAGTAAAAACATTCAATCACGATTCCATAATCCTTATAGTATGTATTATTCACTAAAAGTATAATTTAAAATAACTACTAAGTATACATTATGAATGAGGTCATACTCGATTTTAAATAGGCAGTTAGAATAATGCTGAAGTGAACGAAACCTATATATTTCATCATGATGATTATACAGGGTTTTCTATTGATCGTTTAGAAAAGTGTGTGGATTACTTCTAACTAAACGATTATTTACGACAATTAATATAAAAATAACCCTCATTTTGGGCTTCGCCGCAGTCGGGTAAAAATACTTATCGTTATTGAGTACATTATTAATGTTTTCTTAAAAAAAAACTATATTGCAGACTAGATACAGATGTTACTGTACTGTTACTCGTCTATACTTGTAATACCTAATACATAAGTTATTATTATTACAGTAGACGAGTGTCATTCTATGTAAAGTATGACATTGTCATACTTGTAATGGTATTAATATTATCGTATGACAAAAGTTTATGTAATACAATTTGTAACGTATGGCCATAGTAAATCTTAGGAAATATCGATAAATCGTATCGTATTTGCCACCCCTATTTTTGACATCACTAAGTGCTCACTTGTCACTGTATAATGGTAAGGTGTGTTTTGAGGCTTTCGGGACTTTATTGAATATCACGACTTTGCTATTTTAACGGACTCTGATTGCTTTCAAAAACGACTTACCTGGCTGTGATTTTCGGAGCTGTGTACCGTTCAAAAGATAATCTAGCTCTCATAAACGGACTTACGCATACGCAATTGAAACTGTAGGTCGTTTTTGATTGTTATTTTGCGTAAATTGCGGCTCCGGTGATAGTTCCATGTTACACAAACATGTTATCTCATTCCAAAACCAATGCTAAGAATACAGGTACCTACCTATGCTAATAAGATTCTATACATTTAAACGTTGCACTTACATACACTTTGGCTTTTGAACAAAAACTGCATAGGTACCTACTTAATTATCTAGGTAGGTACTAAAAATAGTTAAATATTATAATGTTGTCAGTTTCTTAAAAATCACTCGGAGCTGTGAAAAACTATACTTAATATTCGTTGTTATGGTTCGATTATAACCTCAAAATCTGATACTGGTTTTAAAATATATCTATTCTGCAGCTAGTCCGCTATAAAAATAAGCTCCTAAAGGAGTTTACTAATGATCGACAATGCAACACATAATTATCCGATGCTCTTAGTTCCAAGGCGAACAATGTATGGGCGCAGAGCAATGTCCTTTCGTCTCATTAAGTTCAAGAATACTTTGTGAAATGAGAAGTTCATGAAGTTTTATTGTGTACTTTAGCTGTTGGTATCCTTGCCTTGTTCTTAAAAAAATCAAAAGGCTTTATTCATATATACATTTTTTTTTCAATAGCCTTGAATGTCCCACTGCTGGGCAAGGGCCTCCCCCATATCCTTCCAGGTACTCTGCTCCTGCGCCACCTCGAACCAGCCCTCCAGATGCCCGTCTAGATCATCTCGTCACCTCTTTCTAGGCCGGCCTCGGCGGCGCCGTCCATCCTCAGGCATCCATCGTGTAGAGACCTTTGCATGCGGCTCACGTGACCCGCACAATCCCATTTGAGCCTGGCAGCCTTTTTGCCTTCGTCTGCAATTACGGTTTTTGAGCGCAGCGTGGTGTTTCGTATTTTATCTGCTCCCTGTACACCCAGAATGCTGCGCTCCATTGCTCTTTGGCAGACTCCAAGGCGGGACTTTTGCGATTCGGTGAGTGACCAGGTCTGAGCACCGTAGGTTAGGACGGGCAGGATACACATATCGATGAGTATATACATTAAAATTTATAAATTAAAATAACTTAAAGTAACTAACCTATTAATAAAATTAAAAAATGGCGTCAAAAAACTCCTCCTCAATGCAATCAACTGGTAATGTACCCAAGAGACTGGCGGCGTTGCCACGTTGTATGGCAATACTAAGCCTTTGGTCAAGGTAAAAGCCAGCCCTTGGGTCACGGGAAGTGTCAACTAAGCGTTTGGAAATTTCCTTGAAAAGGCTGTGAGCACTTGGACCCCACGGACCTAGAGTTTCAACCCCAAACGGCTCGAAAATCGAGTTACCAATAAGTTTACTTAATTTACGCCGCTTGAGGTTCTCTGCAGCCGCAGCGGCAGCGCCAGCACAGCACGATGAGCTTGGAAGATGGGACGGCGCAAGAGTATCGACGCAAGTTGCGTCCCACACTAAAGGCCTACCCATCTTCCAAGGAAACAAAGACATGCCGTCCGGTCTCTTGCCATCGTCTCGTGCCAAGCCATTGGGTTCTAAAATAGCTGGAACGCCGACGGTGACAAGAGCTCGTCGGATGATGTCATTTAAGTACGCGTGCCGTGCAAAACGGCCCGCACTTCGGCTGCAAATTAAATGAGAAATGAGAAACCCGCAACTATAAAGTCCAAAACTAAGAGCACGTGGGTAATAGGTTCTTGTAATGACAAGTATCCAGTTACAAATCCTAGAGATCCTAGCGATCTACAGGCTGTCATTTTGCATCCTAGTCAAATTCAAGGAGGTATCTATACTAATGATTCTCGACCCGAATCGATAGTAAAAAGGGTAGTATTTTTCATTATTTTTTAAATAAACCCGCTGTCACACACACAAACGCAAACGTATATTCCACTGTATTAGTATGGAAACTAGGAGGTGGTTTACACGTAGCGATTTGCGTATAAATTAAAAATAAAAACCTACCCTTTTTATTTATCGAATCGGGTCGAGAATCACTGTTATTGATACCTCCTTGAATTTAACCAGGTTGCAAAGCGACAGACTGTATATATGTTTTAGAGCAGGTACAAACAATCAAGCAAATAAAGAGTAAATTACAAGACGCTACTCTATCTAAAGCTAAATTAAGATTAGTAAGCAAACGAAAAAAAGCAAAAGCGATTCAAGTGAATAAATATGCAAGCTTAATTAATCCATATTGCATCAACATTGCTATAGTCTAATTCTGTAGAATTGCGAAACATTGCAAGTCGATTTATATTTTATAGGTCTTCTATTTTATGGTGGTCTCCAATTTCCTGCTGTTTCGTAACTTAGTGTTTCACAATTTTCATTTATTTCTTCTTACGTTATTTCAATTTATTTTACTGTTTTATTATCTTGGTCCGTTTCGTATATATTTGTTTTTTCTCCAAATATCTCTTCACATTTTTGGCAACATCATGATGCATGGTTAGCAATAATTTGATTCTCGATTTTACAAGAAATTACCAACCAAAAGCCAAAATGTAAAGCAAAGCCTTCTTCAAGCATGGGCAACTTCGAGACCATCGAAGTAAGAACGTTTTATTGGATCTCTATGGTCTCAAGAAGAGGACCTTTCCTATGATGATGTTTAGCTACCACCACTCGAATCAGGAACATAACTTATTAAAGTTAATTTCATTTTACATAATTATAATGACTTAAATAAGTACCAATATGGATTGACTTAGGTTTATGCAATAAAAAGTTTGAATTACATTGTTTTTTATTCATTTATTAGATTCAGCAAAGGCTTTCCTCTTTTACCTAAATAATATCACTTTGGCAAAACAATCAAAGAAAGACTTGTTGTCTACACGGTGCAGTCGTTATAGGAGAGGAGACTCAGAAGCCTAATGTTGTACCCGTTCACTGGATTATGGAGGTCAAATAGGCTCTATGTAAAGTATTGGTATTCATTTATTGTTGGGCTGTGCTCAGTGGCTGGGAAGCAGTCCATCTACCTGGCCTTTTCCCAACTAAGTTAGGGTCGGCTTCTAGTATAACCCGTATCTGAAAATAGATGCAAAAAACCTAAAAAAGAGCGTAGAACAAAGATAATTGAAAATGTAGGTACAGATGAATTGAGACCTTTCTAATAAAATTTAGAGTTCTCGTTTATCAGAAGAAAGATTAAGATATTATAAGATGTTGGACAACTTAAACATTGGCGGAGAGTGGTCCAATTGACGAGGCGAGACTTGGTAGAAAAACATGGTACCTATAGCATGTTGGGACGCAGATGCCAATAAGACCAGGCGAAAATGGCGGGAACACGAAAATCGTAAAAGACATTTAATTAATAAACCCATTCTCTTTCATTTCATCATACCTAACTGTATTTCAATTCAATTTGGTGGTTTCAACATCTATTCTAGATTTTATGACTCAGATAAAATTTAATATTTCGCAAGAATAGGGAAATAAAACAAGTGACTTTAAAAAAAATACTTCAGTACATTGAGCAACTACTTTACTATCACAAACATTTGGATACAATATTGAAAATTTCCATAATAGTTATATTTTTCATAGATTATATTATTGCATGTCGCAGCAAATATCTTTCTTCATATGTGTTCCACGACGAGAATAATCTGGTGCTTCATATTTTTGAACTTTCTCGTTTTTGTTCAATGTGCTCCTGAATTAACAGCCGAGGATAGATACGGCATCATTTCTACTGAGTCGGCAATACGAAACACTGTGAACAATTTATTTTCCACTCTGAAACTTAAGGTTATGCAGTATAAGCTAAAATTGAAACAATATTCAAGAATTCATAACTACTTTGTTTCCATTACTCTGCGAAATCACAACAATCTCAAGAAAATAGCTAAACTAACTGAAGTTGATAACATCGATAACGGCACTCAAGTTTTTATTACACAGTTAAATGAAGTACTAAATGAAGACAATAAGAGCGATGAAGAAACAGATTCTGTTTACGTTACGTTACTTATTGAAGATTTTATTAACAGACTGGATTATTTAAAAAACAGATATGATATTAAAAATAATACGAAGAATTTCGACTTAAATACAGCGATTATAAGATATTTTAATAAAAAAGAATTTGGAAATACAACCTATTCAAAAGAGGACTCAGCAAAAAGGAGTGATTCTAATGATAGTGTACTGAGCGATAATGAATTCTGGCGTATGTATTCACTGTAGTAACTACTGTTGGTTAATTTAATTAATTTGTTTTTTTTTTTTAAAGTGCAATATGCTTTAGTCCTAGTTATATTATAAATACGAAAGTTTGTGAGGATGTATTGATGTTTATTATTCTTTCACGCAAAAACTATTGAACGGATTTGGGTGAAATTTAGCAACAGATAGTTCATAACTTGGATTAACACGTAGGATACTTTATTCTGGTAGTGTGATCCCTTGGAATCATACACAACAACAACAACAACACACACACAACAACAACAACAATCGACAATTGTCCCGGCGAAGCCGCGGCTCTAAGCTAGTTCTATAATAATCTTTTCAGAACCCAGCGGCCGTCGCATCTTCCAGGGCGTAGGATCAGAAATTAAACTCTACCCGTTCATGGCGAGCGTCCAATTCTTCGGAAATTTTCAATGTGGCGGTTCCATCATAAAATCTGATCTCATCATCACTTCGGCGTCGTGTTTACAAGTGTAAGACTCTTTTAAACTCTCTATATAACTAATTTTAAATCTATCTTTAAGTCAGGTACCTTACCCATACTTTTGTTAGTATTACTTAACCGATGTTAGTAAAATTGACTAATATGTAGGATCCTGATGAGTATGTACTTAAAATTAAACACGAGCGCCTTTTTTAAGCGTTGTGCGGGGCTCTAGACTGAGGGATGGTGTCCATACAGACGTTAGTCGCTGGATCGACATTGATCGTTCGGGCGTGGTCGCGACACATACGTCTAGGAACTGCTCTGCGTGATGTTGTATGTCCGTACCAATGACCGGGTCATTATATATACTACATAAACTTTAGACAGGAATGCTACAGTTACTTTATAATAAGAACTAATTCATCATCATCTGCCTAGCCGCTACAAAATTATGTTACGGAGTCACGAGCTCGATATTAATGAAAACTAAAACTGCATCATTCGATTTTTGAAAAATCAATATTCCTATAGACTTCGGAAAAAACACACTGTTCGGGATCAGGCCGCGAGGGTTGATTAAATAAGAACACGAAAGATGATTAAAACTGATAAAATATATTGCACTGATCAAACATTGATTTACACACTTTTACTTTTACTATAATCACAATTTAAACTGGAAGAACTTATATTTAACTAGAGAATACAACCCGGGGGCGCATTATTTATACCGTTGCACACAGGTGCAAGTCGTGGGTGTCCTATGTTTTGCACCCGCTTGCTCTCTAATCGTCTACGCGGAAGGTGCCGATTTCTTTCCCCTCGACCCCCCGCATCCTCACCCCTGTGACCTAAATACACTTGGACTCGCCCAACGAACCCGGATGTATAATACAATAGAGTCTCTCAGCCAATCAGGTGGTTTGTTTTGATTAACTTTAGGCCTTTGTCACATTAACTTTAAACATTTACTAGAGGCGTTTCAAAGTAAATGGCCCTGTATTACTGCTATCTACTTTATATACAAGGTTTTAATATTGCAAATATGATGCCCTAGAGTGATAGGGACCTGCTAGGGATGGTTTTGACTATCTTATGTCTCAATTTCGGCAGTTATATACATTTTCGACTTATAGGTAGTCATTCTACGGTACATAAGGTATATATGGCACTTATGTGTTTACGAAATCGACCTCTAATGGTCTTGACCTATCAATTAGATATTTATTTCTGTTATATATCTGAAAACTAAGTTATGAGTAATCATTTATTATCACAGATAGCTGCGCTTCTCCACACACACACTCTATATTATTACTCCATTCGATAGTGTCGCTAACAAGGTTCGAATTCTAGGAAGTACCTTTTGACATACGGCAAACTTATGGAAAGTGTTAATTTTTCATAAAATACACTCTGTATTGGGTGGTCACCAATAGACCGACCTAGGCAAACGCGGCTGTTAATATTTAGCCACAACCTCCGTAATAAGAGATGATACAAGATGAGTTTTAATCACTAATTATGCAAAACAATAATACATGCAGTGCGGGCAAGTGCCCCATCAACTGGCCTTCATCTTTGACTCCACGTTATTGGTAGGTACGTCCGCTGTCACATCATCTTTGTTATCTGAATGATCTACATCATTCTTCATTTTATCAGAGCCTGGAACAACCGCTTCTACCGCGAGAACCCTTTGTTCCTCTCCGTGCAAGTTGGCAGCGCCTTCTACGACCACGGAGGAGAGCACATCCCTGTCATGGAGATTTACTTTCACCCGGGCTTCACCCCTAAGATCTTGCGACACAACCTGGCGATCATGAGGTTGAGAAGTGCGCTGAACTTCTGGAGAAAACACACGAAAGTGAAGAAGATAGGGGTTGATAAGCACCCGTCGCCGGTGCCATCAAACGTTGACGGCGTCATTATCGTTGGCTGGGGCGTTAAAAAGGTAAGTTAATTAGTTCTTATTTAATAGTATCTTATGCCCGCGGCTTCCCCCGCGTGAACTTTGTTAACTGTCCCACGGGATCCAGGTTATAAATTATATACAGCGTGTAACAGAAAGGGTATAATCATAAGGAATACTGTGGTCCTCCTCCTCCTCAAGTCGTGCTCCTCATTGCTGAGGGTCGTGATCCTCCCTTGAAATTAGTTTTTCCCTGACGATATTCCGCCATCTCCGTCTATCCTTGGCCAAGTGAAGCGCATCATGAAATTTCGTTTCGAGAGAAGAGCTTATCTGGTCGGACCATCGCAAAGGGCTGCGACCTCTTGGACGTTTACCATCCACCTTGCCGGTAACCATCAGTTGTTCGAGGTTACTGCCATCTTTCCTCGCTATATGGCCGAAAAATTCCAAAACCCTGCGGAGGCAGGTCGTAGAGAGTCTGGTTTTTATTTTGAGCTCGCGTAGGATGGACTCGTTGGTGCGGAATGCCGTCCAAGGTATCTGAAGCAACTTCCTCCAACACCACATCTCGAAGGCGTCTACACGAGCCCGGTCGGCTTTTCTCAAGGTCCAAGTTTCTGCCCCGTATCCAAAAATTGAAAAGACCAGCGTGTTCACCAATTTCACTTTGGTCTTACGCGAAATGTTGCGGTCTCTCCATATTTTTTGCAGCTGAGACATAGCATTCTTGGCCATACCTATGCGTCTACGGATTTCTTTCTCGCATGACCCTGTGTTGGATATGTTAGAGCCCAGGTAAATGAAGTCATCGACCGTTTCGAGATTAAGAGCGCCAGTAAGCTCTAACTTATGTGCTCGGTCCACCACCATTAGTTTGGTTTTTGCGTGGTTGATTTGTAGACCCAGTTCCATGCTGATACGTTCCATCCTTGCAAGGAGTTCTACCATTTCTGACTCTGAGGCTGCTAGGAGAGTAGTGTCATCAGCGTAGCGGAGATTAGTTAGCTTGGTTCCGCCTATCGTCACACCACCTCCCCAGTTTTCACAGGTACGTCTGATAATATATTCTCCATATGCGTTAAAGAGGATGGGAGATAAAATGCAACCTTGCCTTACGCCTTTTCCGAAACTGAAGGGGTTAGAGTTGGTTTGGTCGACCTTCACTATGCCTTTATTTTGCGAGTATAGGGCTTGAATTAGGAATACCAGATGATGCGGAACTCCAAGCTCCTTAAGTACCTTCCACAGACTTTGCCAGACTACGCAGTCGAACGCCTTACTGTAGTCTATAAAACACATGATCAAAGGTGTGTTAAACTCATATGCCTTCTCTATCAGGTGGCGGACGTTGAGGATCTGCTCACGCGTTCCCTTGCCTTTTACGAAACCAGCCTGTTCTTGAGGGATCTGCCAGTCCAGAAAGTGACGAATTCTGTTGTTTATGATATGTAACAGTACCTTGCTGGCATGAGATATTAGAGCCAGGGTTCGATAGTTATCACATTTCGAAGTGGAGCCTTTCTTATGCAATGGCAGGATGACTGATTTTGTCCAATCGCTTGGCCACTCGCCAGTACGCCATACCTCATTACAAATTTTGTGGAGGGCATCTATGCCCGCCGGTCCGGAAGCTTTTAATAACTCCGCTGTGATTTGGTCCGGCCCCGGTGCTTTTTTGGTCTTAAGCGAGGCTATGGCAGCTTCAATCTCCGAATACATAATAAAAGGTTCCCTCGAAATCCTATCCCACTCATTAATTGGTGCATCGCCTGCCGCACTAGGATTTCTGTATAACTCTTCACAGTATTTCCGCCATCTTTTTGAGATTGCGTTCAGATCTTGGAGTGGGGTGCCATCTACATCTTCGATTACCCATGTTTTGGGTTTGAACTGGTTTGAACTGTGGTACGGACCATCAAACTAAACAACTTTCTCTATGGGACCACCATCGAAATCGTAAAAAAATAATCAGCTGTCCCATACATTTGGGTCGAGTAGGTATTGAAATTTTGTATAGGACAGCTGATAATTTTTTTACGATTTCGATGGTGGTCCCATAGAGAAAGTTGTTCAGTTTGATGGTCCGTACCACAGTATTCCAAATGATTATACCCTTTCTGTTACACTCTGTATGTGCCAAATTTTATCCAAATCCGTTCAGTAGTTTTCGCGTGAAAGAGTCAAAGATCCATCCATCCTCACAAACTTTCTCATTTCTAATAGTTATAGTAGATAAAGTAGTAAGACTTTAAGGTGGACTTTCATAAAACCCCATTCAATAGCTATTTCATGAAAAAGTCACTCAATGGGGTTAAATGAAATTAAATTTCGCAGGCTACCCTTGCGCATACACCCTATGCACCTAAATGTACAGAAGCGGACAGACGTATTCCAACAGTCCACCTTTGAGTGATGAGGTGTATTTCTGAAAACCCCAAGCCATTTAAAAAATCTCAACTCTGATATGAATATGACACAATTTAATTTACCTAGCAATCCTGTTTTTGGCTGTAATATAATAATACCCGCCTTTTACTGTCCCACTGCTGAGCATAACCTCTTTCTCGTAAAGAGAAGGCGTTCTCGTAAAGAGCAAACGATCACTAATCAAGTGGCGATTTCAGTCTTATTTTAATGATAAGTCTAGATTTACTCAGGATGTTTTCCCAAAAGGATGTGATCAAATTAGAAAGTACATTATGATCTGAAAATAACACACTGGCACGTGAGTCACCGGATTATCTCACAACTTCGTGTATGAGAGGCGTGTGCGGGGGACTTAACCGGCCACCACAATAGTTAACATTTTCCAACAGTAAAAACTGTTTCAGTATGCCGGCACAGTCGTATCTTCACAGAAGAATAAGCTGTCGGCTGCAACCCTAGAATTCTACCCGCTCAATGACTGCCAAGAAATATATTCCAAGTAAGCTATCATACACTCGCTCACGCCTTTTTCACATGGCGTAGGCAGAAACAACGGGACGCCTCCCGTACTCATTTTGCTCTCAAACATGAGTCATTCTTTTTTAGATGTCCGTACATCAAAAGGATAAAGTAACCCTTATAGCATCACTTTGTTGTCTGTCAAGGTCCCTTTCTCAGGAACGCGTTATGGTATAATATAGAGTTGAAATTATATGGCACAGGCTTACTGGTACGACTGAAAAAATCTAAAAATTGTAATTATGTATATTATACCAGTATATTTTATACCAACAAAAAAAAAACGAATTTACATTACAAACTTATTATTTGCGGTTGGTATGTACATGTATGGTGTGTAGTTAGTACGAAACCCTTGGTGCGCGAGTTCAACTTGCACTTGACCGGTTTTTTACATGACATACTTCATGAGTTCATGACATTTCCAGGGAATTCGTGACCGACAGAAACTTTTGTGCTGGTTTCTTTTCAAAGGGAGCTGGAGCATGTAACGTATGTTGATCTGACGTTCTTTTACTTTGTCTTTTGATTACAATATAGGTGCCGACGTCATGTACTTATTTAGAGAGAGCAAAATGTCCTCCAAACCACCTTTGGTGGATTTTACCAATGAGTTATCCATGGATTGAGTTAACGTTTAGGGCCTGTTTCACCACCTACGATTAAGTCCCCGTTAACTTACTTGGCAGATAATTTCATACAAATTCTGTACCATTTTTTAAATTATTCGGTAAGTAGTGGGTATTCGGACATCGTGAAATAGGCCCTGAGTCTGGTTTTCTTTAGCCAGTATTTGCCCGATAGTATTAATACTAGTACTAAGCGACACCCTGATAGGTATAATTGCACTGCTTGAATATTAAACCCCTAAAAATACATAACCCGGAAGGGTTAGGCAGTGGTGTACTTAATAGTACACCCACATATCGCCAGTCAAGTTTTAAGTCCCATGTAATAGGGGGCGATCCTATTGCCATCAACCGGGCACAAATCCAAACTCCGTGGCTGCTACTGATAAATTCCTTATGAAAAAACACAATAACACTTTGCCCGACCTGAGAATCGAATCCAGGTCCTCATGGATCCTCCATCAACGCTATTTTACAGGCATCATTTAGGCTGAGGCTCTGTACTTTTTTTTCTTTTCAAAAAGCGGTCCCAACGGTATTTTGTGTCTTGTAGCATGACTCTGGTGGACCCGGGGTTGTAGGCGGCATCCTCACGGGAGTGATAAGTTTCGGTGCACCGGTGTGTGGTACTGTCGACGCGCCTACTGTCTTCACCAAGCTGGGCTACTACACTGATTGGATCGAGGACATCATGGAGATGGTGAAGTTATAATTTTGACCTGTATCCACTTATCCACGTGCTACACGCACGCCAATAGTTCCTTTGAGCATGCCACGAGTGTTTGCGTCGCGTTGTGTGATGCATTGCGTTGTGTGATGCGTCGCGTTGTGTGATGCGTCGCGTTGTGTGATGCGTCGCGTTGTGTTCGCGTCGCGTTGTGTTCGCGTCGCGTTGTGTGATGCGTCGCGTTGTGTGATGCGTCACGTTGTGTGAGGCGTCGCGTTGTGTTCGCGTCGCGTTTTGTGATGCGTCGCCGTGGCTCGTGGCGTGTTCTAAACGCGCGTGACGCTTGAGTATGTACCCTCTTACGAAGTTTATTCAAAACTCCCATTAAGGTAACGGTGAAGGACCTTGCTTTAATATAGATATTGCAGCTGTCTTTTATTGTACTAGGGCACCATTTTTCTTTTCGCGTAAGAACAGACACAAGATATGCACTAACTTAAGTACGAGTTAAAAAAAAACTCTTTTGCAAAAAATTAAACCGACTTCAAAAACACAAAAAAGTAAAAAATAACTTTAGCTTCTGAAGTCGGTGACTTTTGCTTGTTTGATTTTGTTTTTTTGTCACCGACTTCTGAAGCTAGAGTTATTTTTTACTTTTTTGTGATTTTGAAGTCGGTTTAATTTTTTGCAAAATTGTTTTTTATTTTTCTCTTTTTAGGGGTTCACATGTGCTTACTTCACAGCGTACGTATGTTATGTTGTGAACTGGTGTAAACAATAGACAAACATGAGATTTCAGCAATCCCAGTCCATTTGCTATCATTTATTGAGGAGTTCCGTTACATATCTCCAAATTTCTTCATCAGATCTTCACCAAATTGAAATGAGACCACTCCGAGAAAGTACTCTTCCATAAACTACCCAAATCGCTTCTAGTGTGCCTATAAAATTTGAAGAGTCCTCTTTATTTCTCCGAGATCCCATCATCAGATCCTGAATTGATGATCATGGGACCACCTGGGAAGTATACCCATTCAACTAAAACAAAAATCCAAATCGGTCCAGCCATCTTCGAGTAATCAGGGAACTTACATAAAAATAAAATAAAAAAAGGTTCCGACGAATTGAGAATCTCCTCCTTTTTGAAGTCGGTTAAAAAAGTCGTACAGGAGAACTTTAAATAATATAATTATTACCATTACATACATAATCAGTTCTTTACATATCTTTACGCATCCCCTCATTGAGAGGGAGCAAGTCACATTCCAGTTTCCACGAAGCAAAGGACAGGTACTTATACATATGTAGTATAATAGAGGTATATATAACATCATCGAATAGAGGTATTAATTCCTTCATTTTCTTTAACAGGAAGTACCAACACACAGACAGCAAACCACACTCCAAACTGTCAATCTCCCAACGTTCCGTTTACCTCCTGTTACTAAGAAAACTCCAATTAAAATCATGCCTATTGTAAACGGACGACCATTTAAAGAATCTTCAGAACCTGACGTCGGCAGAACGAATGATGAAATAGATGAATTTAAAGCATTTCTTAGAACATTTTTTAAGGAGAACAAAGAACAGAAAACTCTAGAAGAGGAAACAGAAGAAGCAACAGATTCTTCTTATGAAAGTGAAGTAACAGATTCTGCGAATACAACTCCTCAAGAAACAGATTATCCAGATAAAATTCAGACAGTAAAAAAAATACATAAGTTTAAAGTCCAACCAATCTTAAGAAATAAACCTAATAGAACTTCGGAGGTAGAGATTAAACCATCATCAACCCAACTACAAAAGAAAATAGAACGTAAAGAAAAACCGAAATGGTCAACAGAATCGCAAAGTCAGTCAAATGAA
Source organism: Eugnorisma glareosa (assembly GCA_947578425.1). Taxonomy (NCBI): domain Eukaryota; kingdom Metazoa; phylum Arthropoda; class Insecta; order Lepidoptera; family Noctuidae; genus Eugnorisma; species Eugnorisma glareosa. The sequence goes on along the minus strand of OX387967.1, from coordinate 20,892,325 downwards.
GATTCAAAAGATAATACTACATCTATAAGACCTACTACTATTTTCGAAGGAGAAAAATATACTTTATTATATAGTAATTATGACGGTAGTTCTGCAGAGAAAAATACTTCATCATCGTTCACGCTACGGGATGATCTGAATGAAGAAGCAAGTACTAGCCAAGACACAGAATTTACTGAAGCTATAGAAAGTCTTATAGATACACTTAATTTAGACTTTGAATCGAAAGAAAGTTCTAAGAAAAAAGACGTTAAATCTAATCCTGATTTGACTGACCAACACAAACACAGAGCAAAGAAAAGAAAAAAAAAAGAAATGAAGTTAAACTTAAAAAAAATTATTAAAAGTAAACATAAAAGTGATTCAAATAAAACGGGTGCTAAAGAACATCATAATAAAAAGGATCACAGTACCGAAGATGAACGAGACGAAGAAAATGGTTCCAATGAATACAAAAATGAAAATGTGCAAAGCGATAACAACCCTAAACTTACTACAAACGCTTCTAAGGAAAGTCATAGTACTGACACTCACGAAAATGACGATAGTGAAGAAGTCGTACGTACGGTTCACAAGAATAATAAAAATAAACGTTACAAAACAGGTCATAAAGACAAAAAAAGTGATGAAGACAAAACAGACGAAGAATACAAAACAATAAGTATCCCGGCCGAGTCATCGGAGCAAGAAAATTCAAGTAGTAATAGTACAGACAGACTTATCGATATGATAGAATATGAAGATAAGCTGTTATCAGGTCACGGAATTGATAGATAAATGTATTGTATTGATAAATACACTGGGAGTAACGGATATCGATGCGCAATCTGTTATCATGAATTCAATACATGTTTAGGTAGACATTGTATATTCGACAAGTTGACCGGCAATGTTCCAACAATCTGTGTGACTAAATACCCTCAAGATTAATTTACAATTACATAATATTATTCAGTGACTCAAGATAGAATTTTGAAGGACATACATGTAACCGTGTTTTTCAAAATGTTAATTTAATAATAAAGAAGTTTGCATTCAATAGTCCAGCCTCTTTTTGCACTAAACCTTTTACAGCCATATAACCGTTTCAATTTCAAAAATCAAAAGAACTGTCACGTCATTTTGTCAATCGTTTGAACGAAAATGTCGTTGCTAACGTTAAATGGAAAATCTTATTCGTCATTTTTAATAAGAGGAAGGAGAATTCACGGTAGATGCAGGATCGGGAATCGCGACTGGGTGGGATTCGGCGTCAACGGCAGTGCCAACTACCAAGATAATGCCCACTTCCCGTTCCCTGCCATCAGGTTCAAAGAAAACACCAGAGATATTTGTGTATGTATGAATATTTTGCTTTGCATTTTTTGTAGCTGAAGAGGTAATGGACTCGCCGTATAAGCCGTCGAATCAATGACCGTTGGGTTGACATGTCCTTGAGTGGAGACTGCGAAGCGATAAATACATAGCAGTAGGAAAGGCCCTCAGGCTCGGTGGAGCAGCGATCTTCGCTGAGAGGCTCGAAGCAGCTGGCTGATAGTTGCTGAAAGTCGAGTTGGTTGGTGCGTAATTGGAGAAGCCTTTGTCCAGCAGCGGACTGCTTTGGGTCGATAATGAAGATGATAAACATTTTGCCTATATTCACATTCACAAATATTCTTTGCTCAACTGCTTTTTATCTTTTGAGACAACAGTGGTACTGACAAGTTCTGGAGACGCTCCGGGCGTCTCCCGCGGCCACCACGTGGCCCCCGGCCACCGTAGGCGCGGGCCTGTGTATGGTGAGCTATGGGCTAGCTCGCCGTCCGTCCGTCTTATGACGACAGGCCATGTCGACGGCGCCTTCGTGTTCCACGCGCGCCTTAAAGAGATGTCAGCAAACAGGAAGGGGTCCGAAAGGACCGATGCCTGCCAGGGTTGCGGAACTGTTCGAAAGAGATACCGCGGCCCTGGAACACAAAGGGCAAAAGAAGGAACATGGATGGGTTTTAGCCAGTAAAAGTCTGACACTCCCTCCTGCTCAGCCCAGAGCGCGAGGAGTTATTTGATGATTTCCAATAATAAAAAAAGGCCCAAAAAAAAAGATTATCTAACTACCGGGTGAAAGTCAAGGAGATCCGCTGTACTAAATACATATGGAAAGCAAAAGACTAGTCTGTTGTTGTGGCGTAACTTGGGTGAAGTTTATATTGTGCCTGCAATGAACTCTTCGGTTTGTAGAGTATTCCAGTTTTATTCGCAGATAGGTTATAGATTGCTTCGTTAGTCTAGTGGTCGCAAGGTTCAAGCAAAGCGATAGTACTTTAATAGGTTCCGCATGGAAAATGTCAGTAGCTGCTTAAGGTTAAGCTTTAAGCAAGTTTTGGCTCGTCGCGATAACACACTCAGGAAAACTACAGTAAACGTAGATACTGCACGTTCCACCGGGGTTCAAACAACACTGTGGCAAGGCTTTCCTACCTGGTTTTGTTATGATAGCATTCCTGTCTTTATGTCTATTTGCCTGCCTCATAACTTATGAGGCAGGCAAATAGATATAAAGACAGGAATGCTATAGTTACCCTTTATTATGATTTTCTTTCAAGACGAAAGTCTGACCAGTGTGTGTTGTTAGTGATTACATACGGGACCGAAACGTGATCGCTCACAATGGGCCTCATTCGAAGGCTTAAAGTCACCCAAAGGGCAATGGAGAGGGCTATGCTCGGAGTTTCCTTGCGTGATCGAATCAGAAATGAAGACATCCGCAAGAGAACCAAGGTTACCGACGTAGCCCGAAGAATTGCCAAACTGAAGTGGCAGTGGGCAGGGCACATTGCTCGCAGAACGGATGGCCGATTGGGCCGAAAAGTTCTGGAGTGGCGACCGCGAACCGGAAGACGTTGCGTTGGAAGGCCTCCCACTAGGTGGACCGATGACCTGGTGAAGGTTGCGGGGATCCGCTGGATGCGAGTTGCACGGGACCGGTCAGTGTGGCGACACTTGGGGGAGGCCTATGTCCAGCAGTGGATGTCTTTCGGCTGAAATGATGATGATGATTATTTTGTAAGTAGTAAACTAGAGGACAATGCGCTGGTATGAGATCCGCATAAGCAAAAATATAAACTCTTGTTAGAACGGGAAAATTTGCTCGCTATCAACGTTAAAACAATATAGTAACTGGGCTTTGGAGTTCTTGAAAAATACTGGTTTTGGGAGCAGCGGTGGCCCAGTGGTGGCGGCCCCGACTTACGAACAGTAAGTCGTGGGTTTGAACCCAGGCAGGCACATTAATTTGTGTAATTTATTTCATCACCACTGCTCTCAAAAACGGTGAAGGAAAACATCGTGAAGAAACTGGCATGTCCTAGAACCAAAAAAGCGAACACATGTGACATCTACCAACCCGCACTAGGCTCGCGTGTGGATTATAGCCCATTCCCTCTCACAGAGAAGAGGCTGTGTGTCCCAGCAGTGGGAACATTATAGGCTGATTATGCAACATAATAAAATATGAGTACTATTCCAATTTGTATCCGTCTCTGTTTGTTGCGGGAATTGTGGGCATTGACTCGTTAGAACTGAGACGCGCTGTTAATGCTTTTTTCTTTAGAATCCAACCACTCAATCAAAATCGACGGCGCGACTCCTCTACCTCGCTGTTCATTATTTGCTCCGGACCGGCTGCGGCGGTCGCGGGTCTGTGCCTCGCGGGGCCCTTTGTGCGTACCCAGACTGGTCGAGCGCACTACTCAGGCGATGAATCTGCTAAACGCCCTGATTGCTCAGGAACCCGATTTTGATCAGTTTTCAGTTAATGTTATGTTGGCTTGCTGCATGCTTTGCTGCTAACTGTAAATGCAGCAAGTAACTGTTATATATATGAGGGATTATTTTTGAGTAAAAGGGAACGTATGCAATGGTGCGAGTGACAGGTGTGGAAGAGTGAAAGAGAAAGAGAAAAAAAAGAAATATGGAGAGACGTGTGAAAACAGATGTACGATGATAGACGTGTTTTTTTGTTTTCTATTAATAAATAAACTTCCAGGCACTTCGCGAGAAGGAGAAAGGCGACTGGCGAATGCTTTGCTGTGAGGAGAAGAAAGCTCTATACCGGGCATCCTTCTGCCAGACCTTCGCAGAGTTCCAGTACCCAACAGGCCAGTGGAAGGCCATCGTGGGGGCTGGACTGTTCCTGTGCTCTTTCAGTTTCTGGGTCTTCATATTCATGCATTATTTTGGTAGGTAACCCGACCACAGACTCACAGAAATTTAAAAAAAAATATCCTCCCAAACTCCGAATCGCATTTCGATCAATCTCTAAGGGGATTAACCAAGTACACATGAGATTCTATACACAATTTTATGCGCTAATACAGGTAAAAAGAAAGAAAGAAAATGTATTTATTAGCCCGCACAGGACGAAATAAAACAAAAATATGGTTACATTTACATGAAGTACAACAAAATTATAAAAGTAAATAAAACTATAATTTAAAACAAAAACAACGAAATTAGTCCTGTACGAAGCCAAAAGGCCCCTATCTCAGCATGGTGCTGTAACATTTAGAAAACGTCACAGCGCTGGTATTCTGATAGGGTCCAAAGTGATGTCACGGTCAGATACGAATACGAATTTAAAATATATAGATATATATAATGTGTACAACAGGTGTTCCTTTAGTTTCTCTTAAGGTTTATTGCTGTTCAATCGGGCACAGCAATAAACAGTTGTGTAGTCTACTCGCGTTTGTAAGGGCAAATGTAGAGCATGGATGAAGGGTTAGAACATATTAATCGTAGGAGGTGGTGAACTGTAGTGGCTAACCCTAAAATTCCTTGCGAATTGGGCTGCGTTTAAACTGAGAGACAAACACCGTTTAGAAATCTGGTCTGCATGGCCGGAGTTCTCTTATAAATACTCTTAAGAATTAGATTAGGTACTTTGATTTGACGACACGGTTGGCGCAGTGGCTGAGCGATTGGCTGCTGCGCTGCATGTCGCGGGTTCGATCCCCGCACGGGACATATATTTGTATGATCTGCAGGTAGTTGTTCCGGGTCGGGCTGTTTGTGTATGTGAGTTTAAATGTTTGTAAACGCACCCGCGATACAGGAGCAATTCCTAGTGAGGGGCAATGTTTAAAAAAAAATAGAATTAAACGACTGTTTTAAATCAGATACTCGCGACCTTCGTTGTTATTTTTATCTCTGATTTTGCAGTACGATGAACTTTATTCTCGGTATCATAAGGTTTACGGGAGAGGTAAAATGACTGAAAGGACTAGAGTCATATCACATGAAGCGATGCAGCGCTGCATGTGACAATGTTCTTTGTTTCAGTATGGGAGCCTCTACCAGCCAGTCTATCAAAAGCATCGCAGAAGTTACAACTGCGGAGAATGCTAGAACTTCGCGTCAATCCCATAGATGGACTCTCTTCCAAATGGGACTATGACAATGACCGATGGAAGAATGTAAATCGTTTTTTTTTTTAACAAGCGCATCTAAATATATCAATAATCATCATGTCATCATGTTCGTACACGCTAATCTCCAAAATCATCCAACCGATTTCAATGAAATTTTGTGAAAGCGTATGGTAGGTTCCAGCTTGACAGATAGGATAGTTTTGAACCTATCGATAGGAGGGGCACCCGTGGGGACAAGGGCATGAATATGATGACAGCGTGTGCGCACATCCAGTACTTTAATTCTGCACTGTATGGTTTACTCATTTTAAGTGGACCGCGGATGTAATAGTTCATACGCTTGAAGTGACGAAGCACACAAACGGAATGCAGGATTTTTATGTCATAAACTTATTTTATATTGTGAGCTCAGCGGCGAGCTCAGTATCAATAGACGAACACAAATAATTAAAATGACGACAAAACACCTATTTATTTACTAATACTTTAACCAGTTTCAATTACGTTTTGTATTGAATAATTAAACCACCACTTAATAAGTTTTGTTTCGGATTTGATGAAAAATTTGTTTGAAAAACGTTAATTACCACATTTTTGTGGTAAGTAATTTTTTTGTTTTTGTTTATGATATATTTTTTGTGTTTCCTCATTGATACTGAACCCACCCTTGTGCTATGACTTGCAATTTAATTAACATCCAGTATTATAATACGGATTTAGAATAAGAAAACGGAGGCCTTTGCCCAGCAGTGGGACACAAAATTACTCATAAAAATAACCTTTATCTTTTTACCTACGATGGTCGGGGATACACCGCTTGAATGAACCTCTCATATAGATAAAAGACTCGAATCAAAATAATTCGAGTGCACCTTTTTAATACTGTTTTCTTCTTTTCAGTGACAATCCCGAGTTTCGCGTATTTTATAAAGCTAAACAAGCTGTTTCCTAGGATAAAGTCGTAGAAAATAGGGCAGTCAACGCGAAGTCAAGATAGCAATATGTGTTTGTAAGACAGATAGGCCTACAAAGACTCTGCACGCTGTCTAACATTCTAAAAGATAGTTCAGAAAAAGAAACATGACATTTTGTAAAATGAAAAATAAATGAGATATATCCATATATATTTCCTAACAATGACAAACAAATGTTTGTAGTCTGTGCCCAACATTATCTGACCTCCTTGAGTACGGGGTGGTCCATACGGGAGGGTCAGATAATGTTGTCCACCGACCGTACCAGCTCTTTCACAGTGTGTCAGTGATATTTAATTTATTTTTGTAACAACACTGACAAGTCCGTCAAAATTGCATAATATATTGTCGTTACAATAAAGCTAAAATAATTGTGAACGGACTGTAGGCTTATTTGTGTTCATTTATTATTGCGCATGTGATTTCATTGTTCAGTGTTGTACATGTGGCGCAGTGGCGCCGTAAGTTCCGTTGGTTTCCGCTCTGTGAAGGTTCGGCCAAACCGGTACGGACATATCTCGCTGGGGACATTGAACGCTGACAGATACTTTAGTACACTGTCTGCCAGAAGGCTCGTTTACGTATACGCGGCATATGTTCAAACATAATATGGGCGATGTATGAGAGCGTTTACGGGGCAGCGAATTTACGCGCGTTTGCTTAAAATGCAGCGTTTCTTGCGGTAAAGACCGCAGATGACATCGCCGCGACGCACGCGGCTATAATCGCGGCAGCGCATGCAGGGTTGTGGTCAGCTAATTCGCAATACACCGTTAACAGATAGGCAGCGTGATGTCCGCCGTGCGCTAAGTGAGAGAAGACGTGAGATTGATTGTCAATCACATTCATTGAAATCTACATCGCGTGTCTCGTCACTTCTGTGATTATTTGAATCCTGCACCGTTGCACGTGTCCGCCCTGCTCCTCTCGTCTTAAGCGACGCGCGACTCACCGCTTCTCTGTCAATGAACCCAGAGTTCGCGCCTGCTGTTTGTCCCTGCCGGTTTGACCGAACCTTAGTGTAGTTCTCGCCAGATTCTGGTAGATTTGTTAGTCTTTTGTTTTTGTTAAGTTGGTATTTTCCTGGTATTTTTAATTAATAAAATAATGTTTTCATTTTTGAAAGGATTTTGATTTTCTCTTTAATCCCATGAATTACACACACCATATCTACATGGAGAGAGGGAAAAAGAGGAGAGGCCCCTGTGTCTCAGCATTTTGCTTAAAGATACTAACATGAACATCTGCAGAGTTGGTATGTCAGTCGCACAAGATGGAGGATGGCGGTTTTCATTTGGAAGCTACCTGATTGGAAAACTGGGGGATAGCTGTCACCTTAACGTATCGACTGTCCTTTGATGGTTGCCATAATACTAGTCGATACCCTCCATTTGAAGAAAATGCAGGGTTATGTATGTCTGTTCTGCAAGCCCCTGATAGGGGCCAAAGATGTTGTAGCCAGAAGTATCTTCCGTGCCTGTAACAAATCGCTGGCAAGAGTTCGCAAATAGCTGGCATGCCAATGACACAGTATTTGGTGCTTATGTCCGAGGTTGACAGTCCATAAGGGACACCGACGCGAAAACAGTTACCACGTATTGTACATCATTCTGAGCCCCTACATATGAATTTTTCATCAGTTATTTTTAAAAATGTCTGCTGTTTCCTACAAAACTGCAATACCTACACGATCAAAATGTATGGAACAGCTTTCAATTTCTATGTAGGGGCTCTCAGAATGATGTACTGAATACGTGCGTCCCTTCCACACCGTATAATTGGTTTCTTAGCAAAACCACCAGCCTTCCTGCCCATCGATCGTGTCTCGGAACATAACGTGACACCCACCAACCCACACTGTGTGCACGCTGTAGATCGTCACTCTCAGAGTGTCCCAGCTGGGGCAATGGGAACGAAACGGGCTAATTAAGCTTATGTTATACTTACTTTTCAGATAGAAACTAAGTACAAAACAGAGGATATAAACATAATAATTACTCCATGATTCAAATTGAACGATTTCTTGCTCAGCTACGACAAACGAGGTCAGGGAGTATTTCATAGGTACTTTTTATCTTTTTTATGTTATTGGTAATTTAGCAGCAATGAGGGCTAAATAATAACAGCCGCACGGGTCGATCTTTCAGGTTAAGTAGCTTTTGCCAAAGTCCGTGGATGGGTGACCATCCATTACATACCGAGTTTTCTCCGTCCCTCGGAATGCAAGTAGCCGTTGGTCTTAGCTGTCCTTCGTAGATCTTTGACAGTCATTATAAAGGGTGTAACAAGAACCCTTAGGAACCTTAACGAAGCCTTGTTTTCCCCGTCATTGCGATCATTTTTTTTTGTTTTAGGCCATACCTGGGAACCTTCTAGTTACGGAGATATTGGGGATCAAAATTCCAACTTTTTCACTTATTTTTTTTTAATGCACCTTTTAAAGTATGATTTTTAAAAACGGTAAACAACTCCACGACTATTCAATCCATCCATCAGCATAATGTTTTGAGTGCGTTACATTGAGTCCTACCGTAAAACGCAACAAAAATTGCGTAGCGTTTTTTAGTTTGATGTACAGAATGCTTGGATGACGGCTTCGTTAAAGGTCTTGTTACACCCTGTAGATTGTCAGTTGTCAGTGGTCAAACTAGTTTAGTAAAGCTTGATTGGAGGCTGTGCGTACAAGAAGTGCTGAATAACAGCTTAATTTAAATAAATTATTTTGATTCATAAACATATCAAAGTTTAATTACGCAGTCAAGACGCTAGTGATTAATGTAATCAATAGTGCAATTCTATGATAGTTTATTAGTTCCTACGATTACTACCGATGCCGACGGCAAAACCGAACGAATTAGTAAGACAGTGTAATGTGCGCCTCATTACCATTCTAATCGATTCGTTTTTATTGTTTTGATGGCGACAGAATATTTGAACAACTCAATGGCTGAAATACACGTGTGCTTTAAACCTCTGCTTACCTCTAGAGGGGGTGTACAAGCGTGACGTTACGCAGATGTGAAATCAGAAAAAAATCTGATATAGTATGTTAACCGATAACCTCCATCTGCAGTGAGTCATTGATTATATTTTAGTATTTTTCTATCAGTGAAACATTTGGCAATTGCAGCACGTATCACGTGTCGGAGCGCGTAGCGTCGTAGGGCCACGCGAGCTGTGGCAGTGTCTTGCGTGCGTCCTTGCAAAAGAAGAATGGACAAAAAACGTGTTCAACTTGTTTCACATTTCATATTTTGTTTTTTTTTTTTTTTATATAGATGCCAAGAAATAATCCAAAAAGACGGTCCGCAGAGCATTATAACAAGGCATATGCAGATATATAAAAAAATAGTACCTCAATGAGGCAGGAGAATGTAAAAGTTATGCCGTATATCAGCCGATATATGGCATAACTTTTACATCCTCGAAAAATCAGTGAAGATGGGATGATTTTGTAAAAGATAATTAATAAAAGCAAAGCTTTTCACACTGTTGGTTTTTAAGTAAGTTAATTTCATTTAGATATTAAGAAAGAGTGTTGTATATTATGTTAGGACAAAATATTTTTTGACTCATTATATTTAACTTTTCCAAACTTAAACTAAGTAGATAATTTAAGAACCTAAAAATAAGTACTTTAAAATGAGAAATAAAATTGTTATTTTGCAACAAATATGTTTTTCTTCTTCACGCACATCGTCAGCGGTACCTAATGTTAGTTAAATTCGTGTTTGGTCAGAAGGAAGACAGTGTTTAAACTAACCCTAGGCACCGTTTTGATCGACCCGACACGGGGTCAAATTGTAACATTCTCCCAGGGTTCCGAAATAAGGGCACGCCACAATAGTGGCGGTAAGTCCCCTCTTTGAGGAGTGGCTAGAGAGGCGCCACGGCGCCCTCACCTTCCGCCTGACGCAGGTCCTCAACGGACACGGCTGTTTCGGGAGGTTCCTGCACCGAATCGGGCGGGAGGAAACGCCCGGGTGCTACCATTGTGAGGATCGACCAGAGGACACGGTGGAGCACACGGTGGAGATCTGCCCCGCGTGGGCGGAGCACCGCCGTGTCCTCGTAGCGGCGATCGGCGGCGGCGACCTCTCGCTTCCGGCCTTGGTTCAATCCATGGTCCGGAGCGAGACGGAATAAAACCGTAGGCGCGGGCCTGTGGACGGTGAGCTATGGGCTAGCTCGCCGTCCGTCCGTCTTATGACGACAGGCCGTGTCGACGGCGCGTTCGTGTTCCACGCGCGCCTCAAAGAGAGTCAGCAAACAGGGAGGGGTCCATAAGGACCGACGCCTGCCAGGGTTGCGGGACTGTTCGAAAGAGATACCGCGGCCCTGGAACACAAAGGGCAAAGGAAGGAACATGGATGGGTTTTAGCCAGTAAAAGTCTGACACTCCCTCCTGCTCAGCCCAGAGCGGGAGGGGTTATTTGATGATAACCCATCAGAAAAAAAAAAAAAAAAAAAGTGTTCCGAAATAGCTTCTGCCTAAGTTAAGAGCACATATTTAGCAAAATTATAAGTGTTGTCGTATAGATTGATAGTCCAGTTATGATAAAAAACGACTCCCGTGGAGACGGTTCCGTACGTTAGTTATGTAAATTCCGTAAGTTTTAAATCTGACCCAAAGGAGAATGGCCCTCGATGTATAGGCCTCTGCCGCAAGATCCAATAGCCCTAAAATATACATAATTAAAAAGAGCTTTTCAAGGAGAACCTTTGCTACTGACACGACTTTTGGCAATTCACAGTCCGTTCGGAGTTATTGAGCTAATAGGTAACTATTTGAGCACCGAAGTTAAGATTTTCTGGATCACCAATAGCCATAAGACATACATCATTAGATAGAGCTTTTAAGGAGATCCTTTGCCACTTACACGACTTCCGCTAATTCGAATTCTGTTCGGAGTTATTAACCCAAATAGGTGGCTATTTGAGCACCGAAGTTAAGATTTTCTGGGTAACCAATTGCAATAAGATAGATCCATAGGATAGAGCTTTTCAAGGAAAACCTCTGCCATTTAACGACTTTCGCCAATTCGTATTCCGTTCGGAGTTATTGACCTAAATAGGTCAGTAGTTGGACACCGAAGTTAAGACTTTATTTACAACCAATTAAGAGTTTGCATGCAACTAATAGTCATAACATATACACAATTGGATAGAGCTTTTTAAAGAGAACTTTTGCTACTAACACCACTTTTGCCGATTCGTAGTCTGTTCGGAATTATTGACCTAAATGTATATCTATATAATTTGGCACCCAAGTTAAGATTTTCTAATAGCAATAAGTAATACACCATTCGAAAGAGCTTTCTATGAGAACATTTTCTACTATACAACTTTTGCTAATTCGTAGTCTGTTTGGTTATATTGATCTGACTAGATAGTTGATTGGGTACCGAACTGTAGCTCCTCTCTGACTCTGAATCGAGAGAAGTCGCCATAATACGAAATGTTCTTCTTAAAGAGATATATCCATTGGTATGTATGTTAACGCTATTTTGGACGCTAAGGTAATTTTGCCCAATCTCCTTTGTTACCATAGATTTCGTATATGTTTTCCGGTAATCTATAGTCAAAGAACTGTTTTTTGTATATTTTTTCAAATTTTCGGCCGTGTAGTTTTATTTTGAGTTAAGGGTGGAGGGAATGGTAAATTTTCGCATATTTTCTTAAATAACTTCAAAACTATTTATCTTAAAATTATAAAAAATAAAAATATAGATGGTCACAATGAGCCCTTTTATTTGATGTTTGCATAACATTTTTTTTTCACTTTCTAATTTACCCCGCAAAAGTGGCCCCCATGTTTAATTGGCTTCAATTCGTTCATTGCATCAAAATTATGGTAAGTTCATGCAAGTTCTTACAATATTTGGTAACACACATTTGGCCAATATACATGTAGCATGCAATAGTACAAGTTTTTACACTTAGTAAAATGTAAATAATAACTAGGTAACTACATTTCGTCAATTTATGTATCTACCTAACAGTTAAATATTATATGTATGGTTTAATGTATAAAATTAACAGGGAAAGAACTCATCTATCGAATAAAAACACTCTTGTAACAACCACTTCCGCAACGCAACACAAAACTTATTAAAGGGTAGTTGAGTAATACCATTGTGATGATCGACCTGAGGACACGGTGGAGATCTGCCCCGCGTGGGCGGAGCACCGCCGTGTCCTATAGCGGCGATCGGCGGCGGCGACCTCTCGCGTCCGGCCTTGCTTCAATCCATGGCCCGAAGCGAGACGGAATGGGACGCCGTCACCTCCTTCTGCGAAGCAGTCATGCTAGCGAAGAAGGTGGCGCAACGTGAGAGGGAGAGAACCTCACGTCCCAGCCGCCGCGGGAGACGCAACGGGCGTCGGGGGCCACGTGGTGGCTCCCGGCCACCGTAGGCGCGGGCCTATGGACGGTGAGCTATGGGCTAGCTCGCCGTCCATCCGTCTTATGACGACAGGCCGTGTCGACGGCGCGTTCGGGTTCCACGCGCGCCTCAAAGAGATGTCAGCAAACAGGAAGGGGTCCGAAAGAACCGATGCCTGCCAGGATTGCGGGACTGTTCGAAAGAGATACCGCGGCCCTGGAACACAAAGGGCAAAAGAAGGAACATGGATGGGTTTTAGTCAGTAAAAGTCTGACACTCCCTCCTGCTCAGCCTAGAGCGCGAGGAGTTATTTGATGATTTCCCATCCGAAAAAGAAAAAGGGTAGTTGAGTAATTGACCTAGGTAAAGCATTGTAAATTAGGGGAGCCATATAAACGCAGCTCCGCCGAAAAAGTTTTAGCTTTGGAACAGGCATTTCAAAATCTAAATGTGTAGGTTTCCTTTTATTTGTGTTATCTTTCCGTTCAAGATAGGACCTCTCAAACCTGGCAACTTCTTAAATATAAACGCATGGGAGCGTCAATAGATTATGCGACTTGAATATAGGCCAGCATGAGTCACTGCATTTTGAATATTGCACGAATACATTTTTTTTGGGCGATGAAGATCTTCGCTATTTCGGAAGAGTTTCCCCACACAACTCTACCGTTCATTGGTACTCGGTTTATAGCAAATAGCATTGGCTCGCTCCTTACTCATGGTATTCAAAATATCACTGACGAAATGTGGGTGTATCATAGTACACCTCGGTTGAATCCCTTGGGGATTATAGGCGTGATGTATGGATCCGACACACCTTACCCAGCGGGAGTTATATCAGATGTTTCCAAGATTATTTCACCGGATAGAATAATTTGACGGGATATCGAGTTGATGTCTCAAGCTCCAAATACTGTTTTTACTCTTACAGAAGTAAACAACAGTAGCACTGTCGAAAGGGTAGCTTCATAACTAATGTATAATGCATAGGTGATGCAAAGCTTCCCGTCGCAGGATGTGCATATGGCCAGCGATGCGTGGCCGCGCTAGACACGGTATATAAGGACAATGCTAATCCAATTTACTTCAGTTTACAGTTCAGTGAAAACCTGAAAATAGACAAAAATGAAGTGTGCGGTAAGTTACAGTTTTGTTTTTGAATAAAGAATGTTGGTGTTCCAGAAATACCTGAGATTTTTGTTGGGATTTTTTTATTACATGCCACATCGAATTTATTGAAAGTGTGTAAGCCAGAATTCTAAATTTCTTTTATTAACTAAAGGAGGCTCGTATGCTACTATAAATTCAGTGACCCTTTCAACGTTGTCATTAGGGTAAAGCGACTGCACAAATTTTAAAAAATCGTCGCCCTAATGTAGTTTTTCATACAGCACTGTAAAAGCTTCTTGATTGAATAATTTCCGAATTTTCCAGCATTTTCTTTATGGTGGTTAAAAAATGTATATTTTATTGCTTCTGTTTTCTGTCCACAGGTGGCATTAGTTCTCGCCCTGATCGGCTTGGCGGTGGCCAACCCTGTCCCATCGCTGGGACTGGGCCTCGGTAACTCCTCATTTAATTATAGACACTATTTGAACACTAAATCCAAGTCCATGCATAGAAAATTCCGTTAAGGTAAGCAGAAGTTCGTTTTGCTTGCCCTTACAGTTTCACATTAGTTATTTTCTAACGTAGTGTAGTCACAGGTCGTAGTGTAGTCATAGACACTATACAATATGAATAATTTTTATTTTTGTTTTGCTAATTTAATGAAAAGTTTCAAAATTATTTGCTCTTATTCTTCCATTACTAACAGTTCTGCCTTTGATTAACATTTGATCACGCATAGGTACAAATCAGACACCACGCAACGCTTTATACACTATCCTACCAACTCTGCCAAATGAGCTAAAAATATCTGTGGACTTTGCCTATCCGCTTTTTATCTGTCTAAATGAGCGAAGAGCGAAAACAAAACAGGAGTAAGTATAGTGGTGGCCAAGTGGAAACGGGCACGACTTAAGAGTTGCCGGCGCGTTAAGAATGATACCGGCCTATTACTGTCCCACTGCTGGGCAAAGGCCTCTTATCGTACTGAGAAGGCACGAGCATTGGTCATCGCGCTTGCTCAAAACCGATTTAGACGCTATTTCAGACTTATAATAATTATAAGTCCAGGTTTCTTCACGAGGTTTTCCTTCACCGATGTCAGTGATGTCCAAGATAAACTTAGAAAGTACCCACTGATAAATTCACATTGGTACTTTCCCGAATTTGAACACACAACCTGATGCATGGTGGCAAGGCCTTATAACCTCTGAGTCATTACGACAATTTGAATAATTTATTTCATCATCTCCGCTCTCAAAACAGTGAAGGAAAACATCGCTACGAAACCGGTATATCCCAGAAACGAAAAACAAGAAATGTGGCATCCAAACTTGCAAATCGCCACACAGTCAGTCAGTTAAGATAAACCAGTCCACAGACCCAAAGATTCTGAATTTAAAAATCATTCTTTTATCACCAGCCTCCCCCCTCGTGCTCCCATCGTACTCCGTTAGCTCAAGCCTCATTAACCACGGAGTGACGATCCCGCGCGTGGTGGTCTCTGCCCCAGTCGTCCGCCACGTCGTCTCCGCCCCCATCATCACCGCACCCATCATCCGCACCCCTGTAATCGCAGCCCCAGTCAGCGTCGGCTGGGGAGGCCTCGGATGGGGCTCATCCCACGGCGGCTGGGGCGGCTGGGGTGGCTGGGGCGGCTGGGGCGGCTACGGCTACGGCAAAGGGCATTATTAAACCAAAGACACGAAATTATTTTCTTCAAAAAAGAATTCTCGTTCTGTTATAAAATGTTGCCACGTGTAAAAACTTGGATGTCTATCGTTTATTTTTGTATATAGTATTTTTGTTTTCATTCTTTTCGTGTAAATATTGTAATAAAATTTTTCATAAGCTCTATTATTTGTTTTTTTTATTGCATGTGGAAATTGCAGAGTGTTTTGAAATTGGAAATCGATTTTCTTAGTGAAACAGTTTTTGTGTAGGTTCTACAAATGACTGCTACTGGGTTTTAGGTATGTTTTATAACTTAATTCATGAATTTAAAGACCCACTGTAAGTACCTACAATAACGAATATACACTGCAGCGACATGTCCTGTCTTTAGTGCGTGTACATAAATGCACTTTATTGAAACTTAAACGGAAACATTTAAGGGAAACAGGATACATGCATTCGGTTCAATGTAATAATAACGAGTATTTTACGCGATTGTATGAAATACGCTACTCAAATTACAAAAACATCCGTTAATTATTTAGTTATTGCTTAATTACTTGTATGCCTACCTAGGTATGCTATTGGTACCTCCTATTAGCACAGTTAGTGAACCTTAAATACTTATTTTTAGTTAAGCTCTCTCTTATGCTGGGGCTACATTAGCGGGCTACGGCGAATATTCACGTTATATAACGTTATATAAGTGTGGCCAAGTAGATCGTTGCA
The DNA here is from genome assembly GCA_947578425.1 of Eugnorisma glareosa. Taxonomy (NCBI): domain Eukaryota; kingdom Metazoa; phylum Arthropoda; class Insecta; order Lepidoptera; family Noctuidae; genus Eugnorisma; species Eugnorisma glareosa. Next base: position 20,876,047 of record OX387967.1, on the reverse strand, counting down.
TCACGTAGTAATCGGGCGATCACGAATTCGTATCGGGGCACTGTCAGTAAACTTCCGCGCATCTAAGGGTTTTGTCGCGACAATATTCGTTCGCTTGCGTGGCTACACCTGCGTCACTTCAGTACCTACAGTCCAGACTTTGAAGCGCATATGTCTTGATTCAGTTCAGTGTTCTTTGGTTTTTACTTTTGTAGGAATTTTACGGAAGCAGTCTGAAAACCGGTCTTGTGCCTGCTAACGACAATAGGCTCACCCCCTATTCCTTTCTAAGTAATTTTCGTCTTAGTGGTTTACAGATTCAGAAACAAAATGGCGCGATGGCCATGCTGGAAAATGGCGACTATGCTTCTTATAGTAATGAATTCAATGACGTACGTGTCGCCCCACAAAGAATATACTCTCGAAGATTTGTCGGAAGAAGGTAAGCCCACAACAAAATGTACGACAGTTGTGGTAGTGACAGTGGTCGGCAAAAGATTAGGAGACAAATTGGCTGGGGATAAACGTTGAAAATTTATGAAAAAAAAACATGTTTTCGGCGTTTTCAAGCAGGTATTCCTTCCCCCATGCTATGGATGCCCGGTTGTAGGCAATAATCTTCCGTTTCACATGAGGCTCTGGTCAAACTAAGATGAGCTTGGGATACTATACTCGTAGGTGTGATGCGAATAAGCACGTCGGTAGTTTTATTGATTACGAAGGCCTAGGACTATTGTCTCCAGTTTGCACATCTCCTCCATATAAGCTAGTAGAAACAGCCGGCGAATGCGAATTTCATCCTGCATCTCGCGAGTGATTCGTTTCAGTTTAAGCAGATGAGCCAATCACGCAAATTTAGGTGTAGGTACCTCTACACCTCTCGCTAACCCTTTGTGGAATACCTGCAGGCATAAGTTCAACTGCCCTGCTACATAGGACGTGCATGGAGAGATTTGCCTCGTTGGCTGCAGCTCATTTGTTTGCCAGCCAGACATCCGTGCGCAGCGAGGCCGTAGGTCACAGGGCACGATCCTGCCGCACAATAAGCTTTCATAGTAAGCAATGTGAGTGCGTAGCTAAGCCGCGAGCTGTTCTACAGCGGCAGATTTCTTTTGTTTTTACACATACCTACATAACCTCACGCCTCGTGTTCTCGTGGGGGTAAGCAGAAAATACAGAACTCCAGCTGCTACGATCCTTACATAATCCCTATTGCTTTGTCCATGTTCATCCATCTTGTTTTTACATCCACTGAATTAAATCAAGGTTTGTTGATGCAAGAACTTGGGAAGAAGTCGCTTCACAAAGACAACAAGGTGGTACACAAGAGACGTTACGCAGGCTTATCTATAGAGTACATTCCCAGCCGTCGTAAGATGGAAACCGTCGCTAAAGCTGCCACCACGGTTACTTCTGAAATGAGTAAGATTTTTTTCCGATTTTTATTGTGGCTATCTTAGTATGAACACCCGATTTACTATGGTTTGATCAACCTGATACGAACAGATTGCGATTTAAACGTACGGGTCACACCCGCAGCTAGCCGGTACCAGTTTAAACGTGCCCTAAAGCTTAGATCGATTTGAAATTAGTAAACAGACTGAAGGGATCCATAAGATACGGGCAGAGCTCTCAAAAATTGACACAAATTTCGACCTTGAACGATTAGGCATGAGACAGTCCCGCAACGCGTCCGCCCTTCACCACTTCCTAGTTTTTTAGCTGGGAAGAAGAAGAGCCGAAACAAACACCCCACCAACATTCGTACGAACCTCAAACAAAGAGTTAACAATCCTTATCTCCTAGCAACACAATCCACCACAACAACGACCAAGCGTCTGGTCCTGGACCGTCGTTACCGCCGCATCTACAACCCTGATGAGGTGGCTACCATCGAGGAGTTCCCTTTCATGGCTGCTCTCCTGGTCAACAACGAGCTCTGGTGCGGCGCCGTCATCATCGACAGGGACAAAGTGCTCACTGCCGCTCATTGCTTGCAACTGTGAGTTAACAGTTTTACTTCAACTATTTTGAATGATAATCCTGTACATGGCTGCTGAACTCCTGGTCAACAACAAGCGGCGCCGTCATCATCATCATCATCACAGTTCTGTACGGGTAACTTCAGTTGAAACAAACAAGAACGGTAATTGTATATCAAAACTCGCCAAGTGATGATCACTATGAACTGTCAACAGAGATACGCAATAGCACTGCTGGTATTACAAAATTTCCAGTTGCCGTCCCGGAGGTAAAGTTCGACTGTCATGTGCTATACCTATAGTTCGGACCACCGAGCGGCATCCTTCAAATAATTTCGATTTGTAGGTCGCGCTTTCCACCAAAACAGAGAATAGCGTGAGAAGAGTCGTACGAGAATCAATCAATCACGTTGTTTGAAATCCACGTCGTCTCGTTTCCGCTTTTGCTTCGAATGATTGACCTCCTTCACAAAGAGTCCTACGTTCGTTAAACTTAGATAAATTCTATTTTACCCACAGCCAATACAACAACCGTTTCTTCCGAGAATACGTGAAGATGCTAACAGTAAGAGTTGGCTCGACAAACGCCTCTTCAGGAGGCGAGTTGTTACGCGTGTCCGAGATCTTCTTCCACCCGAACTACAAGCCACAAACCCTGGAGTTCAACTACGCAGTGCTAAAGATGCATAAGAACCTGACCTTGGGAAGGAAAGACATGAACATTGACAAGATCAACTTCGCAAGGGATCGAGTTGTTCCCGTTGATAACCAAATCACGTTCCTTGGATGGGGTTCTGTTCTGGTGAGGGGTGGTTCTTGCTCTTTTATTAGATAAGTGTGTTCCGTGCTTGATTCCTAGATGCAGCTGGAGTGTTAATGGTTAGGTATTAAGCAAATCACAGCCAGGTAAATCATGTATTCACTAGTAGGTATTTGGATATAGGAGTGTAAAAAAAAAAAATGGGGTGTGAATAAATAATTTGAATTTGTCTCCGAAGGCCTATAATGCCGTAGGTACCTATGTCATAATGCTGTGCGGAGTCGGGAGACAGCGCTAACATTCATCGTCTAGTGTCTTATCTCTCCAGGGACTATATAGATTCAACCACCTGTCGCGGTCAATGATGATGTTAAACCGCGCGTTAAACAACTAGCAAGTAGGTAGGTACGTGGTCCTTCTGGACTGTGGTTAAAATCGGTCGAACGATCTTGTTTCATCGCTACAATTTCACGAAAAATATCTCGAATGATAACAAACTCCCCTCTGTGAACGTTATTTGAGTCTCTACTTAGAAAACTATCTAACCTCACTCAAAGCACTGTAGGTATTATATTGCTTTATTTCCAGGGTATTGATGGCGCTGGAGGACAAGTTCTGCTGCAAAAAGTCACGCTTCCGGTGTATGACACATCAGATTGTCAAGAAGTTTACGGAAGGTAAGGTTCATCATGTGAAAAGTTTGCTTAGTTTTGTTTCCGAATTTTTGATCTAATCTTACCTGCCTGTCCTACTGTAAATACAGAAATATCTTAGTAGATAGGTAGGTACATAATTACAGCCTCGTTTATTCTGTCTACAGAAATTTGGTGACCCGTGCAAACTTCTGCGCAGGATTCATAACAGTACCGAAAAACGTCTGTAATGTAAGTTTTAAACTTGATTGAAAATATTTTGGTACTCCCAGTTCTCACACTTTACAAGGCCTATGCTGTAATAAAGCTTAGTGCACATAACAGCCGCGTCGGGCTACAGCGCAAAGCACTTAATTTTTTGAAATACGCGGTGTGGCTCGCATGTAGCTAGTTGGTATGCGATCTGCGATGGTAATGTATGAAAGTAATATAAGCAGGATTTTTGCTACGAGGCGGCCTGCCCTAACCTGCGTCTGCTTTTTATGTCCCGTTTTTTTGTGCTTGTCCTCTCCCCCATTACCACACCCTTCCGTTCCTTCCAGCACGATGCCGGCGGTCCAGCCGTCATGGACGGCGAGTTAGTCGGCGTGCTGTCATTCTCTTCCAAACGCTGCGACCAGGCGGACCAGCCAGCTGTCTTCTCCAACGTGGGCGCCATCGCCGACTGGCTCGACAAGATTGGCGAGAAGAAGAATAAGGGGAGGTGGGTTATAGTCGTTATTTAATCTCTGACAGCACCCTTGTTGTAACGAGAATAAAATTCTAAGTAGTGGTGGAAGTAGTTGTAATGTGATTTGACAGACGTGTCAGTACCTGTTACCCTACATCAAACTTATTGTTACGAAAATAAAGATCAGTGATATTTCGACAACGATGCAGTCAGAGGAAAAACAACTGTGAAAAGACTGTACGATGCTCAGCCCAGATCTATGGAACAAACCTAGTCTTAGCTCAGTTATAATTCATTCGAGAATAAACCTTATTACCTAAATATTCCTTTATTATATAATGGAATCAAGGGTATCCTATGAATAAGAACAACTCTATGATGGTTCCTTCGGACTGAACTGACGCCGCCATTTTGTTTTTTAAATCAATTGCCACAATCAATCTTAGTACTATAAATGCGACACTTTCGATAGATGGATATTGTTTGTTACTCAATCACGCTAGAACGGCTGAACGGATCTGGATGAAGTCTGGAATAGCACATAGGCTTTTTATCCCGGAAGTACGATCCTTTGGGTAATCCCCGAAATCCACGCGGGCAAAAGCTAGTTTCATTTATGTTTACGGATGAGGATTCCTCTATTATGATGGTAGATAAGGACAAATGAAAGCTTATTTAGTGGGACGAATGGCGCTAATTTAAAAACCCGTTCGTCCCCCTAAAAATCATGAATGGGACGATCGGGAACAAATTTAATATTATTTTTGTAAATTCCCGTTCGTCCCACTACGGGGACGAAGTCAGTGGGACGAACGGGAATACACGATCATCACTTGGCGAGTTTTGAAAATACAATGACAGTTCTGCACGGGTAGCGTCAGTTGAATCCAACAAGAACGGTCATTGTAAGTATATCAAAACTCGACAATTGTTGATCACTATGAACTGTCAACAGAGATACGCAATAGCCCTGCTGAGCGGCAATAGCACAAAAGTTCTAAGGCTGGCCCGTGTAACTTCTTCTAATCTTTAATTGTAGCCAAGAAAATAATCTAGCGTAATCGTGGACAAGATTGAAGTCGAGGGTAGGCCCATTTAATATATAAAAAAAGCAGTTGGCATTCTATAGTTTCAGCCCACGGTAAGATGTCAGTTTAAGTGTGTTTACGTATGTCCTATTGGTACCTAGTAGTTGAGTTTAAGTAAATAGAACATTAAATAAATTCTTTTTTGATTCCAGATCATTGATCCAATGAAGCAGCACGAAACGATGCCAGTAGAATACATGCTCAGGCAGTGGATCCAATATATCTTTAAGGACAATTTGGTTTTTATTTCATTAAAAAGCTATGAAATCACCTGAAATGGTCATTAACATAATATAATAAAACAATTGTAACGTATACATTAACATTTATATTTCACTAATACTGTACAAGTGTACACACTCGCCACTATTCAAGAAAAGACCATTAGTATTCATTTTTTATACTTTATATATTTTCTATTCAACATTTAACATTGAATAACATACAATAATTTTAAGATTATAGGTAATTTTTTTGTGTTCTTATACGGACCTTCGACCGTTTGGAATGATACCGAGCTGACCTCTTAATACGTAAGAATATTGAATGATTATTTTATAAATAGGGCGAAATCAAGCAATACTTGTATTTACAGCTAACGGCTATATGTTCCCGCGTTTTTAACAATAATCGCCATTTTGAGTGACCGGTAAAGTTGGTGAGGTTTCACACAAATCACAGGCCGATTTGATTATCGAGACATTTGTTATCAAAGCGGACTGCAACTTTTTCTGTTAAAATTAAAGTGTTAATTCACGAATGGCCCCAAATCGATTCTAGATCGATTGTTGGTGCTCGTTTTTCCCGCGTATTGATACTGCCGCGCCTATGTGCCTATCATTTAACAGAAATACTATAAAGACAAGAAGAACTAGATTGGTGATCGCAAAATGTTTAATACGCGACAAACGGATGTTACAAAATATGTTTAGATGCGGTAGTTGGAGTGCAGTTCTGGCTTGATGTCGTACACCAGGCTGAGAATATCTTGGATCACCTGGAAACATTAAAGAAATGGTAAAGTAAAACTCTTGCAGAGGAGATAGAGGGTACAATTCCTTGAAAATAAAGAAAATACTGTTATACTCATTTCTTTTTAGCACATTCTTTAAGATACATAAAATACTCTCCAAATAACTTAAGAAAAAGAAAACAAATACAGGAATGATCTTAACTATTGCAGACTTTGAGAAAAGCATTCATTTCATGCCGCCATCTCTTTCTGAACTAAGCGCACTGCTATTTAGAACCCTTAGTATGATTGTAAAAGCTCAAACTGCTCTGGCACGACATATACGATGTACAGTTAAACAAAGGAATTGTTTCTATACCAATCTCTTTAATTGACTGTGTAAAGACTTATTCATAACATGCATGAAATATGAATAAGTCTTCTTTTCGTGCAGATGGTACTTTTTTTCTTGTAAGTGGGTTGTGGAGTACATCTAGGCAGTCGCTCCATGTACAACACTGGTATTAAACTGCATCTGGTTAGAATGGAAGCAGTCCTAAAATAGTTTGGAAAAGTGCGTGGCGTTCATGTATGTACACAAATCTTTGTATGTATGTGTTGATAATCTTCTCCTTCAAACGGCTGGACTGATAGATGGTATTTTTTTAAGGGCACCTGGATGATTCTTAGCTATACTCGGGACACGCTAGGTGGCGCTATTGTTAGTATCTACAAAATATTGTGATGGGACAAGATAGTTTTGGTTTGCAAAAGTAATATACAAAGTATATGTACCGCATCTTTCTGCGCTATCACCATTTTGTTCATCTCTTCGATCTTGATTTTGGTCTCAGCTTCGATCTTAGTGGCGACACCTTCCCGGGACCCCATGTGCTAGAAAAAACCATGTTTTGGTTAATAGCAAGCCAAAAGTTTTCACTTTTTCATTGTCGAACCACATAAGACAGTCCACTGTAACACCCGCTCTTGACCACCGCCTAGTGTTTGAACTGGGGATAAGAAGTGATGGAACAAATTCCCCAGTAACACACATTAATAGTTTGAATAGTTCACTGATGGAGAGTTGTTATAAAATTGTATCATAGCTAGCTAATACAAACTTTCATAAAAAATGTCATAATATAAGTTAATGGTTAACAACCAATCTGTCTCATATTTCTAGGTAGATAAAGATATCATCTAACAGTTGCGATTTATAATCAAACCTGTGAGACAACTCGTAAGAAAATTGATAAAGGTTAAAATTTTGCTACATAAAATCTTAACTCAATTCTTTTCATGTAATACACCATTTTTTATTTGAGTATTTGATTAAAGAACTACTTAAACTCTTATTAATGTGGTACCGTCTATGTAATGTAACATTGTCGATTCAAAATTTAAAACATAATATGTCAAGTCAACAACTTCTAAATTAATTACTGTGTCAATTAATTCAGCAACTGGCAAATAGATAAGTCCAATATGCAGGGTTCTAGGGACATTGACACACAAACGGTTATCTAGTATACAGGTACATAATTCCGAACACACCACATACAGATTTTTAATTAGTAATTTCAAAAAACGAATGTGGGAGGTTCGGAATGTCGTACTGAATACATGGTAATAGTTTGTGCTTCAATGTCTCATCTACCTTGTATTCTAGAACACTATTTTAAAGTTACCGACTCCAATCCTATAGTATTAACCTGATCAGAAACATCAAGAAATTTAAGACTTTTTTACTTTTGATGCCTTACCTTTGCCTCAAACTCTTGGAACGTGCCCTCGCGTTCATTTTTGTACTTTTCTACCTCCTCTTGGGCCTCTTCCTTGGCCTGCTTTAGGCGTCTTGCTTTCCCTGTAACACAAAGTCATTATATTAATGAAAATGCAAAATGAGCTTTAAAGTTATACAGCTAGTGGTCATAATTTCATTTTTAGGGTTTTTAGCTTGATTTAGTTTTCTTAGCAATGTCCAAATGAGATCAGCTGATGATATGATGACCGATAACTATTTACTTGACATCAGCTGATCACATTTAGGACATAATGTTGTAAAACATGAACTAGAACACAGTGCAACTGTGCAACTTATTCATCTTCTATCCTTAAAGATGGTGTTTTCATACATTAGTCTGTATTTTAAGTGTAAACAATCATGAAAGTCGTTTATCTTTTTAATGAGAACATTAAAGTAACTAGTAGCAACTTCAAACTCTTTAAAAGCATAAAATGTAACTTGAAAACCAAACTGCCACAAAATCATAGGAAGTACTTTGCACAACAATTTCGACTTACATAAGTCTGGCTTCACAAATCTTCAAGGAACATGATGATGTCATAGGAACTATTGGAGGCAGCCTGGATAATTGCATGATACGAATGAAAAATATCGAATGATGTAAATAGCATAAATAAATCTTAAATTTTTTCTGTGTCCTTCAAGATACAGAAGTTGGTCAATTAAGATAAATGGTAGGTACGTCTGTGCACAATCTTTCATTAATTAAGATCAATGTTTTACAGAAATACTGCAAGATATTCCCTGGTACCGACGTAAGACTCAAAATTTCTTATAAATTAAGCAAAATCTACTTCTATAAGAAAATAAGAGCACAGAGATGCTGTTATCAATCGATTCAGGTATCAAGCCGCAGGTGGAAGGCAAAAATCATGTGATCACCGCCCTGAACCAAAACTCACCACTTGTAACACGTGATTACAACTAGATTTTTCCTATTGGAACCTTGTCTGCGCATGGAAACTATAATTATTTATGATAGCAACTGGGGACAGCCACTTTTAAGATGGGAAGGTACAAACAAGGCCAAAATTGTAAAATACAGAGTACAGAGTACTTTAAAAATAAACTTACGCTTCCTCGCCTCTGCGACCTTTTCGGCAGCCCGCTTTTCAGCCGCCAACAATTGCTGGATTCCCTGTGTCTGACTCGCCATTTCTGATACACACAAAAACTATGTCGAGCGAGAATCAGGACCGAGACACAAATCAATAGGCGCAGCGCAGTAGATGGTCGTCACGAAAGTCATATGATTACTTTAGTTCCACCATATTGTCACGATTGGCGCTGTCAGCGGCTCGTGCTTTTGTACTTCTGCGCGGAATGGAACTGTATATTTTCGACTACTAGAAATGTTTGACAGAGAAATATATCTATTATAATTTTTGATCCCTGAAATGGTTATTATTAAATGTTTTTAAAATAATCAAGTAGGTCTATTTAAAATTTTCTTATTCAAAATGTATAAAATCAAAAAACGTTTAATGTAAAATTGTAAACTACTAGCATGTGATGAAATGTTAGTGACGTGTTGGTAGTTAAGTACTTGATTACAAACTAGATGGCGGTGTAAAGTGTAAAATAGTGTATAATTTGTATTTTTTTATAAACTCAAACAAAGTTGTGTTTGAAGCCTACTGACGAATATGTTTCAAATATAAAATAATGAACTGATAACTTATTGGATAATACAAAGTTGTCTATTACCAAATCTCGTCTATTTTGTCTGTGCTAAGAAATTGACGTATGCGGCGCGGCGCGGCAAATTCAAATGTGTCAATTTTGCATCTGTCATCGTAAGTTTTTAAAATTTTTATTAAAGTTTTCTTCACATACAAATAGTTAATTTCATTAGTCAGGTTAAAATTATCATTACCTTGAGAAACTTACCTACTTCTACCCCATCAATAAACAACAAACGTTAATTATTACGAAAGAAATTCGTGTCAATAACAAGTTGAGGGCTTTGCTGATAGCTCTGTCTCTCTTTACACACCGCGCTTGAGCGAAACAAAACGTCAATTCAGTGCGAGTACAAACGAGCATCAATTCACTAAAATCGCATAGCGTATCGTACATCGGTGTATTGGTTGGCACCACTTTGATTGAAGCGCAGTTTCAAGGCAGAGATGAATGCTGAATAAACGCGGGTTATTTGCATTGATCATCATCAAAGTACAGAGTCCGCGCCCCCCGCGTTAGGTACGTCACTGTTTTCTTTATCATTTCGGAGGTAAACTTAACGTAGTATGGCCGTGGTCTGGAAGTATTCACAGTTTTACTTCCACAAAGAATACGCGATAAACATTGCGCAGAGCGAATTAAGAAAGACATTTTTAAATAAATTCTTTACGCGAGTGAGATAAACATTGTTGACAACGTGTTATACCTCGGAATTAATATAACGCTAAAACAACTCGCCCTCTTTAGCAGTCTAATTTTATTCGGTTTTCTTCAATATTTTTGACAAAATGTGGTTAGTTAGCCAGCCAAATTCTGTGATTTTGGAAGTCAAAGTGGAACCCAATGCAATTGGACAAGACTGCCTTGAAAAGGTAAGAGAATGCATAACTATTACAACATTTTATTTCGATTTTCTGTAACTTTGAAGCGTTTATTTTTATAGAATTTCAGTTGTTTACAAAGTAAACAAGTACTTTTCTTCATTGTTTACATTAATATTTCAGGTTGTGAACAAAGAAATAGCATTATGTGACTGATTTAAGCCAAAAAACGCCAAAATTGAATTAAGAACAGCATGTTTTGCAGACGTAACGTTTTGTTTTAACATATGGCTGAATTACCCGACTTTGATAACTCCTATTATATTCTTAGTAACAATAAGATTGGATAACTAATACAACATTTATATTTTAACAAAAGCATTGTTCGAGACACGTTTGCTCGCCGACGGCGACGTCAGTTTACCTTGCGGACTTTGGACCCGGCAAATGGCATTCTACTACACGTTTTACCTTCGTGATAGCGATGAAATGCAATAAACGCTTTCATTCTTATATTATTATTAACGTTTATTTCAAAAGACACAATGTGTTACGATGGTCATGGTTTAATAGAAATCATTTACCTACGTGTTTTTTTTTTTAATTCCAAGTTTATAAGTACTTATATTTTGTTCGATTTGCCGCCAGAAAGTTTGTTTCGTTTCGCTAAGTACTAGCTGGTTTCCAGCCAGTAAGTTTGATGCATTTTGGATTGCCCTAAATTGCCTCTTGAATGTTTTGATGATTCAAAGGAGGCAAAGGAAATTGCCAAATGCTGCAATAGAGCATAGCAACAAGCTGAAAACAGACTTGTAACATTAAGTAGCGATTGCACAAACTGATTAAATGTCTGTCTGAGGCTGGAACTAATAGGCTTTTGTTCTGTCAATGACAAAATAGAGACCTATAAAATCTTTATAGAGACAAGTTCACATTAGTTCTTTCTTACCCACCTGTACTAAACCAAGTCACCAACTAATTTAAGCTACCAATCTGAGATTCCAATTTCAGTAGGTAACTGGGTAAGTAGGTACCATCTGACTACCAGTACCTAGGTATGTAGTAGGTAGGACTCTTGTGATAACGAGTCCAATTTTACGTCTACTTGATAAATAATTTGCAATTTAGATTGATTACGTATCCAAAACTTCACGTATTTACTATTGACTTAACAAGTTAGGGTTAGACAACGTGCAAATAAATCCATTATAGTTTATAAGAACATACATAATGTATAAATAACACATAGATAGATAGAATAAATACCTACTCAGCTATACACTCGTCGTCGTGAGTCTCGTCACGTAAGAAACTTACTCATACTTATTAATACTCGTACCTACATAGGTATATGAGAACAGTGGATGGTAAGAGCACTGACCTACAAATCGTACAATTTACCAAGTTAAAAAAGACTGACGTCATCAGCCCGTTAATAAAAAATAACCCTAAAACTAGTTACCCATACAGACAAGAAAAACTTGCCCCGGGGCAAAACTAACTTATTCACCAATTTGAACAGACGGTCATTACCGTAGAATTCGAGTCTCGATTCGTTTATAACAATTACAATTATAAAATAATCAACGCATGGAAACAACAATAATTAAATACCTATCATGGTATTTAATTATTGTTGTTAAATAAATGATAAGTTAACCTAACTTATCATTTATTTATATATTACAATCATATCCTTAGATATTATTGTACTCGGTTTGAGTACACGCAATTTCCGTTTATTATAACGAAACTAAACAATATTGGAAAGCCTCATGTAAAATAGATCGGAACACGATAACTGTGCACCTACAGACAAGATAAACCACCGATGAAGTAAAAATGATGACTCAATCAAAATACATCTCCAACCAAATCATGTAGTCGTTACACGTCGTTCACGCGGACCGCGGTTACACCGGTGATTGTGGGCTCGAGTCCAAAGTCCACTGTTTGAACAACAGCTGTGAACTCTCTACCGTGCGCAGACGCACGTGCACGGAGCGTGATTACAACCTGAAAACTGAATCTCAACCTTGTTGCTTGCCACAAGAGTCTTTTTTTCAGTGCACCGCGTTCAATTTTCACGCGACGAATTGGATTCTGTTTTTATAGTTGAATTTAATCTGTAAACCTTTGGACTCTCAATGCAGAGGGTATTGTGTGTGTAAATTGTCCAGACTATGGGTCAATTGCACAGATCAAATAACTGAAAATGCTCAACCAATTTGTTAAAATTTTCTTGCAAATACTAGAGCAATAGTGTTTGTAGAAAGTATCTAATAAATACAATAAGTAACATGTACATGAATCACAGTAGACCAATACTAATTAACAATTTCAAAACTTGCTGTACAATTTCATTTTCAACAATAATCAAGTCTAACTGAACTGATCTTATCTTCCGAACTAAAGTATGTAACTCCCTGAAAGATGAAAAGCACCGACATAATATAAATATAGCACCGTACAGCAGAATCATCGGGTACAAACTCCAACGATTATAATATTTAACTTTGTCTCACCACGTGGTGGTTTATTAATTACTCACTAAAGAGGTTAATTGGTTGATCTGTTATTTTTTAAATCTACGTGGGACTTTTTATGGGTTTATGTATGGATTTGGAGGGAAATTCAATGTATTTTATAGGTAGGTTGATTCAGTTTAGATTGGGTTTAATAGCCGAGCATTATAGACACTGTTTAATAGCTCAGAAAACCTCAATATCTCCCAAAGCTGTATGCCAAACAGGATTAAGATTACTTTTTGTGGGTTAATATTATTATAGCATTATTGTTGGACATTGTTCTAATGAGTGCGCTTCGAGGCAAAAAACATAAATATTAAGATTCGCTATAAAAACTACACAAAGTTGCAACATGCTAACAAGGCATAAAGATTACGATCACAATGAAGTTTTAGTATTGCCATCCAAAAAAGTAAAAATGGCGATTTTCCTTATATTAGTCGTCGTCGCCGTGCGCCCGAAAGACTATTGTGTTCGGAAAAATTTACATAGTAGGTAATTCGGTTTTGGTATATACACTCACGTTTCGAAACTCGTGTTTTCGGATCTCCTAATTACTTACAACAATAATTTGCTTCATTATAAACTGAATGGATATTCATTCGATAGCAACCATTTTGCTTAATTTTGAAAAATTAAGCAAAATGGTTATTTTTCGCAATAAGTACATTCAAACGAATGACTGTAAAAACTATGTTCTAAACTGATATGATGATTGCTAGGAATCGGGTTAACAAATAACAATTAACTTGTGAAGACGATAATGATGGTAAATCTTTTGACCTAGCAACATTGCAAAATTTGCACTTCGCACTTATCAAAACTCAAATTGGCCTACTTAGCTTTAACGACTAATTTCAACCAACAATTCAGACCAAATAGTTGGCGCAAACGTTTTGCTTCCAATGTTGAACTTTCCAATTGGTACGGTGGACTTTGTTCCCTGACGTCATCAACGGCCTCCGTTGTGTAACAGTCTCATTGTTTGTCACAATATCCTCTAGTAGTTTATGTTTCCCTGGTCATGTTATTGGTTTACCTATATCGTTAACAATAAGGACTGTTCGTGTGTTATTTCTATTATCATTGGATTCTTGTTCTGATGTCTCTTGCTTTCACTTCATTCATTGACAAAAAAAACGCTTTCGTAAGCCACCAATCTTGTTTAATGCAGGAAATTATAGTCTTGAATATTTCCAGAAGTTGTGGTTTCTTATATTGTTGTTTGTCGTCTTTTGACGAACCGAATGAACCTATCCTCTTATTACCAATTCTGTAAGTCTTCAATCTCTCAAGTCTGAATAGGTATTCTGTTCTTCATTGTGTAGAATGTAATGTATTCCAATAATTCAATTATTACTAGCGTGTATCTTTGTTCAACTACAAAGGTATGATTAATTGCCCCGAGACGAATACAGAGCGAACAGTAATCCGAAAACAATGGTCCATAGCCCGATGCACCGTGACTCTTTAATTAAATGGGATACTGACATTTTAGTCATCCAGATATGCAAATACAGACTTGTAAATATTAAAGATTCAACAAAATCCAATAGTTTTCAATTCTACATGTAAGTTTTTATCACAACCGGAGTACCGGACTAAAAACATTCGCCACATCTGTTTGCAATCGTTTGTTTGGTCCAGACTCCAGATGGGGCAAGGATGCATGATAACATTACTCAACCCATGTGGATCTGCTTAAAACCCATTATAAGATCCAGGCCACATTGATGGATCTGAACGGTTAGAAGCCACTTGAGAAGCATTTGAACTTTGCTCTAAAGATGAAAAGTGGAAAACCTATCGGGATTTCGGGATGAATCACAAATACAATATGTTCTCCTTTCGAGAAGCCATTTCCAAGAAAACCTCTGAGTAAAACACTGATTTATAGAGCATTAGCACCGGCAAAAATAAGGCCGTTTAAGTATGCGAAGATAATAGCAATGTGAGCCAAGGTTTGCAATCACGGCGGTACAACGTGGTGCACGTTTGCTGCTACGATGTTAATTACCTGACCTTAAGAATTAATAAATGTAGCTGGAATCCAGGTTCTAAGGTACAGGAAAAATACTTGATGGTAATAAAAATATTGGAATTGCAAATGTGGCTGTTGCAGCTGACAATGTAGCTATTGATTAACATACCAGCTTTCTTACGTCTTATAGGGAATACTCAAAATTATGAAGTACGATACGTACGTAAGATACAGAAGTAGCAAACCATAAGACTTTAAATGTCAAGGAATCTTTACGTAACACCCATATTAAAGTTAAAAGTCATGCTTGCACTCAATACAATATCCAATAGTAATCATAATTAAGGATTTTATCTAGGTGAAATGTTTTCAGTACATGACTGATAACGAATAAATGGATCGATCTTTTTCACAGATACTTCTGATGTTTTTGAAAACAAAATAGGTTTGACTGATTATAGCGGTATAATCAGTTTCTTCGTAGGTACTTATGTTTTTGAAAACTTCTGTGATCGGTTTGGAGGATTATAAAATCATCGTTCGATTTTAAGTCGATCGGCTATCTAACTACGCACTTTATAAAAAATCACTTTATTAAATAGTGTGTAACTCCTGTAATCCATCAAACATTCGAATATTACGTCGTCAACGTCTACATTTTTATCCGATTAAAATTCAATGGGTAAGTTACTCCAAACTTTATTAACCGATTTACCTATAATGGTATAATTACGTCTTAGAAGGTTACCAACTCGTAGGAAATCCCTTTGACCGAAAAGTTCTCAGTAAATCTAATGACGTCCGTACTTAAGATTGTTTAAACAGTTCCTGGTCAAAGTTCTCATCGATCGATCATTATCTTAATCAAGTAATTTCTCAGGATTCTCACCAGCTTTAATGATAGTAGGATAGTGATTAAAAAACCTAACTGATTCATCTAGTTTGCAAGTGACAATGCTATATTAATTCCAATTTGATTGAGCTAATTGTAACAGTACTTAGTACTTACTTATAATAAGTACGCAACCGAGCATAAATTATCATCGAAAATAACAATGCATTTAATTTAATATAGTAATAACATGTCTATTAGTGTCATCAAAACATGTTTTAATTATCATATAAATAGGTATAATTTTACCACATGACACTTACCTTATCATTTCTAAACAAAACTGGACAGTCTATATAAAGTATTGGCATATTATTACCGTCATTAATCATAACTAAGTAACTAAGAGATAATAAACGTCACTAAACATGAAACAATTTACGTTGAACCCTGATAGCCTTACTTCCGAAGATCACTGAGAAGTTAGCTGGTAATCTATAACTACCTACTGCAGATAAAGTTTGCAACTCTGATGTAAACTAACGTTTTTTATATCGATTACATGCTTCAGATAACAATTGGTCAAGATAAGAGAGATCAACAGGGTATCGCAATTACCATGACTCTGAAAGATGTATTGCCAAATGATATTGACATTTTTTTGATAATTTCGTCGCTTAATTTTTGATAATTAATTGATTACACGAAATTTAAGTTACATAAGTAACACTTCAAGATAAGGAACACGTTTTGAAATATTAAATAACAATTAAAAAAAAAAACCAAGGATTGTTGCATTCACGTAACATTTTCCGAGCCGTCTTCAGTACAATTGAAGCTTCATCTTCCGCTTTCCTTCCCAGCAATAGGCAGCTACCATCCATATATGGGATCCTCTGGCGGACTGTCCTACCCGACCATGACTCAATAATTTACCTCTATCTATTTATACTATCAGTACCTAATATGATGATAGATTTGACTATATTATCAGTTCGACCTTAAACAACAAAACATATGAATTTTCCACGATTGTACTATTATATCAGGGTGTTTCCATTGAATTATGAGTAGATTCAAGGATAAGATAATTATCCAACAAACTTCGTACTTTCTCGGTACGATTGATTAAACAATAGTATTTTTATGTTGGTTTAGTTTGGTTATAATATTTTTGTTATAAGCGAACAAATGTGCATTAATAATATCCGTCTTCAACACTTTCCAATTTTTTTTCCGAATGACTTCTAAATAACACTGGTTTTGGGTAGGTATAATGTTTGATATGCGAATCTAACGGCCGCGGCGTAGTTTGGATAACCTTCAAAAGTTATTGCAATTTAAATGTGGTCACTTCGTTTTATAAACATTATTCAAGCCTGCTCAAGCGCAGGTTTTGGTCGCACGTAATAGGCGATCATTTTCCGAATGCATTTTGCTTTGATGGTTAAAGATTGTCTTTCATTTAAATTCTAGACATTCAAATGTCAAAGTTACAAAACTACGATGTAGTTCATCATCATCAGTCACACATTATATCATTCAAGACATTCAAAATAACCAAATGAGTAGTAAAGTCGAAACCGTCGGTTGATTTGTGTTGATTTCCACAGATAGCTTGGTCTTATTCCAGCAAGCAACTAATTTATTCACGTCTGATCTTTATCTGCGCGTGGATACAGTGGATACTAAGTTAGCACTCAATGGGTAATTTATTACGCTCCGTATTAACAACTAATCCGATCTTAATCAATCTGTACTCTGTACACACTTAATCGTCGTATCAATAAAATTATCGTTCATTGCTTGTCCTGATAGAAACCGGATATCATGCCTGTGTAGTGTCATTTAATTACAAAGTCATTTTAATGTCATGACTTTAGAGGGCAAAGGTTTCATCAGATAATTTATCAAATGTACTCACAAAAACGTTGTGTGTTCACTGAACTCCTTGTATGGTCAAAAAAATAGAGATATAATTGAAATATAAATATAACCTAGAATTAGAAACATTTCTCCAGAAGGACTTTGTAAAGATTTGACAAAAGCTTACAATAATGTTGTATTATTAAAATATTGTGTTCGTTTGAGAGCACGTGGTGGTCGCGTGCAGTTTCCACCTCGGTAACATCCGTAGGCGAACTGGTAAGCTAGTGGGGGAGTGCATACGTGATCGTCACTGCTTACAACTGGAGCTACTTAGCGGGGTAACGCTAGGTAGGCGCTGTACTGGGCCCGCTATTATTCATATTATAATGTTAATTGCTTGGCCTTTTCTGTAAACTGGAATAGTGATGTCAAGGGACACACGCGGCAATGTTTAAAGTACAGTAAAAATGATTGAAACATTGTCGATAAATAAAAGTGGCACCCGCAATAAAAGTAATTGTGTCAATTATTTAAGTCCCAATTTTGGCAAATACCCATGTGCAAATAAGAGCGACTATCACACGAAAACAGCGTGAACCGAATTAACCGATGTAGTACAAGAACGAATTTCACAATATCTATAAATAACTGTTGTATCCATCAATTAAACAAAATGTAGTGTTACAACCTCATTGGAAAAGTTCAAAAGGCGCAACGTGGTTGACTCGACTTGAACTCGGCTTTTAAATGTTTACCGAAGAAACTATGTATTGTAATAAAATTATATTTGCCCACCCGGGTTTAGGACAGGAAAGTTAATTTTGACAAGGTGTTTTAACAGTACAAAATATCTATCAGGTGGTTATCATTTGGTTGTAAAATTAAACCCTTAATATCCTCTCACAGACACAGCCCGGTTTAACTAGAACAAATTAAAATTCCTTTACGTTACAATGAAAATAGTTTCTACTCTCCTAACCGTTTCCTAGTAAATCATTACAACGCCATATTATATACAGAAATTACTGTAATTAAAATTAAAATATGGCAGCTTAAAATCCCTGCCTCAAGCTAACAAGAACCAATTTGGCACAGTGGTCTTTGACACGCAAGACCAGAAGAAGCCAATTATAAGCAGCCCTAACTGGAATCGTAATTATGTGACAGCTACTGTAAGTGTATAGCAAGGCTCTGCATCATCAATTCTTCGAATTCTGAAGGATATTCGGAACACTACGGTAATTTACTTCAAAGAGAAGCTAATGATGATCGCGCCAATTAGTTTTCAATGTGTAACCACGCCCAAATTCTTCTCATTACAAGTCCTCATGTACTTTAAAATAAACACTCATTACGCTAATGACGTCTGCACTATTTGTTTTAGAACTACCACCAGCTATGAATAATTGCCGTTTCAATAGGTCATTCATCAGAAAGCTATTAGTATTTTTAGAAAAAAACAAGTTTTTTTTTCGAAACATGCATATGTGCTCAGGCGCTTTATTGTCTATTGCAGTTTTGAAAATGAACCTATAGCAATAACAATAGTTGATTCCGAATGCACTTATCTTTTTGATTAGCAGTTTTTTTCAATATGGATTCACTTTCGATAATAGTGACCGCTAAAGACATTTTCCATTATAGGATTGCTAAATATTTGCAGGTGTTATTGCATCACTTTTTGGCAATGGTATCTGCCCTTAAACTCGTGCATTTTATATGCCAAAAGAATCTTTGATATTCTTAGATTTTGAAGGCCCAGATTTACCGAAATGTCTTCTATCTTTGGTTTTGCTTGAACCTTTGATCGTTAAAGGCAAGCGCCAGATTGTAAATCAAATGTATCTTCTTCATAGTGACATAATTCGATGTGTTAAGTCTATTTGCATTTTGCACGGGCCAGTCATTCAAAACCTTGTGCTGAATTTCAGGAACAACGCGAGACTAAAGTACAATCAGTACAATGTTGTAGCGTCTCGTTTTCGGTTACGTGGGAGATCCCAAGACTCGTCTGTGTTCACGCTCAGCCCGCGTGCTTCGTTGGAAACCGTCCAAACTTTCTGGTAAACTCAGTGATTGAACTTCAGATCTGTTCTCAATTTATGTTGTATGCGGAAAAATATTTACACAATGATTCTTTATATGACTTGCGCTATTGGAAGCCGAGTGGTGATTGAATGGATACGGAGAGTGCATTTTCGGAAAAGTTTTCTTCAATGGTTATTATTTTAATTACGTACACTAATGTGGAAAATATATAACACTTTTACTGTCTAAGTATTCTTGTTTTGCGACCGTTTTCTCTCTTAATTCATTAGTTGAACAACTTCAAAATATTCCACCGTAACAGGCCGTGTGGGCTACAATTTCCTATCAATGAAACACAATTTTAAAAATAAAACTCCACTGACAGGGATTCGAAAAATATTTGAATATTGGCGCTACTCCAAAATATTTTTCCCTATTCGGTGTTGCCCGCTTAGTCAGATTTTTTAACCTTCTCTTTATGATACAAGGTTATGCGCTGTTCGATAGGTCAAATAAGTTTTGTGATAAATAAAGAATTGCTTTGTTTGGCTTCATATTCAAGCCAGGTACCGATATGGTTAGTGATTGTTTAGAAACGAGTAAAATTGACAATCGATGTTGAAGTTCCTATTTTGAAAACAAAAGTACAATGTGAACGTAAATAAGAGTAGTTAACACGTTTATTAAAAATACTAAAACAGTGGTAGATATCACGTTCAAGTCAACCCACTCTAAGCTCATCCAAAGAACATTTTCTGTGTCGAATTATGTCAGACTTCCCACTTTACAAAGAATTTCCAAACACCCTTATCTCATACTCTTACATTTTCACAAAAGTTTAATTATTTGAACACTACAGTGAAGGTGACCCGAATTGTAAAGCCGTCAGTTTTTGTAGCATCTATCCAATCTTTCATGACGAGTACCTAGCAACCGGTTGTGGTCCGTTCAAAGGTCGGACTTTAACCGCCGGAGGCACCTCAAGAGGCAAGATGGACGCTAGTACTATTAAGGATATTATGTTAAAAAGTTTTTATGTTGGAGTGAATAATAAGTACTACCTGGCTAGTTTGACAAGATAATGGCTTTTAGTAAAAACCCATAATCTTTAGCAGTACCTATACTTTTATTTTTGCTGTAGCTAAGTGCAAAAATTCAACGCAGTAGCTTAGATTATGTAAGTTCTAAAGTAAAGACGCAAAAGCATAGTGTATGTTCTTAAAGATAAATAAATCCAATGAAGCATCGAAACGGTAGTTGCCTGTAGCTTGCAAAATTTTCGCAAATTCACTTTTTATCGCTCGTTGAGTCGTTGCTACCCGGTTTATATTGATAACCTCTATCTTGTGACGTCACATCAATAGGGATTATGTATCAGCGAAAATAAATAGAAATGGATGGATTTTGGTATAATCTTAGATTGTTGAACTAGGTAGGTCTTTTAGGAGTGCGTTGTGCGCAGTTACTTTACCTCGTCGAATGAAATTTTATTTCGCGTTTGAATCTTTTCGGTTACCTTGACGATTGCTGTGTAATGGCGGCCAGTAGGTTAGGTCTAGCTACGGAACTCACTGTGTTATCTATCATATCATTATCACATCAGTATTGAGTTCTTAAATCTTTATTAAATTTATTATACAAAATATCTTAAAATATTCTGTTCTCAGCAATTCATTGTTTCGCTGTTTTATTATTGTTAGTCTTATTTTTACATTTATTTCGATGTTTGTCTTACACAGAGCTATACTTTACACATATTTGCGCAAATAAGATAAAAATTATCTTGTGCTGATTCTTTTTTTACCTGCCTGTTTTCATGATGGCAAGGTTCTGAAGTCACAAAGCAAAATTATAATTTCAATGTAAAATAACTGTCCGACCAGTCCGACACCAAGTTCAAAATACCTAGGCTGAAACTAGAGCGTGAACGAAACGTAATAAGTTCTTTGTTATCTGATACTCCCAATTTGCAATGGCGGCACTTCTGTTTCTACTTCCTATTATAAATAGATCAGCCCCCTTGCATGACCACCGTAGAAACGGCTTTTGTCGACGAAAGAATCGACAGAATGACAGACAAAAAAATCCGTCATCTTGTCGATTCTTCCGTCGACAAAACACGTTTCTACTGTGGTCATGCAACGGGGGCAGGTTTATCTGATAATAATATGTAGGTAGGCGTGGTCATGGAACCATAGAATAGGTGACTTCAAGAATCAAGATGGCCGTCGTATTTTGCGCGCGAAAACACGGCGCCTATGCGTAATCAATGCGCTTAGTGCTTTGTAAATGTTGAAGTAAAGTCGGTAAACGGTTTGGCTTGGACTTACTTTGTGTTTTGAGCACATATTTACTTTTTCCATCGTAAGCTCCTTAATTAACCGAAAATGCCACGGAATAACAAAAGCTTAATAAGTACTATCGGAACTAAGATCTTCAAACAGTTACACCATTAGCTGAAGCTGAAAATTCCCACGATGTATACGATTACAATTAACGGGTTTCTCAACACGCAGGACATTTACTCGTGGATGTTTTGCATAATTATGTATGACTGAATGAATGGAACTGACTGCCAAATCATTTACTTACACATTCGTTCATGACGCTATCGCTTATAGGAGTACTGAAAGAACGAGGTATTAACAATCGTTCAAGAAATTAGGTACCTGTTGAAAATGAAGTAAACAAAGAAAAACAAAACATTTCTGGCAAAATGAAGTATTGGCGCCAATGCAATATTTTTCTTACTTTACGTCTGTTTAAAATGCATGTTGATCATCATAGCTAAAAATAATATGCAACCCACGTATAAAAGTGACCCTTTAACATTGAAATTAAGTACCTAGTCTTCGAAATTTGTCTTGCTATTATAGCGTTTTCTTGTAAATCCGGCTTATTATTAAAAAGGCAAATATACAAATTCTTTCCACATACGACGAATCTAACATAAACCTTCTAATTCCTAAAAGGATATACTGAGATATAGTAAGAATAACAGATATGGCAATACATACATGAAACTACAAGATAAACATAAAGTCTCTCAAAATGTAGGCAAGAGTAACCAAATAAAATAGCTGATACAGAAGACATGGAACACAATCTGATTTTCTTTCATACTACCAACTTTTAAGATTTGCTAAAGATGGCATGCTGCCAATATCCCTTCAGCTATTACGTGATATAGCTGTGCAGGCATGTACTGCAGTGAAAGTATCATTGAAATCCGTCCAGTACATTTTGAATGCAATGAAGTCCACGAAGTCTGATTTCACCTGCAGTTACTGTCGCTGGAATTATTTTTCCAACAACTTAGAATTTTTAAGTCTGCATTGCTGAAAGAGTAGAATCATCATCATCGGCTTTAATGTACCTACTTTGTTTGTAATGGGTCTTCATCAGTTGTAAGTTACAACTAGATTAGTACGACTAGATTAAAATAATTGAAATGACCAAAGAAGTTACAACTTGTAACTTCTTTGGTCATTTCAATTATTTTAATCTTCATGCCATCTGCTGCAAGGTTTCGTAAGTTACCAGTTTTGCGAAGGGTACAATATTTTATTAAGATATTATTATGACTAAAGTGCAAAACAACATGGACACTTAATACTCAAAAGCGATAACAATGTCAGTTTTATGTTGCTTTTTCCTTCAAAACCGGTTTATAACAGAAATAGCGCGCAGTATTTGGCATTTGTGTCTTGATCACACCTTTTATCGGTACGCAATACTGAATTGTTATGTTCAATCAGGTTCTATTGACCAAAACAAATGTTGGAACATAAAGATTTATATGATTTGTGTTATAGCAATCTATTAAGCACTTTGCATTTTACTACAGTTAGCCTTCCTGTTTACTCAGTAGCCGGATTACTTTCTACCCACATGGGGCTTAACAATGATTCTGCGTTTAATAATGTTATGTGTTCTGGATCATCTTCCTTAGTAAGTACACCAGCATCAACAGTCATCGTTGAAACTGTACACATAGTTGCCGATGCACAGATTCTTAAGCATATAATTGACTCTCTAATGAAAACTTGGTATCATATCTGACGCAGCTATGTATCATCCTTATACCACCACCTACACCTACACGAATATAATGGGTGTCCTTTTAAAGGCCGTTATCAATATTTACTGACGCCAAGTATGAGCTAAGACATCATACAATGTGCAGTATTAATTCACAGGTACACAGAGACTGTTTGTATTAGGTGTTCATGATGTTCGAATCAACTAGAATTATCTGCCAGGTTGTCGCATGGTTACATGTTTGTCGTCTCCTGCATTCTTGTCCAAAAAGCCGTGTGAAACAGAACAGAATAAAATCCATTGTAATTCTTCCATCATTTCCATAACAATAACATTTTCTTGTGTCTTCTATCTTTGTAAGGATCGTGAAAGCTAGCAGCTAGTAGACAATATAATGAATAATGTCCTTCGTTTTGATTAATAATATGTTTAATTCCAACATATAAGCAAGTGTCACAGCTCTGTGTGGGGTATTTACAAAATGATCGATGACACTAATCTTTTGCTTGACGTCATTGATTGTTGCAATAAACGTTAAGACCTAGGATAACTTAATATCCATTCGTAAATCACTGATTACTATCAGTATTTTTTTTGTTATTCATATGTAAAAAGTTTTATTGATGAAAGAAAAATAATCTTCGATTAACATGTTTTTTCGAATGATTATTTACATACCTATAATGAAAACTACGCATCAGAGAGTTAGTAAAACATCGTATAAGTTGATATTTTTCTGTTTGTCAAATTGTTATGGCATGGCGGCACTCTGCAGCTGTACTTCTTACACAATAGCCTATCTTACTTACCCACACGCCTCGTACCAAAGTCCACAGACATTTTGTAAGCAAAAAAATTCTCATGTGTTTCGATTTGAGTAAAAAATCCAAATAGAATTGCTTCTAGTGCTGGCCCCACCCTCAACATTTTGTTGAAATTCGTTATTTGAGCAATGAAGTAAACTTTTTGACTAAAACCGTTTTGAGACTAGAATTGTATTTGCATTTGTTTTGCAGTTCCAAGTGCAAAATAGGATTTGATTGGGATCTCCAATGCTCATTAAATCGTCTGGATTAGGAATTCTTTGCTTCTTTAGAACCATAGTGGCTTCTGATAATAATATTGATAACTTGTTTCTAAAATTCGACATTAGAGTCTTATAGCAGGTCCCTGAATAATTCGTCCAGACGTTACAATCTCTACGTGGAACTGTCCAAGGTTTCTATTGTCGCCGGTGACCCTGTCTGTCTGTACTACCTATTATTGCTTATAGTCACACATTATTTTACTTTTGGTTGAATTTAACTATGTATTGTTACGAGTATCTACTTTGTCTAAGTGAAACGGAAAACGGTGTCCTACGTGTCTGCGCTTGGCTTTGGTGGTCACTTTATTATGCCATCTATAGCTCGATTTCGATTCTAATTATATAGCTGAATGAGCTGCATCCAGCTTTTGATTATTTTATCTTGTTCGAAGTTTAAATACTCTTCGCAGCAAGCAGTCTTTGAAGTTAGAAGTTCATGTTTAGAATATTACAAATCTCAGTACAATAGCTTTACTCATCGTCTAAATATAGATACTGTCCACTTAAAATAGTCTTTATGCGTTTCTTTACTGCGTTGTCTTCCTCATTACTTTGTTTAGTATTGCATAAACTTATATTTACTCTTTATGTTATAAGACTTGTAAGTCTTCGACTTCTTGCCCTTGCGTTTTTTAATCCACGCTCACACTCATTACGTCATACATAATCTAATATGGATCTCAGCTTACTGGTAAAACTAGTCTACTTTATATACCACACACCACACCATCCACACCACAGGATTTAGTACTTAAATGCTTTTTGTATAAAGCTTCATTTACATTGCTGGGTTACCTTGTTGGCGTATAGAAAATAACCATAAATTAATTCTTATTTTATTACCACGTGTTTGCTGTAGTTGATAAAGTGTTTTACGTGTTATTCAGGAAATGTAAAGTATTTTCGTGACATAATATCGTGCACTGTTTTCAGATGATTATCAAAGAAAACATGTTGGTTTTCCTTAACATAAATTTTTTTTCGAGTGGTTTGTTTTGCTTGTACAATGAAGAGGTTTTAACTTGAACTCTTTACTGCAAAACTATTCAAAATACCAATAAACTCTATTATAAATTCAGGTGTGCCTGTGCAAATGCTTTGAAACAGGAAGTGTTACCAGACACTTCCGTCACATAAACCTAATGGATACGAGCCTTACTGTTACTTTGATACGAAAATGTGACAAAAGCGTAAACCTTTGTTCTAAAACCAGCTTTACAGTTAAACAAAGCTCAAAGGTCCGAGTCAACTTCATTACGAAATTAAACTTAAAAAAAGTCAAGTAAAAACTCTTGACTCAACATTTGAAGTTTCGAACGGAGACGCGTTTTAACGACTTTCCTAATTTAAATTTTGACAGATGCGTTTAGTTTTCGCTCTCACGTCTCTCAACCGGATTTTGCATAGAAGTTCCAGTTTTCTTTTTTATTGTGAACAGAGTCATCCTTTCGCGAAGCTATTATTAATAAGGGAATCTAATCTGGCGTACCTAGGAGTAGTTCAGAAGCGGGGCACGTGCGTTACATCCTCGCAGGCCGTCGACCTCACAATGGCAAGAACTGGTTGGGTACAAGCCAGGTTTCTAAAAAAGTTGGCAGGACACGGCCCTATGTGAAAATGAGGTCTTTATATTTTAAGCTGAGGTTAACCTGAAAAGGTTCAAGTTTAAAGGAGGCAGATGTTTGGAGAAAGCCTATTAGTTCTTTGTCACCTTTGTTGCATACCTAGTGTAACAGGGCCTGAAGACACTTAAGTATTTAATAAATACATACCCACAATACCTACTTATTAAAAACATAATTAATTGTCACCTTCACATTGAGGAATTACCTCCCGTATTTCCTCAATGTAATGGACTTTGTGCCTAGGCAATAACATTGGATTACTTTAAGGTAATTAGAGGGTAAAATTAGTAAAAAATACACTGTTATTATTTGAATTTCCATATTAGCTGGTTTTGCTTATAAAACCACTAATTAAGGAAATCAATAAAAGAAAACCTATACTAAGGAATAGATCGATAGTTAACTCGGTCTGGCTCTTGATTTTGAGTGGCATTGAGATTTCAATCTGTAGGTAAGTATTTAAAAGCTGCCATTTAAAGTAAAAGCGACGATGACGATGAAAGGACATTGGCCCCACATACATATAGTTGATATAGTATGTACCTAGTATGATGACTACGATTAGACTAATTACCGGTGACATAATGACCAAATCTGTTTGGGAATTACGTGCTCATTAACGGGGCTAATCGCTTGAGTTTTGGAACTTTTGGATAGTTGGCTATTCTAACTTACCAAACAGATGTAACAAAAGATAGACACGAGTTAGGCCCTTGGCAGACAATGTATTTGGGTAACAAAGGAAATTCGTTTAGCCTAATCAAGATAAAACCTTAACTACTTATACAGATTTAGATTACATTTTATATCAAGCACAATATGGTCAGTTACAACTTACAATTCTTATGGAAACAGACCAAATTAAACCAAATGTCGCGAATTCTGAACTTCCTGGATTTGGATTATTTCAATGTTCCGAAACATTACCGAATCACGATAACGGAGTTAAAACTCGAATCATTGTTTGAAAACAATTTGATTGTTTGTTAAAAACGTGCCAAGTTGCTGAAGAATATCCCCATTCTCACACTCATGACATTCTAGAAGAAAATAAAATATATATTTCCGCCGAAATAGGTCAGGTTAGTTAGGAGTAGGACGCTATTAAAGATGTAGTGCAAAATCAAAATCCTTTTTCTCTTGGCACGGTAGTCGAAACGAAAATAGAAGAGCAAAAACATTGAATCAGAAAACGACCAACCCAGATGTTTTCTTGCTGTCTCTCTCTAACGCCAATACTGTCTCAACAGAATCACGCACGGCCTGCGTGCTCGCAACGGTCGATGGATCGGCCAACTGATCGAGCTCAGCGGCCAAACTTTCGTTTCTGAACTCAACCAAACTGCCGACTAGTCGACTGAACAGATTAGCGTTCGTGTCCTGCTTGCCAAATATAATCTGTTTGCATTTATGGAAATCCGTAACGCCCAGATAACCGGAGTGAGGTTGCTGGTTGATAATATTGGTAGGTATCTCGTCCTAAATAAGAAGAGAATAACAATCTGTCTGCCTGTGTATCGATTGCCGAAGCTAGGTACCTGTCTTTCCATTATCGGTAACTTTAAAACGGGTTCCGATGGTACTCGCAAGAATCGGACAAGCAGGTAACATTTTTAAAACCCAATAAGAATGCAGTATCAAGTGATTCCCACACACCTGCATACCTCCAGCAAGTTATTTGAATACTAATCCAATACATTTCTTCAGTCTGACTAACAATAGATCTATTTATGGTAATACATAATCTAAAGATTACGTGTGTAGGTAGGCTTGTAGCACACGGCATACCCAGCGTCATCCATGACAGCCCGTGGCACAGAAAAGTATAGTTTCTCCTACATTTCATGAACACAACAATCCGCCAGCACAGGTATAATCGGCCCAAGATGAATCTGAGCACCTTACAGACTATTTTTGCTTGCAGCATCCGTCCGCTATAGAAGCGCTTAGTTAAAAACTTACTCCTCCTTGGTCCTTTTTTGTGTATTTATTATTACTTATTGCTGTTAGTCAAAAAAGGGTGGTCAAACATCTGTGTCCATTAGCAGAGCCTGAGAATTTTTGTAAAACAGAAGACAATGGAAAGAGGTCGACCCTCTTTTTATTTTTACTACTGTCGTCCGCACTCTCTTTGTGCTGACCAATAGTAGTGAACAGATGTGGATATCGTGTGCACGGGTTTTTTTTTTAAAGTGAGTAGATTTATTTTGTGCCAATGGTACACATAGAGACTACAAATGATGGATGATTGCACCGTTGTTTATGAAGGAAATATCTATAATACAGAGAGGGTCCAAATATTTATGACACTGATAGAATGGCAGCCGCAGCAGGATACAATGAATGTGTAACGGCCGTAGCGGAAATAGTAACCATAACAGTTCCATAGTTTTTATCAATGTTTTTATCATTACAGTATTGCCCTTTACTCCTAACGTGTAAAGTTTATTTTTGGTTGTCGATGCATGAAAGAAAGGGCGCATGCACTTGATATCATTGCAAGAGGTTAATGCTCTTTTGTTTTTGTTCAACGAAAATATTTGTGTTAAATGATAACAAAAATGTTATCTAATTCTTGTACATATTGTGGACAAATTATAAGCGCCGAAGACACTCTTCTTGTGAAAGTCGGTTGGGGACTCGGAGAGCCCAAAATTTTCCGTAATGTTAATACAATTGCTAAGAGAAATGCTATCATCTATACTTCTATACTAATATTTTAGAGAGGTCAAATTTGTATGATATCTCTGGATCTACTGAACCGATTTTGAAAATTCTTTCACTAATAGGAAGCTACATTATCCCCGAGTGCCTATATTTACAACGCGGGCAACAGCTAGTCCTATAATAAATACATGGAAGATTCCATTATTTGATTGAAAGCAAGTAAAACTTACCTTAGCGACGCATGGACAGCAAAAAGTTACGGAAGTCCAACTACACTCGACAGATGTGATGCGTAAGCACAGACACTTGATACAGGCACCATGCTTGAAAGGAGTAACAAAATTGTCGGGAACTTGCATAATGTGAGACTGAGATCAGGAACTATTGAATCCGACAGTGCATAATGTATAATCCTTTTCCAATAGAAATTGAAGACTCAAGAATATCGCCAGTTTGTCCTAAATTTTAAGAAGAATTGGATAGCAGTTTGGTATCCTTGCTTGATTTTATGCCTAATTCGTCCTAAACAGCTTTTAAGGGGGTGTTTTAATCTAGGTACTTTCATAGGAACAGCTAAGTGAGCTACTATAGAATGCCGCTAACTAATACCTTACTATTACGGTTTCCTCATACTGTTATTTGTCTACAAGAACGCTGTCAGTAAACATAGAACTGAGGCCATAAACAATAGCTATACGAGTATTATACAGATCTAGAATATTAAAACGTATGTCCATTAAAGACAAAGTAAATAATAAAAGTATAAGACGTATAGTATGAAGGAAAACGTGAGTCATTGTTATGCGAATATTTAACTTTCGTGGTATTCAAATGTGTGGAAATAAATTGTATATCCATTGTTATATGTATATATAGTTACAGCAAACCTAGCATAAGTTTCAATTGGTTCCTGAATTGAATATGTAACTAATAGGTCGTGGTTAATTTTAATCGTTTAATTACTTGTGAACTTCGGACTTACCTTGACGAACCCACACTATTTAAAACACGGAATGACGGAGTTATATAGCTAGACATTTTGTCCTAAATGTGTATTTGTAGTTGGACATTTCATCTAAAACTCAAGTCTTAAGTACCTAGATCTACCTATCAAACAAAGCCACAAAAGACTTCTACAACAGATGAGTTCGATGGGATTGGATGTCCTTTCCCTCAGCTATGTTTTCGTAATCGAATTTAACCAAAACAGGTATACGACAGTCTGATCAGGCAAAGCTATTACTTCCAGGGGTAATTTGCCCAGCAATTCCGCGAAATGACCAACACGTGTGCTTTCCCAACGGTACCGGGCATTACGCAAATTGCTTTTTTACGACCCTTGTGAGTAGCAACTTTAGTTTTAATTAAAGGAACATGGAGGTTCTAAAAGCACTATTATTATTTTGAATAGGGAATGGCGAATTGAGTGCCTACATAAGTGACATGTGTGTGCATGCATATGTATAAGGAATTCCCTATTTTGATAACATCAATTAATAATATGGAGTTATGAGTACCTAAGTATTACTCACGGGATCATTAAAAGCAAAACCACAGCTGTATTTGGTCCACATAGTAGTCAAACCATAGAAATACAGGTCAAAATAAAGCTTTTGTGACCTTTTCAATTAGTATGTCCGAGCTACATACAAACAACGTTAAATCTGAAAAATAACATCTGTTGTTCACACAATGCAAATATTGTGCTGCCCAAGATTTCCTGATTCAACAATCCATCACGAGTAAACAGCATGTTTTCATAATTCCTATTTAAATAACTAAACATGGAATGACGTTATTGACACGAGATGCAGCCGTGATACCGATATGTTAGATAAGGATATCATCAGATCGCAGCACATTGTATCAATTATGGTGCATGGAGGAAAATTTTCAATCTAAGTCAAACGGAACATTTATGTTCAGACGGACGAAACTGGAAATAGCGAATGGTAGTATCAACATACGTACTACAAAAAAATAACTAGGTGCGTTGAAAAATAACAAAATACAATATATCGCTCATTTAATAGTATAGGATAGAATGAAAGGAAATAATAAAAACAATAGAACATCGGATCTTCAATTCCTTTTGTCAGACGAAACTAATGTCGAGCAGCAAACTGTGCTTAAACAAAAGACAATCAATATAAAATATGCAGTGTTGAGTGTTGTCACAGTCATAATAAGCGATGCAACAACTAGGTACCTCAACTTGTTTTATGCATCCAATCCAGCAAACATGTAAGGAAACTAATTCACAAGATATTATTCTTGATACGTAAACATGAGATCGCATGACAAATATTTACTACACGACTGCGCAGGAGTTCGCAACGTGATGCCGCAGATAAGGTGTCAATGAAAATGCCGGGATACAATTACTTTATTCGAGTTTACAATTGATTTAGCTGACAGAAGGATGCACGGGTTCGTAAAATGTTGGACTCTTAATTGGTACTCGGACTTTGAACACATCAATGTTGGGAAGAAGAAGTGGTAACCATCGGTTGGTGTTGATTGGGTCACATAAAATGGTAAAATCTTAAATCGTAAAATTTATTAGTACCAAGAAACGAAATAAATTAAGCAATTAAGCCAAACGTTGTTTTGGATTGAATAAACATAGATGACGTAGGCACAATTTTTGCGATTAAAATTTGACTTTGGCTGCATCATTGTAAAAGTATTTGGTACCTAATAAGGGTAGATAGAAGATAGATATTCCAATAGATTTATCATGTACCCTCAATATTGCAAACGTATCAACATCACGATGAAGATGCTGAAAGCATCGCATAGCTATGTAAAATAAATAAAAAAATATTATAACTCAATAATAACCCTTTCTTGGCAGTCGGGAAAGAAAAGACACCTTGTACTTGCGTTTACATTACACAGTTTGGATTACATTACAAACACTCAATAAGGAGCATTTATCTGTCTGTCTATTTAAAAGCAGCAGGTGGATCCACAATGTTTTCATAGGGATTGAAATCATGAAAAAACAAATTGATTCAGTAACTTAGGTAGGTATGGTATACCTATTTTGCCACTGAACGATATGGCTTAGAAAATTAATTTGTTAGTTCTGCTTCAAGTTTCGTAGAAGAACAATAAAATAATGAATGAATGGATTACCGTCGTATCGTGGTGTTTTCTGCCTACCCGCATGCCATATGTTCGTTATGTGACAATGGAAGCTAGCGTGTGTCCAATATTAAACTGAATACAGTTACTATGCAATGTTTATCAGCAATGTTCTGTAACTAATTATGGAATTATTTTCACACATCTGCTTCGATTGTGGCAAAAACATTTCGGCGAATTGCAGTTACCATGTAACTGTTATCAACATTTGTGCTTGTAAATGCAACAAACACGCAATTTTATAATATTTACCTACTTTAGTGTTAACTGCAAAAACAACGCGAGTGCATAAATACTTACAATAACGCGCAATTAACAATAAGTAAACACTCCATACCTTCGCTTACTATTCGCTGTTGTTGACTTGACATTATATGCGCAGTTAACTGCTGCATACAAAGAAATATGGTAATGAAATACTTGGAATCTACTTGACTGGCCGAAACAGACATAAATTATAACGGATATGCTAAGAAGTTTTATAAAACAGAATCGTATGGATCGAACAAAACTGCTGAACAAATGAACGGCGAAAATCCTGAAGAGTTGTTCAGAAATAGCCAGCCGTCTTCCTGATATTAGAATTTTGACATAGGTTCCTTGTACACACATGTGGAGAGGCCACTTAAAGCCTCCAGCGAAGAACTAAATGTGTTCAGGATTGATAAATAGCTCCTAATAATAGATTTTTTGGTTGCTAACTTTCACTTCATAACATTACTAAATTGGTCGGTAGACTAGTCTCTCTATACTCCGCCGTACTATGTAATTATTTAGCAAATACCGAATATTGTGTTGCGAAAGTTAGCAATCTAATTAACAGTGTAGATCCTGTTTTAGGTCATATGGATGCGGGTCTATTATTTAGGTATCATGTGTTAATCTCACTTTCTTTTTTCGCAAAACTTGTACTGAGTATTTGCAAATTTTATGCGATCTTGTCCAAATTGACAGCGAAACTGACATAAATTCTATTTGTTCCAGGTATGCGAGAAACTGGAGATCGGCGCCGAAGCGGACTACTTCGGCCTCCGCGTATCCCCAGTCTCCGGTCCCGGCAGGTGGCTGAACTTGCGCAACCCCCTCGACCCGCACCGCATCCCCAGCAGGCGCCTCGACCTCCGTGTGAAGTTCTGGGTGCCGCCACACCTCCTCATCAACGAACCCACCCGCCATCAGTTCTATCTGCACGCTAAACTCGACCTTACCGAAGGAAGATTAGTCGTAGCTGACCTAGAAGTGGCCCGAAGGATCATCGCTTACATTGCTCAAGCGGAAACAGGAGACTGCGAACTGGACCTCCTCCCAACGAACATTTACGAAGAATGTGACAAAATCGGCCCTCAAGGCGAACGCCCAGAAGATCATGTCGACAAAATCATTGAATACCACTGCGAAATTACCGGGATGGGTGCTTCTCAGGCGGAGTACAGATTATTGAAGGAGATCTCGAAATTGGAGTCGTTTGGGGAGGAGTTGTTCTTCTGCAAGCCTGTGACTTTCAACAACAACGCTCACAACTTGTACAGTCATTTGCTGTACCACCGGCAGCAGGCTGAGGAGCCTAGGGCGAGGGATGACCAGGAGATTGATGGAGGAGCCACAGTCGGATGTCTCACTTCAGGGCAGAGTGGTGGTGGATGTGGGTGCAGATTGAGCACATGTGTGGGGGTTGGACCTCATGGCATCGTGGTGTACAGACCCGCGTGCAATGGAGATCATGAAATCGGAGTTGAGAAGCAAAGGTTGGTGTCTTTCCTATGTTTAGTTATTGTTTGTCTGGGATAAAGTGAAAGTCATTACGAAAATAATTCGCGCATAATTAATACTTAAAAATGTGCCATGCATCTGAAATTCCGGGTTTTTGGCCTTGAATATTTTTTTTTGCTAAAGGAAAGCTAATTGATAAAATAACATTGTTATAAATCGGACTCATTTCGACTGTAAACTCCACTTATTATTCGTAAAAGTTAGTCAGTAACGAACAGGTCAAGACAATGGGTACGTTCGCTTCTGTTTTCGGCTCTCGAATACATTAAAATGACATCACAAACCTAAATACGATCAAGAATTTTGAAAAAATATTTACTCAGTAAAATATAACACACTTTACTTCATCGGATGTTATATTTTTGCAGGATTACCTTTGTTATTCTTATTAATATTTTGAAATTAAATAACATTATGTAGAATAGGTATGGTACTGACATACCTACTTAAATGTTTTGTTCAACTAGCAAGGTGTACACGCGCAGAATTTAGTGTTATGTAATTAAAAACATGTCTTTCGGACATCGTTTTTTGTCTATTCCGCTGTACAGTTGACATAAAAAATACAGCTGAATAACTCGTTTTCCTACTTGCAAACTAAACAAATATAGCTATATCGATTTTGCAATTAATTAAAACATTTATCGACGATATTAATTCGCTGACGCAGCTCACAGAAATTTCCAAGAAAACATGAATTGCACAACAATATGTCAAAACACGTGAAATTGTTTTAAAAAACATGATGGCGATATTAGTTCCGATTTGGGCCACGCGCCGGAAGATCCTTGTACAATTATGGATATGAAGGGAGAGGGCCATTTGTCATGTTCAATAAAAGTACTCTTTGACCCATTTCGTTTAATAACCACGACCCGATAGCACAATTTTTACTGAATTACTCATTAAACAATAATTTATAAGATAAAAGTTAAAATTAATAGGTATGACTGTATGTAGCTTAGCTCCATCCGTTTATTTTAAATTAACATATTTTCGTGTCTTAAACATAATCATTGTTCTGAATTTCTAATAAAACAAATATTTGGGTGAGATAAGATAGAAGACTCCTTTATTTTACGTGTTGTCGTCTTTTCGAAGAAATTTCTCGATCTGTGTATGAATTTCTTTGTTCTCTTGTCTTATCAGTATCACTTTGCCTAAATGTTTTAATCTTCACACATATCAGCAAAATAATTTGCACTTCCGAATAGGGGCAATAACACACTGTAAATTATCTTGATGACGGCTTAAAATTAGGGACATAACCTCAGGCAATAATGATTAAAAAAAAGGATGACACCCGAAAGCTAGGCAGACGATGACACGAAAACTGGTGACCTAACCGCTGAAGCAGCATCGTGATTATCAAGAGACTCAGAATCCCAAGTCTAATAAATACCATTGCATTTTTCTAGCATTTCCCAACTGTGTTGCGGTCAGTTTCCCGTCTAATCGGATGCAGCAGAAAGCGAATAGTTTACATGGGGCTACAGCCTATCTGACTACCCTTAATAGTAAACCGAAAACATCTTCCTTTAAACAAATCTAAACCCAATTTCCTCACCTTCCAGCATCGCCTACACCGCGATCCACCGCGCACAGCCATTCCGGCGCAACTTCCAGATGTCGTACGTGACCGACGAGGGCAACGAAGCCACTCTTCACGTCAAGATGGCCACCTCGGGCCAGGCGGCTGCTGTGTACCGCGCCGTGACGGAGAAACACGCCTTCTACTGCTGCGAGACTGTTCGTACTGATGTCACGGAGCAGTTCATTAGGGATCTTAAGGTGAGCTACTTTATTTTTTGTTAAATTTATGATACCGGCTTTCCAACACTAATCGAGATCGTCCAGCTTGGCGCAGAGACGACCTTAAAAAGGTGGCGGGTCTGACTGCAGAAGTGGCACATTATCTAGACTTAATTTGAGGCATTAGTCTTTTCGCTGAACATATTAATGTACGAGTACTTAGAACTTAGTTGGTCTAGTTGTCTCAACTACGACAGCCTAGGGGTCCTTGTCCTGGGTTATATCCCCAGGTTGGGAAAAATTGTCTTTGGGTTAATTTTATTTTATTTCATAAAGATTGTTTTCGTTTATAGCTGGAGCCTATGTTTGTGCTTAGTTAGTGGTAATTATATATAAAAGTTTTTTTTTTAAATACTTCTACAGTTGCAATAAATAGTTTAGTAGAATTAAATAGGATTTGAATCTTAGATGTGCTCCAATTTAAAGAGTAGCTGTGAATTTTTAGGCCGTTCAACTTTATCCCTTAAAAACTATTATTTAACAGCCAAATAACAACAACAACAACAACATTTACACTAAATGAAGTTATCGTTCATGTTACGAGTCACGTAATCAACCTTTCTGCTAGTAACCTTGTGGTGAATAGCCATTTAGCCAATACTATTGGATCCGATCGGACTGAGGTAACATATTGAGAATAGCCATTCGTCATTTATTGTACTGAATTATTATTTTATTTAATTGTAGAACCGTTTGTCATGCATGTTAAACACAATTATTAGTTATTTAATGGTGCTTGGTAAAGATAATGGTATTATAATAGTAATTATTTATTTATTACTGTTGCAGTAACATGGAATTGTCCTTATACTTTGCCCTACTTAGGATTTTTTAGGAAATATTCCTGTGTTTTGCTATATGCTGTCATCATAACATAGTATGATGGAGCTACAAATATATCTATTCGGTCATCCAAACCCTGTTTACCCTCCTACAGCAAAGGCAAAAGGGGAGGGTTATGATTTTATTTAACACACAAAAATAATATCATAAAATAAATATAAAAGGAAACATCCCGGAGTCTGGAGTCCATGGCAATAGGTTTGCCTCTTATTAGGTACATCCTATTAAAAGAAGAATATTTTTTTAAATCACGTTCTTGAAAATGGCTCGAACGATTTCGATGAAAAATCGATCTAGCTAGGTCTCATATCTGGGAAAATTCGTTCTCTCTATTATCACCCGAGCAGAGCTTGGTCGCCCAGGTGGATGGACCAACTATAGATACACCTCTGCTTAACCCCTCTGGACTTACGTGTAATGTTCCAAGTTTCTCTAGTTTATTGATTTCTCCTAGAACCTCTTCATCTAATACATTCAATGTCAAACGTACCTACAATATAAATTACTGATAGCAACAGTTAGACCAAAACACATGTGGACTTTGTACTGCCCAATATACACGGGGGCGTCTCATGACCTCCCACTATACGTTGACTAAACAATCGTTTTAGTGTTGTTGGACTGGACTTTGGACCGTTAAACGATTCGGCTTCGGGATAAGTGGTTAAATAGGTATTTGCGATTGTTACTAGCTTGTTTTACGGGGGACAGGATGAGATAATATTGTGAAATGTATGGAAGCTGGTTTTGGCGTCAGAAGTGGGATTAATAGCAATTAAACCCACTTCTGACGTCAACAACCAATCAGACTATCGCAGTCTACTGCTAGACATAGGCTTCTCCCAACCTGTGTCGCAATGCCCTATCCTCCGTCTACCGCATCTAGCCTGTACCAGCCACCTTTTTAATGCCAACATTTTTTTTAGATTGTAAGATTAAAATTAGTACCTACCTAATGGATTTTCTAATCACACAATTATGATTGTCTGATCTATTTTAACTCCTTACTTTAATGTGAGAATATTAAAATTAATGATAGGGTTACAAACTTACAAGAAACAGTTATATATTACAATGCCTTTGGTCCATGAGAATAAAAAAAAAGTTAATCTTATTGTTATAGGAAAAGAATAGACACCGTTTAAAAATAAAAATAAACTACTAGAAAATTCTACTCTGAGTAATACCACTGGCAACGGATGGAGTCTGAACTCATGATTTCTCACCCGTTCTCTGTCCCGTTCTAATCTGCGTTCTGCGTTCAATGCCTCGTCGGCTCTTGAACACAAGCCACCTCATTCCCACTACAACAGGACTGCACCTTACGCAATAGGATATCCTTATAATCTACAATCAAGTGTAATCTGTTTGCGGATCAATTGAGATTTTGTCGGTAGATGCCTAGGTCAGAAGTGTTAGAAGAATTTCATTCATGATTGAACATACCTACACTCACGCCGTTCCCATGGGCGTAAGCAGAAACTGTAGAACTGTACCTGCTACATGTAATGCATGCAATGCAGACGCGTAACAATTTGTAGATCGACTATTGGTGTCTTCTACAAAAAAAATGTCTTCTCTACCTTTCCTAGTTCCCCATGTTAGTTTAGTCAGTTCCAGTACAGCAACGACATCCCTAACGAGCCTCTCCTGTTGCAGGGCACAATAGCGTCGATCTTCAACGACTCCACGACGCTGGGCCGGCGCTACGTGTTCGACATCCGGCGCACGTGCCGCGAGGTGCACGACCGCGCGCGCCGCGCTGCGCACGCGCTGGCCGCCGCCGCGCACGAGCCGCGCGCGCGCAGGAGGTCCAACTCTGGGGCTGAACATAAGGTGACCAGCTGTTCTTTGGCTGTCTAAAGTCCGTTATCTAGTTAAGCCTGACACTCTGACAACCAGTCTTACCGAGGGGCACCTAGTCTACGGTATACCGGGACCTATATGTTTTACCCAGTATCTGGTACCCTGGATTGTGGTAGTCAAATAGGTAATAGCTCCATGTGATATACTGGTTTTCAGCTGCATTCGGTTAGACCGGAAAGTGGAAGTCAAGCTCTAAGGCTACGCAGATCTGCGTATAATTCGGTTATTAGAGTTCTCACCATCTATGGTGAGAACTCTAATAACCGAATTATATCCCTCTTACAAACGTCGTACCTGGGTCTGGTTCCCAGGTCCAACAAGAGTTATTGGATTTTTCCAGTAAGAATTTCTCAGAAGCGACACGGAGCCTAGTACTTTGTATTTGACACCCTGTAAAATGAAGGTGTGCCTACCATACATATCTGCCCATTTATCAAATACACGCGTGATTGAACTACACTGCGTACTGCTATGCAACACATAGTAACCAGTCTCTTCCCGCAGGAGTCCCGCTCGCGCTCGCACACGGAGGCGCTGGCGTGCCGCGTGTGCATGGACGCGCCCATCGACTCGCTGTTCCTGCCGTGCCGACACGTCGTGTGCTGCGGGGAGTGCGCTTCTAGGTATGTACTTAATACCTACTTTATAATTGTGTCTTAGACTGAAACTTTGTAAAAGCACTCCAAGTTTGTGCAGTCCTGCATAATTCTTTTAGCTCTTGTGTGACATTGTAATATTCACTGTTCAAGTTGAATATTAAAATGGCGGCGTTAAGCCCGATTAGCGCAATCGGGTTATACGATCAAACTTCAGAGTCAAACTTTTATAAGAGCAGCGACATTTTATAACACCGATCAAACTTTATAAGAACAGTCGTAGTCGTAAACTTTATAAATCTTTAAAAAACAGTCGTAGTCGTAAACTTTATAAATCTTTAAATCTTTAACAAACAAATTGCCTCATATGAAATCTAAACAAGAACAAAAGTTTTAAGCTCAAGATTTAAATCCATGGGCGCTACATACATAGCTTGTAAATCTATAGAATTTCACTCAATTTTACATAATGATTAATTTCTGTCTCCCATCTTTCCAGATGCAACCGCTGCCCCCTATGCCGCGGCGAAATAGACAAGCTGATGCACATATTCCTGCCGTGCGACTACCCGAAGAGCCCCGGTCTAGTGAAATGAGTACCGCGCCCGAACGAATTGGAACAAGATGACGATGATTTTCTACGCGAAATGATTCCCCGCAGCCCGCAGCGCGCCGCGACTGTGAAGAAGTGCCCTTCTGTGTGTGTGTGTGTGTGTGATTGTCTAGTCACTAATATTTGACTCCATCTGACAAATGCATTTCAGGAATGTACAGCCATTCCAACCTATGATAACCTGGTACTTATTTCTTAGATTTAAAATCATTAATACGTTTATTATTGGCTAAATCTAAGTTGATATTATTACAAAAAAGTACCCGAAAAAACCATTTTTAATCACCTTCGTTTTAGAAGGTCTAGTTTAATATTTTGTGATAATTATGATGTA
Source organism: Eugnorisma glareosa (assembly GCA_947578425.1). Classification (NCBI taxonomy): domain Eukaryota; kingdom Metazoa; phylum Arthropoda; class Insecta; order Lepidoptera; family Noctuidae; genus Eugnorisma; species Eugnorisma glareosa. Next base: position 20,836,010 of record OX387967.1, on the reverse strand, counting down.
TGTTTTACAGAGAACTCGTTCAGAAAAAAGTGCATTTTAATTAAACTTAAATTTAAACTTGCCTGTTCATCATTTGGTAACTTATGTTCGCTGTAACGTTGATTTAAGTTCGATTATAAGTTAAATATTTGTAAGACCTGTGGTCTCTAAGAAAACTAATGGGAAGAAATAAAATACATTTAAGTAAACATACTAATACTGCCAGTCCATTGTTTTATTTATTTTAGTACCATCCGAACACGAAAAGTACATTACCAATTACCAACCATACTATCAGATCATTTATTTAATATAATATATAAAAAGTAATCGATAAAGGGCTTGGCAGATTTTTGGATGAAACCTGGTCAGCCTAACTTCGGCATTTTTTTTTTTTCAAAGTTGCGAATTACAACAAACAATATTATCATGTTACAGCATTAGTACTTAAGTATGGGGGGACAGCATAGGCCCGACAATAAGTCGTTGCTTACTACACAAAAAATGTAAAACAAGATAAAAAGTTAACAAGCATCTGGGAATCTACAAAGCCTACAATGTTCATACATTCACAAACAATCGGTAAAAAAGAATCTATACAAAGGTAAGAAAATATTGTAAAATAGTAAATTAGACAAGTGACACAAATATTGTCATCAGTGCTGTAACTATTCTGAGCAAAAGATGTATAAATGATTTGAAAACGATCGTAATAGTGTGCCATTGTTTATTTGGTAATTCAACAATATTCAATACATTCAACAGATGATTTTTTTTTAAATGAAGTAAGTGATTAGGAATTTCCTTTACAATCCTTCAGTGCCTTATGCAATGCTATATCATACGGATTCATATTGATAGATTGTAGCACTCCCATTATCAATATTCACAAGAATGTCGTTATCTATCGTAGGTACGAAAACTGAAATAAGATAAAGTTTTTCAGTAGTAAGTATATGTACCTTTTTTTTCTTTTGCGAAATCATCAAATGACCCGGTCAGAGTGTCGTCTTAGGGGCACTATGAAAAAAATACTTCACGTTCAATTTCGAGGTAGCGCTCGCCGGCTGCTGCCGCGGCACCGCTCGCTTCGCTCGCTCGGCTCGCGCGTTGTTGGTCACAGTTCTAACCTAACCTAACCTATGGATATATTTGCAGGTACACACCATTTTGTTTTCTGCACGGCTCATGGTGCCTATAAGCGTATGGTACCAATTTGAAAAAAAAAAAAAAACGAAAAATTTTCTAATTCCCGCGCCATAGCGCCCCTAAGGCTACACTCCAACCAATGACCCCTCCCAAGGCTCGCATACCGGTTAAAATTTTCAAACCGTTATTATGTACTTGACGCAAAACCTTTACATTAGGTTTCGTTCGCATAAACCGTTTTTTTGAAACCGGTATTTGGAAGAGTATTTATTGTATAAAGGTTTTTTCGGATTAAACGGTTTAGAGCAATAAAAACCGGTTAATACGGACGCACTATAAAGCAACGCCGCGCGCTGTTCAGTTTTTATTGAGTAGTAAGATTTTTTTGTTTCGGATCGGACGTTTATGTCATTGCGACAATAAGCTCCGCTGCAAAAACATAAAAAAAATGAATAAGTATCTAATATTTTTGGTGAAATTAAGTTGATAATGACGATAAAATGATCGGTAAACATAATATTACTTTTCACAGATCTTATGGAGCAGTTATATACCTAGTCAGCCATTTTTCATTGAAGAAGAAAACTTGAGAGTTTTCTTCTTCAATGAAAAATGGCATATCTAGGTAAGTAATCACTTCAATTCTCTGCATCCGTCATTAAAACACAAAATTAAAGTATGAATAGGCCACAAAACGTGTACATCAATCGTAATTATAGATAAATACCTTCTGCCTGCTACTTCGTCTGCGTGGAGTTTCTTGTCCCCCCGGTCCACCCCGTCGCATTGCATCAAATCGCCTGGCCGTCATGGAATACAACCATTACATGAAATGGTCGAACACTTCATGGAATGGTCAATTCTAAGATCTATCCACAACACATAGATATGTAGATGATCTAAGGTCCATTTTTCACTGGTGGTGTCTATGTGGTAAAGAAAAACTATTGCAGTGTATATTTAAATGAATGTGTATTATTACTTTGTAACAGGTTAATCACGAAAAAGAAGACAGGAATATTCTGATGATGAAGATCAATCCCAATCATTGCTAACACCTAAAAAGCGTATCATCAAGGCATCTAACACGTATAAAATAAACACCCAAATTGTGAAAGAGGATGCAGAAAATGATAGTAACGAAAACAAATCAGGCGAAGATATCAGTGCCAAACCAGGAGAAGAAACTACTTCTAATGTCAAACAATGTGTTTTATGTATGTATACTTGATAAGGACCTCGATAAACGAAACTATTATTTTGGAAATTTGCTAATAGGTGAATTACAATTTTTGCCGCCATGTATGCGCTCTGAAGCATACATCAATTATTTAAAGTATACACCGTGAGAAATCAAACAAATAAATATTTAATTTATCTTTTGTGCCTGAACGAACATGCGAAATATCAATGTGGATTATCGTAATCGTCGTATCGTCGTCGTCGTTATCGTATCGTTAAATGTTACCAATAAAAATGAATAAAGGAAAATAAGAGCCAAGTTTTATTTTTAAATTCTGGAATCTATTCGTCTGCACAAATATATATTTTTTCTTACGGATTATTTGACATTTTTACAAATATTTTGAAAAAGATAAATTAAATGCTTTTCAATATATCAGTTATTTAATCAGTCTTCTTGTTTACATTATATTAAATCAGTCTTAACATCTTTTTGGTTGTTCACAAAATGAGAGCATATATAGGTAATTTTTATTAATGATTCTTATTTCAGTCATTCTTAAGTAGTAAAAAAAGAACATTGTCTGGGATAACATGAAAATGTTATTTTGTTGACTTATTAGAATTCCTTTATGTAAAAAGTTCTCTAAAAATGAACTGAACAAAAGAGCAATCAGTCAATCAGTTTTGTCAAATGAAAATAATAATTTTGTCAAAACTGACACAAATGATACAAATGGTTATTTCTAACAATCAAAATGTCGTCAATGGTTGTATCCTTTAACGATATTCTTAAGTTATTCATTATATATTTTAAAGATGAGAACAGCCTCTCCACACTAACCTGTGTCGCTGGTGTAGCCAAAGCAATTTTAGAAATCAAGTATAATTGTGGATCAGTAACCTTCTTTGATTCCCAATAATTTAAAATATCGGTATTAGAAGGAAGCAACGGTTCATTAAGAAAAGCAACCAAAGTAATTTGTAAATTATCACTATGATTTAAATGAGGTAAATCTTGATATCGTTGCCTGAACTGCGTTTGCAAAAAATTGTCAAGCTTGGAGGATGAAGTTGATGGCATGGGATCATCGGGAGTTTCATTTTCTGTTTCTCTTACATTAACGCTCGAATTCAACCTTACATGTCTTTGGTAAGTTTGGACTAAATGGACACGAGCTAATTCCAGCTGTTGATTTGACAACATTGAATTTACTCTCGGATCTAGATAAATTGCACCCAGAAAACATTCATTTTCAAGAAGAGCTTTCTCTCTTTCCCTCATACAAATGACTAAAAATATGGCAAAAACCGTGTTCATATTTTCTATTTCTAGGATACATTTAAGCCAGGCAATATAGAAATCTCCAAAAGTCAATTGTTCATGCTGTATAGTTTTCGACAGAACACGACATGGTTTTAAAACATCAAGAGTTTCATTAAGTTTCTGCCATGTATCTTCTACTGCAAATGTCTGAAAGACCGGTTCTGTGCGTCCACTCAAGAAATCCTTGAATAATAATATGCGCTCTACCATGTCTGCTGTAGAATCCCATCTCGTAGTACAATCGATGATCGCTTGTGGTAAGCCCTGAACTCTTAACTGAAGAGCATTATTCGGTGAGCGGAGTACACGAGCTATCTGGCGACATTGTCCTAACAGATCACGAAGTTCGCTACAAGCATCTCTTATAGCGAGCTGCAACGTATGCGCTGCACAACGCACTGTAGTCAATTTGTGTTGGCCTTGATTTTCAATATTGAGATTTAAGTTACCTGCTTCAGCGAACCACATCTCGTATCCGATCTCATGCTCAGAATCCTCGTCGTCAACGTAGTCATGTTCCTCAGATGTATTCTCTTACATCTCTTCCTCCGACTGCTTTGACATTCGAATCATATTAGCTCCATTATCAGAGATTACGGAATATAATTGTTTATACTCAATACCGAAGCGACTTAGGACTATTATTACTGTTTCTTTTAGAAAATCGGCAGTGTTTCTCTCGTGTAATTCATGGACATTAAGGTTTCTAAGTACAATTTTACCATTTGCAATATACTGAATGTTTATACCGAGAAATCTTCTAGATTTTACCGAAGCTACATCAATTTTTAACGATATAAGTTGATCCTTTAACTCATCATGGACATTCTTGCGTATATTATAAGCATGTTCTTGAATCATTGTTTTAATGTTTTTAATATTCACAGACTGTGGACTTGAATGTGGTATTAATGATATTAAGTTATTAAAAGCGTTATCCTCTAAAATCGAAAACGGCCGACCATGAATCGTAACTAATTCAGAACAATGCTTCATTACTTTTATATGGTTATCATGTTTTTTCGGTGGTACATTTTCTTTATTTTTATTATTGTCTTGAAGGATTTGGTTGTGCAGCCGTCTGTGTTGTGTGTAGAAATGTCTCAATAAATTAGCACCATGATTACCCTAAAACAAAAATAGTAGGACTTAAAAAAATCTTTCACCTTAATAATGATGTGAAAAAAATTATATCTACATATAGCTAGCGTATTGAATGTGCCTTTAATATATACTACATATTAAGCACATAATGGACAAAAAGGTCACAATTTGTTCTGCCGAGTAATATATTTGTGTCGTAGGTACTAACTGATCGTCCAATGTTAATGTTATTGTATTGTCATTAGCTATACTTACAAATAAAAAAAAATACAAATACAAAAACAATCTGAATATAATCACATCAACAAAATTAACTACCCACTACCAAAGATTGTCGCTGAGTGACTGGACAAGCAATGTAAAAATCACAAAACGATACATTTTTAAGTGGCACCTAACTCAATGCCTAATGCGCGTTTTCACCAACAGTAAGTGTCGCTTAACTGAGTGCCCAATTCCTGTTTTCACCAACATTAAGTGTCACCTAACTCGATGCCTTAAGCCCGTTCTCACCAACACTAAGTGGCACCTAACTCAATGCCTAATGCGCGTTTTCACCAACAGTAAGTGTCGCTTATCTGAGTGCCCAATTTCTGTTTTCACCAACATTAAGTGTCACCTAACTCGATGCCTTAAGCCCGTTCTCACCAACACTAAATGTCACCTAACTCAATGCCTAAAGCGCGTTTTCTCCAACAGTAAGTGACGCTTAACTGAATGCCCAATTCCTGTTTTCACCAACACTAAGTGGCACCTAAGTCAATGCCTAATGCGCGTTTTCACCAACAGTACGTGTCGCTTAACTGAGTGCCCAATTCCTGTTTTCACCAACACAAAGTGTCACCTAAGTCAATGCCTAATGCGCGTTTTCACCAACAGTAAGTGTTGCTTAACTGAGTGCCCAATTCCTGTTTTCACCTAAATTAAGTATCACCTAACTCGATGCCTTAAGCCCGTTCTCACCAACACTAAGTGGCATCTAACTCAATGCCTAATGCGCGTTTTCACCAACAGTAAGTGTCGCTTAACTGAGTGCCCAATTCCTGTTTTCACCAACACAAAGTGTCACCTAAGTCAATGCCTAATGCGCGTTTTCACCAACAGTAAGTGACGCTTAACTGAGTGCCCAATTCCTGTTTTCACCAAAATTAAGTGTCACCTAACTCGATGCCTTAAGCCCGTTCTCACCAACACTAAGTGGCATCTAACTCAATGCCTAGTGCGCGTTTTCACCAACAGTAAGTGTAGCTTAACTGAGTGCCCAATTCCTGTTTTCACGAACACAAAGTGGCACCTAACTGAACGCCTAGTTTCTGTTATCACCAACAGAAAGTTACACCTAACTCGATGCCTTATGCCCGTTCTCACCAACACTAAGTGTCACCTAACTCAATGCCTAAAGCTCGTTTTCACCAACAGTAAGTGTCGCTTAACTGAGTGCCCAATTCCTGTTTTCACCAACACAAAGTGGCACCTAACGAACGCCTAGTGCCTGTTTTCACCAACACTAAGTGACACATAACTCGACGCCTTAAGCCCGTTTTCACCTACGCAAAGTTACACCTAAACTGTCACCTAACTGAATGCCCAAACCTCGTGCTATTTCCTTACTTTTTTTATGTTTTTTTATTTTTTATTTTAGCTTAGAATACGTTATAGTAATCGGCATGGTTCAGAGAATAATGACTTTTGCTTACAATAACTACCTACATGTTATATTATAATATTTGCCGGAAAAAAAATCTGACCTAATTATCCATCATGTTAACTATGTATAACCACAGAATATAGTAAAGTAATTGCTAAAGTAGGTACTTTATTATATTCTGTGCTGTAACATACCTACCGGTCACTACCAGTCTAGCAGCGAATTTTAAACAAATAAGCAAATAACTATATGCCAATCAATTGTTTACTTACCCGTAAAACTTGTTCACAGTTTTCTATTAGACACTTTGAAGTTTTATTGTTTTCATTGTAGTCAAAGTATGTATAGATTAAATTCGTCCGGTTTGTACCCATTTTAAACACAAATAATATAAACTGGTGATTATATCCCACTGCGCAGCAGACGTCTACCTACGAAGTCACGAATCGACTGAAAAGAAATATCGTAACTAGTACGTCTTCATACCGCGCCGCTATGCGCGGCATCCATACAAGGGCATGACGAGATGTCGACTAAAATTCTAAAGGCTTGCTCAGGGGAAATAACTCCTGTGTTGACATATTTAATTAATTTGTCATTTTCAGAAGGCAGCTTCCCAGAGTTGTTAAAGTCTGTGATTGTTAAGCCTCTTCATAAAAAAGGCGATAGCTCGAAAGCAGATAATTATAGACCTATTAGTCTTATACCAATAATTTCTAAAGTTTTTGAAAAAGCTATGCAAAACCGTCTCATGGAATTTATCGGTAAACATCAGATTCTAAAGAAAGAACAATACGGGTTTCAAAAAAGGAAATCGACCACTCTTGCATGCTTCAATCTTGTAAAAAATATTATTGATGAAGTAGATATGGGAAAACGAGTGTCCGTAATCTTCTTCGATATGTCGAAGGCTTTTGATTTTGTGTCTCATAGATTATTGCTTTCAAAGTTGGAACGATATGGCATTCGAGGACCGGCCCTTAGCTGGCTGGAAACTTACCTAGAAAGCAATGTGTTGAAATTTCAAGTATGAGTAGAAATAAAGAACTAGAGGGAATAAGATCTCTTTCAAAATGCAACAACTCAGGTGTACCACAAGGAAGCGTTTTGGGACCTCCTTTATTTTTATTATATATTAATGATCTCCCTGAACACACACACAATCCTTGCACATTATTTGCAGACGACATTTCTATCATAATTACGTCACCAATGAATACCGACATTAACAATTACAGAATTGACATTAATAACACAATTAAATCTACAATATCTTGGTTAAACTATAATAATTTGCATGTAAATATTAATAAAACAAAAATTGTTCAATTCAGGACATATGGTCGCAAGCGGGATAAACTTGACATTAATCATAACGGACAACCTCTAGTACAGACAGAGGAAACCATTTTTCTGGGAATAGCACTGGACGGCTGCTTCTCTTGGAAACCACACGTAGAAAAGGTTTGCAACAAATTAAACAAATTCGTTTACGTCCTCTACACACTGCGAAAGACCTCGTCGCTGAGTACTATGTTGACTGCATATCATGGCTGTGTTGCATCGACTTTACAATACGGCCTTATACTGTGGGGTAATTCAACAGATGTGGATAAAGCCTTCAGGGTACAAAAAAAATGTATCCGCGCCATTTGTGGCATTCCACCATGGGAATCCTGTAAACCGTTGTTCTTAAAGTTAAAACTCCTTACATTACCCAGTATGTATATTTTAGAATGCGCTAAATTTGTTCGACAGCACTTTTACTTGTTTAAAAAGGCTGAAGACCGTTGCCCTCGAAAAGTAAGAGATCCAGATAGAATAGTTCTGCCTAGAGCGCCAAGGACTTCTCTATATAAAAAGAACTCTTATAGTATGTGTGGACTAATCTATAACAAAATACCAAAGGACTTCAAAGAGCTAACTAATAATTTATTTTTTGTAAAGTTAAAATTATGGCTGCGGGAAAAACGTTTTTATTCTATTAATGAATTTATAAATAATAACAATTATTAATCTAATCTAAATTAAGGTCACTATAATTAATATTAATCTTTTGTTTATTTATTGATTTCTTTTGTGTACTATTCGGGAAACGTGCTGCTAATATAGACAATGTTCTTAGTACGAATTTGAAGGCCATTTAAAAGTTTCCACATGTAATTTTTCTATTAATGAATTTATGCATAATTTTAATGATTGATCTATTCTAGAATATTAATGTAACTATATATAATGAATATTGAATGTTTGTGATAGTAATGAGTGATAGAAAATATTGTGAAATTTTGCATGTCATCTAAATCTGACTATGTATTAGGAACCTCAACTGACTTTAAGACCAAAATGTACCAATACTTATTGCAAATAAATTATTATTATTATTCCCTTTATTTAACTTTTATACAAATTATTTACATTTTTAAATATTTCTTATAAAAAAACAATATAAAAACATTTAAAAATATAAAAAATTGTTGCCCGCCGGTATCGGGAACAGGGTCCAAGCTACCGGTGGTCAGGGCTCCAGAGAGAGAAACCTCCTAACAATACGAGCCGTGTCCAGGAGTACTGCTTTCTGTATCAAGCCCTTGATCCAGCTGCCTAACGAGAGCCTCCTCAGGTATTCATCGAGGCTCTTAGCAATTAAGCCATGGGCTGATACGACTATCGGCACAATGATCGCTGAGTCCACATCCCACATGTCGACAACCTCGCGAGCCAAGTCAAGATATTTTATTTGCTTATCTTTCTCGGCTTTCACGAGGTTCTCATCATGCGGGACCGTTATGTCAACAATCATTGCGCGCCGCTCTGATCGATCCACCACCACTATATCAGGCTTATTGGCTAAAATAGTCCTGTCAGTGATGATGGATTGATCCCAGTACAATGTGATATTGCCATTTTCGAGAACTGGGTCGGGCACATACCTATAGTACGGCACTTCCGATTCCACAAGTCTGTATTTTAGAGCAAGTTGCTGATGGATAATCCTGGCTACAAGGTTGTGTCTATGCAAGTACTCTCCGTTAGCCAAACGAGAACACCCAGAGATAATGTGACGGATTGATTCACCTGGACGGTGGCATGCCCGACATATGTCAACCGTGCCGTCCTTCACAATAAATCTCCGGTAGTTATTCGTCATCATAACTTCATCCATAATTGCACAGACAAAACCTTCGGTTTCTCCGAAGAGGTCCCCGGAACGTAGCCAGGCTACGGACGCTGACAGGTCTACATCGGGCCCGTGCAGGGCCCGGAAAAAGCGTCCGTGAAGCTCCTTACTCTGCCATACCTCCCTGCGGTCGTTAGTGTCAAGCACTACAGGTTTGCGCCAGTTCTCTTTAGCCAAGGAGAGCGGGGTGAGGCCCTTGTCCACCGCGACCACATCTCGATGCATCCCCACGTCGGCTTCTAGGAAATATTCCCTGAGACTGCATATCTCGCGATTGTGGAGAGTCTTAGCGTTTAAAAAGCCTCGACCCCCACACTTCCGCGGGATATACAGTCTCATAACCGAAGAACGTGGGTGATGCTTTCGATATGCCGTCAACAATGTACGGACCTTCCTATCCAGGGCGTCTAGTTCTGTTTGAGTCCATTTCAGTATGCCGAAAGAGTACATCAAAACCGGCATGACCCAACCGTTGAAGGCACGCACCTTATTTCCGCCTGCTAAAAGACTATTAAATACTTTTTTCAGGCGGCCAAAGAAGCGTTCCTTCAACGATTGCTTCATGTCAGCAACATTGATGCCCAGCGCTTCCGACATACCCAAATACTTATAGGTTTCGGTTGCTGAGAGGGATCTAAGATTTATGGAATCCGAGAGCTGGGTTCCCACAGATTCCACAATCTCCCCTCGTTTTACATGCATGACCGCACATTTGTCCACACCAAATTCCATCCTGATGGCGCTACTGAAAGTTTCAGTAACCTTCAGTAGCTCCATCAGTTGCAAATCGTTGGGGGCAAAGAGTTTCAGGTCATCCATGTAAAGGAGGTGAGATACAACTTGACCACCTCTCCTCAACCGATAGCCTAGACCTGAATCCTCCAGCAACGTGCTAAGAGGATTCAAGGCTAAGCAGAACCAAAGTGGACTCAAACTGTCACCCTGAAATATACCTCGCTTTATCCTTATCGGCTCGCTATTCCTCTGGATTTGCCGACATCCTGGATAGCGAAGGACTGTCCTCCATTGTCCCATACACGACATCAGGAAGGTGCGCAGAGTTGCATCTACTTTATACAACTCTAGCACCCTTATGAGCCATGAATGTGGCACGGAGTCATAGGCCTTCTTGTAATCTATCCAACATGTCGACAGATCCCTTCGGGAACGGCGAACCTGTTGGCTAATGGCCATATCAATGAGGAGTAGCTCCTTAGTACCGCGGGACCCGTTCCTACATCCATTTTGGGAAGCGGACATGATAGAATTATCATCAATGTGTTTGTTAATTTTAGCTCTCAAAATGGATGTAAGAACTTTATAGACTGTCGGAAGACAGGTAATCGGTCTATAATTTTTAGGTTCCGCAGTACTACCCGATTTATGGAGCAGGTGGGTTATACCTGTTGTCAGGAACTCGGGCAGCGACCCTGACTCTAAGGCTGACTGGAACAGGGTTGCCAGGCGAGCGTGCGACCTTGTGAACCATTTAATCCAGAAGTTGTGCAGCCCATCCGACCCTGGAGATTTCCAGTTAGGCAACGGACGGACTGCACGAACTACGTCTTGGGGGCAGATGGTGATTGCCCCCATTTCTTGTACTGGATCGCACGCTCGCTCGACCTCCCGGGTCCATTCATCCTCGGTATGGCTAACAGGCACCGACCAGATGCTGCGCCAGAACGAACACATGGCATCATCATCCGGCAGACGCGTGTCAGCCATACCTTGGTCCGGTCGCTCCCAAGCCCTATAAACCCACCTTTCATCTCTTTGGAATGTGCGATTCTGAGTGTATCGGTCCACCCGCCGTTTATACCTACGAATACGGTTTGCCCATGCATAAACTTTCTGCTTCAGGAAGTCGATGCGCTCTGTGACACGGGAAATGTAATCTCGAGGACTGATATCAGTCCCCGAGAATGCCCGCCTCACAAAACGCATCACTCTAGGGCGTGTATTGCCCTCCCTGAAGCAGATCAGTTTGCCGATGAGTGCTCTGGCCCCACCAATACGTCGCTCAATCCTGTACTGCCATGCTGGTACGACTGGTTTAGGTCGTGTAGCTCTGTCATCAGAAAATTTGACGTGAGCTACACGACATGCCGCTACAGCTGCACAAAACAGGATTGAATGAGCATCGATGAGGTCTTCGCAGTTATCAAAATAGTTTGACAACTGCGAATCCAGAACAGCCACCAGCGCCCTATTTTTGTTATGCATGGGCAAACGAGGTATACGTGGCCTAAGGTCGGCTGGCATGAACCGATATTCCCGAATCGCACCTTCCAAAGCACTCCTCCTCCTCCTTATTATTATTATTATTATGTTGCAACGCGTTTACCGACATGCTGTTCTTCGAATAAACCGGTTAATATAGGTTGAAATAAAGTTCTTAAAACGTTCACTTTCTTAAGAAAAGTTCGGAGGAAAACCGAAATAAACCGGTTTTAACCGGTATTTTTCAAACCGGTTCCGAGCCCTCCCACTGGGCGGAGCGGAAGGGAATGTCAGACTTGTACTGACTAAAACCCATCCATGTTCCTTCTTTTGCCCTTTGTGTTCCAGGGCCGCGGTATCTCTTTCGAACAGTCTCTCAGCCCTGGCAGTCAGTAGTATACTTACTTAAATTTAAATATTTTGATGTATGTTAATTGTCGTGTTGGACTAGTGGGCGCAAGCGGGGCTAGTGAGAACGAGCTCCTGGGTTCAATTCCCAAGTCGGGCAGTTTTATTGAGTTTTTATAATATCAGCCACGGAGTCTGGATTTGTGCCCGGTTGGTGGCAATAGACTTGAGCCCACCCTCCCCCTTTTTACATAAGAATGAAACAAAACGGGCCAAATTGTCGGTACACCACTAGGTACACCTCTGCCTAGCCCACGATATTTCAGATGTCATTGTGTTGTTATAAAGGCTGTCTCAGAATGTTTTTCTTTTTTGAAGTGACCAATACGCGCCAACCGCAGGTAGCAGGAGGAGGGGAGTGGTCTCAAACGCTTGGCCGGCTTGTTTTTTAGTAGCCATCAAAGAGGTAGCCATGAATCGATTCACGGGATCGCAGCGCGCGTTTTGCGTGCGCGCGTTTTATAAAAACAACGATTCCTACACTATAGTTCCTTGTCTCTACAGGACACATTCTAATTTAACAAGCTTAAAACATGTGCCAAGTGCCAATTTAATTAAGCATTGGGTGTGCAAGTTTGAAGAGACTGGGAATACAATGCCGAACAAATCGTCTGGGCGCAAAAGGACATCAAGGACGAGTATGAACGTTAACCGCGTTCGCCAGTCTGTTATGGACAACCCACGACAGTCGTTCATCGTTGAGATTGCGCGCAGCTTCTCTTAATTTGAACAAATCTACGGTTCATCGCATTATTTCGAAAGACTTACATTTTCACCCCTATAAAATTGTTATTGTTCAAGAAATAATCATAATCATAACAATGAAAAACCGGTTTAGGAGTTTCAATATCATCTAGTCCGACGAATCGAATTTTCACATCAACGGTCACGTAAATAAACAAAATTGCAGATACTGGGCTTCCGAGAATCCGCTAGAATTGCCTCAGAAGCACTCGCCAAAAGTTGTTTGGGTTGCCATAAGTAAGTCAAGGAATTATCGGTCCTTATTTTTTTGAGGATGACCGAGGTTGAACTCAGACCGTTAATTCTGATCGATATTGCCATATGATCCGGACTGTTTTGTCAAATGAAATGCAAAACCAGTAGGTATGGCTACAACCGCAACACCCCTTTTCCAGCAAGATGGAGCCACTTCTCATGTTACAAATGACTCATTAGCTGCTCTTCACGATTTATTCTCTGGAAGAGTGATAAGTCGCTGAGGAGACATCAACTGGCCACCGAGGAGCCCTGATTTAACGCCTGCTGATTTTTTCCTATGGGGCTAGGTACCTAAAAAGTAAAGTTTACAATCCATTGCCAACCAACCTGAATGTTTTGAAGCAAAGAATCACTGAAGAAATCAACGCTATTCCAAGAGCGATGCTCCAGCGAGTGATTGAAAATTTTAGTTCCAGGCTAAATGAGTGTGAACAAGCGAATGGTGCACATTTACAATCGGTTGTTTTTCATAAATAAACTTCAAGAGCTCCTTTTTATACTAACAATAAATAAAACGAGTTTTAATTGATATTGTTGTTTTTTATATAACATCTAACATTTTGAGACACCCTTTATTATGTTATTGTTAATATGATTTTCTCGAGCTTGTTGAAAGATGACCTTTTCTTGTTAATAGAATAAATAAATAATATTTACAAATTATTAAAACCCTAGAAGCTCAGATAATTTTGGAAGATTCGCCAATTTTCCAATTTCTTCACTGGAATCATACTCTAGGTCCAAGACAAAGTCTAACTTGGAGCTTTCTAGGAAATAAGACTTTGTAAACTAGCTGTAGATATATTTTTTTTTATCCTCCTTTGCCATTATTATTTAGGTGACTCATCATCTTAGCTGCTGGTAACCTGTGCATCTGCTTACAGTATAATAAATACCTACTGAGTTCATTTTTGAACAAAAAAATAAGTTTGAGCTTTGTGTCTTTCATTGTGAATAATCAAAATAAATTTAAATGTCTAACCTTTGCATTATATGGTTTAACTTTAACCCTTATATTGTATTATATTGGTTTATCACACCTATGGGTTATAAGTATAATGTCTAACTCCTGCACAAGAAATGTTGATAATGGTTATTTTAACAAGCAGTTGCTACTACATAAATTACTTTAGCAAAGGCATGTCATTGCTCACACAACTCTGTCAGGGGGCACTGGTAATAGAGCTTCACTATTTTTCAAGCAATTGCCCTGTTGATAGTCTTTTTAACCGACTTCAAAAAAGGAGGAGGTTATAATTATGTTTGGGGCATGTTTTTTTTTTTTTTTAATATCTTCTGATTTCTCCCCCATTTGTGGACCGATTCTCAAAATTCTTTTTTTATTTGAAAGATTATACTTATGAGGTGGTCTCATTTAAATTTGGTGAAGATCTGATGCTGATCTTCGGAGATATACTACGGCACTCTTCAAAAATAGACGGCAAATCTGTCCTGATTGCTGCAATCGATTGGATGTTTATTGTTTATATAAAATCATGACGTAACATCACGCCTATATGCTCTGAGGGGGAACGCAGATGTGTACAATACACCCAGATTTCCATTTATTGGGGATAAGCCCATTACCAAGACATATTGTTCATCATCTGCATCATTTTCCCAACTGTTTTGTGGTCGGCTTCCAGTCTTACCGGATGCAGCTGAATACCAGTATTTTATACACAACACAATAGCCACGACATAAATGTTAGTAAAAAATAATTTCTAAAGCTATTGAGACATTTGTGTATGGTCATCATCATCTCATTACGCTGATCTGATGAAGGAAAGTACAACCCTTTAACGGTTAGGATTTAGGTGATTTCTTGTTATAGAATAAAGTATAGATAATGCGACTTGTCGATATCGATAGTTGATTTCCCTAGAGACAACAGAGTGAGTGCGAGAAACAAGAACTATTAAAACCGACTTTAAGAAAATAACTGTTGTCTTTTAGACATGTATTTATGAATGTAAAATAAATTCATGGCGACATGGGAATAACTAAAAATAGAAAAATAAATAAAAACTTCTTTGCTAAAAATAAAATTATTTATTTTTCATAGGTAATTTGTATGGCAAAACTGTCCATGACAAACAATCGATAGACCACTGCACAGAGCATCGTATATATACCTACGGGGACCACTGACCCGTTTGTAAATGAGTGGTGTTGGGGCCCAGTTCTGACGGCAAGTGTCATGCTGCATGCTGGTCACATCAACTCTATCGGTTACTAGTCCTGCATGTGATACTTATTGGGCGAATTTAGAAAAGGCTTCGAACGGGCTAATATTATCTGGGCTGCCTCACCTAAACTCGGTTGTTTTCCAGTCTCAGGGCAAAAATATGTACTGTATAGATTTTTAGATCTCTGGTTACAGAGATCTAAAAATCTATACAGTACATATTGTTGCGTTGAAAATAGCAATGTGAGATATGATGGTATAAAATTACTGTATGTGTACATAACATACTTGAATGGAGCCTTTGGATTTATTTATTCCAGGCATTCCAGGACTTTTAGGTCAAGCTGTAAATAAAAACAAATCAACGTCATTGATTTGTTATGACATTAACCACTTGACACTTTGACACGATGAATGAAGTTGCCTCATTTATTAAATTATCTAAAATTCTAAACTTTTTCTCGGTTCTCGGTGTTATAAATGGTACGCAAATTGTTCATTGGGCAAAGCTGAGTTTATTTTGGTTCATGCTTAAAACAACATAAAAAAAAATAAGCTGTTTCTTGTTATTTTTTTCTAACTTTTATCGTTTACTTGAAAATTGTCGTTGGCTGTACATCCAGATTCCATAGCCAGAACGACAATTTTTTAAATATCTGTGATTTGTTCAGTGTTACCAACTCTATAAAATTGCCCAAAATACTTGGAAAGTTTTTCTTTGTGTCAAGGCAAGTACCATTAATACAAGTTTGATATTTATTTTGATCTTGAGTGTCAAAATGAGAAAATAATTACAGAGCGTCATCACGTGACCCGAGGGCTGTCCTTTTTTGGCCAAAGAATCAGCATTGCTATCAAACGTGGCAATGCTGCCAGCCTTCTGGGCACTTATCCTATTGACAGCGATGTAGACGATTTTTACAGTAGTACAAATTCTATTTTTATTTTATGGCAAATGCTGTGGATGCCAACGTCGACAATTCTGCCAATTCTGTCACAATTCTGTCTAACAATTCTGTCAGAAGTGAATCAGAAAGCAAGTTATGTATAAAGAAAAAAAAGTATTAAACAATTAATTAGCAGAACTCATTGTAGAACTTGTTGTTGGGTTAGTAGGACAGCACTGAAACAAACAAGAATATACATAGGTATACATAAATTATAATTTTTAAAAACATTAAAATATAAAAAATATATCACACCAAATATAATTCTGTTGACATTTTTACAATGTAATATTATTGAGACGGATAAAAACCATCAGCATCTGGAGCAGTTCTGGGGAGGAGTATGTTAAAAGGGAATGGAAATTAATTGGCACAGGAATCTTTAATTTGGGGAGACGACTATATAAGTCGTAGGATGGATCATTGTTAATGCAGTCGAAAAAAATGTGATCCAAGTTACCCTCATCCAATCCGGATTCGCAGAGAGACGAGTCCTGCACACGAATTTTACAAAGTAAAACTGGAGAACAGCAAAAACCTAGGCGAATTCTACATAGGACCGATATGACACTTTTAGGTAACTTCTTGTAAAGGTAGAACCAAAGGTTTCGGTTTTATCAGCGGTTAGACCGCGTAGTAAAAACTACCTTTCTTTTTGATTGAGGTGTTCCACAGCTCCTCACGAGCTTACCAAATCCAACTTGGGAAGGTTTGGTAGATCATAGCCTTGGTGATTAAGGTGTTTAAAGTCTGCAGTTGGGGAGGTGCATGCGTCCTTAGCCAATATATCAGCACATTCATTGTCTTTAATGCCACAGTGGCTGGGTATCCAAACTAGATGAATGTTTTTTTGCTGATTGGCACAGGATAGGAGTGTCTTTTTAATATTTAAAATTAGTGGGCTATGTAATTTGCTTTAGAAGGGATTCTGGGATAGGGATTGAAGATAGCTGAGGGAATCTGTAAAAATGACACCAGAGGGTATTATGGGATGAAAAGGCATGCTTCCAATAAAGTCACACTCTCGCCTGTAAACACAGAAGATTCCTTTGGACATTTAAATTGCAAGATAATTTTAGAATTTTGGTAATAAACAGCAGCACCGGTATAACTGTTACTTGCTAACTTAGAGGCATCAGTAAAAAACCTTTGAAACCCATTGCATCGCTCACACACCACCGCATTATAGATCGAGTTTGCCAAAGGGGACTTTTTGGAAATACCAATGTTATAAAATACTTGGGGTTTGAAGCAGAGATGGGGAAAGGGGGGCATGGGTCTTAGGTTGTAGAAAGACTGTTTTACAATATGATTGGGGTTGAGATTTGTTATATTAGCATAGTTATGGGAAGCAGCTGGGACAGTTTTGCTTACTTCAGCATAGGACAAGGATTTCTCAGCCATGATAGTCTTTATAGCTTTCTGTCGACCAAACTTCGGGCATGACCCGCTATTGGCAAAGTGATTCCCCAAGCATAGTACACAGAAAGCTTTAGCCTCAGGAATGCTGCAACCATCACCAGGGTGATCATTGCCACACTTATTGCAGCGTGGTTTTGACCTACAGATTGATTCAATGTGTCCAAATCATCCAATCCAATTTATCTGTCGCTTAGTACTTAGTACGACCAATTTGAGCTCTTTGTTGCTTCGTAGGAGGGCTTGTGATATTAACATCGTCAACTGGACGTTTGCGTGACGGATTGGATGAAATTTGCGTGTCGGCTATGCTGCAAGCAACATTGGCAAGTTGGGATAGCGGGGACTTTGGTTATAGGGGAGCGTAAGTGGAAATTGAGGGAGAAGGGATGTCAGGTGGAGGATCAGGGTCGGGAGGTTTATTTCGGTCCATTACTACGGTAAAAACTACAATATCAGGAAATGAATAATACAAACCCGATTAACAATACAAGGACAACACAAAAATACAAAAACAAGTCACAACAAGTCACTGATTCACTGAAAACATTCAGGACACACGTGCTAACCAAATACACTCTGTAGCGAGAATCTATCAACCAATAGTACAACTTTTGAGATAATAAGTAAGTATATTTATAATACTATGTCAATTCTGTATTTCGTTGTACCTATTTTTAAACGTAAAATTTCAAATAATGTATTTTAAGTACGTGTTTACCTACTTTCAATTTTAACTTGACTTTAATTTTTACTTTAAATAAAACGTTATAGGTATCTAAGCCGGAGAGGTGATCTGTACCTCAGGACCTTCCTACTCCAGACACCGTTCTCTATTTAAGATTGTGCAACCAGTACCTGTAATTTCTGATGTCGAAGATAAAATTAAGATTACGATTTCGTAAATGAATAAAGTAAAAATTCTTACTTACCACCGTTACTGTTAGCTTGTCTTCCCACAGCTGGGCAAAGGCTTCTCCCCATGATTTTCTCGAGTGAACATTCTATTCATAAAAAAAATCAAAATAACATCGAAATGAAAAAAAAGGGAAAGCTGGGTGGGAAAACAAAATTATTCACTGGCAACATTTCTCCCTGCTCATACGAACGCAAGATGGCTGCCAATTTATGTGAACGCAAGGACAAGTAGAAAAGTGTTATCCGTTGTGATATTTCGTTTATATTTGTGATAATAACGTTATAAATATTATCATTGTTTTGTGTGTGTGCCTGGAGGAAGTTTTGTGCAATATATTATGAGTTATTAATGTTTTAAAGTAGTTTGTGTAATCTAACGTTGGATGGTACAAAATGTTCCTTGTTGAATTGTGATTATTTATGCAGTGATACAAGTTTTTGGATCGCTATGACGCTTGTTGTTGGATGATATCTGT
Source organism: Eugnorisma glareosa (assembly GCA_947578425.1). Classification (NCBI taxonomy): domain Eukaryota; kingdom Metazoa; phylum Arthropoda; class Insecta; order Lepidoptera; family Noctuidae; genus Eugnorisma; species Eugnorisma glareosa. The sequence goes on along the minus strand of OX387967.1, from coordinate 20,816,861 downwards.
GTTCTCACGTAAGTGTGTTAATTTTTTACGTTAATATAGTTAAAAACGGGCGAATACACAAGGTTTTAAAAATTTCGTCTGTGTTGTAACCTATTTGCCTATATAGGGTTTTCAGTGGCGTGGCTGTTGAGCGAGCCGGCGCTTCGCCGGTGCTTCGCCCGCCACAGCTGTTAGGTTCTCACGCCAATACTGCCTTGTTTTCCTCCACAGTCTAGTTTTTTTACCGTTAAAAACGATAAAATCATGCAAATATATGTTTTTACACTTGTTAGTCATTTACCAGATGTTTGAGTAATGATTCGGCGAGGCAGGCCCTCGGTGCGCATTTAAAACGTTGACTACATTACAATCGGCGTTATCTGCGATGTCAGTTTTCGTGTACATGTAAAAACAATTATTTTCGTCGTCATACTTCTCAATAGAAATGAACGGCATGACGATTCCGTGTTCTAGATGTGTGTTATTTATTTTTACATTATTTATAATGACCAAATAAACTTGTATTACTTCTGAATTCCATGATCTAATACACCATTCAGTCTAGGAGAAAATGAGGGACAGACAAATAAGTAACTAGACCACACATTTGTCCTTCGTTTTTAGCTTTCACTGTTGGTATTTTTATAATGATGTTTTTAACTTTTATACTTTCTATCTTGTTTGCAAAATTCCGAATTTTCGCATTTGAGTTGTTGTAAGGGACATATCTACCAAAATAATTCTTTAAATCAGTGGCTATTCTCGTGTAATTCTCTTTTTAATGTGTGAATGTTTGTAATTTTGTCTAAAACCATCACTAGCTTACACAGCAATTTGTTCCTCTATCATTTTAATATGCATTTAAGCTCTGATTTGATTAAACCGAGGAATTAACCTTTTAACCTCTGTCTAGTTTCCTAATAAAAAAATGAATAGTTTAACATACTTAATGAGTTGTTGCAATCTCTAAATACTAATTTAATGTATGTTTGAATCATATAGCATAAAATAGGAATCACCAACCATGTTTAAAAAACAAGATCCACTAACCTTTATTTGTTAAGATATTCCTCAACTATCTCTTGAGTCGTTATCAGTACTTGAGCAATACATATTCTGAGGCGATACCAGTCATCCCTGAGTTCTCTACACTATACGACGAGTCATCATTATACTCCTACACTAAGTAACCCTATTAATTTGTGTTCAGTGTCATATTTCTTATTCCATGCCTTTATGAGCCACTAGAATGGTAAGAAACCTGAGTATTCACCACCTTCCTAATCATATCCGTCCATTGAATATGGTTTTGTTCCATTCTGAAAACTCATCATTCTCCTCTACCTCTGTTTCATGTTATTTGAGGTTGGCGCTACAACATTTTTTCTTCAACATAGTGCCAGAACTTTACCATAATAAAACCTAAGAACATAACTATCATGTATTGTGCCTTTACCAATGACACAACACTGATGCTGAACATGGTAGAGAGGAAAGGAATATGTAAGGATCCTAGCTATCTGTAGTTTCTGCCTACCCCCATGGGTAAAAGGCGTGAGTATATGTAGACAATGCTGTTCATACATGTACAGGAACACAGTGTTTCCTTTCTGTCATACCATTACTGTGTGCTTGTTATACCAGCCAGCATGTCATTCAGTTGTCTATGTATTATATTGGAAATGTAAGGCCTTCCTCATTGTTGCAAAATACATGTGTGGCCTGAAATAATACGGTACTGGTATAGGAGTTACAGACGAGCGACATGCGTCGTCAGCGATTACCGAATTTTAACTCGGATGCTAGGCCTATGGCCACAAAAGTAATCTAGTGTGAGGCCTTATCGTGGTACGATCACAGCAAATCACAGGAAATACTGGGTCCATTCATTTCTGTCCACCATTATATATAAAGCATGATTGCATCGTCAATTTTCACGACACTGTGTCGTGTCGCGGTTTTTTTACGATGCACCACGTAAGTTTCCGCGACACGATACCGGATCGCTGCAACATTACTAGGGCATGCGGAACCCGGTTTCGGCCCCATAGTACGACCTGGTTTTGCCTGGTTTAATTTTGGTACCGGATCCGGGTTCTGAACGCCCTAGCTAGGCATTACGCTACGCTGTAGGTGGCTACCTCATCATCATCATCATCATCTAAAAAGAAAGAAGTCTACTGTTGGCCATAGGATTCTCCCCAAGTGTCGGCACATGGACAGGTCCCATCGATTACTGATCGGAATTTCGGCATGTTAAACACATTCAAATAATAACTGAGAATATTGGCAAAGGTTTAAAAGTAACATTCAAGTTTGCCTCCATAAACTAGCGATGCCGATAAATACGCCATTTGACGGTCCTGGGTACCCGCTACCTTGCTGGCTGACTAAAATATCTATCGCGGTATGAGCCATTTTCGTATTGACATCAATAATTATGAAAATCGAATCATAATCGCTCTGGTATGTCCTCTGCCATTGCAAATACTCATTGACGGCGAAAATTATGTCTAAAGGTTAGCTATTCGTTTATCCAGTTTTTTATCCAAATTAATAACGCAAAACCATTAAAAAATAATGATTGCAAGCAACGTGGGACATCCCATCTCAGTTAACGTCCTAATAAGTAATAAGACATTTTCCAATAATCGCAATGTATGTGCAATGCTTCAATTTGATCATTCATCAATACTTATGTCAGGCGCGGACGATATGCTTTAATATTTTATTGTTTTTAAAACGTGACTCGTCTGTTAGCTATAAAGTATACTAAGATATCTATTGTGTGCTTGGAGGTTTGCTTACGACAAGGAAACTGGCTGTTCTTAATGAAACTTGAATTGAATGGCTTGATGTAGACTCGTCCGCTTTATTTGGTTTTACGCGACGAACGAAACGTATTCCTTCCCAGAGGTCTCAAATTCCCTCCACTCTTTCTTCGCCATTATCTAGGGATAATCGATCATAGCTATTCATTGGTTCCTAGTTATACCCTGCCCTGTGTGGTTGCAACGCCCAAACCACAGACAAAAATCTTGTTCAAATTCGTCCATCCTTCGACAGGCGCGTAAACGGAAATTAACCACGTTTCCGATAGATAAAAGACAAAGGGTAGTCACATTCTCACGTGGTTTAGTATCTGGTAACCTGCCTACTAACTCATTGTTCCCACTGCGTTGTAACGACAGAATAGTCGCCTTGTCAAACGTATTGAAAGCCTATTGAATTTCAATTGTAGTTAAATCTCTTGGTAGCTTTCATGATTGGTTGATTATTATTTTGACCAACCAATCACAGCAGCAGACTTGAGATATACTGATTATGAACCTGATCAGACTTTCAATATGTTTCTGACTCCACACGGCTCATAATATGGTGCCGGATGGAAGAAAAATGAGCTTAGGGTAAAGCACCGGCAAGATGGTTAGACGCGATCGAGCGACAGCAGCGAGTGGTCCTCACTGCAGAAGACCGCATACGGTAGTGACCACACTAGGATTTGGCTTGAGCTGGTCAGAATGTGATGTTCATGTAATAAAAGCAAATAGTCCAACGCGCTGTCGAGTGGCGTTGTACGAACCGAACCGAGGCACACGAGACGTCTTTTTCGCTGTCTTTTGATTCTATAACGTTACTCTTTGACTTGTAGACTCCTCAGCACTGAGGGAACAAAGAAGAATGTGGGCATGCTGTTAAAAGAGTTGAGATATTCGTGCGATACCCCCAACGGACGCACCGACGCATCACGCGGACGCACGTACTCAAACGTTTATACATATCGGAGTCGTGATTATAATGTTTTCAAACAATAAATTATTTAAATGACAATATGGAAAACAAACACCCTGTCACTACATTAAGCAGTGGTCAACAGTCTGATGATTGCACGATGCGGCACGTTTTAATTTTAAATTTAAATTCGCGAAAGCATTGTTAAAAGTAACTGTTGACGTTGGTCAGCAAATATTTACCCTATTACCATTTTTTAAATTCTATTTAATGAATAACGAGGTCTTTATAGACCAATCGGATTCGCATTGCCGACATCATCACTGAGACCCATCTGTGCTTCGTAGATCAGGACTTTCGTCTTTAATAAAACCCTCGAAACAGCAAAAATATTAGCAAACCGGTAACGGGGCGTACTACTACGGGCCGAATTGCGCCGGACATTAAATTAGTATCGCTACAAACAGAACCCATTTTAATATCAAAACGAAGGCCCGATGGCAATTTCACCGTGTAAAAAGCACAGACTCTGCCGCTTCTGGCTCGATTGCCGGCTCCAAAAATATCGGGAAAAAACTACGATCATATTCAGTACTTACGATAATTTGGTGCTAGGGTCATTGACACTCCACCCTACCGTTCGTCGAATCAAGCCAGGGTTCGCTCCTTTTAAAAGAACTGGTCGTGTGATCATTAGCAGGCTAGGACCGGTTCTTCCATCCATCATGTTATGGCAAGCTACTGCTTTTATAAGTGGCCGACGTCTGCCCTCTGTAACCCTAAGGGATACCATGTTTTCGCTGTGATTTTATCTGCCGTAGTACCCGTCTGGAAAGTTGCATCATTTGAAAGGCTTCGGTGATTGAGTAAAAGATTCTATAAAACATTACTCGTGAAAAAAATCTTTGTATTCTGCGCGCAAACAATCGTCGCTTTTGTGGCTCAAACCCGAAGTATTTTATCCCTATAGGCCAAGTTTACTATTTAAGATCCGTGGTTTTACGTCATAGCTAGTATTATCATAACTACGCGGTTGGGATCCATTTAGCTTCCTTTTAAAACACTCACGACTCATGTGAAAAGAAAAAGGTTGGCTATCTTGCCCACAGGCAGCAGGGCTCTACAAAATGGTAGCTTACCGACGTCACCGCAAAAAAATAAGGGTAGGCCTTTTGCCTTCAAAGTGTCATTGACACGAAAGGCTTTATTTCTGCATTTCATTGTAATGTCGACTGGAATTCGCTGTGTCAACACGAGTAGGTGTTCTCATTGAGTCATTAGCAATATTCAGTTGATGATATTTGCATGTGAATCATAATGTAATGTAATTAATTATTTAATGTTGTTTGCATCAAAGTAGGCATTTTTGCTTATAGCTTGATTGACTGGCATAGCTGCGCCAAATGCCATAAAAGTCGATTTAATAGTTTAGTCAATAAAATACATAAATACATTCAGGCGGTCTGAAAGCAATAAATCATTTGTAATTCACCATATCTGCCTGTGATGGACGTTTTACCCAGTATAGACTTCCTCATGTTACCATGAAATAATTAGAGAGACGCCAAAATTGTACACACTAATAACTTTTCAAAACTAAAAGTTCTAGCTGATTTATTGATGACCTCTCTTATAAATGATCTAGACAAGTGTTTCATGTTTTTTACTTTAAAAAACTTAATAATGTAACCTAATTTAAACGCACGGAATTTAAATTTCCCTTAAAAAACGAGGACCCTTTCGCGATTCTTATACGAGAAATGCATGCATTCTCCCGTCAAAGGGTCCTCAATCATCATTATAGACTTTCAAATACTAAGGCTGTCATTATAGCATTAAAATAATAAAGAATAATATCCCTTCAGTTTATTGAAGATAAATAATGAAACCTAGCGGGGTTAACACACCTGCGGGGTGGGTGCACCTGGCCTTGATATCGCCATTGATCCATGGGGGTTTTTGTGGATGCAATCGAAAGTGCTCTAAACAGTTTTAAGTTTTTTTTTATGCACTTATATTTTTATCAAAAGAAATTCAACCCAGAAATGTTTAATTTTGTAGGAAATTATTGGTTTTTTATCAGCATTTTAACACTTATCACGAGAATCTTAAGTGGCCGAAACTTTTATGCCAGTATTAACTGTATTTTAAGGCCAAAGAAATCGCCAATGACAGCAATAACTGTGTAAATAAAAATTATATTACCAAAGAACCGAATCATTGCAAAATTCAGATATACGCTTGAAACATAATTCTCGTTATTAAATACTTCGTATAACGGCCGAAAAAGTTTTAACATTTCGGTTTGTTGTATTTGTAGTTGAATACTTCGCTTAATTTCCATTTAAAATTTTCACCAACAAACGATAAGGTAAGGTATCCCCGTAGAGCATTTTCAGCGTTTTACTGTCGATTTCCAGGTTTTTTTAATTCTAGCGGGTGCAGCATATTAGCATATTCATTGTCTTTTAACAAGTTCTGAACTGTCTGGCTTCTGCTTCTGTCATGTCTATCTAGTCCATTCCTTAATTGCCCACACTCATACGGAAGCAACTGATGGTATCTTTTATGTTGTGATTTTAAATTAGGCGTTAAAGTTCCGCCACGAAACTTTTTTGTACTCATAGCACTGCGCTGCACCTTTTTTCTAAGTTTTTTCTACCGCAAACAAAAATTTAGATAAACTAATCTTGTAGACGCCCACTTAAATCAACTCATTACTTACTTAATGTCCGAGATTTTTTACGTTAAGCTACTAGACGCGAAAAAAACACAAAAAATTAAGCAAGCGGCTTGAAATACGTTGAATATCAAAGATTTTGATGAATTGTTGTTGAATGAATCACGAGGAAACTAGACACAGCTGGGCTATAGGCAGGTGCACGTGAAGGTGAGCTGCTGTCTGGATAGCTCCGCTAGATAAGGACAGGGATACTGTGACAACAGTACAGACTAGTACAGAATATTACAGAACTCTGGGTGGATTTCACCAATCGTGATCAGTATGTCTGAACAGCGTTTAATGGTTGTCACTGTCATTATTCCATAGCAATGATAACACTGACAACAATTGAACTCCGTTTAGGTGTACTGGTCACGTTCGTTTCTACTGATTCAAATTGGTCCCAAGTTCTTGTCTCTTTATCCAACAAAAATAGCAGTAATGAAAATAAAAATTTAGAAGCTAAAAACTGCATAGTACTCAACATATGCTGCATCAAAATCGTGCATCAATAATTTTCGAATAACACCAAACAACTAGACTAAACACAAACCAGACGAGTTTGAGTTAAGTAAAACTAGATTGAAATTTCGCTATCGTCTGGGACATGACTGGTCGGATCGCTAATCGAGATACATGATGAAAACAAGCCAGCTTAATTCAGAAACCCCAGCCCCTTTCCAATGGGTTCATGATGTCAGAGAATAGTTAAATATCCTAATCTATACAAATATTATAAAGAGGTAAAGTTTGTGAGGTTGTAGGGGGTAATCTCTGGATCTACTGAACCGATTTTGAAAATTCTTTCACTAATAGGAAGCTACATTATCCCCGAGTGCCAAAGGCTATATTTACAACGTGCCCGTGGGATAAATTCCGACCAAAACGCGAGCGAAGCCGCGGGCAACTGCTAGTTGATAATAAATTAATTATGTCAATAAGCTTCTGCCTCAACGTTTGTTGAGCCTTTTCTTTCCCAACTGTGTTGCTATCGGCTTCCAGTCTTACCAAATGCAGCTAAATACTAATGTTTAACATGGACCGACTGCTTACCTGACCTCCACAACTGTCTGTCTATACTTACATTATGAGAGAACACAAATTTAGAGAATTTTCCCTCAGATTCAACATTTAATTTAATAAAAGCACTCATTATAACATTAATAGTACTCAAAGCTTAATATGATTGATATTTTTATTCAAGTATGATAGGATTTTGATCCCCTTCAACATTTTTGTCGCAAAATTCCCTCGTATTCGTATCGACCGCAGCTATATGTTCCCACCCACGTATTTTACGTGTAGCCGTCTATCAAGATCGATCAAATTCGTTGGAAATGTCGCACTCGACTTGTCAGGGTTTTTGAATTTTCGTCAAATTTCGTATATCTACTACATGTAGGTAACTTAAGTATCTGTCTACTTTCCTGGCTGACTATGCCTAACAGTTCTGCCTATGTGTATATTTTTTTATTATCCGTTCTGGAAAAAATCTATTTCCATTCCATGGTAGTTGCTACACTTGTCCGTTGAACAATGAACTTTTGTAGTCAGCTACGATTTTTCTGGATCAGTTTATAATGTAAGTTCATTCTCCATATCGTACTATAGGCCCGCGTCGGTATAACTGCCCACAGAACAGTGTGAACTTATGCTAACATCATTCGCTTGCCCTTATCCCAATTCATTTGGGGTCGGCGCAGCATGTCTTCTTCTTCCATACTTCTTTATTACTCGTCATCACATCAGACCCCTCCTTTATTGCTATATCATCCTTTACACAGTCTTATGCTAAACGTAGTTTTAAAAACTTCAGCCTAGATTTCCATCACTCATCTGAGAGCATAATATGCGTAGAACATTCGATGTCTTGAAAGTAGAAATCTTTTAAGTAATAAATGTCTTGATGAAAATACTTAAGGCTTAATGCCCCTGTAAAGGTCACGAACCTTGTGTAAAAGCCTCGCTTTACGTTTTTTTCTTGCTCCATTAACTTTGAAATATTATCATGTTAAGAATTTACTAACGGTATTTTAGGAAAAGTGCCAGAAATGGCTCGTGTCGGGCTCGGCTAAAATTAAAAAAAAACTAAGGCTGATTTTTAGGTTTTACCAGCGCGAAACTACGGCCAACGATAGTCCACGTTTGTCTAGCCCAGAAGTACCGTACACCATTAAAAAGAAACTTCATTTAATTCAAATTAGGCTGGGATCAGCACGTTTTGAACGTAAACATTACATAAGACGGCTCCCCAATACGCCCACTCTTCGCCACTCCCTATTGTTTAGCAGGGGAGAAGAAGTAGCTGAACAAACTCACCAGCAGCACATCTGAACATTGTTCCATCCGGTGAGAAAGTGGTCAAATGAGAGCCTAAAAAAACCTTGTCATTGTAGACTCTATGTTATTATGTAAAGGTGCACTACAGACTACCTACAGTGGTCGCTCGCCTCTCCCTGTATTCCATCCATCCAAGCGTAGTCTTATCGCTTCTAACGATAAGACTGCGGATGGTGTCAGCCTGTCTAAAATGTCTGCTTATACCTGGAATTTGTATGGTGTAACATAATAAACAAGGGTCACCAACCACACGATAAATAAGAAGAACATAATAAAGAGTATTCTATCTGTCTATCTGCCAGTTTAAAGCTACCGGGAAGCAAATCTACTACCTGAGTCGCATAATAAACCTATTAGCAATGTATCTGTTATCAACGTATCTGCCATTACCTTACTTATCACAGCATCAGCGATCTAATACATCTACCTTGTACTGATATCGGGTGTAATACAGAGAATGGGCCGATTCATCAACCGCCCGACACTGACGGATTAGCGGACGAAATCCTTCGTGTGGTGGGGCTAGTAGAACCGCGGGAGAAATAATCGATGATGGAAAATGTACGTAGTTTCGATATTGTGGATTGTTCGAGAATGTGAATTTTTCGAGAATTGAAGGTGAGCCGAGTGGCAATCACAAAGAATAATCGAGAAAGGACAAAAGTTTTTAATCCGAAAGCAATAAACTTAATACTATATTGTTTAAAGTACGTTAGTGTCAACAGTTGATTATATCAAAGTAGATTACGATGTCCATTGTTGGCATCGTTGTTATGTTGGAGTGTCTTTGGTAAGCGTTAATAAGCGAGCAATTATATGGCTTTCAAGTTTTAGCTTTGTTACCGTTAGCCGGTGTCATCCCACTGCTGGGCAGAGGCCTACCCCCATGACCTCAAAATCTTCCGATCAAGGGCCAAAGTGGACTGGTCGTTGGTTCTGTCCAGCTCGTCCAGTCGTCTTTAAACTTTGTAAAGAGCTTTTAATGTGTTCCGGTTAACATGCAAATGCACATGCATACACATATTTTGAGGGAGCGTTTTGAACAGCGAAAGTGACGCATAATTCCAAGTTGCAAGCTTCATAGCCCAACAGGCGTACAGGCACAGAATAAGTATCTAAGTAACCAGTTTGAAACGCAATTCATTGAGAGTGTGTTGACCGCCATTCATGCGCTTACTAGCATGATTTATGAATTAATTCTATTATGTACGATAGCGAGGGCCGGCCGTTGCGAAATACGAGGTTATGGGTCAAGTCATACGGAGATAAGCGTGTTATACACTTGTTTTAGTTAAGTTCGCGTCATATAAGACACATGGGACTTTAGAAAGATAGTGGGACTTGAGACAGAATGACAGATACAACTACTTATTTCCAACTTTTTTTTCCTTAATAATATATTAGGTCGGAAACTGAACGGACATCGTACTATTTGAGATTGGCTTGCAGCATTTATTTCAAGTAAACCATTTACAGGCGTTTTTGAATTGTCAAAGAATCTGTTACTTAGAAAGTTATTTATTTATGCAGTGACCTACTACATTTATTTATGTATTCTATCATGTTACTTAGTCTAATTATTAAATAAACAGTAACATTATGTAGAATCAAATCACTTGTATAAACACAAACGTGGACACTCACTTATTCATATATGTAAATCCTCCACGCTTGTTAGTTATCGTTTTGTTGTCTATTCCATCTATCAATCTGACGTTCTTGTTTTCACTTCTTCTGTTTTGTGGGACTTGTGTGAGCATATTTTACGTGAACCTCATGCTTCACTCACCACCACATTGGAGCAGCAAGGGACATATTCCTACCAAAAGTTACCACTGACGTGCAGTTGCCTGTCATATTTGTCATTTTCTAGTAGTTTCTTCATCATCATCATCATCATTTCAGCCGAAAGACGTCCACTGCTGGACATAGGCCTCCCCCAAGTGTCGCCACACTGACCGGTCCCGTGCAACTAGCATCCAGCGGAGCCCCGCAACCTTCACCAGGTCATCGGTCCATCTAGTGGGAGGCCTTCCAACGCAACGTCTTCCGGTTCGTGGTCGCCATTCCAGAACTTTTCGGCCCATCGGCCATACGTTCTGCGAGCAATGTGCCCTGCCCACTGCCACTTACGTTTGGCAATTCTTCGGGCTACGTCGGTAACCTTGGTTCTCTTGCGGATGTCTTCATTTCTGATTCGATCACGCAAGGAAACTCCGAGCATAGCCCGAGCATACTCCGAGCATAGCCGAGCATAGCTTAGTAGTTTCTTAGTACGAGGGAAACTGGTTCACTATAAGACGTTGGAATTGCTTATTCCCTGCATATCAATAACGTTTAGTTATACCCGGAGTATTTCAGTGCTTGCAAACGCTTTCCTCAAAAACATTACCCTCCATCTGGGCTGATCTGGGTCTGTGAAGTACCGTTTGTGGTGGAAGTGCCCTAGTTATTTAAGGATTGCACCTCATGTAGCAGCACGGAATCGTATTTTTCTTACACAGTGGGATGGCTATCGTCTGCGGCAACATCGACGATGCGGTCGGCAGCACGCTCGTATTTCTCCAATAAAAATTTAAAAATACAGTAACTTCAATGTAACAGTTATTTTAGTTCTGTATTTTCATTAATTTCTGTTACGACGGCAGAATTGCAATAGCGTGAATACTCGGTATTATCGGCTAAGAAAAGTAGTTTTACTAGGAAATGCATGGATTTATAATTTTATAGCAAAAATCATAATATTTTTTCAAGTAAGGATCTAAGAATACGATAAAAATATCACGTAGCAGTGACAATGATAATATTTTACAACTCTAGTTGATTATATCCAACATTTCTCTCGATGTTGTGAATACATCCATGCTCTCCTTTCACTTTAAATGTAGTATTGTCTCCAGGAATTCGCGTGGTACTTCAATATAGAGTTTATACTTGTTACCGTAGTGTTAAGTTGTAAAACATTTATTGTAATCATTTTATTCAATGGAAAGCGGTTGAATCCTATTATTCATGTGTAGAATAATAACTTTAGATAATATCAGAACTTTTACATTCAAGTGGGTATAGGTACTCGTGTTATTCAGTACTTGACTAGTGTTTCTTTACAAAATCAGCCAAATGTGAGTCGTACTCACACGCACACAGGGTTCCGTAGCACAAAACAATTTAATAAAAATATTTCGAAGGCTCATACATTATGTTGTATTGTTTTACATTCAACAGCAAAAACAAATTTGTTTTTCATAGTATATTAATGAAAAACAAATTTACTGCTGCAGTTTGACGAAAAAGTCCCATATCTCAAAAACGAAACATCAAATCTTATTCAAACCAATTTTTGTTGAAAGTTTTATTTACATTCTACAGTCCTACATTTTATCAGAATTCTTTAGAAATTAGAGGGGATACATTTTACCACTTTGGAAGTGTCTGTCTTTCAAACGATTGACTTTGAGAAAAAAGTGGTTTTAGGAACCTTAATGTAATTTTTAAAGACCTATCTATAGATACCGCGCAGGTATAGGTCAGAAGAAAAAAAAATTTTTTAGTTTCATCTCCATTCCATGTATGGGGAGACCCCCCTTAATCTTTTTTTTATTTTGGTATAAAAATTAAAGCGGTTCACAGAATACATCAACCTACTAAGTTTCAACTGTGTAGTCCTAATAGCTTCGGAATAAAGTGGCTGTGACATACACGGACAGACAGACATGATGAATTTAAAAGGGTTCCATTTTTTGCCATTCGGCTACGGAACTCTAAAAAGAACCGATTCAATTGCACTTGCGCAGTGGATGATGTATGATGACTCGAAACAAAGATGGGAAGGAAAAAGTAAGACGTCATTTTCAGATGCACCGTCATCATTATCATTGCAGTCTAGTTCCACCCACTGTATAGGTCCCCCCTTTTATGTCATGCTTCCATCGTCTGGGCGAGTCTCATTCTGAATGTCGACCAAATTAACAAACTGCCTGACTAATCGTATAGATGAAAATCACATTTCTCAAAAGAACCCTATAGCATTGTTGAGTGGGTAAAACTAGGCAGCTAAATCAAACTATGCTTTTTCAAGAATATGGTAGATGACCAAAAAACTTTAATTAGTCCGTCAGATAGATTTCCAAAAACAAAGTTTGGAGAGGTAATTTTTCTTTTTTTACGTAAAAAAAAAATGAAGACGATACGTGTGCGTCGAAAACTAGCGTGACGTAACTATTATTGTACATTTTTTACCGACAAGTGACGTCACAAGCCCCCACTTCGATTATTTGATGCGTTTTATCCTACGTATTTTTTTATTTATTTGATGTCTAACTGACCGACTAAATACATTTTTTATTCAGGAATCATCCCTATTATAATTTTAGAGGCTGTGGCTAGAGAGGCTAGAGGATGTATGTGGTCGTCATTTCCACGCATTGATGAAAGATATGCCTTTATTTTCTGCACACATAAGCTTTATGACCTTTATGCCATGTAACGTATGCAGTTGTCTTGTAAATGCATAGTCAAAAGTTTAATAATGCAAATGCTGGGATAGAATAGATACACTTTTACTTTTGAACACTTTCCATGCACATATTCAAAGAATGCCTAGCTTATCGAATGACGTGGGTAACATTGACAGTCATATAGTCCATCATAGCTCCTCGTTACGATGCACATAACATCCTCGCTATCTATTTAGGACAATAGGTTTGCATTGACGTACTGCACCAATAAATGTATGTGTGTCATATTTATAATAGGTACTTAAATATGTAGTTGTATTTATGTTTTGTCCTGTATGACATTCGCGTACCTGGAAAAAGGTTGATACCTAGCTACATCGAATAAATGCTGAAAAGGGCATCAAAGCGTTCAGAAACTGCAATACTGTGATGTGTTTTTATAGTAAACTAGCGACCCGCCCCGGCTTCGCAGGGGTGCTATGTCGTACACATAAACCTTACTCTTGAATCTCTCAATCTATTAAAAAAAAATGTATCAAAATCCGTTGCGTATTTTAAAGATCTAAGCATACATAGGGACAGACAGCGGGAAGCGACTTTTTATACTATGTAGTTACTAGATAATAGTGCACCTGCACAAATGTCTAGACTGCATGTAGCACACTGGCACCTACTTCAGAATGCTTTCCGCAACTTTGCATAACCAAATGACTTCTTTTAAATCTGGAAACCAAAACGTTGGCGTCGCCATTTCGTAGATTTTTGGTCTCAATGGGCGCCAAACATCAGCATTTTGTGATAAGAAACTTCAATAGCGTTTTATTACCTGGATTACTAATCGAACCATTAAATATTTGTCGTGCGTATCGTATTAATGTGGCAATAATAGTAGCTATAAGATTTTAAGCCTGATTCTGATAACATATCGGCAAGCCTGTGCCACGCCTAGGCTGTCCCTCATTCATACCTTTTAAAAGGGTATACCACACCTTGTTCTTTGCTTTCTTGGCCATGGAAAACCGTCACCGAAATTTTGCTAATTATTATCTTCCCCCTTTTTATATGTTATCAGATTAGCTGGTTGAAATTATGAAAAGATGCTATACCACTTCACAATACAATAGTTTAAATGGTAATGTATTCAGCTTTTTCCATTCGAAATTCCGAGATCAACGGTTCGAGGTAATAAAGTAATCCGATTTGGAGATTGTATTAAATACTTGCTTATGGTGGCATACAAAAAAAATAACGGAATAACCGTGGTGCTGTAGAGGGTTATTTTAAAATATTGTTATGATAGGTTTAGGTACAAAAGTAACGAGAAACTCTTCACAGAGGTTGTGTTTTGTGTCATAGTTTAATTGAATATCCAAGTACCGGTCCTGAAATGAAGATGAAGAAGAGACTTACTTCATAAATTGAGTAACTTGGTACCGGGTGGCTAAAAATAATGTATAACTGCAATGAAGATTATTTGACGAGCTTAGCAAAATTTTAGGCCTATTATAATTGAGCTCTGGAATCCTTAGGCCTAGCCCAACCAGACCAGATCGTATTGTAATGGAGTAAAGCCCACATTTGAGAAGTCTGATCGGCAGCCGCCTCATGTAGAGTAGTGGTATTCAGCTGCATCGGCTAACTACATAGTTTTGGAAAGGCTAGGCAGATGATAATGACGCAAACGAAAAGAACAAACCAATTCCAACGTAATACGTTTCCTGTATAATTTTGATGGGTGCCTTATCGTACTAATATTGTTACTAGTATCGCCGGTATCTTATCAGAAAGCGGGGTATCTGTCTGAATCGTGCTCGTCCGCCATCACACATCACGACTTGTGGTCTATATTGTATGCAGCACGCACGGATTTCGTACAATATGGCTGAAAGCACGCGTGGTTGTGTAACGTGGTCCTTCTAAAACAAAATCTGGTATTAATAAAGGTATAGTTCGAATGAGGTCTGCTGCAGCAAACCGTAGCGTCGAAGTTGTCGCTGATTGACCGCAGCAACATGAGTGGTTTCTTTGTAATTATATAAAAACGCTTCTTCAGATGTACAAATTGCCGCCTGTTAATCTTTAACGTCCATACCTCCATTTTTGCACTCTCCCGAATGCCCTCTATATTCTGCTTTTCCTCGTGTTCATCATTGTACAGCTATTAGGAATGTTGAAATTAGTTTAAGCTTATCCTTATCCACTGTTCTGTCTTCTAAATCTAGGTATAGTCTAAAAAACCCAACTAAACTAAATAATAAGGTCCTGTCTTCAAGGTGACGCAATGTGCTCAAATTCGCACATGGTCTAACCATGTATGGCTGTTACGTTATCTGCAAGGGAACCATCTGTCGCAGTCGTGTGGCTTTGAGTCCATACATCACGACTTACGACATTGTTGTCATTAGACTTTAACATGCATGCTCTGAATGAGATCAGAGGTTGAGTAAGGAGTGGCCGTTGATCTAAGTGTCAGAAATGAATTGCTTGGTATGTTTGAGTTTAATTGAAAGAGTAAGCGATGTCAGACGTGACTAAAATATGGAGGATGTGATTTTTGACTTTGAAAATCCCATATTGGACTATAAGATCGTTTGTAAAAGGGACTAATCACTAATCTAAGGGACAATAATTATGAAGTTAATATGAAAGTTTTAATAAACTAAGTACTCTCATAGGTTCAATTGTCTTAGCAGTCGCTAACCAATGAACGCTGGCGTACGTATAAAGAAAAAAAAACTTTCCACAATAATCGTAATAATTATCAAGAAAAATATCATTAGTTCAGCTTGTTTATTTGTGGTCGCGACCTTACCCACTACTTGCCCCCCTCTATCTCTTAGGCTCAAGAGATAACGCGTCATGTTATATTCGAACTTCATACGATTGTACAAATGCACGTTAAGGTACACGCATTTACAATGAATTTTACGAGGATCGAAGGTGCTTTTCTTAGGAGTGCTTGTCGGTCGGGTCGGTTCTGATGTTTCGGCAACGGGTGGCAGAATCGAACGTACATTTTGCTGCGTGGCAGTGGCGAAACAGGCCAAACCTTACATTTTATAAATCATCAGGTTTGCATTACTTGAGTTGAGATGAACTGGATGACAACTCGCCGAAACAATAGGTTCCTCGATGGCTTTATAAAAGACTAGCTTCTAACCGCGGCTTCGCTCGCGTTAATTTAGAATTTAACAATCAATTCGGGTTGTACTCAGCTTGTAATAACATAATTCAATCATGATTCAAAAGACATGTAGCGCCATCTATTTATGAAAATAACATTTTTGTTGTTTTCCTCGGTCACAGTACTTTTTTTTTCGGGATGAAAGGTGTCTATGTCCGTTTCTGTACACCTGAAAACGTATATGCAAAATTTCAGGATGATCGGTTCAGTGGTTTAGGCGTCAACAGGTAACAAACGAACAAAAATACTTTCGCATTTATAATATTATTTAGGATTCAACGATGAAAGTGTTTCGAAAAACTGTTTAGGGATCCCAAGATGACAGCAGTTAAAATAAGATGTTTCTGCTACCCAAAACCTCTTAATCCACGGGTACTGGATGGCAGTCCTTAGCTAAAAACTCTTTATAATTTCAGCCTGGAATCATCCATTGCTGGGGTAGCCTACCATTTCTTCTGCCGTTTTTCTCTCTTCGGAGCGTCCCTTGTCCAAGTTTCCCGCGACTTGAACGATATTGCCAACTCTAATCGCGTTGGCTTTAACTAATCAGTAAGATCAACATATCTGCATACTTATATCGGTCATGACGACACGCCCACAATTGATACATTGTATCGTCAGCGAATGGGCGTTTGTTTAGCTCATTATCTTAGCCGCAGTCGAGGTGCAGTGCCAACTATTACAGACGCTAGAATGGCACATATCTTTGTTTGTAGTACGTATAGTAGTTTTGCTTTATCGGGCTTGTATTTTTTTACACTTTTGGGTCACTTTTAGTCCTCAATGTTGCGTGTTTTACCCATTTGTATTTATTTTCTGTTTTGGAAATCTTCGTAGATATCGTCCACCGCAGGGCGAATGGAGGGTCTGTTAGTCAAGACTTACTGGGGCTGACTTACCATTAGTTAGGGGACAAGAAGCACTTGCGGAATTGTTTCCCGGCAGGTATTAGCCCGTTTACCGTACAGTGCTAAGTAGTACATTTCAATATAATTATGCATATCCGGAAAATAAAACCTTAAAATGAAGTTCGATAAATATCAGGAAACAAGTCCAACTTTTACCGCGGATCAGACAATGCCTTTGATACGTGTTACCGGCTAAGGTATTATGTTTATCCGATACAAAAATATCAAGCACATTTTGCTTTGCCCTTTCACGCAATACCTAAGCATGGTGTGAAAGGGACCCGGAGTCGTACGTTCCCGTGTTTTATAAAGGTTGCCAAGGGAATTGTAAATACGTAGGCTAATAAAAGAATACGTATTATATCCTGTAATTAACTCGCCCTATGACTTGTTTTGTGGTGGCAAACCGCAGAACTTAGCCTATTGACTATGACATGTATTGTGTATACTTTTATTATTGATTAATCGGCACGACACGAATTTTGTGGTAACTCGAAATATCCCGAACTAACAGTTGCCCTCACTTTTACCCACATCCTAGTTATAATGCGTTCGGGATTTAGTTTTCAAACATGTAAATAATACGTTTTTCGTTACGTTTAATTAGAATTTCAAATCTTTTGAATAAAACGAGTCATTCTGAAAACAGACTTGATACTTGAGTGGAAATAGCGTCAATCGGAAACAAGTGCGTATAAGAATAGAGTTAAGCGGAATTTGAAGGTACTTAACATCAGGCAGGATCAATGTGTTAATTCTTAACATTGTCTATTTGTGTCCCAATTTATACCCAAAGCCTGTGAACCGTTTATGCGTGATTGAGTAACAAACGTCTTTACATACTTGAAAGTGAGGATTAGTAAAATAGGATCAATAGGATTAAATTTCACGAATGTTTGGGCATAGTATTTGTTTGAGACATCTCCTGTTGCGTTGCCTCATTGCTTTCTCGATATAATTACAATTACAAAAGAGTATTTATAGATTTACGGTACCCATTGTGAATGGTGTTACATGATCAATCATGTGATGGCGTTTTATTTAACTAATCATAGTGTAGATCACTTTGATTAGTTGCTTCGTTTTGTTATTTAAATTATAGTACTTACGTATTTCTGTTGAATGTGATTTATTGTATGGGTCGATGGCATTACAGGAAATGTTTGTTTATTGTGGCCCACCTGACGTCGGCCTCCCATCATTGGTATCACGTGTGTTGTGTAATGTGTTGCTATTAGAGGGTACACAGCTTCTCGTGTTCTGTGCGTTTGGGCTAGACCTGGTCTCTCGTGCCGTGCCCCATCTCCTCTCCTACGCTGCTAACTATCTGCACCCTCCAGGACTTGCTGAGGTCAACGACAGAGACATCAGCATCATATTAAGCGAGTAGCGGTCAAACGCAAGCCATATAGTATAGCATAGAATCATTTATTTCAGACGTAGTGTTTTAGAGCTATTGTTAGTACATACAAAAACAAACGCATATACATGAGCGCTAGTTTATGTCAAGTCAAAACACGCTCAGAAGGTTGAAAATACAAGGCGGGCAGGCTGTTTAAAAAGACAGCTGAAATTACGAAATTTCCCCCGAAACTTACACTTTTTATCGTTGTTTCCTCAGTCGAGAATCCTCGAGTAAATGCTTCCTATCCGGTGGGCTGGCGATGGCGGCTTCTTCACATACCTAGATGGCGTAATAAACATATAATTTCGACGCCTACTTGAGGCGCTAATTGAACGGAACGTAAGTAGGTAGGTGTAACGCGTCATGAAGGTGTGGCAAGAATATGATTTTATACTAGTACTTCATTTTGTGCCTCTACCTTCAGACGACGAAACTTGCGAAGCATCATAGATTTTGAAATCGGAATCCAGTTTCACGAGATGCGTCAGAAGCACTATAATTATTGTATCATTTTCGTTACATAAATATTGCCACCTGAACAGAATTATCCGAAACCAATACCGGTTTCGCATTTGGGTTGTCCGCGACTGCCTGTCGAAAACCGGGATCCCGTTGATAAAACAAATAATATTTCCATCGGCAAAAGTTGTTGCCAGGCCAACATAGTCATATTAATTGCAAAACTTATAGCATAATCCCCAGCTGTAGTGGATTCTACGCGGATCAGAAACTCGAGGAACTCGTATGAAATATGCAACTTTGTATTAATGCTATAAAAACTTGAATAAGTAGTAAAGCTGACGTCAGGAAATACCTCTTTTCATAGTGCTAGTGTAAGAGGTTTATCTACGGCTTCCGTCAGTACCTAGATATTTTATGTGGGAATAACATTTGTGTAAGTCCTGTAAAAATATTCTCGTACATGTGATCGACTCTTAGAAACCGGTATTTTTAATTCAATACCCATTTTTTTTGCATTCTACGATGATGTATCCTTTTAAAACTACTTTAAGTGTATAAAGTACAAATTTAGCGACAAAAGTGTAAAACTTCAGCAGAAAACGATGACGAGAGTGGTAAAGCAACATTGTCTTAGTGCTACAGGCTTCGGCAGTGTTTCAGCCGAAAACGTCCGTAACTAGAAGTATCTGGAAGACTTCGTTAGAGAAAATATTGCTTCGGTTTTAGTCTCATAACTCGGTGATAACGGATTTGGCGGGTTCTACCGGATATCCTTTAACTTCCAATAAAATAACAAAACACGTACTTTATTGAGTAGTCAAAGAATTCCGCCATTCCTCGGTTCTTACTAGTTCACTAATTAACATAAGTTCTCGGGTGTCATAAAAACGCGAACTGCCTAGATATTGTGGAAATAACCCGTGTGATTTATGTTTTTATATATTATCCTTATTATGAATAAAATATTAGTGCCTAGTGCGCCTACAACATAAATAATTCACATGGGTCACGAAATTCTTCCACCACATTGGGTAAAACAAATGATATTATTCAGATGTCGGTAAAAAACTCAGCTAGTCACTGCCTATACATCCCAATCAGTCTCATTCTTTTGTTAGACCCTGGTCCGTCTAACTCATTTTATTATTATTATTATGAGCCTGATGTGTCTCACTGCAATGTAAAGGCTCCCTTCCCTCTTTCTATTTATCTCTGTCTTTTGCTATATGTCGAACCAGAATTTATAAAGATGCGAATTGTGGAGGAATAGACATCCCACCATGAAATGCGGAGGGCATTTTATCAATCCAGCAGAACATCTTCCTCCTGGACAGGAACTGCAGTGGCCAATCTGGAAATCTCTTAACCGTTTGCGGGCCCCAGTTGGCCGCTGTAGAAATAATCTGGCCAAATGGGGTATCATCGATCCATCCCAGATACAATGTCGGTGTGGAGCTCCTCTGCAGGATATGCCCCACCTCCTTTCCTGCCCATCCTGCCCAGCCACCTGCACCTTCCAGGATTTAAACGAAGACAACGACAGAGCTGTGCAGGTGGCAATATACTGGTCGGGTATTATTTGAGTTTATCGACACGCTAAGAAGGAGAAGATAACATTTATTTTAATTTAATCATTTACAGTTTTGAATTTTCAAGGAGTCGGTCAGTTGGTCAGAAAGTGGTAGCTAGTGGCCGGTTCCAAAACGTAAATATATATTGAGAAAAACAACTCATCAGACGTCCATTGTCGAATATCCGGCGCATATATGAGCATTTTCATAATTTCGATTAATGACAGACGGATGACGCTGAGGATCCTTTCCGCCCGCTAGCAAAACAGTCTGCGACAAACCATATCGATAAATATTATCATACACACGTATATTTATCAGCAGCATGCTTCTTTTTTGCTAGTCCAAAATAAATTCCAATCACCAATGCAGATAGTAGAGCACGGTCAGATAAGAGCATGAACAGTAGACCCCTAATATATTGTATTGTATAGCGGGCTGGTGTCCGCAACTCCACTAGACCCCTAACAGCATACTCAGATTATCATACACATTACGGTTATTATTTTCCTTTTTATAAATTAAAAACCTATTAGCACTAAAACATCATTCGAAACTAATCATCACCGTATCGATAGTCGATACTCGATAGCGACGCTATTAACGATATCGTCATGATTTTTTATCTGCGTTTATTAAAAATTCAAATATTCACTTTGCTGCGGCGATTTTGAACTATGACCGGGCGACCCCGACAATTTATCTGTCGAACCTATCGAATGTCGTTAGCGCGACACGCCCACGTCTCGTGTCCGTCGTGTCGTCGCCGGTCCTTAAGTAACCCGTCATAATTACGAGATTAGGATGGCCTGCGACTTGACTCTTTCATTTTTATGTGCTCCTGTTATCTACATACTTTTTATAAGTTGGAAGACCTTTTTCAAATGAGCTCAAGGAATTTCTTTTTCCTTCTTTACAATGTTTTTCGTCCCTTACGCTCTAATGTTTGTAATCGTATTCTATAATAATTGTGGTTCGACATTTTGATGGAAACATTCTCTAAAATTTGGTCAAAACAAGTCTGAATGCATAACAGCGGACATCATATATTGACGAGACCGTTTTTATGTGTATCATAGTTGTTAGGTATATGATTTCCAAAACACGATACAAGCTCTAATTTATTTAGCAATAAAGTTTTTATTCTCGTTCCTGAGAATATCATCATGTTACCGTTTTATCGCCTCATGTGTGAAATGTTTATGTCACCTGCTAAATGACTCAGAATACACTTAAAAAAGAATGTTCTCCGTATTTCTGTGTATTATTTATTGAGGATATGATAATTAGTTTAGCAGCAAATCGTTTCGATGTCGAAATTGAAAGGTAAATGGGTAAATTAGAACTATTTGTGGGAAATTGATTGGTGTGATCCATTTCGGGGCTTACATCTTGACCGATGTGTGTTTGTATAAAACATGACGTCTGTTTAGTGAGTCTCAGGTACTCGAGTTTGGGTTTCCCCTAGACACACTGATACTGCTTTAGCAACAGGCGTATTTGTATACTAATTTTTACTTTGAAGCAACTCTTTGGAGATTCTCTTTATCATTCATAGTTAGAAATTTGCTATCACTATGTAATAATTCCGGTCTTTGGATGTGTGCTCAGTGGGATCCTGGGGCGTATGTTCCGCCACTTCTTGTCCCAAAGCTAAACCACTAGTAAGTGTTAAACGACTACCGTTTTGGGGTACTGTCTAAAGTAATATTGCTGTAAACTATACTGATTCTCAGCTGAGCCAAGTAACTTTTGATCTTGTTTAGTGACAATAATGCAATCAATCCCTATTGATTTATGTGAATCAATCACTGAACACCATAACTGGCGAGATGTCATTAAGTTGGCTCCCTTCAAACCTTCAAAACTCGAGTTTTCCAAAGAGATTTCCACCATGACCTTCCACCGTAATCCAGCGATATACCGAGAGCATTCAAACACTCGGTGCGGATGTACAAACAGTGTTTACACCGAATCAGCTTGATTCAACCCATGCCCCGTGTTGTTTCGATGCAAATACGAAGCTGCTGCCTTATAATTGTATTCGATTATTATCGTTCGATTATAGTCTGTTAACAAGGCTCGGAGTTTACGATAAATCAGCGTAGGTTAACAATTAATATTGCCGGGCTGGCCACATTTTGTAGCGCGCTGATTAGGGCACGCAGCAAGTTAGCACACATGATGGTGATGCCTTTTCTCTAATTGCAATCTATTTACTTTTTAAAACCATGTTTCTTTATCTAAAGAGGTTGTTAGAGTGAAATGACTTTAATGTTTGTAACTTAATTAGAGGATAGGCACAACGTCGGGGTCTAAAGTCATAATCAGATGTTGCCAAAGTTACTGTTAGGTACTTCTTACCATGGCTTTCGACTAACGCTATTGAAAAAGCACCAATTCGATACACTAAGTTTTGACAGGTCGAAAGTCGTGCCCATAGTATTGCGGCCCAGATTGGCACACAATGGAACAGATTTGGTTTGACAATGTTCCAAATTTGGCGTATGCTCTGATTAGAGTATCGTACAAAGCTTTTGTTGCTCCTCCGAGCTTATTGTGACATAGCTAGCTGTTTTATTATAATACTAGCTTTTGCCCGTGGCCTCGCTCGCGTTCATTTAGAATTTGACAACCTAGCTGTGGGAAATATACTTAAAGACCTATTCTCATACCTACCAAATATACATAAATACAATTTCATAAAAATCGATCGAGCTGTTTCGGAGGAGTGCGACTACAAACACCGTGACACAAGATTTTTATAAATAAGATAAAATATTATTTAGTTCAATTTTGGTGCTACTAAAACCACACAATAAAGATTTTTGATTTCTATAACTCTGAATTGCTAGTTTTCGTTTTGTAATTTTGGTTACTTTCTTTTTTCAATGACTTTTTAAACGTTATTAACAACCGAAAAACAAATAAGCCGATTTCAACGTTTCACTGCTTTTACGATGGTTTTATCGAAACCGCAAAAAACAACGGGAGTAAAATTCCCCAGATATAAAGCACACCAGAGACATTTTGTGCGCGTATATTTTCTTTATAGCCCTCAAGTGCATTTTCCACAGACGAGTAGCCACGAATCTTCCTCAGATGCGATGCCTCAGGGAGGGCGCAGCCCTAAACAAACCAGCAGCACAATGATGCTGTATACACGCCGTTGTTAATACAATGTCTAAAATAAATCAATAACCAATCACAACGGACCTGCGTAGTTTTCGTTTGCGGTCGTTGAAATTTGGGTCAGCGAATAAAATTGTAATACGATATATTTCAATCGATACAACCCGATGCGGGCTTTAAAATCCGATTGTTTGTATCCATCGCTTGGCTTTTAATTTTAAAAGGAATTATATAACTGTTTGCGAATTTACGATTTCACATTTATACGAGCGTTCGGCAGTCCCAATCGAAATACATTTGTGTCGTTTTTCACTTCCGCGTTAATTACGGACCATTGAGCGCTGATTTCTTTTTGATTTTAATGTAATTAAGAGAGATTTATTGAAGAGTTCGCTGAATTGATAGTAATTGTTTGATTCTCCTCTCATTCAGACCATATTGAGTCGAGCTTTCGGCAAACTGTGGACTTTGGGACTTGAGTTTACTTACAGATTGTGCCAAGAATAAAGTTGTTCTCCGTTCCGTTAGAATTATTGCAAATGTTTTTTAGCAAATGTTGCAAGTATACGAATCATTGAGCACAAGGCCTTGAACTACGCAGCGATAAAGAAAATGAGTATATCACGACAATAAAGGGCCTCCCGGGAGGTACACTGATCAATCTCTCGCACATTCGCAGGAAATGAACACGGAACACATTCTAGATTCCTGATAAAATCTAGTTTGCGTTTATCGGGAATTTATGTCGCTCGGA
This sequence comes from Eugnorisma glareosa, assembly GCA_947578425.1. Taxonomy (NCBI): domain Eukaryota; kingdom Metazoa; phylum Arthropoda; class Insecta; order Lepidoptera; family Noctuidae; genus Eugnorisma; species Eugnorisma glareosa. The sequence continues at coordinate 20,792,215 of OX387967.1, read as the reverse complement.
AATCGGAGTTTAAGCTTCGCATAAAGCAATCTAAAGATTGCCTAGGATTGTAGCTAGTGTCAGACTATACAGTTGCGCGGCGGGCGGTCTGGGTTTTCATGTGCCGTTTGGCTTTCTATGAAACTTTAATAAATTCTGGTGCAAAATCAGTGAAGAAAGTTTGAAACTTCTCGCTTTTCGGAACATTAAAGTCGTGTGGGTAGACGGGCTTGAGTGTGGTCGGAACAGCTTTTTAAGTAAAACTTGTCGGTTCCAAGTCACGGTCTATCTAGGAGGCGGACACACCCACGCTTTTTTGTATCACTCCCTATATTTCATGTTACGGTCCCAGGAAGCATGGAATACACCAATTTGTTCCACCCATTTAATGCTGAACAAAGAATTGATTGATCAGAGTTTCGTGTTACAATGACTAGGCGAATCTTTTTTTACATAATCTCTAGTTGCAAAAACATTTTTTGCAGTGTTCACCCATTGTTGGTCGTTTTCGTCATGTTAGCCTCGATCTCAAGGTCCGCTTGCCAAACCGCTGCCGAGCCTCCGTGCCGCCGGGGCACTTCGTTTGCGTAAAGATTGTGCCAATTTTATACATTTCGTGTGGGAATGGGAATGCATGATAGGTATATCCGCTTCGGCTGCAGTAAAATGTTCGTTACAAAACGGTTTTGGCGATTTATGGTACTGTTCTTGATAAATGGTTTTTGTAGATATGGGTTCCTGGTTTGTTTTGTTTCGTGGACCGTGACGCGTACGATCGGAATGTGAAATATTATGATACGTTTTTGCTACCGGTGACCGAGGTTGGTACGTTGGTGATTATTATGTAAATGTATAGCATAATTTCCCAGATATCGTTCGTTTTAGTGGTCTATGTGGAAGGCTTCAACCGCAACACGTTACAAGACTACACATTACCATAATTCCTCGCGGTTCTATAACATTGTTACTTCGTGCTTAGATACTCCTAGAATGTCGAAATTCTTGGGTCTTGGGACCTATGTTTAAAACGTCTATAAGTACTACAGATTACCACCCGACAATGAACAACAAGAAACAAGTTCAGTGTATTCTCTCATAATAAATATACCCTTCATTTACATGCTGGTCCTTCGATAGTAGTTAATTACAGATAGAAAATTTATAAAATGAAACAGACAAAATCGGATAGAAAATCTAGTCAATGTAACGGGAAATTCAACTCGGTGCATAAAAGAAAGCAACAGGAAACATGAACCCCAAAAAGTATTTAAACTATGAACTATGTTTTGGTTACCACTGACTTTTCGGTATTGCATTGTGGTCAAAGAGAGATGCAAATACTCTGCGAGAATTGTCGGCATAGAAAAATATCTGACCTTCACACTTCGTCATCGGCCTAGCCTTTTCCATACTACATCGGAGTCGCCATCCAGTCTAATAGGATGCAGCTGAATCCCAGGATTTTACGTGGAGCAGCTGCCTCTCTTGGTGCGATTGATTGTACGACTTTCGGGCTTCTGACCACCTATAACGACACACAAAGATCTCGGTATCGGGTGGTCACCCATCCACGGACCGACCTCGGCAAGCTTTGCTTAACCTTAGAGATCGACTCGTACAGCTGATATTATTTGTCCACAGGCCCCGAACCTTAAACGTAAGTGGCTAAATTGGCAGAGGTGAACGAACAGCGATGAAAGTGGGTCTACTGTATTATCCTTTTATGTCTTGTTACGATTTTCCGAACCAGTTCAGTAAACAATAAAAAGTTAAAACATTTTTACGACGCTATTTTTATGACGAGAGTAATTTTATGGTTCCTATGTAGTTCGCGGGTTCTTATGATCCTATGTCATAATTCATAAACAATTATTCAATTTATTCTCTATCATCTGATTCTCTATCACACCTACTTTTTTATACCTACTTAGGACTTACATATAGCAAGTTAATGACAAAAAAAATCTTTGAAAATTGAAGTAACTTGAATGATTTCAGCTCAGGGCTTCACAGGTGTGGTAATATTTCAAATAGACAAGGCGCTACAATCGTACAGTATGTAGGTAAGGTATGCGGAAGCTTCGCGTCTATTTTTATCACTGCAAAAAATCAATGTAAAAATGTCTAAACTCCGTAATGGCTTTACAGCCGTGGGCCACATTTTTACTTCAGAATTTACATTGTCGTAAAATACGCCCCACGTAAACCAACGTGTAATAAAAATGACTAATATTCCAATAATTCTTACTAAAATGACAGCTTGAAGCGGTTTTGCTCGGAGTTCAAAGGTTGGATTTCAAGTAGCGCCCGTTCGGATACAATCCTGTTTGCAGCTCGAAAACTTTTATTACTTAGACTTTCATTAGGAGAAAGAGTTCTTGGAGTACTGCTAGTTCTAGCAATAACGTCGTCTTCAAGAGAGCTATCCATCATTACCTTTGGGTAATAAAATAAGACTTGTGAGATAAGCTGATGGCTTTCGTTTTTATTCGGAAAACTTTCGAGCTATACAGATTTATATCTAGCGTTGTAATCCCAGGCAAAACTTCTTAATGTTTCCCAAACCTTTGGAACAACTACTCCGAGTTTTGGGCTTCGGCCTGTGACCAAATTTTGTGGCAGCAAAGCCAAAATTCCTTTGTCTGCGGTGCACATCCAATCAGACTTAATTAAGTTTAGGTAATACTTAAAAATGAATATAAAATCATAATGACTTCCTTAAACATTTAAAGGAAAGACCTTTTATATTTATTCAGTGATTCATACCAGGATTTCCTTCGGTTTAGCCATATTGCAGATCTGCATATCTTGGCAATATTTATTTCATCACTTGACTCTTGTTGACAGCGTAAAGTAAAGAGGACTAATGTTTAGAATTTAATTAGAAATACGCCTGAAAGAAACTTGAATAATGCCTTTGAAATGTATGCGTTGGCACTGAATCATTACTTTAAATGGGGCGTTAACGAGAAATGCTGGACCAATCTGTACAACTTAGCGAAGATCCGTTTTACCAGAACCAAGGCAAGAGCCAAATTCTTTCATCATCATCATCATATCAGACGAAACTCGTCCATTGGAGTACAGAGGCCTCCCCAAACGTCACCCTAAAGATTCGATTTTTCATTTAAGATAACAGTTTTTTTTTGTGCTACTCGAACAAGCTTTGGCGAAAAGTCTTCCATATATCTCAAACGAAAATCACAAATTTGGGGAAGCTGATACTACCTTTTAACTCATTTATCAGACTACCTATTAGTTACCTACGAAACTTTTAGAAGGTAGATTACCTTTGTCGTTGACAGCACCCAACTTGCACTTTAGAATATTCACGAACATTTAAACAATTGTGTTACTCAAGCCTTTAGTTAGACCACCACACACGTCAAAACTATTTCGAAAACAACGAATATCGTGTTGCTTACTTAGAAAAGTTCAATGTCTTCAACGTGTGACGAATTTCCTCCAAGTGTTTTCGAAAACGTTTAAAATATTGTTGAATGTTACGGAGAACCGCTGTTCAGCGCCGGCTGGTTTAAAATAAAAGTATTGTGATGCTTGAGTAAATATTTAAAAAGTATTAGCTGGTTTTATGCTGACCAGGATTGTTTAAAGCCAGTGAGAGCTAGAATTGTTATGAGGTTTGTAAAGCTGTGCAGGCTGCATTCTCATCGGTTTTGTTTAAACTTTGTGCTAGTCGAGTGTAAGAGAGAGTTTATGTTTTGACATTTTACATTTGAAGTGCAACCTGTTTCAAAATCGGGTGACGATCAACCCGCATCCCGCGTGATGTGTTACAGCCTTCTCTCTCGGTCACAGACTGAAGGCATGTGTCCCAGCATCGGGAACACTAGGCTGATTAATCAGTTGGTTCAAAGTTTGTGATTGTACTTTCTTATAATATGAAACTTTTCAGCTGTAAATTGTATTTTTTTTTTTTAGAAAAACGTTGCCCCTCGCTAAGCATTTATCCTGTATCGTGGGTACGTTTACAAACATTTAAACTCACATACACAAACAGCCAGACCCGGAACAACTACCTGTAGATCATACAAATATTTGTTCAGTGCGGGGATCGAACCCGCGCACGCAGCACAGCAACCAATCGCTTAGCCACTGCGCCAACCGTGCCGTCGAATTATGGTCGATCATAACACGAGATTTTTTATCAACTCAAGGAATATGATCTTCCTAGCGTGTCGATACCTATCTATCTCTTACCACGAGGACGTTGTATTGCCTAGCGTTAATCCATGCCTGTAGCCTGCAGGCATAAGGATCCGCAGGAAAAGATACCAGGTCTCATCGCTTGTGGAACTTGATACGAATATGATCGCCTAGTAACACAGCTTGTTTGTTCATTTAATTTATCATTTTGCTAAATAAAATCAACATACAATTTCGTAATCGATGCAAATTTTACCCGAAATATGATAATTAATATTTCAGATTCAGACATTCGACTCGAAATAAATTATTATTTAAATTAAATTAATGATAGGAAAACTTGATTTTGTTGTATTAATTGTTTTACTGCAGTGTACTGACGCATTAATTTCCAACTGATTGACAAATAGCGGCCATTGGAACCATATTCGTGTAATATTTTCAATGACATTGTATTTAAGCTTAATTCTGTTGATAATTTCACGTTTATTTTAACAGATTTAATGGAATAATTGGATATATGTAAAATCAATCATGTTTAAATTATTGTAGTTTTGGTAATTATATTTGTGTAGTTAATTACGAGGCTCGACCGAATGGATTTATTTGTGGCAATATTTCTAACAGATTGTATATTGACAATTACTTTTAGCATCTTAATATTGCTATAAAACATATCAACCTACATGTTTCCCATTACTGGGACCCGGGACACAAACCTGCTCTCCGTATGTGGAAATGCGCAATAATCTAATCCAATAGTTGAATTTTTGGTTCTTAGACGATGTCGGTTTCCAGACTACGATACCCATCCCTAATCAATGTTTCTGTCTAGATTATGACATGACATACAAATAAAGTCTGGCTGGCACGCCTCTGGTATTGTACTATTGTAATGTATTTTATTGGCTCATCTTTCATAATGACATGAAAATATTACTTTGTCTTCAAATCTGGTCATAACATGGGTAATTGATTACGACATAATGGTCTGTAGTCTTAGTGATTGTTTAAACTCTCAATTAATCAAAATTCATTATTGCTCTGTTATTGTTACTACGTTGAGTCTCATTAGCTTTTTCTTATAGCTTAATTGCCTTTGCAACCATTACCACATCCTTTATCTTGGTTGTACGTGCATGTTTTGACCTTGTGATGGCCACAAGAATCCGCTAGATACAAGAAGCCGAAATACTTGTGGATGCGGCGACGTTTGGGCTATGTCCCACTGTGGACATCTTTTAGTTAAACTGGTGGTGATGTCGACGACTATACATTGTATTCGAGAGTAGTCTGAGTGGCTAGCTAGAGAAATGATTTCTTTCTCTTCAATTCACTCTTGGATTATTACAGAAAAATCTACTTGTTTATAGAATCCGAGATACAGCCGTATCAAAATAAAGCCATCTTGAACTCCTAATATTTGCCTTGACGTCACGTAGCATTGAAGACGCGCCTCTCAACCAGCGTCCCTCCTAATCGTGCTAATCGTGAGATTTGCTCTCCAGTTACTAGGCTTGTAATACCGTGACTTACATGCGACCTTCTTGCTTTAGCTAATATGGTGGAGGATGGCTAATAGGTTTTCCCTATTAATTAACAGTCTAGGTACATCGTTTTTGTACTGTTGGCTTGTTAGCAAAAAGCTGCCAATGATTTGGTGATGAAGTGGAAGTTAAGAGGTCAGGAATTTGTGCCGTCTGCTTGAATTGTGTCTGTGGGAATGTTCAGCTGTTAATAGATTGGCCATGTTTGGCAAAGCACAAGAACATGAAAGATTCATTAAAAAATCCACTCTCTGTAACATTCTAGCGAGTATCTTTTCAATTCCCTTTTTAAGCTCTAGCGAACATTGTTTGAGCTGTAGGATTGATTTTATACACTTCAGTAATCATCATCTGCCTAGCCTAGGTTGGGGTCGCCTTCCAGCCTAACCGGATGCAGCTGAATATCAGTATTTACATGGAGCGACCGAATACTAATATACAAAATCGTCAAACTAAACCGTCGAGCTTTGTATCAGCCTCCTCCGTTCATTATTACTGCGCGGTATCTGCTCGACCTTTAACCCACATTTCAATGGCAGGCACTAACTTTCTCCGAAGTCCTTGAACAATTAAGTTTGTAAACTTTCCCCCCTACTAAGCAACACGTTTCGATCGAGACACCTTACCAAGGTACCAGTTCATCTAAATGGTTGTTTAATTAAAAGCGATTATTTGAATAAGCCTTTAAAGTTGTTTGTTACCTTTGATTATAATTATAATGTCTATATGGAGCGTCGCCCTACAATCTAAACAAAGAAAACGAGCCAAATTTCAAACAGGTGTGCGTGCGGCCGGTGTACAGAGTGTCTCTGTGTGCGAACTTATAAGCCAACAGTTGGCTGATATTTTTTGACACCTTTGCGCACATTCTATGCTCTATCTAGACATAATCAAAGGTTGTTTTATAGTGTTATCTATCAGAATGGGAACTGTGAGGGACAGCCAAGCGGAAAAAAACTCGCGTACTTTTTTGATGACACTGAATACAGGACTGTATCAGGTATTGCATTTTAGTATACAATTCGACGCAGACGTTAAGAGGTCTGCTCGCGCGTGCGCGTCTAAGATGCGCTAGCGCCCAATTTTAGAAGTAGGTCACAGTATCGCGATTTTGACACATTTAAGTGTTGCTTCTGGCTACTTACCGCCGCAATGCAGGCCTATTCGTTGTTACAATGCCAATAATCATCTTTTGAATTTGATGAAGATGATAATGATGCCGTCCTAGAGAAAAATACATTTGAAGACTTGTTTTGGTTACAGCATTTACAGCCCACTCCCTGTCACAGAGAGGATGGCTGTGACGTAGTAGGAACACTGATTATATCATAGTATGAAGACTGCTTACCACCTCATGCTAGTTATAGACCATTTGGTATATCCATATTTTAAACAGGTACAAAAGAGAATGTACATAAATTTCTATTTCTCTTCGCGAATTAATGTAAAGATGTCCCGTATATATTTTCTGAATTCCATTTAGGAGTCGTTAAGTGGTTACAAGAGGGAGTGTGTTAGCAAGAGAAAGGAATTTAGTGTTGCCATGGCGTCAGACAGGGGAGAAAGGAAAAAGAAAACGTTGCGGCGACCCCAAATAGAATGGGCAAGGGCAGGAGGATGGTGATGTTGCTGATGTTGTGAGGGACAAGATAAAGTGATAACGACGATGGAAGAGGCAAACAAGTTTAGGTTAGCGATTGCCGCTGGTCTAGGCCCTCAGGTTTCAAACGGCTAAGCTTCATCGCAAATATTCTGTCATCTTTTGCGCTTGAATTCTTCAATAGTATACCTTTCGACCTTTTTAGGGTTCTTTTTAGGGGCATTTTTTATTACTAAGACTCTGCTGTCCGTCTGTCTGTCTGGCTGTCACCAGGCTGTATCTCATGAACCGTGATAGCTAGACAGTTGAAATTTTCACAGATAATGTATTTCTGTTGCCGCTATAACAACAAATACTAAAAACAGAATAAAATAAAATAACAGTGATTTTTTGCCGTTTTTTTGCCCGTTAATGGTAGTGAACCCTTCGTGCGCGAGTCCCACTCGCACTTGGCCAGTCTTCCTTAGTTGACCTTTCCTTGAAAGTTACGATGAAGTTTGTAAACTTTTCAATGCCCGAAACCCCATTAATAAACACTCTTTCAATTCTGTAAGCATTAACCGGAATTCAGAAAAAATCTTAACAATTTCTACGCGAGTTTTTGTTGCTACTCAACAATGGTATAATCATAATAGAACCTTGCACGTGGAGACTTTTGTTTTCCACGTTTGTAAGTTACATTCCTGGATCAAGAATTGTGGAAAATTTTACACAACGCGACTACAACTTCACACCTGTACACTTAGACGGGTTAGTTAGAGTATCGGTGTTTGGTTCCCCAAAAATTCGATAGTTATGTAAGGTAGATCAAGCCCCATGTGCTGTACATTGTTCTAAGGGGCGAGTATATTGCCGCCGTCAGGGCACAAAGTCGGGCTCCGGGATGCTTATATCAGAGTAGTATCATTCATACCTAATGAATTTATCTTTAAAAAATACTTTTTTCTTATAAGTTGATGAGAAAAACCAGTAGTTTACCTACATTTAGTGGTCGCGAAATGTCATAGCCTAATTAAAATGGTGATTATTAAATCAGAGTCAAATAATTTAAATGCTGTCATAAATATTCGTGTTAATCATAATATATTTTAGTTTTTATTTCCATCTAACGGTAATAGTTTTGACAATTTAGTTGATAGTATTAATTTTAAGACAGATTAGAAATTAATAGTGCGTTGTGTTTAATTTGCTTGATTCGTTTTGTGTGTCGAATGATGTAATGTTGTGGGAAGTTTCATCTGAGAAATGATTTCTAGAATCAGATGTCAGACTTACTTGATTAGGCGACACTGCGTGAATTTGGCGTATGCAGTATGCGACTATACGAGTATATTACACACTAGCTGTTGCCCGCGGCTTCGCTCGCGTTTTGTCGGGAATTATCCCACGGCCACGTTGTAAATATAGCCTATGGCACTCGGGGATAATGTAGCTTCCTATTAGTGAAAGAATTTTCAAAATCGGTTCAGTAGATCCAGAGATTACCCCCCTACAACCTCACAAACTACCTCTGTAATATTAGTATAGATTATATCAGTCACCCTTACAAGTGATTGAATTACCAAGGGGTATCCTGTTACCTTCTAACTGGGCTGTGGTCACCGTCAGATAGCCAGCTCCGTGTAGTACTGGTTTTTAGCTGCAAGGCTGCAACCGGTTAGAGCTACCCCTCACGTAGTTGAGAAAAGGCAAGGCGGGTGACGATTTGATTGTCTTACCTAACTGTTTAAATCAGGGATTCCCAAAGTGGTCGATATCGACCCCTTGGGGTCGATATCGGTTTCCTAGGGGTCGACATAAACGAAAACTGATTATGGGGGTCGACGAGGTCTAAAAATCGACCCCTATTAAATTAACACAAGTTCTTATTTAAAACTTTCAAGATAGGTAGGTAGGTACTGTATTGTTTATGTTGTGTTACGTGTACTAAGAATAATTAATATTTATGTAGGAAATAGCATTGTTGTAGTAATATAAAGCCTCAAGTTCGTACAAGATGAAAAACTCGGCAAGTCAGTGTGGACAAGTTTGTGCAAGATAATGAGTTCGAGCGTACGTCTTTCAGGCGCGTTTTGACTTGCTCTCTATTTGACGCTTGCGCGATTTAACACGAACGAATTCATGATCAAGTTGCAAATCCAAACATGTTCCTGATATTTTACTATTTAACGAGGTTGCACTTAGGTTGAAAGTTCATTTGCGTTTTGAAATTCGTTGGAGCTTGAACGATAATAACTCATATAAGTACTCATTTATTTCAAGAGATTACAAAGTTATTACATAGCTAAATTAAGTGAAGTAAAGTGACTGAAAAAGAATTTACAAAATGCTGAGCTCCCTACGCGAGTTAATAGCGTAACCACACAATATCTGCAGTTTATGAAAAATTAACAGGGTAAGTACCAAACAGTTTTTATCCGGCACAGCGCATCAGCATTGCCCCACTGCACACTGTGTGATAGTGATCAGTTGAGCTATCTGTAGATTGTTTGCAACAGTTTGCAGTTGCCTCAGTTGTTTCAATTGTAAAAATTTACCAGTAAATTTAACAGTTTATTAGGTATTGTTTTTAATTTAGGTACTTAGTTTCTTATTTTTTTATTTGCAGGATTACTGAGAGTTTTATGATGGCGGACACGAAAAAAAAATGCAGACAATACAGTTTGGACTACTTGAAGTTCGGATTTATTGCATCTCCATCAAATCAACACTTGCCGATGTGTCTCATATGTGAAAAAGTATTCAGTAACGATGCCATGAAGCCTTCAAAAATGGATGACCACTTATCGAGAGTACATGCTGACAAAAAAAGTAAGCCCTTGACATTTTTTCAAGCACTTAAAGAAAAACTAGACAAAAGGCCATCCATAAGATCGATGTTTGCGTCATCATCTATTAAAGACGATGATGGTTTACGAGCGTCCTATAATATATCTTTACTAATAGCGAAGTCGGGGAAACCCCACACAATTGGAGAGCAGCTTATCTTACCAGCCATTGCGGAGGTCCTTAACAATGTATTGCACAAACCCGCACATGATATTTTAAAGAGCCTTTGAGCAATAACACCGTTCAGAGACGCATAGACGAGATGGGACGCGATGTGGAAAACATTTTATGCAAGTTCTTACAGACCAACAGATTCTCTCTCCAGTTGGACGAGTCTACATTACCCGGCAATGAAGCTCTGTTGTTAGGATATGTTCGATATATCAAAGATGAAAATATGTGCCAAGAACTGCTTTTTGCTACATATTTAGAGACTGATACCAGAGGAGAATCAATTTTTCAGGCCGTGGAACATTTTTTTACTGACAAAGCTATTCCATGGAAGAACATTGTTTCTGTTGCGACTGATGGTGCACCGTCTATGGTTGGTCGTCATCGTGGTTTTATAGCTCACTTAAAGCGACAACTGCCTGATGTACTGGTCATTCACTGCGTGATTCACAGGCAGCATTTAGTAGCAAAAAAGCTGAGTCCTAGATTGCATAAGTCTTTACAATATGTAATAAATGCTATCAACAAGATTCGAAGCAATTCTTTGAACTCTCGGTTATTTGCTCAGCTATGTGAGGAAAACGACGAAGTCTTTACTCGATTACTTCTTCACACTGAAGTTCGCTGGCTATCAAGAGGCTCTTGCTTAGAAAGATTTTCAGCCGTTTTTGAATCTGTGTTGGAGTTTTTACAAGAAAAAGATCCGAATTTGAAAGAAAATCTGAACAATTGTAAAACAGATATTTATTACTTGACTGATATCTTTGGAATGTTCAACAAAGTTAATTTGCAGCTGCAGGGTTACGATCTTAACTTGATTAAAACAAAATCAATAATATCGGCCTTCGTGGGTAAACTAATCCTTTATAAACAAAATTTAGGCAGAAAAGAATATTCGCAGTTTCTGCATTTGTCAAAATTACCAGAAACGCTTCAAGATGATGACATTTTATTATATGTCACTCACTTGGACGCATTACACAAGGATTTTACGGAGAGGTTTGAGGATCTTTTAAATTTACAAATTCCTCAATGGATAATAAATCCGTACAATACCACAGCCATAGAAGAAGCCAATGTGATAATGCAAGAAGAGTTGATTACCATCAGCACAGACGAAGAGCTTAAGCAGAAGTTCAACCAAGGCTATCAGAAGTTCTGGTTGCAACGCAACATTGAAACACAGTATCCTACATTGTGGAACATTGCTGAAAAATACCTTATCGCTTTTCCATCATCATACCTAGTTGAAAAAAGCTTCAGTGTGGTAACAAACATTTTGACGAAACAAAGAAACCGTTTGAAAATCAACGAACGTGGAGATTTAAGGCTGCAACTCACCAATATTGAACCGGATGTAGCTAGATTGGTAGATAGTCACCAGGTTCATCCATCACACTGAATGTTTTATTTTCTCTTTGCGAATTAATACTTTTTTAAATATAATTTCCTACCTACTTAAAATTCTTTAAGTACCTAATTTGTAATAATCGTTATAAATTAAACTTGATATTTACTGAATTGTATGTCTTTTTATTTTGTTAAATTTTGATACGAAAATGAAGTCAATTTTACTCACTTAACCAAGTGCAAAGTTTTCCAATTGGTACCTTAGTACCTAGGTATTTTGTGTCAATAGGAAAAAACTAAAGATAGGCCCCCTTATTCATAATAGTCTGCTAACTTAAAGCATTGCTAATTCTCACTCTGTCTTCTTCTATTGACCTAAGTCAGAATGAAAAATAACACACTGTAGCAGCTGTTTTAAGTTAGCGGACCATTATGAATAAGGGGGTTGATCTTAAAAGTAGGTAATTTGGCCATGGGGGTCTGAGGTAACAGTTCATTTTGGAAAAGGGGTCACTTGTCCAAAATAGTTTGGGGATCCCTGGTTTAAATCAATGGTTCCCAACCAGTGGTCCGCAGAAGCCAAAATATGGTCTGCGAATGGTTTTAAATTCAGCGGGCCAGGATTTTCTGCTTTGTTGGTAACGAAAAACAAGGCGAGGAATCGTTTGAAAGTAAGTGATGATTTGCGTGTAGCTTTGAGTGACAATATTAGTCCTAGGATAGCCGAACTCGTGAAGAAGATGAAAGTTCAGAAATCACATTAATACTAAATTACAGAAGTTTATCGTAAAAATATTATTATTTCTTTTTATGTAATTTCCCTTTGAGTTTTTTATTAAAGTTTCAGTTTGATTAATACAGTTTATTTTTATTATACTTACATAGTGATCCCTGCTAACAAGAATAATCTAAAAGAGGGCCCTGACCAAGAAAAGGTTCGGAACCCCTGGTTAAATGAATGAAAATAGTTCATTTGAAAGCATTTGGGCTTGCAAAAAAAGTTAAATGTGAAAGATAGTGTCTTTTTATTATTTATCACAGAATTCAGAACAGTGTGAATTTTCAAAAACAGATATTTATTACTTAAATGTCGGGTTTTCTTCCGCCGTCTGATAGGAAGTGCTTATTTTTACAAAGCAAATAAATCTTAGCGGTCTGTCTTGTTGTTTCCTGTGTCATATTTGTTTGGTAAGCCGTAAAACTATGGGAAAAGAGGATGACGTCACCGGAAGTGACGGGCTCTGATCGTAGTTCGTATAGCTGCCAAATATGATATGACGTGGTGCCTTGTTTGTTGTGAAAGTGTGAGTGGAAGACAGAGTGATGAAATATTATGTCTCTCTTCTCGATGGAGGAAACCTGGTAGAAGGTTGTCGTACTTATTCATTACTCCCTGACTCCCGCGCAACTGCGGCTGCGTCACATTATGAGAGAGACATTTTTCATTGATGCTCCGCTCTTATTGGTCATAGCGTGATGTTATATAGCCTATAGCCTTCTTCGATAAATGGGCTATCTAACACTGAAGTATTTTTTTAATTCGAACCAGAAGTTCCTGAGATTAGCGCGTTCAAACAAACAATAAAAAAAACTCGTCTGCGTTATAATACTAGTATAGAAGTATAGATCACAGCCTAGTTTATCAATACAGGGATAAAGGCTATTCCCTCTTCTCCTTCCTTCATCGTCATCTTTAGCTACTGCTGTCACACAAGATGTCTTTAGGCACTTCCTCACCATGGGCATTCACCTGAAATGTAGGTAACAATCTAAGATTGGATTTTGTACAGAAACAAGTGAATCTGAACTGTGAATGCGTATGCTCCCTGTGTGGTAGCGCCTTTTACGATTTGTTAATTCAAGCTGTGATCAAAACGATGTACGTGTTCACTGGCTAGGTTTTATATCTTACTAACTTTTTCCCTTGGCTTTGCCCGCATGGTGGCCGTAAATTCTAGCACGCCGGGAACATACTTCCGGAATAAACATATTGCCTATGACCTAGTCCATCTCATGGGCAACCCGTGTACTGAATTTCATCCTGTTCAGTCGTTTAATCGTGAAAAGATAATACACTGACAAAGTTACTGTCGCATTTCTAATATTACTATGGATAAAGCATCAAGCAGAGCTGCGAAAACAACTTTAGGCGTTCACACAATGGTTAGGACCATTGTGTGAACGCCTAAAGTTGTTATCCGCGGAATGTATTGAACGAACGCCATCTAAACACATGAATGTCAGATTTGCAAGCCCACCTACGTCACGCGCTTATCACTCGCTTAAGGATGATTACGTATACGTACCGAACAGGTGTTCACGTGACCGAAATACTAAACATGTACGATTGGGTGCGCGTTGAATGTACTTGCATTCATTATAAGTGGTTGTTGTTTCTTCCAGGTGAATAGTTTTCCTAGACATTCTTCTGCGAATCTGTTTCTACTCACAAACAGAATCGGTGAAATCTTACGTTCCTGCAAGAGGACAAAACGTAGATGCGATGTCTCTATATGTATAACTAGCTTTTGCTCGTGGTTCACCCACGTTATTTACGGAAATTAACCGACGGTGACATTTTAAACGTAGCCTATGACACTCGGAAATAATGTAGCTTCCCGGTAGTGAAAGAATTTTTGGAATCGGAGCAGTAGTTCGGAAGTATACCCCCTACATACAAAGTTACAAACAAGTTTTACCTCTTTATCATATTAGTATAGATTTTGCTAACTAGAGAGCATGTCTAGTCTATCGGCGATAACGATAATAGAAAAGACAAAAATGCTTTGGATTGACATAGCTATCTAAAGTTTCTGTTAATCCGGCTCAAAATCGTTGTTACCACTTCGTCCAGCCCGATAACTCTCGCAGACTCAATAAAATCGCCAATTAAAACTATATAGAAATAACAAAAAGAGACTGAATACTAACAAAACTACAGAGCACCTTTTTCTGTAGTTACTTTTGTAACTCCTGCCACAGTCCATATCGATCGTTCAGTCGCAAAGCCTAGTAAAGCTAAACGGCAAACCAGAAATAAAACATTCATCAGACAATGTGTAACTGTCGAATGTTTTACTAAACGCGGATCGATGCTATCTACATCCATTGCAGCATTTACACGAACTAACAGCACTGTGAATTAAATATTTGTACGTTTCTAGCTGTGTACCGGTCCTGTTGCCCCCGGTGGGTAGACAGGGGTGTCCACCCACCCTTCGATAACAATATTGAGTCCCGATTCGGTGCCTATCGCCATTTTATCGGACACAGTTCCAATCACTGGATATAACTTGGTTTCATACAATGGCTTTGTATTTTCAATTTTAGTTTTTTTTCTCTTTTGTGTGCACGGATGCAATTATTGTGAAACTCTATTCTTGTGTGGAGTGTTCATTTCGGGGATAGACAATGGTCGTATTGCTTTAATTTTAGTCAATAGGCCTAGGATGTTACCCTGGGAGACACTGTTTTATAGTACTTCAAGGTTCTTCTATTTTTGGAATCACTTCATGGAATCTTGTTCTATTATTATTTGTATAGTTTGAATAGAACAATATACTAAGTACAAGATTATTCTAAAAATACCTTAGTATGGTTCAAAATATCTACCAACCTAATTGTAATGACATTTTGAATGGCGTGAGTCATAACACGTCTCAGTTGGAATCGATTTCATACTCAACAAAAACTAATAATTAATGCTAGTTCTTTGGAAAACAAACATGAGTTACGAGAAAAAAAAAACTCGGTTATGTAATGTTTATTTGCCTATTTTATCGCGTGATTTAAAATAAGAAGATTACATTTTTTTGAACAAAATAAGATAGTCTTTTCCAAGAATGTTGGAGTCGTCTTCTAGTCTAAGTGTTTTCAATCGAGCCGTTAAATCGTGTTTATTTTGGTCTGTGCCATTGTGAAATTTTTTACTTAAATTTCTATTCATTTTATCACTACTTTTGCTCTTATTATCGCTTATCGCTATAATATGTACTAAACACTTGATCATTATAAACATCATTACTCATCTCGACTTCACCCACTGCTGGATAAAGGACTCCCTTTGCTTATGCCAGCTAGTTTCCACACTCCTGCGTTACTAATCTATCTCTTTTAGTTTCGTCATCTGCTAAAGCTAGTGCTTCAACATAATATTTGATTAAATATACAGTATACTCATTTCATACTTTAGTTTCCTTAACGGCGTAGAGTTTCCAGAAATCAGACTTTTATACAAGCATTTCGGTGCTAACATGAATTTTTCTTCTGCTCATTCAGCAAATAAGTAAATCAAGCCCGAACAGATATTTCTTAGAATCCCATCCTAGCTTACAACTAGCTAAAACGGATAAATATCACATTTTACCTTTCCTCCGAAAACAGGACTCGCCAGTTTTATATCTATAAAATAGACACAAATATATGCCTTAAGTCCCTAACTTACATACAAAATACGAGGAACCAATGGAGCCCATGGAAAGGAAAGGGCTTCTAACTGAATTTATATTTTATTTACCTTGCCGCCTACTCGATACGATAGTTCGGTTAATATAAGTATTTGGATAACAGCGAACTGGTCAGGGTTGGCGGAGAATAAAATTGAGCACGAAATTTCGCCCTCGATTTTATCTTTAAGATTGATCAAAGTGGCTTCGAGATTTGAGTGGTTTTGAATGGAGGGAAATATTTTTGTGCCTTTCGAAATTCTGCACTCCTAGTACTCCAATATTATTGGGCAAAGTGTTACAGGGTACCGATTTAAAAATAGTACGCGATGTGGTACTAACTTCCTTTATTTAATTCATGGTTAGCTTGTAATTCTCTCAGCACATCTGATAGCGCAAAAGATGTGGATCTTCGATAAGCTCAGTTGCCTAGATTTTCTCTTTCTACTACCGGTGCCCTTTTATTCTTCGAATCCAAGTTTCGAACATTAATGTTACTTACGGCTCTTTAAATGTCGACACTTCTAATGTCGGCACCTCTTGAACTTTGCCATAAAAAGCGCTAAAATAATTGGCTAGGAAGGTGCGAATCTTCACTAGACAATTTAGGATTTTAATAGATTTCGTCGAAGATACAATAAAACATTAAATACTAGTTAAACTCCTTATAGGCAAGTTTGCTAACCCTATAAGAATTAAAGGGACGTTTTTATAGAAAATAATATTCAAACGAAGGCCGTTTCGGCGAAGCGGGTAGAGGTTTTCGGGGTGGTTGCCTCCCCACACGGCGTGCGCTGTACGCCCGGGGATAGGTTGATACAAATCATAGTCATTAATGTTTAATAAATATTTATTTTGTACGAAATTGTTGATGTTCGGCTATCGTAGGTTCCGTCAATAAATTGGTTTTTCAATTTTGTGTTATTGGTTTGTAAAAATCAAGGCTGTTGGTTTTTGATTTAAAGGGTACTTCGCAGGACTCTTGCTCTTAATGTTTCCGGAAAACAGTTCCCTTTTTTGATATTTAAGAGCTTTCAATTATACAAAAACGTTTTACAAAGCTGTAACTCAGACATTAAAACTGTAATTTTTTTTATTTTATTGGTGGGAGTACTTATAAGGTTCTACGATACGGGTATATATTGTCTTTGTTCCAAGTTCTTTTTGTGTTAACACCGCTAAAAGCTTTGTTCGTTCTGTTGAATTTCTAAATGGATATTCTTCAAGAGCTTTAGAAATGCTCATATTTTTACTCTGCGTAAAAGACTGGAAAATACATTTTGAGAGATTGTATTCGTGGCTTGTGTTGTTGAAATGGCTTAAAATATTGCATATATAGCTAATCTTGAGGATATCGTCACGTCCGCGTCCTAGAACCTAAAAATCGAAGACATTTGACATCCACCAACCCGCATTGGCCTCGCGTGGTGGATTTTGGTCCACTCCTTCTCAAGGACAGGAGGTATGTGTCCCAGTAGTGGGAAATGCTATAGGTTGATAAGATGATTACGCTATTGAAGTATCATTTGAAGGTCTGGTGTGAATTTCTCATACCGAGGTACTAGTCTTTCATAAAGATCCGACACGAACTTAATTACTCCCCAACCAAATTCAATTTCGATTTCAAATAGAAACACTGACGCTAATATTGACGTACTCAATTAACATTCTAGTAGTCTTTAGAAACCTAAATTGAATAGGCAAGTTAATTTGCTTGAATATTTAGCCACAAAACCAATTCAATTCGGGTGTTATGAAGCCATTTCTCTTTCGGGTCTGTCCTGAAATGTTGATTTTATTGATTACTTGTCCATTCTGAACCATCGGTGCGCTCTTTGGACTTATTGCCTGTGGTGAATGGATGCTATGCTCATTAAGCACAGGCTGATTGTTTTACTGGCATGAGATGGTTTCTGCGATGAGTCTGCCTCTTAAGTTGTGTTATTATTTGAATGGCTTGTAATATTTGGGTTGGCGATATCGTCAGAATTCATGCAGGCATTGCAGAAAGGTAATGTCTTACACCCAACAGTGGATGATTTCGAGGCTATGAATATAATAATATTTATGTTTTCTAATTTTGATAAGAGCAAGTTCATTTTCAGTGCATTTTATCAGCTAAGCGTTGTAAAACTGAATCGCGAATTTGCAGAGGCAGGTACTTCCCTACAGTAAAGCTTTTTTTTTTTTTTCGGATGGGTAATCATCAAATAACCCCTCCCGCTCTGGTCTGAGCAGGAGGGAGTGTCAGACTTTTACTGACTAAAACCCATCGATGTTCCTTCCTTTGCCCTTTGTGTTCCAGGGCCGCGGTATCTCTTTCGAACAGTCCCGCAACCCTGGCAGGGCCCAACGGTTTATCAACGATCAAGCTGTACTGTAGTACAGCTTGATCGTTGATAAACGGAGGACTAACGAACCATTTTATCTTGCAATCGACATAAAAGATATCGATTAAGATAAATTATAAACTCGCTAAACACGATGTTTATCTTCAATTCGATAACCTATTTAACGTGCTCGGGTTTTACGATACAATAAATAAATATCCATTAGTGATTCATATAATATTTACTATTCAGATTGAATAGCTGATTCATAGAATATTCAAGAAGGTGTTTTGAATAATATTAATAGCTATGTATTCTCGCTTAAGTTGTTAATATTGAATATTACCGTTTTATTTTATAAATCATCAATTTCATTTTGAAATTAATTAAAGAGACTTCGACGAGAGCCATTTATAATTTTGTTGTACCTACTGTAAATGTAACCATTTTTTTTTACGTTTTGTCCTGTGCGGGCTAATAAATACTTTTTCTTTCTTTCTTTCCATTTAAATCGTGGAAATAATAAAAAATCTAATTACTGCAGTGATGGAGTTTTCCATTACACATTCCAGCGTTTATTTGCAAAAGTAATTTATAATTAGTGCCACGAAATTTTTACTAGCCCGATGATTCAACCTCAGCAAATATTGGCTGCCAATTGTCCTTGATGTCGATTGCCTACTTGCCGCACGCCAATTGGTAGGTGCTATTAAAAACACGTAAACATCGGCTTCAAACCGGACTGAACCGGTTGTGGCATCAGCTGATAAGTAATGTAATCAGAATCACAATTATCTGTAGAACAACATTTGTGAAGCAATCTGTAGATGCTTTAAGGAAACGATTGTATGTTTCTTTTCGATTTTAAACCCTTCATACAATTGGTTTGAATGTTGACACGAAGAATGGGGGCCAGTACGTACTATAGCTAGTTAGGACGAAGCTGCATTCTTGTTCCTCTGTCTGGCTCACTGGCTGCTGCATTTATTTACGCATTATTATGAAATTAGCGTTGTCCTAACATTGTGTGAACGTTTAATGGTCCATTTGTCCATGTTTCGCCTTCATACATCCTGCCCGCAAAATGGCTTCGTCAAAATATTGATTTAGGCAACAGCGCCGCACGAAAATCTGATACTACGGCTTTCATTTTGATATATCATGTTATCAAAATGAACGTGTATGTATACGCACAATATCCTATATCCAACGGACCCCTCCTGGGGAGGCAGCCAAAAATCACACATAGGCACATTATATAGGACCAGTCCAGACGAGCCTATACATATAGCCACGCCGGCATCACAAAGGGCCGGCAATTAGACCCGGCACGTCAGTCGTACGTATCGATCGGATTGTCCGTCCGTCATTGTGATGCGACGTGTTTGCATATCTGCGAGCCTGGTAGCTGCGTGTGTGTGCTGGAAGTATGTAGGTTTGTATGTACAGAATACAGGTGCGTAGGAACCTACCTATATCTATAGGTGGTATGTATGAGATGGGGGATGTCTGGCGATGTCAGTTTTGGATGTAATTTTAGGTGTTAAAATTAAAACGCTGTTGGGCGCCAATTCTCGCATTTATCAATTTGTTGTTGGAAAAACGACCTTGCAAATTTTATCAGTCATTAATGCGAAGGACGTCTGTTCATAGATACTTAATAAGCGCCTTTAATAATCTACGGATATGATATTGTTATCTTAACTTATCAACCTGGAGTTTCTTTCATGCGTCTCAAAGGGCCAAACTGGGAACTTGATACCGGGTACAAAGTTACAATTTCTTACTCATAGCACATAATATCCTTTAAAGTTTATCCTTAGTAAATTATCTGATAAACATGATATGTTTACCGCAGGAAGTGGTTATGTGCCAAGTATTGATGACCGGTTGTCGACTGACATGTTGCAAGTTAGTTGTGACTCGTCTAATTCAGCGTATAGAACTTGGCGTTAAGAAAATATATAATATGTAAATATTGTGATCATAATACGATTTCCCTATAATATATCACGAGGATTTACATTAGATATGATTTCTAAACAAACTATCAAAAGCCTGAAATGGGTGAAAAAAAGTTTCCGTGGACCTTTATTCACCTATTTACAGCAGGTTATAAAATATCAGGTGAAAAACAACACCGGAATGAACTACAAATATTTTTAAAGCAATACCTCCAAATTGAATTTCAAAGCTAATTTATTCTGCAAAATTGTACAACAATATTTATTTTGTAGACGAAGGATAGCGGGGAAATCGAGTTAATTTACTCGAGAATTCACGAAACAAATCGAGTTAACTCACTGCTTCAAGCGCAGGCCACACCGCCAGCTGGCGGGCGAGCGAGCGACTCGAACGAACGATGCCCTTTTCATACTTTGTACGTATCTATTGTACGTATCGAACGACGCGTCGTTTCATCTCTTTTCATACTTATGTTCACACCGCGTACTATCGAAAGATACGAACAAAGTATGAAAAGGGCGTCGTTCGCGTCGCTCGCCAGCTCGCCAGCTGGCGGTGTGGCCTGCACTTCATCCACTACTTACGACCTAAGAAACTAATTTATCTTAGGCAAACATAATGAAGTTATTATGATGTGATTTAAAATCTCAAATATTTGTTCAGAAGATAAAATTAGTTGATATTACTCGTTGTTTGTTCTAAGATATTTAAATTATGTTACTAAAGTAACATAATTTAAATATCTTAGAACCTTTATCTTAACTTAGATCCTTAAATGTTTACTTCTCCATTGAAATTATACTTCAGTAACTTGATAGATGGTAAATGTTAAATATTAAATTTGGAATACATAATCTTTATTTTAATTAATTGGGATAAAGGTATGAGAATGATGGTCGCAAGCGCTACTACTGAGCATTCGGGCATTCCTAGGTTCGATTCCCAGGTCGGGCAACGTGTTTTTTCCCATTAGAACTTTCTCAGTCACGGAGTTCTGGTTTTGTGCCTGGTTGGTAACAATAGACTCTCCCCTTTGACATGGGACTTAAACATAAATGGCGAAATGTAGAAATAGTATTAGGTACCTCCACCTCTGCCTAACCCTTCGGAGACAACAGCCGTGATGTTACTTTAAAGATCATCGCAGATATCAACCCTTTCGAGCACTGTTTATGACATTTAATCGCCAACCGCATCTGCATCTCTACCCCCGGACGGACACGGCTCCCCTCCGGGGGTGTCATTCAAATTGTAACACTTAACCTACCCTAATCCTGGGGGCTTCGTACTAATCAGAATTCCGGGTTTACTTTGTACATGTTGACTAATTCGAACTCCTCCTCCTCTCGTGTGTACGGGTGTCTCGTGTGTCTCGGGGTACGGGAGGATTGCTTCAAAACCCTCGAATATCGTAATCCAAAAGAGATGACTGAGTTGGAAGTACGTAAGGGAGAATGTTGTTGATCAGTTTGTAACGCTGCATTGAAGTTTTAACCATATACTTCTGTAGTAGTGCGGAATTGTTTCTGAAATTAACATTGTTCAAGGTTTTCTGCTGCATGTGAGTCTCCCAAAGACCGCTAGAATGAGCAGTGAAATGGATAATAATGAAACCTTGGACGATAATGATGAGCATGATTCCGTGATTCTGGCTTCTGGTATATATTTGAAGACAGATTGTTGCGTGCTACTCCACCCCCTCGATATTCTTCATGTTCTGCCTTAGAGCACATTTTACTAATGAGAACTTATACTGTCACTTGCGGGATAGCTTCCGTGATGGTTCATCCCGCGATCATGGCGCTTGCAACAGCGTCGAAATATCGGGAGCTCAAAATAATAGACAATCACGGAAGATATCCCGTAAGCGACAGTATAAGTTTAGTTGTAAACCGTGAAAGCTTAAACTGAATGAAGTAGAACGCGATCAGAACATCTAAACGACGTTCCAAAGCTGCAATCATGACACTGACAGTTCTTGAACGCTGTCTAGATGTTCAGTTTCATTGGTAAAATTCGCCCATAGTGATCGTTAAAACATGGTTGAAGAGGTAGTATACCTTGCCAGGTACAGTAAGGTCTATCAACTTCTGCAAGCACATTCGTTTTTTTGTACTTCATAATCTGCCTAGCCTTCTCCCAACTGTGTTGAGGTCGGCTTCCAGTCTAACCGAATGCAGCTGAATACCAGTATTTTACATGAGTGACTGCCTATCTGGCCTCCACAATCCAGTTAGTGCTTGGTGATTCGATACCCTTTAGTAAGACTGGTTGTCAGATATTCGGGCCACTGACTATGTTTAATTAAGTACTTGACTACTTAAATTGTCCACCAACAAATACCGTTTCATCCCCCCCAACAAAAAGAAGTAGGACAGTTCATCGTACGTGCTTCACAAACTCACAATGAAAAGAACACGTCACCGTGTTTTCGCACTTTCGTATTGTGCCGACGTCAGACCGATCGATGCGTTGGATGGAATTGGATGTTTATTATGACGTATGGATAGAGCAGATGTGCAGATGTACGTCATGGATATAATCCTAAAAGGTTTAGTGGTGATGCTTCGAAGATTTCACTAACAGTGTCATGTTTGGATGACGTGCGTAGATGATATTCCTGGTGGATTGCATATCTAAATGTAACCACACCTTGTAGATCTTGCCGAGGTCATATGATAAGATATAGACGCTGCTGGGGTTATGTCTGATTTTAGAACCTCAAGTCATATTCAGTTGATTATCAGCTGTTGGAAAGTCCTTGGTATAAACGATAAACAAACTGGTGAGTCTAGTTTGTTTAGAAATATTGACTAAAATGTGGTAATTCGAGCATTTGCTTAAGCATTTTTATAATATGTTGTTATTTATTTTTGCTTTATTTCACGCTACTGCGAGCAAGGTCTGGCTCTCTCCTTTGTTATCTCCTCTGTTGAAGCTAGTGTGGGACAATCCTGGCCGTAGGTCAAGCTCGTGCCATCATCTTCGCGTGTCTGAAGTTTGCTTATGTTGCCGGAAGTCTTTCAGAACTCTCATTGTGGTTGATATAGCCCATGTAACTCAATAAATACACAAACAAAACAGCCTGTCGCATCTCATCAGCCAACCAGTCGCCATATAATAACCAAACACCTAAAGCCTGCGTGACTCATTAGCACAATCGCCGACACGATCGCTTAGTCGTAATATGTAATAAAATATTCATTAATGTACAGTGATTATCGCGGTTGGGCGCCGATTTCTATAGGAAAGGGTCGTGGCCTATAATTTGGTAGAAAGTCCCGCGGAAAGGGTGGTTACTGTATTCACGCATATATGCCATTAGGGAAGCGCTGATGTTTATTTTTACCGCCGCTCTATTGAAATTCCGCCGATGAACCGTTACAGGCATTTTGCGCAAACGGTTCTCGAGGAAATTAGATCCAGCAAAAAAAAGCTAACTAGTAAAGGACCAAAAAAACCTGGTCCTTCGGTCCGGATAGAATTAAAGTGTTACCCAAAAGTTTTATTAATTATGATCCTTCGATAATCACAAGTTAGTAAGCACATAACGCTAATCATTTTGTAAAGGTTTCCAATTACCAAGTCTTATAAAATAATATTTAAGTTCCCTCTCCTTTATTTGGTTCCAGACAGTATCCAAGTCGCGTTCACATTTTAATTATGATTCTTTTGTCTCATAAATTTAATTAATTTCACTATTATTATTCGCGGCTCGTTGTTTCACAGCCTTCCCTTTTTCTAAGTTATTTGTAGGTCATCCTTCATTAATGGGCAGAATTCCAAGCGGAATTACCTGAACTCACGTACTATAAGACGTGAGCAGTTTAAAAATTGCAAATGGCGCATTAGTATTGATGGGTATTTTGATTTATAGATTCTATGTACACATCATTGTAATCGAAGCAAAAAATTAGCCTTCATAAGTGTTTTTGTAAGCTCATTCGATGACTGCCCAGAATTCCATTGGAATATGTAATATTGTGAATTGTGTCAATGCTATTCGGAAATTTGGTCAAGAAGGCTTTGCCTATTCTCTGGGCAGAAATCCATTTTAAATCGTGATTTGCGACCCACTTCAAAAGCCGTTAAGTACAAGAGAAGTGAAGAGCTATAGATGAGTAACGAAGTGGAAAGAACCTGAATGGGTCTTGTCTTTCCCAGGAAACTGAAGTAGGTCTTCATAGAAGTGTAGTTCTGATTACTGTTGTCGTCTTATGGGATCATTAGCCTCATGATACCTGCGATTGCTTATCATTATATCATACATATTTACTATTACGTCATAACCACTAAGATGGTGTAGTTGCTATCTCTAATAATAATCAGATATCGTCAATGTTATTGGAAACAATAGACCTTATTCAGGGTGTAACAAGACCCTTAACAAAGCCGTCAATCAAGCATTATGTACATCAAACTAAGTATCTTTACGCAAAAAATATTGCTGGGAAACCATTTTTTTTTAGGTGAAAAATCACGTTTTACGGTAGGACTCAATGAAACGCATTAAAAACATTGGGCTGAAGGATATATTTAATAGTACGGCGGTCATGGAGGTGTTTAAAGTCTTACATTAAAAACATCTATTTAAAAAAAACGTTCGAACTTTAGTCCCCAATATCTTCGTAACTAGAAGGTTCCCAGGTATGGTCTAGAACAAGAAAAAATATCGCAATGGCGAAGAGAACAAGTGCCTTTTGGCTTCGTTAAGGGTCTTGTTACACCCTTTATTGTTGAGCACGCACTGAAGTAAATGTTTCAGGGAAATCAATAAGTCCGCCTTGCCCAATTTTGTCAAGCAACGCTGCTTTTCGGTTTCCATTTTGGGATATTTTTTTAGGCTGAAGCCAAACTCTTTTAAAATAAAATGAGTCAGAACCATCTCTAAATGACTCTCGTTTGGCCTCAGCTGTAACTGTAGTTCCTGTACTACTCAACTCTTGTTTTAACGTAGTACAATAGTGCATTTGTCTGGATTGATAGGTGAAAGTCATAATCATCATCGTTCTCCTGCCCTTATCCCAATTTATTTGGGGTCGGCGCTGCATTTCTTCTTCCATACTTATGTTATGATTCAACCCCTCTTATAGCCATACTAGCTTATACCCGCGGCCTCACCCGCGTTAATTGTCCCACGGGATTGCACTACCGGGATATAAAGTGTCCTATGTGTCAATCCAGGTTATAAACTATCTACTCGTATATCATCCAAATTCGGTCAGTAGTTTTTGTTGTTAGTATACATCCTCATAAACTTTCGCATTTATAATATTAGTAGGATCTTTTGGTAGGCAAAAGTAACTGCATTAAGGTGAAAGCGCAAGGGTAACCCGCGAAATTTAAATTTTCTTAAGTTTATTGCAATTTGCAGGTCAGTGTCAGGTTGTATGGTGATGAAAATATGATTCGCGCCAGTAACACGTATGGAGTTACAGAATTATAATCATTCAAATCATCAATACAGCCCTCCAAGTTCATATAACCCCATTCAATAGCTATTTCATAAAAAAGTCACTCAATAAAAAAGAAAAAGAAGAAACAAAAAAAGAAAAGAATAAAGAAAAATCGCAAAATCGCAATCGCGTCGTAAGAAAAATTAAATTTCGTGGGCTACTTTTGCGCATCCACCTTAATTTAAGCACCCGTATCGTCATCGCTGAAGTAAAAAACTAAAACATTTTCACGCAAATTCCATATCTCCAACTTCATTTCAATTTTAATCAGCTAAACTCGCAAAAAAGCTAAAACGTTTCGATGTTTTCGTTCAATTTCCATATCATTTGCCGACTAAGCAAAGAGTTTATTTACAAAAGTGTCCCGTTTGATATTCATGAGTGTTACCTTAATTCTGTTGGTAAACGTTGGCAAACCGCCAGAGTTCACTTTCCTATTAGATTTTCACGACCTATAGATGTCTTGAATAGCTGATCGCGGAGCAGTGGAAAGCTATTTATGGTTTTCTCGAAATTGCCGGCGAGAATTCATGAATAGTAGTGCTTCTAGGTAACTAATTAAGTGTTCGTTTACACACGGTGAATGGAATTGGATGCGCCGCACAGTGGTGCAGGTAGTACGGGCATGCGGAAAATATTATTTTTAAATGAAAAGACGTTGCGTTTCTTCATAATACTTTATTAAAATGATATAATGGATGTACCAGTTTACAAAGAGAAAGATATAACACGTATTTTTTTTTTATTAATATGAAAATATTCATCAAATTTTTTCACATGAATTTCATATAATTAAATCAGCATTTTTAAATAAATAAATATTAATAAACTAAATATTAAATAGAGAAGACATTGATTGAGAGATGGGTGCTATCCACTAATAAAGTTTTGGCATCATCGTGAAGAGGATAGTATTTTTTATTCGGTACTGCACGTAAACTGTTGATAAGGGGATCTGAGGTAGCTAAGAGCATATTCATAACATCTTCATTACATGATAGACGAGAACATTTTCTTGAATGACCTAACCTATAATTGCGGTAATCTTTATTTCGCGCTTCTTGAGCTTCCTCAGATAACATCCCAATAGGTAAGGCAGCAACACTTATTATTTCTTTGCCATGCAGCAAGATTTTATGCACAGTATTTGGCATATTATACCAGCTGTACAGGCTTACGTATAGTTCAGCAGTCTCGTAACAATAACTACCAAACTTATCCGAATCAACTAATGCACTAGAATTAATTGTTTGCAATATTATACCAAACCGATGAATAAGTTCTTTATCGACTCTTGTGACTTCAGCTACAATGTCTGCATTATTGAAAAATCTTCTAGACGTATTTCCATCGTTAGATGTTCCCATTCCTTGCTTTACAAAATCCACTTTTAGACCTAAACGTTGAAACAGCTCACTTTGGATTCTTTTCTTCTCTTCATCTTTTTGTTGTTTGGTAGTTGCGTTCGTTCTCCAACTGGTAAATGACATATTGTACGCAATATGTAATATGCATTCCATAAATTTAATCCGTGCGTGAAGCGGGGATAAACCGACCTTGAGAGCCTCCGTATCCACAGTTTTATTTCGCACTTGGTCAAGGTTATTCATTTCTGATGGCTTTGACTTGCATATAAAACACACTGCACATGATGATGTGTCCGTAACTGTCTGCGCTATTTTGCCATCTATCATTGTGAACACAAGTTTATGGTAGACTTTGTAAGTCTTTTCCTTTAAACTAATAACAGTTTCATTTAAGTTTGCTATTTCAGACTCCATTCTAGCAATTTCATTTTTCGTAGATTCTGTAGTTTCTTTTTGAAATTGGAATTGTACCGGGCGACAACACCTTGTAGAAGAAGGAGTTGCATTTGTCCAATACACAACAGATTTATTTTCCTTTTCATACAGACGCAGTGGAACTAATGATGTCAAAAACATATATGAATCTGACACATTTTCGTCGATAAATGACTGTTTGTACTCAGCATGACCTGATGATCCGTCACATCCCCACTTGTGTAAAAACGTTGAATTTACACTAATCTGTGTAAGGTCGTCTTCAGACATTACTTCAAATAATCTTCTGGTTGTGTGATCCAGTAATGACTGCAAACTTACACAAGCGTAGCTTTCCGTTACATCAATATCCGTGGGGTAGCATTGCCTTTTTACTTCAAGTACTTTATGATAATCGGGAAAAATATCACAACCAATACTTTTTGCTGCATTTCTCAGTACTTGATATTGATGTTTCGAAAGTGATGCATCAAGTAATAATGCCAACGCTTTTTCTGGAGTAAACTTGATAGTATCCGATGATTCTTCTTGTACGAGTACCTTAGAGGCAGCTTTCTTAATCATTTCTTCAGGAACGCTTTCACACAATCTTTTAACTTTATATCGCTTTGTTCGATCGCAACATTCATCAAATGATTTTTCTGGTCGTCCTCTATGAGAGCGTTTTGATGGCCCTGGAACATTACTGTCACAATTCACCACATCAGTCTGCACCGAAGATGTCTCAACGGTAAAAATATTTTTCAGCCACTGTTCATTTTTTGCCATAAAAGCATTTTTATTTCTCGCTGCAGTTTGCCACTTTTTTGTAAATACGGGTAGAAAATTACGGCTTAACTTTTCATAAACTTGATTCCAAACACTTTCTGTAAGCTGTGGATACATAAGTTTTAAATTTTCGAGGCATTTATGTATCTCACGATTACTTGATATTATGATTTCCACTAAATCGGCATAGACAATAGTAAAGCTATCCATCACTATAATAACACTGTTATCGTAAGAGAAAATAATTGTAAGTGAAGTTAAAACTACCATTCAATGCTATTTATACTTACACGATATGATAAAATGTTAATTACCCTCATTAGAAACACTTATTAATATAATGCACTTTTTCTTAATTACAGAGCGTCATTAGTTAAGGACCTGGTATTTCCAAGATCGCAGGTTATCGCAGCCAAAACTAATGTATTCTTAATCTATAGGGTCTAATTAATCTCCGAAAGTATATTATTACGTATCGGTCGATAACGGAGATTAGTTATGATCTCATGATTGAAAACAAAAGGTTCCAAATGACCTTCTTCACTAAAAATGTAATAGCAAGTAATTATTCATTATATTATAACATTATGTTTACTATTTTATTAATACACACAATAAACTTATGACTAAACTAAAAATGAAAGTTGATAATTATAGTATTTTGGTTCTATTCATACTTGAAATAACAATATTTTTTGCACGAAATTTGTAAATTCTCGATCACCCTACTTTGGCATCATATAATTAAATACTGTATAATTATTTATCCGTATTAATTTTAGGACTTGTTTCTACTAACATTCTAGTATGTGTGTACCAAATTGTAGACATTTTAAATAAGGTTGAAACAAAGGATTTTTTTCCGCCCTTGAACCAATGTGCGCCGTGAAGAGACTTTAATGGTCTGAAGTTGACAACGTAAAGCGAGTTTGATTGGGGCTTGGAAACACTGTCATAATCCGGTTATTTCGGATACTTGATTTGCAACTGGTTACCTGTGCCCAGTCCTTTTTTTCGAAGTGAAAATATTCATCTCTACCAGGAAACAAAAATGTACCTACGTCGAAATGAGAACCTCCTCCTTTTATACGTTGGTTAAAAATTAAATTACAAACACAAGGAAGAAAAATATGTGTTCGATCTATGAAATCCTGTTTTTTTAGGAGGTTGCTTTTTGAGGTTCTTTTAGATAAAGTATAAAATTCTTTAACATCACATCTATCTCCTGGTATATGAGCCGTATTAATAGCAGCCTTTACCCTTCCAAAAAATACTTAATATCTAACTGCAATAGGGTTGTTTTCGCTACGCTCGCAACTCACAAAACCGAAAAGCCATCACTCTTTCACAGATGGATGGTTGTCGTGAAGAAGGAAAATTTTCAGTGTTTTCGCAGTAGCTCGCTTGTATGCCAAAAAGGTCTTAATACTTTCGCTACGCTGCGACCCACATTATAAGGGACGTCAAAATATTTACCACCGTCTCGATACTGGTAAGGAATCTTGATTACTGGGATACGATGTGAGATGATTTAAGATTTAATGTGGTATCAAAGCATGATACGTTTTAAGTGCGTGCTTTATTTTTATCTTGTTTTGTTACTTTGACTTGAATTTTTAATCTCTACAACTGTTTATTGGCATTGCAGGCCATTTCCATTTGTTATTTAATCTAGGTCAGGCTCTATTTGTGACATGCCAGCTTGTTACAGGTTCGTAGTTGTCTTTCCATGATTAAGCCACGGTTTTCGCTCAGATGGTCTTTATCCGTGAGGTTAATTCTGCAATAAAAGTAACTACAGATTTAATGTCAACACGTAGTTATAAACATGGAATCAGCATCACGTCGCATCATCAAACAAGGCGTTCCAGATTCTTTCTATGAAACTTCATATTGCAAGGCACACTAATAAGCTTACGTTATCACCTCGGATCATGATCAGCTTGTTAAAAATGAGATGACGTGATGCCAATCCGATGCAGCGCTTATAAGGGCTTAGGGTGGCGATGCCGCCGCCGCGCTATTGCCACTCAGTACGCATGGTACACGATGCGTTGGCGGCGCGGCTGCGGCGCCAATACACGAGCCTTGAGTGTATTTATAAACTTTAGTAATTTAAGAAAAAGTGTGTAATCAATTTGACTAACCTCAAATTTCTTTTGTCCACCAGCTGGAGGGTATGGAGAAGGCCAAGGCCTACATAAAGAGCTCGCTGGCGTCAAAGCCGGCGTCGCCGTGTGCGTCGCGCGACAAGCCGGCGCCCGCGCAGGACGACGTGCGTGTGTGCTTCGTGTGCGGCGGCGCCGGGTTCAGCGACCACTACACCGTCAGAGTCAAGCCTGATACGCAGGTAATATTGTACCAACTTCTCTGGTCATAGCAGCGTAGGCCCGCCACGAGCCAGGAGGACCAACGACCTGGACAGAGTAGCAGGACTGAGTAAAGTGGCGCGCATTGGTGGAGATCTAAATGCAGCATTACCAACCAACTTAATAGTCACTAAAGGGGGCACACAGACGCACGGGTCAATCTTCAAGATTAAGCAGCACTTGCTAAGGTTGGTCTGGACATGGATGACTATCCACTACATACCGAGTTGCCTACGTTGCCTAGGAAAGCACTTTAAGTCGTTGGACCCGGCTGCCAGTCTTCCTATCTCTAAGCACAAAATTACTAAGTTGGTTACTCTGATGAACCAAAGCGCAACTGTGGAGCCACATCACAAACGATCCTGTGATCCTGTCCTGTACTTCGTTCAATTCCATCTGCACTTTTAGGGACCTGTGCGTCTGCGAAGCCACTGATAGTGCTGTCAATGTGACCAAGTTCTGGTAGAAGCTCATTCAAATGGTTGGAATCATCTGCAGCTTGTGAATTAGGAATTGCCAGTTGCCAGCATCTACGCAAAACTCAAAACCATACAGCACTGTACAAAGGTGTGGCTAATATGGCACAGTTTGGAGAGACCCTTCAGGCCTATGTGACTTTGCACGTGTCACAAGAAAACACCACGCAGCCATAATCACCGACCTACTTATCAAAATAACTCAACACGTATTCTGATATTTTCCTCGCGACACAAACCCGTGTTTCCTCAACAACAAATCATAACACATCCATCATTTCGCAACGATGTCTTGACGTTCGACATTGTCACCCGATTCGCGTCTTATTACGAGTAGTCATGTGTTTGGGTACCGTGCTGGTTCCAACCGGATTGCAATTGATGGAGCGCCTAAAGCGATTGACATTTGACATGTAATTACGTCCAACGCACGGGCCGGGTGTGGCGGTTATTGGTCGTGTGCTTATGTGTTCCTGGTATTTTATGATATTGTTGAAGAGAAAATGTTCTTCTACTTCTTCTAGCCTTATCCCATCTTTATTTGGGGTCGGCTCTCCTAATTCCCATAAATCGAATAAATATTCCTTTCAAGAGACTGGATTTGAAAAACTTGACTGCCTCGATGGTTTAGTGGTCGCTAACGCTACTGCTAGGTTATTAGATTCTCGGGTAGGGAAATGGGCCATTGGATTTTTCCAACAGAAATTTCCCAGTCACAGCCCGGAGTCTGGATCTATGCCCGATTGATGGCTATAAGCCTGCCCCCTACCACATGAGACTTAAAGGATGGCTATGGAAGGGTTTATCCAAACTGTGGGTAGATGTTGAATGAGTATGATGTATCGGGTATTGAATTATTTATGAGTCGATGTGTGTCTACGTGAGATCTATAATGGGATAGGCTGGATCGTGTTTAGGGAAGAACATTGAAGTAAAGAGGAGGAAAATTACGCCTATACAAGTTTTACCCACATCAATATATTTCAGAAGAAACAAACCGCGTCGTGGATGTGGAGAAACGTGGCGATGAAGATATAATACATTATGATAATAATTCCACAATCCATATGAAAGACGATAAAATCAAATTACAATATTATAATAATATCAGAATAAATCCATTTGTAACAAGAACTATACTTATGCTAATGCTCCTTACCGCATAATATGACCTAATTCTTATACAATAATGGATCAATTTATTGATCAGTAGTCTCCTCTGGTCCATTTTATGAGGCCCATTCATATGAATGAGTTTTTATGACTTGACTCACGTGCGCGTTTCGGGGAGTCGTGTCACGTGGTGTGTTGGTAACTGTATCTGTGCTTTCGCACTGGCGAAACATTCACATATAAAATATATATTGAAATCATATCTATATCTTCCCTTAGCTGGAATCTTTATCTCTATCTGACAGCACCATCATCTTCCTACCTGGTGGGTAAATTCACCAATGTATAAGACGATTTTTGAAATGGGTTTATGTGAAAAGTGGACAAAAAGACGAACAGATGGCGTCACCACTACCCTTGTTCCATTTTATTGGGTCGGCGAAACACGTTGTTTATTACATCCATTCTCTTTTGTCAGTTGTCACTCTAGAATTTACACCGTCTCTGTCATATCAGTCCTCACACAGTCTATTCATCTTTTTTTCGGCCTTCCGATCTCTCTCAATCAAACAACATGTAATCCAGTGGGACCGCAGTAACCGTAGGAGGATTTTCTGACATTTGCCTGATCTCGATTCGAAGCGATGCCGTTACAGTGCTTATACGAGTAAGTGTGCGCTGCTGTATTGAGTTTCAATCCCGATCGGTTCGAGTTCAGGAGAAGCTTCTTCTTAACGTGTCAAAGTATAAAATCTAAATTGATTCGGCCCAGAAACATACACACAACTGGGCCCCGAGTTTGGCGCCTTCAGTAGCGTCCATCAGTTACTGAACATACCAATAACAGTACACGCAGGACACTATATTAAGGGCCCCTTCGTTTGTGGAACAGAAACACATTTACACCCGAGTGCAGAGTCGTCAATGATCCTTGACCTGAGCAGGTTCTGCTTCGCTTCGGCCAACCTGTCGGAGTCGATGCTGATCCCATACAGTGCATATAACTACGCATTGACCTTTATACTGCATTCTCCGCAACTTGAGCAATACTTGGAGAATACAACGTACCTCTAATAGGTAATAGCTCATCTGTAAACACCGATATGCGATGTTCCCATGAGATAATCGACGCATCTCCGGCGTAAGGCGTAGCGATAATTCACGGTGTTTTCCCATTAACCGTTCCCACATAATGATCGGTGTGTTAAGCTGTGTTTTCACTGGGTGACAAAATGTGTAGCAAGTTGTAGTGACGCGCGACGTTGATGACGGCCAGGTGTTGCGAGATTATTCTAAAAGAATATTTTAGCAGCTTCGTGGTTATTTGTAGTCATGAATGATCATGTATCACGAGCTGCCGATGTGACGATTCAGCACATGGATGAATACATGAATATTGGAAGTATCTCGACATGTATCATCATCATCATTTCAGCCGAAAGACGTCCACTGCTGGACATAGGCCTCCCCCAAGTGTCGCCACACTGACCGGTCCCGTGCAACTCGCATCCATTTATCCATCATCTCATGTATGCATTTGAAAAAAGAAAATTAAAGCGCTACCCATAAATGATTCACGCTTTTAATTTGCTAACTTAATTATACGTAACTGCAATTGCAATAACGGGCTATGTAATTGGGGGAAAATACTTTGCCAACATGTTGTCTAGTAAATGTTTCAGTGTATACGCCTCTTTACGCGCGTATGCAATCGGTAAGTGAATAGATAATAGTTATAATTCAGAGGAACCTTGTGTATTGTTTTCTTGAAGATTTTACTTGTGCAATGTTCTAGATCGATAGCTAGGCACAGTATTATATGATTTTTCAGTTGTTTCTCAGTTCAATTACAGCGTAATTCTAGAGATTCCCTCTATGTCTAGAATATCGCTGTAACATAATTACTATGTTTAAGTTATACTTAGTTTCGTTAATTAATTTTGTTTCAGCAACAAACAACATCAAAAAATAATAATTTTTAGCTACGAGTATGTCATCCTTGTCGCAAATGAACGATGTCTCATTTTAGGAGCACCAAAAATTCTTTTTACCACCGACACGTCACATTGATCTCGCTACTGGATTTACAACTTGCCAATCAAATGGTCCTGGGTTCAATTCCCGGGGCGGGCAAATTGTTTTTGTGTTTTCCATCAGGAATTTCTCAATAGCAGCCACGGAGTCTGGATTTGTACCTGGTTGGCAATAGGCGTGCCCCCTATTACATGGGACTTAAGCCATAACTGGCAATATGTGGGTGTACTATTAGATACTGCCTACCCTTCGGGGATTACAGGATTATGAATGTGATTATTGTTTAACCGTTTGCGTGTGTACAGTGCACGGAACCATACTTCCCGTTCCTGGGCGCGCACGCCCCTCCGGCCGGGTACCGCGCCGAGGGCGACGAGGACGGCACCGTCCGCTGCTGCTGCGTCTGCTACACCTTCCTGCGGCAGCAATGGGAGCAGTACGACCGCGAGAACAAGCCCCACAGCCAGAGGTTTTATTGGATGAAGAGGCTCGATGGGAAACCTTTTATCGGTGAGTGTAATGTTAGGTATATAGACATCCTAAGCTTATATTTCCAAACGCCTAGTTGACGCTTCCTGTGTCCCAAGGGCTGGCTTTTACCTCTACCAGAGGCTTAGCCATGCAACGTGGCAACGCCGCAGTCTATTGGGCACATTACCAGCTGACATCGTTGAGGAGGAGTTTTTTATGATTTTTCATAGTTTATTATTAGTATTTTAATTTATTTTATCGTTTTTAATCTTAAGCTTGTTTATCGTAATGGTATGTTTTGCTCACTATCAGATGAATATCAATTTACATTCACATATCTTTACTTGTGAGTGTACATTGAAAATGACAGTTCTCGAGCGAAGTAGCGTTAGCAAATAAATTCTGAGCTGCTCATTAATTGTGGGCACAGCTATTAATCTGTGGCACAGCCTTATTATACAGAGTAAGCCCACGTCCGCAGCAATTTTCTTTCAGCAAAGGTTTTCGTACATCGGCATCGAACCCTAAAAGTATAACAGGGATCACTTTTGAATTCATAACTATAGGCGGTAAAAAACCTTGCGGGAAGAGCGCGTACGTGGGCTTACAAACTTTGACAGTAAAAAGGGTTTCTCTAAACTTGGGGTCTATACAGATGTGTCAGGAGCTCGAGTATCGGATTATATGAAGATACAAAATAAAAATATAAAATACGCACTTGAACGCCCTTTATATAATACAATATATGAAGATTACCGTAGTTATCAATGCATTTGCATCAAGCAAAATCTTCTTTTAGCTGAAATATGATGCTGAATCGCGATGCTTCGCTGACTTCGGCATAAATTAGTTTGACAGTCACAAAATATGCAGGGAATCCTAAACACGAAGTTCTCTCACGACACTAAAACTGTTACAAAAATCTATGTCGTATTTAGCATACTCCGTAGACACTCAGCACAACATGGATACGTGTTTAAATCTTTCCCTACAATAAATAACTCGGCACACAATGTCTTCACAACGTATGTAGCTCTTCGACTATTAAACGCATCGGATCAGTCGGCATCACTACGAATCGTACAACAACGTTGCATTCCGATTTACTCCGAATGGCCGTCGTAAATCCAACGCCTTTCCGCCTCGGCTCGACTCGCCAGATAAATAATATTAAAACAAAGGAGACGAAGCCCGTGTTGTTGACATGGTACAAGTATTTTTTTGTATTTTTTCTGTTGCGAGTTTTTAAATGGGTTGGTTTCCGTGTCCCACAGTGTACGTAAAGCCAGTTGTCAGGTTTGGCAGCTGTTGTTAAGGGCAGATACACAAGCCGAAATATTTGACAGCCAGTGTAATCTAAAAAGCCGTGTTTCAGAAAAAAATGTGTCCCTGTTTTCATAATCATCGCATTTTTTTTCTAAGACAAAATAAAGTACCTTTTTTATGTTGTAGCTCTCTCTCCCTTTTGATTTCAAAGAAGAAAATAAAACAAAATACTTATCTCAAAAATTATCAAAAAGAAAATTCTTAAAAGGTTGATTAATTTAAATAGATGCGGCTTCTCTTACAAAGCTGATCCACGAGCCGAGATAAAAATGTAACATCCAACGTTTTTTTAAGTAAAAAATATAAAACATTCCGCGAAAAATGTCCTTAAAAATTGTTATCAAACATTATTTTAACTGTCAAAACGGGTCGTGTCGTACAAAGCGCCCCCTGGCGGATTATCCGGGAGGCTGGGCCCTCCCACGGCACTCTTTTGTCTCGGCTGAGCCAAGCCGTGATAGACGCACCGAAAGTGTCCTATTTTTTTTTTGCTGTCCTTTTTTTAGGACATGCTGTAGGTATATACGGAGTACGGAGGTTGTAGTTTTGCGTGGCTTTTTTGTTAAGAATTTTATTTACATTATGTTTTTAAAATGAACTGGGGTTTTTGTTTTTGAGTTTATTGTTCGAAGTTCGTTCATATTAATGTTATTTATTCACGAGGAAAGACTAAATGAATTCAAACCGTTCCGTAGCGCCCGCGTACTCTTTGCTCTTCTATCACACGCCTAACGGATACGGAACGTTAACTTTTTCTATCAATTTTTACTGTGACATTTTCTTAAAATATTTTATATTCGAACATTTCCGAGTCGAAACCTATGAAAACACCATATTTTCTGCTTATTAGGCGTATTGGTTACTGGCCAAACTGATTTCAGGCCGGACTAGTTTGTCTTAGGGCCTAGGCCAATCTGGTTTAGGTGCTGGTTTATCGTGTCAGACAGCCAAACAGAGCAATTATATTGCGACCAACTTGGATGTAGCGCTCGCCGGCCGCTGCCTCGGCTCCGCTCGTGATTGGTCATGGTTCTAACCTATCCTAACCCATTCAGTCAGGATACCCTATGATCGTCTTTAAATCAGTTTGGCCTAGGACAACTTCTCTTGGCGTGAAATCGGGTTGGGCCGGTAACATGTACAAAATGTGGTTGTATTTAGTTCGCGCGGTAATGATTTAAATTTTGGGTATATTGAAAAACTCAGGGTTCCACGCTTAACATTCGTGCTTGCGACCCTTAGGTAAACGAGAGATTTAAAAAAATCTAATTGAATTACAGCCTAGTAGAGTCGTAACATGTTTACTTAGTGTTTCGTGGTACACCATTGTGGTGACCGCCCCCCATTGAAACAATGCCGTGTTATGTTACGTGTCACCTGCGCAAAGAACTTTACTATAATATTGTACTACATATTCTGTGTTCCCCCTTTAAACATCTTTCAACGTTATACTAGTTTAAATTAAGTTGATTTCGGAATTACTATTGGAAAAAGGCATAAAAAAGTTGAAGTTGTAGAGCAAAGTTAGTATATGGACCTTTTTTTACCAAATATTCGCATTTCTTTACATCTATAGCTATATCTATACTAATACAATTATAGTCTCAACAAAAAACAAAACCTTGGTTTTTAAATATCGATGAAAACGGCGTAATATATGCTTCGTAAATATTCAGTCAAACCATTTTCACATACCCCATATGCTCACAGAGATTC
The DNA here is from genome assembly GCA_947578425.1 of Eugnorisma glareosa. Classification (NCBI taxonomy): domain Eukaryota; kingdom Metazoa; phylum Arthropoda; class Insecta; order Lepidoptera; family Noctuidae; genus Eugnorisma; species Eugnorisma glareosa. The sequence goes on along the minus strand of OX387967.1, from coordinate 20,754,301 downwards.
TGACAAAATGATGCATGCACGTATGTATTGAAACATAAATGCATAGCATCGGGCACAGAGGAATAGTCAAACGGTTTGCGAAGTCTAACCGCTGTGCAGACATACGCCCCGATACTAATAACCGCTTTGATGTCGTATAGAGTAAACACGCCGCATGTCGATGTCGTCTGGAATACAGGACTTGTGTGACGGACGGTGTATAGAATATATAGACGATCATGTTATAGATCGATATGGAGTGTTCCTTCTACTGCACGCTACAGTAATCTAAACAAACACAATAATTTCCGGAATTCAGGAGACGTAATATGTTGTGTACAGCCAGCCCTTTCTGCAATCAATTTCATCATCATCTGCCTAGCTTTTCTCTACTAAATTGGGGTCGGCTTCCAGTCTAACCTGATGCAGCGGAATATCACTATTTTACATAAAGTCATTGCCTATCTGCAGTACCGGGTATAGGCAATACTAGGTAAGGAACCTCATCTGAAAGTACGGAATCACACTTTTCTAAGTTCCTATCCTTTTCTGTCGCTTAGAACCGCCATATGCTAGAGCGGTCACAGGTCCGTCCCATTTCAGTCACTTTACAAATGTCTAGAACATTTCCCGTAAAAGAAAAACTGCACCCAATCATTTCCACAGCGGGAATTTCCATCTAGCAAGCAAGCAAGGGGGACTGGTAGCGAACATGTCATATGTCAAACGTTGATGAAATATGAATCACTGGCCGGGCCAGACGACGGGGTACCAACTCTTTGATGTTATATAAATACGACTGGCCGCCGCTCGACACCTAAGGATGCCACGCGAATGGCAGGACTGATAGAATGGTATTTTATGTTTTGGGGGTAAAGCATTCCTTTTTAGGGTACGACTTTAAGTAGATAAGACTAGTGTTCTCTTTTCCCTGCACACGCAAAATAGTATTTTCGCATATGTCTGTATTATATCTTATCTGGATTTTCCGCTACGTACAGACACATCAAAGCTACTACAATCTGTCAAATTTCTTTAATGGGTTTTCTTCTTAATCGCTCTAGCATTAGGTTCAAGGTTGACTGGGAAAACTTGAGAGTTTAGCTTGGTGTGCTGGTGTCTGTGCAATAAAAACCCCAGGCTATGTCTGTGTAAAAGACTATGTAAGCATTTTGACCACAATCCGACAGAACAGACGGCGACGCCGACGTTGGGGTCGGTTTCTCCATCATTGGTTAAATCATTTCTAGTTTAAGTATGGAAGGAGAAGACCATGCTGCGCCGACCCGAAATGAATTGGGGTAAGGGCAGGAGAATGATGATGGTTAGATCATTTCTATTTTAGTGTGTGAGATTGAATGCAACGATGAATAAAGATTTGCAATAAGTAATGATCATGATGAAGTAGACCATCATTGTAAAACAGTAACAGCGAAAACTAATGACGCTTGCACTTGCAAAACTATAAAAAAACCTTTGATGTCAAAAACATCAGACATTTTATGTAGCAGGAGCATATTAAACTCCTACTAAAACCCAATCTCCAGCCCTAATGTCTCTCCAACAATAGTCTAACACAACAACTTACAATGTTAGCTCAAAGAAAACAGAAACTCCATCCATGCCAGCACAGGGACGGACAGCCCTGATTGCATCGAATTAGTCTCTGTAAATAAAAGTGAAGTTCCACTAAGCGGCTCCGACCGGTTCTAGTCGTTGCCGTTGCATACTGAACTTTGTATTGTTCACACGACGTGACTAATGCGATAGTTCGGGGCGCTTTAGTTCGGATTTGCGAAATTAGTTCAGTTTATTTGGTTGTTTTGGTGAGTTAGGTCGGTTTTTCCTTTCGTTTGAATTTTGGAATCTGGTCGAGTGGCGTACGATTGGAGAGGCTTATAAATATGGCCCAGCTGTGGTCTGCTGTAGGCCGATGACGTTCAACTTTTCGATTTTCCCGGTTTTCTCTGAGTGGGTTTGGTCAGCCCGAGGGTGGAGGTTCATCTTTCTATTGAAGCATATATCATTTGTTCTACTGATGCCTATGCCACATTCGAGAGCCGAATTATGAAAGACCAAACCAATAGCTAACACACTTTGTCCAGGGGGCCTAAAATGGAAGCTTTATCAGAATCATAATATGAATCAGGTTAAAAATTTAAAACTCTTAAAATGGACTTGGTCATAACCATAAAGATCGTTTTAAGAATTTTAATTTTTTAACGTGATTCGTGAATATGATTCTGATAAAGCAGCAATTTTAGGCCCCCTAGTCATAGTCGCAGAACAAATAATTTTGCTATGTTTAAAGTTTGATAGCACTATCGAAACTATGACGCGATCTTCGTGTCCATGCAAAAAACGTGTTGCGCTAGCAAGTCACTTGAGACAGTGACAGAAAGATGTCGTTGATAATGAGGCAATCTTCGTCTGTATGTTAATTTCTAATTTGATTAATTAACTAAATGTCGTGAGGAAAGTTTTGAGTATGACTGTGGATGGGTATAAGAGCAGAGGAAGACAAAAGAAACAATGGATGGACTGTGAGAAGAATGATATGGTCTATTACTCGTCAGCATGAGTTATAGAGAAGTATGGAAGAAGAAGACATGCTGCGCCGACCACAAATTAATTGGGATATGTGCAAGAGAATGATGATGAGACTCACCACTCAAAAATAACTCCCCTTAAGTAATTGAAAACGAATGAACTAACAAAATAGACAAAATAAGTGCAACTACAGCCACAAACTCGGCCACAGTTCGAGTTCCACGAACAATGCCGTCCGCGAACTGCGAACTACACTACTCGTAATTGTCTTTTTAGACTAATAGCTGGCGTGTCTGTGTGCAAACTTATTACCTACTTTGGCTGTTTTGTTCCTAGATTAGGTGCTGCGATTCTAGATTGTTTGTTACTAGGTTACTTCGAGTTTGTTATATTTGAACATTTGTTTAGACGAAGTTTAGATACATCGATTGTATTATTAAGGTATAGCTACTATTGATTTATTCTGTGGCTTACCCATGTAACTGCTGAAATGACGAATAATAGAGAAGTATGGAAGAAGAAATGCTCTGCAGGCCCAGAGAGATTAGGATCTGGGCGAATGTATGTGGCATGCATTGCTGATGTCATTGTGTTTTTACTTTCAGTGGGTCAGTGATAGATTTGGTGGATAGCCAATAAGATGTTTGCCTATTAAAACAGCTGCTATATCATTTAATACAGCTGATATTGCACTACTACTTTTTCTGAATACTGCTGGTACGTCGTTGGTCACGTCCACCTAGGATGTGGCCTACGTGTCAGGGCGCGCGTCACTCAGATACTAAGCATGTCACACTCCAATAGCCTCTTTGCAAATAATAATTATTTTCATTAAACTTCTATTTTGATGAGAGTTGGATCGTTTCTCCGGGTCTCATCGAACTTCATTGCCTCCGCGTTTTTCTGGTGGTTGCCACTGTTGATTCTGCATTTCAGGAGATGCAAATGGTTGATAATAATGTGGCGGGCGTGTGTGTGGTTATCTTATACTTATGGTATGCTTTTCTATTGTAAACAATTGTTGTACCCAGCCTGTCTAGCTCCTAAAAACACCTAAGCTAGCGTTCTTTGCACAATGTGGGTAGTACCTGGTTATAAAACGGTACTTTAGTGCTAACAATACCAAATACGTCCCAATTCGGTACAGAGCCGAACTATTGTACAGTTATAATAAACCATTGTTCTATGGTATTCGCATGACTAGTACAAATGGCTAAACTAATTTCACTGCTTTATTGTTTGCAGTTGGAAAAATCCATTCGCGAATTTGCAGTGCAGTTGTTATTGAATTTGGCAAGTCAAACAGACTAGTTATGTGGCTAAATGGTAACTGGTTATATAATTTGTATTGCTTTTAGCTTTCTCTGGTTAGCTGCATTTAGCGTTGATTTCAGTTAAATACGTTTTTGGGGTCCAAAAATGAACAGGTACGGCTCTGAATTATATTCTGGTTAAGACTTTTTTTTTTTTTACAAATACTAATATTATAAAAAGGTAAAAGAAAGAGGTAAAGTTAAGTTTGGATGTTGGGGTAACCAGCGGAACGACTGATCTGATTCCGAAAATTCTTTCACTAATAGGGTGCTACAATATCCTCGAGTGTGTCTAAGGCTATTCTGGGCTATTCACAGGACGTTCTCGTGTGATCAATTCCGATCATAATGCGAGCGAAGCCGCGATAAAAAACCTGGTACATTATGACTTTAGTTATGGCAGTTAATAGAGAAAACGAAACATATGATCGCTATAAATCACAGGAAATAATGTTTTTTGTACTTGTTCCACGTGTAAGATGCCGTTACATTCGTCCTACAAATCACTCAATAACCTTGTAACTTTGAAAGTATGTCGGCATTTCCATATCCGAAGCACCCATCATCACCTCGTTTTAACTTTAATGGGTCATCTTGACTTGTCCATCCGTTCGCCCTTTCCTCCGACATTCTTTCCCCAGAATCGTGGAACATAAAAATAATTACAGTTATTATTATAATTGCTTGCCCTTAACAGTGTTGCCCCAGTGGTCCAGTGAGCTATGTGGCCTTATCTTACGGCCGTGTTCTAGTAATGTTCGACGCCAGAAACCTGCTACCGGCTCTGTAGTTTGAGTAAGAGTATGCGGGCGAAGGCAGAAATACAACTTTGCATTGTGGTTGTATTTGTCATTCACGTAGGACAAGACGTCTTGGTGTGCTGATAATAACCTGAATTACGTCAGACCAATACTTAAAAGGACGAATGATATTGTGTTATGAATTGTGGCAATAGACATAAAGGGTTTTCAATGTCCAAAGACATTTTAGCTATCGGTATACACGGTGGCGAAGGGTTCATACAACTCGATTCCTACCGGCTTCCCTTTGAAAAATGTCACAGTCAGTACTTAATAGACATTTGATAAAATCACATTAAAGATATGTACTCCGGCTTACGAATACCTCATACAATTGAATCATTCCCGCTACGTCGACTCCCTTTACAAAGGGAGTGATTTTTCTCGGTTTTGATCTATTGTCTTTTGTTTCGTCTTGACATAGCTGTCCTAGAGTACAGTCACATTCAAAATGAAATACGGCTGTGTTTTTAATAAATAAAATAATTTCGCTCATCCGGCGATTGACCCTTTGCTACTGATACACGCATCTAGCTAGCCTTTTCCCAGCCATGTTGGAGTTAGCTTCTAGCCGAACTGGATGCTGTTGAGTGTTTTTACATGATGCGGCTGCCTATCTGACCTCTTCATAAAACAGGTTACACGATATCTCTTGGTAAGACTAGTTGTCAGATTTACGAGCTTCTGATTACCCATAAGGCCTAAAACTATTTATTTTTCGCTACTGCTGATCAGTCGATATTGCATCGCCCTCTCACAGTGTATGCGAGCTATCTCGACGCTTCAATCAGTGGTAACATAATTAGACGACATCCGGCAGGCCTAGACCAATTTCATTTCAGTTTACAGTGGATTTACAGAGTTGAGCACCTGAGCCACTTATAATTTAGACCGTCTCTATGAAAATAACTAGAGCAATCTAAAATGTTATTCGCAACAACATTTAACATTTTTTTTTAATGCTTCCAATCTGATATATGAGGATTGTTACGAGTATAAAACGAATGTGTTGCATCAGTATTTTATCGCCATCTGGGTGACATTATTGAACTCGCGTAGTCCACGGAAAGGGAATGTCAGAAGTGTTTCTTACGTAATATAATATAACACACACAATATGAGGATCTTTACTTTTAAGGGCGTTTTGTATTTTGAGTGAGCTTTTGTAAGCCCCTTAAAAATATAAAGCGCCCTCAAATTAGCACAAGAACCCCAATGCCTGTGACGTTTATTGGCCTAATTTTAAGTCTACGATACCCTAATTCCTTTTTGTGAATAATCAAAAGAGATCAACCACGCGAAATGGCTTTTCTCAGTTAGATAATTAGTGTGTCTTATACAAACAATCGTACAAAATTCCCACGTGAAAAGTAAAAGTGAACAATTGGACTACTGCACAGACCCGCATAGGTCAGTTCGATTCAGTCGGTCAGCTGATTACGGTGGCACTTTCACTGCCACTGCGCCGACTCGCCGAGGTCGCAGGCGCGAGCGCACCCGAGGCATGAATGACTGTACGTACCTTCGGGTAGGTAGGTGTGTACAGCCGACAAAAGAGTTAGGTTTCAATGGTAGATGGGACACAAACTTTTGTCATGGATCTAGTAATGATTTTAGTGATTGACCTATTAAATCTGAATTAAGAGCGAGAATACATAGTTATATTTAATATACTTGACCAGGCTAAGGCTCACCCGTGGCTATAAACGCTTAGATGATGATTTAAAAAAATTGTTGTATCATAGATTTCGTTCATTTGTAGTTCGTAGTAAATGTTTGTTTGTGTGAGTTGCGGTGGTGGGGAGTTTCTTGCACCACTTCTTCTTCTGCTTTGGTTTTTACTTTCATATTGCTGAATCTCAGCCTATTATGAATAATGAATGCTATTTGATTCGATATCACTTCGACCGTCTTTTTATAGACGGCTATCTTTCAACTAAGTAAATTATTTTGAGTGAGAAGTTAAATATTTTTGTCTGTATACTTAACTATTTTGTCAACTGTACCTACACGTTAATGTATAGGAAAGTAATCGTAGGATGATAATTGACTTGTAGTTGGTTAACTTAATAGTAATTGGTTGGTGTTGTTTGTAAAGGCTGCCATTTAGGTGATTGGGTTTTTAATTTATGGTTATTTAAATTATGTCTTGCATGATAATTTATAAATGTTATCGGTCTACATTATGTCTCTGCCAGCATTTAAAAACAAATTATTTCATTTGGGAAATGAGTTACTTTCAACAACATAACAACGTAACATATAAACGCAAGATCGTCCTTGTGGTGTTTTGGACCATGGAACTAAACAACTTTTTTTCTACGAGTTCTTGAAATTCGCAAAAAAATGAACTTCATAGGAATTGGCGCGATTAGATGATCAACATGTATGATAAAAATAAAATAAAAGTTATGAATTTCCAAAAGTCATAGAACAAAATTTGTTCAGTTTCATGGTCTGAGAAACCACACATCTATAATATATGTTACACCCTGTATATGACGTTTGTCTTCTTCTGATAGTAGGAGACCTCTTACAATTAAACGGTTATATGTACAGATTCGGTCAGATTTAGTTTATATTTTCAGTATTTTTTCTGAATCCGACCAAAGAAAATTATAAGTATGACTTCGTATACAAGCGTGATTTCCGCTCAAATTTTTTAGCTGCAATATAAACTTAGCTAAGTACGTATGGCGCGTATGTACGGCCAGTTTCGCCGCGAAAAAACATACCCAGTACCTCCTCCCAAATTAGAAACAGTTGCGGTAACTGAGCTAGACAATTATTCATCAAAATTAACCCATTTTTTTCCAACCTTCCAGGAGCCGACATGTCCTTCCAAGGCGAGTACGCAGCCCAAGTCCTCGGCCTCTCAGGGGAGGGGACCCGCGAGGAGGCGGCGTCCTCCCCCCGCCCCACGTCCCGCCCGCTGTACCCGCTCGACGCGCCCGCGCATCCCACGCAAGACAACTTTAGAAAAGAGGAGAAGGAACAGAACCATGTGAATAAGTTTAATAATGTGAGTTTTGTTGAGCTTTGAACATATTTAGATTTATTTTATCACCACTGTTTTTAAAATACTGTAAGACAACATTGTTAGATCATTGGTATGTCACAGAACTGTGGTTCTCAAGGTATCTGCTAGGAGGTCCAGTCCTTATTTGTTTCATCACCGGTTTTTTTTTCAACTGTATTGAGTTCGGCTTCTAGTCCTAACTGCATGGAAATGAACTACCAGTCAATCACTTAGAATAAACTAACATAGTCGTTACCCCATGTTACAGCAGCGGTTCAGCGGCGGCAATGGCGGCGCTGCGGAGGCGGGCGGCGCGGCGGAGGAGGAGGGGGGCGTGCTGGACCTGCGCGCGCGCGAGCCCTCCGTCATCTCCGTCGGCTCGCAGCACTCCGGCGCGTCCGAGCCCGCCGGCTATCTGGATGCTGTCAGGTAAACAACTACATCATGGGAAAAACACCCTTTTATATTGCAAAACCTTTACACACGTTCTCTGCTGTGTGGTGAGACGGGTCTATGAGACTCCTACTGACTACAGCTGACGGTGGGGGCGGTGTCCTCGTCACTCCTAGCTGGGGGGGGGCCACATCTGCGATGTCGACAATCACCGCAGCGGCGACAGTTAGCTAGCACAAACCCTGTGAAGGAGAGGAATCGCCCCCTACTAACTTGGCACATAACTTGCGCAAGCGCACTGTACACCCAATTAACCTTCAGAGGTTAATTGGGTCTGCTGTCAGCAGCAGTAACCAAACAGCAACCTTATTTTGTCATTTCGTATTTCCTTACTATTTCTGAAGACAAACGCAGCCACGTAACCCCAGCACATCGTTTTCCAATATAAGTCAAGTCGACCAACCCCACCTGTAATGTGCTGTTGTTCATACAAAGTGTGCAAAGGTTTTGGCATGTCTAGTCCTAATGTATGTCTACCTTAAAATAATAAATATATTGCCATCCTATCATCACTTCACCCTGCTAGTTCTACTAAAGTAACGATATCGTCCCCACATTCCAGATCAACAGTGTCCGTGTACTCGGGCAACTCTAACTCGAGCTCGGACCGCGACATCCTGGACCTGTCTATGCCGGACAAGAACTCCATGACGGAGGTGTGCTACGTGTGCGGCGACGAGTACAAGCGCGGCACGCTCTACAACCTGCACACCAAGGAGCCCAAGGATAAATCGGTAACATACTACATTCACTAATCAACTGCCTTGTCCCAATTATGTTGGGATCGGCTTCGAGTCTAACCAGATGCAGTATTTTACATGGAGCGATTGCCTATCTGACCTCCACAACCCAGTTAGTACGATACCCTTTGGTAAGACTGGTTGTCCGACTTTCGGGTCCTGTAACGACTGTCATAGATCTACAAATGACAGCAGGGACCAACGGCTTAACGAGCTTTCCGAGGCACGGAGATTACTCGGTATGTAATGGGTAGTCACCCATCCACGGGCTGACCTAGGCAAGCGCGGCTTAACCTGAAGATCGACCCGACCCGCTCTTATTATTTACACTCAAAGTGACGGAAACAAACAAAAAAAGCCACGCAACAAGAACAAGTTGGTGGTAAATATGCGTCATATCCACGCAAAACTTTAATTCTTGAGGGGCACACATGGCTAAAATGATAACAAAAACAAGGGTTGATTTTCAAGGTTTATTTCTTCGATTTCATTGTAAGTAACGGAAATCGCTCCGTGGATGGGTGACCGTCCATTACATATCTTCGAAAAGCACGTTAAGATGTTGGTCCTGGCGGTCATTCCTAGACCATTGATACGGATAGCCAGAAGCCCGGTGGCCGGACCACCAGTCTTCAGTCCAAAGGGTATAGTTTCGTCCAATTACTGGGTTCAACTGCATCCGGTTAGACTAGAAGCTAATCATAGAGTATTTGTAAAAAAAGGCTAGGCAGTTGATGTTGTTGCATGATTCTATATAAGTATAAAAGTCACTTTTTGATTGTAAAATAGGCCTGTTGTCTGGGGAAGACGACGTTTATTTATTTAGGATGCCCAACAAAGGATGTACACAAAAACATGAAATAAATAATTTACAAGAAAGTATCACGTATGTTGCTGATGTTATATACTATTTCGCGAGTGTGCAAAATAAACTTTATTTCAATACAAATAAATTAATTTTTGGATGATATAACAACCGTCAAAAAGAATCTACTACGTGAATTATCACGTACTGCCATATCACATACGTTTTTAATAATCTTGTACATGCCCCGCGGTCCCCAAATTCTATGCGTCATATCCGTGTCTGTGTCCACAGCTGTGCAAACTATTCGCAAGTCTGTGCAAATATCAGCACAAGAATGTCTGCTGCACAATCAATAGTGTGGTGACGGAACTATTGTAGTATTTTAGTTTAAATACAGCGAATATTACGAGCCAACTGTAATCTTGGGAGTTAAATAGTCTTGTGAGAAAATTGGCGTAGTCAGCTCTCACTCTGAACTGTGGAAACCGCCTTTACTGGTATGACATAAGGGCTTTTATTTTGTGGGTTACGATTGACGTACTGTTGATTGTACAAGCGCCTGATGAGACCCGTTTTGTAAGTACATAACTTTTTACATTAAATTACGTAGTGTAGTAAAAAGATTTAAAAAATAAAATGGCTATTCTGGCAATACAACGAAATTACGCATTGTAACTAGTGCTACTCTCTGAGCACGAAACCCGTAGTTTCGAATAAAGTTATGGTCTTTTCCTCCTCCGTACCGCTTACGGACATGTGATTAGTTAGGGGCCTGAACTAAGAATGACGGACAATAAGATTGGACAGTTGTCTCCTACTCCCGATGTGTTTTCATAACTTATGAATCCGAAAATAATGCGGAGTAGGGTTCACTTTGAAGTTTCAAGCTACTTGCAGACTGCCCCCCCTGCCCCGCGCCCCCCGCTGCGCGCTCGTTGTGTGCACACGACGTGTCTATTCGGATCCATCCATCCTTGTACCTCTATACCATGACCGAACTTGAGATACACTTTACGATAGCTCTATGAAACACTAAAATAAACATAGATCGTACCCCACTAGATTTATCATCTCTTGTGCAAGTAGTTCAAACGTTCACTAATAGATGGCATTAGTAGTCTCTAATATTAACTTAGTATCAAATGGATCCACAGCAACAGCCTCTCTTAATTAATTCCTCATAAGCCGCATTTACACGGTCACAGTATGCTCGCACCGAGCCGACTCGGATACCTACTCTGACGCAACTCGTATTGTAGCAACCCATAATCCGAGCACATTCGGACGACGGCGTCCGATCCGTGTAGACTCGGATCGCGTCCTACTTTTCCGAGCTTGTCTAAATTCTTCTCCTTTTGCCAGATGCCTTATCTTTTTCCCGTCTTAGCTCTTCAATTAATATGCGTGCGACAATTCCGCACAAAATAATATTTCGCACAAAATCCGTCATTTTTCGATGTTGACTGAGAAAAATAATTTTAGAACGAAGAAAATGATCCGAGTGAACTATGACAGCTATCCTAGTACACTCGGACGAAGCTTACTCCTACGAGTCCCAGTAGACTCGTCGAGTGACACGGTGACCGTGCCAACGCGGCTTAATCCATGTCATGGCAGTGGCCGATTCTTTTTTAAATTTTTGTCACCATTTTTTGATAGATTTCTATCAAAAAAAATTCGAGCCATTCAGATTGTAATAATAGAAAAACACTGGGATCAATAATTTTTGAGAAAAATCCTTCTTTTTATAGAAGAAAAATTTGTCTTGCAGTGGAAAAATTCTTGTTCGATATAAATATTCCTGTATATATTGTATACGCAGTCGTTATACATATTTATATAACGACTATTCAATTACGACGAATAACGAATAAATCAATTACGTTCTATTTATACTGTAATTATCAGTAAATACGGAATTAGCCGCGCCGGTTCACACTGGTTTATAACTACTTAAACTACTTTATTTAGGATAAATACAATGTCAGTAACACTTATAAATGTCGGCAACTTTGTAAAATAAAACAGAGATAAGTACCGAGTATTGTTCACTTGATTAAACTAGAATAAGGAAAAATTAAGCTTGGTTTTGTTTGCGCTAATCCACGGTATTCATATTTTCGCCTGGGGCTCTCAGCACTGTTCGGATTAGTACATTCGATGTGGCATGTGGTATTTTTTTAACAAAACAGCTGAACCAAAGCAATCATTACATATATGTAGGAATGTTAAGGTTAGTTATCTGGCAATACTGATTCAATAAGGGAGTGTAAGAGGATGGAGTGACAACACTGAAGACGAAGGTGAAGAGGTTACGTACGTTCTGTTGTAAGAATATTTTTCAGAAGATTAAATAAGAAGTAAAGCTTGCTTCACCCGTTTTCCATTGCTAAATCGTATTCAGGTCGGGTCAGCACAATACGAGCTAAGCCAAGCGGGTTTTCTCCGATCGTGTACACATACGTCGTCGATCGTGTACTACATAAAGGGTGTAACAAGACCCTTAACGGTGCCGAAAGGTACTTGTTCTCCCCGTTAGTGCTATCATTTTTTTGTTCTAGACTATACCTGGGAACCTTCCAGTTACGGGTTCTTTTTCACAATTTTTATTAAATGCATGTTTTTAACGTAAATTTTTTACTGTAAAAACCTCCACGACCCCTGTACTATTCAAACCACCCATCAGCACAATGTTTTGAGTGCGTTATACTGAGTCCTAACGTAAAACGCGATTTTTCACCCCCAAAATAAAAGTCGTTTCCCAGCAATAATTTTTGCGTAGTTACTTAGTTTGAAGTACAGGATGCTTGGTTGACGGCTTCGTGAAGGGTCTTGTTACACCATGTATTGTATTCGAATTTGCCTTCCAGCAGTGCAAAAAGAAAGGGGTGCTACGCTCAAGATCAGATCAACATGATTCACATGTTGATCTGATCTTGAGCGTAGCACCCCTTTCTTTTTTTTCGGATGGGAAATCTTCAAATAACTCCTCCCGCTCTGGGCTGAGCAGGAAGGAGTGTCAGACTTTTACTGACTAAAACCCATCCATGTTCCCTCATCGCCCTTTGTGTTCGGTATCTCTTTCGAACAGTCCCGCAGCCCCGGCAGGCATCGGCCCTGGCGGACCCCTTCCTGTTGCTGAAATCTCTTTGAGGCGCGCGTGGAACATTCGCGCGCTGTCGTCATAAGACGGACGGACGGCGAGCTAGCCCATAGCTCACCGTCCACAGGCCCGCGCCTACGGTGGCCGGCGCCGACGCCCGGTGCGTCTCCCGCGGCGGCTGGGACGTGAGGTTCTCTCCCTCTCACGTCCCGCCACCTCCTTCGCTAGCATGACTGCTTCGCAGAAGGAGGTGACGGCGTCCCATTCCGTCTCGCTCCGGACCATGGATTGAACCAGGGCCGGACGCTCAGGTCGCCGCCGCCGATCGCCGCTACGAGGACACGGCGGTGCTCCGCCCACGCGGGGCAGATCTCCACCGTGTGCTCCACCGTGTCCTCCGGTCGATCTGAGCAATGGTAGCACCCGGGCGTTTCCTCCCGCCCGATTTGGTGCAGGAACCTCCCGAAACAACCATGTCCGGTGAGGACCTGCGTCAGGCGGAAGGTGAGGGCGCCGTGGCGCCTCTCTAGCCACTCCTCAAAAAGGGGACTTATCGCCACTATTGTGGCGTGCCCTAGCGTAGCACCCCTTTGGTATCCTTATTGTATCGTCCGTATTTGCATAATTGCGATAAACCAAAAAATAAATTTATTTTTCCACACGGCTTTATATCATGTCTTTCATCCGCCAAAAATCGACCTTGATCGAACTGCAGTGATCCGAAATTCAGTTGCCCAGGAATCAGCCCTCCGCTGTCAACCGGACCGTGGCACAACATGTGACGTCAGCAATCAACGCTGGCTCAGCAATGAGTGTAGCCAATAAATTGAATATATCTCCGTGAGGCTATCGCGGGCGGCCGGGCCGGGGCGGGGCGGGGCGGGCTAGAGGCCGAGGGCTATCGCCAATGGAAAATATTGGCGCGTTGTGTTGTGCTGACCTTGTGCTCCGCGCCGGGCTATCTGTGACGTGGCTCTGGCTGCAGGCTGATCGACAAGTTCTGTTAGCTCGGTTTATACAAGAGAGTTATCTTACTACTACGACTAGGGTGTTTGTCTGTTATTCTCTCATGCCAACACTACTGAACGGATTTAGTTGAAATTTGGCAGACAGATACTTTTAATCCCTGTAGTACGATCCCATCGGACAATCGCCGAACTATACGCGGGCGAAGTTGCGCGCATAAGTTATCTATACTTAATATTATAAAGAGATATAGTTAGTAAGGCAGTAGGGGGTAATCTCCAGATCTACTGAACCGATTTTGAAAATCCTTTCACTAATAGGAAGCTATATTATCCCCGAGTGCCATAGGCTATATTTACAACGTGCCCGTGGGATAATTTCCGATCAAAACGCGAGGGAAGCCGCGGACAACAACTTGTATGAGATGATGCTAGTTCACAGATATGCGATCCACTTTTCGATATTATTGGAAAAGTTTCTAACTGTAAAGGAGTACCTAAAGGGGTCGAATCGCTCTACGACAGCAAAATCAAAAGTCATTTATCTTAGTCTTATTTGGAGATTGATAATCAGTTGAAAACGTTTTGTACTAACACTTCACCACTTCCTGTTTTACCTGGGCAAAAGAAGTGGCTATACAATAGTATAAAAAAAAGTTCTGTTTAGTCTTTCCGTAAAAAAATAAACGAATAAAAAAAATTTGAACATTACATACAAATTTTACATTTTAAATGAAATGCATTGACGAACGAGATGTAGATAAAAACATGATTATTTTATATACAATTGACTATCTTGAACTCTAACAATAATAATAGGTACCTATTCTGCATTACTCATAAAGATGCCAACAACAAAGTTGCAAATTACATTGCAATTTTTTTTAATAGCAATTTTAATTGCAGAACTTGACCCTTGCACTGCCGTGCACCCAATGATTACTGAGAACAGTCGTTACCCTCATGATGAGATGTATCATTTAATCGTGTTTTTATTGAAAGGTTCTGTATCAATATGGGCTGTTATATTTGTTATTGGCGTAAGCAGAATTTATAGAGCGAGATCAATAACTAAAACAGTAAAACGAGATGCGAATTTGGTATATTTGGAACGCGACTTGACGAAGTAGAAAAATAAATGGCGCATCCAACGCCCTGTGTGAGTGCGGTGCTTGTGACCAGACCATATTCCACTTGCTATTGTCCAAGATGGCCGTTTACTAGCACATACATACATAAACTCACGCCTTTTTGGTACGCAAAGCGATCGCAAAACAACCGAATTCGGTCGCGTCCTGCTCGAGTCCACCTTAAATTCCCATCTTTATGGCGTTGCGACCGAATTCGATTGTTTTCCGATCGCTATCTATAACGAGACTGCAGGGTCTGGTACATCAAAAGTCGTACAATCACACGTATTCAAACCAACGACGTCCAGTAATAAATGGACGACAAAAATACCGAACAATAGTGACCCCTACGTATCGGGAGCAATAAAGTAAATAATAGTACTTTGATAACAATAAACTTGCCCGTTATCACGCTGATGCACTGCCGACCCTTATTATTGTAGCAGTGTTAAGATACCGCACCATTCTACGTGGTAAATTACATTGTAGTTTATTTACGTCTATTATTTTTGTACGCAGTTATGTTTTAAAGGTTAGATGGATAATGAAGGTTAGGTTACTAATTAAAATACTTTAATTATGTAGTTTGTGAAAGTCTCCTGAAGACTAAGTATCCGGCTCGAAGGACCAACATTTCAAGGTAACATTCGCCGGTCCTTCGATCTGCATATTCAAGAACTCATAGATTTAGAAAAAAAACAGATCTTACAATCAACAAAGTTTTACTGATATTTATTATCTCATAAATCAATTTGAAAAGGAATAAATAACTATACTAAGTAACAATTATGAGTTGCTCAGAAATCTATCAGGATGTAATAAATTTGATTTCTTTATAAATACAGCAGAGACAGGTGTTGTGGTGAATCCAATTAAACGAGATACCTACTGAATACAAAGTTAACGGAATTCACATAAATCATGTTCAATTATCAGGATATTCTCGGTTTTGATGCGGCAGCACTGCTGCGTGCAGCGTGGTTCGGAATCATATCTTAATTGTAAGAAGTCCTAGAAGCTTGTGAGATGACGATCAATACAGAAATATTGAAAAAGAAGCCATGTTACGCTGACCTCAATTAAAATTAGGTTAAGAGCAGGAGGATGATAATTCGCGGAAAATTAATGTACGAACTCTCTGTTTACATAATATAATAGGAATACTTCTTATTGCATTGATAGTTAGTGGGCGTTATGATTGATAGTAAACATGTCAATTGGGTCACTCATGATACGGATATTTTTGGCTCTAATTAAACAAATGGATGTGATTTCAAAAACATCGCAAATATATTATCTTTTCGATAATCTTTAAAAGCACAGTTTATCTATGAACCACTCTTTCTTAATATAAAATATACTTTTTGTAAGAGAAATTACTCAGTGTTTAAAACTGGTTTACTGTAACGCGCAGTTTGAAAGAGTACGACTCTGTTTCTAAGACGGGCAATCCATTGGGAATTCCATTTTGTAGACTTATCAGATGGGCCTTGACTTATTTGGCAACAGCATGTACGAAATTATGTACTGAATACGTGGTAAACGCATCAACGGTTTGCGCATCGATGTCGTTTCCATCATGTATGTATGTAACAACCAGTGTGTGGACTGGTACGGGTCGGTCGGCAGTGTTTCATGAACAACAGAAGGAATTACCTATCTACTACACATGTTCGGCTTTCATTCGATTGTTGGCGTTCGGCAAACTTTGTTCGGCTTCTATCTACCATCGCTAAATCATATTTGGGTTGACTCGGCACAGTCCGAGTTAAGCCGAGCGGCCTTAGCGATTTTATATCACCATCATCATCATTTTCCTGACCTTATCCCAATTTATTTGAGGTCGGCGCAGCATGTCTCCTTCCATCCATCGTTTATTTGGTCTTTCTTTACTCTTATAGCCTATATACATTTTTCATATCATTGAATGTTATTACTTTATTAGATACTAGCGGCCCGTCCCGGCTTCGCACGGGTGCCTATGTTACTTAGGGTGAATGTAGCTTTCTAATGATTAAAGAATTTTTGAAATCGGCGCAGTAGTTTTTGAGTTTATTCATTACAAAAATACACACACAAAAATACAAATCTTTCCTCTTTATAATATTAGTGTAGATATACTTTTCTAGTCACATGCTTCCTATAAATTAACAATTTCTCATAAGGTGGTATGCGTGTGAGCCACGCACTTGTTATCGCCATGTTTTCTGTGACCTGTGAACTTTGTGCAGATGTATACTTACAGACTCAATAATATACCAATATTAATAATATTGGTTTATTATTATTAGCTGCGAGTAGGGCTGGCTCAAGTGCTATAGATTTCTGAAAGCGTTTGTATTGAGACGGTATCTGAAGTAGATGCGCGGTGCGCAAGCTGAGCGACACTTGACTTTGGCTTGCGTTTGGCCGCAACTCGCCTGATGTGAAGCGATGATAGCCTAGGGTGGAGCAAATTTTCCTAGAAGGATCCGATTCACTAGAACTTTGAAGAGATCCAGATTATAATGATCTAGGAACAGAGAAGGCTACATGTGGAAGCATAGCGCCTTGTTCTGGTCCGTGGAACTTCAGCATAGTCGCAGCCGGTTAAGTGTCGCTCAGCTGAGTCATCCGCATCCTGACGGGCGTCAACGCCCCTCCCACACTGCTCAGCTACCGAATTCATATGATATTTATTTATTTTATTATGATATTTTGCATAACATTGAATGTCATGGAGTTCCGCAAAGTTACGCCCGATTACACAACTTAATAATTACCAATGCGAAGTGGTTCAATCAAGATTTTAGAGGTTATTCTCATTGCAGAAAGATTATTGACCTCAATTTGGCAGCCAAGCAAGCATCACGCCAAGGTCCAGTGTTACATTGACATTATAAATTATTGATCTTTGACCATATAACGATGTGTCAGTACAAAAAAAAACATAATGTTTACATAACAATGATAATCTAAATAAGTACATAGCAACGCTAGGTATACATATGAATCGTGAATGTAGCATTTATATGTTGTAATAAAATTATATGTTGTGCTGTAATGTTTTTGATCAATGTTATGTCACTGTTGTTGCATTTTAGGTGAACACTGACGGTTCCGTATAATGTCGAGCAAGATAAATGTACAGAGCCTAAAGATATTGCGAGTACTGACTCGTTTTAAGTATTGAATTCGGATAATTCTCCCTTCAATCAATAATCCTTCTTCACATGTTGCATGTTAAGCCGTTGGTCCTGGCTGTCACGTATAGATCTTTGACAGTCGTTACAGGTAGTCCGTGGCCCGAAAGTCTGACAGCCAGTCTTACCAAGGGAAAATTCCAAAATTTTACGTGGAGCGACTGCCTATATGCCCTCCGAAAGTCAACAAGATCTGCTAGGTAACATGGAAGATTGCTTGTCAGACGTTCGGGTTCCTGACTACCAGTAACGACTGTCAATATTACGCAATGGTTACTACTCTTGTATACAGAATCTAAATAATACCGTTATTGAGAAGACTCGATATTCCGATAATATTGCAGTCACGAGCCGACGAAGGTGTGCTGAATGTCGAATAGCACTGGAGTACTAAATGCTGAGATTAGGGCCAATATTTGTGAGTGTCTTTTATCATTTCACGTGACGGTCTATAGTTTCTCCTTATCCTTATGGAAGATAGTCATGAGTTTATTAATTTGAATCAGTTCTTTTAATTTTCTGCCCTTGTTCTATGATACTTGGGTCGGCGCAACATGTTTTCTTCTTCCATTCTCCCCAGTCAACCGTCCCGCTATCATTTACTTCTTATTCTTCCTTACCATTCCTCACTTAATCCATCCATCTGCTCTTTGGCCTTAATATATCATTTTGGAAAGTATATTTTCAAAATTGAAAGGTATATTTATTACTCAGTGACTGAACTTTAATTTAAATACTGGTATTCAGCAGCATCAGATTCGAGTGCAGGTCGACCCTAACATAGTTGGGAAAAGGCTATACAGAAGATGAAACCTGAAAAATGTATATTCATATTTTATTCATAATGAACCGTACACCCAAACCCTACTCCTCAGTAATCGGCTGGAGGTCTTAATGCTTGTGTCACTGAGAGCTGTTATCAGGTCAGGAGGCCACGGGTCAGTTCCGAGACTAACTACTGTCAATATTATGTTATTGATAGTGTCACACTCAGCACAGCGGTGTGAAGTAGGACTGTTGGTTATGGGTAGCTTTCTTTGAAAACCCTGAGTTTTCGACGAAAGCGATAAAGCCTTGCAGTGGCGAAGGGTACAAATTGAGTCAGGAGAAGCCGAAGAAAACAAAATGAGAATTGTAATTTTTTAAATTTGTTTTTTTTTTTTCTGTTTAAGTACCTCATTTTCATTATGACCGAAATTTTTGTTGGAGCTAGCTTGAATTTTCATTTTGGCCTCATTATGATTATCAGCTACCCCGAATACCACGAAAATGACAGCCATGACGAAACAACGGGAAATTTTCGTCAGCGCCATCTTGAATTTTCATTTTGACCTTCTATCAGCCACCCCGAAAACCAAGAAAATAACACCCATGACGATAAAGCAACAAAAAAAAGTAAACAATAAAACGCAGTGGAACTATAATAAAAAAAGTGATTTTATCTTTTGTAAATAAGTAAAAATCTAGTTCTGAGTCTATCTCGTCCTCCCCTACATACTTTCTTTTTCTGCCCCTGTCGTAACTGGATAATCTTCGGTTCACCTGGCTCCCTACAAAACGGTACTGCCAGCGCCGCGAAGTCACGTGTGCGCATACTTACGATTTTAGTTCTGAATTCTGACACCCGAGCACCGGTTTATTTAGCGCTTTCTTTGTTGGTATGAAAAACATTGGCATTTTTGTAATGTTTTCAATACTTTTACACACTACGTAGAGTGTCTTGTTCCTGAAGGGAAGCCGGCAGGAATCGGTTTCTTAGGTGCCTTCGGGCCTGCAGTCTTGTAACGACAGCAAAGTGGCGACTTTCGTGAAAGTTTCTGTAGTTTTTTGAAGTTACGATTTAAAAAAATGCTCATTGTATGGTCAATCTGAAAACTAACGTCGCCATTATGTATTTCTATAAAATGTCCACGATCAATAAAACAAATTTTACCAGCATCATCCTCCTGACAATGCCGTTTTAAGTGTCAAAAGATCCATCCTTCCTTCTTGACGTTGAATCGTTCCAAGTGAAAGCATTCACATGTAACGATTCAATGATTTGATATCCGTTGACATGATATATTTACCTAACGATGCAACGTCTGTATGTGAAAAAGCTAGCCACGCTAATGTGTACGTTACGTATTCCAGAACAAGCAGGCGTACTTCCCCATCTTCGGCGAGCAGCACCCGCGGCCGCCGCGCTCGCGCCCCAAGGACGCGCAGGGCACCGTGCGCGCCTGCGCCGCCTGCCACCATCACCTGCTGCAGCAGTGGAACGCGTACCAGGTCAGTGCTGTACTAAGGGTAGCGGCGGACTGTGGCGAATGTTGCTGGGCTGTTGGTAGGGCAGGAAGCTTCAGTATTTGATGAAGTAAAACTCTGGAGTTGCAGACACATCCGTTTATTGCACAGTTCGTGGTTGCAAGAGAGCGACATACAGTGCTGTTTTCACAGATAATACAAACTTGATTGATTTAGGTGTTGCCAATAGTAGCTACGGCGACGGCAGGGACGAGTACCGACCTTACTGCAACGGAATAAAGATAAGTCTAACACTTAGCGGAATGCAACTATAGGTTTGATAAGGATGGCTTGTTGAGGATGCGACGTACACATACCGAGGAGGTATCTTATTCGAAGAACCGCCACTGAGTCTAGTCGAGCTGAGCAATAGACAGGTCCTGAAATACCAATGTAATTGTTACTGTGATCGTGAGGCTAGGCAACCGCAAGAAAAAAAGCCCAATATGGAATAGATGTGTATTTGGTTTTGACGGAAAGATTCCTTGGTTCGCGTGAAACAGACACTGTATCGAGTAGTTAAATTGCCAATTTACACGAACAATCTATCTTTCCTATAACATTACTCAACTAAGTCAACGAATACGCTTCCCATTATAAAATAATACAAAACTAACTTCAAACAGTGTCCCAACGTAACAAGTTACAAACACAGCACTTCACTTCGTGTAGACAAAGTTGCGTAAACGTACACATTACGAACAATACTAAGTTATTGTGAGACTTTATCGTGTTCGTGGGTTGTCGAAGAAAGTTCTGTAGCTTTACATGAGTACTTCAAGTATCTACTTGACCTGTTTTAAGAGTGTTTGTTTTGTCTTGTAATAGTGTGGGGATTGTCTCATAGTATGAATAAGACGAGTAGTAGAGAAGTATGGAAGCAGAACACATGCTTCGATGATCCCAAATAAATTGGGATTAGGGAAGGTCTATTAAGGTGATTATGGATAACGTTAAAGGTTGTCGCATGCAAGGAGTCCAAAGAACAAAGACCAGCACTTTGTTGCTAAGCAGCTGTAATTCAATTTGAACATTGTTGTTTCCGGTCTTTCTTTATCGTGTGGGTAGTGCCTAACCTGGTGTCAGAGTTTTTATGCTGCCCATGGGCCTCTGACTTGGCTTTACTTGCCGTTGAGAAATATCTCACAGGCATGGTCGTTTCGTTTGTTTTCCTTCACCGAAGCAAGTGATAATTATACAATACGCACATGAATCCGAAAATTCAGAGGTGCTTGTCTTGGGTTCGAACTAACCTATGACTTGGCATACCACTAGGCTATCACTGCTAGCATTATCGTCATTGTTTTCGGTAAAAATTTCAGACTACAGACTCAATAAGACTTAAATTTTTCCTTGTATCTGTTGGCGTAAACAGCAATTAGCAGGATCCCGTATCAGCTGGGGCCATCTCCATATTCACATTTAAATATTAAAAAAATACCATAATGATGCTTGGAAAGCTCATTGACGTCTCAAATAATATTTCAGGTACACAGTACACACCCCCACCTAATAAAATGTTCTAACAAACTCTAATTATTACGTCACAAGAACTAACTCTTATCTCACTCTAACACGTTTTGAAAGAACGAGATAACACCATTCTAGTACCAACGTGCGATTATCTCTGCTAAGATAAATATGTTGAATGGATTTGTAAATATTTTATATTGGTATATTACTCGTACTATGTTTATTCTATAAGTTTGTCGAGTTGAGTGCATTAGCTTGTGTTATGTAAGTGAAGTGATAAATATATATAATTTCATTAAAAAAGGGGAGTGTGGGGGCGTGGATATACAACTTGCGAATTTATGTGGTAATGTATAGAAATTAAAGCGTTGTTAGACGTGTTTGTTATGTGGATGGTGGAAACCAGATTTTATGCAGACGACCTAACCTTCTATTACTATTATAACTTCTATCACTATTGTTATACGTTTTCGTAACGAGTTTTCGGATTTGATTTGCATTCGGTTTTGCTTTATTTTTGGGAGGCAGTTATTAGAGAAAATCTCGATTTTAAATACATCACAAAGCGTTTGAGCTGTCCCTGTCATTAAAGACTTGAAGGTTTGATGCTGATCCCTCACTCACGTGTTCAGTGTAGCTGCAGCACTACTTTCCACAACTTAAAATAAAATGTTTTTTCATTAATTAGACAGAAACTGCAGACTGCCACAGCTATGATCCTTACAGACACCTTTTGCTTTGTCCACGTCTGCCTCATATACGCAAGGTCGACACTCTTTGAATATTCATTAAGCTATGCAATAATTACAATCAACACACATAACCTGATAAACTCATTAAAAACCGAAAAAGATAAACCCGACCTCTAAAAAAAATGTAATTACTTGAAAAGGTCAGAATGACAGATCACATCCGACACTTAAATGTTATGTAAATGCCCATTTTCACCAACACTAAGTGACACTTGAATAAATCCCTAAACAAAAGCTCGCTACTGGATTTTCAACTTTCAGCGCTAAACTTAGTGTTCAAAATCTAAAAGCGCGAAAGAGTATGATGTGTCACTCGTTGGCTAGCTGATGTTTTTTATCTAACAGACGCATACGACGTGTCTTCTGACGTCACAATATATGATATGTATATATGTCCACTATACATTATAAGTACGTACTTGTACTATTTGGTTATCGCTTTAGGGGCAATGGTGAAGGTTTTCAGCGAATCTCGATGCTTCGAAATTGTTAGAAATCTGTGTTTTTGGAAACGAGAAGTTATTTTTTAGTAGGGGTTGACATAAAAACGGAAAATCTTATTTCAAAATGAGTGCTAGTTCAAGAATGGACTGCAATAGAATCTAAACTAGAATATATTTTAAACTAGCGACCCGCCCCGGCTTCGCACAGGTGCAATGTTGTACATATAAATAAACCTTCCTATTGAATCACTCTATCTATTAAAAAAAAACCGCGGTAACTTTTAAAGATCTAAGTATACATAGGGACAGACAGCGGGAAGTGAATTTGTTTTATACTATGTAGTGATATAATATTTATAGGAACCTTTACATTGTGAAGGAGTTCGTCAGTGAATAAATAACATGAAGCTAGTAAGAGTAACCCAATGAAAAGAGTAGATCTCTGATAAAAAAAAAATTGAGAATCTCCATGGTACTTACATTAATTAATTAATTTAAGGACAACCTCAACAACCAACAAACAAGCACAAGCTTCACCAAAAATACATGTTAAACTACTCATATTATTTTTACAATTTATAGTGTAGCCTTAATTAATGGCTGCCACGGCATGTATTTATTTAACTTAAGAGTATGAAAACAGAAAAACAGAATTAATAAAAAAATACTGTTCTCTTCCTAATTACCGACTTTAATGCTTAATAAAATATAATAAAATTGCTTTATTTATATAATAGGTGCAGCCACAACGAGAATACTTGCATATTAAGTGCATTAATTATCTGTATGACGCACGTCACAAAATTAACTGACAATGATAGAGAATTACGTTCAGGTCAAGTTCTAACAAAAGCTATCATCGCGCGAATACATAATCGTCTTGTTCGTTTTGTTCGGCGAACACAAACGCGTGTCCGTGGCTACAGGCTACCGGTATTTCCGAACAAATGAGTGACATAAGCGGCGCGACTGATCGCTTTGGGTATGACACGGAGTTACGTATTGGACATGAAAAGCCAATTGTATGATCAAAATAATTAAAAATTTAATAAGACAAAAAAAATCAATTACGAGTTTTTCGCAGTTCACCTTAATCATGTTGATTTATTTTCTCTATAATAAATAGGAAGGATACTTGGAACTTATAAACATTTACCGACCTCTGACACGGCGGCGGCGGTATCGTTATCAGTAGCACTACAGATAACCTCTTATTACTATTTGTTTTTCCTCTATTCCTCGATCAGGGAGAGCTATTGAGTATTTATATAACTTCTTCTCCTCCTCCATCAGTTATCTGTCGTTGTGGGATATTGCAAGGCTCCTTATTTCTATGGCATCATCGTCTGCCTAGCCCTTTGCCAACTATGTGAGGGTAGGCTTCCAGTCTAAACGACGACGATGACGTTATTGGCGAACAAAATCACTTTTGTAATTCTATGAATAAATTATATCTATGATACCTACTCATCACTACGATTTGCATTACTATTGCCCTCAATAAAAACAAAAAAGTGTAAAATATAATAATTCAATAACGACCCCAATTATAGAAACAATCCAATGAATTATTGCGACCATAAAATACAGGTTCCACTGATTGACCAACTATCTCTGAGATCATTTGGTTGAGTAATGAATTATTTATTAAATCGCCTCGTAAAATATAATGATTTGCATCTGAATATACCATCTGTTTCTATGTTGTGAGAACTTCTGAGGATGTCCTCATCGACTAGGTAAGGCGTTGAACTGATTGGTATACGATTGGTCGAAATAACTGTATTTTTTCTTGTGCGTAGCCTTTTCCCTACTAAGTTAGTATTGGCTACCAGTCCAACTGAATGTAGCTAAATACTAGTTGGTAACAAGTAACAATAAAGCAAAAGTCATTATCATTCTCTGGCCCTTATTCCAATTCATTTGGGATCGGCGCAGCATGTCTTCTTCCCCCATCATCATCATCATTTCAGCCGAAAGACGTCCACTGCTGGAGACCTGCCCCAAGTGTCGCCACATTGACCGGTCCCGTGCGTCTTGCATCCAGCGCTTCTTCCATACTTCTCTATTACTCGTCTTCTCAGCAGTCACCTCCTTTCTAGCCATATCATCCTTATCACAGTTTATCCATCGTTTCTTTGGTTTTACTTTTCTCTTAAACCCATCCAGATTCGTACTTAAAACTTCCCTCACCACATTGTACTCATTCCTTCGCATCCCACCTCCATACCTTGACACTTCAACTTCTTTTTGTTTTTTTTTTCTGATTCCTGTGGCAATTTCATGTTTACGATAAACCAGTTACCAAAATAGTATCAAACTTTAACTCTCCTAATGGACCACCGATCACGCGAGGTTGTGAAATGAATGGCAATCCCTAAATCTGCACGGAAGTTAAACTATCATACCTACAGTTTTTTGTTATAATTCGATGTAAACTTAGCCAAATTAGACGATGCCTAAGATACGTTTTTATGTCTCTCCTGACATTAATTTTAATATCGTGTCGCCATACCATTGACTAGTGTAATGTAATTTATTTTTTGCTCACATTTCATAAATATACAAGAGACCAGTTTATAAGATTAAGCTAATTTATTTTAAAGCAACATGCTTAATCTTTGAATATATTAAATAGTAAAAAGAAATTAATTAAGTGATTAAATTAATTTTAAGAAATAATGGCAGAACCGGAAGTGGACTAAGGAAATGCAATTTATTTGATTGATTATTCTTATGACCCAGACAGACAGTGGCAATGATAAGTCATAGTTTCATATGACTATATTTATAAAATTACTTTAACAAACATCCTTCAAACTGCATCCTAAACCACAGAAGTCCCGCGCCCGCCTCTTAGTTTACCGACTTTCACGAACACGAGCACGTCGTTTATGTAAACGCTAGTATCGTAATGTTTGAACATACAATCATTGATGGCGGCTACCGGTTGACCTACAAACGATAACACCGACCGCTCTGCCAGTCGCGTGCGACGCTTACCAACGAGCGTACGTATCGTCCTCAACGTGTCATCTACGTATAACAAATTCCTACTACGACCTGATAATATCCCTTGTCGGTACCAAGACCCAAAACTATTGATAACATATCGTGTGATAAGTCATTTTGTGTGCTCATGAGTGTAATAGTGGCTGTGTTGTGTGAATATTGTATTACAAGAGATAAATATAATAAAATAATGAATTGGTGTTAGTGTGATATTTAGTGGATTATTGTAATGTTAGTGCGGATGTGTGGGAACGAAGATAGGGCGCCGGTGAACTGCAAGGTAATGCGACAGTTTGCGCCGGGGAGCGCACGCAGTGTTGATAGCAATGCGCGTGATATTTACGACTGCATTTTATGACATTGTTTTATTTGGACAGATACGTCAGTTCGCTCAAGCTGAGAATTGTGAGAAATCATAAGAATTTGGTAGTAGATAGTCTTTTGTTTACAATAAATACCAGCTCTGAAACAAGCCACGATGAGATCTGCGTTGAAAGTTCTACATGAGTAGTTTTCCCGCCAAACGTGAGTAGGGTAGCAACCTCTCAACCGTATGGCTAGAGGGTTGTTCGTAGAGTATGTTAAGCAAAACGTTATAAGCGAACTCTGATTGGAAACAAAAGGATGTCTATGACAGTAACTTATCACACACGTTTGAGGAAAATATATCAAATAAGTCAAGCCAGAGTTCGTTCAGTAATCAGACGGAACTTTTACATCATTATCGGTAAATAGAGACTACAGTTTGAACTCTAGTTCAGGTTATAAGATCTGAATGACACGATGGAAGTCATTAAAATTTAGTTCACATCACTGCTACTCTTAAAATTACTTATGAATAAGTAGATATAGAACTCTTGAGGCACGACAAGTTCAGGGTTCCTTCAAAAAACATCTAAATGTGATACCTAGCTGCTAGCTAACTGGGTTGTGGAAGTCAGAAAAGCAGTTGCTTCATGTAAAATTCAGCTGCATCAGGTTAGACTAGAATCCGATCTCAAATACTTGGGAAAAGGCTAGACAGATCATGATGATGTTTCGTATAAATATTGTGTTCTTCATATTTATTAACAAAGGAACTGTCAGTCAATGATGTTCACGTTAAATTTATCAATATATTACGTTACAAAAATACTCTCTATTTTCGTAGAAGAACGTATTACAAAAACGCGGTTCTAATACCTCCGGCAGACGAACACAAACTTTGCATAAACACACAGATATAACCACTTTGTCTTCGTTGCCGTTACCAATATCGTGTGCAATTAATATGAATAAGATTCTTGTATCTTATTAATAAACATACCATAATCAGCCTCGTCCATGTACGGGTATAATATCATATTAGAATTAATCGCATTTCGTAATCATAGCAGTAATGTTTATCTTGTTATTGCATCGCAATCAGGGAGATCCTATCCGCTATCGGAGATAAGTGAATGAATTACTATACTTGATGCGATATCTTGTGTTTTTTATTGTTTGTAGGTAGTTTAATACTTGTTGTAGTACTTGTGGAAGCTTATTAATTAATCTCTCTATTTAGAGAGCTTCTCAAGTATTGTTTTGATACCTCTCGGTATGGTGAAGTAGGAAATTCCGACCTTCATTTCCATATTTATAAAACCCAATATCTTGTTACTCCATTCTTATCTATTTGTTATGTTTTGGGCTGTCTGATAAGATTGATTGTGTCATTGACCCTTGTTGCCTGCGGTCTTTTTGGATTCTTGGTCAGCTTCGCAATTATGATTTAGCGCTTATGTTGCAGTTTCCTCAAGCTTGGGAATCGTCTTTGTGTTGCCTACGCTTGCTTTACAACCGACATTTTGTTCTGTTGTTTTTACAAGATTTATCAACTATAGACACCCTTCTTGCCACAGCATCGGTTTTCCGTTATTCTAATGATATAATCTTCCACCATTCTCCATTGACGGTAACTAGTTTCCGTGTTTAAATAATACGGCTGCAGGACAGAAGTTGGAACTCAGAAGCCATTTATCTTATCACAACGAACGAGCTGCCTTTCGTGTATTTGTCCGACACTCCTACCGGTGTACCGTTCACCTTTATTATTCATCAGTCTTTCATTTGAGTTTATTAATCATTTTACGAAACATGATTCCGTGTTTTAATAATTGGATTTAACAGAACTTATTTTGAACATGTTTTCTTCTTTACTATATTCCTCTTATAGTCGTCATCCATCTCAGGAGTCACCCCTTTTCTAGCCGTATCATCTTCCATACAGTCCATCCGTCGCTGGATTTGTAACCCAGGGGTGCGTTTAAGCAAGCCGGCAAAATTTTCGCCGGATAATAATTAAACTAGCGAGGGCTCGCTGAACGGAGTCATCGGTCTAGATCAAGTTCACTGTCAAATTTAATTGACAGCTCAGCTTGTTTATCATTCTGCCCCTTTAGTCTACAACAATTTGCATCATAAAAAATTTAAACAAAATTCAAACAAATAAAATTCACGGAGACGATGATTTTGTACTCGTTTGAAACATTCGTTTCTTTCGAGGGCGCGAATCTATCAAATAAAACAACAGACAGCTCAATGTCAATGTCAATCTGACAGAATAAAATTTAGCGAGGTAAAAAGGTCGCTAAAATTTATCCTAGTCAGGCGAAAACTTATACCAGCAGACGACCGTGAACGGGGCAGATTAAATTTTAGTCGGTTTAATTTTTCACCTCGCGGTGTGCTTGAACGGGGTGTTTGACGTTTAGTCAGTTTAAATTTTAAACTGGATAATTGACTTAAACGCACCCCAGAAGCTGGTTATCTTGTCACAACAAACATTGCAGCTCTCTCATGTGTTTGTCCCACACTCGTACTACAGCGGTTCACGGATGCCGGCCGTCCGTTTACACTTGCATTAGCGTCCACGCTGACTAATTTGTTCACTTTCGTCGGACTTTGCCCTATTACGTCTATCCTAATCCTTTGTAAGCCATTATTTCCTATTTGCTAGCATTTTCTTGTTTTTGACAAAATTTACGGAACATCTACAGTTTTTGCCTAGACTCCGCTCTTCCATCATTTGAGTTAGTTTATCTAACTAACCCAGAAACTCTTGATCATAACAAACATTAAAAACAGCTCTCTCATGTATTTGTACTACACCGGTTCACGGATGCCGGCCGTTCGTTTACACTAGCATTAGCGTCCGCACTGTCTAATTTGTTCACTTTCATCGGTCGAGTCGTGTTGGACTTCGGCTGACGCAAGTATTGTAATCACTTCTGTAGGTTTGTAGGGTAGGGTGACGTTGTTTGTGTCATGTAATATTCTAGTATTTCACTTCAGAGTCATCGCTGCTATTGAAAGGCTGAAATAAGCCGGCGCGGCAGTTTTTAGGATATCTAACATTAAAAACTGAAAAAGACATTGTGCCATCCAGCAATTTTTTTCAGGCGAGTCTGTCCCTCTTACAAAGAGGAGTATAGAACTCCAGCAGTTGTATGAATGCTGTACGTATTATATTTTGGGTTTACTCGTTTGATTCAAATGACCAGCAATTCATTGGCAATATTGATTTTATTAACTCGAGTAGAACGAATTATTGGCAAAATATTTAATACGGAGAGAATAATACTTTGATACAACGAGATACTTCATGTACTAAAAGCTAAAATCCATGTTAATACGTATCTGTTTTTGTTCAGATGGTACCATTGACACACGATGGTATCATAGTACTTAAAATGAGTTTTAGGAACAATATTTTAAATTGCATATTTTCAGACTATTGTTATATTGTTTCTTTCATAATTTTGGAAGGTCTCAATAGCGGGTTGAGTTAGGATCAGTTGAGAGTGTTCAGTAATGTGGCGTCATTTATGGGTTTGTCTTTTGATCAGGTGTTTAGTAAATGCAACCGGCGTGTGTATCCCCATTAGCATTCTCATCTCAGCCACATGCAAATGCCTTTCATGCCATCATAAATAATGGCTACAATATCAAACAAAACCTACCTTTATTAAAACGAATTGTTTAAATTAACATTGCCTGGTTAATTAACATAGCCAGCGCTATGCATAGTGATCGTGGCAGGTGGCGTTGGGTAGTGTTTGTCTACCTCCATGGGACAAACGGCGTGAGTTTAAGTGTCTATATGTAAAAACTACCATTGACGTTAGAGTTAAACGTTTCATAGTTGCTTTTATGATTCGAAGACCAACATCCAATCGTCGACAAAGACAATGATTCGTAGGATACGGTAGGCACAAAGTTGTTATAGTTGTTATAAGTTGTTATAGCATGTTCAGGACATATCCGCCGCTAGACGCGGCATACGAATATTATCATTAGTTACACTTGGTAATACTAGAATATTATCACTTAAATGTAATATCTTAATTTTAACTTCTGACGCACGTATAGGTACCTCATCCAACTTACATAAATTCTAATAAAACAAAACAACAAAAATCAAAACTAAATGTGCAAACTCTATAATCTGATACATATAATATAAAACACAACATAAAAAAAAACGTTTATTGCTTCAACTTAAATAACATATTCTAGTTACATTGAGAAGAATCCTTTTAAGCAAATAGTATGCTTGTTTTAGGAAGCTCCTAAAACAAGCATACTATTTGCTTAACATTAACATTAACCTATGGTATAATAAATAATAAAAACATTAAAAATGTATAATAATATCCAGTACCTACCTATTTATAAAGGGTGTAACAAGACCCTTAGCGAAGCCGAAAGCCACTTGTTCTCCACGTCATTGCGATATTTTTTTTGTTCTAGACCATACCTGGGAACCTTCTAGTTACGGAGATATTGGGGGTCAAAGTTCCAACTTTTTCACAAGTTTTTTTTTTTAAATCCATGTTTTTAATGTAAGATTTTTAAAACACCTCCAAGACCCCCGTACTATTCAATGCATCCATCAACACAGTGTTTTGAGTGCGTTACATTGAGATTTACGGTAAAACATGAATTTTGACCTAAAAAAAAAGTCGTTTCCCAGCAATAATTTTTGCGTAAAGTTACTTAGTTTGATGTACAGAATGCTTGGTAGACGGCTTCGTGAAGGGTCTTGTTACACTCTGTATTTAATATCTTCTAGACATTCTTATACTGAGTAAAAAGTAATTTGAAGTAGCTAGTGTAAGTAGTAGTGACAAATACTTACTCGTTCTTCTCAAATACTTCAGTACATTTCGCATTTTACATAAATAAACTGAAGTAGGTACTAAGATTAGTCATGAATTCATTAATTGCTGATAACCTTAAACAATAAATTATTATTGAAAGAGATTATTAGATAAGAATCAGCGTAGATAACGTAAACTAAAACCACTTTTTCCTATACCTAACCTTTTATGAATTAAAGTATGATTTCGTTTAAAGGCTTTGTAGATCTGGCAATTTACGTGATCATCTGGAAACGCAGCAATCGTCATGCAATGCAATTTATAAAAATATAGATAGATTGATAAAATTCTGA
Organism: Eugnorisma glareosa; assembly: GCA_947578425.1. Lineage (NCBI taxonomy): Eukaryota > Metazoa > Arthropoda > Insecta > Lepidoptera > Noctuidae > Eugnorisma > Eugnorisma glareosa. Next base: position 20,722,817 of record OX387967.1, on the reverse strand, counting down.
AATTCGCTGATAGACAAGGCTCATCCTAAACCGCTGAGTTTAAAAGCAGATTTCGCAAGTTTAGTCACAAAAGTGAGCTAAGGAAGGATTTCTGAAAAAGGGAAGAGTTTAAGACTGGGTTGAGGCTCCCATAGACCATGGGGCCTGAAATGGCTTTCATGCCATGCTTTCCTGGTGGCCTAAAATGGCTGCTTTAGCAGAATCATAATAAGCTTATCATTTCAATTACTTGTCAATTCGTAAAATATTTTTTTTTTTTTCATAAAGAAGAAACGTTGCCACACTAGGAATTTCTCCTTTATCGGGGGTGCGTTTACAAACATTTAAACTGACATACACAAACAGCCAGACCCGGAACAACTACCTGTAGGCCATACAAATATTTGTTCCGTGCGGGAAACGAACCCGCGATACGCAGCGTAGCAGCCAATCTCTCAGCCACTGCGTCAACCGGACCGTCATGATCAGAAAGTGAAAATTCATAATATTAACTGCGTCTATGACCTTTTTTCAGAATTTTAACGTGATTCATATTACTATCCTATTATGATTCTGATTTTAGGCCCCCAGGAAAGCATGGCATGAAATGTAAGCCTATACTCAGCAGTACGTTGATCAAGGCTCCCAATGATGACATTGATGATTGTAGGGGTTGAATAGAGTTTAAATTTTTACAGAAGTTCGTCATTTCGCACGGCTTGTGAAAAAATAGGCATAATGCAGAACTTTGTCAGCTGATACAACGTTATCTGATAACAACTAATACACGAGGATTTAGAAGATAATGAGAATTCTAAATTTTACTTTGTCAATTGCGTTATCTTTCCACGTGACGTTCTTGGCAAATACAGTGACCGCTCCCATTATTATTTTATTAATTAAATCCAAGGTATAGTAGGCCACTAAGATAATACCAACTTTCATTATGAAACCGTTTGATTATCACTTTCGATATGACGAACGGACTTTGTGAATGATTAAGGCCGACTCCACGAAAGCTGAGACTTGATTTCCACCAGTGTAATTGGTTGATTCCCGCACGTCTTCTCGTGGAGTGGACCTCCACTCGTCTCCGCTTTGGAGTCTGGGCCCTAGGGCTGGTTTTCATTTTCATTTGGACCTCGGTGCCGCTCCCGACTACGGCCTATCGGCGCCCCCGAAGACCATGAAGCGACGACACCCATGACGAAAACTTTGAAATTTTTTCGCAACCACCATTTTGAATTTTCGTTTGAGCATCGGCAATTTTCGTTTGCAACTTTTCTTTCTTTCTTTTATCGCTACTATCTAGCTCCGTTAGCCCTTTTCCGCTAGAGATTTACTAATCTAGGCTACAAGAAAATAAAGTAACTCTGTTGGGGGATTTGATCGACGCGCAGATCTCTGATGGGAACACAGCCTAATTGGCTTGAAATGGGAAGTACGGAGATTGCGGCTTTAACGGATGTACAAAAAGAAGCAGGTATGCTCGTTATATCTAATTAATCATACTTAAGATAAGATAAAAATCCCCGAAAGCTTTTAACGCTTAAATTCAATACCTAAATACCCGAAAGGTAATTGGTCAAATAGCTACCTATCGTATACCTTATCAAGGAGAATTCCAAAAGATAAAGAGTATGAAAACCGATTTAAAGGAAAAAAAAACAAGGAATGACTTACGTAAACATAATTCGTATATCAAATTCGCTAAACATTGTTAATATGGCCAATTTGTTGTAAGCGTAGGTAAATTATTCGGGGATCAATAACGTCATCAAGTCGATAAGACTAAATGTAATTAGAAAACGGTGTTATTAGATGAAAAGCTGTGTGCTATAAGATTTCCCATCGACTAAACAGATGAACTTCCGAAAAAACCCTCATCCCTTCAGCTTTAACACATTCGAATCCACCCCAGTTTCATAGTGCGCATGTGCCATCCCACCATACATATTGCAAGTGGACCCTCCAGGTGGGTCACTGGCATTACGTTTGCGGTAAAGTGAACCCACCTGGAGGGCTCTCGGCATTAGGTTTGAGATTAAGATTTAAAACCCTAAAATAAGTGGTAAAATAGAATTTTCAGGGGGTATTATCGCTATATTTGCTATCTGTGGGGGTAATTTCATGCCCTAGTAGGGTAGGGGAAGTGCAATAATCAAGAAATAACAAAAAATTGAAAAAGTAAAATCGCCCGCTCTGATCCCGTGACAGGGGTGTTCAACCTTTTGTGAGATTTTCATGCATTTTTTTTTAAATTTAATTTACGTAGTCGCAATTATTGTTACTTTTAGATTTTAATAAATAACATTTTAAAACTTTTGAATGATTACAAACATTGCATTTGCATTTGTAGGTAGTTTATTTGACAGTTAGTTTTGTGTGAACCACCCACTAACTCTTGTAATACCGGATTATATTAGCTAGCGATACTCCGCAGCTGTGATGGATATCGATATCTTAACATAATAAACCAAACAAAAAACGGATTTGATGACATTTTGTTAGGTTAACGACCATAAGTAGTGCAGTTATTTTAAATACAACATCGATTTAAATCATAGATGTGCCCTTGCCGTACTTCGCGCGACCGTGTTCACACTGAGATGAGCTTGCTCGCTTAAACTTCACGGCATATAAATACGATATACTAATAAAATGATGCAAAAAAAAAACGAATTAAAAACAGAATACAAAAAAGTTAAAATTACTTTCGGAAGTCGGTGCTTTTGCTTGTTTTATCGACATTTTGTATGTTTGAGGTTTAAAGAAACCTAACACGAAGGGGATCGTAGTCTAGGCAATTTAATTGAAAAATGCTAAGCATTATTATTTTATTCCCAATGTCAAGTCTGTAGCGATAATGGTTTCTGAAATATGTAGTTGTGAGTGCCTGTGAGAGATAAACGGGTAGGCAGACTAAATCTCACAGTAATAAGTATTAGTTTTTGTCTATTTTGATGCCGAACACTAAAAAGCCTCGATTGTGAACTCATTTTTGTGTCCTAAAATGGAAAAATAATTATTTTTAGAAAATATTAAAATCGTGCCTATGGTTTTTCATCCCTGAAATAGGACCCACCACGTGGGTTCTCGGCATCTAGGAAGAGGTCGAAAATTGATTGAAAATAAAAATGCTTGTAATTTGAAACCACGGCGTATTCTTATTAATCTTGTTAAAATATACAACTGTTTTTATTTTTACGTTATTTGATGCTGTATTCGCTAAGAAAAACGTACATTAAAAATGAGCCCACGAGGTGGGTTCTCGGCATCCCAAGTGCGACTTGAGTGAACCCACCAGGTGGGTTCCCGGCACTGAATGTGTTAACTCCTTCGAGGGATAAATTTTCAAGAAACCTTCCTCAGTGTTCACATCCCTTATGGGACCCTTGTGCAAAATTTTAAGCAATCCAAACTCAGTCATGCCACCGAGAAAATCCCGATGAAAAAACCCTCTCTTCACTTGGAATCGAAGCCAAGACATCTTGCTTAGTGGCGCTTGGGGCGACTAGACCCATGAGGCAGTTTCATGTTTCAATGTTGGCGTATATTATTGAATGTATTGTATAGGTTACTGTTAGTACCAAACCAATTGCAATCGCTACTTCATTCAGTATAACTTATCTTTCATTGTCTTTACTTCAAAATCATTGACTAGACATCTTTTAATTCAACGAAAACGTTGAATGGTCAGTCAGCTACGTCTTTATTTTTTACTTTGTCATATTCCATACATTAAACGTTATTCCATCTGGCTTTTACATTTTATCTTCGTACGTTCATCGTTTATCAAAGAAAATCGGCTTATGCGATTACTTATCTGTTTAATGCCGAAATACACGCAACTTTTAGTAATCAATGTTTAGATTACGAGTATATCAACTGGTAAATACTCGTAGTAATCCTTATCGGAAAGGTATCTTTTGTTATCTTTCTTTGTTATACAGTTTTTTTTTATGGAATTTCCTTTTTTTTGTCATTTATTTATTTATTTAAGGATCTCCAACAAAAGATGTACACAAAGCATTATTAGTTAATGGAAAACACAAGGTATTTGGTAGGTGTACTCCTTCACTTATAGGAGACCACAACATTCACAATAAAGTTATAAATTAAGCCCCTAATAATTAAAATAAAGATATAGAAACATAGAAGAATAAATGAAATAATTGAACAAATTCTATTAATTGACATAATTAAATTCTTATAGTTGACATTAATACCTATGATAAAAAAAATAATTTGAAATAATAATCCTAAAAAAAAAACAATTTATAACATAAATACACATTAACATAAATACAGATTAAAAATATGCAATTCTTAACATTAACATAAATAATTCTTGAGATGTTATACAAGTACTATACATTTCTAAAAATTTTAAAAGCGGCAGTTTAATTTTACAAGCCGTAGGCACGACGGGATTTTCCATCGGCTATTATGACGGACTTCAGCACAATTTTCATCCCATATACCTTAGAGGAGTTAGGTTTCTAAAATCCTGTGTCAATCAGTGTTCAATTACATCTATCCCTGCAAAATTTCATGATACTAGATTGACTGCATAGATAAATATAGTGAGTGAATAGATAGATGCCAAATCAAGAATATTTATTGAAAAACTTTTCGAAATATCCTGTAAATTGAAACTCAAACACACGTCACTTTTTTATTGGCTGTGTTATTTTTATATCTCCAAATATTATATCGACACTTAAGATAAGATGACATATGATCACTATCAGCTGTTATCAGGCCATCATTCCGGTCGCTGTTTTCCTTATAACTTAGCGTTCACCTGTGGCGACACGTGGACTTTATTAATTTTTAGTGATGATTTTTTATATCTGGACATTCCACTTTGACATTTATGAATACCATCTGAAGATATAGGAGAACAGATATGTTAATCAGATGGGTGATAAAAGAGATAATGATAATATTTTGAAAATAATGAAGTAGTTACTGAGACAGTCAGGTATTTAATATGGTAATGTTAGTTGCATAATTTGTCTCGTTCAAGAACTAAACTGACCACGACTATAAGGCTTTAAACATAAAAATATAAATTTATCAACAAGTAGACATTTTGGGAATAGTGGATTGATAGTTTATTCTTACCTCCCTTGAGTTTGAAATGTAGTATAGCGTGAAGAGTATGTGCTATCAACATACATGATATGTAATAATAGTAAATAACGTTAGATATAATTGAAATTAACTTACAACAAGTATAACCAAACACATAAATCCAATAGACACTATCATAACGGCAGTATAAATGAAAGAAAACAAAACTATTAAACATGCAATATGTAATAATAAAAAGCTTTTATTATCTGCAGCACCTACGTGAACTGGCGACCTCTTAGGAGCAGTGCACTCTGAAAAAGTGTTGACACTAGATAACGCGCTGACCCCACGTAATACTGACACTTATTGAAACAAACTGTTATAGAAATTATCGCCACTAACTATTATGCTCGTTCAGAGATAGCACGTGAGTCATGTGCTAAAATTAACAAGTTTGTTGTTGAGTAGCGAAAACTAAATGTTCAAAGAATTTAATTGGAGTATCAGAATGGCCAAAGTAGCTACCATTTGGAACAATTAGAAGTTGTAGAAGAGATGGGAAAGGAAGTGGAAAGAACTCGACAAAACAAAACGATCAATGATCCACATAATGCACTGGGTCTATATAGCTAGAAGTCGTGCTTGCCGTGCCTTTGTCCAGCAGTAATACCACTGCTGCAGATGCAGGTGGACAGTATCTGTATTCAAAATAGTCGTAATGAAATACAATAGTGTATGGCACTGCATTTAAAATGATAGAATATGAACTTGTGAATTAAGTAACTGATTAATAATGCCTAATACTTCTGATAAAATAGTTGAAAAAAATGACGTGTATAAGTGTTTGTACAAAACTACTTGCTAAATAAACATCATTTATCATAACGTTGCATCAGTCTTGAATATTTAAAAATAACTTACAGTTTATAAATGTTACTGTAATCAGTTTATTGACAAAGCTTTCTCGAATTATTCCTAACTCATTACATTCGATAATTCGGTCGAGCGATATCGTTTGTTTATACGATTTTAATGTGGCCTGTGACCCGACCTCGCTGATCAGAGGGTAGATCGACTGTCGAGCGATAGCCTTTACAATATTGTGCCTATTGTTGTAATATTGGCAGATATGGACAAGTGCAGTATCGTATGTTATAACTAGGGAGATTAGGTGATGTGGGAAATTGATGATGTTAATCATGCACTGACGGAGCTGTTTCGTTTATTGAAATGGCATTTGTTAAACACTGCAGGGCAAATCCATAGCAAAGATGTAAGTAATAAATTAGCTTAAGCCTTTGACAGAGTAGGTTTCAAGCACTAACCTTGTTTTGCAACAATTTCAGAGAAATAATGCCAGTTTAATAAACTTTATTTAGTTTTAGAAGAATAACGTTTAAATATAGTCAAAGTCATACATATATTTTGTTTTGTTAGATATATCAAAGGAGGCGTACCACAAGGGGCTATACTACGACCTACATTATTTTATAGTGTTACCATTTCTTGTCAACCAGCATTAAAATAACGCCGTTTATCTTAAAACCTAATTAAACATGTGTTATAGTAAACATAGATAATAATATAATTCTCTTAAAATTACGTATCGTTTTATTATTTGGAGATAAGTATCTACAGATAAGGCCGACGATAAAAATGGATCGAGTTATAATTGCTGTGCCAACGCTATCAGTGATTCAATTTAGTGAAAGATTTGATTTTGATAAAATACGATTCATACCTTTTATATCCGGTTTGTTTTTTTGCTTCATCATCGTTACTCAGATCTTTTAGAATCAATAAAACCATGTTTAACAATCCTTAACTTGAGCAGTTTTGGAAACACACTCTCCAATAGCACGTGGACACGATTTGTTCACTCTTAAGAAAAATATCGAGACATGTACCTATCCATGATAAATGAAAAATAATATATTAACAATGCAAACGCAATTAATATTTTAAGAATGCAAAATTATATGTTGACTCAATTTGCGTACTTGTACTACGCAATTTTAATGAACGTGATTAAACATGTTCTTAACCAAATATTGCTGTCTGAGCAATGTTCAAAGAATAGACGAATGGAGCCCTCATATACACTCGACTAAACAAATTTGTGGTGATGAGTTCACGAAAACTAAATTGCCGTGATTTATGACATCGACGGTGTGATCTTTGCTGGATGACATATAACTTTACGAAATCAACCTTTTTGTTGAATTTCAAGATACTAATGAAGGAAATGTCCTCTGGAAAGTTTTGAGTGTGTATTGTAGATGGCAATAAGAGTAGGGGACAACCAGGGGCGTGCCATCCATAGAGGCAATTAGGCCTAGCCTACCCTACCATTCCTACCAACAACGCAACAAATGCATTTATTATAACTATATTAATAAAAAATAAAAAACTCCTGTTATAATACTTATAGCAACTTGTCACGGCCGTGTGACGTAACTGATAAATACTACGACGCTCGTTCCCGGCCGTCTAGGCAAGGCCGCAGCCGGCCTAATTTCCATTGATAAATTAACGCACACTGATGCGTATTTTCGTGTATATGAACGGCACACATAGTAAATAGGGGCGTAAACTCCTGCGAGTGTAGCTGGCTAGCTGGCCACTGATTGGCTGCCCCACAAAGTATTATCCGGCTAAAACGGTATGCAGTGATGCGATTATATTTGGTAGTGTTTTTTTATCGACAAAATAACAATTGTATTTTTCTTAGAAGGCATATTTGTTTCATGTGACTAGCAAAATTTATTTCGCGATCTTCAGTGTTTTGATTTTTATAATATCTGACGTTTGTAATTCGTTTTGAAACGTATAGTAGTGTAAAATTAAATATTATTTTGTTGTATTTGTTTATTAACTTAGAAATGGTGTTCTGTTGTGAAGTTTGCGCTGTTAGTGTGTTTGTTAAAAGTTAAAAACAGTAAGTATTCACAATCGTTTAATGATAAGATTCAAGTTGTGTCCAAAGAAAGATGTGTAGGTACCCAAATTACGAGAATTAACCTAAAATTCATCGTCATTTCAAATTAATCTTTCTTCTGTTTGCATTGTCAGAAAATCGTGATTTGAACCTTGATTAATGCGGAGTTCTTGTATTTATAACTTTGGTTTTAATAGGCTTATTTTAAAGGTTTTTTTTTTAAATATTCCGGTCAGAAAACTGTACCTTTTTTTTGTTTACAGCGCACTCTGTTTTATTTTTTAGAATTTTTTGTAGAGGAGCGACATCCTTCGTTCTTGTATTGACAGAATTCCCTTGAAATTCCGGATATTTAAGCTAGATGGCATTGTTTCTCATACGCTTACTAAAAACACCAGGGGTGGGTGCGGTGGGCCCGGAAGGGTAAGTGAATATATCAATAGATGTGAGTACTTTGAGGGTCATCTTAGCGTGGCCTACCTTCCGCGGGGAACCACTGCACGCCACTGGGGACAACCAAAGAAGCAATGGATGAAAGGGGTGATTACTAAGGGTTGAACCTCATCTATCAGAACGGAATCGCATTTTTTCTTTTTCCTTTCCCATTGATCCATTTCCGTCGCTCAGAAAGATCGTTTGCTAGACCGAGAAACAGCGGTAGTGTGCACGCAGCAGCATCGACGATACGCTCGCAACTCTAATAGAAAAGTATGAAAGAGAACATGCTGCGCTGACAAATAAGGGCAGGAGAAGACGATGTTGGTTCATGAGTGAAAGAAAGTCAAACCACGTGGTAAACTTATAACTATTAGTAGCAAGCGCACTCTCTTACGTCATACCCAACATGATAGCTTCATTTGCTGACTAGTCTGTGTAGCGTATCGTAGTAGTGACCCGGCGCGGTCGATCGGCGCTGATAACCCGATGACTGCCTGACGACGTGCACGTGGTTCTAGGACGGAATGTGAGATGTGTCTGTGGAGTGTTCTAGACTTTTAGAGCTTTGGTAGACTGGCCTTTTCGATAAAGGATCGTAGTGGTAAAGTATCCCGGTTTACTGGAAGCTTAGCCGCGAGGTAACGCTGAGTGTTTGCCTCTTGTTAATAATAATAATAAATTGTTTTATTTGGAACAACAATAGGAACCATTTTTGTTAGTGACCTTAGATACTACAACTTATACACTAGGATTAGTAACAAACCGAATATTAATATAACTTAGTGAGTCATGCACTTACGAGGCATTTCATGCGGACAATGATTCCGCATAAGATGCCTCAGCACAGGAGCTCTCGGGTCCTCAGCCACAACTTTCAGGATGCTATTGCTACTCCCCCGAATCCTCCTCACCAGTGATGCCACCTTTTTCCTGAGGATAGCATGGAAACCATCTGTATGCGATTGGGCAAACATCCCCGAGGCACTACAGAAACGAGGGACGTTCAACATCATCCTGAAAACATTGTTATATTGGACACGCAAGGCATTTAGCATCCCCCGTGAACAGCTGAACCACAGACTTCCCGTGTACAGGCCTTGCTTTAAACAAGGTTATTTTGACCTGATCTGTACAACGAAAAAATCTGCGCGCCAATATGTTCCCGCGGACCGCCAACGTCCTGCGCTAGGGAGCGCTCTACGTCATCATCGTCTTTAAGGTCGTCGACAAGTATATGGCCCAGATATTTAAACTTGGTCACCTGCTTTACATTAGCGCCGTTCAAAATAATTGGAGGAATGGGGTCTGGGCCCTTGCCGGCAGCCTTGAAAAGTTGTTAAAGTCATCTTGAATAAAAAGCGGCGAATTGGCGACTACAAAATATATTTTGTGCCATCTCGTGGGAAACTTTTCAACAAATAATTCAATTGGTAGCTGAATGAAAGTAACAGACAATTACCACCATCTATGCGGAATTAATTTGACTGTTTTTTTCCTCATTGACCACACTTTATCATTACAATCTTTAGTGTCTCAACCCGCGCGGATCTCATCTCAGTTTTACCAGGGCTTACTATTGCGTAGATTAAGATTACACAAGAACTTAACTCACTTTATTCCAGAACTACTTACTTAGGTATAGATGCGTCTTACTGCTATCTGACCTTTTCAACCCAATTAATGAGGTAAACTGATATCCAAAGGTTAGGAACATATTCTGTAATTAAGTAGCTTGTCTCATGAGGCAAGTTAAGTGATATCTATTGAATCTATTGCAAGTTGATGGCGATAAGTTTGCCCTCTATTACATGGAATTTATACGTAACTTGTACTATCGGTACGCCTCTGCCTAACTCTGAGAAATTACAGGCGTGATGTTATATGTCAACTTCATGTCTTCAGCTTCTAACAAAACCATCCTCCTTGTTACAGATGCGGGCCGTCCCGGCGAACGAGCGAGTATACACATTACGAACTCGGCCGCCCTCCCTCCTCCCTCCCTCACCCCTCTCGCTTGCCAGCTCCGGCGACAAGTCCCTAGTAGCCCACAATACACATTCGCCCTCCTTAGAGCGGCCGGCGAGTCAGCCGTCCGCGCCCGCCACCACCGCTAGTTTCGTCTGTTATGTCTGCGGGGTCAGTGCCCCCAGCTCGCAACTAAGACTGGTCTACTGCTGTCCAAACCCTGAAAGAGAACCTTATTACCCTTTTATAACGACGCTCAAACCTCATCCAGATGCCAGTCCTATTAGTCCACAAGGTGAGTTCAACATTTTTTCTGATGTAGTAGTTATGCTTAAGTAACAAACTTTGAATCTAGATTGGTAGTCAAACTTTCGAGAGTATGTTGTTAGAAGTTTCTACCAGAACCGTTGGATGTTTAAAGTACTGGCTGAGAATCAACCCGTTTAGAACGTCTCCCAAAAACGCCTGCACTTCGTCCGTCGCTGAGGAGAAGATGAGGCTGAATAAACTCTTGGCATTATTGACATGATTCCAATAATGATTCGTTTGATCGCAGGCATGGTACAAATATGCGCGTCGTGTTACAAAAGCATCCCCCACAAGTACCCGGCGTACGGCGAGAACGGCGAGCCGAACGCTGCGCACAACAACTCACACACCAACAATATTAGGTAAGTGACAGACATTTCTCTCCCGAAGAAATGTATCTAGAACGCCGTAGGAAGAGTGTTGCCTTATATCGGGCACTAATGACCTTATTGCGGAATGCTACACTAAGACCCGGTTTTCACAAAAGCGGAGACGAGCGTAGCGGAGAGGAAAGCTGCGGGAATAGACCAATCACAATAGTTGAAATCCACTCCTCGTCTCTCCTGTGATTGCGCGTCTCCTTTCAACTGCACTCTTGTCCGCTTTGGTGGAAACCGGGCTTCACACTCATTCTTGTACAAGAAGCAAGTCTCCCGGAACCGGATTGGTTCATATTGTAAAAGGCAAGGGGCAAATAACAAAAAAAAAACAACTGCGTATAATACTGGAAAACTGAATTGGAACAGTCCAAAATATCTAGCTATCCCATTATTTTTGCCTTTAAAAGTTCCGTGCCTACTGTGTTTTAAAAATCTGCTGTCCTTCTGTTAGCTAATATAATACCTATAATTTTCACTTATTGTATTGTATAACGGACTGGTGTCCGCAACTCCACGTCCAAGCGCGTATTTTGCGTGCGGAAAATTTTCTCATAACGTACATATCACAATGTTTCTGTTGCAGGTTTAAGCCATATGACATCAAGTCCAGTTCGAGTCAGTCGAGTAAGCGGCCGTCGAACGCGTTGTCGAGCAGTCCGCAGAGCCAGATCGTGTCGGGGGAGAATGGCATGGGACTGTACAGGTCAGTTAGTTACCATGCACCTTATATTTGACGAAAAGTTTCAGGCGATTTTCACCCATGTTGTCCGTGACCATACATACCATATCGAGACCCCTCTGTCCTTCGGAAAGAACGTAAAGCAAGGTCTCGAGTGTCATTAGTAGGTCTTTGGCAGTTATTATGGGTAGTCAGTAGCCTGAAAAAGATTCTTAACGAGGGGTATCGTGTCCAGTAATTAGGTTGTGGAGGTCAGATAGGCAGTTCCTCCTACATCAGATTGGACTGAAAGCCGACCCCAACATAGTTGGGATAAGTCAGGCAGGTCAGTGGCGAAGGGTATTTTATATTTGTTTTGACCTCATTTTCGTTATCTGTGACCCCGAAAACCATGAAACTATATACAGACGAAAAAATTGAATTTTCCTCCTTGATCTCAGTTTAATATACTATTTGACTACAGTAGACACCTAGATACTACTTAAAGTGGCTTGTTCCCGAAAGTAAGCCGGCAAGAATCGGCTTCTTAGGTGCCTTCGGGCCTGGCAGGTGATAATGTCATAGGAGTCCTTGGTGTCGAATGTAGATACCTCTGGATACGTCGTTGTGGCAAGATATCTTCTACTAGACGGTTAGGTAGGTCTTGCCGGAACGACTCCGATGGATTCTGGTCCTTCAGCAAATCTGATTTAATTTTGTTCGGTTCCAGATGTTACGTGTGCGCGGGGCTATTCCCGCAGCAGTCGATGGAGTGGCTGTCGACGTCGGCGGAGTACATGAACTCGCACGCCATGCACTTCCCGTGCCTGGCGGGGGGCGCGGGCGGCGCGCGCGGGGCTCGCGTGCTGGCGTGCTCGCGCTGCGTGCGCCACCTGGCGCGCCAGTGGGAGCTCATGGACGCCGAGCGCGTGCCCCTGGAGCATAGGAGGTAATACTGTGCCTGGCGGGGGGGGCGGGCGGCGCGCGCTCCCGCTGCGTGCGCCACCTGGCGCGCCAGTGGGAGCTCATGGACGCCGAGCGCGTGCCCCTGGAGCATAGGAGGTAATACTGTGCCTGGCGGGGGGGGCGGGCGGCGCGCGCTCCCGCTGCGTGCGCCACCTGGCGCGCCAGTGGGAGCTCATGGACGCCGAGCGCGTGCCCCTGGAGCATAGGAGGTAATACTGTGCCTGGCGGGGGGGGCGGGCGGCGCGCGCTCCCGCTGCGTGCGCCACCTGGCGCGCCAGTGGGAGCTCATGGACGCCGAGCGCGTGCCCCTGGAGCATAGGAGGTAATACTGTGCCTGGCGGGGGGGGCGGGCGGCGCGCGCTCCCGCTGCGTGCGCCACCTGGCGCGCCAGTGGGAGCTCATGGACGCCGAGCGCGTGCCCCTGGAGCATAGGAGGTAATACTGTGCCTGGCGGGGGGGGCGGGCGGCGCGCGCTCCCGCTGCGTGCGCCACCTGGCGCGCCAGTGGGAGCTCATGGACGCCGAGCGCGTGCCCCTGGAGCATAGGAGGTAATACTGTGCCTGGCGGGGGGGGCGGGCGGCGCGCGCTCCCGCTGCGTGCGCCACCTGGCGCGCCAGTGGGAGCTCATGGACGCCGAGCGCGTGCCCCTGGAGCATAGGAGGTAATACTGTGCCTGGCGGGGGGGGCGGGCGGCGCGCGCTCCCGCTGCGTGCGCCACCTGGCGCGCCAGTGGGAGCTCATGGACGCCGAGCGCGTGCCCCTGGAGCATAGGAGGTAATCCTCGCACGTCATGCACTCCCCGTGCCTGGCCGGCCAGTATAGGAGGTAATGCCACCGCGAATCTATGCGTGCCTAGTACTTCAGCTTGCCTACGGAGGACAAAAATTAAGTGGTATATTAGAGTGTTACCACACCAATCAATCGATCGATGGTAGAATGGGTGTCGATAACTATTTGAACGTCAGAGCGTAATGGCACGCGCGTGTTCCCCACGCCGGAGCCACAATTTCGTCACATATTTGTGTCTTTGGCGTACAGGACACGCTCTTGCTTGTCACGTATATATGACAATGGCGTTCAAAAGGTCGATAGTTTCTCTCTTTCGACTAATCCATTCTATCATCGATCGATGCCCTCGATTGAAGATCGATCAATTGGTGTGGTAACACCCTTATTGACCTCATAAACCTCCTTTTGCTTTACCGTAGTCAGATAAAAAGTACTAGGCAAGCATACTTTCAAGATGGTAGTCGCTCATATGATAGATACATCGCGTCGAATGGCTCGCTTTGATGTATTCAATGAGGGGAAAAAAGATAGGCGAGTTCAGAGTACGAGCTTGGAGAGAACTGGGAAAACCGAGCACCCGCGTGTAGCCGCCGACTGTGGTTCTCCATATCGATACAACTTGCTACAATAAAGTAACCGAAACACGTTTGTTCCAGATATAATATCCCGTCGCCCCTCCCGGCGAACTCGTCGATAAACGGCGAGCGCGTCATACCCACCCCACCCTCCACCACGTCCGACCGGACCGTCGCTAGTAATAATGGTAAGACTATTATGCCACTTTTAGTTTGGCGCCTATGGGCCTGTCCACATCTCCACGTCACGGCGTCGTCAACGTGGAACGGTGCGGTAACGTGGCACGTTACGTTGCCGCGTCGTGCTAGTGCACGGTACGGCAACGTCGCACACTGGTCCCAAATTAAAAAAAAGTGGACATTGATAGTAGACCGCTGATATTTTTTTTTATTGTTGATACAATGATAACAGATAAGGCAAAAAAATATTATTGTCCTACTTCAAATACTTTTCTGTAAAAAAAATATTTCTTTTTTTTTTGTATGGGAGCGATTACATTTTACTCAATTACTCAAAAACTTTAAGCGATGTCGAGATGGCAATCACATATGTTAGAAAACTAATAATTCTGAGTATTTGGCTCGAAGAAATTTATTGCTTATCTCTGCGTACTTTCGAGATAATAGTGACAGAAAATAACATTTTTTTTTAATGTTAATTTTTTGCTTTTTTTTAATCATAGCCTTACTTTAGCACATAATTATAATGTATGCGTAATGTCAAATAAGTAAAAAGAGACTTCTCTGTAAAAGAGGTTATGGGGGCTCACTAATGGCTGAAAAGCTATGACCTTTCTGAAGGAGTACTTTCATCAGTTCTAAAAAACAATCAAAATGAAGACAAATAAAGCTCCAAACATAAAGTTGAATATGTTCACAAACGATTCTGAAAAAATATTATGGTGAAAGATTAATATTTGGGTCTATATTCTCTTGAGAAATCTCTATTTCCTCGTTTTCCAACGAAAGCAATTCATTGTTCAAGATCAAAGCACTAGCCTCTGGAAACAACTGTTTATGTAAACGAGCAAACTTTGGTTTGATATGGCTGATGTAAGGATCTGAGCTAATTAGAAAGCTGTGGATAATGTCTAAATTAGTCTGAACTCTACCGATTTTTCTTGTATGTGCCATTCTAACATTCCGGAAATCTTTATTCCTCGCTTCGGAAGCTTCTTCGGAAAGCATGCCTATCGGAATAAAGGAGAAATTTTCACAAATATCAGCACCGTGTATCAACAATTTATGGACACTTGAAGGCATGTAATACCATGGATATAAGTTTACATATAGCATTGCTGTTTCTTTACAATATTCCCTAAACAAGTTGGTATTAATAAGTTGACCAGATGAAATTGTTTGTAAAATGACTGCAAATCTCTTGATTAAATCAGGGTGGATACCCGTTATTTCAGCAGATACTTCACAATTTTCAAAAAACCTTCTTGCCGTGTTACCGTCATTGGTTGTACCAAATCCCTGTTTTACTATGTCAATTAACAAACCAGTTCTTTCCCGGAATTCTTCTTGTGTCAAATTCTTTTTAATTTCTTTTAACAATTTATCTTCTTTTCGTGCAGCCCACTTTTGTGAGGTCTAAGTTGTACGAAATGTGTAAAATACATTCCATACATCTTATCCACATATGAAGCGAAGACAGACCATATTTATACATATCTTCTCTGATGAGTCTTTTGGATACAAAGTCCAAGTCATTCATTTTGCTAGGTGGGGTATTGCAAATATTACAAACAGCTGCAGAAGAAGTATTGGAAATCACAGTAGAAATTTTCCCATCAATCATAGTCATGTACAAATCATGTTTAATATCAAAATTATCTACAATTGTGGGAACAAGATTACGAATTTCTTCCTCTAAGGATGCACTTTCCTTCTTTATCAATTCATTTGTTTCTTTTGCAAATATAAAGCCAATTGGACGACAATAGTTTGTTGAAGAGGGAGCAGGATTTTGCCACAAGATAGTACCACTCTCTTCTTCCAAACGAAGCGGAACCAAACTAATCATGAAAACTGAAGAATCGTCAATTTTAGTGTCGGAGTGTGACTTTTGTTTATAATTACTTTGAGAAGATGACCCGTCAAAACCCCATTTGCTTATTAGTTTTAGCGTTTTGTTTTTGTCGGCAGAGTTGTGCTGAATTGTTTTTAATATCCTATTAGTTGTCAAATCTAGAAGCGATTGAAGTCTTATCTTAGCATTAGATTCAGTTACAGTTATGTCTGACTCTGGAGGATAACAAGTTTTTTTAGCTTCCAGGAGCTTTTGATAGGATGGAAGACCATACATTTTCTCTGAAGCAAGAATAGTTCTTAAATTTCGATATTGCCATTTTGACAAATTTGTTGAGGTGTAAAGCGCTAACGTTTTATCATCTGGTAAACACGGTTTGTCAGTCTTTTTAGCGAATAGTACATCATGTACCATCTCACATTTTTCCTTGTTTTGGCTGAGTTCGTTTAATATAGCTGCTAATTTTGTTTTTTTTAGACTCTTTTAATTTGGCACATAAAGCATAAACTGATTCCTCCTCTGTGTGATCTAGAAGTGTTAGAGAACGCCTTTTCTTCTGTTTATCAGATATATCAACAAATGGTTTTTTACTTGTACCATAACTTAATTGATGAGTATCCACTTGCGTTTCGAAATTTGGAATTACTTCCTCGGCAACTTTAAAAATGCTGCTTAAATCGATATTTTGACATTTTGGCCAAACTATTTGGGATTGTAACCAGACTGAATTTTTGTTAAGAAAGGTCTTTTGAGCTCTACTGGAAGCAGACCATCTTTTTGAGATATTACTTGAAAAATTACGACAAAATAATTTAATATTACTCAAATCTTCGGAAGACAATTCAACACCAATACGTTCAATAAGGGCATTAAATAAAAATTCGACATTTTTAAAACCACCTCCTGATTTAAGAACAACGTATAAGTCTAAGTTGGTGACAAATGCGGACATATTATAATTTTAAGGAAAATTGAAAACAAATTAGAATCAAAGATATCAAAGACAAAGTGACTTTGATTTTAACAAAAAAAATTACGAAAACAAATTCGACGAAAGAAAGACAAACAAAAATTATTTGATTTTAAAATCCAAAGATTCAAAATACAACAATAACAAAACAAACAAACAACAAGCATTTCTTCAAGCGCACAGAAAAAATAAGGACACGTCTTATCGCATCCACATTTAGTTGTACACTGAGTGAGGTGTACGCGCGCGATTCGTGACCGTATTACGTTACGTCATGAGAGGCGGCCATCTTGTTATCCCGGCAAACTCGCGTCGAAGCTCCATTTTGCTGGCCAGCGGACCTATTGCGATATGAGTAAGGCTATGATTTAAAAAAAGCGAACAATTAACATTAAAAAAAATTGTTATTTTCTGTCACTATTATCTCGAAAGTACGCAGAGATAAGCAATAAGTTTCTTCGAGCCAAATACTCAGAATTATTAGTTTTCTAACATATGTGAATGCCATCTCGACATCGCTTAAGGTTTTTGAGAAATTGAGTAAAATGTAATCACTCCCATACAAAAAAAAAAGAAATATTTTTTATAGAGAAAAGTATTTGAAGTAGGACAATAATATTTTTTTGCCTTATCTGTTATCATTATATCAACAATAAAAAAAAATATCAGCGGTCTACTATCAATGTCCACTTTTTTTTAATTTGGGACCAGTGTGCGTCGCCGTGGCCCGGCGCGTCACGTCGGGCGGCGTGGCTGTGAAATTTGTGGTCGCATGTTTTCAACGCCTCGTATTTTCTAGTGAAATGGTTCCCATCACTATTCATAATTGAAAGATATGGTGCACCCAGTATTGTCTTTTCACATCATTTTTCTTCAACCTCTCCGTCTTTTTAACAATAGCAGAAGCAGAATACGTCTTGTGCGGTCCATATCTAGAACGACACTGACGTACGTTAGTGAAGAATGTACCAGAATTTTACACGGCACGGCGACGTGCAACGTTGCTGCGTCGTGACGTGCATTTTTACATTACGTTAACGTAAATTTGCACGTCATATCAACGTACTGTGCCACGTTTCCGCACCGTTCCACGTTGAAGACGTCGTGACGTGGAGATGTGGACAGGCCCTATCGCCACTCGTCCAAACACAAAAAGGGATTGAAATCAACGTTGGCGAATAGATTCACATGTTGGGCGACTAGCGTTAGGACCAAAACCCAGTTTGAAAGATCACTAGCACTGATACAGTTTTAAATTCCATAAGATAATCAATCTCACCACGTCGAAATAAAGTCTAACATAAAGAAGCTGTGTATGTCAGACCGTTCAATGACCCGACTACACGCTCCATGTTTTCGAAAATTATTTAAAAAAATGTTCAGACATATTACAGTACATCCGACACGACTTCATCATCATTCCTATGCTAAGACGGCTACTTCTGGACATGGCCTTCTACAGAAACCACCACATCTTCTTACTAATGACAGACTGATGACAATCCGTTGAACTTGTTTTGCTACGCCAAGTGTGGCAACGTCACCTATTTAAGCGGTACTGACATCATCACGAGCAATTCTGCCTGCTTCCAAGAATACTAAGCGTTAGCTAAATGAATGCCTAAATATTATGTTAATTACAACTACCAACAGAGCGGTTATATTTTCGGCATTCATTAATTTGATGGCGCAGAGTGCTATAAACAGGCAGTCAAATCACAAAGTATGTAGGTACTGCTTTGTACAGTGAGTGAAAACGTAGGCACAGATGACCATACATACACCAACCCGCACTTGTCATAGTCCTTCATAAGGCGGCGGGTCCACAGCTGTGCGCCTGCATCGGAAGTATGGACACATTCGGGCAGGCTCGCTTCACGCGCGCGGCCTATGTGTCGCGTGCGCAGGTGTGGGCAGTGGGGCCTGTGTGGTGCCCCAGCTGTGGGCAGTGGGGCCTGTGTGGTGCCCCAGCTGTGGGCAGTGGGGCCTGTGTGGTGCCCCAGCTGGGGGCAGTGGGGCCTGTGTGGTGCCCCAGCTGTGGGCAGTGGGGCCTGTGTGGTGCCCCAGCTGTGGGCAGTGGGGCCTGTGTGGTGCCCCAGCTGTGGGCAGTGGGGCCTGTGTGGTGCCCCAGCTGTGGGCAGTGGGGCCTGTGTGGTGCCCCAGCTGTGGGCAGTGGGGCCTGTGTGGTGCCCCAGCTGTGGGCAGTGGGGCCTGTGTGGTGCCCCAGCTGGGGGCAGTGGGGCCTGTGTGGTGCCCCAGCTGTGGGCAGTGGGGCCTGTGTGGTGCCCCAGCTGTGGGCAGTGGGGCCTGTGTGGTGCCCCAGCTGGGGGCAGTGGGGCCTGTGTGGTGCCCCAGATGTGGGCACATCACGTTGATTCCGTCTGTGTGTTTATTTTCGCCCGTTGTATGGACTGAATCTATTTTACCCGCCTATTTTGAGCTGGTATTGTTAACTATTGTTAATAACTGTTGTTTTGGCAGCATGTACATCAATCTACTGCTTCCTGTGCGGGCTGCACTCCGACTTCACGCTGGCGCGCATCCTGTACGGCCAGCCGCAAGGCAACGCGCCCTACTTCCCCTGTCTGCTCACACACCAGGTGATATATTCAAATAATAAACTCCTATACAACTTTACTGAAAAAACTTAGTAAATAGTAGATCTAAATCAATCCCCCGTTTGATCTTATGGTGGTCGAAATCGCGACTGCTGAGTTTCTTTAGGTCCTGGGTTCGATTCCCAAGAGTTATTGGGTTTTTCCATGAGGAACTGCTCGGTAGCTTCTCAGTGTAAAAGTTAGCGGTGTTTCCGAGGCGCCGTGCCACGAAAAACACGTTAAGCTGTTGGTGCAGGACCAACGGCTGTAAGCTTTCCTGATGATTCCTCGCGAATGTCCCTGAGGACTATGAAGCTTACAGTGAGGAAGACAGAGTACATCTTTGTCTGCGCCCACAATAATATAACCTGCACGGTAGCTAGTCTCAGCTTAGATTGGCCGCCACGAACAGGCTCAGGTAGATTAGTATAATGTGATGTGTTGTCGACAGAGTCATCCAAACGCGGAGCAGTTGCGTGAGAACGGCTCGGCTCTAGTCTGTACCTTCTGTTACCACTCGCTGCTCAGCCAGTGGAGAAGGTGAGTATTTACGAAGTTAAGTTTGAAATAAACTATTCAATAACCCGTGACCATGGCAGGAGGAGACGTGCAAGATTCGAAACATTACAGGAGTTACATCAGACATTATATACATTATATATATACCAGATATTTTAACCAATGTAATTGGTCCGATTCCCGCAGGTCTTTCCGTCCACTCGTCTACGTTTTGGTGGAAACCGAGGCAGAGACTTAGAGTTTATTCCAAATATTCATTAAATGATTATAAGAAGACTAGACCATCAAATGTAACTAAGCCGCTGATCCTCAAATCCATTTAATGTTTATTTTCTCAAAGAGTTAGCTTTTTATCATATTTAAATCCATTTGTATGACCGATTTTGTTCTTGTTCATTTCCTTCTGTCCAACCTACTGTCCTGTTCTGTACAAGCCTCCCGTTGTTACAGATACGAAGCGCTGGGCGGGTACCCTCCCGAGCGGCGCGTCTACAACACGCACGACTACCACTGCCATCTGTGCGGAATTAAAACCTACAGGAAACGAGTTAGGGCGCTACCTATTAAAGTAAGTGATCACAGACATAAATCTTTATTTATCTCGACATTAAGAAATACAGGCACTGGATCGTATTATATGCACAATCTTAAATAGAGAAAGGTGTCTACGTCTAGTAGGTATGAGGGTCCTTAATCACAGAGTACATAGTACTGTGTGAGACGACTCGAATGGACCAAAATTGCTAAAAGAAAATATCCTTAGGTACCGATGCGAGACGATTGAACAGCTGTTTCCTACAAAAGTGCAATACCTACATTGTCAAAATGTATAGAAAAATATAAATTTTCATCTCGGTTCAGAATGATGAACTGAATACGTGGTTATCGTTTGTGCCTCGGTGTACCTTCCTGTATTGTATGTTAAAAGTCAAAATATATGATGAAATAGTAGATTAGTAGCCAAGGACTGTAAGGCATCAATTGCAGCCCGAGATATTTAGGCGCACGAGCGCAGCGAGCGCCTATAGTTCGAGGGTGCAATTGATGCTTACACCCGACTTACTACTCTGCTTTACATCTCGATTGTGAGGTAAGTAGAAAAAAAACGGAATTACAAGAATAAAACATTTTTTTAGTAAAAATTTATAGTGAAATGAGAACAATTTTCAAATTTTAGGGACAGGTGTTTTTGTTGGGTATGTTAATAGTTTGAGATTGTGATATTGTTGGTCATGGACAAAATCTGACGGGATGAAGCTTTCTTCAGCAGAAGTTGATGGTTGCGGATCATCTCTTGAGAAACATGTTTCATTTTTTGAAAGCTAAATAATTTTCTTTATTTGGTTGGTAATTTTACTTTTATTTTGTATGAAATCTTCAATGTAACCTTGCTGGATTTCCACCCACCGTCCCTTTTTATAGAGGATAAGTTAGCCCCAGCATCGGCTGAAAGTGTAGCCGATGTTCTCCGGAAGCAATGACCTGTGTACAATTCCGGGTTTGCTAACTTTAAATAACTTGCGATTTGCTTCGGCATACTTCTGATGGTATTTTTTCGAATAACTTGTTTGTAGCACTTGCCTTGTTGGTACGAGTACTTCAAAAAAAATCGGTTGGTGTTTACATTTTCAGGACGAAGATTTCTGTATTTTTGTACGAATTCAGAGAATTCTTGAGGAACTACAAAAGTTCGGTCAATTTTAGTTTTTGTGTTCGGTAGTTTAATTACTAACAACTGACTCTGTTGTTCTATGTTCTCTATTGTTATATTTGTCAATTCAATACCTCGCCATGCTCCAGTTATACCGAAGATAAGAACCACCTAAAACAAGCGAAATATAAAGATAAGTATGTTTTATAGGATCGTAAGAATTTAAAAGATAAATGATGAAGTATTACCATTATGTGACTTGTTATTTTACGTACCTTAACAGCTAAATATATGACATCGTGGGCTTCATTTATGAATGTTTTCACGTCTTGCGCTGCAAAAACCTTTGACTTATTGCTTTTGTGCCCAGCTGATTGTCTTTTTAGAAAAGATAATAATTTTGAAAAGTTCTTGATATTGATGTCGTGTTTAGTACTCATAGTTGCTTTTAACATTGAATAAATGCAGCACAAACTAGATGGCTGCAGCTTTTTTGATAGCCCACTAAAGTATGTTAAGAATACAGTCTCGGATAAAGACTTTACTCGTTTTTCTTTTCGCCACTTCATGAACTCGTCGTAAGTTTTCAAATAACTCTCTTTAGAACTTTCAGGCAAAATATTGTTAATTGCTGCTTCAGCTTCCATTTTCATTGAATCGGGAGTGCAGCTTATATCTTCATCACTTGCAGAACTCATGTTTTTTTCCTAATTAGCACGTAATTATAAAAAAAAACCCAAAAACAAACAATATTTAAAGTAAAAGTTTTCTATTCCCGCCTTTTTTCATCATTTTTTAAAATTTGTTTTTCAAGAACGAAATTATGCTTCGCCGTTCGATATTTAAAATTGATAGATAATAGATATATAGATAAATTGAAATAGCGAAGCGACCTCTTTTGTCATTGGGCTGAATGCATGATGTCTATTGCCAGTATGATGGTTAGATGTATGCGAACTTTTTGAAAGAGTGAAGTGTTTTTTTTTTAAATTACTTACCGCCCTAGGGCTTTTCTAGCTACATTATTACCCTAGAGCGCTAATTGGTCACCTACAAGCCCTATTTGGGGGTAATAAGGACCTACTTACCGAATATGAGAAATGTAAAGTTTTATTTGTTAGAGTTGCATGCCTTCGGTAACTAAACATGACATTACACTGTTTGCTGATGATAGTACTGTTCTATTTGCCAATGACGATACGATTAATTTAGAATCTGACATTAACCAAACAATTTTATTAATTATAGACTGGCTTAAGACGAATAATTTAATGATTAACATTGACAAAACTAAAATAATGAATTTTAAAAAACGTACTAGGCGAACGGGTACTTTAAAAATTTGTTACCTAGATAACGAAATAGGAGAGACTGAGACAACAACATTTCTAGGGCTACATATTGACAACAAACTTAATTGGAAATTACATATTGACCACGTATGCAAAAAGCTGGGACAGTTTTCATATGTACTTTACGGATTAGCGAAAACAGCAAGTCTATCTACTTTACTAACAGCTTACCACGGATACGTAAGCTCTACCCTCAGATACGGAGTTATATTTTGGGGCAACAGTACAGATAAGAAGCGTGCTTTCACTGCTCAAAAACGTTGCATAACAGCTATATTTAAATTACATCAAACTGTCTCATATGAGCCATTTTTTAAAAAGGTGAACCTTTTTAACACTACCATGTATCTATATATTTGAGACCGCAATATTTGTCAAGAATAATATTGAGTTGTATCAATGCCACACTCGAATACGCCGTAAGTACCAATTGCGCACAGTAGCTAGCAAGTCTCATTTATTGAATGAAAGTATCTTTTGTACAGCGTCACGCATCTTCAATAATATCCCGGGGCCTATTAGAATAATTCCAGAAATAACAAAATTTAAAAAAAAATCTCCATGATCTGCTAGTAAACAAATGCTACTACTCTATAAAAGACTTCCTTTCAGACAAATCTCTACTCCAATACAGTCTCCCTCAGTCATGACGCGTTCAGTGGCCCACTGATGTGTACCTACCTATGTTTACCTATATATTTATGTTGTTGTTGGTGTGTTTATGTTTTGTCTGTTTTTGTCTTTATTTTATTCCATGTGACATTTCAATAATTTAATCATTTCTATCAATAATATAGTAATGTATTACTATATTATTGATAGAAATGATTAAATTATTCTTAATGTATGTAATTTGTATATAATTAACTTTTGTATGCCCAATGAGCGGGACATAGCTGATCACAATCCAATTATTTAAGACCTGTATTATGTACCTTACCTATGATCCACAATAAAGATATATATTGATATTGAGTTATATTAAGATAATACTGTTGTTTTCGTTTGTTCCAGGAATTCCCATTCTTAGTGCAAAGGCGGACTGAAAATTCATTATTATTAGAAAATGGCGATTATGCCGTAGTATGTTTAGACTGTTATGAAAGCTTAAGGTTAGTAACATTTTATTCATTTAATTATAAATATTTGTGAAAATAGACTATAAGGAACATTACTATTATATCCGGCAAGTTAGTTATTATTAAAATTAATTAGAAATAGGATAAGGCCAAGAATTGAACCTTGGGAACGCCAATTTTGACAAGAGACTCGGAAGACCTCGCCTCGTTTATATTTGCTTTTTGGCTCTTTGATAAATAGGAAAGAACAAGTTTAGTAGTATTGTCCACAAATTCCATAGTGGTGTAATTTGTTGACAACAAAACATCATTGTATTGTGGTCAACGCAATGAAATGCTTTTGATAGGTTACAGCAAATGTCACTTGCAATCTGAGACTGCTCCTAGGATTACAAAATGTAATCGGCAGCGAGATTGCTGAGCATGTGGACATGCTAAATGTTATAAGATTTTTTGCTGAAATGTGGGTTGTACCATCAGGTGACCTCAGCGGAACCTTTTGACCATCACAGGCACAGTCTTATGTTACATGTTATGTTAAGCTAGTAACCAGTAGACGCTAGGTTAGTGCCCCTGCAGTAGTAACGTGTATGTGGCGCAGGACGCAGGCGCAGGACTACTCGCGGCGCGGCGTGCCGGTGGACAAGCGCGAGTACAACTGGCTGCAGCAGCCGCCGCCGCCCGAGGACTCCGCCGACGTCACCATCGCGCGCCTGCCCTCCGGGGACCGCTCCGATAAACTTGTGAGGGAACACATACTCTTTCAATTATATACATCCATGTCTAATGGGGCAATTCTCTCTTCCAACAGTAGTAATTATCTTCAAAATTAAGCTTACGGTATTGTGCACTATACTCAATTCAAACGATCTATTACAATTTGGAATCACTAATCATTTATCGAATTTTTGAACCTTCAGTACTATAAATGTTGATTAATGGATAAGAACGTTAGAGGAGAAATGATAAGAAAGAAAATGAAGTGAATGATAGTGTGGGATTTGCCAGGGCAGAATAGAAGAAAAAGAAAGAGTTGCGCGGACCGCAAATAGCATGTGACATCGACAGAAAAATTATGAACACCCAGTAGACGAGCCGTCACCAAATTTTGATTTGCCATGCGACGATGTCGCGCTTACAAACCTCCTAACACGTGTGCTCTATCCTCAGATACCTCAATCTCTGGTGATGTCCCGCAGCAGTTCGAAACGGAATAGTCCGAAGCAGCCGAGTTCAGCGCTCGCGGACCGGAGGCTAACGCCGAACAAGATCGATAAACCCGACCAAGGTATGTTACTCTTACTTATAAAAATTAAGTTACATAACGATGCTACAAGTTCGATTGCGGTGAAAAAAAGT
Organism: Eugnorisma glareosa; assembly: GCA_947578425.1. Taxonomy (NCBI): domain Eukaryota; kingdom Metazoa; phylum Arthropoda; class Insecta; order Lepidoptera; family Noctuidae; genus Eugnorisma; species Eugnorisma glareosa. Next base: position 20,697,176 of record OX387967.1, on the reverse strand, counting down.
TGAAAAGCGCTTTGGTAGAACGGAAGCTCGTTGAGAAGTCCTTATATCGGCTAAAACCGACTGATATAAATTACGTAAACGTATTTTAACAAACGTTTTCATAATTTGTTTAGCTTTTTCCCATCTATGTTACGGTCAGCTTCCAGTCTAACCAAATGCAGCAGCAGTACCAGTATTTTACATGTTGACGCACGTTTTGAAAGATGGATATGATCGTAAATCGTCTACATGGTTGCGCGTAAATTTATGATAGCATCCGAGTGCGCAAAATGAAAAATAATTAGGGCACTACCAGGAAATATTCGTGGTACAAATCATCACTGTTTTTGATAATAATTTTGAAAAGATGTATTGATAAAGTAAAAGCGCATCAAAACAAATGAAAACTGATTCAAAATAAATACAACACCAGCATTCACCCCAAATCCGCCTTCACATATCGGAACGCTAGAGGCGCACGGCTCTAACATGGCGCATAACAATATAGCCGCTAAAATGGCTCACCACCTGTGGATGTCCATAAAGTGCTTACTCTACTTGCCATGATTCGCCAAAGAGTAAAGTAAGAAGAACTATGTAGGGGATTGTACCTACCTTCATCTAGATTGCCTCTTAGAGGCAGATATATTAAAATGAAACATAGTGAAAAGACCTAGTGGTTATTAAATTGTTTATTTTTACTTCGGAATATTAACGGATTATACTTAAATTCGTGCCAGCTTCAATACCGAAGAAAATAGGGTTATTTTTTCCTGTATGTCTAATTCTATGTAAGACGATGGGATTCTAATCCCCTAGCTCCGTAACGGTGGAACGTATTATTTCAAAGATTTTGTCTTGATTCTGGAATAGAAATGATCAAAATTGATATAATTTAATACGACTAAGATATGTCATGGAGAACACGACTATAATAATGATGTTACGTTTATTATTGTTTCTCCCTTACTTTTTCAACGACATCCGGACCATGCAGGCACAAAACTCCAACCCCACAAACGATTGCCCCATCTGTGACCAACCTACTCCATCCCCCTTTCCGACCCTACCGGTAACAATACACCATCTTAAGTGCGCGAGTATCGCTGACGCCCCCCCCCTACCTCGTGACGTCACATCTCCCTCCCCCCGCGCATCTACCGTCTTTTGTAAGAGTTCCGAGCGCGCACTTTATTACCCTTTGTTTATGGGAATAGGGAAATTACTTAATTTTTTCAGATTTCCTTTTTTCGGGTTACGGAACTACGGAAGGTCGGAGGAGGAAAGTTGATTTATGCGGTGTTTGAGGGAGTTTTGCTGCTTATAAGATTTGAAAGCATTGGTTCAGTTTTCGACTAATTTGTTATTCAAAATTTTTTTAGCTTGAGCCATGTCTATCTTTGGGTGCATTTAAAGCAACTTCCGTGTGTGACGATGTCGTAACACGAAGTTTCTGAAAGAGACCTGTAAAATAGTCATATGTTGTGATTCTCGTTGTTTTTTTAAGTGAGCTCGTGGCAAAATAATAACAGCCGCTCGGGTCGATCTTTAGGTTAAGCCGCGCTTGCCTAGGTTGGTCTGTGGATGGGTGACCACCCATTACATACCGAGTTTCCTAAGCACGTTAAGCCGTTGGTCCCGGCTGTCATCTATACAGCGTGTAACAGAAAGGGTATAATCATATGGAATACTGTGGTACGGACCATCAAACTGAACAACTTTCTCTATGGGACCACCATCGAAATCGTAAAAAAATAATCAGCTGTCCTATACAAAATTTAAATACCTACTCGACCCAAATGTATGGGACAGCTGATTATTTTTTTACGATTTCGATGATGGTCCCATAGAGAAAGTTGTTCAGTTTGATGGTCCATACCACAATATTCCATATGATTATACCCTTTCTGTTACACGCTGTAGATCTGTGACAGTCGTTAAAGGTAGTCAGTGGCCCAAAAAGACTGACAACCAAGAGGTATCGTATTGCCCAGTACTAACTGGGTTGTGGAGGTCAGATAAGCAGTCGCGCCATGTAAAATACAGGTACTCAGCTGCATCTAGTTAGACTGAAAGCCGATCCCAACATAGTTGCGAAAAGGTTAGACATGATGAGTGATATGTTGTGATTGGTTCCCTAAAATAACGCCTGTCAATCGCTCGTTATAATAGATTAGTTTCAAAAGGTTTTTTGTAATCTGGCTACTAAAACAAATATAACAAGCTAAAAAACTACCGATGTTCAATAGACAATAATGTCTTATTATATCACATAATATCTTTTTATTCAAACACATTGACCGTAATATTATCATTTAAATATAACAAACAAAAAGCTTTTTCCTATCCACTCATGTTTTAACACATAAACCACTTCATTCCAACCCAATTTCAACCTTAACACAGTGTAGTACGTTCCGTTATGTGTTGTGAAAGTTGTGAAATATGTCCTTTATCTGTAGTAAGGGTAGTGATGACGGGAGGAAGTCTGGATAACGTTACATATTGGTATTTCGCGTAGGTATATTGTGTTTGGATTGGTGTCGGCCATAAGCTTATAGCGATTTCACGTATTCACATTAGTGTGTTTAGCTTTATCCTTGAGACACGATTTACTTTGTTAGGGTTTATACTTTGAACTCCCTGTCTGAGAATTTAGAAATAGCGATCTGATGGCCTACCATGACGTCTTCAAGCAGGAGCAATTTCAGTGTGGGAAAGAGATGGCGCTTGACGACTTGTGTAGGCCTGTCTCTTTCCCACACTGGAATGACTCCTGCTTTAAGACGTCATAGTAACCCCCCTGATAACCTCAATGTGTTAGGTAGTGTAGTGTTAGGGCTCGCACTACCAAATGATGACTAGGCTAGATGTTTCCCGGTTAAAACAGTAACTACAATTCATCACCGATCAATACCATCGATCCACTACAGCAAACTATATCTTTCCCATCGCTGGGAACGTTATAGTTAAAACAAGCTCCTTTATCGAACCGCTTGCCTCTATGAAAGATTCCGCGCCGGATGTGTCGCGGTGTGGACAATCCGCGTCATATAGGTGTCAACTCTAACATCTCCCATAAGGTGGAGAGCCAGGGTAACCCTCGAAATTCAATTTTAATTGAACTACTTCATGGTTGTATTGATGATCTTAATGATTATAACTCTGTAAACGATCGCGAATTATATTTTGTTCAACATATAGCCTGAAACTGACCTGCAAATTGCAAAAAACGTAAAATTGAATTTTGCGAGCTGCCGTGGCGCTTCCACCTTAAACTATTTTCTGTACTACATTAGCTAGGTCACCTGTAGCGACCTCACCACTCAGTCATAGACAGCCTCCATCGATCCGCTTTCCGCTATAAATTATTCCGCGGCGGAAGTGACGCGGCGCGGACGGAATTGATTCGCGTCAACGACAATGTCTGCTTTGAGCTGTACGCATACGTATACATTCGAATGTAACATCACGCCTAAATTGAAGGAAGCCCCGTACACAGTTAAGTTTTAGTTTCGACTAAAACACGACGAACATAGGCTCATGCCTCCCCGAGCATTAAGAATTCCACTAGGTGGATTACGAAATCCAATTTAATAAAACTGAAGGCCCAGCAGTCGGTCTTGCTAGTCAATACGATTAACAAAGTAACTCTCATCATAACTTCAATATATGATCGGCTATAAACGTTGAAAGTAAACTGAAGTCTGTCAGACTCATAGTCTTCCTGTCCGTGTCCCATTCTTCTTGGGGTCGGCGCAACTCTTTTTCTTCTCCCATTCTCCGCTGTCAGACGTTACGGCATCATTTACTCCTTTCTCTTTCATATCATTCCACACACAATCCATCCATCTTTTCTTTGACCTTCCTCTCCCTCTCTATCCATCAACATTCATGTCCATCATTCTTTGAGTCACATGCGTTTCATCCCTCCTCATTACATGAAATCTATCAGACTAAGATAGGAATTTAATTTGCTCATCTTAAAACAGATTGTAAAACAAGTTTTTCGCAATCATAGTCCAATTAACCCCTAACAATATTATCTTAACCAACAACTTCAAAGTTAAATTAATAATCGCACTCACCAATACTATGCCGCAAAGATTAGCACCATTTCGCCATCTCTCAGTAGGACATTGGACAATAGCGTCGAGTACTAATTTGAGGGTCGTCTCCGTCGGACGGAGGCGCGTCAAAGCCCGGATTATTGGAAAGCCATTTGTGGCGCTGTGAGCGGGAGGTGGCGTGGGGCTTCTGTTGTAGCGGGTCTTGATTAAAGAAAGCGGTTTTTTAGGTGACGTCTCGTGATGGTTCGATGGCAATTCAGTGTTGACTTTTGAAAAGATCATAACAAAAATATTGTTAACAGATAAGATTTTTTTGTTCGTTTAATTGGTTAACGAAAGGAACAAATAAGTGTCCTGTCTTATCAGTTGATGGAATTTTGGGTCGCATTGAAAAGATCGTCATACCGTACCGTCTGTTTCGCACTTTTGTATGAACCAACCACACACTACAGGTCGTCCGCACCGGGCCTTTTAGTTTTCGAGTGCGGTGCTTCACTGCAGTTTAAAATGCACCTGCCGTTCACGAAATAGAATGACGAAAGCTCAACAACATTTAGGTAGAACATAATCTAGTATACTTTCTAAGCACCTTGGAAGTCAAAACATAGTCTCACAAATACCAATTTTGTATAATGTCCGCTCCCTGCTTTGTTTCCGCTTATATTGCCGCTCTCACTCGCCTCCACATCTTCCCACTGAGATATAGTCAATAGACGCGCCGATTGGAAGCCGTCGTATTTTCTTTGCGCTCAACACAGCTGTGATTTGTCAGCGACAGGATTATACGAGATATTGTTAATTACGCAGCTCTCGATCTCCGGGACAATAGATTGTTTTACCTTGTTTGGAATCTTGTTTTACCTTTACTTATAGGGTGTAAACGAAGCCGTCAACGGCAACCAAGCATTCAATACATCAACTAAAGTAACACTGCAAAATAATATTGCTAGGAAATGAGCTTTTTGGTACGAGCGTAATTTTTCTTTTACATTTTTTATTTTTCTTTTTCCGAACAAACCGCAGATGCTTGTCTGTACACCGGACTCGATTAGATAAATGTATCTGTAAGTGTCCGGTGTCCTCATTTGGTCCGCAATTTGCATCTGTCCGTACTTTTTTTGCTGAACCTTATTAGTAGCAATTTAATTAAGCTAGCAGTACAATATTTGTAATTTTGATAAGCATTTTTCTTTGTAAATTTATCTAACTTGAATTCTCTTAGATATCTGAGTTCAGATCTTACAAGTTATGTTGTTTAGTCAGAGGTCGTCACTCGTCACTTATTCCCACAAAATGTTTGTTCTATGAAATCTTCAACGCACATCACAAAATAGTTTCCTGCGGAAAATGTATCGGTTTTAAACGATTTTCCACCCCCTCAGTCACGTAGCCACAAACCAGTTACGGTATCCGCAGCGTTCGGGGCGCGAACATACCGATACACCCTGAGAATAGCTCTACATTACCGGTCTGTTGCTACTGCCGCGAGTCACTGGCGCAAGTTACTGTCGCAAGTCCCTGTCGCTATATATTGATGCGAGTGTCTGGCGCTAACTCTTGTTAATAACGCTAGTAACTGGTGCGAGTCACTGACGCTAACTGCTGGTGCTAGTCACTGGCGGGCGCTAGTTACTGGTTCGAGTAACTGGCACGAGTCACTGACGCTATTCATGAGATAGTAAACTGTTTGTAACAGAAGCGTATAATTAAAACATAAGTTATTCATGTAACCAAAACTACTTCATTTGCTGTGATAGCGTGCTTAACAATGCAGAATTTAATAAGCTGTGAGGAATCACTGGACCCAAAGACTAATCTCTGTCATTTAGGAATGAGATAGTTACTAGAGCTAGAAATGAGTAATGGTTCAATTGTGCCCCAGTAGATGGCGTATGTTGTAATGCAGGTTAGATTTTAGAAGTCTCTAGTTGCTTAATAAGCTGTTAGAAGTGTTTTTATTTTATTTAGATCGAATACTGTGTCGTTGATCTAGTGACTGCCTCGTTGGTCTAATGGTCGCAAGCGCGACTGCTGAGCATGAGGTCCTGGGTTCGATTCCCAGGTCGGGCAGTGTTAGTAGGTCTTTCTTGGAACTTATAATATAACTGGCGAAATGTGGGTGTACTACCTCTGTTTAAACCTTTGAGAGTTACAGGCGTGATGTTATGTTCGATCTAAGTAAAATAACGAGCTTTTGATAGGTTGCTTTCTTTACTTTCAACGTGTCTCAAAATATGAATATGCGTGTATTCACATCCCTAAAACAAATTGGTTAACTTTTCCTTTCTTTCAATGATGTGACTCTTTCCCTCCAGTTTCTTGCCATTTCACTTACAAAGGAGCTTGTTAACCACTTACAATCTACCCTATAATTAGTTGCAACTATAACAAGAAAGTTCCTGGATTTTCCCGTATTTACCACCGTCTTATGTTCTAAAACGGTGCCATGTGTGGCTTCCCACGGCCCGTGGAACTCCCAACTTCTTCGTAAGCGTACATTATTTAGTGAGCAACCGTTTATTGACCACTTCCAAGTAAGAGGGGACTTTGTACACTTGTAATTAGCATGGCGGGTTATGTCTTTGATAACTTATTGGAGAGACTTACAGGCATTTATGCGAGATGGGTCGGAGGACGTCATACAAAAGGAAATAATAGTCCAAAGGTATGATAGAGATAGAGACCTGTGCGCAGCACTGGAGCCATGCAAGTTGATTAATAAAAAATTTAATTAAGATCTTCCTCTTCTTGAATTAGGTTAAAAAAAACCTGCAATAACACTAGCGTTGCAAGATACGTAGACTCGAAGGTGTTCAGCGTTTGGTGATACTTACAAATCTTAGTTCCTAGCTCCCATATGGATAGCTGTTGTTTGATTTAATACATTTAAGTTATGAATATACAATTTGGTTAGTTGTTATAAATCCACTCCACATTCACAGCATGAAAATTGTAGAATGCGATTTTAAAACATTTAGTTTCGACAATTAAACAAAACATTTAGTTTCGACAATTAAACAAAACATTAACAGTCACAGTGTTATGTAACACCTCTAACCCAGTCCATTTGTTACTCCAGTGGCGCCGCCTACTGGTGAGTAGCACTCAGCGAGTTTGAACAACGACTTGCTTCCGTCGAAACATACTGCGGGTTGTATGTGATGTGATCCGCTGCGTTTTACATGTTTCAAGTCGTTTTCGTGCTGAATAGTAACACAAATACTAGACTTGGTTAAGAAAGCTTATTTCTTCTTCTTTCGTATCGATAGTACGGCTTTTCAAATGACTTGGGCCTATTAGGTAGTCACATAAATCGCGAGGTGCAGAGGCAGCTGTAGGCTTGAGGCGAATGCTTACTGGCAACTGGATTTCTATTAAGGAACTAAATATTTTTTGCTTCTATCATATACGTATATTAACCTTATTTCATTACCAGTGGTTTTCAGTCCTTACTGTGTACTAAGTTGCTTCACGCTTGTATGTCCCGAAGGGTTTTCAGTCCTTACTGTGTACTAAGTTGCTTCACGCTTGTATGCCCCGAAGGGCTAGGTAGAGGTGTATCTATGGTACACGTACACGTTATGCCGTAAAAAGCCAAAAAAAAAACTTTCAAATTCAATTTCTACTAACAAAAAGTCTGTAACATGCTAGCAGGCTTTTTGCTCGAAAAGCTTGACATAAACAATAATGTCAATGGTTCACAATAATAAATACTGCAAACAAAAGTGGTTGTTTACTGCAGAAAGTAATCGATATAAAAGCCGTGTCGCATCGAAGGCTCGTACGCTGGGCGGGGAAAACAATCGTGTCAAGTGTTACGGCCATTAGTTGAATACAGAATGGTACGACTTGGCTGTCTTTGAACAGTTGCATGTTAATATTGGCTTCAATATATAAGTTAAATAGGGCGGTTGCTTTGTTTTATACGAGGTTTCTTGACTAAAGCAGTTTGTATATCATCATCAGTTTAGCCTTATCAAAGGCAGACATGTTTGTCGATCAGTCCAATGCTATAAAAACACGAACTTTGTTTAAAACGAACCATATGAGAACATTATTTATGACGCTTTCTAATTGGGGCAAACAATAAAATAAAAAGTCTGAAAATAAATAACGATATTAACTACCCAGCAATGTTCAACTTTCCGACAAAGTGCCCATTCCAATACACGAACTCGCACGGAGCCTTCCTGGCGCCCAGCGTGGGGCAGCTGTCATGTTTTGTTTCGCTTTTGTTTCTACACAAGTCAGTAACTTGAAAGAGTAGCTCCTGTTGCCTGCTAGCTCACGTACGATGCTTGTTTAACAGTTTGCTTCAGTAAAACTAGGTATTAGGTATTAGACATGTACATGAGGGTCGTAGATAAATTCAGCGAATTTTGGTCCTCAGAGTGGGTAACTCTGGGTTACCCATAAAACCTTGTGATTCTCAAATCTGCTGATCTATTTCAATTGATGCTTCAAGAAGTTATTGCAATTCAATTCAATTTTATTTATGGAAATTAAACACGATCATGCTTTCGACCCTCAAGTCGCTGAATAGAGATTAGCACACAACCAGCTTATCGATGGAACCCAACAATACATATAAAATACTATGATTCTTTATAAAAATACTCTCTACAGCAGCCTTGTGTGTAGCTTCTCGAGTGGAGTGTCGCTTTGTACCGGCAGCACTCGGCCGCCGATGTTTTTGATAGCGGCCGCGCTATGTCCCTAGTCGCAACCACTTGTCGCGTGCATCCCTTTGAAGTCTGGATGTCAAAACTAGAACGTTTTTCTGCAAAAAAAGTCGGGACGTCTTGGTCTATTTTGTTTACAATTTATAACTAATCATATGTCCTTTCGAATAATGCTCTAGGTATATGCTATTCAAAATTAAATTTGATAAGAATTCACTCCATAATACATCGCTCTGAACGCCACGCTATATCTATTCTTAAAGCGGCTATTTAACTTCATAATCGCATTAATTTCCAGAGTTAAATAAAATTAGTCTATCATTCTCTCGTGTTGACATAAATGCTACGCAATCCAATCAGAATCTAAGTACATCAAAATATGTTAAACTTATATTGTCGCTTACGGGATATCTTCCGTGATTGTTTATTATTTTGAGCTCCCGATATTTCGACGCTGTTGCAAGCGCCATGATCGCGGGATGACTGGAGAATGCTGGATAGAAAAAAAATGTTAGATGCAAAAAAGACAAAGAAAGAGTCTCTTTCTTTGTCTTTTGCTGCGCGCACTACTGGAACTAGACACTAGTCACGGCATAAGACACTCACAGTATCACCAGGTTTTCCATGTTTTCGGGAGTTCAAAATAATAAATAATCTTTAGTTTTAAATCGTCAAAGCTTAAAACATCAAATGTTGCCTAGCAACAGTCCCGTAAAAAAGTCCTGCAAATTATAATACCTGTTATCGAAAATTGGATTCGAGTGGAAGCTTCGTTTCAGTAATTAAAAGACCTGGGGCGTTTTCGTGATTCTCGAAATAATTTAATGAATATTTCAGTAAAGCCTCAATCTCTGTTGGGTGCCAGTTGCCTCTGTTGGCGCCCAACGCGGGATTTGACTTCATTTCGACAACGTTTTCCCAGAACTTGTGTTTCCTGTAAATAAAACTTCTGAGAATCATCTGAAAAACTTTTTTGGTCTTTGTTACCTTTATAAGATTTAGGTTTTATAGTTTTCGTTTACGGTACAGCATATTTTCTAGGAAATTGAACTGGTAAGATTTTTTTCAATTTATTTCTTGACTACGTTCAGCATCGTGGTGTCCTAGCTCTTAGCTTCGCAGGGCGCATGCTCTGCACAAGTCTGAGGGTTATTTGTCGTAACGGTGGTGACTTGTTTATTTTTATAGCTCGCCCCCTCCCTCACCGTGCTGCCTCATCCATCATGCAGCCTCGCGCCGTAATTGTTTTGATTCCCATAGTATTGGCTTTTGTTTAATGATCCTGTTTTTATTTATTCATCGGGATATTTATAGGTAAGGGGAATTAATAAATTACGCGTTCTTTTTTTATTTGGTTGGCTGTAATATTAATAAACAATTTGGCATCAGTAAAGCTCCTGGATTGTACAACCAACATTTCTGTTTGTAAATTGAGTCAGCACAAAGTCTTTTCTTGTCGTTTGTTATCTTTCTCCTGCAAAACCTTACTACTTTCACAACTCAACACTAGCTCCGTTCATTTAATTAATTTAAACTGTGCATTACGCGCCTAGCAGCCCTTTCATAACTCTTTCTTCACTGAACACAAATTGCGATAACCCACCTTCAAATTATTTATCGTTGCTATTGTCCGACAATCATTAACTTCCTGTCTTTAAACAAATCTGTAAACAACATGTCAGTACTATCCTGCTAGTACACCGTACGTCGTGACAACTGACAGCGGGGGGTAGTTAGAAAACAGAGATAAAGATCTCTTCAACACGTCCCTACCCTCTCGTCTGCTCGGGTAGGTACAGTCGAACGAGTTGTTTTTGGTACACGTGAAAATATATTCATGTTCCCACTGAACTGCCAATGTTCATCTTTACCGCTTAATCACGAGCTCAAACGACACGAGTGTTGTGATAGCAACTGCGGAGAAACTAACTAATGAAAAATTTCTTTAGAGCATGAAGCCATTACGCGACGGTACTCATGCAAAGAAAACAAGTGACGCGTGTGTCATGTCACGTATCGCATCGCCTGAGGTCGTGAACAGGGCGATATTGTGTACTTAATAATGTTTTGGCAGAGATACCCAAAAGAGGGGTGGAAAAAAAATGACAACTTCGCATACTCACAACAGTTTTCAAAGTGGTTGCAAGTGAGCTACCTGTGTACAAAACAGCTTGTTTGACTGTACGCATCCTACCCTTTCGCACACTCGTGTAGGTACATTCCAGAGCCCATTAGCGGCGCTGTCACGAGCCAAGCGCTAACCACAAGGGCGCATTAGTGCTAAACACCCGCAGATATGAACGGTATAGGATTGTAATGTCGTACGTCGCCTCTGCGTACTGTCTTGCGTCGACGCACTGTGTAGTTAGTAGAGATTCATATCGGTATGTGTCTGTGTAATCGTGTATGTGTAAAAGTGTTTGGTGGGGGAAAATGTGGTAAAAATTTAAGATAAAATGAAGGACTCTTGAAAAACAATCAAGTCCGAAGAAAGAAAGAAAGAATGAAGGTTGAAAATTAGCACACATGAATAATGTTTATTAAGAACAAAAAAAAAATACGTCCAGATTTTGATTATTCATGATTATTCCCCGAATTGTATCGGTAGACAAATTTGATTAATCCCAATTCGATGCGCGGTACAGCTCTCACAGCCTCACTGACAGAGGCGACACAACGTCGAGTTGCATTCTCTGCCTCGGCGTGTCTACTATTCCGGGATCGGGCGCTCAACATGAGACTATAACTAATAGGTAACAGAAGGCCAACTCCATACATTGAGCGAAAACAGGCGCACGCACACACAGAAGCGTGTCGCGTATGTACGGCAATCTCAAACAAATGCCGGCCGTGAGTGCACTTGCACTCGCTGTACGGGAAGCGTGTCTGTGTGTGTGCGTTTTCGCTCGTTTCAAGCCGTCCTACTGTAGCTTTCTATTTTGTGTCATGGAACTATGTCGGACTATTACACGTATGCACACAGTTGATGACACGATCGATGGTGAGCTACACGACCTGGCTCGTGTTTCCTATTTTGAGATTTGTTTGATATGCGATTGATGTTTCGATAATTGCGTGTGCCATTTATTTGGCCACGACACAAAACGTAGCTTTCAGTGCTGTGCTTTTTTATATTATACTCTATAAATAAACTACAATAAAAAATTTAGCGCGGATCTGGAATTTATAGAACACTACTTTCTACTTCGACGGTGTTTACAAGTTACATGATAATAGACAGCAAAGGAACAAACAGCTTTAAGCACCATTATAGCTGCTTAGTAGTTCTAATACAAAGAACAAACGAACAAATCTCATTGACACAGCTTACTTACACAAGACGGAAGTAAAACCTCCAGATATAGCTCGCACAATGTAAAGATTACCAGCGCGGCACATTAAACCGCCGGTTATCTTCAACTCGCGACGTAGGCCAACAGAACCTCAACGTATGAGGGTAGTCGGAGTTTGTACAGTCTACCCTTTAACGAGGGGGGGACCTTTAGCAGCCGCGTTTGAACGCGGTGCGAATTTTGAATAGTGGAAACCGTTGACGGGTTTTGTTATTGGTGTTAGTCATTTTTTTTTTGTTGTTGAGACAGTTATATCCACTGATTCACTTGACATTGTAAATTATTTGCGCCTTAGATCCCCTTCTTAAAAAATATGCATTGGTTTATTGCTTCATTACAATTTGTCAAATTAATCTTAACATCCACTTTTCTGGACATCAGAAAGTCTTTTAATGACGAATATTTAAAATTGACTATTTTTAATTTCGACAAGCATCTACCTGCTACCTTAATAGGCCTTGCTTACTCACAAATGTCTGAAGATTAAAAGATAATTCTCAGTCCACTATCTTGTTACTCTACACAAGTAACAATTACGAAACGTATACTTTCCACTTAGTATTCAGCGAGCGAACCGTTGGCGCCCAACGCCTGTCTTGCCTCGTCCATGACACGACTGAATGTACCTACTTCATCATTGCTTATACGCCGTACGTAATGATGAGCTAATTGTGCAACTACATGTAATCAGAGACGATTGTGTTTGACATTTAACTTTGACACATGTCAGCTGTTTCGTATTACGTTCGTTAATTTAGTGGGAATTGTTAATTATGAAGTCCAGTACACATTCCTTCATTGGCACGTTGTTCCACGCGCTACTGAGTGTAGACCTCCACGTTTTTAAGCTTCCCTGGTTGACACGAGTCTCAACCAGGTCTTGCCCGCTATCTTCTGAATGTTCTGGACCCATCTGGTCGTATGTTCAGTATGTTTGTTGCAATTTAAACATTCCAAGACCATCAAGTTCGGCATTGGTCCTTCAATACAAGCTATAACTGGCAGTTTCTTTCTATTCTCATTATGGTTTAGTAAATCCATTATGACGACCCGTTCTTACTACTCACTAGTCCAACTTGCAACTATCCCTCATTTAAATTCCCCACTAGCCCGCTCACTCGTACGAGTAACTCTCCCACTCAAAGGCCCTCCACTCAGTATTCCGCTGGCGTGTCGACTCGCCGCCAAGTATTTACTGCTCTGTGTACCGACAGGGCGAGTAGCTACACTAGCTCACTAGCTCGAGAGCTTTCTTTGTGCGTCCACCAGCGTCGGGAAATTGTTATTAGCTCAAGAAACTTGTTGGGGAGAATCTCGTTATATCTACATTTTCTGAATGCTGAAAGAAAGTCTGTTTTTAATATTCTCGGGAGTTGGAAGACGTACTTATTTATCAATAAGGCGATGTTTTTAGTTTACTGATGGACTTCTCGAGGAAGTATCATTGAAAGCCTTTTCTTAATGGGATAGTGTTTTCAGTATCGATCGGTCTTTTCTTCTTTTCTTTTGGACCCCTTGGTCTTCTGTAATAACAACATTTATTATTGCAGTCAGTAAGTTGAGCAAGACATCTCTATCTAAGTCTTTAGTGACGCAAGCCATCAGAGACATATTCAAGGGGTGACTTATGTATACAGGGGTGAAATGCTGATATCAACAGCTTAGAGGAAGGAGTAATGGGATGTTTGTTGCTTAATGTAGTGGTAATGGTAGATGATTATTACATAAGGTTTCCCGCCAGTATACTGACGGTTACTCTTTTTGAACATTTTTGATCGTCGATGCCTTATCAAGTATTATTTTTTGTTTATCATAAACATATACGCGCTTATAAATCATCTACATTACAACGATACTTCACTGTTTGCCGTCCCTTCGACAAGGAAACCGATACGGTCATCTGCACTCCCAGATAGTCCACTTTACCCAACACTCCCCCTAATGTAAACACTGGGGCACTAACGTTCTGAATTATACGAACAATTTGGACTCGCCCCTAAATAACAGAAGAAATGATTCCAAACAAACGGAACTGCTGAAGGTCTTACTAAATGGACATGTGTCATACTATCGTTGAAACATTGCCAAGAATCTTGGCACGCGAATTTGATCCTTACTCTGACGTTCTAAGGCTCGTTCTAGTTGGGGTTGGGGTTGGCGGTTATATCGAGTTTGTGCATCAAGACGTTATTGCCGTACTACCCCCTTTTTACGAGCGCTTAATCCCCAGGTCGCTGTGTGTAGTGGGGAAGCGTTTCCATTACGCACACGGTTACGGGATATGTCTGACTCGTAGGAAGTACGAAGTCAATGTCGTAGGCGATATTGGTCGGACAAAATTGGTTTATTTCGCAAGTTATTATTTTGTCTGTTGCAGCCTTAGTTTAACACTCAAACCGCTCGGCAAATGCAGATGTGAAGTCATGTTGTGCTAGTAGCTAGAACAAATGAAAATATGGCCTATATGACTAGATTTATGAACTTGGACGAGGTGAAAAGAATATGTACATACCTAAGGATTGTAGCCTGTATTTATGTAGTAAGTAGTACTTAACTCTAGTAAATATCGTCTGTCGTATGTTCAATGGATACGTGTCCACGCGACGCATGCGCGTGGCGGTGCGGATGCGGGGCGCGGACTGTTGCGATGTCCGCCTGCACGGACCTCGCTATGTGACTCCGTACTGACTTGTTTGTTGTTTGACGTAGCGATTTATTTGCGGCGTATATTCCCTTCTTTTTACATATGTATCGGCTTATAGCTTTCGTTTTTATAGTTTGTTGATGTTCATTGAAGTAAAAAATGAAAGAAAAACATTCTAAATACACAAACTCACGGCTTCTACCCAAGCAACTGCAGATCGCCACCTGCTTGGATACTTACTTAATTCCTTTTGAATTGTCTTCGTTCAAACATCTTGACTGTTATATGAAACATCATGTTATGATTTCTGAAAATTTTGGCTTATACAAAAGAAATACATTACCTTATTTCTTGCATAAGATCTTATCCACTTTTCAAATGATGCATTTTATTAGGAGTGAAAAACTTGCCCATTGTAATGAGACCTCTAAGATGCCTTAGTAGGTACGGGGAATTGTATATTTAAAGAAACTTATTTGAATTCATTGGAAACCAGTTACTAAGATACTACAGATTACTGCACCTACAATTTCAAATACAACAAAATTATCTAAAATGATAATCACAACCTTTTAGCAAGATTTAATAACATCTAAAACTCTTCTAACGATAAACCAAGCTAAATCCGAACCTCTGGTACTCCTACTTTAAAATACGATCTCTTGCTGGGGTTTATTTAATGCGGCCCGGTTTACGAGCCGGCCCAGTCTAATGAAATTATGCGTTCATCAGATTACGGGCCGAATTCGTTTTTTTCTCGACCCCTAACGGCCAGGCCAGTAATGAACGCCGTCAGCCGAAATTGTAAGATTCCGCAAGTAATGTGAGAATCGGTATTATGAAGCTATTGGAGAATATTGTGAAGGTTCGGAACTTTTAAAGGTTTTCGTGTTCCATAGTCTCATAAACATGGTGGATAAAGCTGTTTTCGTCTCGTGTCCTGAACGTCTTTGGTGTCTGAGATTTGATGAAGATCTGCTGGGTTCTCTCAAAACTACCACCAGCTTTTTGTAATGCATTTACAAAAAGCCTCAACAGTAACCTTAAGCAGTCTTAGAGACATTGACAGTCCTAGAACATTTCTCTTAGATCAACACCAATTTGGTTAGTCATGCCTACCTAAGATCAATGTGACGACATTGATCTTAGGTAGGCATGACTACTAAACTTAATTCACTAAAAAAAATGACCGAAAGTCAAAACTCCATTAACAAAATGAATATTACAGAACCTTAAGGAAAAAATGGGCAGTTTTCAACACAGTTGGAAAACGCGTCGGGGCAGATTTTAATTGGGCCGTTTCGGACTGTTATTGTAGCGATGGAGACGTTAAGTGGCCCGGATTTTGTGCGGAGGGGCTTTAAGGAAATGTAGACGAGTAATAGTGGCGAAAAGGGAAGTCGGCGCGAACGTTAGCGGTGAAACGATCCGTTGGAAGACGAAAGGGAAGGTTTTAAATGGAGGAATAGAGTAGAACCTATTCGTTTTGCAGCGGTTTTTGGCTGCGGTTTAATTCGCAAGGTCTTCTAAACTAAAAACACACAAGTACTAAGATATGTTAAAATCTTTGAAGGTATTGAAAACAATGACAAAGATAGTTATTTCATAACAACAACTATTCAAATATCCAAACTCCCGCAATGAAAATATTCGTGCAAATATTATAATGTTCCAGTCGTTTCGCTACTGCAGATGTGGCCCGACAAATTCCTTCACGTTAAAAATGTCGTTTCGAAACTTTTTATATTGTGAAGAATAAATACAAAAGCAACAGTTAAGGTGTCTTTTACGACGGTTGTAGATTCAAGGCTTCGACCTGTCGCCGACAAGATCGTTCAGAGTCCATTTGAGACTCGACCAGTCCACGGATAGCTAGACCACCCGCATCCCTTTACAGCGGTTCGAATCGTAAATACGTATAAAACGCGCCCCTTGACGTATAATTATTAATTCAGCTGCAGAGTTGGCTATTACCGCAGAATAAGAGGGTGACAGAAGGTCCTTTTTCGCAAATGTCGTGTGCCAACACAACTCACAATGTTACAGATATGTTATATGGCGATCATGTCATGGCGTCACACGTTTTTATTCATCAAAATGTGAAGCATATAAATCTCAAAAAGCCAGTCTAGTTTGTAAGTTAGGCTTTCCGCAGATTGTGCCCCAGTAGTGTAACCGAATAATCTGAAGCTTCTTCTCCGCCCATAAGTTAGGATAAATACCACTATAAACCTGGAACCGGTTACACTAAGTTACGCTAAGTAGCTTTTATAACCGACTTTTTTCAAAAAGGAGGAGGTTCACCATTCGGAGGTTTTTTTTTTTTCATTTTTGTTGCCTCATAACTCCGTCATTTATAAACCGATCTGAAAAATTCTTCCCATAGAAACTTCATCAAAATCGGTTTAGGAATTTGGTTGTTTTCCTCACGTTAATTGTCAAATCACGCGACGTCGCGTGTAGGCGCTTTGATGTACATCACGCGCCGTCGCGTGATACTTGCTAGTTAAATTTGACACTTCCCGATTTCTGATTGAGCTGAAATTTTGCACGCATGTGTATATCGCAAGACAATGCAATATTATAATGACATGGAGCTGATCTGATGATGGAGCTGGAAGGTGGCCATAGGAACTCTGTAATAAAACGACGCAACGCCGTCGAGTTCGGACTCGTTTGATTCGTCTTGACAAGTACTTTAGTCCTAAATGGTCACCAGGGTCTGATGATGGAGCTGGAAGGTGGCCATAGGAACTCCGTTATAAAACGACATAACCCCATCGAGTTTGGGTTCGTATAATTCATCTTATCGAGTACTTTGTCTGTAGATAGTACCCAGGGTATGGTGATGGAGCTGGAAGGTGGTCACAGGTAGTCCGTAGTAAAATGACACAATCCCATCGAGTTTGGGCTCGTATGATTCGTCTTGACGAGTACTTTGGTCCTAAATGGTATCCAGTGTCTGATGATGGAGCTGGACGGTGGCCATAGGAACTCCGTTATAAAACGACAAAACCTCATCGAGTTTGGGCTCGTATGATTCGTGTTGACGAGTACTTAAACTAACTTCTAGTTACAATGTAAAAATTAATTCATGGCAGGAATTTGTGTGTATACTACAACTAAAAAGGGTAAAATAAAAAAACTTTCTGCGTAAACAAAACTGACTTCCAAAAAAAAAACACTAAAACAGTCTAAATTAACTTGACTTTCGGAAGTCGGTGGCAAAAAGATACAAACAAAGACACCGACTTCCAAAAGTCAAGTTATTTTAGACTTTTTTAGTGTTTTTTTTGGAAGTCGGTTTTGTTTTTTTTAAATTAGGAGATTTGACTCCATCATCTTCTTAGGCTCAAAACTGTAGTGATGGGTCCAAAATAGTAGTTCTTCGAATCTCTTGAGTGTCTATGAATTAAACACACATTTCTTCATCTCTAATAGACAGAACTGAAGGATATAGAAACGTTTACGCAAACTATATCTGCCAGTCTGCCCGACCCTATTCCAGATTTTCTACATCAGTAACCGAATGTATATGCGAGGAGCAGATCAAACATTGTTAGTAGTCCTTCTGTAGTCCCGTGCCTCGTTCTGCGGTACAACGGCCGTGGCTCGGCGCGACGCTCAGTCGTCCGCCTCGAATTATTCACGTAGACTTTCTGACGGAGTGCATACTTCCCGGACAGAGTTGTGTAATGCTGGGATTTCGATTGTCGGTTTTTATCTTTTTTTTTTTGGCGATTGTCATTTTGTTTGGTACGTTGCTAGTGGTCTCTGCGATTTTGAATTAGGTGGATTATGAAATGATGACTACCTCTCATTGCATTTTTTCATATAACAATGATATTTTTTTAAGCTTGCATAGTCATGTCAAAAGCATTAAGGTCGTTTTCAGAACCTCCTTTTTTCGTCGGTTAAAAATGGTACTTGCTGAAGTTCGTTACGTTGCAATCTAACTGGGCCGCTTGGTGGATTACGACCCGTTCACTCACACAAGGAGGAAGTTTGTGTCCCAGCTGTGGGAACATTACAGACAATGCACCATCCAATTTATCCCTAACACAAACGTTTATTTATTGATCAATCACCCAACATTTCCATGCCGATATGATCGCGAAATTACGAACACATTAGCGACTATAAATGGTTCCGTAGGTATAGTCGAGGCAATCTAAAAGGAGTTTGGTATCGATATCGCTCGCACCACTACCGGGGGGAGGATGGGACAAAGTTTCCTCGTGATTAGCGGAGCAGGGCTGTGGCGTTACCATACATATGTGGGTGTGTTGCTAGCGCCAACGTTGCTATTAGACCTGGGAGTTGTAGTGTGGAGTTCAACAAGTTTAGATTTTGTCGATGTTCATTGATGCATCAAGATATATTGTGAGAATAAAGCTATATTTTAAAAGAGTTGTTGCATTTTTATTTCTACTTTAAATGGTTCAAATACTACCTACTAGGAGAAAAGGATAGTACCAAGTACTAAAGAAAAGGATAGTACTAAGTAGGAGTAACAATTGATCTATACAATCGATGGTTATGTTAGATCTTATGTAAATTATGACAATGGGTAAGCCCGTCGCCATCAGGCTCGACTCGATCCCTGAAACTCGCATCGGGTAACATCTGTGTGTTTCAGAACATTTCATTCAGAGCATCTTGTTACTTTTTAAGTAGTCCTCAACTTTGGAAGGGCTACTAAACAAGTACGTTTATTAGTAGAGGGGTTGAATCTTTTCTCCGGGACTCCTCGAGCTTCATTGCCTCGATATATGCACACGCGAACTGGTTCATAGGCACATCACTAGCCCGATCACGTATGTACTACACAATGCAGATACGTGGAACAACATTCGGCTATTGGTTGGTTATTTGACGCGCTGTCACCGGGGTGCGACGCGAGCGGTTATTTGAATAGTTCACCTACATTCTAGTGCGTACGTAGTACGTAATTTTATCGAGAGTTGTGCACGTGAGTAAAATACGAGTTGTAGGTCGTAGTTTCGAACTCTAACAAGGCACTTTCATCATCACTATCAGCATACAGTCCACTGCTGGACATCCTCTCCAATCGCCATTCACCTCTCGATGGGCACACAAGGAAAACGCCGTGAGGAAACCGGCATGTCCTAGAGAAGAAAACTCGAAGGCATGTGGCATCCACCTACGCGCACTGGGCCCGTGAGGTGGTATTACGGCCCACTCTTTCTCTTAAAGAGAGAAGGCCTGAGCCCCAGCAGTGGGAGTATTATGTGTTGATTATGCTAGCTTTTTACTCAGATACATTTTCTAGGACGTAGTGAATTGTTTCGAGTTGAAACGAGCTGTTATGCAATATTCCAGTGACTCAAGCCACGTGTAAAACTTTTATTTTTCACTTTCGGAAAAACCCTTGCCAAGTACTTATCATAATAATAATTCCGATTGAGAAGGCATTTATTTACATACACATTCCAATAAATTGATGTGCTAATATGTTGGCTGACATACGTGGATCTTAGACAGTCTTTACGAGTAGTCAGGAGCTCGAAATTCTGACAACCACTCTTACCAAGGGGTGTCGTGTTACCCAGTCATGCGTCATGTAAAATACTGGCACTTGGCTAAACAGCCAGCAGGCTAGATTTGAAACCGATCCCGACATAATTGAAAAAGTTAGGCGACTGGTGATATGCAATGAACAGAAAACGCAATAGGTGTAATTATGCTCTCCACACTTGTTGAGTTTCTAGATATGATATTTCTTAGACTGGAAGACATCTTCTTTCTCTATGGACTAAGGCTTTATTAGATCATGCGATATAAGATTTACTTTATACATTCGAGACCTACTTGTTATCGTCAACGCGAGCATGGTCGAAAAGCTTGTTGTTTCATCCAGAGCCTCAGCGAAGATTTTCTTTCAATTTCCCGGTCTTACCCCGCCCCGACCCCGCACATCTCGTCTCCCGCGCACCTCATACCGCCTAACGCGATGACATTGAACGAAAAATAGTGTTCGAAAATTTCTTAAACTTGTTCCAGGAAATACGTGTTTTTGAATAAGTCTTACAAGTATGTGAAATAAATATTTGCCATTAAGAATCTCCATCACATGTGCAAGGTTTCTATTGAGATGTTTTCTTTAGTTATACAGTGTATGAGTACATTATGAACGGCCAAAGTTCAGTTAAAATTTGTGCAAAACAGCAATTTTTGGAGGCTTATGCTGAATTTGTTTCCACAATTTTTTATTTTTTGCTACCATAGAAACCTAGATATAGTGCACAAAATACCAATTAGTTCAAAAAAATCAAAGATAGATGTGTAACAACTGCATAATCACGTACGAGCGTTTGTATGAAAAGTATGATCTCTCTTAACACCCGCTCATCGCTTCCTCTCGCACCACACGCCAACCTATAAGGCGGTGTATAGACACCACACGCAGTCGGGGGTGGCAAGCCAATGATAACTGTGGCGGAGTGGTCTCGAAACACCGACTTTGTAACCTGAGTGGATGAGCTCGCAGTGGGTAATAGTAGTGGATTGTTAAGTCTTGGCTATATGTGTGGTTAGAAGACCCTTTAATAAATGTGCCTTATCCAGAACGAAGGCGTAGTGTCGAAAGTTTAATTTCGTATCAAGGAAGAATGAAAGGGCACTGAGTAAGATGTGCTTTCGGATCTCTATTATGAAGATGATTATCATAATTATAGTTATGTGATGTATTCTGGTAATAACTTGTTTTGCTTTGTAAATCTAATAAACTTTATTTTTGTTTCAGGTAAGTTTTGTATCTCCGCTTTTTCGTAAGTATCGAAACCTCCAATTAGAAAAATCCGCGCAAAGATTGAGGACCACCTTAGCAGCCTGTTGATCCAAGTTTAAAAGACGAGTATAGAGTAACTTAAAAATTTGGAATAAATACCGCGTCTACACCATATCTTGGTCCACGTTCGTCACAGGACGCATGCGCTCAGCGGTGTTTAGTGCCGCCGTATCCTCACTAGTTACACAGTGCCCCACGGCCTGGCGCGATCCGCCGCACTCTGCACCCCGTCCGCGATCCGCCCCGCACCTTGTGCCCCGTCCGTGTGTTATACGCACTATACCGGCTATACGGTGCGGTGGAGTGTAGATACGTGTCGCAGCACTAGTCGCGCGATGATACGAGTGCTGTGTTCAAGTCGGATTGTGTAGGGATGGGACAGTAGTGTGTTTGAATATCGATTTTTTTTTTGTGATTCGTCTGACCGATGAGTGCAAGTGTAAAATAGTTTTTTTACCGATTTTTTTAAAAACCGTTCTGCACGTAACACATCGAAGCCTTCTACGTTTTCGTCTTTGCTTGAATGCTGAGGATCACGTCACACACGACGCGTCTGGCAAGTTAATCACTAACCAATCGTTTACTTATATGGAAACTTTCACTGGCCACACTATCTTACATAGCACACTGTTGAAGCTCGTTAACTCAAATACGGCCTAGATCGCCCTAGAGCTTTCAGTTTTTATCCGGAACCAAACACAATGAATATTCATATCATAAATATCTACGTTTGACAGTGAACAATTTAGTTGAAACGTGCACTGGACGTGGAGCTACAGACGCCTTTTTATTAAATATTCCCTGAAATGTATAGTGTTTGCTGCTCTTCCTGGAATCAGTTATGGCCTAGTTGACGTCATTGCTTTTCTAGTTACCCAGTGACTGGCAGTGTGCACCATCACATTCCTGAGCAAAAGCCTCTCTTAGGACTTCTAGTTGTTGTGATCCAAGGATAGCGTGATATTAAATTGACTATTAGTTTTGTCAAATCTTCCTGTATATATTTTTTTTAAATCAACACTACTCTGGAAACGGTGAAACCATAACCATATTCTAGAGCCAAAAATTCAAAGACCCGTACTGAGTAAGCGAGGTAGAATACAACTCACTCCATCTCGCAGGCACCTGTGCCCCAGCAGTGGAAACTCCACCTCAACATAGTATAATAACATACATAATTACATCCCGAAAACGGTTACCACGTATTCAGTAGAAAACCCACATAATAAAATTTCATCAGTATTAAAAAAAATAGCTGTTTCCTACAAGAGTGCAATACAACGGTCAAAATGTATGGAACGGCAGATTTTTTTCGCGTCGGTGTTTCCACACTGTATAATGAGTAATAGAGTTCAATAAGATCACCTGTAACTTTAATACTCTAACGCATTCCACATCACTGAAATTACCGCGTGAAGGCACAGCCTAACAAGCTCAAATAGCACTAACGACGATGCACTATAATATGCAACACTCGACTCGGCACTGCAAATATAATGTTCGCATTGCAACGTTACGGGTCGCACAAAGCCGTGCGAATACGAACGTACGAATCGCACATAAATGGTATATACATAAATGCTTATACGGTGGCGAATGCGCGATCTATAAATCTAGACTGTGTAATTGAAACATTATAACTCAATAACAGGTCTGTGAAGTCGTTAGTGATGCGAACTGTTGCCATTTTATCGATGCTTAAATTTTTTTATGAACTTTATTTTATAGTATTTTTAAAGTTAACTTTTAATGTTAGATTTGAAACTTATTCATTTAAAATCGTGAACGGTAATTTTGCTGCATTGTCTTTATTTAACATTATCACGTCCAATGTGACGCAACTATCTTGTTTACAAGAATTGCAGTTTTATATTATAAGTAAGTCGATTTTTATCAGGTTAAAGTTAAAACTGAAATAACATACTGTCTCTAGACTTATCCTGCTAAGTTCTGAATTGGCATACTCTTATATTTCTTGAGCGTCCTCATTCTTTCTTTCAATATTTCTCAAATTAATGAAGCCCCCACTCAATCAGAAATTTTACTAAGTACTTCATTAAAAGTTTACGTAATTTCCAGCCAGAGATAAATCATGCGTTTCTGTCAACGTTGTGGTATTTCGGGAACTTTTATATACATCATGTGGCGAGATTGACGGACGGATAATATTTTTATAGGCAACGTTTCATAATTATCGCCTGACTGTGCTCATGTGTTGACGGATTTCATAGCTTTGCTTTCTATTTTTGACATGATTTAAGGTACTGTCATGCCCTATAGTTAAATCCCTACTTCATAATCCGATGTGCGTGTATGACCAGATGTATGAACGTGGATGAAGGAAAAGGGGTATGTAAGGATCCTTGCATTTGGCGTTCTGTGGTTTCTGTCTATCCCCTATATATTCCTTTTTGTAAAAAGGGCAAGTTTAAAAAAAAAAAAAATTAAAGGCTTCTTTTTCCCTTTTATTTTGTCCTAGTATTGAATGGAAATAGATAATAAAAACATAGTCTAAAAATAGCACAATAAATTGTTTATTAAAAATAGCCATCTAAGTTTAACGGATGATTAAGTTATATATACTTAGAAGCGCCCGTCCTAAGCCAAGCCGAGTAGCCGTTCGATGCAAGCGAAGCGCGCCCGCCACGGGGCAAATCTCATTTTTATTAGGGAAGTAACGTGGAAAGAGTGGAAATGACACTGCACCGCGCACTTCCGACCCCTACACGCTTATACAGGTGTCTGTAGTCAACCACCCTATAATAATAACCCTTATTTAACACGTGTCAAAGTCTATTTTTGTGTGGCGGAGTGTTTATTTGTAGCGCATGCGCTGTATGGTGGACGCTTGTGTTGTGTCAGTCGTCAGTCGGGCGTCGGGCGCACTAATGAGTGCACGTGCCGTGCGATTCTGTGTGTAGTAGTGATGTGACGTGATGCAACATCGGTGTCGATGTAAATATGTTTGTGTATTTTTTTTTTTTGAGTGAATTCTCTTTGAATGTCGTCATGATATGAATCCATCAAATATTTTTTTTTGTTGCGGTGAATTCTTTTGGAACACAAAGTTTATAAAAAAAAACAATAAATTAGGCAATCAACTAAAATGAAGAAATTGTAACGTATAAGTACAGTGTAGGGTGGCCACACCGCGCCGTTCACGCGGCAGTCCCGCCGAGTGCCACAGTTTATGTTTTAATAATGGAGGTATTAGCGTCGCGGCTGTCACCCCCGAGCCAGGCGGCACTCCGCCGCTGCTACTGTCGCCACGAGTTACGCAAACCGCGGACAATCTCTTCGCACTTTGAAACTTGTTATACGCTACCGAAATGGGATTGTTTCTTGATTGATTTCATCAATTTTCTGACTAGACTAGATCGTTCTGACGGTTTGACTGACATGCATTTTTTGCAGTGAGATTGCATCGATATTAACTAGATTATTTTTCGTAGAAATTAATGCAAAATGTACAGATATACCCCGCCTAAACACAAACAAATCAATTTGACATAAAGAACAAACAAATCATCAGTAGGTATTTGTTCAATCTCTAATGGGTGTAAAAAGGCCCTTAACGAAGTCAAAAGTACCTGTTCTCCCCGTTATTGCGATGTTTTTTTGTCCTGGACAATACCTGGGAACCTTCTAGTTACGGAGATATTGGAGGTCAAAGCTCTAACTTTTTAACAAGTTTTTATGTTGTCTCTACTTAAATACCTCCATGACCGCTCTACTATTCAATTCATCCATCAGTACAATGTTTTGAGTCCTACCGTAAACCGTGATGTTTCACTCAAAAAAAAGTGGTTTCCCAGCAATCATTTTTGAGTAGAATTACTTAGTTTGAAATCCAGAATGCTTGGTTGGCGGCTTCGGGAAGGGTCCGTGTACACCTTGTACATTGTTATGCAGACATCCGGAAGCAACAACCTTACAAACAAAATAACAGAACCATGCAAGGGTCTTTATAAATCGCGCTTTTGCTGAACATGTGAAGAAAACTGGATTTTTTTAAGTTTGGACAATATATACTTAACAATCGTTTCAGTGAGTTTTCGGAACAAAAAAAAACACCCTGTAATTTCGAACTTAAGTGCTAGGCTGTTAAGCACCCATTCATTCTTCTACCAACTCTAGACTATTTCCCAACCGTAACTTAATGACTCCTTAAGCTATAACTCGTCTTCGTTAGAAGCCAATGTCGTACAGTAGTCGGTACAGG